>OX371182.1:11142981-12525078 GCA_947310635.1 Leptodirus hochenwartii
CATAAACTACGAAATCGTGCACTAGAATTATAAGTAAAAACATCCAGTCACGCATAGCTTTGCACTTGTGACAAACACTGTTTTATATATTGCATGTATAAATTTGATGTAAAATGAAATAAATAAATATTTTTATTTTTCTGCCATGTGTAATAGTATCTCATGTTGAGTGTGCAAATCTAAAATTGAGATAATTTTGTTTTCAAAAATGTATAAGATACTTTAAAATGTGCTTGTCCATAGTGTTCGGTTACAGAATGTTTAATGTTTAAGAATCTCCTAATACTCTTTCGGAGCTTATATACCACTACGTTCGGGACATAGCAGAACGAATGAATGAGTGCCTAGTGCGATCAACCAGGTCCAATAAAAGAGCAATCGAAACGCTTGGACGATCCGGCAATAGTATGATTAAAAAAGAGACGTGGAAGAGTGGTCTTTCTTTGATGAGGGCAATTTACTAGGTGATGCAAGAAAGTTAAGAAGGGATTTGCTAAACAGATATTTAAATGTGCCATATTTTAACATATACATGTCAAAATTTGCTTTGATCTTCGTGCAAAAATCCAACATTACAAATATTGACAAATCAAAATTTTAATATAGCTCAAAAATATACATTTCAAAGTTTATATTTTTTTATTCAATATTATTGATCTTTGAATGGCATTTTCTAATCAAGCCAAATCAATGGTTTAAGTATATTATACGCATCATATTACGTCACTGTGTATATATTAGTACTTTAGAAAGCGGAATGGATATAAAGAGGGAGGATGCGTTGACAGGACTAAATAAAATAAGGGCTAATAGCGTAATAGAGAGAGTTAATTACCTCACAGTCGTCGCTGCTTTTGTAAATGGGTGAATTGCACATTCATTTCAATATTTTTGTTTAACTTATACAATTACACTATCTCAACGAAGCTATTATTCTTAGTGTACTTTCATTAACTAATAATGACTAGTTAGTATAAAATAATAAAAAATTCTGTCGTTAAATTAAAGTGTATTAAAGTTTAGTTTGTAAAATATATGAGAAGGGAGAAGTACCACAGGATTTTCAGCGTAGTAGAATAGTAACAATGCTGAAGAAAATAGGAGCTAATTTGTGTGAGAACTATAGGACCATTAGTCTACTATCACATGCATCGAAGATATTGCTAAAGATTATTTATATGAGATTAGAAAATAAAGTAGAGGAAAGGCTAGGAGAAGATCAGTTTGGTTTTAGGAAAAACAGAGGGACGAGGGAGGCGATTCTAGCACTAAGAACGGTAGTAGAAAAAAGAAAGAGGGTAGGAAAGGTAACTTGCATAGCTTTTGTAGATTTAGAAAAGGCATTTGATAATGTAGATTGGGACATAATGTTTAGAATTTTAAAAGAAACGGGTATAGATTATAAGGATAGGAGAATAATTTTTAATTTATATAAACACCAAACTGCCTTAGTTAGAATTGAGGGGGAAGAAGAGGTAGCAAAAATAGGGAAGGGAGTTCGGCAGGGATGTACACTTTCACCGTTATTATTTAATCTATATATAGAAGATGCAATAAACAAAGTAAAAGAAGAGTATAGTGTAGGTGTGAATGTACAGGGAGAGAAAATATATATGTTGAGATTCGCCGACGATATAGCTATATTGGAAGAAAGCGAAAAGAATTTAGAAAGGGTATTGAATGGTATGCAGGCAGTATTGACTAGGGATTTTAACATGAAAATAAATATAGGTAAAACTAAAGTGATGAGGTGTGACAAAAAGGAATGCAGTAGAAAAATGAGGATCACAATAGGAGATAATAGAATCGAAGAAGTGTCAGATTTTTGTTATTTAGGCAGTAGAATCACAAAAGATAATCGAAGCAAGGTAGATATAAAGTGTAGGATAGCACAGGGTAGGAAGGCATTCGTAGAAAAGGAACAGATTTTAAGATCAAATATTGACTTGGGTATTAGAAAAAGATTACTGAAGGTATATGTTTGGAGTGTAGCACTGTACGGGTGTGAGGCGTGGACTATAGGAAAGGAAGAGAAGCGTAGATTACAAGCATTCGAAATGTGGTGTTATAGGAGGATGATGAGGATTGGTTGGGAAGATAAAGTAACAAATGAAGCTGTACTAGAGTTAGTAGGGGAGAAGAGCAGTATTTGGAGAGTGTTACAGCGTAGGAGAGACAGATTAGTAGGGCATATTCTTAGGCATGGGGGGATTATGCAATTGATCATAGAAGGTAGAGTGGAGGGAAAGAGAGGGGTAGGTAGGCCTAGATTGGAGTATGTGAGTCAGATAGTTGAAGACGTTGAGATGAATAGCTATAGGGAGATGAAGGGATTAGCTCAGGATAGATCGGCATGGCGTGCTGTTTCCAACCAATCTTTAGGATTGCGGACTCTTTAACTAACTAAAGTTTGTATTATTAAATTTTATGCTATCAATTTACAAAAATAAATAAAACCACTTTATGTATTAAACAAAAATATGTAGTTCAAAGGCGATAAGTTTTTTTAAAATTTAAACCTTTTTGTTTAATTATCAAACTAAGAGCAGTATTTTGCCATAATTAGAAGATTATCTGGTGGCAAATAGTATAATTAATAATACGATAAAGCATTGTTATTGATTTCTGTTCATACACAACTAAATATTAATTACATAATTATTTACTGCAATTGCAATTAGGTAGTTAATTACGACCCGAATATTGCAAATTGCAAGTAATTAACAGTAACAATAGTTTTGGCCAACAGCTACGTGTATCAAATATATTATATTGAATCGCAATATAATGGGGACCAAACGCAGACAGAGAAGTAAATTAACTTTGTTTCAATCAGTCTATATAAGCTATTAATTCATTACGTGGTGCAGAGCGAATGAAAGCGCCTGACAGGATCCGCATACACACAGGGCGTTTCAAAAAGGATATTACAAAACAGAATTTATATCAATTGTATTAAATATCACCCAAAAAACCGGAACACAAAGCATCTATTAGCTAGATGCGCATTTCGGAGGTTACGCTTCTTCAGTAACACAATAACAGCTGTTTGGGTGATGTTTTATACAATTATTTAACGCCGTAAGGGCATTTTAATATCGATATTAATCAAACAAAGTAAATATTATTATTCATTCAAATTTCTGTGTAATATCTTGATCAAGACGCAATTTCTTAATATTGAAGAGCCGAAGACATACGCAGATTAATAGCCTGCAACACCTCAATTAATGAAAGGTACTCAGGAGGAATTGTGCCCTATTGTAACTACTTGCCAAAAAAAATCATGTTACCATTTGACCGGTAAAATTTTTGTCACTTTTAAACGACTTAAACTGATATTATTAAATAATGAATAGGTTAGAATAAAGTCATTAAAATAAATGATCTAATCTGAACTCGGGTATGTATTTTGGCAAATTATAAAAAACAGGATTAATTAATTAAAAAACATTAATTCCGCAGGATCAATTTTCAGCTTATAAGTTGATGATCTCTTCTGTTAATTTTAGGGGATGAGACATTCTGCCACTTAAATATAATCATACGATTTTTGAGTCTTAGCTAAAAGGTTATTTATGATTTATTTATTATTATTTACTAAAACATTACGATTTATTTTGTGGTAGTTATTCAAACATTTTGAATAATTTTTTTATGGCCCTCCATAGTACTTTGAACCCCCTTAGAACCATAGCTCCCCCTGGGGGGCTGCGCCCCCCCGGTTAAGAATCGCTGTACTAGAATATTCCGATAAAATTAAAAATTCCCAAATCGATTGCGAAATTTTATGTTATAAAATAGTTTTTTATTTTTTTTTAAGAGACAATTACGTTCTCCTTGAATCAATGCAATCAATCATAAAATTCCGTGATGGAAACCTGCAAATAGTAGAGTAAAGTACTTAAATTATTGGAAGAGCGATGAATAACAATTACGAGAGCAAAATTTAAGGTCTTCCTTTAATTTTATAATTAGAACAAAGAATATTTAAAGCGTAGGTGTAGCATTATGTACCATTGTACGGTTTTGAGGTGTAAACAATAGAAAAGGCAGAAGAATGTCAAATTGAAATGTGGCGCTGTAGAAGATGACTGGGAGTTTTGCTGGGTAGATAAACTAAAAAGAATATTTAAATTTAGTTTGTTGGGCTAAAAGGAGGTGCTAAATGGAGTAGTTCTTAGATTTTTAACATGTGTGGTAAGAAAAGAATAAAATAGCAGCATTTGGAAGGTGATACAGCATCGAACTAATTGTTAAAATTGATGACAATGTTGCTGTTCTGCAAAGATATGAATTTACGTATTCCACAAAATAATAAAAACGATTACATGAAGAGGGACTGTAATGTGCCTCTGCAGAAAAAAATTGCAGATGGACATTTGTAACCTCCCATTCAGTTGATGATTTTTTTCTTCAGTTTCAAATTCTATCATTCCGTATATTGTGGGATATTGGAATGAAGAAAATGAGAATTGTTGGAACATAGCGGGGGGCGGGCGTCGGTAACAGGGTGGAGGGTTGATCGGTGGTTATATTGCGTTCGCCAAGAGTGTAGCAGGCTGTGAAAATGCCAGAGAGCGCATACATATATGGCTTACTAGAGGATGAACCATCAGCGACGCCGTTGTCGCAGCCGCCGCCGCTGCCGCCGCCGCCGCCGCCGCCTGATTAGCGACGACAAACACGTATTAGCATTTTATTGCTTTAGCCCCGGCTCGTAGAGAACGTCTGTCTCTCTTTTCGCCGCTGTTACACGTATGTGTGTGCTCTATGCCGGTACCGTACGCCCTTTAGATAAAGTGGAATTAAAACTGAAGAGCTCTTTGATCTCCATCGTATTAACTAAACTGCACTTATTAAATGAGAGAGAGACGGGCTGATGGATGGTGAGGTGGGGGGGGGGGGGGAAACGCCCGCAGTAGTAGCCGAATGTGTGCTCAAAATGTCAGGATTGTATTTACGCAAAAACGAACCCAAATACTATAACAGAAAAATGTATTTGAATGGCGAAACAATTAGTACGTGGGTTTGAATTTTGAAAAAAAAATTCACGCTCCTTTTTCGTTTAATATGAGGATATATGTAAAAAGTGGATAAGGTCGAGCCTGCAAGAATTCAGAACTTACCTTTTCGCTTTTGGCATCTCCGATGCCAGCTTTCTCATTCGCTTTATTCATTATGGCTTTCAGACGCTCAGTTAATAACTTGTTAAAATGATGATTAAAACATTCTCTCTCGGTTTTGGTTTAATTTTGTTTCCATTAGAGCACGGTAACAATTTTAATTTCCATTACTCCGGCTCGGGCCTACATCAAAGGGGTGGTTACGATGAATGTACACGCTTTATATACATTAGCTTCATCTACGTATATACGACACAACACATCGAACAATAAAACTGGTTGTCTGAAGATGTCGTTTAACTAATATAATTTATTGTGCTTATTTACAAAAATTCACAGCTCTAAAAGGAAACAATTACACAATTATAAGTTATTTACAAGTCATTAGTAAATGTTTCAGTTTTCGCATTTAGTATACGTTTTACCTTTACGATTTATTTATATTATGTACTAGGATATCAACTCATATTCCCTTATTTATATTACATAGTCGTATACAGTTGTTCAGTACATCTTAGCATCTATATTTTCATACATTTGCAGATTTATAGGAGGCTGCTTTCGTCCTGGATCTCTGACAAATCATTTCATTTCTTCTCGACGCGTTTATGGAAGAGTGAGGTTTTCCAGGATTTGCGTAATTTTCTTGCGTAAAAGCATCTTAAGTGCATTCGAATGCAATTGCCTTAATATGAAGGAATGTATAAATTCAAATCGAAAGATTTTTTTAACACGAATTAGTATCGTTTCTTGTAATTTCCTCACAAATATTTGAATCGTTATAGATGCTAAAAAATAACGAATCTTGCATTCGTCAATACGATCGTTTTAAAGATTATTAATTTATTCGCACGCTTAAATTTAAATTTAGAAGTAATAAATTTCCAATGTATAAACGTAATTTTTGATCACTGTCTGTTATGGGTAAATTAAATTAATAAATATTGTTATTTTTTGCATTCTCACTCCTGTTTTTGAAAACCACATTCTCAATTATTCTCGACTTTTCTTTTATTTCCATTTACAGTTGTTTCAGCCTGTTAAAAATAATCGCAAATTTCTTATTATTGACAGAGAAAGGAATTGAGGCAAATAAGGCTGCAGATTTTATATATTTGCTTACTCTGCGAGAAAGTGGTAGGGTGGACCATAGTGATGATAAAATTGTTGATCGAATATTTGTAATCAAATTATAAATACACATCGAATTTTGAAATATATACATAATCTTCATACACTATATTTACACATATATTTACACAATGTATTTTAATCATTAAACGGTACTTTATATTTCATGTATTTATCGCATTATTGCGATTCTGACAAGAATATTAAACACTAAATCGGCAAGAAAATAGCAGAATCAAATAAATTGATGCAATTCGAAATGGCAACGAAAAACCTTTTTACAACGTTCCTTAATAAGAGGTGGATTTGCTTAAGCTCATAGCTTGTCTGATTCAAACAGTTTCGTGTATACAAAAATGACACATTTTTCACTTGAATCACTACTCACTATTATCGAGTTTCGTTTAACAGATCCTTATAGTTCTTGTCACTATTTTAAACCATCTGCAGGCCCTTTGTAATATTTTCTACATGTTCCTTGGCTTTGAGCCTAAGGGCCGCGATAGACGTATTGCGCATGTCCGGGGGCGAAATGCTATTTGTGGGTGAGTGCACATGTGCCATGGGCGGCAATCGAATATGATCTATTACGGTACTGCTTGTGCCATTGTTGATAGATGGTGGTGCTCCGACACCTAGAAGGTAATAAAAGGGAAACGTTGATGATTGTTGAAGAAAAATTCCTTGCGGTCATGTCATCAACATAACGCCGCATATGATGACAAAAAAGCAATTAATTTTTAATAAGAATTTTTCGAATCATTGCGCCAAATATGTAGATGACTTTGAACAAATCATCATTTAACTAATTAGACTGCTCATCAAATTTAAAAAAATAATAGTTCGGCAAGGACCACCTAGTCTTGCGTTTGTAGTTTGGCTAAACAGTTGCATTGCGATATTTATCAATTGAAGCGATATTCAAAAGGAAATTACCTGAAATGAAATGGATTTTTGCAATTCCGATTATGTATCATCTGAGAGGTTGGCATCAAAAAGTAGATCTCGCAGTAGATCTCGATAATTAGAGGAATGGGAGAATGTGTCGCCACATAGATTAGAAGAATACTCCTGCATTCCTACCTGGCAGCGGTGATGTGAGGTAGCTCGGGTAGCCGGTCTGCGGGTGGCTTAGGAAGCCTGGCAGGGCGGATAGTAATGGTGGCGAGAGCCACGGATCCATGGGCAAGGCCAACGTTGAACCGGAGGCTGCGGCCACTGCGGCACGGCTTAGCGTTGTCACGGCGTGATACTCGCTTAGACCTAACCTAGCCGCCTCCATTTTTTCCTGGCGACGCCATTTAGCACGCCTGTTCTGGAACCAAACCTGCAAATAAATGAGGACATATTAAATATTGATATTTGAACAGGAGCTTGTTTACGCATAAATATCAAACGATGACTTAAATAAAAATGAACTATGCTTTTGTTCCAGAATAATCCTCATGACATCCTTGAAAATTATAGAAAATATTATATAGAAAAAAACTCTACAAAATAGTGCTAATGGCACTTTATGAATTTCTTTGATATAAGGACATAAAACAAAGATAGACCACAAAAAATCATTTGCTCGAGCATGGGCCTCTTAATGTAGCGCACCTGAAAAGATAACTATACCATCCGTACCGATTTAACCGGGATTTTCGCGGTTTAAGACATCCGCCCCGACGTCCTGGCCGGTTTACATTTGGTCATGGTTAAAAAAAAATTTTAAGCAAGAATGGAAAACAAATTTGTTCCATAAAGACTATGAAGCAGATTTAATCCAGACGATTTGGAAACTTTCCAAATCGAAGCTTCTGATTTTTACGCACGTTGCAATTCATATATTGAATTATGGAAAAATAGTTTTGATGAAGCCGGACAATTTGTCTGCAATAAGAATTACGTTGGGGTGAAATAGAACTTGCGGCTTAGAGCGTAAACAAAATGTTCAAATCGCAAGCGCATCATCGAAATAAAATCGACATAGATGATAAGATATTTGATAAGATATCATTGGCGAAAACGTATCTTATTAAGAATCCCATAACAGAAACAGTTTGCTACATGGAAAAATGGATCCAGCTCTTCAACAATTTCCAAAATCAATATATGGACGTTACAAACCTTTTAAAATTGGTTTAGTTTGCGTTATGTCTACCAAGAACATCAACTCCCGTGGATAGAGTTTTTTCCATAATGAAAAATATTTGGTCAGATTAAACGAAGAGGTGGTGAAAGCTTTACTTCGGTGCAAAATTAATTTCAGTAATTTGACATGCAGTGAATACATGACAAAATAAAAAACGAGCAATCAATTCTTAAAAAAATTCCTTCCAACCAGAAATATATGTCTGATGCTTAAAATGTATTAAAAAAAAATAAAAGTACACAAATATTTTAAGAACATGTTAAATATAACAATAGAAATATGAAAAGTCCACTATTTGTAACGTAGCGTTTGTCACGGTTTCAGAATTAATAATTATGGTAAGTCTAACTATACTCATTAACAAGTTCCTTAAAAATTTTTTAATGTGTGGTTATTGATAACAGCAATGAGAATGAAAATATTAAACCGGAGTAAATTGAAATTTATATATGTGGGATATGTGATAAAATAGAATTCGTGTGGGCCATAAAACGGATCAAGGGAAAAGCCTTTCTTGTATGGAAATGAAGTTGTGCTTGTATATAACACGCCTTCCAAACACAGATATACGAAACAAGCTTATGTGATTGCGACAGACAGTTTTCCTTTATGGAAGAGTGGAGCATAGCAACCCTAGTATGCATTGTCAGGCAGGGGGCCCCACTGGTCGGAAAATTACGTTGACTACGCAACCGAAAAGAGCGTTTACCAAAAGTTTTTTTTTTTTTATTAGATTTGTGCAATTTACGACGGCTTCAGCAATTCTCCACTACTACCGCCGCCGCAAACGCTGCCATTAGCTGCTCACGCGGGACCCAAAGAATGATAACAAATTGACAATTAATACGACAGTTCAGAACCAATTTTGCTGCCTCCATGGCCCTTGGGCATTACATAAGTGAGTTTGGAAGCAACATACTAGGAGTACGATATGCACAATGGAAAAGAATCAATGTATATGAAATAATTTATTCTATATAACATAATGGTGGAATTTCCGTTCTGGGCACTTCGTGCCCTAACCATCGATTTCATTTAGGATAATTACAAAAAAAAATCCATCACATAGACAAGACTTTATAATTATAGTTTTGATGGAGACATTTCCAAATACATGTTCTATTCTGTCATCAATTGGGTTGGGAATTTGGATACATTCTCACAAATAAGGACATACAATTCCCATTTTAGTTTGTACTATATTTATATCATCAATCATTCAATTCTGTGGAAATTTATAGTTTGTAATTTGTAATGCAGTTAACATAATGCCCTCAAATTCCAATCAATAAGAAGTAGATTGCAGGATAAACAACAGTGACAATTTCGGTAAATATAAAATACAACACAGCAATTGAAGTGTATGTCTAATGACTGTGTAACGTGGCTCGTTTCCACGTCCATGTTTGTGGATATCTGTCATGGCGTACATTGTGCCTTTAACAAGTCCCTAATGGCGCAAGTAATTTTATTTTATAGATGCTATCTTTGATTTATAACAAATTACGTATTTATTTAGCGGTAAAAGCTTTTCCCGAACGTACGATCTAACCCGTAATCAACTAGCTATTACCATACACTTTGTCCGGGTACTGTTGCGTAATATGGAAGGGCACCAGCTGCCCGTACCTCAAACCCATTGTGTGTAGTCAGAAGTCATTATCCAGTTATTGTTGTTTTCCGTATGCATTATCGTTATATTCCTTAGCGTAATTACTAATTTATTTATGATGTGTATATTAATGTCATTTAATACAGTTTAAGTGAACAAAGGTGATCAATTCATGTAATCTTCGATCGTCACAATATAAGACAACATGTTCAGAATAGAATAGAATAAAATAGATTAAGTTTAGAATAGAATAGAATAAGCTTATTCATGTTTCGATGCAGCTAGGCATTTACATTCGTTAATAATACAATACAATTACTAAAACTGAAATGATCACAAGTCATAGTTGGTTGAGACGTACTCAAAATTTACATAATTTGATTACATATTATGTCTTAAGTCTAATTAATAAATTAACATCGCAGGTCATCACTGATTATGAACTCGTTGTAGCATTGTAGAATGCTTTTTTTTTATAAGGTAATTTCGCAATTCCCTTTTCAACTTATTAATATGTAGATCTCTCATATGCGTGAGTAACTTATTGAAAAATTATACACTTATATACATATACATTTTGTGTGTTTAAGATAGTCTAATATTAATTTTTGAACGGATATTGTAATTATATATGTCGCCTGCAGATGAATAGTTTCCTAAATTACGTTTCGCGAAAAAAACCTATTCCAATATATGCTGGGAATGGTAAAAATTTTTAACTTTTTTTTTTACTGTCATGGCAATCTTCCCTGTACAGTAGCGATATGTAGTTCACACGCGAACCGTTCATTCTGAACGGTTCAATCAGATGATGGGCGTACTGTGACGATGTTTTGCAACGACCTATAGGTCACAAGGACCTAGTTCGTGAACTATGAACCACATGGTGCTCGGTGTACGTATTCATGTACTGGTACTATATATATACTTGTCGTATAGTATACATTACATATACAGTACTAACATTTATTTAGTGATAAAGTGTGTGGTGAACGGAACGAAATACGAAACTCGATGCAATATTTATATGTTCGTATCAGATTTCATTTGGAATAATATAATTAATATATTCGCAAGGTTAAATATGTTCTTAAATATGTCATGCTATAGCAAATGTTTGCCATAATGCAAAAATAAACATCTAAATCTTATAGTTCTTCTATTTCATACTGAGTGCAATGCAATCACTTAATATCAAATCAAAGTGTTGAAGTTTGAACAGAGAAGATTCGGAATAGAATATATAAATTATAACGCCAAAGAAAACGATTGTATCTAGTTCATTTTATTATAGTTTGTACATTTAATTTTCAAGTGTTAGTAAAGTAGTAAACAGTAACTACCAATAAGTATTTTATATAAATAATCGTGAGTACCTAGAGAAGATTATATTTCCTTATATATATGTTTTGTATAAATTATAAACATTGTTGTCTTTTCTTCCTTATTCCTAATTCAAAATAAGTATTGTAATATTTCAATTTATTTATTTTTTACCATTTAAAATATTTATATTTAGAAAAAAAGAAATTATTTTCAGTATGTGCATGTATTTCATATAGGTCGTGAACTAGTTCATTTTTAAAAGATCTAGTAGTTCACGACCTATAGTTCGTGAACGGTACATTGAACCGAACTACGAACTAGGAACTAGGTCCTCAAAGTGACCTACATTTTGCCATAGCTACTGTACAGATTTGTGTATGTACAGGTTACCAATTATTCTAATGGCATTCCTTTGAAGCCCACAAAATTCGTTGCCAAGTTGAGGAGTATTGAAATAGAATACGCAAAATGGCTCTGACATTTATACAGATGGTGCTCGATCTTAAAAATTGTTTGGATACAATATGTAATATCAATCTCTTCCGCGTTTCTTGAATTTCTGAATTTTTGAAATAAAATTCTGATCTCAAGTCTAAGAACGTATATAAAGCCTAATTTCTGCTTGGATGAAATACTTCTTTTCCAAAACTAGCTCTTAGCGTATGTTTCTCTTTTAATCTCCGTATATCAATTTTCTATATCTACTGTAATTTTTACATTTTCTTAACCATAACCTTTTTAAATTCTTTACGGTCTTGTACACATGTTGTTTCCTCCGCATAGACATAAACATCTTTGTAGAGATTAAGATTATAAGATAATATTGTTAATAGTGACAACTTTACATTCCATTTTGAAAACACCTAAAAAAGCTGTCGTCAAATTTCGCCCAGTCATCTACGATATCCAAAAGGCTCCTATACTCTAAGGTCTAGCAATACATAATTACATCTTCCATCAAACTAAACAAAACAACAGACTGAAAGCTTCTCATTTTACATTATATAAGGCATCGTGACTAGTTACTAAGTAGCTATTAGCCAAGGGACTTCGGTTTGAGTCTGACTATTTCAATGACGACGGTTGACGTTGGGGGGCGCGCGACGGCCGCCTCTGGTGGTGGCGGCCGGTGCAAGTGATTGGCCACGTGACCAACACGCGCCCCTGCAAATTATACATCGGCATAGTTTGTATATGTTCTGATCTTTTGTATATTGTATATATATCGACCATTAAAGTGCGTTGGCAACCCTATTGATACAAACCACTTTCATACCGCGAGATGGCCAAGAACAGTTATACAAAAAATGTGTCGGTATAGAAAACATTGTCTTGCAAAATTGATTTCTATCAAAGATCAAAATGAAATTCTATTTGTACAAACTAACAAAAACATCGAACTTCCCAAAAAAGTCCTAAGAAATATATATAGCATGCCACAATCATTTTCACGACTTTTATATAAATAAATCATACGAGCTATGTCACATTTTTATATCTACGATCCACCCATGACTAATGGACTTCATGTCACTCTGATTAGCGGGTTGATGTGACGTAACACAAAGGGAATCGTGATTATATACGCGTTTGTGTGCGGGTGTATTTTGTATAGCTGCCAATTTATTATTTCGTTGTGTATTTCATAACATACTCAAAGTAGATATTAAGTTCAATGGGAAAATAGACCATATATATATACAGCGTGGAAACTTGGAATGGGGCCATAGGCATTTAGATGATTGCCATTGCCATTATTGCTCCCCTATTATCTTTATACAACAACCGTAAATAAAAAAGTTTTTCAGAATTAATTTCTGCATTGAATAGTTTTTATTACATCTTCATATCTACACCGCCTTTCAAGAAAATCAAAGAAAACATTTCCTTAAATATACAGTTATAACCTTTGCCACGATTATTAACAAGGAAGAAAAAATAAAACAAACAGGTTGCAGTAATTGTCAAATTTATCTGACAGTTAGACGCTATAATATAATAATAGTATCATCAAAATATTTCGAGCCGTTGTATGCGAAATCTTTTCCAATTTTTCTCAGGCTAATTATTTTAAATTTCGATAACTCGCGCCACAACATCAGAATCATATGGATTTTCTCTTTCCTGCGAAGTTTTGCAAGAGCATAATTTATTTACAGTGCTGGTGCACTTGAAGTGTCTTATGATGTTTATTATCCCATATGTTGAGGGTATTTGATGGTGCGCAAATAGTCCAGAAAATAAATCTCTGATATTCCGAAGTAGTACGATTCGATAAACATAATTTTTTCCTCAGTGGTATAATAATTCATCTTTTTAATTAGAAAAATACACCAAACTTGAATATCTTAAAATACTTAAAATCTGGCGTTTAACTGTCATATAGATTTTATAGTTACTGAGCCACTCTGTTTATTTTTTGTTTGTTTTTTTGTTAATAATCACGGCAATCACTTTAACTGTATCATTTAAGTAAAAGTTTTATTTAATTTTCTTGAAAAAGGATGAAGATATGGAGATGTAATAAAAACTGTTCAATGCAGAATTTAAATGTGAAAAACTTTTGTATTTACGGTTTTTGTATAAAGATAATAGAGTAGCCAATAATTGCAATAATCCTAATTTAACTTGGGAAATGCCTATGGCACCATTCCAAGTATCCACGCTGTATTAAGGGCATTAAGCGATTTTAATAGAATTCTTTTTCCATGTAACATTTCTCGCCAGTATTGTACAAGCCGTACGTTGTTGATAACGCACAAGAACTACTGACTTGACTTTTTCTACGTAACCGAACCCAACCATGTATATAATTATACTCGTGTAACAAAGGGTATTACTTTGACAACTAAAATTTGATATTTTAAAGTGTTCCTAATTGGAATAATTGAAGGGTTTGGTGCAAAAACTGGTCAGCTCAATTTTTGGGCAAAATTGACTTTTCATGTGGAATTTAATGTACTTAGTATTGGGTATGTTTTGGTGCCAAAAATGGGCAGCTCTGTAGCATATAATGGGAAATATTGCTAAGAATGGAGTGACCGATCTTTCGGTTTAATAGAAAAAAAGAAAAGAAACAAAGAAATAGTATATACGCGTAATGATTGGATAGATTTGGTAAAGAAGACATCTCGAAAATTGACAGTAGCTGTGGTGAATCAAGGCAAAATTTCGCCAAAAGGATTTTTAAAAAGACCGTTATAAACAATGCAAAGGAAAAGTTTTCCATATCTAAATAACGTGTTTTCAAGTACGAAAAAACGAATGAAGTAAAAGGCATAGGGATTAAAATGTTTTCCGAATTTTCATTCAAGAAATCATCAGCTACATATTCTATGCCAACGGAAAAACTTTACAAAAACTACCCCATACCCATCAAGCAGAAAAAACTTGAAAACGTCCGTTCTCTGGCTGAAAAGTATGTGCCCAAAAATGATCAATGGTATTACGATCTTGTGTATAATGCTGTGGGACCAGAAATACCACAAGAAGATCTGGATAGCGAGGACGAGGATGTTGAAGTAGAAATGTATTAACATTGTAAAAGTCATTTTGTATGTTTGATAGTTAATAAAACTGAGATTTGCTACATAATTAAATATATTTTTAGTTTCGAGCAAATTATTTTCTCCAGTTTTTTCAGTCTTGGCAAAACAGTTTTTTGTCAATACAGTAAAATTGATAAAAATGGAGCTGACCAGTTTTTGCACCAAGCCCTTCAATTGGAAATGGTGATGGAGACGTCTCAGCATATCGAAAAAACATTTCACATGTTGCCTATTTATTCACCTACAGTGAAAAATCTTGTAGTTCGTTTTAACTTTTTTAGCAAAAAACTATAACATACGTTATAACGTCTATTATTTTTCCATTAAAAGTATAGTGTCTGCGTCTACGTTCATAATAATCATTCTTTTTGAAACAGACCATATGCCAAAAACCATTTTATAAATACATTTGACCCATTATCATTAAAGTATAGAATATCACCAAAATACCGTAACTTTAAGCTAGATGTGCATTTCGAAGGCTACGCCCCCATCTTCAATATCTTAAACATTTCAAAACTTAAAATTAAAATTTTATAAAATCACAAGGGTGTTTAATTTTTAGATGTTGGATAAAACGATGAAACAAAATCGTGTCTTATTTAAATATGAACTATTTAGTAGTTAGTAGTCCAAACGACAGTTGTTTACTAATACTTGCAATATTACACCATAAATGTAGACTACATACGAGCATAAATACACTACGTTGGATAATTTACATAATTTAATGTTTATAATGTTTAAGTGCACTAGTTTGTACTACACAAAATTAACAACTGAAGTTTATAAAACTCTCCTAAATGCCATAGAACCCATCTACGAAATGATATTCGTCCTAATTTCAACAATAATTTTTCAAAGTCTCAATGATCTAGCATCATAAAAAACAGTTTGTCAAAAACAGAGGCTAAATTTGGATATGTCATCATATAACCATTTTCATCGCACACAGTATAATGTAGGATAAAAGTTTGAGTTTATCAAGTTTGGGTGGGTTATCGATGGGTGTCCTAGTCGCGGTATTCCACCCTCTTCGATTTACACAGCACACAAAGGCTCACGTCCGCATAATAAGGCCTATTAACTCTTGATGTGGCCGATCGTTTCGACAAAATAGTTGATATTATTTGCACAGAGCAGTTCGACTGAAGCTTTACAGTGATGTGATGTAAAGCTGTATTGTGCTCATGTCGCTAGCACGAAAGGCTGTATTACATCGAAGCTATATCAGTGTTAAAACACCACCGTTGATAAAATTAGGCTCCCCGTTCCGTGAGAAGATTTATTATGATTTAGCAAATGGTAATATCACGAACCAAATATATATATGAACAAAAAATGAAGTGACTTTAGTGGAACCCCCTTTTCTATGTCATATTTTTCGCCAAAGTAGTAAAAAAAAAAGCCGTTGAAAGATTGAAGGATTGGCGGATATTTGCAGAAAATAGCAAAAAAATGAAGGTGAACGATTGCAAAATATATTTGCATTCCTGCTATATTCTATATTAATTATATTAGACGGTGCTAATTCAATTAAATCTGACAAGGCATCAGGTTTTTAAAAAGTTGCTAATGTAATACGCGTTGTCGATTATCGAGCACTTATCCGGAAATTCAATCAATATTGATCGCTTCGGTCCATGTGTAAGCCTTTCAACTTGGAAGGCACTTAATATGTGGTGGATTGAATTTGCTGGTTGCAGCAGAGTTGCCGCGATATCATCTTGAAGAGATTGCCTTGCTTTATGCAATAATACCGTTTTAAAACGGCCAGCGAAATTGCTCAATATTAACTTACATTGATCGTGTCCTGAATATTAGTTATATAATTTATAAGATATAATATAATATAATATAGAAATTTTTGTGTATTTTTCCTCTTTTTATGTGGACATTAATACAATGATCATCATCGATGTCTCTTGGCAAATGATTCACCATCGTATTCACAGATATTGGAACATTAATAATTGGCCCATATATCCCATGTTGACCATGTCGTAAACGTCGAATTTGCATAAATGAAATTCTCGGTGAAATTAACCCCTCTGACACTAAATCTAATTTTGGTAGATGACCAAGTAATTCTGGGTAGACAAAACCATTTGACTTCGATAACATTGGAATGGTATTCCGAGTGAGAGCATTTCGGCATGAATTGCACACTATCACATCTTCAATGATAATGGCTGGAAACGCTGTTCAATGTAAAAGTTACTTGTGCTTAGGATCAACAGGTTTCACATCGTTCTTAAACCATATTCGAGCACATATGGAACACACTGTACCTAGCGGATTATTGAAAAATTGTTTATCAAATTCGCGTTGAAAGAATGTAAATTTTGTGTATGATGCACTAATGGGTGCATTTCTATTAGTCGATGGCTTGCTCAACTGTATCAGATTCATTTCGTTGATCTCTCACACCGCGTGTATCTTCACGTGTAGTCTGAATCAGTGACATTCAAATTCTCTATACCACTCACTGTATCCTCACTTAACGACGGTATCGATTCATCCAGTGTATTTGAGGTCGTTGAAAGGTTATATTGTCCACCGTGTTTCTTTAACGCCCTTCGCAAGGCTCGATACTCTCAACTTCTTTCCAAGGTACTTGTTGGCACTTTTCTTGGCGGTTTATTCGCTTTCTTCCATTCACTAAAGGCTCGCACTCTGTCTGTACTTGTCTTTTTCTCCATTTCACTTTTCACACAATGGAAATTGTTAGCTAAAAGATTAAGCTGTGTTTGTGTAATATATAATAAAATACGCAAGCGTCTACTGGTTGCCTTATGCTACGTATACACACACTATACGTGGCGCATGCGCGTAGCGTGTTTCACTTTGCGTGACGTTCAGGCCAATTTGCCCTTCCACGCCTATAGAAGTTTCACTTCAAAAGTATAATAATAAATAATATTAATATTATAATAATATGATAAAGATATAATACATTTACAAATCAATGCTTTAAATTTTAATTTTAACACAATGGACAAATTATATTAGCCGTTGCCAATTCAATTTAGCACAATGTACAACTACATTTCTTTTGGGTTGCTAGTTTATTAATATTGACAAATGCACAAATCGATCTACAAAAATTGCTGTCGATGAATTATCCATCGTAGAATTGTATTTACATGATTTTCTTTTATTTGATTTGATACTTTATTCTTTTATTCTTTACCTCGATACTTTGTTTCTATCTAAAAATGTTAAATGCATTTAAAAAGATGGAAGATAGCAAATAAAGAATATACGAGTTTCTGAGCTCTTCGATTTGTCGCGTATTGAAATGTCAGCAGCAGAGATGGGACACGCTGCCCCTGCCATCATTGTATTCGTTACTTTCGCCTTACTATACAGAATGTTTCAAATTTTGCTGTCATCTTTGTAATATTACAGAATACAGAAAAGATATCGATATAGGATACGATTATGAATAAATATTTAACTCGTGCGTTATGAAAATAGTGACATATTTTCTCGATTTGATTTTAATCATTTATTTCATTTTTAATTACCTATTTTTTATCAAAATCTTACTTATCATCATCCTATAGTTTAATTTAATATGAATATGTATAACAATATTTAGTAAACTATGTCCTCTACAAAACGATTATTAGTGACATATACACCGTTTTATTGAAAGTGGCGGAAAGTGACAGAAGTTCACGCATCATAAATCGAGACCTGTATAATGGCTTGACCAATACAGTACAGAGCAGTGCTATTCAAAACAGTATGGCGTTAGTCGTACGGCACATTGAATAGTGCTGTGGGTACGCTTGTGTATTGTCAGTAGAAAAACTAGGTGTGGCTGAGTACCTTGTGTATATAAGTATATGTATGTGTATAAGTGATGTATATAAGTGCAGCCCTTATGCGCAGTAGTGGACGATACTGGTCCACCACTTAAAAAAAAAACGATGTATATTTCTGTGATGTTTTTTGTTATTTGTATCTAAATACATTATGTATACGTAGTTCTATCCATAACCTATAGGTTTAGTTATAAAATCGTCACTAAGGCGTTCAATAATTGTATAAAACATATAAAACAGTTATAGTATAGCGATCCCGGTGAGTGACAGAGGTATCTTTATTTGGTCTATTATTATGTTGCTGAAGATTGGGGCACTGCTTCCGAAATGTGCATCTAGCTAATAAATGCTTTATGCTACGGTTTTTGGGTGATGTTTTATACAATTATATGTTTAGCTCAAATCAATATGTATAATATGTTTAGCATGCCCAAATCTAGATTTATAAACAATAAAACTATCTATCTATCTAACTAATAGATAGAAAGATAGTTGTTTTTTTGTTTTGGTATCTATCTATAACTCCATGGTGCCTTTTAAAGATTTTACAATTTTTTGATATGGTTTATTGTAGGACTGCTATAATATTAGTAACACGCAATCGGAAGCATTTTTTATAGCTTTTAATTGTTTTGAAATAGCAAACGTCGCAGCCATTAGTTTAATCGGCTCGGATATGGCGAGAACGATCTGTTTTTGGGTTGAGATTTACAAGTTCCTGTATATATACGATGTATTTCAGAAACGTCTGCACGTCTGCGCATATTGCGAGTTCTCTCTTGCACCGGTCCCATTCCATCCCATCGCATCCTGTCTGCATGGAAGCGGTATAATGCAATCTCTACCATTATAATAGAGCCAATCCCGTACCTCTGCTATGTCATTACATCGTATTGTATTTGGTGCCGAGCGATGGGGAAACGGTAGGTATACACTTTACTGCAACTATGTTATATGTGTGTATACAAACACAAATATAATAATAGCGTCAATGTGCTGTTGACGACGACGATGACAGTACAACGGGGAAGACGGCAGCACTGCAGACTCGAGATGTTACAGCGGAGGAATTAACATCCCCCTAATGTCTGCTGGAGGATGATTCGATGTGTACAGCGCGTTCTTTTCGAATTGCATTTCTAAATTGCATTGCAATTACTGGTCATTTTTCAATTGTCATAAAATGATTAATTTCGTCGTAAAAATTATATTTTTTTTATAGGAAACTCGGAGTATTTCATGTATTTAGAAAATCTGCACATGGCCATTTTATAAAAATAAAAATGCGTGAGACTCTCGTGCGGTAGAAGTGAAACTTCTTAGCTCCTAAGAAAAGTTGATTTTATGCATTGCTTTTTTTCCATTTGTTAACGATTTGATTTTGATTTTCATTGATTTTGATTGACACTCTGATGATCAAAGAAAGCATTATTAACTGTAATATCGTGCAGTCTATAAAGAGGAGTTTGGATTAAATATTGCAGCCATATTTTTATAGTTCTTTTTCTCACCAAACCAATTAAATAACTCGATCTATGTATTTTTCTTCTTTTTATGTGGATATTAATACAATGATCATCATCAATGTCTCTTGGCAAATGATTCACCATCGTATTCACAGATATTGGAACAATAATAATTTGCCTATATATCCCATGTTGACCATGTCGTAAACGTCGAATTTGCATAAATGGAATTCTAGGTGAAAATAACCTCTCGGACACTAAATCTAATTTTGATTGATGACCAGGTAATTCTGAGTAGACAAAACCATTTCACTTCGATAACATTGGATGGAATGGTATTCCGAGTGACAGCATTTTGGCATGAATTGCACGCTATCACATCTTCAATGATAATGGCTGGAAATGCAATATGTAAAAGTTGCTCGTGCTTAGGATCAACAGGTTTCACATCGTTCTTAAACCATATTCGATCACATATGGAACACACTGTACCTAGCGGATTATTGAAAAATTGTTTATCAAATTCGCGATGAGCACGTTGAAAGAATGTAAATTTTGTGTATGATGCACTAGTGGGTGCATTTCTATTTGTCATCAGTATCAGATTCATTTCGTTGATCTCTCACACCGCGTGTATCTTCATGTGTAGATGGCACACCTGAATCAGTGGCATTCAAATTCTCTATACCACTCACTGTGTCCTCACTTAACGACGGTATCGATTCATCCAGTGTATTTGAGGTCGTTGGAATGTTATGTTGTCCTTTAACGCCCTTTGCCTGGCTCAATACTCTCTACTTCTTTTCAAAGTACTTATTCGCACTTTTCTTGGCGGTTTATTCGCTTTCTTCCGTTCTCTAAAGCCTCGCACTCTGTCTGTACTTATCTTTTTCTCCATTTCACTTTTCACACAATGGAAATTGTTAGCTAAAGATGAAGCTGTGATTGTGTAATATATAATAAAATACGCAAGCGTCTACTGGTTGCCTTATGCCACGTATACACATAGTACACGCGGCGCATGCGCGTAGCGTGTTTCATTTTACGTGACGGAAACGTTTCACTTTACGTGACGGAAACGTTTCACTTTTCGTGACGTTCAGGCCAATTTGCCCTATCGCGCCTATAGAAGTTTCACTTCAAAAATATTATTTTCTTACGGCTCAAAGAATAATTTGGTTATGTGGAGACATATCTTTTATTTAAAAAATACTGTTATGATTATTTCATTGTGCCTTTTGAGTATCATACTTAAATTTCTATTATGTATTATTTTAAGTTTTCTATTCTCTCCTTTTCTTTTAACATGTATGACATACTCAATAAAGTATATATAATAATAATAAAAAAACTTGTAAACTTGTAATAGTGTTTGATTTTCATTTATTTGAGATTTATACCAAATTTTTAGCTAAACATGGGATGGTGCGATTCTTAATCCTACAAATTAATTTTAAGAAGGATTTCATCGCAAAACTTTTGGCCCAATACAAAAGAGGAAAGCCTTGTACATATATAAGACAAACACAAACGAACACCTTGTATATTTGCCATACATAATATGATACTAGAAGAGCTTATGAAGTTATGAGATTGACACATCTCGAGTAATTTATTTGATATTATCAAGGATTATATAAACGCAACTACCGACGTCATAAAAGTAATGATTCTTGCTGTAATTATGCGACGTGAAGAAGATTTGAATAACATCTGCAACATGATATAAAATCTAATCGAATCAATATAATTTTGGAGGTATTTTGAATTGAAAAAAATGGGAAAGTATTGAATGTCATTTTTAATGGCATCCTTGATTTTTTACATTTTCGGCCTTTTCGTGAACTCCTGTGTAATAATAGGTAGTGTTCTGCACAGTACAACATTTCTATGCATTATATTGTTCAAAATCACATCGTAATTTAAAGACTCATCCATATGGAAGTGTCTAAGAGATATGGTAGTACATATAGCTTAGAAGAGCCATTAAGTTATCAGGATTATCTGACAACGGCGATCAAATGATCGCGCGTAACTGCCAATCCTTCGTAATTATCGGTCACTATACAACCGCCTAATTCAATTACCTCCTTCCATTAGTAGTTACAGGTATTAAGTAGCTTCCACTTTATTTTAGTAAAGGTTAAAAGTGTAGAGATGCATCATCATGGATCAAGGATGGATGAGGAATGTGCAACCGCATCCATATCGTTAGAGTTCCTCGTGTAGGTCCTAACCAACAAATCTAAGATTAAATGAAGTATATACACAGGATTTCAAATATTTCTGCACATGACTGGATAACGTGTAATTTAGATATATATTGTATAATCCTACAACAAGAAGAATATTGTAAAATAAAGCTGGAAAATATACAATTTTATATTTTAAGTAGTTCTATTAAAAGCAAAAAACAAAAAAAATTGCCAGGACAATTTATTGTCGAAATATTTTTAAATCACTTAATTTAATAATCACATTAATTCTCTAATCTTACATTAATGTCGATTTTGCGGCAATAATTCTGTTTAAACAATTCTTCTTAATAGACTTAAAGGCGCAATATATTCAAACTATAATGCCAATTTGAGTTAAGCGATTTTTTATTTTTTATGTTTTATCTTCAATAGCAAAATGAAAAATTTAAAATAGGTAAACTTATTACTGTAAGAATGAAGAAAAATAATATTCTTTTGAAACCTCTGTGTGGACTTATCATACTTATTACTAATTGTACTCATTTAAGATTTCTTAATTAGGACAGGTATAAAATTAGCTTGTAAAGCATTTCGAACGTTATACTTTCATTTATCCATAGATAATTATAAATTATAATTTTGATTTGATGAACGAGATTATTTTTGATATATCTTGCAATGCAGACCAAGATATATACTAAGATGGACGTACAATTTTGCTAATTTAAGAGCTTTTTATATTTAAATATTCGTACTACAATTTTTCCACGCTCTATTTGGTTACAATCTAATTTATAGTATGGAATATCACCTAAATACCGTAACTAGGTGGCCATATGCGCATTTCGAAGGCTATGCCCCCATCTTCAGTAGCACAAGATAAAAACTAAACCAAATACCTCTGTCACGCATTCTGAATGGAAAAATGTAATTTGATTGACGAGATTGTAATATGAATGATTAGATGAGGGATATTTATTGATTTGCAGGATGAGCTAATGAAGGATTTTTTTAAGAAACGGTCAAAAATTCGAGGTGATAAAAATAAGCTTACTCTAGTCGAAGTGCAGAATAACTTTTGGTATAGAATATCGTCCCTGACGTGTAATGTGGATGGATTCATATTGCAGGTATCATGGAGCAAGAATAGGTGTATAGCTGTCAACTGACATCCTCTTCAGCAGCAGTCGCGAGATTTACATTGTATTATGTGCTGAGGAGCTGTTGCAGAGGCGGTGCATATGAAAGCGCATCTCAGTGCCAGTAATTTGATATGTTACGTAAGCTGAGAGGCTTGAACCATAGTTGGGATTGCGACGGACAATGAGAGAAAATCTCTGATCACCAGAATATTATTCTTTCTACCTTTAACAGTAAATAGCTAAAGAGTAGATTATAGATTTGTGCTACATACCGAAAAAAGGAAATGTAAATATATGGACGACCTGTAGCGATATCTTATTATGAAGAGCAGATTTACGAAATTATGAATTACGAATAAACTCAAATTCGTTTATTAGAAATAAACATTCATTACACATGCAATATGCTTTCATAAATAATAAAAAGATGTAAGTACAACAAAATAAATCGGTTCTTATGCGATATTATTTTTTTGGGTAATGGAAACGCTATGAACTGTTTGATACGTCACCAACATCCAGGATTTGTATGTAATAATTTTTAAATAATATGTTTTGCAGTTCCGTATACCGATGAATTTTGATTGCCATTAAACCGCATTGTTTTCTGCAGAAGACCGTGCAAAATATAAACACGAGTTTGTGTATACGAGACGTGGGGATAAACTGTATTATTGCTATGTGATGTCGATGCAATTTACTTCTAATAGCGTATAACACGCTTGCACAAAGGGCGTCGCACCCTCCATAAAAACAGTTTAAAGAACTGCTCTCTCCTTCGGACCGAATATATAGACCGTGTATCTAAATCAGGGGCTACCAAAAGTACACTGCTTTATTGTGCAATATTTTATTTGCTAGGACGAAAAAAGTCCAGTTCTTTTCCACTGCCATCAATCACAATTATTTATTGAATACAAAACACCAATACAATCTGTCTGAACTACATTTTTCATTTCTATGTCCTACTAAATTTTCTGCAGCCTGACTTCTTTACTCCACATCAAATTGATCCTGTCTTTCTTGCCTTCTGCTCAAATTTTTATTCCCAATTGCATCATACCTCTACATCTTGGCATATATATTCGATTTTAAGATCACGTCTAAATAGATGACATAAAAGGATTTTTTTTGTCGTCATGAGGTAAAAGTAAAGTTCGTGGCAATGTTCTGCTTTTTTATAATAATATATTGTAGCTAAAATAAGTAAAAATTCTTCAAAAACTTTTAATCACCAAGTCGAAGTACTTTCACTGTAGTTAAAAGTTAATGATTATAATATCGTATCAATGTGTATACGTCAATGCTTACATGGTGAAGGAGAAGATTAATTTTTTTTTAGAAGATTACAGTTTGGTGCACTCTGGTCGAACCTCTAGATGTAATTGTGTATAGTGAATACATGTGCGTAATGGCATTCTGGATAAGCACTTACATGCTTGGATGCGCCAAATTCCATATACCCCATTGTATATACACGACATAGTATAATTTAGTATACTTTTGCCTTCTTATGTTGAGAAGAAGGGCGCAAAATCCTTTCACAGGGTAAGCTTTATAGATTTACCAAATAATGTCCATTGTTAGTGCTCTTTTATAACATTCATATAATCGTATAGAATAGCACCGAAATACCATTAAGTAGCTATATGCGTATTTCGAAGACTATGCCCCCATCTTCAGTAGTACAAGATAAAAACAAAATAAAATACCTCTGTTATGAATCGTGATTGATGTACTATTAAATAAATGAGTCAACGTGACAGAAGTATTTCAAAAATGGCATATAATATGACTAGAGACCGGATTATAGGCACTAAAAAAATGCCAAAATAGGCGGATAATAGGCACTAAAAAAGGCGTTAAAAAAGACATTTATTATTTTGGAAAAAAATCAAAAAAGGCATGAAAAACATAGTAAAACAACATTTTTCCTTTTTTCTTTTTTCTTTTTTGGGTCTTGAAAAATTTATCTGAACTGCTAATTTTAGGCATTTTGAATTTATTTTCGAATGTATTCGTGCGCTAACTAAACACCATTAAAAATATTAGAACCGAACTCCCAAATTATTTTTTCGATTTTGGATTCATCTGAAGAAATGAAGGGTGAATTATTTATTTGAATAACAGATGTTACAAAATAGCCACTATTGGTACTTAAGAGTACATTAAGTACGATTAAGGATTTTTCCATTGGTAATGTAGCAATCACACAAACAATTTAGGAAGGTTTTATCATCGAATAAAATAAATTATCGTAAAAAGCAAAATAAATATGAAAAAAAGGCGCGAATGCATGAAAAGTGTCGAAATAGGCAAAATAGGCGCTAAACTGAAAAATAGGCAAAATTTTATCAAAATTATTGAAATAGGCAAAAAAAGGCAATTTAAGGCAATTTGCCGGTCTCTGAAAAAATATGACCCATAAAGTAATTTAAGTAATTTAAGTGAACTAATTTGAATAGGATGACCTGAGTTAGTCAAAAATATGCTCGGCTACAGCACTTTTATCTTTTCTATTTAATCTGAAAATGCTCCTTAAATCTAGTTTCAATTGGTCTACGTGTTTGTCTTCTATATATACTTTAGGACAACTAGAACAAGATATTTCATAAAACCAATTTTTTTATTGAAATCAATCAAATCTTTGGGATTTCTTATTAAAAATTATATTTATTTAAAATACTATCTAAACCACGTGCAATTATAGAATCAAATGGTAATTTAACAAATTTTGGAGTTGAATTATTACTTTGTTCTAAACTACTAATATTTCTGATATCTCTTGTTCCTATGAAATTTCTTAATATATTATTTATAATTTCATAAGAATAATCATTTTGTACTGCTACATTCCGAATATTATTTAATTCAATATTATATTTATCATTAGATAAGTAGTATTTGGGTGATATTCTATACAATTTTTTAAGACCGTAGTGATCATTTTAAAAATAAAATTCATATAATCATCGAAAAAGAATTTATCGCGAGAATTGCAAAAAAAAATCATACTTCTTGTTCTATAATAAACATTCTTTTTTATCATGTATAGATTTTTAATACATATTATCAGCGCGGACATAAAGGGTCATTCTATTAAACAAACTCCCCGTGCCTAATCTTTACCGAACCCTTATTAGAGTGCGTACCTTTTCTCTACAACATAGGTGTAAGAGGGCACTTAAGAGTGCTTCACTTTCAACGAAATTCTATTCGGAACTAGTGGGATATAAATCCGATGACATAATAATGATTGTTTTTTTTATTTATAGTCGTTCGTGCGCATCGTTTGATCGATACAGTTTATGTATTGTAATAAGCATTTTATGGATACAATAGTAGCTGAAGTAGCTTTAGGATTTTTTTTATTGTACGCCTGTAAGGCCCCTTTTATTAGGTACCGCTTTTATTATAACGATTACCTTTATTTTCTAAAGTATCCGAAATTAAACAATCGTAATTTTTATCAATCGCCACATGCTAAATCGAATTTCAGTAAATGTGAAATTCAACTAACCTGAAATTAAAGGACTTTTTGGGTGCCGAACTTGCAGCTCACACAACACCAGATAATGATACTTACTCATTGCGAATCGGACAATTTTTTTAAAAACTTTTCCTACATAAATTAACTAAAATTTGCGCAAGAATTCCCGAGATTCATACATAAGGATATTTATTATATGTTGATTATTTCTCTACCATCAAAATTGTTAGATGTTATTGTATACATCTTTTTTACAGTGCCATTAAAAATATTGAGATAGGAAAAAGGCAAACAATAAACATCATATGTAAATTGACGTTGTGGTTAAAAAGAATGATTGTTTGTCGAGATGTTCGATAAATGAGAAATAATAGACACTGTATATAGTCTGCCATGAAATGTCTTTGCTTCCTGCAGTGTTTGCTAGTCTTTAGAAGATCTTGCATATATAATTCTGGATGGCGAATCTAGTCTAAGGGCTTAATTAACAATACTAAGCTAGTTAGTGCTTGTTTAGTACAAGATTGAGAAGTCAGTAAATGGAGAGATTGTGCTCTAGCTTATATAGAGTGTTAAACCAGTGCTGTTCAAACTATTTGAGTTATCGGGCGCATTTCTTGAGTCTATAGTCAACACCGGTCATTCAACTGAGTAAAATTAATTTGAAGATTCATTCCTATGATAATAATAATAGAAGCTTAAATAACCTCGCGCTTAGAATATAATAACATAAAATTGTAGCATAATTTAATGAAATATAATATCTTTAACGATATTAATCTGTTACGATTTCGATAGTCGGAATAACTCTTATTCGTCAACTTGGAAATTGGAATTCTCGACCGTGATTTTGGGTACCAGTGCTTTAGATGGTAGGTACAGTAAAGGTGCTGCATAGACTGCAGTCCCACCCCCTCATCAGTCTCATCTAATTAAAATCCATTAGCGCAATTTAGTGACGCTCTCAAACGGCGAACATAAACTAACTACACCAGTAACTATATTATTAGACGCGCAAATTAAGTTGTTATCCAGCAATGTTGCACTGGGAGTTACACGAGTAACAATAATGCAAAATGATGTATAAGTAGCTCGTGTACATTATAGAGAATCTGTAAATTATTACAAACCATAAATTTATATAGTTAAACAATAGTATAAAATATCACCCAAATACTGTAACAGAGGTATTTTATTTAGTTTTTATGGGGAAGATGGGGGCATAGCAGTGGCGGTTCCTTATGCAGGCCACAGGGCCGCGCGCCCCTCCTGAACATTGAGCGCATCACCGTAGATATATAATTGTATTGCGATATTTTATCTCGGCATTATTTTTCTGAAAAGATAAAGCTCGCGCCGCGATAACAATCAACACAACGTTCGTTGTGGTATCCCTTGCAAGTCACAGTATCGATGCTGTATCTGTCTGTATCTATCGTTCGTATGGTATAGATATATCGCTATTTGTGCCGCTCAGTAGAGGTTAAATGAATATACACTCATCTCACTCTATTGCAAGCAATCGGTGAGAGCGACCGTGTGCCGTATATCTTCTATTTCTTCGGTTCGAACCTTGCTTCATTGTCTAATATATGTCACAGATTCCCAACGGCTATCCATTGCCAGTAGAGTTAAATACATATATACAGTACATATGCAATGAGATGAGTGTATCATAGAGTGCAGGCGACCGATCTATTGGATGTCGCGCTTCTTTAACGGCTTAGAGAAGTTCAGAGAGAAGAGAGAGTAGTATATATATACAGAGAGTATATATACATTTATATAAATTAATATTGAATAGCCAGATTAGACAGTAGCATTTGTTCTGTGTATGTACGATTTTGCCACATGTTTCTCCAAGGATATATTTAATAGAAATAATTTAATAAAAATGAATAGTGTTACGTTCTTTATTGAAAATAGTTTTGTAGACTTTCTGCCGAAAAAGTAAAAATTAAAGAATTAGGTAGACCATTGCCTGATTTAATTTATCGCAAACTTGTGCAAGGAGAGTACAAAACCGGACATTTCCGCGGCGTTTTACAAGAGACATTTACAAAAAAAATTATAATACAGATGAAAGACAGATTCTCATATCGTGGCCATCTACAAGCCGCTGAGTTATTTAACACGAAATCGATGCCAACATTTTCTAAACAATTGCCAGTGGACCTTTTGGAAACCGTGTGTCATGCAAATCCATTTTTGAATAAAACCAGATTAAAAACAGAATTAGAAGTCATTTACTCGCGTCCGGATTTTTATCAAATAATTGGAGCCATAAATTTTCTTTCGTTATTGCTACAAAATAATCGCAGTGAAACTTTCCCGGAAACTATAAAAATACTTAAAATTATTTTAACAACCCCGATGACCACTGCCGAATCAGAGCGTTGTTTTTCAACACTTAAAAGAATCAAGACTTTTTTGCGAAATGCTATGGGTAATGATCGTTTAAACGCGTTGGCGATGATGTTTATTAATAAAAATGTGGTGCGAGATATTTACAATTTTAACGATAAAGTTTTGGAAAAGTTTATATCAATAAAAGATAGAAGAGTGGAATTCACTTTCAAGAAATGGTTGAGTTTAATCATTTTGCATCCATTTTAGGTAAGATTTCTCACTATTATGTTATTTTTTAAGAAATGCGCTCCCCCAGATTGAAACGGCACGAGCCGCCACTGGGGCATAGCCTTCGAAATGCGCATCTAGCAACTTGATGTGGTATTTGGGTGATATTCTATACTGTTATACTGCGCTTTTTCAAATCATCTATGGTCACTTTATTAAACTCCTCTTCTAAGTACTAAACAAGTACTAAACAAAAAAAATTGGAAATATACTGGCCGCTTCAACACCCCGAAACCGTATGCTCGTGAAGAGATGCTCGCCACTGCATTTTTGTCATTTGAGGGTGTGGTCAAAATTACTGCAATGTTGTCATATCGACAGCTAATAAATACAGAGAGTATTATATTAGCATAATTGATCAAAACAAATAATAAATAACTGGAAACTTTTTACTAAACAGTGGACTTTAATCGAAGCCGTATATATTCATACATTAAATATTGTCAATCTGAATTTTTCTATGTCGTTTACAATTTGAGCACTTTGTACTGAAGTTTTTTATTCATATATGGCAACGATGGTACTTGGAAGCTCCACTCTTATGCGCAGTAGAAGATGAATTAGGTCCGCCAAGATATAAGGACTTATATTTAACACCGTAGAGATAATTTTAAAAATAGTTAAACAATGCTTTCCTATTTTCTCCATTGCCGACATCTCTTGTCCAAAAAAAATTAATTTTATAATAAAATCAACATAATTGATTTACACGGTTAGATTTCAGTTATAAGTCCTTTTGGTATTTGAATTTATACCAGCGTATAAAATCCAAATCCTTTTTCATTATGAAGTTAGTTTAATCAATAAATTTTTGCAGTTTATATATTACATTTTTTTTTAATATAATGTGTCAAATTATCATCCATTAGTATATCATTATATATTGTGTGTAATAAGATCTTATACGTAGATTATCCTTTAATATACTTATATTACTGAGCAGCTGATCGAGTTCGAAGCGAGCTTTTTATTCACTTCCTTGTTGTGTTTATACAGGACAATGAAGAAATCATTAGTATTTTCTGATAGAACATAAAAACAATTTAAAGATTTTTACTAGGAATTATAAAGTGTGAGAGTAATCACCAATAACGAACAGCTGTTAATTCGTGCACTTGCATTATTACGTATGTCAATATTTTTTTCATGTATTATTCTTTGATCTGTCTACTATTTCAATTATTTCATTAAGATCAATTTTTCGAAAAATCGTAATTACTGTTTCTTAGAAGTGCCAATACTTTTATAGTAAGAGCGATGAAATAAAACTATATTTTCTATTTCTATATATCCTATATACGAAGAAGTCTAATGCACAATTCACGCGAAAAACAACTAATAAGCTGCAGCCATCAGAGCCGGAAAATTGGTATTTACCAGGTCATTTCGAATTTCCCCATATAGCGAACTTTCCATTACACGGGTTAAACAATCTGTGCGGACTTTCGCATAGCTGAAGGAGCTCGCCAATGAAACAGTTTTGTTGGAACTTGTAAGTGGTACCTGTATTGTGTAAGTGTGTTTAAGAAATAGCCCACAAGTCGTTTTTTAAATGGAGGTAATGAGTTGCTTGTTGAGCAAAATGATTTATTACAGAAAAGTGGTAGGTGCGCGGTTATATTGAGCTTGATTAAGTTTAAAAAGAAAAATGGCTCATTTGGATATTTAGTGGAAAATAAAAATCAAATATAAATTTATTTTAGTCATTCTCCCTGTGACTTTTTTCTAAATGACTTAACTATAACAATAATCATAAAAATCATTAATGTGCATTGTATTTAACATTCTTCACCTACTCATTCCATCTGCATTCTGCAATTAATTGAGCTTTCGTATTTTACAAAATATATTATACCGTAAATTTAAGTTACTTATAAAATTTATTAATTGCATTTCTATTATACAATCACCTCTTGCTAATAAGTTAGCTGAGTATCTCCATATTTGAAAAGAGTGTCAAGCTGTCAATGGCAGTGAAATGAACTATATGCCATCATCAACGTTTCTATAGGCCATTTTTAAAACGCTTTCAAATAATGTCTTTTCAGAAAAGCTGGACTATTTAAAAATTTGTATCGACATGTATTTTGATCATTTGAACATTTGGAAGACGTCTATTACTTATTGAAGAAATACGAGTATACTTTTAATACTTTTTATACTTTAATACTTTTAATACGACTACACGTTTTGTATTTTAATAGGATGTATCATAAAAGTAAATAAATTTATGTACGACTATAATTTTCTTTCTAAACAAAAAAAAAATAAAATTTTTTCTTCATTTCATCTTTTTGGCCCTCCAGATAGTTATATTCTTCATTTAGTTGTAAAACAATTTTTTTTACCAAAAATTATAGCTTGATACTAAAACGATTCAATTCACTTTTTCTGCAGCACCCTCCTCTGCAGCTTTAGTGATTTAGTAGCATGTGAAAAGAAACATTAGCATTTAACCGTGGTACAGCGAACCTTCAATATAGATGGAGCAGAATGTAGCAGGCAGCCCTCACTAATACTTTCGCAGATCATTTGTCTTGCGAGAAAAAGCCGGTTACATTTTCCTTCGCCACAAACGAATTTTCCAGATGACGTAGCATTTCGCGAACGACACGGAACAAAGCAGGCTGTAAAATGCTGCCCGTTTTCCCACACTTTCCCAACAAGCAATATAAACTGTATAAATGGTATAAATGCGCAATATATATCCGGCAATTTTCGAATTGGTTTATCTCACGTCTACAATAAGTGTTTCACATTTTTTTGTCATTTAATTATCCATTTTAAAAATTATCATTACGGTGTTAAATAATATCACCCAAATACCGTAACTTAAAGCGTTAAGTAGCTAGATGCGCATTTCGTAATTTAATTTTAAAGTAACATATAATACTTCTAATAGTCTTGCTAATTTTCTATGAAATCCCAAAGAATTGATTGATTTCAATAAAAAAATCTGGTATTTATGAAATATCTTATTCTAGTTGTCCTAAAGTATATATAGAAGACAAACACGTGGACCAATTGAAACTAGATTTAAGGAGCATTTTCAGATTAAATAGAAAAGATAAAAGTGCTGTAGCCGAGCATATTTTTGACTAACTCAGGTCATCCTATTCAGATCGTGAAATATTTGCATTCGTTTTTAAGTAATAATATATCATGCTGTATATACAATTAAATGTATATATATTTATATCAATTATAATAAAGTACCGCAATGTATAAAGTAAAGTTTAAATTGCAATTGCAATTGTAATTTGTGCAGGTGATGATTTAATGTTTTATTTCTTAATAAGCGTGCCTGCAATCGTGTAATTGTAAATTATTGGGACACACTGTGTATGATGATTTATTACAATAGGGTGAATTTAATAGTGCGAACAGTTAGATTATTCTCTCCTTATTTTCATCGGTAGATAAACGTAGATGATGATTTTATATGACGATAGAACTAATTCCTCTGAGAACATACACACATGCATGCTTTTTCCGCGCATGATTGTACAATAAGAAATAGCCTGTCGTTAGGTAAATGGTTTTCTATCTTCATTTATATTCTATTGCATGTTTCTCGGACGTGGCAATTATTTAGGCGATAAATTTAGTTTTATTATATAATATTTAGATCATATTCGTTATAGCTATTCGTGATATATTTCTAGTGGGTGTGTGTTTCGGAAATTCGTGATAATAGTGATGATGGATATTTTGGTGCCTTTCTAATAATAAAATAATTGAATAATGAATTTTTAAAATTATCACTACGTTGTTAAATAATAGTATATCAATCACGATTCATGACAGAGGTATTTTATTTCGTTTTTAACTTGTGCTACTGAAGATGGGCGCATAGCTTTCGAAATGCGCATCTGGCTACTTAATGATTTAGGTTACGGTATTTGGGTGATATTCTATACTAGAATGATGAATTGTTCCATGAAAGTGTGTAATAAATAATTAAATAGTCCTTTTATTTAGTATTAATAAGCCAAATTATACACATTCGTAAATATGAAGAGGGTGAAAAAAAATGAAAATCGACTAATTCAGTTTCAAGAATTGAATGTTTTGTCGAAATTTTCGTCAAAAGAAACGTTGTGTAATTTGGGACTTTTCTTTGCGGAATTTTAAGGTAGTTGAATTAATTTTACTTAAAAAAGTTTCGTTTCCTGTGAAATTTTCATATTTATACATGTATTTATACACATTTATACGAATTTATACATGTGGAATTAAATTATGATAACAAATCTACTTTATGTTTTAGCTCACATAAATTAAAAAAAAAATGCTTGGAGATTTATTTTTTAACAAATAATATAGACAAATTCGTAATTTTTATTGCGTGCAATTGACATTGACATATTAAGGCTTTCCCATATGTGAATCAAATTTACATTTGATTATTAAGAATGTTATGTACCTTCCATATTCGTATTCCCTGTACAAACATGAGCCTTTTGACAGTAAGCTCAGTGATTTTTCAGGGTTTGCTTCCTATTAAATGATGGTTGCATATTCTAAAAATATTATACACAGTGAGCTAGAAGAACCTACGGAACATTATATTTATTTGATAGTATTCATTAAGAAAAAAATTAAATAATAAATCTGTTGCTTTTTCTAGGCCATATATTGTGTATATTTTTCAAATATTATACGAGATTTATAGCGTTATCAATAAAAATAATTTATAAAAATGCATCTTCACTTTTGATTTATTTATTCGACTGACTACAAGTTGACAAATTTTAAATGTTTACTTAAAAAAGCATATGATGATTTCAAAATACAAACACGTGGCGGTTTTACACCGGATCATACTGTATATGTTTATAGGAGAGTAAGCTGTTGTTTTCCGTAATTGGATAGTAAAAATCGTATTAGCTCGGCACACTGTAAGAAAAGAATTATCTGCACATACGTAGCCTTTGAAATAACTTGGCAGCTATTCCTCGCTTGTTTTTCGTTTATGGAGAACGATGGAAAATCAGTGACCAACTTTAACAGAAGGACGCATAGTATATAACAGGGTTGGCCAACAAGTAGATCGCGAAGCGATTTTTGGTCGATCGCGAACAGTTGGACACAAAAACAGATTATTTCGAATCTGGCGCTAGAAAAGTCGATTTCAAGAACAAACGAGTTGGCCACCCCTGGTATATAGATTTGGCGGTTCAGAGAAGAGAACGAGTAGAAGCAACGGGCAACGAGAATCAAGAGCGCCAATCTGACATGTGATCAGCGTCGTAATCCGATTGTTGCGTTACGGAGGCCGTCTTGTTAGTTCAGTCAATCGTATATATATTTGGTGCCCCTATGTGTGTTATATGAAATTGGCAATTCTTTAGTATGACAGGCCAATAACAAATAACAACTACTCTTACTTTCTATTTAAATTCGCCCAATTTTTTGACAAGTAAATAAATTCCTTTAATTTTTTTTTTGCAAATTGAACGTTATTATTATAACATTACATTTTAAACATTATAGAATACAAGAGATTCACACTTTATCTGACTATACTCAGGGGTGGTTCCTTATACAGGCCGCAGGCCGCAGGCCGCGGGCCCCTTCTGAACATTGAGCGCATCACCGTAGATATATAATTGTATGGCGATATTTTATTTCGGCATTATTTTTCCTAAAAGATAAAACTTACGCCGCAAACATACATAACACTCAACACGATATGGCAGCTAGCAAGTACCAGTCAAATCTCATTCTATCTGTTGGAAGCGCTAGAGTGAGAGTGACCGTATGCAGTATGTCTTCTGTTTCTCCGGTTCGCGTATCGCAATATATCCACTAATAAGTCACACACAATCCAGCGTACTGGGATGAGTCACAGCAATGTGACGTCACGCTGCTTGTACAGCTAAGAATATATCATTGTTTATGCTATGAAGCCGTGATTTTTTAGCGCCGAATATGATGAATTAAAATCAAGCAATGGCCTACCTACTTCTTTAATTTTTACTTTGTCCACAAGAGAAAGTCTAGAAATTTCTATTTTCAATAAAGAACTAAAACTATTCATTTTTATTAAATTATTTCTATTAAATATATTCTTGGAGAAACACGTGGCAAAATCGTACATACGTAACTACACAGAATAATGAAACTGTCTTATCTGGCTATTCTACATCATTTTTCCTAAATACTAGACTAGGCTTCTCTGTTGGAACGCTAAAGAATTGCGGCCTGCAATAGCCTAAAACAACGATATATTCATAGCTGTAGAAGCAGCGTGACGTCATGTTGCATTGGCAAACCGGGCCACTAGTTTGTTTGCGGCTCATACGATACGCGAACAAAAGAAACACATGATATACTGCATACGGTCGCTCTCACTCTACCGCTTGCAATAGATAGGATAAGTGCATATGCACTGAACTCATACTTGCTCGCCGCCACACCGTTTTGTGTTGAGTGCTATCACAACGCAAGCTTTATCTTTTAGGAAAAATAATGCCGAGTTAAAATATCAGTTAAATATAATTATATATCTACGGTGATGCGCTCAATGTACAGGGGGGGCGCGGGGCCATGCGGCCTCGAAAGAAACCGCCACTGTTCATAAGATATAGAAGAACTCGAAGACATTTAACTTCTGCATCCCAACAATGTTTTAATATCCTTGTATTGCAGACTTGATATCCACTTTTTAACATCCTTCTTAAAAGGATTCAAGTTTGTTATATCTTTTATGTTTAATGGAAGCATATTATACAATTTAGCACCAATATAAATATATTTAGTTATCAATTTCGGTATCTCTAAGTGTCTCAGCATTGTAGCTCTCGTCATATAATCATGTTTCACATTTGTTAAGTCTGCGTACTTTTAAGTTAAATTATGAAAGTACTTAATCAAAACAGAGATATATAATTGTCCTACATATGGTTGAAATCAACCTCTTTAAATAACAAGTCATGATTGGTCTTTTCATAATGATTCTCAGTATGTTTTTTTTGTGGTTTTTTCGAGCCGATAAATCGCATTTTTATAAACCCTCCCCATGATGAGATGGCGTACTGTATTATGGATTGTACTAATGCATATTATATGTCTTTAGGTATTTAAGAGCAAGGAATCTACGCAATCATTTAAATTTATAAATAACTCGTTGAATTTGTTTAGTGATATAATCTATAAGTGGTTTCCATTGAGAGAAAATCTAGGAATAATAAAAGTATAGTAAATATAATATATGCATAGTAAAAGAAATATATGCATAGGATGATATTGCCAATGCAATGTAATGTCTTTATTCATTTGAATTATTTTTCGATAAGTTCGAAGATACTGCTGTTTTCTTGTATCTTTTCTTCAATAATTGTACTCCTTTCAGCGGTGAGGTTCTAGAAGCAACTTCTCTAAGTTGTCGCTTCCTTACTGGGCGCTTGATCCTGTTTGGATAGTCTTCACTCTTCTAGAATCATCTATCGAGTTATATTGCGTTATTTCTTCGTCCGAACTTAGGTTCTTTTCAGCCTCCAGCTGTTCTAAGCCTCTTCGTTTATTATTATCTTGCTATTTTTGATTTTAGCAGTATATCATTTTCATTTCGCTTCTCGTAAATGTATTACAAGCTTTCTTCTAATCGCCAAATTTTCTGGTGTCTCCCATTTTCCCTTTTGTTAAATATGTCACCAGCTCTTGAAGAAAGGGCCTATTTATGTTAGTTTTCTTCTGACCGAGTCGATCAACATTAATTATTTGGCACTCTACAATTTCTAATTCCATATATGTCATAAAAAATTACTTATTTTCAATACGATCTCTTGAAGGTTGGCTCTTCTTCAAAGTTGAAGATTATGATGTTATTCCATCTGTTTCTCCTTACTACCTGCTATGTAATTCTATGTCTGTCTTGTAGAAATTTCTCGCATATAATGTGCGATAGAAGTGACCTCATTTGTCAAGTCACTAAATTTTTCTGTTAAAATGTTCTTCAAGCGCTTTCTGCATAAATTGCTTCCATTCACCATTTTTAGTCTTGGGTTTGGGTTAACCATGTTAACCAGGTGGCTTTGGGTTAACCATGTTAGAAATTTGGTGTTTATTGCAAAGTTGGGGAGGTCTTTATAAGCGAAAAATTTTGAATGACTGAATTTTGATTGATACCTGAACATGTTCTCTATTACGCAAGGCATTTTTTTAACACGAATTAATTTTTTAATGCCTTAATCTAAAACTTTCCAAACGAACCAACAATAAATAACACATACATATATAAAATGTTTCTAATTTCTAATACCCATCGTAGAACATAAAACGTATCTAGAGCTGTCAGGACAGGTTACTAACCTACTGTTTTCCCCATATACCGTTTACATTTATTTATATGTAATATACCAACTTGCTCGGGAGAACGACCCTTATTATGGCAGCACACTTTCCCATGTGCTATAGCTTCCTCGTACCTCGTGCCCCATTCAGACACCGCTATCAAATATCCCCATAACATAAGATAAATTAATTTTATTGCGGACTAAACAGCATAAGATTGTTGTCGAGTCCGCACGCAATGTGACATATATTTATACGTGAGCTGCACGGCAACCTCGTTACTTTATTCCGTACCCCGAATAATCACGTTAACATTAACTTGACAGTTGTTATATCAAATGAAAATATGTACACTAAGTTCAAATCACCAAGCATTTTGTCTGCCTATTTCGCGGTCTGTTTGCGACTTCTTTAGCACTTGAACGATTTAATCTATCATAACGTTGAACTTTAACTTCTACTAATATGCAAAAGGAGCGATTAGTTTCTGATTAATATCCGGTAGCTCCTAAATAAATTCGCCACAAAAGCAATGAGATATAAAAACATATTGATGTTGAGTGATATCCAAGATAATATTTAAATGATCTTGAATATTGTTCAAATTTTAATTTAAAGTTCTTGGGAATTAGGACGGTCCAAATTCTCGTGAGCTCCAAATTAATTTTTAACACGGACGTGATCCTTGAAACATTATTAAAATATTTTCACGTAAGACTCTATAAAGACTAAAAATTTAATGACGTGCTACGATTATTATTGGATTTTTTCGGGAGGTTTTTGTTATACTCTATCTTTGCGAGTTGTTGCCTACATTTCTTTTGTTTAAACCATTTCATTTTTGAATCCAAAAAGGCTTCGGGGACATCACATCGTAAATAAGACACTACTTGACGTTATCGATTACACAATTGGCTGCTGAATGAAGGGGTGGACGAGGTCGGTCTTGGGGCTGCCAAGGGGGGCCACCAACGATCGGGTAATCCGACCCATGTATTATCCACGTGAACGTATATTTAAGTGAGGGCGGTTTAGCGCATAATTAACAACAGCACGAAGTTGGCAGGTGGATGTTTTGACTATATGCAGGTTAATATAGTGATTTGATATGTGAATATATTCAAGCTGATTCATAATTGACTTCGATTCATATGGATTAAAGAAATCTTATTCACTCTACACTCCAAAAAGTAGTTTCCAAATTTTCTAGGCTGAATTTTGATCTATCAATATACAAATTTATAAAAAATATGATCAATACAAAAAGAAGCTCAATCGTGAAAGCAATACAAAATCGTTTTTTAAATCCTGGGATTTACACTACATTATTTGGATTAAAAAACAAAATCTTCCCATATGTTGCTGAAGTTATTCTGTAGCAAGAGTGTATCTAGTTTAAGGGTAGATAGGTATATTTTGGAGCCCTAAGTAGTAAGTTGTGTGGAGGAAAGGCTAGTGAGAAGCGTGATTGCTAATAAATAGCAGGAAATAAGGGTCCTTGTGACGTATTATGCCATCAGTGTTGCCAAGTGTTGTTTTTGAAAGAACATACTATTATTAAATATATCCTTAAGAAAGTATCAACTTATTCTAAGATAAAAGTAACTTCGTCGGCCTTAGTTTTGTTTTGGAAAAATGCAAATTGGAATAGGCTAATTTTTGTTGGTTAAAATATTGCAAATCAAAATGGAGTTTAAAAAGATCATTAAAGTTTCACCATTGGAAATTGTTTAGAATTGCAGCAAATGTCTAATAATATTAATTTAAAAAGAAATTAATTTTTAATACGAAATGAATGTATTCATTTTGCACTTGAAGTGATGACTTGTGCACTAGTAAATGGGTAGTAATCACACTGTCAAAAATCGTAGGTAGATACCTAATTAAAAATGAAAATGTGTAACTGCTTTATCGTAGTTGGTGGGAAATGGTGCACGATGCTTGTCACTGATTCATTAAAGCTAATTAAATTGGCAACGTTGAATAGGGTAATATTCATTAGTACAGTCACACATACACACGCATTTATATATTCAGACAAACACTGGCATAAACAGACGATAGTTTAACGGTGTCGAATAGCGAACTCATGACACCCTCACGTAGAGATGAGACTTCCTAGCACCCTTCAAATATCTTTACTAGGTAAGTTGTATCTTTTGCTTTTCTTCTTTGGTTACATTGTAGCGAGTGCTAATAGGGAAAGCGGAAGATCTTCACAAACAGGTCGTTAAAGGAGCCAGCAAAACTAGGAAAATGATAAGATTCATTAAATTTGATTTAGATTTATGCATATTTATGTATATACTTTCATAAGCATTTAATTCAAAACACTTTTAATTAATTTAAGTAACTAATTTAAATAGGATGACCTGAGTTAATGAAAAATGTGCTCGGCTATAGCACTTTTATCATTTCTATTTAATCAGAAATGCTCCTTAAATCTATTTTCAAATGGTCTACGTGTTTGTCCTATAGATAACTAAAACAAGATATTTCATAAATACCAGATTTTTTATTGAAATCAATCAAATCTTCGAGATTTCCTAGAAAATTATCAAGACTATTAGAAGTATTATATGTTAGTGTAAAATTAAATTCCTTTACAATTCGAAATGCGCACCCAACTAGTTAATGCTTTAAGTTACGATTTTGGGTGATATTCTATATCGTTATAATTTGTTTATTTAGACACTTTTTGCGGTAGATAAATGGCGATTTCGTTGATCAAAGAATCACATCTTTAGTTGATTAGTCAGTCAGGAAACGGAATCGCTGATAAAATAATTCCAAATGTCGTGTCTAATAACGGGGCCCCGCTATGGTCACGCGACTATTGTAAGCGCGCTTTTAATCAATGTTAACTACGCTATATATAATACCGAATATGCTCGTGTGCTTTGTTGGTGGTAGTTTACTTTGCTGCTTCTTGGTACTCCCCAAGCAACTAGCTAGTTTGGACCTCAGTTGCCAATCACCGGTTATACACTGTGACTGAAGAAAACTGTAACTTTGATTAAACTATAGCAAGTTGAAATTTCATGATTGACACCGTGACCAAAACGTAATCTGATTAATGTTTGTAAGGGAAAGATAAAGAAAAAAAAATTGAAATTGTCAACACTAATATTTATCTCATACTATCTTCATTCGTTCATTCTTCGACTCTAGTTACTGCAGGAGTGTATTGATTTTATTAATTCGATTTTATGATTGCTTGGGGGTTGAAATTTTAAATATAAGGCCATTTTCAGTCTGCGCTTGATATGATACAATTAAATAAACACCTACGTTTATTTTGTATTTTGCTCGATTCGCAAAATGCATATTTGCCCACATCTACAAGAGTAACGGTACAATTGTAGATTTAAGTACAGCATGAAAGAAATAACGTTTGACAACAGTATATATTTTCTCGAAATAGGGAGTGATGTTGGAATGCTCTTATAATTTGCAGCAATTAAAGCATAATAATTTTCATACTTAAAGTGTTTTAATTCTGCAATTAATTTCATTTCGTGAGTACTGTATCCTTGAACCCAAATCATTTTGTATTAATTCAAGACAAACCTGGCAAATTATCATGATGTTCGCCTATTGACGGCTACATAAAGTTTAATTTATACATAAAATAAAGGACGACAAGTATGCGCATATATAAAGCGAAATTGTTTAATTGCGCGGCGCTCTTTCGGTGATCCGTAAACACACGCTTCGGCTCCCGCTATTCCCGCAGCTATATTCATATCACGAAACATTTCAGAAAGTATATTAATCCTTGACCAACGTAACGTAATTTGTTAATGGCGTATATATGTTATATTATGAATTTATTTCCATACGCACGCATATATGCAGTGTTATCGGGGGTTATAAACTCGCCCCGGAATCAGAAAGTTTAAATTAAATTTCCGTTTTTGATTTGCACGCAACCACCTTTCGTCTGCCGCTCTCTCCCTGCCTGTGTCTCTTTCACTCTGTACTGTCTGCCTATACGTGATTCACTCGTACACCACCCACCAAAACCAATTGGTTTCGCTCCATCGGAAAACAGTTTGAACTCAATTATGAGAATTATATACATATTTACAACTCTGCGTTGTTTACAGGTTGTTTACTAGAAAGTAAATTTAATTTTTTATCAAAATATACTTATTAGTAGATTTGAGCATTACATATTCGCTGTCACAGTCCATCTAACATAACATTTTTTTAAAGGTTTGATTAAAATTTTTTCATAGGATGATTTCTTTTTCTTAAAAATGTATCTTACACATTGAAACTTTTCATGAACTATGTGGTTATATTGTATGGTTTGTGCTTACAAAATTTGTTGATGGACATATGACAATTTATCGGTATTCTGTGTGTGCGTATAAATTCAATACAAGAGAATAAGAAAGTTAAAAATCAAATTTCCGTTCATTGAAAAGCGCACAACATACTCCGGGAAAATTGCCTTTGCCGTTCAAGTTTTCTCTAAAGGATATAGGTTAGGTTAGAGAGACGGTGATGTGGTATATTATTTGAACGCCTGAGGATACCTCTGTAAGGTTTTCCTATATATATATATGCGCGTTCATCCCCTCTCTTATTTGGCGCATTTTTCTTTTTCACTTATTCGGCATATAAATATATATACTTTGTTATCGTCCTTCCCTAAGAGCAAACTGCCTTTCTCTACGTGGAAAATAGAGTTTTATTATTTAGTCTAAACAGGGTGAATCAAGAGGTATAAGTCTTTATATCTTGGCGGACCTAATTCATCCTCTACTGCGCATAAGGGTTGAGCCTCCAGTACCATTGTTGCCATATATGAAGAAAAAACTTCAGTACAAAGTGCTCAAATTGTAAACTGCATCGTAAAATTCAGATTGACAATATTTAATGTACGAATATAGACGGCTTCGATTAAAGTCCACTATATAGTAAAAAGTTTCCAGTTACTTATTATTTGTTTTGATCAATTATGCTAATATAATACTCTCTGTATTTGTTGGCTGTCGATATGACAACATTGCAGTAATTTGACCACACCCTCAAATGGCAAAAATGCAGTGGCGAACATCTCTTCACGAGCATAAGGTTTCGGGGTGTTGAAGCGGCCAGTATATTTTCAATTTTTTTAAATTGTATAGTAATATCATGTGCATAAACTAGTCTTAATTTGTAATGCGCAGTAGAAGGGGCGGGCCTGCCACTTAAAAAAAATAGCCTATAGAAAGTACCTAAAAGAATACTTCGATAAAAAATGGTAAAAAAATTCTATTAGATAGAATTTAGACAACCAGTTATATCAGTCGTCAACACAGAAAGATGTCTTTTAGATGTTTTTTTAGATGATTTTAAGTACCCTGTATAGTGAGATACGTCTATATGTGTGTGTGGAGGAGCCAATATGAGGCACGACGGAGCAAATGGGATAAAAAGACACAAAGTTATTCAATTCATACGAATTTTCCGTGCGAGTTAGTGTGTATATTGAATCGGGTTTGTGATGAAAGTTGTACTTGATAAAAGTTCCTTTCAGCCTCGTATATAACAGTTCACCAATGAAATCACGAATGTGCTCAAAGTATTATCTAACAGAGAAAGTGAAAATAGTTCTTGTACCAATAAGAACAACGATTAGATATATGGACTGTGAACTAAGATGCAATGGAACGATTGCAAGGGAATAGTTATGAAAATATATAAGCAGTGCGATAAAATATTTTTAATATTGCTAATGTTGGTGATGTGTTGTGGCAAACCATCTTAGTTGTGTTTGTTGGTATAAAGTGGAACCATGCTTCGTGAAAACTTCCATTAATAACCGGCAAATTGAGTGTTAAATTCATTACATAAAGTGAATAAATTGGAGATTAATTAACCATTGATGATTTAAATGCGCTCGCGCGCTAGACTCTGTAGTAGGTTTATAACGAGGTTAAAATTTGCATTTGGGTACGGAAAGCACTTTACGGGGATTAAAGCAATTAGTGAATGTACGCGTATGTACATAGGGCAGCTGATGAGGCTGCGAATAAGGCCTGGAAGGCCCGTCAATGGCCCTTGCTCGCATGCAGCAGTTAAAATACGGTGGAGTTAGTTGGTGACGACGCCAAAGCTCTGAGGTTAAGGTTGTGGTGATTCCTGTAACACAGACGCCCATATGTGTCTCATATTGAAGTTGCTTTATAAAGTCAAAATCAAAAAAGATATTTTATTATACCGCCTATAAAGACAGGAAAATTGATAACATTATTTAGTGTACTCTTTTTTATATTGCAAGAATTGAAAATGTATGTGTATATAGTAGCGATGTGTAGTTCACTCTGAACGGTTCAATCAAATGACTGTGACGATGTTTTGCAACGACCTATAGGTCACTCTAGGACCTAGTTCGTGAACTATGAACTACATGGTGCACGGTGTACGTATTGATGTACTTGTACTAGGTCCTGAATCCGTCGTGTACTAAACGATGCAGTATAGTATACATTGCATATACAGTACTAACATTTATTTAGTGATAAAGTGTGTTGGTGAACGCAACGAAATAGGAAACTCGATGCAATATTGCAACAGCAGCATTGCCGAGCTGAGTTGGTATCAGATTTCATTTGGAATAATATAATTAATATATTCGCAAGATGAAATATGTTCTTAAATATGTCATGCCATAGCAAATTTTTGCAATAATGCAAAAATAAACATCTAAATCTTATAGTTCTTCTATTTCATACTGAGTGCAATGCAATCACTTAATATCAAATCAAAGCTTTGAAGTTTGAATAGAGAAGATTCGGAATAGAAAATATAAATTATAACGCCAGACAAAACGATTCTATCTAGTTCATTTTATTATAGTTTGCGCATTTAATTTTCAAGTGTTAGTAAAGTAGTAAACATTTTCATCAGTGACTACCAATAAGTATTTTAGAACTTCATATAAATAATCGTGAGTACCTAGAGAAGATTATATTTCCTTATATATATGTTTTGTATAAATTATAAACATTGTTGTCTTTTCCTCCTCATTCCTAATTCAAAATAAGTATTGTAATATTTCAATTTATTTATTTTTTACCATTTAATATTTTTATATTGAGAAAAAAAGAGATTATTTTCAATATGTGCATGTATTTGGTCATATAGGTCGTGAACTAGTTCAATTTTAAAAGATGTAGTAGTTCACGACCTATAGTTCGTGAACGGTACATTGAAATGAACTACGAACTAGGTCCTCAAAGTGACATACAGTTTGCCATCGCTAGTATATAGCTATTTGAGAGGATGTTTTAGAAATCAAAACTAAATCCATAATAAAATATTACATGGCGTTTAAAATTAAAAAGTTCATGTGTACATTGCGAAAGCGCAATACCTTCTATACTTTAAATATTGTTAGAAAATTGTACTCAAAGCTATTATATTAATTAAAAAAATAATCAAATTTCTACATAATTATTGTAGTTTATACAGGCGACATCATTGATGGACCATTCTGTATACGAGCAAAATATAAGAAAAATGAACATCGGGGGTTCATTCTTATTTGAGCTATACACAAACACACACACACACACATATATATATATATATATAGTATCAAGCCTAGTAAAGTATTTTTTTAAATCAATTACAAACTAAATTTATATTTTTGCAAGTTTGGACTAGCTAAAGCAGTTTTAGTATTTATCATAATCTATTTTGTTTCAAGGACTAGATCTAAAGGAAGGGGTTGGCAGGATATGTCAAGAGCATATGTACATTTCCTAGGGTGATGTTGTAAATACATACCCATAATAAGAGTTTAGGGTTATCAGATTCTTTCTCTCGAGTACACGAAGTTAAAGCAAGTTTCAGTTAACAATACACTATAAATAAATGTAAATAGTTTTTTTTAACATATTTATTGGGTTTAGCTTTTTTACCAATATTTCTCGTTGTAATTGAACAATTTTCCATTTATATTATTATCTATAGACAAGTACACAACATCCATTGCCCTGAAGGGATTTTCCCTCAAGAAAATATCCTTGTGTGGAGCGGGATTGGAACCCACAACCTCCGTAGCGCGCCTTATTCGGTGGGGTATTGAAATTTTTGTATTTTTTTTTTATGAAATGCCCAAATATTAAATGTGATCGTTTTGAACAATAATTCCAGAGACGAAGATCGATTCTAGATGCGCTTGTATTTATTACGGGGTTAATAGAGGTGTGTCTCTATGTTTGAGGCCGAATGCAAGACAGGAATGGTCTGACGGTCGACGATTCTGTCTATCAATCAATCAACCCCGCAATATGGAGCGCTTCACGCCGTCGCTTAGGTGGTTAATCTTCCGACGTGAAAGACTAATCATTCCGCCTCAACTCTGCTTCTTTGTTCAATAAGCGTATTAGTATTATGATGCTATTACGCTCTTAATTAACAACAAATATATATACACAGATGTACTCCCGATTTATGCGTCATTACCATATTTTATAAAAAACTAAACATTGTTGTAATAATTAAAATTACTAAATTGGTTTAAAATTTGTAAGGATTTTTATTTGTTTTTTTTTTTGTAGAAACTACCTCAACAGGATATAATCCTAATTATACAGGATTTTAGGAACATATGTGAAGGGATATATTATATATTATATCGTTATTGTGGATATTCTTTTTTTGGTGGATTTTGACGCTTCCTAGATCAAAATGGCATTTTAATATAAATAGAGAATAAGGTGAATTTATAACTTCCGAAAATATTTATAAAAATGGTATATCGAATTTTCAAATATATGCAATTTCAAATGTACTAAATATTATGAACAAATTTTTCAATAAATTGCTAGTATTACTTCTTCTTAATACCCGGAGGAGATATATTTGTAATATTTCTTAATAACTTTATAATAGTACGAAATAATTTGTTTACGAAAAATGAAGAGAACCAATTCCGAGTATTGAATGACAAATATAGCATCGTAAAGCAATTTCGTTACATCCTGTTCTGTTGGTAAGCATCGAAATTAATTCGAATGTATATTTACGTGTACACAATTCAAATTTCTTTGTGGAGCGAAAATTTAATAAACGATTCAATCATCGCGGTATTATCAAAGCGGCCACCGCCCTTCGCCGGATGAATTGTAAATCTACCATATAGTTGTTTGTATATGCGATGGCATGTAGTATACAGTGTGTATATGGTGGACTATGTTTTATAAACAGGGGTGGTCAAAAGGCAATATACAAACCGATTTGGTTCATATTAATATTTGACCAACAAATTTGACCATGAAATTTTTTTTTTTTTTACAAGTATACAACGTAAAAATATTAGTTAGTTAAAGAGTCCGCAATCCTAAAGATTGGTTGGAAACAGCACGCCATGCCGATCTATCCTGTGCTAATCCCTTCATCTCCCTATAGCTATTCATCTCAACGTCTTCAACTATCTGACTCACATACTCCAATCTAGGCCTACCTACCCCTCTCTTTCCCTCCACTCTACCTTCTATGATCAATTGCATAATCCCCCCATGCCTAAGAATATGCCCTACTAATCTGTCTCTCCTACGCTGTAACACTCTCCAAATATTTCTATTCTCCCCTACTAACTCTAGTACAGCTTCATTTGTTACTTTATCTTCCCAACCAATCCTCATAATCCTCCTATAACACCACATTTCGAATGCTTGTAATCTACGCTTCTCTTCCTTTCCTATACTCCACGCCTCACACCCGTACAGTGCTACACTCCAAACATATACCTTCAGTAATCTTTTTCTAATACCCAAGTCAATATTTGATCTTAAAATCTGTTCCTTTTCTACGAATGCCTTCCTACCCTGTGCTATCCTACACTTTATATCTACCTTGCTTCGATTATCTTTTGTGATTCTACTGCCTAAATAACAAAAATCTGACACTTCTTCGATTCTATTATCTCCTATTGCGATCCTCATTTTTCTACTACATTCCTTTTTGTCACACCTCATCACTTTAGTTTTACCTATATTTATTTTCATGTTAAAATCCCTAGTCAATACTGCCTGCATACCATTCAATACCCTTTCTAAATTCTTTTCGCTTTCTTCCAATATAGCTATATCGTCGGCGTATCTCAACATATATATTTTCTCTCCCTGTACATTCACACCTACACTATACTCTTCTTTTACTTTGTTTATTGCATCTTCTATATATAGATTAAATAATAACGGTGAAAGTGTACATCCTTGCCGAACTCCCTTCCCTATTTTTGCTACCTCTTCTTCCCCCTCAATTCTAACTAAGGCAGTTTGGTGTTTATATAAAATAAAAATTATTCTCCTATCCTTATAATCTATACCCGTTTCTTTTCAAATTCTAAACATTATGTCCCAATCTACATTATCAAATGCCTTTTCTAAATCTACAAAAGCTATGCAAGTTACCTTTCCTACCCTATTTCTTTTTTCTACTACCGTTCTTAGTGCTAGAATCGCTTCCCTCGTCCCTCTGTTTTTCCTAAAACCAAACTGATCTTCTCCTAGCCTTTCCTCTACTTTATTTTCTAATCTCCTATAAATAATCTTTAACAATATCTTATTAATAAAAATATATCGGACTATATTTGATTAGAAGAAACGAGTTTTAGTTCTTACTCCATTATTTGTCCTTTTGGCATATACAAGGTTGGGCAGTTCTAACGAATCGGAATCCCCTGTCCAAACTAATTCAAATAAAAAAGCGAAAAATTGCAGTCTTATATAGAATTACGAGCTACATACTCTAAAATTAATTTCAAGTCTACAGGATGAACAATTAAAACTGGTCTTATTTTTTTAAATGGAACACTATGTATATTTTGATCCCATTTTATAGCGGACATTCAACTACTTATGAACACGTAAATTGTAATTAGTTAGAATGCGGCGTTGCCAAGATATTAGCAATTTTGTAAAAAATTGGTTCATTGCAAGTCCAATTTGAAAAAATCATAGCTTACTTAGATAGTGAATTTAAGTAGCGCAGTTTTAAATCTGAGTAACCACTAACATGGCATTATTTTTTGCAAATCGGTTTTTCTCCTAAAACATACAGGCACATGTAAGAGTCATGTTCAATTGGGGCATTTTTCTTGAAAGGTAAGTCCGATTTTTTAAATGGAACACCCCATATATAATTAATCTGAAAGATAACTCGATTATAATAGAACCATTTTCATTAAATATGTACTATACCTAAAACTAGTAGTTTCTGAGATATTGACATATTTTTGAAAAATGCAGCATCCAAACAAACAATTCAATTAAAATTAATATCTTTAAGATTACCATGGAAGATAATGTCAACTGTAATATTTGTGATTCGACAATGAAAGTTTACCTAAACGTACTTTACAATAAAACCATAAAAATATGGCATACTCTTTGCAAGAGAAGATCGAAATGATCTGGTGTTTAGGAGAGTGCCACAAGTGCCACAAATATACAAAGCAAATTTTCCAAATAGAAGACATCCATATGCAACTAGATTTCAACATTTATTTATTAAATATTTTCACAACGATTGGATTTGTTAAAAATGCAACACACGAAAAACATAAAACTGTTAGAACGGAAGAAAATAAAATAAAAGTACTTCAGTCTGTAGTATAGAGGTATTTTATTTAGTTTATATCTTGTGCTACTGAAGATGGGGGCATAGCCTTCGAAATGCGCATCTAGCTACTTAATGCTTTAAGTTACGGTATTTGGGTGATATTCTAAACCATCTTTATTTCTATTAAATAAACGATGTAGATGAAGAATTCTTGGGTAGACGTTAGCTAAGGAATAAATACAAAAGTAGGCATGTTGCACCTTAGTGATTGAGCATAAGAACTACTGACATAACTAATGTTTCAGCGCATCTCTCGAAAAATAATTAAAATAGAACTGATTATTAAAAAAAAAAATTTTTTTTTCATGGGTGGCGTGAACATTTTTACGTTATTACTTTTATTTGGTTGGTAATAATTGTGCACCCCTCGCGTACATCAATGGTCTTGTATATTATAGTGTTTTATATCGAATTGAGTATGGTAGAGTTCTATTATTTTTTTGTTGGTTGTTATTGCTTTATTCGGATAATACATGAAGCACTAAATAATATATTTGGTTTCGTTTTGTATCAACAAAATTTCCAATTGGAATATTAACGCTGTAGAAAAATGAACGGAATTTTGCGTAACACGTGCACTATTTCAATTAAAAAAAATAGCAACAATAGACGATCGGGAAATTTAATTATTGATTTATTGACAAATATCGCTTTGACGTTGAATTTATAAACACTGTAGTTTTTAATTATCACCAAAGGACTAAAAAATCGTTGTTAAATAACAATGAAATTAGTTATTATTTCAGACCATTTTTCGATTTGGAATTATATAGATCCTTAAGATCGGTCGGCATGTAAATTTTCATCAAGTTTTCTGTACTTAAAAAAACATCCACATACCTGTACACGCACTTCCGGTAGATTAACCTTCATGGCCAGTTCCTCTCTGCTGTACACGTCGGGATAGTGGCTCTTCTCGAAGGCCCGCTCGAGTTCGTGCAGTTGGTACGTGGTGAAGGTGGTACGGTTACGTCGATGTTTCTTCTTACAGCTGTCTCCGTCTCCCAGGCCGGGGGTGCTGCTTCCCTCGTCATCGGAGCCGCCGCCTCCGCTGCCACTGCCAGCCGTCATCGTTGTATTGCCCGCGCCGGGGGTGCCGGGGTCCCCCTTTCCGTACCGCATTTCCGATACGCCGTCGTTCGAATTGCAGCTTCCCTCCTCTGTACGGGACGGAAGAATATCGCATTTGTATTTGATCGGGGGATAGATTTTTGATCGTAAGAGATGTTTGCAGTCGCTTATGACTCATTTTGTGAACATTTTGCCCATTAGCTATTTATTTTTCTATGCAATAATCTCATGGTATATATTTTATTTATATATCTTTTAAAATATAAATTTTCTTATGAAATAAGATTTTTTTTTGTTGATTTTACCTATTTGTTGGCTTATCCCTTTTTACTATTATATTTTTATGTCGTAATCCCCAGCCATTACTTCCTGCATACCATGTATATATTAGAAATGTAGAAATTAAAAAAAAAAAGAAATAATATTAATTTAAAATCTCTGCATACTCGATTAGCGTATGCTGCATTTCAGGGTAGTATATGTTATAGCTATATCCTTGCATAATTCCTTGAATATGAAATAAATATGCAGTAAGTTCATTTAATGTGTAATAAAGTAACATTTAAAACGAAATTCTTAAATTACTTAAGCAATCTGCAAAGAAATTGTTGATTTATAATATAATTTGATAATAATATTTTTGATAAATTGTCGTTATATTTATGTATGTTAATTGTTTGTTATATTTCGTTAATTGCAATTGTTAACTGTTTTTTAAAATCATACCTTTATAGCAATTTCTTCAAGTTAAGCTTAGAAATGGATTCCTCTGGAATCTTTTCATTTTTTTACTGCTATATACTATATTATGTATAAACCATTTTTTGTCTTTTATATCTCTTGTTGAAATGTATTAATATATCTATTCTTATTGTTTAATTTTAAATTTTAATTTCTTACATAAATAAATGAATATGAATAAGAAATAAGAACTGTTGGAAAATTTCACCAAAAATTTTATTGTACCAATAAAAAATAAAATTAATATTATTTACTTTTTATGCAAGATATTTACCATATATGGGAAGCAATTTGGTTCTAAATTTATCAAAAAAATTACGAATTGAATTATCTTATTCTAGAAGTTCAAATATTCATATCAAAAGAGTATGCAGAATTGATGAGGGAATCATTCAAATTTTGGCCACGAACAATATAAGAACTAGGACCAGCTCTGCATGCGAGTTATTTATAAAAGTTGCTTACATATAAACGTTAGCTTATGCAGACGTCGTGGCGCTTAAGAGTGTATTTTTTAGCATGTTTCGAATATCATATTTCAAAGGGTGTAATTTATTAAACGCGATAATAGCAATAATTAATTATGCTCAGCAGTTATGCAAATGAACTAATGAAGGGACCGGCAATGTATATTTTTATGTATACAACTATGAAATATTGCGATTTAAATAAAACGCTAGAAGAAGAATAATGCAATTATTATTTAAATAGCGTCTCTGAAGTAGCATGTTGTAATTTCAATTCTTTACACTTGGAAGTGATAAAGAATGGGTGTAATATTGTATACATATATTGATAGTATTTGGATGAAAAATATATTTCGTTAAATAGCATTTAATTTTTTTTTGCGTATATATTTCTATGGTCAGAAAAATGAAGCAAAATATATGCCCGTTATTTTTTTCTAGATAATAAAAAATGATTTCTCAATTCTCTGAACGACCCAAATAATTGTTACATATTTGCAAATATCATTAATCTCGATATATAACTTAGATTCTGGTAGTTTTGTGACTAAGTATGATTCAATTATGTTTTAAATTCCAATAAAATGTTCAAATAATTACCGTTTTCTCAATTACATGACATTCATACCTGAAACAATTTTATTGTTTCATGTAGCCGCACAAAACCGTTTATCTACATAAAATCACATTCTTATACGACTTCCGTCATCGCAGTAAACCTGAAATGTTTTTTAGGCACACGTAATATACATACAATAGTCGGATGCCTTCATGTCCTTTACTTAAATATCATTGAATCATATCTTTTCACAGAAATTGTACAGCATGAATTCAGTTGTTGCGGATGATGTAATGGTGTAGTTAAGTTAGTTAGTTAAAGATTCCGCAATCCTAAAGATTGGTTGGAAACAGCACGCCATGCCGATCTATCCTGAGCTAATCCCTTCATCTCCCTATAGCTATTCATCTCAACGTCTTCAACTATCTGACTCACATACTCCAATCTAGGCCTACCTACCCCTCTCTTTCCCTCCACTCTACCTTCTATGATCAATTGCATAATGCCCCCATGCCTAAGGATATGCCCTATTAATCTGTCTCTCCTACGCTGTAACACTCTCCAAATACTTCTCTTCTCCCCTACTAACTCAAGTACAGCTTCATTTGTTACTTTATCTTCCCAACCAATCCTCATCATCCTCCTATAACACCACATTTCGAATGCTTGTAATCTACGCTTCTCTTCCTTTCCTATAGTCCACGCCTCACACCCGTACAGTGCTACACTCCAAACATATACCTTCAGTAATCTTTTTCTAATACCCAAGTCAATATTTGATCTTAAAATCTGTTCCTTTTCTACGAATGCCTTCCTACCCTGTGCTATCCTACACTTTATATCTACCTTGCTTCGATTATCTTTTGTGATTCTACTGCCTAAATAACAAAAATCTGACACTTCTTCGATTCTATTATCTCCTATTGAGATCCTCATTTTTCTACTGCATTCCTTTTTGTCACACCTCATCACTTTAGTTTTACCTATATTTATTTTCATGTTAAAATCCCTAGTCAATACTGCCTGCATACCATTCAATACCCTTTCTAAATTCTTTTCGCTTTCTTAAGTTAAGTTAAGTGTGTTATAAAATTAATTTTCCAAATTTCAATACTTCTTCAAGAACAAGTGGTACTAGGTAATGATTATATACGGTAATAGCGACCATGAATGCTCTTGCAGATGGCGAAGGTAAGTGTTTTGGTAATAGGAGAGCGCAAAAGGTGACTAGAAAAATGCGTGAGACTCTCGCGCGGTAGAAGTGAAACTTCTTAGATCCTAGGAAAAGTTGATTTTATGCACTGCTTTTTTTCCATTTGTTAACGATTTGATTTTGATTTTGATTGACACTCTGATCATCAAAGAGGTATTTTATTTCGTTTTTATCTTGTGCTACTGAAGATGGGGGCATAGCGTTCGAAATGCGCATTTAGCTACTTAATGCTTTAAGTTACGGTATTTGGGTGATATTCTATACTATTAAAGCTATATTAACTAAAATTTTGTATTCAGGCTTTGTTAACGAAATAATATTACTAAAATAAAAATCAGAAGGTAAAATCTGTATATAAATGTTTGCAAACTAAAGTCATAAAATGCTTTCAATACTTGGTAATTTTTCACACCAACTTAGATTTTTTTAAATTCGAACGTTCTAATTTCTAAAGGTAAGGAGTTGTCAAACTTAATTGCTAAGTGGTTGAGCTTTGCTAAGAAGGAAAAATCTTATAGTAACATTATTACAACCTCTAGTATCGTATTATATCTTGGATAGGAAAATCCTCTAGGTTCTTTTTCACAAAAGTCCAAAATAAATAATGATGGAAAAGTTAGTATCTTATTTACAATAAATAATTTTTTTCTACCCGTTGACCAAATTCCCCAAAATCAAAAACTTAAGAAAAGGCGCTAAAAAGGGCATTTCTTATTTTGAAAAAAACTCAAAAAAGGCATGAAAAACACAATTTATTTTTTCATGTTTCGCTTTTGTATCGCAAACCTTACAAAATAATATTATACCGTCACCATTAAAAATATTAGAGCCGAACTCCCGAATTATTTTTTGGATCTTGGATTGAATTGAAGAAATGAAGGGTGAATTATTTATTTGAAATAACAGTTGTTACAAAATAACCGCGGATTGTAAATTCCTATAAATATGGGGTCAGGTAGAAGAAACCGAAAATGTGTATGGCCAAATTCCTACAAACGCATTAAGTAGCTTGTTGTGTTGTTTTTGCAGAGAATGCACATATGAGTTAGGGATTCGTTTAAATTAGCAAAGTTGCGCAAAATTTTAATTAAAAATTTATATATCAATAAAATCAGAAAGAAATGCTCAATTTATTGTGCGTAAAATCATTATTTATACAAGGTTCGGTCTTCAAGCTTATTTTCTTGGAGACCGAACCATATAGGAATTTACATGTACCTTTGTAGGAATTTGAGCATCATTAACTCGACTACATGAAAATTATAGGAATATGTATACGAGGTGTGTTTAAAAAGTAATGAGACTGTTTCAATAAAACTCTTTATTTATTTTATATTTACAATTCAACCTTATCACCTTCAAAATAGTTCCCTTCTGAGGCCACACAGCATCGGAGACGTTGCACCCACTGCTCATAGCAGTGTTGGAAGTCGTTAAGTGGGATCGAACGAAGTTGGTCCGTCACCGTTTTCTGAATGACGTGTATAGTGCCAAAATGATGTCCCTTGAGTTGAATTTTCAGCCTTGGGAAAAGGGAAGAAGTCACAAGGTGATAGATCAGGTGAGTAGGGGGGCTGAGGAACCACTGAAATTCCTTTTTGTGTCAAAAATTGCTTAATAGAGAGTGCTGTGTGACAAGGTGCGTTGTCATGATGCAACATACAACTCTCAGAAATGCTTGGTCTGACTCGAAGAACTCTTTTCCTTAGTCTCTTGAGAACTTCGCGGTAAAACTGCTCATTGACAGTTTGCCCCGGGGGCACAAACTCCTTATGAACAATCCCCTGACTTTCGAAAAGCAAATGAGCATTGTTTTAATCTTGGATTTGCTCATCCGTGCTTTCTTCGGACGTGGAGAGTCGGGGTGTGCCACTCCTATCTTTGGCGTTTCGTTTCAGGGTCGTATTCAAGTACCCAGGATTCGTCACCTGTGATCACGTTTTTTAGAAAATCTTTGTTAGTTTCAATGTTCTGCAGAAGATCTGAACACACAGCTATCCGATGTTGTTTTTGCTCAGAAGTCAGGATTCTGGGAACCATCTTCGAACACACTTTTCGCATGCCCAAATCCTGGGTTAACATCGCGTAGACAGTGGCAATGTTCCAATTCAATTCACTGCTGATTATTCTGACAGTCATTCGTCGATCAGACATCACAAAAAATCGCACTTTTTCCAAATTTTCGTCGGTTTTTGAACTGTGCGGTCGTCCTTTCCGATTTTCATCATTAACGTTTTCACGTCCCTCTAAAAAGGCCTTGTGCCTCCTAAAAACTTGAGCTTTCGATAAGACCCGCTCCCCATACGCTAGCATCAATTTTTGAAAAGTTTCCGTTGCGGTTTCGGCAAGTTTGACATAACGTTGCTCCAATTTTGTTACGTGACACACTTAAAAAACTAGCTTCACAAGAACAGGTAGTAAAAAAAGTGCAGTAGCAGTGGGTAGTTGAGACTTGTACTAGAGGTAGATCAAATGTTTATCTAAATGATTAACTGGCGGGAAAACTTGCAATGTTGCCAAATCACGCACTGTGCATGCATTCTCACTACTTTTTAAACTTACCTTGTACACCAAAAATAACCATTATTGGTACTTAAGAGTACATTAAGAATGATTAGGGATTTTTCCATTGGTAACGTAGCAATGACAAAAGCAATTTAGAAAGTTTTTATCATCGAATAGAATAAATTATGGTAAAAAGCAAAATAAATATGAAAAAATGCGCGAATGCATGAAAAGTGTCGAAATAGGCAAAATAGGCGCTAAACTGAAAAATAGGCAAAATTTGATCAAAATTGTCGAAATAGGCAATTTAAGGCATTTCGCCTAAAATCCAGTCTCTAATGATAAGGATAAAATCAAACGTAACAAGACGTCCGACAATAAAATTCGGTTTTTCCTCTATTACCACATAATCGAATTCAAGCGTGTATAATCCACGAAATATATATACTTCTAGCATCGATTCTGCATAACACACACACGTTGCTGCATGTTGTGTTGCCCGTATATACAGTAGTATGTATGTAATTACCTAGAATCGGAATCACACTCACACCTGTCCCCAGGGCGGTAATCAGCCACCGGGTAGCGGCCGAAACATTCGGATGCAGCGCATACTGTGTGATATAATTACAATGGTTCTGCAGTAGTTTTAGTAGGTATCACACGATTGAATACGATAATGACATACCAACAGGACAAAGGAAATCGAGGCACTATTGTTTGGGTTCCCGAACAAGGACGTTTTCCTGATTATCATGATCCATATCCTTGTCGGTATTGTCGCGATTGCATTTTGGCGTGTAAATTAATTTAAGCGTAATCTCCCATTTTTTACTGCCAGTAAATGCCAACGTAGCTTCGGCTTTTATATATTATTTAATTTTTTTTGCAAAGTATACATTAAAAATTATTTGATTGCTTCTGATTGTACAAGATATTTGGGGCCAAGTTTAAATTAAAACAAAATTAAGTCGGTGTTAATTAAATCGAAGACGGAATTTATTGCAATTACACCGTTTGATTTCAGTTCATATATTATCCATATTTATGTAAATTAAATTTAATTAAAAAATTTCAAAGTGCGACGCATGAATTATTATATTATTTATATTACTAAGCCATCGAATCGAGCTGACAATACAAACAATTCACATTTAACACTAGGTAATACATCATTCGTCAAGTTTCTCTAATGACGTGTCCTTTATTCATTACCACCTCGCTTATTATTTAAAATTCTCCCTTCCTTCCCTCTCTGCTACGCAATAATATTTAGTTCAAAATTAAATCTATCAGACTGTTTTTACAAGACTACTTTAAATAAAATATTTTAATATTTATTAGGATTGCATAAAAATGTATGCGATTATATTAAAATTTGTAATATGCGCATAAATGTGGATAATTTATTATTACCCGAGATTGTTGGAGGACAAGCAATCAGTAACTAATTAAGTATGTTATCCGTGCGCCTTAGCGCACTTACTAATTGGGAAGGTTTACAATTTAATTATCCTTCAACGAGTGATTAATTTTCCATCTAAAGCAGCTGCGCAGCCAGTGCTGTGATTGTCAATACGTAATTAGTTTGGCATCTTGGTGGCGCTGAGATCGTGTCATTATGTAATTCGAATACGGCACGTTTCGGTACTTTATAAAAAAAATTAGGAGAAGCAAGGCTATTTTCATTGGATTGATTTGTTAATTTACTTTTTTACGTTATTGCAAGATATGACAACTCTATAGAGTTTACAGAGGAAAAGATTAAAAGAAATGAGGTCATATTCTTAGATACGGGGGTTCTAAGCGGGTGGCTATAGAAAATAAAGTCGTAGTAAAGGCAGGGAAGCTTTAGTGCAAGGTATTATGATAAATAGATCTAGGTAAATCAAGCAATTAGCTCTTAACACATTGATACAACTGACACGTGTTATTTTCAAGAGATTAAAGAGTAATTGTTTTTATGGAAATAGGTTCATCGCAAATTTTTGACAAAAATAATTTTAATGTATTTAATAAATTGTTTTTGATCGATTTTTAGACTTTTACCTCATTTGGAGCATTTTTTAAATCTTGACGAAAATTAACGAAAAAGTAAAAAGTAAAATTTTAATGAATTTTACTTTTTCGTCAATTTTCATCAAAATTGCACTTGCGTTAATTTTCGTCAAGATTTGAAAAATGCTCCAAATGAGGTAAAAAGTCTAGAAATCGATCAAAAACAAATTTTCGCTCAAATAGAAAAAAATGAGAAAAATCGTCGAAAAATGTGCGAAATTTCACTTTTTCGTGAATAAGGGAAAATTTTGCACTTTGCACTTTCTCGACGGTTTTTCTCAATTTTTCTATTTGAACCGGAACTCGATAAAAATGGTTTTTGATCGATTTGTAGATTTTTTACGTAATTTGGAGTATTTTTGAAATTTTGACTAATCTTAAAAATCATTTCATTTTAACTAATTAACTCGTATACACTAATGAGATTATCATATAAAAAGAACAATACCACTTAATGTTAATCTAATTATGGACTAGTGATTTGCAGACTATAGTTGTTTAACAACAATACGTGTAAAAAGCGAATTGCAGACACTATACAAGAATTTATGCCCGCTGTGAGAAGTGCCAGCCAAACGGCATTGTTCTCTTGACAAGAATAACCTATTAATTAATGATTTGACGAAATTAAATTGCGCGCGCGTGCAGAGCGTGGAGTACCACTTATTTAGTCCGCTTACAGAAAAAAAAACGGCAATATATAATAAATGTAGTAATGGTTTGCCCCATGGCGTCTTCCTTGACAACAAACGGATTTAGATTAAGAAAACATTTTGTTTTATTAAGTTCTAGAAAAATTCATTGATTTTACATCTGAGGTAAAGTGACCATATTCATTTTCACTTGATAGATTTTATTCAAAAGATTAATTTTCCTGAAACTTTGGCACGATTTCTTCAATATTATTTCACATTCATTATACATTTTATGGTTTTTCTATTTAACTAGTTGCAGCTATAGAATCCTCAGATTATTTCGCACTAAAAATTGTACCAGTCAAGCATTTTTTCACGTATAATACAAATTGATAATCTTAGCGTGGACAGTCCATATGTTTCTAAATGCTGACTTTGAAATTGAACAGACAATTAATATCGCGTGTGAATTTACAGTTGCTGATTGTGTTGGTATCGCCATCTACATATTTTAATATTAGATGAGTGTGCGACAACGACGATAAACACACACACAGATTACACACTATTTATTCTCGACGAACGCGGCGAGGAATTCAACTCTAACTACATGGTTACGTGAATGCAATCCCATCTTTGCACATGCTATTTTATATGGACAGTTTCAATGGCACCTTGAACGGTAAGTTGAAGTGAATATTATAAACTCGAAAAAGTTGATTGCGTTGGTTGAAGCGAGACTTTCGCCGTTTTCTGAGAAAGTTCTCGCTCTAGTGGAGTATTCGTTATCAAGAAACGCGTTTTTATTATCCGAATTTTATCTATACACTAGTACACCTACTGCCAAGAATATGGCAAATCAGACATAATTGCATAGTTTAAAAACTAAAAAAAGAAAATACAATTATTGACCGATTGTTTGAGGACGCTATTGCGTATTTATTTTGTAATTCATAAATCCAACATAATTTTCTATAAAATATTTAACAAAAATCAAAATAAAATATTTAAAAAATTTAAATATAAGAAATGTATTTAAAAAATAATTATTTATACATATATATCATCGCCAGGTCTCGCCTAGAGTAATTTTAAGTCAAACACTTTAAGCTACAATTATTGACTATTTCTTTGACTCGATTGTACATGACAACTGGCTGCTATGCTATAGACTAACTTGTCAATGGCTATGCCTTTGATTGTGGTATACAAGTCTATATGAATGTAGACGAAAATAGTCATTCTTATTTTTCAATTTCCGACCAATTTAGCAAATATACTTAAATTTTGAACAAAATGGGCAAATATAGACATAATCGTTTTAATATAACACTAAAATCATTGAAATCTGTCGAGCCGTTTCGCAGAATGTTTACAAGAATGGTGTATTAATTAAAAACTTATTTCTTTACTTTAACACACCGTCAGTTACTAGCAATAAATAAAGTGTTTCTTTCATTACATTTCTTCGCGAGAGATAAATATTGTTTTTATGAAACATATATAGATTTAAATTAGACGCTGTGCAATAAGTAATAAGTTCATATCATGTGCCGATAATAACATCTTCATCATAGAATAACAAATATTAATTTAAGTTAATAGATCAGGTTACGTTTCAATAATGTTCTTGTATATTGAGGATGCAGAAAGCAGAAACGTGCAGGCAGCCATTATATGGCCGTCCTCTTGTACAATGCACATGTCTTCCTTAAGAAACGGAGCATATAACTTTATAGCGAGGATGGTAAATTCCTATAAATATGGGGTCAGGTAGAAGAAACCGAAAATGTGTATGGTCAAATTCCTACAAACGCATTAAGTAGGATTATATGGGAACCTATATCAATGTCTTCTTCTTCAATGTTTGATTTCAATTGGAAATATTTCGTTTAAATATCATTTCTGAACCTAATTATATAACCATTTCTTATTAACAATTATGCATCCATTGATGCCTATCATTGTACAGAAGTCTATTTATTCAAATTTAAACTGGACCTGAATTTTGTAAAACATACTTAAAAAAATACCGAGCATGCATTTTTATTTATTTTTTTAGAAAATACAACGTTTAAGCTATTTTAATAGATCCTATTTAAAACACCAACAAATGTGCTACGAAACAGTATTTTCTTGGAGACCGAACCTTATAGGAATTTAAATGTGCTTTTGTAGGAATTTGACCATCATTAACTCGACTACCTGAAAATTATAGGAATATGTATACACCCCTTTATAGTGTGGTACACTCGGTATGTCAAGACTATTTGAAATGTATTTTGTTGGATATTATTGAAGAAGGACACGGAAACGATCAACTTTCTAATTGATATACACCTTCTTCCAGGGGATGGAAAAAAATTGTATGTATTATGACTGTAGATGATTACTAAAACAGGGTTTGTCAAATTTAAGTACTTGATTGATTTTTGATTATATTGTTTACTGATTAATTATGTACTAAGTATTGTACTGGCACATTTTTTGATAGTATTATTTTTAAATTATATTTTTGTTCCTATTTTTTAATCGAATACACAATTTCTATTTAACATGCGTATTTTCATTAGAATAAAATAATCCTTTAACCAAAAAGAAGAATTGCAAATGAATTAAGTTTATACCAAAATTGCGATATATTTATTTGAATTGGAACGCGCATTATTTACCCTAAAAAAAAATTCTTTAGGACAAATAAATTAACGTAGCATTATAATAAATAAATTAACGTAGCTTTAAAGTAAATTTGTTTGTATGTAATAAATATTCGTTAAAAAATCGAAACAAAGGATTTCTTTATACTTACTTGGATATTAATTAATGCAAATGGAACAATATTATTTATTAATGGGAAATAAATTTCATTGTCACAAGACTGATTTTTTTTCCGAGCATAAGCAAGACGATCGTAGTATGGAATTTTGTTTATACCGGTAAATAGTGAACTTTTTTAATAAGCTTGATTTTTTTTCTCTGAAGCGGGACATAAAAAAAAAAATCGGGCGACGAGGGACAAATTATCAAAAATCGGGATTGTCCCGCTAAAAAGGGGACGTATGGTAACTTTAATACAAGGCCGAATCAATTTTTAGATAAATTATTGTTAATTTTTAAGCTTCTGCAATATCTGACGTTTGCGGCAACAGAAAGCTTTTAGTATTTATATTTGCTAATTTATTCTTTACATACTATCTTTTATTTGTAAAAGGCGACCGAAGTGTCTTTATATTGATAGTGTCGTTATAGAAATAAGATATCACTTCTATACTAAAATTATTTCGTTAAAAATTGTTTATAATCTTCATGGCGCTTCCACCAACAAATCAGTCAGCTGAAAAGTTTGTAATATCTAAGTAAGTTTGTCATATATAATATCCAAATTCTAGATTATGTATAATATTACCATTATCTCAAGACTACATCCATTCAAATTTAGTTTTAAAAATGAACACTCTGTATATCATTCACTTAGTATCTATGTATTGACGGTTCAAATTATTTTAATCCCATCATCAGATAAGCCATAACATAAGCTTTTTAAATAATGATTGACTTGAACCATACGCATTACGTTTGTCTAAAATGTTAATATTTAAAATTGAAATTAGGGTAGAAGTTTGACGGCATAACATTTCGATTATTAGTTATAATTTGTACCAAACCTTTTAGTGAACAATGTAAAATGGGATGTAATCTCGTAGATTTTCTTGATTCAACATTCGATAACGTCCACAGAATTATTAGAGGTAAGAGTCAGGTCGAAATAGTTTTATAATGGATCGAATTTCTTTCAAAGCAAAAAATTTATCAGTTATAAAATTTACAACAAACTCTGCTTTGCTATTCCACTCTGAATTACGAATCGTGATTATATATAAATTTATGTTTTTGTATTTAGTATTCCAAAGAAGATTGGATGAATTAAAAAATTGCTGAATTGACATGGACATTTTAAAACTTGGATAAAATTGTGATAAAATCTGAAATTAAATACTTCAAATATAAATTAAGTCAGCGATTGAGACCGAACATTGTACAAGCAACAATGCGGATTTAAATTCAAGAAATTCATTGCAGAAGCGACCAGCGTGGCAGTTAAGTGTGGCAATTGATTATTTAATTAGGAACATTGATCGTAGTGTTTTCGTGCCGTCTAATTGCCTGCATTAATAATAAACACAACAGATTTGCGATAACGCGGTAATTGTTAATTGCATTTTCGCATGCATCTACCTTTTTACTTCGGCCATCCACCAATTCCAACCCCCCGCTTTCTCTTCACGCAAAGATACGTTTCCTGTTAATTAAATATAGGATAGTGAGTAAATGAAATATTGTCAGCTATAACCGAATATGTAGCACCGAAGAATCCATTTAAATACACAATGTTTATCATTATTTGTAATAAATTACTTATTATTATGAAATGTTTTAAACATTAAAACATCGGTTTCGAGAAAACACTACAAGAAAACAATAAGTATAAACCTGCTAAAAATATTTAAAAATATTAGTTGCGAATTTAAGTCGATGTTAGATAACAGTTTTTTTGAGTTGCAGAACCGATTCCAGCTCCTTTTGGCTTATCTCACATTTTTCTAAAAAAAACTTTTATCCAACATCGACTTAAATTTGTGCTAAATGTTATTTTAAATATTACACATTACTTATTATTAGTTTGTCGAAATTTTATCGAATATAAAGTGATATGGAATTAGCGATGGCAAACTGTAGGTCACTTTGAAGACCTAGTTCGTAGTTCGTAGTTCATTTCAATGTACCGTTCACGAACTATAGGTCGTGAACTACTAACATCTTTTAAAAATGAACTAGTTTATGACCTATATTAAATACACACACACACTGAAAATAATCTCCTTTTACTCAATATAAAAATATAAAATGGTAAAAAATATATAAATTGAAATATTACAATATTTATTTTGAATTAGGAATGAGGAAAAAAAGACAACAATGTTTATAATTCATACAAAACATATATATAAGGAAATATAATCTTCTCTAGGTACTCACGATTATTTATATGAAGTTCTAAAATACTTATTGGTAGTCACTGATGAAAATGTTTACTACTTTACTAACACTTGAAAATTAAATGTACAAACTATAATAAAATTAACTAGATAGAATCGTTTTGTTTGGCTTTATAATTTATATTTTCTATTCCGAATCTTCTCTGTTCAAACTTCAAAGCTTTAATTTGATATTAAGTGATTGCATTGCACTCAGTATGAAATAGAAGAACTGTAAGATTTAGATGTTTATTTTTGCATTATTGCAAACATTTGCTATGGCATGACATATTTAAGAACATATATAATCTTGCGAATATATCAATTATATTATTCCAAATGAAATCTGATACCAACATATAAATTGTGACTCAGCTCAGCAATGCTGCTGTTGCAATATCGCATCGAGTTTCCTATTTCGTTCCGTTCACCAACACACTTGTATCACTAAATAAATGTTAGTACTGTATATGTAATGTATACTATACTGCATCGTTTACGAGCCGTTGCGATTCATGAACGGTTTAGTATACGACGGGTCACAGTACGCCAGTCATTTGATTGAACCGTTCAGAGTGAACGGTTGGCGAGTGCACTACACATCGCTATGTGGAATGAAACAAAAAAAAAACAACCAATTGGTAAATTGATATTTTATTCTGATACCCTGTGAGTAAGTAATTGTCGTAGTCTACCCTTCTTCCGCTAGAGCAGTCGACAATCAACCCTTAACATTCAGCGTTATAGCGGCGATTACCCCAAACCCCAATTCTTGCAGAGCAGATACAGTGCTGCCACCAAACAATGTCCGGGGGGACCAATCGTTTAGCGTTTTTCATTTATACACACAAACGTGCACATATGATATTATTTAGTTCTTCATATATATTACATACTGGTTAAAGAGAGGTTTAGGAACCAGATTAAGAATTGTAAGAGTTACCCTGGAGCAGATATTGATAGTGACCATAATTTAGTAGTCCTGGACTCAGAGGTCAAATTCAAGAAATTACAGAAGTCTAAACAGGTCAGAGTAGATGTCGATAGGTTAAAATTAGCTGATGTATGTGAAAAGTACAAGCAGAAAGTAGAAATCATGGCTAATGGAACATCTAGGAACGACATAGATTGCGAATGGAGGGAAATCAGAAATGGGTTAACTACAGCAGCAAATGAAGTATTAGGCACAAAGAAAAGGGCAGGTAGGAGGGAATGGATCACGGAAGAAATAGTTAAAATGATAGAAGCAAGAAGGAAAATTAAAATTGGAAACACAGAAGCAGGACAGAAAAAATATAAGGAACTAAGGAACTTAATTAATAGGAAATGCAAGCTAGCGAAAGAAGAGTGGATAAAAGGAAATTGTGAGGATATTGAGGAGGATATGAGAAGAGGTAAAGTAGATTTGGGCTACAGGAAAATTAAGTCACATTTTTCTAAAGTAAAACCAAAGGGTAACATTATATGTGATAAGCAGGGTAAGGAACTCACAGAAAATAAGGAAAAAGCTAGAAGATGGAAGGAGTATCTTGAAGATTTATATAAAGGTAGGCAGGACATGGAGGAGCTAGAAAATGTGGAACAGATAGATGAGGATGACTTAGGTCCTAGCATACTTAGGTCAGAGTTTCATAGAGCATTAAATGATTTACGGAATAACAAAGCAGCGGGGATTGATATGATACCAGCCGAATTAATAAAACACGCAGGGAAAAAATGCAGGAGCGATTATACAGGTTAGTTTGTAAAATATATGAGAAGGGAGAAGTACCACAGGATTTTCAGCGTAGTAGAATAGTAACAATGCCGAAGAAAATAGGAGCTAATTTGTGTGAGAACTATAGGACCATTAGCCTACTATCACATGCATCGAAGATATTGTTAAAGATTATTTATAGGAGATTAGAAAATAAAGTAGAGGAAAGGCTAGGAGAAGATCAGTTTGGTTTTAGGAAAAACAGAGGGACGAGGGAGGCGATTCTAGCACTAAGAACGGTAGTAGAAAAAAGAAATAGGGTAGGAAAGGTAACTTGCATAGCTTTTGTAGACTTAGAAAAGGCATTTGACAATGTAGATTGGGACATAATGTTTAGAATTTTAAAAGAAACGGGTATAGATTATAAGGATAGGAGAATAATTTTTAATTTATATAAACACCAAACTGCCTTAGTTAGAATTGAGGGGGAAGAAGAGGTAGCAAAAATAGGGAAGGGAGTTCGGCAGGGATGTACACTCTCACCGTTATTATTTAATCTATATATAGAAGATGCAATAAACAAAGTAAAAGAAGAGTATAGTGTAGGTGTGAATGTACAGGGAGAGAAAATATATATGCTGAGATTCGCCGACGATATAGCTATATTGGAAGAAAGCGAAAAGAAATTAGAAAGGGTATTGAATGGTATGCAGGCAGTATTGACTAGGGATTTTAACATGAAAATAAATATAGGTAAAACTAAAGTGATGAGGTGTGACAAAAAGGAATGCAGTAGAAAAATGAGGATCACAATAGGAGATAATAGAATCGAAGAAGTGTCAGATTTTTGTTATTTAGGCAGTAGAATCACAAAAGATAATCGAAGCAAGGTAGATATAAAGTGTAGGATAGCACAGGGTAGGAAGGCATTCGTAGAAAAAGAACAGATTTTAAGATCAAATATTGACTTGGGTATTAGAAAAAGATTACTGAAGGTATATGTTTGGAGTGTAGCACTGTACGGGTGTGAGGCGTGGACTATAGGAAAGGAAGAGAAGCGTAGATTAGAAGCACTTGAAATGTGGTGTTATAGGAGGATGATGAGGATTGGTTGGGAAGATAAAGTAATAAATGAAGCTGTACTAGAGTTAGTAGGGGAGAAGAGAAGTATTTGGAGAGTGTTACAACGTAGGAGAGACAGATTAGTAGGGCATATTCTTAGGCATGGGGGGATTATGCAATTGATCATAGAAGGTAGAGTGGAGGGAAAGAGAGGGGTAGGTAGGCCTAGATTGGAGTATGTGAGTCAGATAGTTGAAGACGTTGAGATGAATAGCTATAGGGAGATGAAGGGATTAGCTCAGGATAGATCGGCATGGCGTGCTGTTTCCAACCAATCTTTAGGATTGCGGACTCTTTAACTAATATAATACCGTCGCATCGACGTACTGTTATATAAAATGAGTTATTCCCATTTAATTATAACAAAGCGATCATTTATACGATGTTTGTTTTAACAAAAAAAAAAAGTTATACGTATAGATTATACGTGGAGTAATTATATAGCAATTTCGGCCATGTACACGTTTGTAGACCAGAAATGCATATAGCGTGTTTCGTTTGGCAGATATTTATATTTTAATAAAATAACAGAACTAAATTAACGATCGTTATGTATACCCTATTCGGGGCAACGAAAATATACATATATTCCTGTGTATGGTTTTTTAGGAATACAATTAAAGTTTAATCAACGTGAATGATAATTAAAGTGTGAAAAATGCCCAAACAATGCATTAGGGAAAATAAATTTAATTATATATATTATAATATTATATCTCGTTTAATAATAAATTATGCTCGAATAGAGTATTGACTAATTTATTAAAATTGTAATTTAAACTACAATTATTTCAAATTCCATACAAATTATTGTACGAAGTTTCAAACGATTTAAGCTGTACATAATTTATATTAATATGTGACTTAAACTTTAAGTTTTTAGCACTGAATTTAAAACATGGGAAGAATTCCATTTTTTTTTCGTCGTATACGAAGAGAAAAACGAATGTTTAATTTTCTAATTTTCAGAAGTTTTTATTATAGCAAAATTTATGAAATTGAGAATACTGAAGTCTATGAAGTCTTTGTTTTGATGGATCATTTCTCTTTATATGCCAGTTTTTATATACAGCGTATCTTAATTTAGCTACTTATTTATATCCACATGGACAGTTCATATTTAATTCAAATGTCTTTTCACTTTTGTTCCTGAATTCTATTTTCTGCTTAATTTATTCTTAAGTGTCACTAATGTTGTGAAATGCTTTTTGTTTCCCTGCTTTAGTGATTCAATTAGCTACAATCCTGTATGTGCACACTGACGTTGTAATAGGTGGTCGTATCGATGTCACATCGCGTGATTCCCTAAACATGTCAACTGTGTCTATGACTGATTCGCTGTGATTAGGCAACTAGACATACTATTACAGTATGTGCATTGTATCGTGCATTTACGTGGCACACACGAGTATAGGATCAGACAGATAAAACGGTTTTCTAGCCTTTTTTTAGCTTTAAAACATTTTTTTTAATTTCTTACCTGGACACGGTGCGAGTGCAGATATTGTTCTTGAAGAATTTATGTATATTTCAAAGGGTATAAATATATAATTTCAAAAATTAAAATCATGCGTATTTTTGCAGAAGTAAATTAAATCAATTCGAGATTTATCTAGTTATTTTTGAATCATAGTTAAATAAATTATTCGTCAAGCGTGTGCTATGATTACAAGCAACTTCTGCGGGAGGTTAAACTGCTAACTCTGCAGAAATACATTTTTATCTACTATTTTTGTCTACACGTGAAGATACACGCGGTGTGAGAGATCAACGAAATGAATCTGATACAGCTGAGCCATCGACAGATAGAAATGCACCCACTAGTGCATCATACACAAAATTTACATTCTTTCAACCTGCTCATCGCGAATTTGATAAACAAATTTTCAATAATCCGCTAGGTACAGTGTGTTCCATATGTGATCGAATATGGTTTAAGAGCGATGTGAAACCTGTTGATTCTAATCAACTTTTCCTAGGAGCTACGAAGTTTCACTTCTACCGCGCCAGAGTCTCACGCATTTTCTTTTTTGAATCATAGCTAAATAAATTATTCGTCAAGTATCTGCTATGATTACAAGCAACTTCTGCGGGAAGTTAAACTGCTAACTATGCAGAAATACATTTTTATCTGACTCCTATTATACGCAATTTAAGACCTCATAGTACGTCGTATAGACCGGAAATGAGGCAAATGTAATCAAAACCTTATATTATTTAGTTGTTATGATGTTTTAAAGTCTATTACTTCAATTTACTTCATAAATATCAGATTGTTATGTTTTATATATTACTGTAATCTTATGCTTCAGAAGAACGATAAAATATTTAGGGGTATTGAAAATGTCATGTAATTATTGTTCATACAGCGTAATAAAATGTCAGTCATTTTAAATATTAACAGGCGAATCAAAATTGAAGCAACTATATAAATTTTCGTGAATCAAATTCGTAAGCAAAATGTAAATATTAGTAGGTCATCTTAATACTATAGAATATCACCCAAATACCGTAACTTAAGCTACTGAAGATGGGGGCATAGCCTTCGAAATGCGCATCAACTTTAAGCTACAGTATTTGGGTGATATTCTATACTATTATTTAACACCGTGGTGATATTTTTTTTTAAAAGTTAATCTTAGTTTAAACTATTACTCCTGCAAAAATATTTACATTTGTCAATTCGAATACTATAATTTCTTTTGCTACATCAATTGAAAATAAACCCGCAAATATTCTTCTACAACATAAAGGTAGCCATCGTAAGCCGTATAACATTTTGGTGTTCTTCAACACCCGTCGATGATGTTGAAGGTACGACTTTATAGATAGCCGCTGCCGCCTACGAGACTTGATGTGAAACATAGGTAGTGCCTATGCAGACCTAAGGTACCTAATATGGTACATTATAATATAATGTACGTGAGATCCAGGAGGAATCTCAATAAGGCTATTATTGAAATGAGACAGCTACTTGATGACTTCATTGTGTCCGGGGTTAATTGCATTTTAGAGATGCAGTTAGTTAATTGATGGGTGTGTTGTATCGAGTGTGCTGTGTGTTCAATGTTGCGCTGCCTGATTGCTCTAAGAAAATATGAAGACAGGTCTACTAATGAACAACATCGATTCGTACTTCATATAGTTCTTTATGTATGCATTTTAATTGTTAATTTGGCTGTAATATCGACATTTAGATTTTTTGGTATATTGCAATAATATAGTCTAATTTTGAAACCACAAACTAATTATGACGATTAATATCGAAATATATAAATAAAACTCATTTTTTTAATACTTTATTCACCCACCCAATCTTCATCATCATAGCATCTTATTTCAAATGCTTCTATCCAGCGATTAAATAGAATTACACCGATAGTCCTATACTGACTGGTGAGGGCTTAGATCTGAAGATCTGAAGACTCAACCCAACTTTATCGACAATTTTCTCACAAGTCTTCCAATTTAAAAAATTGAACTATCGCATCAACAACATATTTTAGACATAAGTTTACTATTTAACATTATGGCCCACGAAATTGTTCTTCAATTACCCAACAAATAATAACGGTTTGATTAGTATTAAGTGGTTTCATACTTCATCCAATATGCAGTGGCGGTTCCTCATGCATGCCGCAGGGCCGCGCGCCCCTCCTGAACATTGAATGCATCACCGTAGATATATAATAGTATTGCGATATTTTACCTCGGCATTATTTTTCCTAAAAGGTAAAGCTTGCGCCACGATAACAATCAACACAACACGGTGTGGCGTTCGTTGTACAATCTGTTGCAAGTGGTAGAGTAACAGCAGCGACCGATGCAGTATATCATCTGTATCTATCGTTCGCGTGGTGTAATACCTATATCGCTAATATGGTGCCGACAATCCAGCGCCAAGCCAGGCCACCCAATACAAGTTAAATGCATATGCACTCATCTCACTCTATTACAGCAATAGGTGAGGGCTACCGTATGGAGTATATCTTCTGTTTCTTCGGTTCGCTCCTTGCTTCATCGTGTAATATTTGTCACACATTCCGAGCGGCTATCCAATGCCAGTACAAGTTAAATACATATATACAGTACATATGCAATGAGATGAGTGTATCATAGAGTGTAGGCGACCGATCTATTGGATGTCGCGCTTCTTTAACAGCTTAGAGAAGTTCAGAGAGAACAGAGAGTAGTATATATATATACATAGAGTATATATATATACTACTACTATATACATATACATACTATATATATATGTATGTAAATTGATAAGTCAGATAAGACAGTAGCATTTGTTCTGTGTATGTACGATATGTAAGTATGTACGATTTTTCCACGTGTTTCTCCAAGAATATATTTAATACAAATAATTTAATAAAAATAAATAGTGTTAGTTCTTTATTGAAAATAGAGTTTTGTAGACTTTCTCTTGTGGACAAAGTAAAAATTAAAGAATTAGGTAGGCCTTGCCTGATTTAAATTTATCGCAAACTTGTGCAAGGAGTGCTCAAAACCGGACATATATGCGGCGTTTTACAAGAGACATTTTCAAAAAAAAATTATAACACATATGAAGGACAGATTCTCATATCGTGGTCATCTACAAGCCGCTCAATTATTTAACACGAAATCGATGCCAACATTTTCTAAACAATTTCCAGTGGACCTTTTGGAAACCGTGTGTCATGCATATCCATTTTTGAATAAAACCAGATTAAAAACAGAATTAGAAGTCATCTACTCGCGTCCGCATTTTAATCAAATAATTGGAGCCACACATTTTCTTTCATTATTGCTACAAAATAATCGCAGTGAAACTTTCCCAGAAACTATAAAAATACGCAAAATTATTTTAACAACCCCGATGACCACTACTGAATCAGAGCGTTGTTTTTCAACACTTAAAAGAATGAAGACTTTTTTGCGAAATGCTATGGGTAATGATCGTTTAAACGCGTTGGCGATGATGTGTATTAATAAAAATGTAGTGCGAGATATTTACAATTTTAACGAAAAAGTTTTGGAAAAGTTTATATCAATGAAAGATACAGGAGTGGAATTCACTTTAATGAAATGATTGAATTTAATCATTTTGCATCCATTTTAGGTAAGATTTTTCACTATTATGTTATTTTGTAAGAAGTGCGCCCCCCCCCCCCCCAGATTAAAATGGCACGAGCCAACACTGCCAATATGACATATGAAAACAAAATTAATCCAAATATGCACATATAGTACTCTCAAAGACAATAATAATGCGTCAATATAAAGGTTTTATAAAAGTAATAGTGGAGCTGACAGAACAGCAGCTTAATTTATACCTTATATAGTTTTTTTATGATGAGACTTTGTTGAATTTGGATGTTCGCTCTTTTGTGCTTCTCTTGAGCACCACGTATCAAGAGCAGCACAAAAAAAGCGAACATCTAAATTCAACAAAGTCTCAACAACATGCTTCTAGAAGGATACAAAAACTTCACACCTTATATTATTAACTCATTATTACATTGTCTTACATTGTACATATAAGCATATTAGATAGGAACTTGTAATCGTACAAATTGACTTTGTTTGAACATTCGAATGGCAATCGAATTATAATTTCGATTTTTAATTAGTCGACTTCTAACACTCACGCTGTGCTCGGGTTTATGGTTTAATTATGCTACAATTAGGACGAATATAAATCTTATTCGCTTTGAATAATTAATTATCTAGAATGTAACCGAATGGTTAATTCAACAGATACAAAAATGAATGTCAGCAGATACTCTATAATAGATAAATGCCTAAACTCGGCCATTGCTCGATTAAAAATCAACTGTGCTGGGTTTGGGTTAGAGATTAGTCAGCTGAAGAATAATTCAGTTATATGTGTGAGAGAATTACTAGAATAAGTAAACTTTATTGCTATATTTTTTGTGGGTATAAATTACTTTCGATTGGAAACCATACTAGTAAGCAATAAAATATTGAGTAAATTCGCGTACAATTGATATAAAATTTGAAGAGAATTTAAGCGTAATGCAATTTGATATAAGTCGGTGGTCAATGATATGTGTGAAACCAAGAACTGCGCGTTGTAAAATAGGTACCATCCGCAACGAATTTCTAATTCAGGAAGATGGAGTTTGAGTGAATACTTTTTTCAGGTAATCAAATAATTTGATAAAACTTGAGCAAAATGATGGTAAATATGAAGAAGTAACACGAGCGGTATTTCGTTCTGCGAGAAATTTGAATCCGTAACAATTTAGTTTTAAGATATTCCACTTCTGCATACGATTGTCGGTAGTATACGACATTCAATTGGTAGCTTCAAACTCTAGGACTTGAGATTTGAAAAAAACGATTTTTAAGATCGCACTGTATATGTTTGGGATATGATTGGATCTCATGTAGGTATATATTGTTTCCAACATATTGACAGTCTATTAATTTTGAGGAGCCTTTACTTGACAGGGAATTATGTTTGACAGGATTACGAGATTGACAAATAGGATTATGGTGGCTTAATTGAGAGCTCGCATATATAGGCCAATCGCTTTTCATATGTGCTCCGATTGAAGTTTAATGTCTTTGCTTATACTTTTCCACAGACGCTGGTTTAAATTAGACACAGCGCGTTTAATTTTTTGGTTAATTTCCGCACTTACTTCGGATATTGTATAATTTCCTTAGCTAAATAGAATTTAAAGTCCATACGAAAATTTGATTAATTCTTTCGCGTATCAACATAATAATAATTGTTTTCTTTGAATGTCCTTGAATTTATTTGAACACATGTTGTAAGTGAATTTCTTTGCACTTAGTTACAATTTCCTGTAATTTCAAAAAAAACACGCTCTCTACATATCTTTACATCGAGTTTTAGAACAGCAAAAATTAAAAGAATCAAACTTGACGCCATTTTTAAATCAAAATGCCGACGGAAAATATCAAATCTCTTAATTTTTTTTAGAAAAGAAGTATTTTTGAAGCTTCATCGTATCAACAACAGTTCGTTTTGAAAAGAATACAAAGCAAGAAAAATATGGATATAATGCCTTCATAAGTAATCTTTACGTTTCATTCTGTTGTTTTAACACTAAGCTGAATGTTATAAATTAACTCGATATAGAAATACATAAGCTTCTAATGGTTGGCTACATCATCTTCATGTAGAGATTAACACCTAATAGATTATATGTAAGATATGAACGTCTTTTATCGAGTAGAGTGATTGAATAGTTTTTGGCAAAAATGCTCCTTTGATGTTTCTAATCTTTCAGGAATGGTGTAAAAACCACATTAATTAGACATAACTTTACAAGTCGATAATTCTGCAAATGCAATGAATTTCAGAGCGTCCATCTCACTCACCGGCACTTTCTCCATTACCAGGCGTCCGCGAACCTTCCCTCTGGTGATGGTTCATAGGAAGCGGAACGAGGTGACTGTTGTGATGATTCGGATGGTAAACATGATGGTGGTGCAGATCTTCCGGTCCTTGCTCGTCGTCGTCCTTTCGCACCAAACCGAGGATATTATCTATCGTATGCCTAGCACTACCTGCAGTTGTCGTGGTGCCATTTGGCGGACTACCCGCCAACACCATCCTTAACGGCTTCACCTCCAGACCACCGTTGTATAAGTTTGCGTTACCACCACCGCCGCCGCCGCCACTGTCGCCAAGCATCGCCGGCGTGATATCGTCTATCACTGAACCAACTCGATCTGTGTCCATAATATATCTCGACACAAACGATGCACACACCTTTTCAAATCATCAAGAAATTTATTAACAATCGGGTGTGCCAAATGTCCGACGCTCAAACGGAAGCTCGCTGCTCGAAGCAAGAACAACACACTGTGAGCCGTTCAACACATAAATGCTTCACGTCCTTTCGGTACAGCAAATAGGACCACGTAAGCAATTCGTGTACGAACGCCCTCCACGGAGCCTCAATTCAGCTCGGGCGGAGTCAACACGAAGCACCTCGCCAATACCCGATCGGCAGCGTACTCCATGATGGAGGTCACCTCCACCATCAGCCTGCTATTCTTGCCATCGGAGTGAGCGCGATTCCTGCCTACGTGCTAACTGAAAAGGATCACAACAAGGATAACGAAGGGGTAACTGGCAGCCCTGCTCCCGCTGGGCAGATTGCCAGGTTCTGTGCTATCTATACATGAATTTGAAAGAAAGCAGTATGTCTTATTTAACAATATTTTAACATACTTATAATTTCAAGACGAAAATAACTCGTTCAAACATGTCTTAGTTTAAACGCATTCTATTTAGGAATATTCGCATTATCATTTACGCTGTGGATAAGCTAACCATACTATAGCAAGAAGTATTTTCATTTTAGTTTATTACCCTCTGTTAGGCACCATCGAAGGTAATTGAACTAATACATTTTGCCCTCATTTTCCAATTTGCTGCTTTTTATGTTCCTGCTGGTCACATAGGCAACACTGGCAGATACAAAAACGTTTAAACGTGTCGGTAATTGGGGTTGCCGATGGTTGTTTAGTAGATTGCGGTTTGAGCTTTATTAAGGACAGAGTGCTAATTGGATTTCGACAGTACGCGCAGGGATGCTGCTTCTGCCGCTGTTGTTGTATACGTGGCAGTGAAGAGCAGGGGACAAGGCAGAAGGGACGCTGTATATGGTGGTGGGGAAACCGGTTACAATACACCGGCGCTGACGGTCGGTTATTCTGCTGGTTAAGTTCGGTTGTGTTGTTGCGTCGTCGGAAGTTAATTTTCTTATGTAGCACACGAACCAGCGGTAACTAGTTAGCTAGCTATATAGACGACCGTTTTCTATACGGAAGATAAAGATAATTAATTTATCAGCAGCTGCATCGGCTAATTACTGAATAATAAACTGGCTTTCAAAAAATCGGGTGTAGAGCCCATTTTCAGCGTCCTTGCAAAAAAAACTTATTATCAAATATGTGTACGATTTTTAAGGTCACTTGAAACCAAACCAATATACATTAAAATGCAACCCTAATATAATAACATTATTTATATTTTTGATTTTATACTTAGCAAATTATTCGGTATATAAGAAATCAGTTTGTGTTCTAAATTTTGCAGTTTATTTTCATCAATGTCACATTTAATTCCACCCGTACCGATATAGGCACCTCGAAAATGATTCAACGTGCCTTAATTTCAAATGCCCAACATTAATTTCCAATCAAAATCAATCAATGAGAGAGCAGTTGGGTAAATAATGGAGTCTCATTGTGGTCGCAATCGTGATTAGTTCTGCTGGTTTTTGGCTGGGATAAAGATGTGAGGAGCATGGAGAGGAATATCATTCGCATACACTAGATACTATTCTGGTTTTGGTAATTGTTGGTGCTGTTCTGATGTCGCATTTTAGGGTATACATCCAGTTTTAAAGTAGCGAACCCAGGCCTGAACAATATTCGAATCCACAATTAAATCGAGGATTCCTATAAATATGGGGTCAGGTAGAAGAAATCGAAAATGTGTATGGTCAAATTCCTACAAAACGCCTGTTGTCCATCGCCTTCCTCTGGCATATGTAACTTTATTTCCTCGAGGTGATCATGCAATAAAATGCAGGCTTCTGCATTCTGAATTTCTGCACTTTCACCAACTGGGGATCATCTGGGTCATTGTTAATTGGGTAATTGTCACGATCGTTAACTATATGGGAACCTATATCTATGTCTACTTCTTCAATGTTTGATTTCAATTGGAAATATTTCGTTTGAATATCAGTAACGAGGAACTTTCTTGGAGACCGAACCCTTATAGGAATTTACATGTACCTTTGTAGGAATTTTACTATCATCAACTCGACTACCTGAAAATTATAGGAATTTGTATACACCCAATTAAATATACCAACAAGTTTGTATATTAAAATAGTGAAGCCAAAACACATTGGTTTGTTAGTCGATTCTAAGTATAGATTGGATGGCACGTCATTTTTTCTTGAGCCAACTCCTTCATATCCATATGGGTATTCATCCTGCCCGTCCTACACTATTCAGCAAATGTTACTTAGCTTATTTTTAAATCCATGTATATTTTTTGGATTAATAGTACACGAATATTATTCTATCAATTAATATTTGCATTAATTAAACGAAATGTACGTATCGATATGTGGTCGGCAGTCGATATCGATACAGAATATCGCACAGCTTCATTCATTTAGGTGAAGAGAAGTTGCTACTGTTATGCGCGAGTCGGGTGAGAGAGGTAAATCACTGATGAAGCAGATGGGAAATGCGGGCGGCAACGGGCGCCAACGGGCGGCGACAATCACATAGCTATTTACCATATATAGTCATGTGGCCGAGCTACCGGAAATTAAATCGGTTTGCCCCGTTTCAATATTTGTATTTTCAACATTTAAACAATTTAGGTTAATTATGGTCCTTTATAGCAAATCTATTTCTGTATGTTACGCTAAGAGCTAATTAATGCGCACTTAAATATTTTATATGGCGTTTCAGATGAAGAATTTCAATAAAGCAATATATTGTGCTGATATAGGAAGAATTTGTAAATTTTTAATATTAAAAATAATTTTAGACAATTATCTTTTTGAGTATGTTTCAAAGTTTCCAGTAACTTTAATTTTAAATTGGTTATATTAATTTTAAATAATTTATATAGATTTTGCCGTTATGTTGTGATATTCCATATTAGGGGAGAGATATAAAATTACAATGTTTTATATCACAATTAAATTTAATTTGTAATTTTATTTCTGTTCTGATTTTTATTTAATTTTTCTAAGAAACATATTGTAAAAGTGAAATTGTAAACAATTGTCAATAAGTATGTATATATTAAGATTACAAAATTCTTACAAAGCACTCATGAATTACAGTATTAATTTTCTTTCAAACTAAATTTTATGATTGCAAGTTTTTATGAAATATTTGCCGGTACACAAATTGGAAATAATTTTTTTTGGAATAATTAAAACATAATTTGAATTGTAGATAAAAATGTATTTTTAGTGATATCTTAGAATCTAATTGGGAATAGAAGAAAAGCCTCTCTGGACAGCAAGAAACTTCTGGCCTGAATTTTTGCTTGATGATTGAAGTGATGTTATTTCTTCTGCGTTTGCACAACCGTTTATAATATTTTCACGGATTTCATAAAAATGACATGTTCATTTGAATTTAATAAAAATTCGAGGAACCTTATTTGTTTTCACCAATTTTTCGAGAATTCCAAAAATTCCAAAATTCAATTTATTTCCTAAAGATACTCTAATCTTTGATACAGAAAACTACTATTGTAAAATTTAATTAAAATCGCGTTATAGTTTGACATGGCTGGTGACAAAACAAGATTTGGTATAGAATTGCGCAAATTGTTGTAAATTTTTTTTTTATATAACTCTTGGATTTAGGCTGATTAAGTCTATATCTTTTAGTCTATTAACACGTTGATGGACAGTTGCGTCTATAGCCGTCAAGTTCAAGTTCACTATGTGACATGACGGCAATAGCCGTCCAATACGAAATGGTCGTTTTTAGACACTGCGGCTGTAGCAGCACAAATGTGCATTTACCAGCGTACATGTAGAAGCCTAGTGTCATGTTTTCGAAAAAAAATTTAGTATGCAAGGTTAACACATTGAGTATGCACGTGGTTGTGAACGGAGTAGTGCGATCTTGTTTTCTCTTCAATTTACAGTTGCTGGTAAGTATTTGTTTATGATTGATTTTACACTTTAAATAGAAATAAAAAAATTTAAATTTAGCATTTTTTGATTCATTTAGCGATATTTATAGTTATACTGTTTACTTTTTGTTTTTTATGATATTACATTTGAAATATAAAAATTATAATGTAAATAATAAATGTATAAATAATATACAATAAATAATAATATAAAATAAAATTGAATGTTTTATTCAATATTTATAGAAAATGGCCAGTTGGGAAAAAGAACAGGCTAGGCTGCTGAAGCTTTTTGAGGAAACAGGTAGTGGGTCAAGCAACAGTGAATCTGAACCTGATGCTGACTGTGCTGAAAATAACAGTTCGGGTAATGAAGAAAATGAATCAACTACAGATGAGGAATATGAAGCACCAGAAGAACCAGAAAATGATGAGACAGGGCATATCAATACAACACCTATAAGAAACTTTTCTTTTGATGCAGATGAAGAAAATGAATCAACTACAGATGAGGAATATGAAGCACCAGAAGAACCAGAAAATGATGAGACATGGCATATCAATACAACACCTATAAGAAACTTTTCTTTTGATGCAGATGCGGCAGGGATTCTTTTGGATATAGACGAAAATGTGTCTCCAATTCAGGTTTTTGAAAAAATTTGGGATGACCAAGTAATGGAAATGATTATAAAATCTACGAATGATTACGGCCTAAAACTTTGCAATCAAACACGGCCACATACAAGGCATAGTAGGAAGGCAAATTTCAAAAATACTGATACGATTGAAATGAGAAAGTTTTTGGGTTTGTGTTTGCTTCAGTCCCAGCTAAAATTCTCCAGTATTAGAAAACTCTTTTCCATTGATGCATTACATTACCACCCAGCTTTTCCTTCACAAATGTCTGGAAGGAGGTTTGAGCAAATATTGAGATGCTTTTGTGTAGAAGAAGAAAATTCAAACGACCGTTTGAGGAAAATAAAAATATTTCTTGATTTGCTCATAAAAAAGTTTGCGAATGCATATGCACCAAATGAGGCATTATCATTAGACGAATCTTTGTTATTATTTCGAGGAAGGCTTTCTTTTCGCACGTACATGAAAGGCAAAAAGGCAAAATACGGAATTAAATTGTACGAACTTTGTTCTGCCCAAGGTTATGTTTTGAACATAGAAATATACAAAGGCCATCGAGAAAACGAAGAAAACATGACAACTATTGAAAGTCTTGTAATGCGATTGATGCAGTCATATTTAAACAAAGGGCATCATTTGTTCATGGATAACTATTACAACAGTGTACCATTGGCTAACAAATTACTGAGCAAAAAGACACATGTGACAGGAACTCTTCGTGTAAATAGGAAGGGTCTGCCGCAAGAAATAACAGGTCGTAAGCTTAGAAAAGGAGAACATGTATGGCGACGCCAAAATCAGACATACGTGTCCAAATGGAAAGATAAACGGGATGTGCTATGTCTAACAACAGCTTACCACCCAAGTATGATAAACACAGCTAACCGTCGACAACAGGAAAAGAGAAAACCAATTGAAATAGTGAATTATAATCAGAATATGTCAGGTGTCGACAGAGCAGATCAGATGATGTCCTATTATTCCTGTCCACGAAAAACAATTAGATGGTATAAAAAGATAATCTTTCATCTACTGGATGTAGCAGTGTGGAATTCTTACTACATCTTTAAAGAAAAGACAGGTTCTCAAATGAAGTTTATAGAATTCAGGGAAGCAATTATACGATCTCTAACTGGCATAGATTATAAACAGGATGGAAGGTCTTTGGTTCAATTTAAACGTGCACGAATCCAAACCAATGAAATCAACAACAATGGAACACAGCATTTTCCTGAGAAAATTTCTCCTCCTGAAAATTATCAGCGAAAAACATATTTTCAGCGTTGTAAACAATGTTATAAACAGGGAGTAAGGAAGGAAACATCATATTGCTGCAAGAATTGCATATCAAAACCTGCACTGTGTCCTGCACCATGCTTTGAAACATGGCATACCGAAAATAATGTATAATAATTATAAAATTATAATAAATTTATTTGTCATTTATTTATTTTTGTTTGATCATGAACTAACATTTCGTGTAAAACTCCCAAAAATACTTTGTTGCTCACAAAAAATTGCTTATTTCAGTCATTAAACCTGTCATTTACGTTTTTAAATTTTTGCTGTTATAGCCGCCATCGTCCCATTACATAGTGTCTAGAGTCCGCTGGCGCCATGACGGTTGTAGCCGCAACCTAATTAAAGGTGCTGAATTAATCAAAATTAAGTGTATTTAAGCAGAAAGAGTAAAACTATACTTCTAATATTCTAAAAATTACAAAAACATATAGTGTCAATTTTCGAATTTCACTTGTTTCTACTGTCCGTCAACGTGTTAAGATTTAAAGGAATATCTTGTATATTTTGTACAATGTATAATGATAATATAGAATATCACCCAAATACCGTAACAAGTATTAAGTAGCTAGATGTACATTTCGAAGGCTATGCCCCCATCTTCAGTAGCACAAGATAAAACAAAATAAAATACCTCTGTCACGAATCGTGATTGATATACTATCAATAGTATATATAATAGTATATCAATCACGATTCGTGACGAGGTATTTTATTTAGTTTTACTTGTGCTACTGAAGATGGGCGCATAGCGCTTGAAATGTACATCTAGCTTTAAGTTACGGTATTTGGGTGATATTCTATATTATAATTTAACACCGTAGTGATAATTTTTAAAATGTATAACCAGTTCTTATAATTTATTTATTATCATATACAAAATGCTGTTGTAAAGTTGCAAACCGTCCATTAGAGTATTCGAACTGTTTAGAAGATAAATGAACAAGAGATTATGTTCTAGTCTTGTTAAATTCGCTACGCCTACGTATTGAACACTCTGAATGAGGACTTCCAAATTGCTTTCTCAATTAGTTTTGCCAGGAAAGTGAGGAAAATTAGAAAATGTGCAACGCGCAAAAGGAATATCAACACGAGCCAACTGGCATAGAACAGACAAGGAGAATGAGGCAGTGTTATTATATTCATTTTTAACGTACTACGGCCCGTAGCAATCTCCCGTCATATTCTGAGTATTAAATGAAATTATTATTATTTTACTAACGAGCCTAACGATATTCCTGCATAGTACAAATGACTTTTAAATTGAATTGTCGGGGTATACGTATATATATATATACAGAGATACAATATAGATGGGGCTCGTGTAATGCGTTTGGGACGCTTTAAAAATGGAGTGCATAATGACATTAGCGTGGAGGAAGATAGAATAGCGTGCCAGATGCGTCAGAACTGCAAAAATTGCTCTATTACATTTGGCGGAGAGTCCTCCAGAGTTATACAACACACGATGTGATGACAATGGACCGTTTATACAATCCAAATTGATCTACGAGTTTTATATTATGTTCTGCATATCTGATATAAAGGCCCAATGTCGAAGCAAGCTCAAGATTATAATAGCCACCTTTTAATCCATCCGAAAAATAAAAAGTATCAAACATGGAAGTATATATTAATATATTTAGTATATATTAAATATGATAAATTTTCGGTAAATTGTTAAGTTAAATCATAAGATAAAAATTGTATTTAAAACTTCCATGAATGATTAATTCACGTTAATTTATGTTAGTTAAAGAGTCCGCAATCCTAAAGATTGGTTGGAAACAACACGCCATGCCGATCTATCCTGAGCTAATCCCTTCATCTCCCTATAGCTATTCATCTCAACGTCTTCAACTATCTGACTCACATACTCCAATTTAGGCCTACCCACCCCTCTCTTTCCCTCCACTCTACCTTCTATGATCAATTGCATAATCCCCCCATGCCTAAGGATATGCCCTAATAATCTGTCTCTCCTACGCTGTAACACTCTCCAAATACTTCTCTTCTTCCCTACTAACTCTAGTACAGCTTCATTTGTTACTTTATCTTCCCAACCAATCCTCATCATCCTCCTATAACACCACATTTCGAATGCTTGTAATCTACGCTTCTCTTCCTTTCCTATAGTCCACGCCTCACACCCGTACAGTGCTACACTCCAAACATATACCTTCAGTAATCTTTTTCTAATACCCAAGTCAATATTTGATCTTAAAATCTGTTCCTTTTCTACGAATGCCTTCCTACCCTGTGCTATCCTACACTTTATATCTACCTTGCTTCGATTATCTTTTGTGATTCTACTGCCTAAATAACAAAAATCTGACACTTCTTCGATTCTATTATCTCCTATTGTGATCCTCATTTTTCTACTGCATTCCTTTTTGTCACACCTCATCACTTTAGTTTTACCTATATTTATTTTCATGTTAAAATCCCTAGTCAATACTGCCTGCATACCATTCAATACCCTTTCTAAATTCTTTTCGCTTTCTTCCAATATAGCTATATTGTCGGCGAATCTCAACATATATATTTTCTCTCCCTGTACATTCACACCTACACTATACTCTTCTTTTACTTTGTTTATTGCATCTTCTATATATAGATTAAATAAAAACGGTGAGAGTGTACATCCCTGCCGAACTCCCTTCCCTATTTTTGCTACCTCTTCTTCCCCCTCAATTCTAACTAAGGCAGTTTGGTGTTTATATAAATTAAAAATTATTCTCCTATCCTTATAATCTATACCCGTTTCTTTTAAAATTCTAAACATTACGTCCCAATCTACATTATCAAATGCCTTTTCTAAGTCTACAAAAGCTATGCAAGTTAGCTTTCCTACCCTCTTTCTTTTTTCTACTACCGTTCTTAGTGCTAGAATCGCCTCTCTCGTCCCTCTGTTTTTCCTAAAACCAAAATGATCTTCTCCTAGCCTTTCCTCTACTTTATTTTCTAATCTCCTATAAATAATCTTTAACAATATCTTCGATGCATGTGATAGTAGACTAATGGTCCTATAGTTCTCACACAAATTAGCTCCTATTTTCTTCGGCATTGTTACTATTCTACTACGCTGAAAATCCTGTGGTACTTCTCCCTTCTCATATATTTTACAAACTAACCTGTATAATCGCTCCTGCATTTTTTCCCCTGCGAGTTTTATTAATTCGGCCGGTATCATATCAATCCCCGCTGCTTTGTTATTCCGTAAATCATTTAATGCTCTATGAAACTCTGACCTAAGTATGCTAGGACCTAAGTCATCCTCATCTATCTGTTCCACACTTTCTAGCTCCTCCATGTCCTGCCTACCTTTATATAAATCTTCAAGATACTCCTTCCATCTTCTAGATTTTTCCTTATTTTCTGTGAGTTCCTTACCCTGCTTATCACATATAATGTTACCCTTTGGTTTTACTTTAGAAAAATGTGACTTAATTTTCCTGTAGCCCAAATCTACTTTACCTCTTCTCATATCCTCCTCAATATCCTCACAATTTCCTTTTATCCACTCTTCTTTCGCTAGCTTGCATTTCCTATTAATTAAGTTCCTTAGTTCCTTATATTTTTTCTGTCCTGCTTCTGTGTTTCCAATTTTAATTTTCCTTCTTGCTTCTATCATTTCAACTATTTCTTCCGTGATCCATTCCCTCCTACCTGCCCTTTTCTTTGTGCCTAATACTTCATTTGCTGCTGTAGTTAACCCATTTCTGATTTCCCTCCATTCGCAATCTATGTCGTTCCTAGATGTTCCATTAGCCATGATTTCTACTTTCTGCTTGTACTTTTCACATACATCAGCTAATTTTAACCTATCGACATCTACTCTGACCTGTTTAGACTTCTGTAATTTCTTGAATTTGACCTCTGAGTCCATGACTACTAAATTATGGTCACTATCAATATCTGCTCCAGGGTAACTCTTACAATTCTTAATCTGGTTCCTAAACCTCTCTTTAACCAGTATGTAATCTATCTGATACCTCCCTATATCTCCTGGCATTTTCCACGTAATTTATGTATTGCATAAATATAAATATTAATATTATATTGAAGCAATTGGTAAGGTTAAAAAGTGTCTTCGACTATAACTAAAATTAAGAAAAGGCAAGTCACACACAGCTTATACTTGATACAAATTGTATGTATAGAATATCACACCCAAATACCGTAATTTAGCAAAAGATGAAACATCTTCAGTAGCACAAGATAAAAACGAAATAAAATACCTCTGTCACGAATCGTGATTGATATACAATTAAATGAATAAATCAACATGACAGAAGTACTTAAAAAATGGCATATAATATGACTTATAAATCTTATAAAACAATATAAAATAATAATTAACGAAACAGTAATAATTAACAGTAATAAACAGTAATAAACAGTAATAATACAGTAATACAGTAATACAGTAATTAACAGTAATAAACAGTAATAAAACAGTAATAATTAACAGTAATAAACATTGGTTTATCAAACCTAAAATAACCAAAAATAAATTAAAAAATAGTTCTAATTTCTAAAACTAATTTGAATAGGATGGACCTGAGTTAGTCAAAAAAATGCTCGGCGAAAGCACTGTTATCTTTTCTATTTAATTTGAAATGCTCCTTAAATCTAGTTTCAATTGGTCTACGTGTTTACTTTAGGACAACTAAAACAAGATATTTCATAAATACCAGATTTTTTATTAAAATCAATCAAATCTTTGGGATTTCCTAGAAAATTAGCAAGATTATTATATGTTACTTAAAAATTATATTTATTTAAAATACAATCTAAACCACGTGCAATTATAGGATCAAATGGTAATTTAACAAATTTTGTAGTTGAATTATTACTTTGTTCTAAACTAATAATATTTCTGATATCTCTTGTTGTTTTAAAATTTCTTAATATGTTATTTATAGCCATTTTGTACTGCTATATTTTGGATATGTTGACTTATTTATTTAATAGTATATCTATCACGATTTGTGAAGATATACTATTAAAATTTCTGAAGATGGGGGGCATAGACTTCGAAATGCGCATCTAGCTACTTAATGCTTTAAGTGATATTTTATACTATTATTTAACACCGTGGTGATAATTTTTAAAACAAATTGTATAGTTTTAAGGTGAAACATATTTAATTATAAATAAACTATTAAAAAAAAATTGTATTAGTGTCACTTAAGATGTTGACTTAATATTCGAAATGCGCGTATGACTAATTAAATGCCTTGAGATTTGTTTTTTAGCTGATAGCTTGTTAAGTGCCGTAACGAAACAATTTTTACGCAGGGTAAATTTTTTATTGTGCATATTTTAGTTTCAAAAATATTGAGCATCTTCTATTTTAAATACACATTTATGCTTTTGAACAAGTCTTTCTTTAGTACTTAAATATACGAATATGATTCGTGTTGAGATTTTTGCATGTTCCCTTTTCAAAACTTCTAGTTCTTTTACCACTAGTGCTCCTGCTTCTGTATGATGTAAATCTAGGATTACCTATATTCTACAATAACTAATCTGGATAGAATATTGATCCTTATCAGACACGCGTTTGTACACAAGAAGCCACAAAGAGCAGATTATTTCATTATTATGCTGTACTGAAACTAGCACATATATGTAGGATATGGGTAATATAATAAGGTTGGTTATGAATAGATTATCGCTGGAAAGAATGCCGACTTTATTCAACTGCATTTAGCGATGTGTAGTTCATGTAGTTCACTAGCGAACCGTTCACTCTGAACGGTTCAATCAAACGACCTATAGGTCACTATGACCTAGTTCGTGAACTATGAACTACTAAGTACGTATTGATGTACTTGTACTAGGTCCTGAACCCGTCGTCTACTAAACCGTTCATGAATCACAACGACTCGTAAATGATGCAGTATAGTATACATTACATATACAGTACTAAGATTTATTTAGTGATAAAGTGTGTTGGTGAACGGAACGAAATAGGAAACTCGATGCAATATTTATATGTTGGTATCAGATTTCATTTGGAATAATATAATTAATATATTCGCAAGATTAAATATGTTCTTAAATATGTCATGCCATAGCAAATTTTTGCAATAATGCAAAAATAAACATGTAAATCTTATAGTTCTTCTATTTCATATTGAGTGCAATGCAATCACTTAATATCAAATCAAAGCTTTGAAGTTTGAACAGAGAAGATTCGGAATAGAAAATATAAATTATAACGCCAAACAAAACGATTCTATCTAGTTCATTTTATTATAGATTGTACATTTAATTTTCAAGTGTTAGTAAAGTAGTAAACATTTTCATCAGTAACTACCAATAAGTATTTTAGAACTTCATATAAATAATCGTGAGTATCTAGAGAAGATTATATTTCCTTATATATATGTTTTGTATCAATTATAAACATTGTTGTCTTTTCTTCCGTATTCCTAATTCAAAATAAGTATTGTAATATTTCAATTTATTTATTTTTTACCATTTAATATTTTTATATTGAGATTATTTTCAGTATGTGCATGTATTTCACATAGGTCGTGAACTAGTTCATTTAAAAAAAGATTTAGTAGTTCACGACCTATAGTTCGTGAACGGTACATTGAAATGAACTACGAACTAGGTCCTCAAAGTGACTTACAGTTTGCCATCGTTAACTACATTGTCTTGAATCGCAAATTGCAGTGGCGTAGCCGTATAATTCATTATATTAGTTTCATATGTAACTAGTACCGTAGCATATGAAATAGATTCGCTCAATCTCGTTTCATTCGTATATTTTTTGCTTTATCGAAGCTAAATGCATACGTGGCGTAGAATTTTTAGTCCATTGAAAATTTAAGTACTTAATGCGTATATGAAAAAGTAACGAAACGTATTAAATAAAGGTGCTAATCTGTGTAAGTACTTATTGTATGTAAAATATTACGAGTATCTAGAATGGCACTTTTGTTCAGAAGAGAATGATATATACAACGCATTAGAAAGTGCTTAGTGTATATACAGTATATAGGCATGGGTCCTATAATGGCCCTTCACACCTTTCGTATATGCTCATAATGGTGTATGATCACGTATATATACAGGTGAGTGTTTTAAATCAGCCAATGTCATGAAATGAAATGGGTAGGTTTAATATATATATTAGAAAAGGAATATAAGAAGCTTGAGGAACGATGTGAGATACAAGGGAATGTAGATAATGAGGAGAAGGAAGTTTTTTTTATTGTGAAAATGGGAAAATGAAATTCGCAAATTTAAGCGTGATAAAATGGAATATATGATTCTTGACTTTTTTAACACTATAAGAAGTAAATGGGGAAATCTTTTAAACAATAATAATAAATTAAAATATTTAAATATACTATTATATTTAAAAAAATGCAGTAATATCAAAATTGTTGCATAAACAAATGTTTTTGGGTAAGAATTACTTTAGCGCGAGAAGAATTACATTCTTTAGAACCTACGCGATGGATCTGTTGCCATACAAAATTCATATATCAATTCTTTCGTTTATGGCATTTCAATGAAGAGACAGCAGCACCATACTTTTCGCGCAGCCTGTATTAATATCCCAATTTCTGCATTGATAATGATGTTTTGTGAATAGGCGTTGTATGTGAAGTGTTGATGTGAGCATTTTCTTGCAGCTTAGATGCATTCATCTATTCTTTCGCACAAGTTACTGTAAACATCGTATTGGTGGCAGCTTATGCCCTAATACCGAAAACAGGCCTTTCAGGGCTCTGTGGCTGAGTGGTACACCCATTGTCACGCCCGGCCTTCTCCTAGTTTCCTCATGCAGAATGACGATCTCTCACCTTCAGGCTCACTGAAAACCTCAAATTATATGCCTATAATGATTCCTGTAAGGAGAAACCCCTGTAAGTCTTTAAAAAAGGATGAAAAATATATGAACCGAATATATACAATTAAAATTGTAGAAAATGTTGTCGTGTTTTGTTGGTGTAAGAAGACTCAAATATCACGAGGATTATTCAAGCGTTATTGCCAAGGTGTAATTAGGCGATTGGTGGAACAAGTTCCATACTTTAGAAAATACGACACTTTGATTACAGTTTTAGATAATATTGATACATTTTTCAGAATAATTATATATGTTTTTCATCAACAATATTAACAACAATTAAATAAGAATATGTATAGTGTAGAATATCACCCAAATACCGTCACTTAAAGCATTAAGTAGCTAGATGCGCACTTCGAAGGCTATGCCCCCATCTTCACTAGCACAAGATAAAAACTAAATAAAAACTAACAAGTAACAACAATAAACATTGGTTTGTCAAACCTAAAATAACTAAAAAATAAAAATAGGTCTTATTAAATGAATTAAATAGACAAGATGAAATTGGGCCTGAATCTAAATTCATTAAATTTGATTTAGAGATATGCATATTTATGTATATACAGATTATTATTTTTTTTATTGGCGGACAATTTTGGTAGTCGTCGGTACCAGTGGTGCCAGATAACAAAAAATACTCTAGGTCTAAGAATTCAAATTTGTCACTATTTTATAACTATCGTACAAATTAATTACGACATAAATATGATACTATAATAAGTATTTATCAACATTTCTTATATTCTAGTATAACTTTTGTATTAATTTCAAAGAATTCATTCTAATTATATAAAATGGTTGTTAAAACTGTGCGTGGTGATTTGTCAATATTGCATTTCTTAGGACGCACACCTTCTGCACTAGACACACCTACTTATTCTTTGAAGAAGACAGAAGCGTAGCGTGTTTTTGGTACAATTATATTTATTGAAATAAAAGTTATATTTTTGTTCAAAATGGAAATAATATTCTATGCCCAGCTCAAAGTCAACTCAAACCTAATAGGTAAGAGTTTATTAGTAATTATAAATTGCGTGCACTTATTTTTTGTTTTATATTATGTAATAATATAATTACCTATCTGTTTATAGTTTATATTAGTGATACTATTCATGAATTTGCAAAAGAATGTACTGCACTGGAATATTGAATGTGCTACACGACTGATACCATACTATTTCGAATAGCACTGCTGTGTACTGTATTGGTCAAGCCATTATGCCGGTTTTGATTTCTGATGCGTATATTTCTGTCATTCTCCGCCAATTTAAAAAAAAAAACGAGCTGTACTTTCATAAGCATTTAACTCGAAATAATTCAAAACACTTTTATGCAATTTAAGTGAACTAATTTGAATAGGATGACCTGAGTTAGTCAAAAATATGCTCGGCTACAGCACTTTTATTTAATTTTCTTTTTAATCTGATGCCCTTAAATCTAGTTTCAATTGATCTACGTGTTTGTCTTCTATATATACTTTAGGACAACTAGAACAAGATATTTGATAAAAATATTTTATATTAAAAATATATATATGTATGCTACATACAATATATTTTCTTAGTTAAAATGTATTCATCAGCAGAAATTATGTCGAAAAAATTCGCATGTCCTTTTTGGCGTAAATATTAACTTTTATACTTCAAAGGGTGCTATAAAAAAACCTCTTGAAGCAAAAATAGTTATATTTCAAAAAAAAATTCCAGTGAAGTATTTTAAATGCATACTTAAACACACAAATTCCCTATTCACTTCTGTTAAAAAATTTTCACATACATACTAAAATATAGTTGATAAATCAATCGTTATGATATTAGAAAACCGGTTATCATTTAATTTTACACAAAATTAAAAATACGCATTCGAATATATTAATTTTTTTTAAAATATAATGATAAAATATAATATAATGAAATTTTTAAGCACTTACTAATATGCATTTAACAAAAACAATATACAATTCCTAATCAATAATTCGAATCACCACTTTATGTCAGTAATATAAAGACATATTTATCATTCTTATCATATTTCGTAAGTTAAAAATTCGAAGATTTACGAAACAACAACTAAGTTACTGTTATTTGCGTCTTTTAAAAAATGATTGGTAAAAGTTCTAGTACTTATTGAATGATTTCAAATCAGTATTTAAAAAATGTACTAATAATCCTTCGATATAAATATAAATATTTTGATATAAATCAAAAAGATCGATAATACAAAAATCGTAAAAATATTCGTTAGTCTTTTTCTTCTGTTCTTTGTTAGTCTTCTTCTGTTAGAGAACCGAAAAAATCTCAGCTTTCGCGTATGACATGTGCGTATCTTTAGTTTTGAGTATATTTAAAGAAAATTTTAATCTTTTATTATAGTAATTATATTTGTATCTACTACTTGAAATATGTAAATATGTTAACACACGAAAATGAAAAATGCTATTGTTAAATATTTGCAACATGTCGTTTGGCTCGTTGTTTTTTTGTATAAAAGAAATTGTAAAAATAGGCAACACCCATCATTGTTTTTTCCATTCACGCATTGATGCTGGTACATATTTGCATGTCCCATATACAGATATTTAACTTCATTAACTGGTAAATCTATATACGGATGCAAACGGCATATTAACTGCATTGTGGTTGATGTTGTGTTCGTCAATAGAATTGCAGATAAAACATGTCGACATATGTAAGGAGCGACCCTAATATTAAACCAATTTGCAACGAAGCATTGAGGTACCACTATACTTTTTTTTGCTGGTCTTCTTTCTTATGCATTTATGCATGTATTCGTATAATATTCACTTGTACACGAGTACATAATATTGTCATTTAATAACACAGTATTTTGTTGGCTTTCAACTGAAGAACTCAAAATTAAATTTTAAATATACTAAGCGTATTTCCAATGTATTCATCCAAAATATACACTTTCATCAACAATTTACTAAGTTTAACAAATATTCTCGCGTTTATAAGCTTTTTATTCAAAGAAATTATGTTTATTGGTTTTGCTGATGGCGCCTTACTTAAGGCAACTAAATTTTTATTTTTTTTAGTTATTCGTATAGACCTCAGCAATCCTAATTTTTCCGTTACGTCACATTGCTTTTGTTTTCTTGAGAAATACACGAAATTTTTATGCTTTTTCACTTTTAAAGTATATAATACACGTAACAAGAATACAAAAAAACGAATCGCTCGGTATAATTTCAATCACGGTGCATACAAAAAGTTAAATCTCTTTGGACAGATGTCGTTGCTGTTGATGGTCACTGCGGGATGCCGCATGCCTCTTTATCTATGCAAACTGGAGTTCTATTATACCGTGCAGCAAGGGTTTAGTTGGCCCTCTGGCTCGCAACATTGTATTATGTTTAAATAATAATATTATCAATGATAGAAAATCTCATAATTATAGACTTGACATTTCACGTATTATGTCACTCAATGAGTAGATCAATGTCGCATTATAATCGCAGTTTGGTGCATTTACGTTGCAGAACTCGCTGATGAGCCAAATTGATAAAAACGAATATTACTTTTTATGTAATAGTACTTCAACGAATATGCAGCGATTTATTTTAATCAATGCAAAAAAGATATATTTCAGTATAAGAATTAATATTGCATAATTGTTTGTAAGTGGATAGGTGATTTTTAATTTTAGGAGTCTATTTGGAGTAAATCTATTAAGGGTTAATTTTTTATTAATGAATAGGTGTTGATTGAGCGGGAGGTGTTAATGAGATTTATTATGGCATCAAATTAAATTATAAATAACCAGGCACTGTACTCCCAAAAAAAAATAAAAATACTTGTGAGATACCAAATAATTATAGATCAAAAAACGAAATTTGCATGACTAAAATTATAACGGTTCCTATTGTTTTAGTAATTTTAAATACTAGAATTTAGTAAATCTTCGCCAAATGTATAAAACTAAATTTGGTGTATTATGTATTGTTATTTTTTTGGTCAGAAAAATAACTTTAGATTTAGTCATGATTTGAATTTTAATATCAGATCCAATATCATAAGAATTAACATAATTTTATTCCCCGTTTTAAAAATATGTAGTCTTACTACATTAAGGTAAATATAATTTTTCTTACAAATGATAGCAGAGACGAACAAGAAGTCAATATCTGGTTTTTTATTTGAAATATGGATATCGTCTAAAATTTGGTGAACATTTATTTTTGGGAAACAATAAACAGTTTTTTTAGTGGCAAATAATATAATAGAGTAACAAGAAGTAAATATCTTGTTAACACTTTAAAATTAAATACGGTGTAAAAATTGGTGAACATTTACTATTTTTGGAAAACGAAAGTATTTTTTTGTATGCATATTTTCATTAAATTTTGTAAGCAGTTTAACACAAGCCATTTATTATGATAGTAAATTATTGAGATGGTTTGAATATTCGAAGCTAAGAAAATCATTTGTTTTATTTTCTTTATCGTATTGCGTCAAAGTTGTATTTTCTGGAATGTAAAGAAATAGTATATATATACTCAGAAGATGGGATATTTCACCGTCATCGTTTCGTCTTTGCTGACTTCCCAGCAATGACGATATTCGCTACCGGGAACAGACCCAGCAAGGACAAAATCTGTGCAAATTTGGGACTTTAGGTCATTATCAGCAGAACTCTAAACCTTCGTTATTTTGGTGACGCCTAAACTTTCGTGGTGCCGAAATGTCTTAGACCGATTAAATACACCAATGCTATAATGTATCCAATTTGGCCATGACTACCGGAAATAAGTTTTTATGTGGCACCGCACGTATGTTTGTTTCTTTTGTTAAAATTCCATCAAATACGAAATTATTGATAAAGGAAATTGCTTAGCAAACCCGTATAAAGTGGCGAACGAAGATATCTAACGATATTTTTAAGAGGATATCAGTTTGTTATAGCACTGATATGTTTCGGTTCCAATTTCACGCCCATTACATTTTCCATGATATATATTAGATCAAGGTAAAACATGCAATAGCTAAATAGTGAGTATTTTTACATAATATTTAGAATATTTAGAAATTATGGAGTGGTACAAATTGTCGCAAATGAAATAATATCTCACTTCAAATAATAAACAACTTCACTTCAAGACAAAAGTGCGGCACTGCTTAATGATGGCATAATTTCAACATTATTGTAAGGATATAATTCTTGCAAAAATAATTCGTTGTAAAATAGAATTCATTGTTGATTATGCAAACATATTCTTAAAATTATATTAACAAATTTACTACACGCACTCTAATAGAAATACGAACAAAATCACTTGAGTATATACAATATTAGTCTTGTAAATTAGTTGATAAATATTAATTATAATAATATAATTCTGTGCCTAGCTCTATGTTGGCGTGTTCTCGCAATATGTTATTATGGAAAATGGAGTGCATTTAAAATTGATTATTTTTCCTTCCAAGTCAAACATGGAGCTAATAATATAACGAGGACTAGATATTAGAATGTAGATATTATTTTCGTTTAAATCGATCGATGTTTTAAATTTAACAATATTATATTGCACGACTTAAGGATTTATATATAACTATGTAGAAATATAACAATTGGCTAACCTTTTACTATATTAAGTTTTACCTATTACTAAAAGTTTTTGAAGTGAAACTTCTATAGGCGCGGTAGGGCAAATTGTGAAACAAAAAAGTGAAACACGCTACGCGCATGCGCCGCCATACTGTGTGTATACGTGGCATAAGGTAACCAGTAGACGCTTGCGTATTTTATTATATATTACACAAACACAGCTTCATCTTTTAGCTAACAATTTCCATTGTGTGAAAAGTGAAATGGAGAAAAAGACAAGTACAGACAGAGTGCGAGCCTTTAGAGAACGGAAGAAAGCGAATAAACCGCCAAGAAAAGTGCCTTGGAAAGAAGTAGAAAGTATCGAGCCAGGCAAAGGGCGTTAAAGAAACACGGTGGACAACATAACCTTCCAACGACCTCAAATACACTGGATGAATCGATACCGTCGTTAAGTGAGGACACAGTGAGTGGTATAGAGAATTTGAATGCTACTGATTCAGGCACGTGAAGATACACGCGGTGTGACAGATCAACGAAATGAATCTGATACAGCTGAGCGAGCCATCGACAAATAGAAATGCACCCACTAGTGCATCATACACAAAATTTACATTCTTTCAACGTGAATTTGATAAACAATTTTTCAATAATCCGCTAGGTACAGTGTGTTCCATATGTGATCGAATATGGTTTAAGAACGATGTGAAATCTGTTGATCCTAAGCACGAGCAACTTTTACATACTGCGTTTCCAACCATTATAATTGAAGATGTGATAGGGTGCAATTCATGCAGAAATGCTCTCACTCGGAATACCATTCCAATGTTATCGAAGTTAAATGGTTTTGTCTACCCAGAATTACCTGGTCATCTACCAAAATTAGATTTAGTGTCAGAGAGGTTAATTGCACCCAGAATTCCATTTATGCAAATTCGACGTTTACGACATGTACATGGTCAACATGGGATTTATGGGCAAATTATTAATGTTCCAATATCTGTGAATACGATGGTGAATCATTTGCCAAGAGACATTAATGATGATCATGTCCACATAAGAAGAAGAAAAATACACAGATCGAGTTATTTAATTGGTTTGGTGAGAAAAAGAACTATAAAAATATGGCTACAATATTTAATCCAAACTCCTCTGTAGAGACTGTACGACATTACAGTTAATAATTCTTTCTTTGATGATCGGAGTGTCAATCAAAATCAATCAAAATCAAAATCAAATCGTTAACAAATGGAAAAAAAGCAATGCATAAAATCAACTTTTCCTAGGAGTTAAGAAGTTTCACTTCTACCGCGCGATAGTCTCACGCATTTTTTTTTTCTTCAAAGTCAAACTTGAGCTATTAATATAATGAGGACTAGATATTAGAAGGTAGATATTATTTCCATTTAAATCGATCATTTTTTTAAATTTAACAATATTATATTGCAAGACTTAAGGGTTTATATATAACTATGTAGAAATTTAGAAATATAACAATTGTCTTACCTTTTACAATATAAAGTTTTACCTATCACTAAAAATTTTTTAAAATTTACACTCATCACACTGTTAAGAAGAAAATAAAAACAACGTAACGTTTATTAATATTATATACGGAATTGCATATTCATAACAAATATTCCTCTTTTAAAAAATGACGTATCTGAGTAATCCATCATTCCGATAATAATCGTCCAGAATTGTCACAATCAACAACTATTCCATGTGTAAACATACCGTCATCAATATCTGTCGCACTTGTGCTCTATCGATATACATACACCAAAACGACAGATGTGAAACATCGAATTACCGCATGGAGTTGCCGCAATTAATAAAAAAGTAGCTTTGTTACTTCGTCTATGATTTAAACGCCCACGACAAATGTCACAATGTTTCCCGTTGCTTCCCGCTTATTGCATGCCCGTTTGATTGCATTGAAGGAATCTAATCGCGTTTAAAAATCATTACGTCTTCGCCTGGGGTGGTAATGTGTCGGTAATGGTCTTTATATGCCGCTCTCGGGACCAAATGGTAGATGAATCAGGGATTGAGTGAGCGACTTGTCTGTCAACATTGATACTGAATATATACAGGGAAAAGAGTACACATTTAAACTTGGCGCACAGAAAAGAATTGAAGATGTGTAAGAATACTGTGGAAGATATGAACATGATCGCAAAATGAGACTAGTTTAGACATAATCATAATTTATTATAGAAGGTAAAGCAGAAGGGAAATGCAGGCAGATAAACAGCTATAGCAAAATGTTGATAAAATATCTAACTAAAAATTTAAACTTGCGATATAAATAAATTATTACTGAAAAATCTTTACAATTTAAACAATTATGTTATTTTGAAATTTTTAATTATATCTAGGTTTAAAACATCTTCAATATTTTCAACGTCAATAACTGCTGAAAGATATTTTTAATTCTATTATAGTTGAATGTATGTTTGACAAATATCGATTCATAATCAGTTATATACAGGGGTGTGCAATCAGGCAGAATTTGCCCCAATGTCATCTGTATATTCAGTATATTTCATATTCATATCGAGAGAAATATATAACGATAGAGCTTCAGGACCAGAGGCGATTCTTGGACCGATATTAGGTCATGGAAATGATTTATGTCTTTGGCTATGTAATTTCTGGACTGCACTTTACAAATATGTATTTTTTAATATTCTGTTGGCAATTAATTGTAATCGGTATATTTTGATTTACTTTCAGATGAATATTAAAGAATTATATATAATGCTGCATGGATTAGTTCTAGAATGTTTTTAATTGTTTAGGTGCATCGATGAGGTGTGTTTAAAAAGTAATGAGACTGTTTCAATAAAACTCTTTATTTATTTTATATTTACAATTCAACCTTATCACCTTCAAAATAGTTTCCTTCTGAGGCTCATAGCAGTGTTGGAAGTCGTTAAGTGGGATTGAACGAAGTTGGTCCGTCACGGTTTTCTGAATGACGTTTATAGTGCCAAAAATAGTCCCTTGAGTTGAATTTTCAACTTGGGAAAAAGGAAGAAGTCACAGGGTGATAGATCAGGTGAGTAGGGGGACTGAGGAACCACTTAAATTCATTTTTGTGTCAAAAATTGCCTAATAGAGAGTGCTGTGTGACAAGGTGTGTTGTCATGATGCAACATCCAACTTTCAGAAATGCTTGGTCTGACTCGAAGAACTCTTTTCTGTAGTCTCACGAGAACTTCGTGGTAAAACTGCTGATTGAGTTTGCCCCGAGGGCACAAACTCCTTATGAACAACCCCCTGACTGTCGATAAAGCAAATGAGCATTGTTTTAATCCTGGATTTGCTGATCCGTGCTTTCTTCGGACGTGGTGAATCGGGGGTGTGCCACTCCTGACTTTGGCGTTTCGTTTCAGGGTCGTATTCAAGTACCCAGCATTCGTTACCTGTGATCACGTTTTTTAGAAAATCTTTGTTAGTTTCAATGTTCTGCAGAAGATCTGAACACACAGCTATCCGATGTTGGTTTTGCTCAGGTGTCAGGATTTTAGGAACCATCTTCGAACATACCTTTCGCATGCCCAAATCCTGGGTTAACATGTCGTAGACAGTGGCAATGTTCAAATTCAATTCACTGCTGATCATTCTGACAGTCATTCGTCGATCAGACATCACAAAAACTCGCACTTTTTCCAAATTTTCGTCTGTTTTTGAACTGCGCGGTCGTCCTTTCTGATTTTTATCATTAACGTTTTCACGTCCCTCGAAAAAGGCCTTGTGCCACCTAAAAACTTGAGCTTTCGATAAGACCCGCTCCCCATACGCTAGCATCAATTTTTGAAAAGTTTCCGTTGCGGTTTCGGCAAGTTTGACATAACGTTGCTCCAATTTTGTTACGTGACACACTTAAAAAACTAGCTTCACAAGAACACGTAGTAAAAAAAGGGCAGTAACAGTGGGTAGTTGAGACTTGTACTGGAGGTAGATCAAATGTTTATCTAAATGGTTAACGGGTGGGAAAACTTGCAATGTTGCCAAATCACGCACTGTGCATGCGTTCTCACTACTTTTTAAACTTACCTCGTATATAATAAATAATTATATATATCAGTTAAGAGGGGAAATTAGCAAATATGTTTTATTTTCACTACGACAAATTATAAAAATTTACAACTAAATTGTTAAACATCTATCATGTTCCAAATATCTTCTCGCACTCTAACATATCTTCAATCTTTAAAAGAAAAACTGCAATCGAAATTTTTTTTTCCGATCTACAATGGTCAATATACCGTTCGTTAAAAAATAATTTTTATTGCTCATGCTGGTTGAAAAATCAGATACACGACGAAAACTTTGTTGAAAAAATCCAATCACTTGGAATGTGACGATGTGAGCAAATCATTCAGTGAGCGAATTTCAAACTGCAATTCGTTTTTAATTTGCAGATCAAATTGCTTCATTTAAATTTATAAAATATACTGTAAGATAAAAATATCGTCTGGATAATAATAATATAGAATAGATAATAGAATTTAAGATTATACCTACGTATTGACGAGCAACACAATTTTTCAATTACGATTTGCTTAATTTTTTTGAAGCTTATAAAGTTTGTCTTCACGATCATTTATTTCAGTAACAAGTTCTTCGCACAATTTCTATATCCAATGGTGTAATAATGATTTTTATTTAAAATTTTCCGTGACATTTTTAACGTAAGTACATAGATTTTAAATCATCCCGAATTAGTGAAACGAATATCAACGCGCAGTTCCGATTAAAAAATTATAAGTGTAACATTTTAAAATGGAGAATTTGGAAAAATCAACCTTAGAAGTTGTTGTTTTCACGCGTGGGAAGTTTTGGACGGAAAGTGAGGAAAATGTGCCTTTCTTGACTAGGGTAAATTGGCGCAGTGAGAGAGCTGCAGAAGTCAATTAACTCGGCGGAATCTAATTAAGTGTTTAATGAAGAGTATTTTTGCAAGCGTCGGTTAATTGCATAAAAACAATATCCTCATTACTCGCGTTTGCTTCTAACTAAATTCTATATTCTACTACATCAATCGTCGTGCCTCTAAAGTTCTCTTTTCTTTGGCCATGCCGTTTTCCACCCTTCCAAACTTCGCGAAAATACACAGCTGTAATTTACTTATTATTTAAATACGTTGCTACAAATTAAAATGTAGAATAACGAAATATTGGATAACGTTCGTAAAAAACAACTTTTAGATTTCATCAATTAATACCTGTAAAAATATATGTGAAGAACAGCATTGTGTAGCTAAAGATGTACACAATTGGAAAAAATATCAACGGAAAATAAAACATTTAAAATATAAATGATCCAATTGAAAATGACAATTTTTGCAATTCGGCTCCTCTGTATAAGAACATACTTGTACATATTTTGTACATTCATGTAAATTCTCCTATTTCTCAAACATCAAATGTTACTTTTCCTCAAGTGTTCTTTGTATGTACGCATTCAGTACATATTTTATATAAATATTACTGAACATAGTAACCTTGTTTGAGATGCTGTTTCTATTTAATTCAATATTTATTTATTGATATTTTATTAGGAAAACAGACCCATAGACAGTTTTCTCAAAAATACATATTTCGCAACTTAACTAACAATAATTATAATGTTATTAATATTAAATATCACATTAGTTAAAGAGTCCGCAATCCTAAAGATTGGTTGGAAACAGCACGCCATGCCGATCTATCCTGAGCTAATCCCTTCATCTCCCTATAGCTATTCATCTCAACGTCTTCAACTATCTGACTCACATACTCCAATCTAGGCCTACCTACCCCTCTCTTTCCCTCCACTCTACCTTCTATGATCAATTGCATAATCCCCCCATGCCTAAGAATATGCCCTACTAATCTGTCTCTGCTACGCTGTAACACTCTCCAAATACTTCTCTTCTCCCCTACTAACTCTAGTACAGCTTCATTTGTTACTTTATCTTCCCAACCAATCCTCATCATCCTCCTATAACACCACATTTCGAATGCTTGTAATCTACGCTTCTCTTCCTTTCCTATAGTCCACGCCTCACACCCGTACAGTGCTACACTCCAAACATATACCTTCAGTAATCTTTTTCTAATACCCAAGTCAATATTTGATCTTAAAATCTGTTCCTTTTCTACGAATGCCTTCCTACCCTGTGCTATCCTACACTTTATATCTACCTTGCTTCGATTATCTTTTGTGATTCTACTGCCTAAATAACAAAAATCTGACACTTCTTCGATTCTATTATCTCCTATTGTGATCCTCATTTTTCTACTGCATTCCTTTTTGTCACACCTCATCACTTTAGTTTTACCTATATTTATTTTCATGTTAAAATCCCTAGTCAATACTGCCTGCATACCATTCAATACCCTTTCTAAATTCTTTTCGCTTTCTTCCAATATAGCTATATCGTCGGCGAATCTCAACATATATATTTTCTCTCCCTGTACATTCACACCTACACTATACTCTTCTTTTACTTTGTTTATTGCATCTTCTATATATAGATTAAATAATAACGGTGAAAGTGTACATCCCTGCCGAACTCCCTTCCCTATTTTTGCTACCTCTTCTTCCCCCTCAATTCTAACTAAGGCAGTTTGGTGTTTATATAAATTAAAAATTATTCTCCTATCCTTATAATCTATACCCGTTTCTTTTAAAATTCTAAACATTATGTCCCAATCTACATTATCAAATGCCTTTTCTAAATCTACAAAAGCTATGCAAGTTACCTTTCCTACCCTCATTCTTTTTTCTACTACTGTTCTTAGTGCTAAAATCACCTCCCTCGTCCCTCTGTTTTTCCTAAAACCAAACTGATCTTCTCCTAGCCTTTCCTCTACTTTATTTTCTAATCTCATATAAATAATCTTTAGCAATATCTTCGATGCATGTGATAGTAGACTAATGGTCCTATAGTTCTCACACAAATTAGCTCCTATTTTCTTCGGCATTGTTACTATTCTACTACGCTGAAAATCCTGTGGTACTTCTCCCTTCTCATATATTTTATAAACTAACCTGTATAATCGCTCCTGCATTTTTTCCCCTGCGTGTTTTATTAATTCGGCTGGTATCATATCAATCCCCGCTGCTTTGTTATTCCGTAAATCATTTATTGCTCTATGAAACTCTGACCTAAGTATGCTAGGACCTAAGTCATCCTCATCTATCTGTTCCACATTTTCTAGCTCCTCCATGTCCTGCCTACCTTTATATAAATCTTCAAGATACTCCTTCCATCTTCTAGCTTTTTCCTTATTTTCTGTGAGTTCCTTACCCTGCTTATCACATATAATTTTACCCTTTGGTTTTACTTTAGAAAAATGTGACTTAATTTTCCTGTAGCCCAAATCTACTTTACCTCTTCTCATATCCTCCTCAATATCCTCACAATTTCCTTTTATCCACTCTTCTTTCGCTAGCTTGCATTTCCTATTAATTAAGTTCCTTAGTTCCTTATATTTTTTCTGTCCTGCTTCTGTGTTTCCAATTTTAATTTTCCTTCTTGCTTCTATCATTTCAACTATTTCTTCCGTGATCCATTCCCTCCTACCTGCCCTTTTCTTTGTGCTTCATTTGCTGCTGTAGTTAACCCATTTCTGTATGTAATAATTTATTAATTATTTTAGATTGCTATCGTAATTGTTATTTACTATTTTATATAAGACAATCATGTCAACTTTCTAGTCTGCAAATTGCTTAAATTATACACGAATATGAATAATAACAAAATGCCGTAAAAAAATTAAATGTTTTGTAAATTGAAATAAAATGATGGAAAATGCCGTTGCGAAATCTAATCTTAACGGTAGGTAAACAAAGATGTGAATAGTAAACACAAATGTTTAGGATGTGAATGATAAACTGCGTTATGGGCTGAAGAGGTTTCTCTTTGGACCAAATGTTATTACGTTTATTCACATATACCCCCGTAAAAAACAGAGGGTGCCCTAATTTTGCCCACGAAAATGGTGATTTAACACACAAAAGATTTTTGGAATTGAGAAAATACGAAGGAAACAAAATCAATTTTTTAAAAACAATTTTCCTAATAATATTTCAAATGAATAAATAACGTAGACAATAAGCCTAGATAGGCGAGAATTATATTGATATACAAATTTGGGATGTCCTGTATAGAAATAGAGAACTAGAGAAAATTAACAAGAGCTGTCACTCATGTTAAGTCCAGTCTGCTGCGATTATTATAAGCTTGATGTTAATATTACCCGAAATTGGATTTTGTCTTGACAAAGTGCCGTTTTAAATTGAATCCATAAAAATGTCATTATTAACTAAATTCAAACGTACAAATGTGTATAAATTATAAGTATACATTTTTGTATGAAAATAATGCTTCTGTAAGTCCTTATATATAAGTGTATGGGCAGTAAGTTCATATGAATTAAACAGTTATAACAATTAACGATCTTTTCTTATCGATGCAAAACTATCGTGTAAAAAAGAATATTGTCACGGACGTAATTTAAGTTTTTATTTGATGCTCCAAATTTTTTCAAACCAGCTATGGTCTTCATGATAACAGTAGCAAAGATTAAAGCTTTATAGATGTTTATAAAGTCAAGTTTTTGATCTGGTAGAGGATGGCAAATATCTTTTAAGTTTCGCTTCGGTAGAGCTCATTCGAGAACTGTACACAATGTCCATCTATATAGCAAAACAAAGAATTATGGTGAATGTTGGTTACAGAAATCTGTGATGGTAAAATCAATACTTTCAGAGCTCTACTTCGTTCTATATAAATTCTAAACTGTTCGCCTCGTTTTCTTCATATTGATTTCGAGATGGTGCAGTAATCAAATATTTTTCGCAATAAAAAATACTTAAATATTTAAATTGCGTTATTAATGCATCAAACGATTTTTTATAATTATACTGACAATCGTTCTAAAGAGCGTTATTTTTATGTTGTCAATCGACGTAGTAAATAATATAACAATGTTTTTAAATCGTACTAATAGTTGGTCCTGATTTTATCCCTATTTAACTTTTAAAAGAATAAGTTGTTTAAACTTTACAGTCTTTAAGGTTTTCAAATTCAATAATGATAATAATGGACCTTCAACATTATTACTAAATAAGTTAAATTTTTGAATAGATACATAATATGTTAAGCAATGTTAAATATGTATCTAATATAACAATAGTTTAACATTTACATCATAAACAATAGTGCGACAAAAATGTTTGAACAAAAATTATTCATGCATCGAAAACTATGGATTTAAATTCTAAGTAGCTAATTTTAATATAATCTCAAAATTAGATTAACTTTCTGCATTTAATGTTATGATTTTTAGATCAATTGAAAAAATCGATAACGGGAGTTACGATAAAATTTTAGACGGCATTACGCAAGTACATAAAACAATTTCTAATATTCTGAATAATATAATACATTTTTGAAATGTAAATAAAATATAGTATTTCCTGTTTACAAATTTTCACGAAGCGGTGTATATAATTTTTCGTCGTATATAATTTATGTGGAATTAACTATTAAGTAATTAAAATAAATATAAATTGAATAGAGATTTATCTAGGATTTTTTTGCGTGGGCATTTAAAATTTGGAATAATTTTGGTTTTCCATGTATTAAATATGCGAAGAAATGATATTTTATGGTATAATTTGTAAATTACAGTGACATTATCAAAAATTAAGATTTCTTAGAAACAATAAATGAATTCGTTGGTAACATTTCATATTTAATAAAAGAAATAATATAACAAAAAAAAATGACGCTAACGTAATTTGAAGTTTATCAAAAGTTCGCTTGAAGTTTATCAAAATATTATCACAAATATAAAATTGGGGTTGACAAATTTCTGGGGAAAACAAAACCATTGCGGGATTTTTCTGTTGAGAAATATACGTAAATTTTGTTTCTTTGAGATTATTTTGGCGCAATTTGTTACATATATTACTAATATAAAGATTATTAGGTATGACGACTGATGCATTATAAAATTTGTTTGCATCATACCGTTTGAAAAAAATGATCGTACCCATACCGTCAATATTAAAAACCCGAATATCCATATGCAAAACCGTAGTATCTCCAAATAATGAATTGATATAAAAATCATCAATATGTACACTTATATAATTATTAATGTAATTTTTATTTTATTATACATTTTTTTTTGATATACTGCTTTCTTTATATAAGTAGCATTTCATGATCAGATGGCACAGATATAAAGCAGTCAGGTTCGCGTCAAATACGCTATTTAAAAACTTACTTTCCGCGAGGAAAGATTGATAAGAACAATCGAATAGATTACATCAGAAAAGTGCTGAAATTTTGTTGAATTCAGTTCCGCTCGCAATTGCCTTAAAAAATATTTGTTTAATTCTGTAATTGCATTTGTCGGTACTAAAGTATACTTTCACTTATTAAGTGATTTTGGAAAAAATTAAACAGTGTGCAAAATGGACTATAGTCATTTTATTAACCCATTATCTGCTCGAAGGAAACCAGCCCTCACCAGAGAATTGAGTAAGAGAATATTTTATAACATCTTCAAATAATTTAAATGATTTTTTTTCCTATTACAAAAATTTCAATTTTATTTTACACTACCAATTAAGATGGGGGCATAGCCTTCGAAATGCACACATAGCAATTAAATGATCTAAGTTACGGTATTATTAATTAATATTTTAATTAATATTAATTAATATTTTTTATAGATATACTAATTAATAATAGAATCTGATTTTTTTAATTTAAATACTGATTAGTTGAATTAATGTACTTCCATTTAATTTATTAACATAAATCTTTGCATAATTCAAGGAAATTATACTTGCATTAATGTGCTAAAAAGTAATATATTTTTTTACAAAATTTATAAAATATAATGACACAATCTAACGAAGCGGCATCAGGTGATAAAGTTATCTGGATCAAACTAACAGTAATACTGTAATTATTATTACCCGAATTATTTTAATTTCATCAAGGATCAGCTATCTATAAATATTTACTGACTGTAATGTATAAATATTCATTACATTTTAACGTGTCCTTAATATATTCGTTGCCTACGAAAAAATAATTGTCTTTTATACAAAATAATATTATAATATTGTCATTTTTTTGCAAATTATTAATTTGTATAAATAATTCGTGATCTACAGCGATATGTTGTTTTTTTTTTAAATTATTTTATGGTGCCGTTTAGCATTCGTTGTGTAATTTCAAAATATCAATATTACAATTGTTAAAAAAATAATTATAATCAAAGTAAAAAAAACATTAAATTTTACCGAAACGACATCAATTCAGAAATTGAACGAATAATAAAAATTATTGTGAATGAACATTATTTTTTTTACAGTAAAATAATAAATTTATAACTTGATAAATGGTATTGTGATGAAATATTTTTTAAATTTTGTGCTTTAATTCAGAATGACATTTCGTTTTTTTAATTCACTTGATAATAATGCAAGGTTTATTGCAAATTAAAAAGAACATACATAATTTTGTTTGACTAACAATTTTTTGATTGTGCTAATTTTCAATACTTTTCAATATTGCTTAAGAACATTTTTACGTTGCATTAAAACCACAACGAAATGCTTTAGGCACTCATTTTCCATTCAAAATAGTAGAATATGGAATTTACTAATATATTTTAAATACAAGAATTTGAAATGAATCAGAATTGCAAGAAGAAATATTTATATACCAGGTGTTTCATATTGTATGATGAAAGTCTTTGCGTGTGTAAATAGAATGGTATAACATAAAATACGGGGAGATTTTTTAAAGGTTATAAAAATAAAATAGCCGTGATACTTTATCGAATATTTTTAAACGTATCATTTCGACGTATGTAAATGCTTATTTATGTTTGCGAACAATGTAAAAATTCTGGGCATTTTTTTATAGCTAAACGTCATTACAATGCACCTAAAGAAGCGATCTCCCTTGCTGAAGGTATGCCCAATGAACTGACATTCCCTTTTGAACAAATCACCATCTCCATGAAAGGTGGCCAAGAATTCTCTTTGCAGGGTCCGCAATTGGGCGCCGCTCTTCAATACATCCCAACGCAGGTTTGTAAAAAATCTAACATTTTACCCGGCGATATTTAACATATAAAAAAAAATCTTTGAATACGAACAAAATGTTGAATGAATATTTTATTTTTTTGTTTTTTGATACGCGTGCCAAATCTAAATCAGGTCTTCAAAGAAAAACAAAATACAAAACCTTGTCAACAATTTCGATAGCAATCATTATTTTAATTCCAGTTAAATATACGTTATATTCATATCTAGGGGTATCCACCTTTGGTACAATTACTCAAAGATTTTACTGAACGTGTTCACATGCCGCCCAATTGGGCAGAGAGTGATTTGTTGGTGACCGCTGGATCACAGGATGGCATCAGCAGAGCTATTGAAATGTGTCTTCAGGAAGGCGATCCAATGCTCGTACAAAATCCTTTATATGCTGGCACAGAAGCTGTGGTAAGAATTATATAAAATTATTATAAAGCGGGAACAAACGTGATTTTGTGGTCGTGAAAATGGATTAAATTTAAACGTTGGATTTAAGTCCTTTCTTTGTAATTTCTGAAATCAAAACTTTTCCTAAAAAACAAATGTAGGTTATTAAAAACCGATATTTAAACTTTACAGGATATTATATATATATAAAATTTAATTATTCTATATACCGATTAAAATCAATTAATTCATCTATAAAATAAATATGTCCGTAATAAGTACAAAATGAACACAATTGTTTTGTACAATTGCTCAAATCGAAAGTTTCATTATCACTTATTTTTATAATTCACCGAAGCATTCAATAATACTGACGCGATTTTTATTTACGCGCGATTTATTATTTTTAATGAATCCGATCCATATACTGTTGTATAATGACGCTCTGTGCTATAAAGACGTAAATCATATTTTAATTTGCGTGCAATGAATGAAATCGTCTCAGAACAATAACGCAATAAATATGGAATTGCGAAAATTCGTACGCAGAATAAAACGACGAATATACGCTAATAATGTAACTACGTTGGATTTGTTCAAAATAGCGAGTGAATAGTTTCAACGAAATTGAGAAATTGTACCAAAATGCGAATGTAAATACGGAGCAACAATACGAAATCCGGTTTTATATCTTTAGTTACAACCGCATAAACCAAATCTTATACCGGTGAGGCAGGACCTATATGGCATGGTACCCAAATGCTTGGAGGAAGCGTTGGCAAAACGCCAGGAGCAGTGTCTTCAAGGACTTGAAACAAAAATGCCCAAGCTTATATACATCAACCCAACAGGTAATATATAATAGTAGCTAATGGAAATAGGATGTAGTAAAAAAAAAACCTGTGTCTTTTTAAGACAGAACGCTATTTTTAATATCTAATTAATTATTACGTATTATTGTGTCATCATTATATATGGATATTTTGGCATTCTTTTTGAAGTACTTAAATTTGTCAGTATGTTTAATGACACATTTTTTAAATTGTATGGATCAGCTGCAAGTATATTTCTAGATGTATGCGATACTTTAGTCCTTCACTCATTTAAGACTATGTGTATGTTATATAATGTGCATAATTATGTTTGTAAACCTTCAATATGTAAATTTTCTAAAAGGTACTTTGACTTAAATGACGGATGACGTTGATAAAGCGGCATTGACTTAAATCATCGTTCAAGTTAAAAATAGTTGCATCACTTTTGTATACAGGTTGTTGTAAATAAGAAATTCTTTAAATTGATCTAACAGTAACAGATATATTTCATATATTTTGCAAATACTTTTTGATAACGATATTTGGCCGAGGTTTATTAATAAGTTTGAAAGTAAAAGGATTGGGATGAAGAACCACGTTTTTTTCAAACAATCGATTTGAGTCTAGTTAAAATTCTGTAGATGGATTATTATTTTATTTTTGGATTGGTTAATTGTGATATTTAAAAAAGTACTATATACAATTACCGTGATTGAAATAAAAATCGTAACGTTGGCTCTTTAAATCGATTGTTTGAAAAATTATATAAAATTGTTGTCCTTCATCCCAATACTTCTACTTAAAAATTAAAAAAATGCATTAATAAGCACTGTAAGTCATAAAAATTGGCCATAGCATACCTCAATTGGACAATCATACAATTCAAACTTATTGAACTTGATCTTCTATGCTGCTTTTTAAGGTCGCATCAATTCATGGCTCAATAATGGACCGTTGATAAAGCAACAGTTATCAGAATGATGCAAATTAAAAAAGCGCGTCATTTGCAAAATGCATTTGGCAATAGGATCTCTTTGAATTTTTTCCACTGCGTTTATTTCGATCTTGCGACTATAGCAACGCGATTTTTTTTTAACAATAATATTTAGGCTTGTTATCGAGGCGGCCTCATACTATCTTTTCTTATATTCTATTTATGTCAAATTGATGCTGAAATATTTTGTTAATTTATATAAAAAATAAATTATAAATTATGATTTTGCTATCTGGGCATAATTGTTTCAACTGATAGTTGTTGCTATTGAAAATTGCCTAAAACAGTGGATCCCAACCTTTTTCTAATAAAATATCAATTTTATAACCCAAACATTTTGTATAATATCAAACGAATTATTATTTTAAATGACTCAAGATTCCGCGAACTAAAGATTTCCTGCGATTTGCTGTCATTTATTAAATTCGTATTCTTTTAATTTTCGAAAATAATATAATATGTATCCACATGGTTAGATATTTCTATATCTAAAATAACGCAATTATCCATATTTACAAACTTAAACGTTTTGTTGTTTCATAATTGCCTCGATAATAATAAAGATAAAAATTTGACATAACAATTTAAACATTCTTGTGCAAGACATAGCGAATTAGCATTAAAATCGTTGATTAATTCCAAATTACAATTTTCCGTTTATCAATTTTTCAGGTTCAAACCCAACCGGTACCACAATTCCTCTCGAACGACGAAAAGAAATTTATAATATCTGCTGTAAATATAACATTATTATTCTGGAAGATGACGCCTATTGCTTCATGTACTTCCAAGGATCTATGACGCCGTCCTTCCTGTCTTTAGACGTGCAAGGACGAGTGATCCGCTTCGATTCATTCTCCAAAGTATTGAGTTCGGGATTACGAGTGGGCTGGTTAACAGGCCCCAAACAATTGGTGAAGAATGTCGAATTGCACATTCAGAGTTCGTATCTACATTCAAGTACATTATCTCAGGTAAAAAATTAAACAGTATCAACAGATAATATTTTTTCCATCCACAAAAGAAATAATGTTAATGTTATTTCTTCATCTTGCCTTGATAGAAACGTTTTAGTGTAAACAATAATATATTTGTACTCGCTTATAATATATGGACTTCTGATATTTAGTTTTAAATTGTAATATAACTTATAGATTATTCAAATTATAACTTGAAAGTATACGTGAAAGTTTTCCAAATTAGTGGAGCGCAAAGACTATATTATTTTAATTGTAAATATAAATTTAATTGTAATATAATGTAACAGTATACGTGAAAGTTTTTTAAATTAGTGGAGCACAAAGACTTGTAAATATAAATTTAATTGTAAAATTCTTTCACGCCAGGAGGGCCCACTGTATGTTGTTATAATTATTTTGTTTTTGCATGTCGGTATTCAGCTAATTATAATTTGTTCCTTGAATTAATGGTACATAGATAATGACATAGCATGCATCGAAGATATTGTTAAAGATTATTTGTAGGAGATTAGAAAATAAAGTAGAGGAAAGGCTAGGAGAAGATCAGTTTGGTTTTAGGAAAAACAGAGGGACGAGAGAGGCGATTCTAGCACTAAGAACGGTAGTAGAAAAAAGAATGAGGGTAGGAAAGGTAACTTGCATAGCTTTTGTAGATTTAGAAAAGGCATTTGATAATGTAGATTGGGTCATAATGTTTAGAATTTTAAAAGAAACGGGTATAGATTATAAGGATAGGAGAATAATTTTTAATTTATATAAACACCAAACTGCCTTAGTTAGAATTGAGGGGGAAGAAGAGGTAGCAAAAATAGGGAAGGGAGTTCGGCAGGGATGTACACTCTCACCGTTATTATTTAATCTATATATAGAAGATGCAATAAACAAAGTAAAAGAAGAGTATAGTGTAGGTGTGAATGTACAGGGAGATAAAATATATATGTTGAGATTCGCCGACAATATAGCTATATTGGAAGAAAGCGAAAAGAATTTAGAAAGGGTATTGAATGGTATGCAGGCAGTATTGACTAGGGATTTTAACAAGAAAATAAATATAGGTAAAACTAAAGTGATGAGGTGTGACAAAAAGGAATGCAGTAGAAAAATGAGGATCTCAATAGGAGATAATAGAATCGAAGAAGTGTCAGATTTTTGTTATTTAGGCAGTAGAATCACAAAAGATAATCGAAGCAAGGTAGATATAAAGTGTAGGATAGCACAGGGTAGGAAGGCATTCGTAGAAAAAGAACAGATTTTAAGATCAAATATTGACTTGGGTATTAGAAAAAGATTACTGAAGGTATATGTTTGGAGTGTAGCACTGTACGGGTGTGAGGCGTGGACTATAGGAAAGGAAGAGAAGCGTAGATTACAAGCATTCGAAATGTGGTGTTATAGGAGGATGATGAGGATTGGTTGGGAAGATAAAGTAACAAATGAAGCTGTACTAGAGTTAGTAGGGGAGAAGAGAAGTATCTGGAGAATGTTACAGCGTAGGAGAGACAGATTAGTAGGGCATATTCTTAGGCATGGGGGGGATTATGCAATTGATCATAGAAGGTAGAGTGGAGGGAAAGAGAGGGGTAGGTAGGCCTAGATTGGAGTATGTGAGTCAGATAGTTGAAGACGTTGAGATGAATAGCTATGGGGAGATGAAGGGATTAGCTCAGGATAGATCGGCATGGCGTGCTGTTTCCAACCAATCTTTAGGATTGCGGACTCTTTAACTAACTAACTAGATAATGACGTATTCGATAGTGGTGTGATATTTATCCAAAATAGAATTTGTATACTTTAATGCATCAGTAGATGAATATGACATTCGGTTGTTGTTGTTATTTAACGTTTGTTTTCATTGCGGATTGTTTTCGGACTATTTTCGCTTTCATTATAGAGAAGATACGAAATGTTTTGTCCTCCGAATTAATGGACAGCTCAGATGTTATAAGTAAAATCACCGAAATTGTTTTTGAAGTCAAATAATAATAAACTCTTAGCTCAATTTTAGACAGGACGTATCAAACTTGTATAAAAATAAATGAATAAAGCTTTTTATCCATAGAAAAGAAGATATTTAATGATGAACTTAATTTAATAGAATGCAATTGAGTTTAATGAAAGCTATATTTGATCTTAGAAGAAATAATAAAAAGTGCTCAATAGAGATTAATTGTAGACACCTGTTAAATTAAGCTGAATAATTAAAGATGGATTTTTAATTATTATTTTTACAGGTCATAGTATATAATCTTTTGAATCTATGGGGTTATGAGAAATTACTCGAACATTTCGAGTCCATTCGGGTATATTATAAAGCTCGTCGTGACATTACCATAGCGGCAATGGAAAGACACTTAACGGGCCTTTGCGAATGGACAGTACCAACTGGAGGAATGTTCGTTTGGATTAAGGTATGATTTCAATTGATCGACTGTAGCAAACGCGAATCCAGCACGATTCGTTCCTGTGAAATATTTATTGGTCAATTGTAACTGTGGCATTAATTAATTCAGGTGCATGATGTCAGTGATGTGTATGAGATGTTAATGACACGTGGACTGAAGAAAATGATTACCTTCGTGCCGGGACATGCCTTCATGGCCGATCCAACTGCTGCGTGCAATTACATCCGCGCTTCTTTCAGTAAAGCAACACCAAAGCAAATTGATCGCGCCATGAAACTTCTGGCTGATTTGATCCGGGAAGAAAAAGTATTACTGCGGAAGAAACTAGCCGACTGCATATGATTTCGATATATAGTATTACAATCTATCTATTTAAGTATCATTTTGTTTGCTAAGTTTAATTTATTGTTTACATATAGAAATAATTGGTGAATAAGTTTTTCTAGATTAGGTCAATTTAATGAAAAGTATTAAATAAGATTATTGCTGCATTAATACGGTATGTTGGAATTGTTATACAGGGTACATGATTATTCTTATTATTACGATAAATGAATACGTATCCAGGTACATGCAGTTTTAATATAATAATATAAATTATTTAATTAGAATAATTGTTATCAAAATTAGTTTTTAATAATTAAAGAAAATGTTTTCATATATTCTATTACAATTTCTTATCTAATAAAAAATGTAGCGTGCTTCTTTTTATAAACAAATTGTTAAAATTTATAAATGACTTCTATTTTAATATAAAACTATTTTGTAAAATAGAAACAATAATAAAACATTTAATAAAACGATAATTTTCATTATATCAAATTAATATATTTAAGTGATTAGTTAGAAAGTACGTTTTTTTGGCATTTTTCAATGGTTTATTATTACAGGCAATAATAATTATTTAAACAATCTAGAGGTGTTCTTTAGACTGATCCTGCCATCTGAAGAATGGTAGTGATACGATGTGGAGTATTTTTCTCTGCAGTAATTGTTCTGTTGTGAGATCAGAGATGGATCCAATAGGCAATTCAAGATAGCATTGTGAAAATATATATACAGGGTATACAGTTCATAAGAATTTTAATTTTGTTGGTATTATTAAAAATATATAATATATAAATTTGTTTTTCCAATTATTTTATGAAGTGGGATTTTGTAATTTTGTTTTTATTCTATTCTATTACAATTTTAATAATAATAATAAATCCATATATTGGCATATGCTAGATTAAGAAACTACTGCCAAAAAAAATCAAATAAAAAGCCTTATAAGATATAAAGCTCAACCTTGCTCTTCCTGACTTTTATTTTTTTAAATATGTATTTTAAAATTCATTGATAATTTAATTATATTCTTTATGCAGCTGAAATTTTATTTGAATGTGATAAAATTTTAAAATTAAAATGTGATTAAAATATGTATTGATTTCATACGTAGGTACTACGACTCCTTTGCCGTGTTATTAGAAGGGTTGAAGAGTTATTAGAAGGGATTATTGTATACGCTTATCAAATTTAATAATTAATTATGCTTATTTTAATTTGAAAAATGAATTTGCATCATAAATTCCGTTTATTTTTGCTAGTATCAATTGTTCATTTAATACCACTTCCTTTATTACACTTAACACTTTAAATATGTTTAATCTATCTCTGTGAATGCATCATCAACATGCTTTGTATTTCCTTAAATATTTCTTGTGCCGCGTTGGTGGCTCTGTACACATAACCATCGATGGCAAATATCTTTACGTTATAACATTCGAAATCCATAAGTTTGTTAACGCAGTAACGGATGTCGCATAACATAAACATTTACATGTCATCGATCACAACGTCGATCACGTTACTTGAATACCGGCCCAGAAGCAATATGCCGTTGCGTGTCTTCGCTATAATATACCATTCCAAGAATCCAGGACTACGTGCGAATGTGGGCGCGCGTATGGTATGAGGAGCAGTTAGCGTGGCGCTTCCTGTCCCGCTGGAGAGTTATGTATCTTGTAGATTTATGTATAAAGTGTAATACCCGCGCTGCACCGTAAGCTGGGCCACCAACGGGCGCCAACGTTAAGCCGCCGGATGAAACACGACGTGGACGTGTGTACCAGAGGCGCTGCTGCGCCGGGAAATTATAATGTGACCGTTTCTATATCCTGCATGTGTGTGTGTGTGTGTGTATGGTTTACTTGGTCTAGTTATGGGTTGATGCTCAATCCTCCGGGTCTGCAGTCTTTTTTATACACGGTGACCTGGGTCTCCGTCCAGCTCGCATTTTCAAAAAAAATATCACTACGGTGTCAAATAATACTATAGAATATCACCCAAATACCGTCACGTAAAGCATTCTAGCTATATGTACATTTCGAAGGCTATGCCCCCATCCTCAGTAGCACAAGATAAAAACTAAATAAAATACCTCTGTCAATTGTGATATTCTATACTATTATGTTAATATTATTAATAATTTCTAATTTAAAAATTATCAATACGATGCTAAATTATAATATGGAATATCACCCAAATACCGTAACAAGCATTAAGTAGCTAGATGTACATTTCAAGCGCTATGCGCCCATCTTCAGTAGCACAAGATAAAAACTAAATAAAATACCTCTGTCACTAATCGTGATTGATATACTATTTAGTATATTATATACTATCCAGTACATTATAAACTATTTAGTATATTATATACTATTTAGTATATTATATACTATTTAGTATATTATATACTATTTAGTATGTGATATACTATTTAGTATATCATATACTATTTATAATAGCGCTTGAAATGTACATCTAGCTAGTTAATGCTTGTTACGGTATTTGGGTGATATTCTATATTATAATAATTTCTAAGATAGATTCATATAACTAACATAACATACCATAATATAACATAACAATCTATACGAAAATATTTTAAAAGAAAAAAAAAATCATTTTGTGCATTTCTAATGAAAAGTTCATATGGATAATTGAAGTCTAATATCATTTTTTTAATTAAATAGACATCGTCAGTTTGGAATCGATTTTCTGAGAGAGTCAAATTGTCCAATATATTAATCTTTTTAAATAGGTTATAGATTTTGTTATAGATATTCCATAATAAGGAAGAGAAATAAAAATACGATGTTTTGTATCACAATTAAAAACGAGGATTTATTCGACTATAGTTTCGTTTTATCAAGAAATGGACAACGAATTACAGAAAACACATTTATTTATCAACAATCTACCTGCAGATAATATCGAATAATGGGGAGAAGATTTGATCTAATTTGTCATTAAGTCAATTATAGTCATAAAAAAAATTCAAGCAAATTTAATTTACGACTTTTTGAACAAACAAACATTGTATTGTGATATAAAACATTGCATTTTTACTAATATTTTTATTTTCATCTAGAAATCGAGCATTTTGACACAATGGCGTTGATTTTCTTTTAAGCAAAAATAAAAATTGGTTCCTCGAATTATGACAAGATGTGTAGAATGCAAAAAACCATATTAGATTTTAAATTTGTCACTACGGTGTTAAGAAATGTATAAAATTATGTTTAATATAATAAAGTAACCGAAACAGTGACCTTAAAATAAAAGCGAAGATTAATAACTTTGGTGGTGGTAAGAAATGTAATGCAGGACGAATTTTTCTATCATTTATTTAGTTCTAAATCGAATAAAAACATGCAAGTAAATTTATGAATTTTATTATTATTGCTATTGTATAATCCTCTAGAAATAAGAACAGGCTCTATATTAAAGAAATGTTAAGGAAATGAATGAAAGAAGTAAAATTGAAGTATGTAGACATATATTTGGAAACTGAAATTAATACAGATAATATATTAAACAAATCAACGAAATTTAAATAATAAGAAACTGAGGAAAGTAGCGAATAGGCTAAACTCAAAAGAAAATCAACAACATTATTATTGCTAGAATGGCTTAGTTAGATTTTAAAATATTTATGCAAAACGAACTGCAAATAATTAATGTGTTACAAGCTTACTTTGTGATAATTCATGAAATAGGTGTTAAAACAAACTTCTTTAGCATTGGAAATATACGATCGATATACTGAACATTTTTGGAAAGGAGTGAATTTCAGCAGAAGATTTTGTTAATAAGAAGAAACACACTAAGAAAACAGCGAGTTAGCAATCAAAATTAGAGCATAAATATTTAAAAAGCAACGCATTCGTCCGTTGGAATAATTAATAGGCTTCTTAAGAATATTGTGGTTAATGAATCATCTGTATGTACCTTAAATAATGATGAATTATTAGATGAAGCTGTTGATAATTGTTATGTAAATTTAATTTAAGAAACATATAATCCAAAAACTTGAAAAGTAGGTACTGACTGTTCTTTAGCTATTAACTACCACTCACCACATAAATAGATTTTCCAATTCGGCAATTTTGCAGTTTATATGTTCATACTGTATATAAGGCAGATATTATCCGTAAATGTACATTAGAAGCAGTCAATATGTATAGGAGCGGCCCAGAAGACCATCCAGAGCATATATTCAAAACATATCTATTGCCTGTATGTCCTCGAGGAACCTACGATAGCCTCAACAAATACATTTACAATAGTTACAGCACATTTTGTATGTTGTCGGTATTGGTGCTTCAATTCGTACTATACCATCTCTAATACAATACTAAAGCAGAAGAACACACCACCACAACTGCATGTTGCTACAAGGTAGCAGTTTTTAACACCACCAATTGGATATTGCAATAAATTCAAATTACGCGGCAATACTTCATTTCCGTTGACAATTCTATTTGTATAGAATTATGTCGAATAAAATATAGCAACGCGCGTGTAGTAAATATGTCTGCTATTAACTCCCCCAACGTATTTACTTTCGAAATGGTGACCGAATGTACTTAATAATTTTTATTTAATAGTATATCAATCACAGAGGTATTTTATTTAGTTTTTATATTGTGCTGCTGAAGATGGCGGCATAGCCTTCGAAATGCGCATCTAGCTACTTTGAGTTACGGTATTTGGGTGAGTGTCTATACTAAGTCCTTTTATGTTTAACCTATTTACATAATGCATAACATCTATTTTTTGTCCATCAGCGTAAAAATACATATGTGTCGTGGAATGGACTGACCATGCGACGGTTCCATCTCAGGAAGGAAATGATTGGCAAATGTTAAAATAACCATTAGTTGGTAACCAGAATACCCCCTTGTGGCATAGCATTAAAATCACATGACTTGCGTGTGTGACTCGCACATCACCATCGATGGACTGTTGAATTGAAAAATTATTACAAACGTATAATTTTATAAGTTACAACGCGTTTTCTCTAAAGGTTTTTTTTTTCTTTAGATGGTAAAGGGCAATAAAAATGTCGCCTCGATTCTTTATAATTCAAATCACGCATTTGTAAGCACACATTTTTTTCCGATATGGTTTTGGAATGAGTATGAATATTTTCGAGTTTAGTTTTGGTTGAGATTTTTAGAAAAATTGTTAATAATATTTAAATAGGACTAAGCTTTTGATGCCAATATTTTTTGAAACATCCTAAAATGTGAAACTTTCATTTTATTCTTAAGTGCAGTTATCCTACTGAATTTATTTTCTATCTTGATCATATCGTCCCCTTAATACTATAACTGGGTAAGTCGAATTTTTGGTATTTTGAATTATCGACTCATACCTTAACTGCCTTAACACATACACGACAAATAGTAAAAGAAAATATGTTTTTTGTTGAATTTGCTAAGGTCAATACTGAAAAACCAATAACGATTTTTCATGTTAAATATTTTTGAAAACTTAAAAAACACTATATTCTAGTTATCCTGTTGTAGTATTAAGGGGACGATTTGATCTAAATTGTTAAATGGGGATGGTTGAATCAAGTTCATTTTATTAGGTAATATATTCTAACAGTCCTTTAGAACGTTGATTATTCTTCGTAGTAATTAACTCTAAAACTATCGAAACAGAAAATTTACAAGTATTTCAAATATTTATTTTATTTTTTTATATAGCATACGCAAAGAGAGAAGCATTTAAATAATACTTTAATTTTCATAATCCATACTTAATTGTTCATTCCAAATAATATTTAACGAAAAGACCCTTCTTAGGGCATTTATAGTTAACAAATATATTTTTAAATACAAGAACGATTCCTCTTTTTCAATACCCATCATTATAGACTAGCATATAATATCTAAGTAAAAGTCAAAAATGCGTTTAGATGGGCGTCGTTTATGAATATCGGAGATCTTTTATTATATATAAGCCAGTGCCGTAGATTTTTTTATACGATTATCCAGTTCTCATGTTTTTCTGGTATCGAAATAAATATAGTCTATGCTGTACAAAGCACAGATTTTTTAAACAACGGTTTTTTGTATATATTTACTAAAATCCAAACACCATTTATATTACTATTAAATACAAAACGTTTCGAACCTTCAATGTTCTCAAGCTTCGATTTCAAAAATTATTTCATATACATTTTTTTTGTTATCTGGAAATTGTAGTTTTTTTTTATGTACATGATGCTGGAAAGTCCATTGGACGGGAATATGTGGAATTAGTGGTCGTATATCAGACGCGAAGATAATATATGCCTGTATATAGCATATATGCTCCCATGACGAACCGCCAATGCAGTCATCCATCATGCTAGATGGGTCGGTTTAGTGACAGGTAGCCTTAATTAATATAGAAGCGCTTCGCCCTGCTTTTCACGTCACCACTCTAATGGATTTTCGCCCCCGAATAAACTTTTAAATTACCTCCCGCATATAAATCTTATTGCTTATATATCTATATATACATCTTCATTTTTTTGTTATATTAAATTCGGCACCGACGGACTTATGCATATATATATCTAACATCTCTCAGTCGACTTTGTTTGAGACTTTTGCTCCTTCGTTATATGATATTCTTCACCTATCTACACGAAATACAAAATACATTTTTCTTTTTTATATCTTATGGTCGTAGGTAACATTGATCGTAAATGTATTTTTTTTTTTCATTTTCGTTCAGCCAAAGGTTTAACTTTGCTAAAAATGGATGAGAATGAAAAAGTGATTTTTTTTTTACTGATTTCGACAAATCAAGCAAATTCATTTATTGGATATTAATTTTAAACATATAAGATACAACTTTTGAGAGTCTTGAGAATATTAATTCGACAGAGTACTATTTTTAAGCCAATTTTGCAAATCTTCTTCAGTTTTCTTATTCTTGATGTCTCTTTGCACTTTTGTATTTAGTCATTTATTTTGTTTAATCTTAAATAAAATGGCTGAACTTAAGCGATAAACTGTAAATTTATTTTTAGTTAATTTTAAGATAAATTAAGGAAATGTTGTTAGAATCATCGTTAGAATATAATTCTGAAACGAGAGTACAATAATATATAATAGTATATTAAAGAACGAATTTCATAAGGCAGGTTTTATTGCACGAGTTCAAGTTTAGAAAACGAGTGTTATAAATGACTTATAAAATGATTTTTTATATTATTTTTTCTAATTTGTGTCTTTTATGCCCCTTTTTAATTAAAAAATATATATGCGTGAAACTCTCGCGCGGTAGAAGTGAAACTTCTTAGCTCCTAGGAAAAGTTAATTTTATGCATTGCTGTTTTTCCATTTGTTAACGATATATACATTTTTCATATATTTATATATTTTTTTCACACAATTTCCATTGTGTGAAAGTGAAATGGAGAAAAAGACAAGTACAGACAGAGTGCGAGCCTTTAGAGAACGGAAGAAAGCGAATAAACCGCCAAGAAAAGTGCCAACAAGTACCTTGGAAAGAAGTAGAGAGTATCGAGCCAGGCAAAGGGCGTTAAAGGGCAACATAACCTTCCAACGACCTCAAATACACTGGATGAATCGATACCGTCGTTAAGTGAGGACACAGTGAGTGGTATAAAGAATTTGAATGCCACTGATTCAGGCTACAGGTGAAGATACACGTGGTGTGAGAGATCAACGACATGAATCTGATACAGCTGAGCGAGCCATCGACAAATAGAAATGCACCCACTAGTGCATCATACACAAAATTTACATTCTTTCAACCTGCTCATCGCGAATTTGATAAACAAATTGTTAGGTAAAAGATTAAGCTGTGTTTGTGTAATATATAATAAAATACGCAAGCGTCTACTGATTGCCTTATGCCACGTATACACTCAGTACACGCGGCGCATGCGCGTGGCGTGCGTTTAACTTTTCGTGACGTTCAGACCAATTTGCCCTACGCCTATAGAAATTTAACTTCAAAAATCGAAATTTCAAAACTTAGGGAATTTTTTGACTGTTGGTAGTAGCTATTGACACATTTGGAACATTTGAAATAAATTGTTAAAGTTACTGTTTATATCTTTTTTTTAATATGTAAAGTTGATAATTAATAAATGATGAGAGTGGAAAATTTTAATTGTACGCCACCAGAAATTCGAGAAATTGCTAAAAATACGGTGAGAAACTTATTACCGACGAAGTCACGTTAAAATTACGCAAAGCAATTTCAAATATTCGACGAATGGTGCAATAAATACAACATTAAAACTATATTTTATTGACATACTTTGACATACAAAGAACCAAATATAAACCATCTACTTTATGGACAACTTATTTTATGTTAAGATCTTGTTTGGATATATATATATAAGGGTGAGAACATATCAAAGTATAATAAAATTCAAGATTTGTTGAAGCGGTCATCTGAAGGTTATGTACCGAAAAAATCTAAAATTCTAGAAGAAGAAGATATTAACAAATTTATAAGAGAAGCAGAAAATAAAATGTCCCTGGCAATGAAAGTAGGTATAATTTTTATTCACATCGCAGCTTTCTATGTACAATTATATTCATTTTAGGTTGTTTTAATTATGGGCTATAATGGCGCTTGAAGGCGAGAAGAATTAACTAATATATCTATATGATATCGAATACAAATCCGATTCAATTATTGTTACGGTACTTAAAACAGAAATTATGTACCAAGGATGTTCGCAATAACTAATAAAAAATGGATCGACTTGATTCAGAAATGTTAACTTACGGCCCAAGACAGTTGCTCATAAGCACTTCTTCTTGACTTACCCTAATGAGTTACCCGATCGGTATTAATATTATGGGCAAAGTGTTAAAATATATTGCAAGCTTTCTCAATTGACAAATCCAGAGTTTTTCACCGGGCATTGCTTTCTAAGATCAACTGCGACACATTTGGCAAATCGTGGTGGTGAGTTGTTAACAATCAAACGGCACGGGGGATGGAAGTCGTCAGCTGTCGCAAAAGGTTATGTCGAAGCTTCGGTAAAAAATAAGATTGAAGTATCCGAAATGCTTGGGTCTCAACATAATAATTTAAATTGACTTGGATGCTCTAGTGCCTCACAGTTACCATTACTTTGTGATACAAATAATACTACTGCAGTAACAGGCAACAGTAGTTTTCAAAAAAATATTGTGTCAACTCATAATTTGCCTGGTGTTGTTATAAATGCACAAAATCCATGTAATGTTATAACAATTGTACATTTCAGGGACAAAATTTAAATTAAACTATTTGTTGCTTTCTTTTGTAGTTTGACGTTTGATAACTGGCAAGCAGGTTCATTTAGGTTCGTTAACAGCTCTATTAGAAAAAAAGTATTAATCAATAATTACTTGTCTTTAATGCGTAAAGGTTGGGCAGATGAGAATAGTTGCATAACATAGAACGTTAAGAAATATATAAATCATTTGTATTTATGTAAAAATGGTATTTTTTTCAGAAAGTTGAATGATGGAATCAGAGTGCTTATTGTGTACGATCTTGGAATGGGGAATGAAAATCATCTCTTGCCGATATCGAAGAGCGCACCTCAGCAGCCAACACGCGATTACGTAACTTTCTCCATTATATGTATATAATGACAGATTGGAGCGACACACAATGAATAAGCATTAAAAATAAAAAGGGAAGCGGTGTTACCGAAAAGTGGGATACGCGGTTCCATTATCTGCTCGGGCTCGCTCCCCGCTCTCCTCTCTCGGTATACAATCCCGCTCGCTTCCCGTATAGTCACTGACAGCAGCGCCACCATTCAGAAGAACTACGAAGTGTTGCGTTATAGCGGTTAAATGCTATCGGTGTAAGGGTAAATATCGTGGCTGTATCCATTGGGAACCTGCTTCGTCCTGGACGAGTAAGCAGCACTGATTCAACATTAGTTTCAAGCAGGGAGGTTTCTTTTGTCGAAAAAAAAATTTGGTTGGTAAAGTATACAAAATAAAACGATTTAAGCTTGATTTGCACATTGGCACATGACTTGATTTTTTAAGCCATCCAATTATTTTCGTGCGTTTTGATCATTTTAAAGGTAACCCGGAATTCAAGGACTTCTGTTAGTTAGGGGCACCAATATTAGCTACCTCGTCAGTGACTGCATCCTTCCAATGCACAATGATTCTTGTCATCATAGTTTTACATTTGATAAAGACATTCTTGATCTACGCTCAGTAGATCTCGTTCAAATAAATGTTTACAAATCAAGTTGTTGATTCTATATTTACCTCGTCATGAGAGGACAATTTCTTCTGCTCCCTCTAGCTCTGACCCTGATCTCTATTGGGAGTGGTTATCCGGATTTTCACAGATCCTCTCAAGTTTCTAAGGAACACCACATTGAGGTGACAGTCAAAATTGAGTAGCAGAAACTTTGCGATCAAATATATTAGACCATTTGATCAAATTATAATATTTCAGAATGAAACTTTACAAAATGATTGACATCGAATAAATTTCAAATGTATGCCTTATTGAAAGCTATACAAGGAGTTTCACGGCGCCGAAGATTGAGGTGCGAAATAGAACAAGCCCAAATCCTGCAGATGAATATTAACGACCTCGAGGTGTATTTATTCATTTTGAAATGTAATATTATTAATCTGAACGACACAATTTTATATGATATTCTAATATTTCGAAATTACTAAATTTATAAAAGCAGCAAATTAAATACGAAATAATATCAACTTGGACAACCTGACTTTTGCCTATCCTACTAAAGAAATCAAGGATGGCACGAGGATGGCAGTTGGTGTCTCAGCTGCCTCCATGTATACACTATACAGTGAGTGTGGATGCTCGCAGCGCCCCCTAGCTTGTCGTCCTGGCGGGTGAAATATGTATAATAACACCATGCATTATAGATTACATAGTATGCATTATCTCGTGTCTTGTCGTATAATAGGCCTTATATATTGTTGCGGGTGTTAAGTAGGTATCATATACATGGGTATATATAGATAGATAGGCCTAGACTTGCGTATAATATCCGGATTTTGATTATCTGCAGATAATGCTTCATGTCCTAGTTAGCTGTATGCATATTATTTCTTATAAAAATTGTTTTCAAAGTTAATTTTTGATTTCATCAAATAATCTCACATTGAAATTTGAAAGAGTCTTTTTAAGTAACTATTTTTAATTAAAAAAAAAACCAAATAAATAAATAATAATAAAAAGATAATAAATAAAAATAATAAATAATAAAAAAATTGATACGTCTGATAAAAGCAATTTATCATTTATTCAATTTTTTAAATATTATTCGCATTTGTTCCGGTTATATTTGTATATAATAAATTATTATAATAAATTAAATGTGATTTTTTATACCCCGAAAACAATAATATCTTGAGTTCAGCTTAATAATTCGTAAAAACGATTGTGCCTGATGGAACTTAGTATTTTTGAAACCGATATATATATTTTTTGATTTGCAAAAGCAATTCTGCGGTAGAAAATTATAATTTGTTCAAAGATTAAATTGAAGAGATCGCATGAATATTTTATAAATTTATGCAGATTTACAAAAATATTTTTTTAATAATACACGATATGGAAAATTGATTTTAACAAAAAAGATCTATTAAATTTAACATTATTGAAACTATTATTGTTTATATTAACCGTATTTAAAAGAATATTTGATTGATATGATACCAGCCGAATTAATAAAACACGCAGGGGAAAAAATGCAGGAGCGATTATACAGGTTAGTTTGTAAAATATATGAGAAGGGAGAAGTACCACAGGATTTTCAGCGTAGTAGAATAGTAACAATGCCGAAGAAAATAGGAGCTAATTTATGTGAGAACTATAGGACCATTAGTCTACTATCACATGCATCGAAGATATTGCTAAAGATTATTTATAGGAGATTAGAAAATAAAGTAGAGGAAAAGCTAGGAGAAGATCAGTTTGGTTTTAGGAAAAATAGAGGGACGAGGGAGGCGATTTTAGCACTAAGAACAGTAGTAGAAAAAAGAAAGAGGGTAGGAAAGGTAACTTGCATAGCTTTTGTAGATTTAGAAAAGGCATTTGATAATGTAGATGGGGACATAATGTTTAGAATTTTAAAAGAAACGGGTATAGATTATAAGGATAGGAGAATAATTTTTAATTTATATAAACACCAAACTGCCTTAGTTAGAATTGAGGGGGAAGAAGAGGTAGCAAAAATAGGGAAGGGAGTTCGGCAGGGATGTACACTTTCACCGTTATTATTTAATCTATATATAGAAGATGCAATAAACAAAGTAAAAGAAGAGTATAGTGTAGGTGTGAATGTACAGGGAGAGAAAATATATATGTTGAGATTCGCCGACGATATAGCTATATTGGAAGAAAGCGAAAAGAATTTAGAAAGGGTATTGAATGGTATGCAGGCAGTATTGACTAGGGATTTTAACATGAAAATAAATATAGGTAAAACTAAAGTGATGAGGTGTGACAAAAAGGAATGCAGTAGAAAAATGAGGATCACAATAGGAGATAATAGAATCGAAGAAGTGTCAGATTTTTGTTATTTAGGCAGTAGAATCACAAAAGATAATCGAAGCAAGGTAGATATAAAGTGTAGGATAGCACAGGGTAGGAAGGCATTCGTAGAAAAGGAACAGATTTTAAGATCAAATATTGACTTGGGTATTAGAAAAAGATTACTGAAGGTATATGTTTGGAGTGTAGCACTGTACGGGTGTGAGGCGTGGACTATAGGAAAGGAAGAGAAGCGTAGATTACAAGCATTCGAAATGTGGTGTTATAGGAGGATGATGAGGATTGGTTGGGAAGATAAAGTAACAAATGAAGCTGTACTAGAGTTAGTAGGGGAGAAGAGAAGTATCTGGAGAGTGTTACAGCGTAGGAGAGACAGATTAGTAGGGCATATCCTTAGGCATGGTGGGATTATGCAATTGATCATAGAAGGTAGAGTGGAGGGAAAGAGAGGGGTAGGTAGGCCTAGATTGGAGTATGTGAGTCAGATAGTTGAAGACGTTGAGATGAATAGCTATAGGGAGATGAAGGGATTAGCTCAGGATAGATCGGCATGGCGTGCTGTTTCCAACCAATCTTTAGGATTGCGGACTCTTTAACTAACTAAAAGAATATTTATAAAAAAAATGATGTGAGATATCAATGAGTTGTTAAAGTACATAAAAAAACTCTCGAACACTTTATGTCTGATTATTTACAAAAAATATGTTACAATGAAATATGTTATGATTAAATATTACGATGAAGATCGTGTAGCAAAATGTGAGAAATAAGTAAATATCGATGTGTAGACCTCTAACAATTGATTGATTGATGAATAGTAGAAAATAAAATAATATACGTAATTATATAAATAGATTTCATTACTGCCTTAAAATCAACTAAAAATTTACTTATAAATCTTCCCTTTTCCACGATTTCAGCTAAATTAATTAACTGAATATAGTTAAATACATTAATTTACAGCTAAATATATATAAATACTATATATATAATATATATAAAAATACAGAATACAGCTAAATACATTAATTTGTGAAAAATCCTTAAACGTCCTTCGGCAATAATAAATATTTTATGTTTCCACATTCACAATTGCTTGCTTAACTCGCATTGCTCAAATTATAATGTAATGTTCATAAAAGTGTGTAAAAATTCATTCCTCAAGAATATATTCCTAAAGGATAACGTTTGTTACCTAAATATACCTAGCAGGTTTATTATCAAGTTCCTATACAAAAGAATTTCCTCATATTATACCTTCTATAACAATTTACATCTGAACTGACCTGACCGTAAAATTTGATAATTACGCCGACGAAGATTTATAAAAATTTTAGAATAGTATTAATCGAGTAATTGTATTAAAAATTAAATTTTCATTTATTCAAAGGTTTTATGAACTTAAAAACCTTGTATTTTGCTTAATGTTTAGTTTGCACGTCCTGAAATTGATTGTTATTATCTCGTTGAAGGCAAATTGATGATTTTAACTTTACCCGAAACCCTTATTTGAATCGTGAGGGTTAAAAACCGTTAAAATAGTAGAAATATGAATTTTACGGAAATGGTTCCGTAAAATGATGTTGGCTTACTGATTTGTCTTATTGAGTTGTAAAAATAAAAGGGTTAAATGTCTTCGTTGATTGGTTCTTAATGTTATAATGAATTGATTCAATCGTTACTTTATGATAATTAAAATAAATAAATAAAACTATAAAACTAATATAAAAACAAAAAAGTTTTTTATTCTCTTCTATAAAATTTGATTTTAATTTTAATGCTATGTAAAGTACTATGAAATGGAAGTACAGCATTGGTCGAAAAATATTGTACGAAAAAATTCGAATTTGAGTTTTTTTTACATATCTTTATCAAATATCAGGTTTAGTCAATGCCAAAATATCTAAAATCATCGGACATCATAAAATCTAAGATATCTAAGATATTTAAGATCTAAGATCTAAAATATCTAAGATCATCGGAGTGTGAGAGAAATTAAGACAATTAAAACAGGTTTAAACAAAAATAAAAACAAATTAAAACATTAATACCTTTGGTTTCTTAAACGCAAAATTGAAAGATTTGAAGAAACACGGTCGTGAATGTTAATTAAAATTGATGGCGTTGTCCGTTGCGTTAATATTTAATTTAGTGCACATATTCTAAAGTAAATGCGACCTGTCATTCCCTGAGCAAATAGTAATAAAGCATTTATGTATGTACATGTGTCCGTTTACAAAATAATCTTTGGCACGTGACGCGGATCAATGATATTTAATGAACAGCAAAATATAATAAACGGCCATGTAATTATACAAGTCCGATAGTTCTTGTTAAAGTCTTCTGTCGTTAATTTTGTCAATATGTGTAGTATATAAAGATTTGTTGATGTTAATTTTATATTATAGAAAATTGTGGGAAAATTATAAATATTCTACAATAAATTAAATTATTTGTAATTCGATCATATAAGGGAAACGTCGTACAAGGGCAATGAAATAATCGATAATTTTTTAATTAACAATAAATGATGTATAATATGCCACGTATACAATTGAATTTTTAAAACTTTTTCGAACATGGGAGAAATAGGAAATTTCATGTGATTTTAAATTTTCATTTCAAATGTTTGCATCTGAATTATTTATATTTCCTATTGTGCTATTATTTTTAGTCAGGAGTATCAAATTTATATCAGTCAGGGCTATTTTCCATACAAGTGCAAATCAGAACTAGCTATTATAAACATTACCATTCAAAAATGCAACGGCAACATAAAGGATCTATTTATGTGGATAGATTTTTCGCATCTAATTTAATATTTAACAAGTACCCACAACAATGCAAAATGACAATAAATGGTCTTAAAACTCTATTTTACTGATTTCCGGTTCAAACGGAAAAAGTTGAAATTATCGTCGAAAAAAGTTTTTTTTCGACGATAATCGCAAAAAAAATCGGAATATTTCAAAGGTATATATACACGACTTTTTCACTTTTTTCGACGATAATTTCAACTTTTTCCATTTGAACCGGAAATCAGTAAAATATAGTTTTAAGACGATTTATAGCCATTTTGCATTGTTTTGGGCAGCACTTGTTAAACTTTGACCAAAATCGAAAAAAAAATCGGAATATTTCGAGGGTATATATACACGACTTTTTCACTTTTTTCGACGATAATTTCAACTTTTTCCATTTGAACCGGAAATCAGTAAAATATAGTTTTAAGACGATTTATAGCCATTTTGCATTGTTTTGGGCACCACTTGTTAAACTTTGACCAAAATCGAAAAAAAAATCGGAATATTTCGAGGGTATATATACACGACTTTTTCACTTTTTTCGACGATAATTTCAACTTTTCTCCATTTGAACCGGAAATCAGTAAAATATAGTCTTAAGACGATTTATAGCCATTTTGCATTGTTTTGGGCAGCACTTGTTAAACTTTGACCAAAATCGAAAAAAAAATCGGAATATTTCGAGGGTATATATACACGACTTTTTCACTTTTTTCGACGATAATTTCAACTTTTTCCATTTGAACCGGAAATCAGTAAAATATAGTATTAAGACGATTTATAGCCATTTTGCATTGTTTTGGGCAGCACTTGTTAAACTTTGACCAAAATCGAAAAAAAAATCGGAATATTTCGAGGGTATATATACACGACTTTTTCACTTTTTTCGACGATAATTTCAACTTTTTCCATTTGAACCGGAAATCAGTAAAATATAGTTTTAAGACGATTTATAGCCATTTTGCATTGTTTTGGGCAGCACTTGTTAAACTTTGACCAAAATCGAAAAAAAAATCGGAATATTTCGAGGGTATATATACACGACTTTTTCACTTTTTTCGACGATAATTTCAACTTTTTCCATTTGAACCGGAAATCAGTAAAATATAGTTTTAAGACGATTTATAGCCATTTTGCATTGTTTTGGGCAGCACTTGTTAAACTTTGACCAAAATCGAAAAAAAAATCGGAATATTTCGAGGGTATATATACACGACTTTTTCACTTTTTTCGACGATAATTTCAACTTTTTCCATTTGAACCGGAAATCAGTAAAATATAGTCTTAAGACGATTTATAGCCATTTTGCATTGTTTTGGGCAGCACTTGTTAAACTTTGACCAAAATCGAAAAAAAAATCGGAATATTTCGAGGGTATATATACACGACTTTTTCACTTTTTTCGACGATAATTTCAACTTTTTCCATTTGAACCGGAAATCAGTAAAATATAGTCTTAAGACGATTTATAGCCATTTTGCATTGTTTTGGGCAGCACTTGTTAAACTTTGACCAAAATCGAAAAAAAAATCGGAATATTTCGAGGGTATATATACACGACTTTTTCACTTTTTTCGACGATAATTTCAACTTTTTCCATTTGAACCGGAAATCAGTAAAATATAGTCTTAAGACGATTTATAGCCATTTTGCATTGTTTTGGGCAGCACTTGTTAAACTTTGACCAAAATCGAAAAAAAAATCGGAATATTTCGAGGGTATATATACACGACTTTTTCACTTTTTTCGACGATAATTTCAACTTTTTCCATTTGAAGCGGAAATCAGTAAAATATAGTCTTAAGACGATTTATAGCCATTTTGCATTGTTTTGGGCAGCACTTGTTAAACTTTGACCAAAATCGAAAAAAAAATCGGAATATTTCGAGGGTATATATACACGACTTTTTCACTTTTTTCGACGATAATTTCAACTTTTTCCATTTGAACCGGAAATCAGTAAAATATAGTTTTAAGACGATTTATAGCCATTTTGCATTGTTTTGGGCAGCACTTGTTAAACTTTGACCAAAATCGAAAAAAAAATCGGAATATTTCGAGGGTATATATACACGACTTTTTCACTTTTTTCGACGATAATTTCAACTTTTTCCATTTGAAGCGGAAATCAGTAAAATATAGTCTTAAGACGATTTATAGCCATTTTGCATTGTTTTTGGCAGCACTTGTTAAACTTTGACCAAAATCGAAAAAAAAATCGGAATTTTTCGAGGGTATATATACACGACTTTTTCACTTTTTTCGACGATAATTTCAACTTTTTCCATTTGAACCGGAAATCAGTAAAATATAGTCTTAAGACGATTTATAGCCATTTTGCATTGTTTTGGGCAGCACTTGTTAAACTTTGACCAAAATCGAAAAAAAAATCGGAATATTTCGAGGGTATATATACACGACTTTTTCACTTTTTTCGACGATAATTTCAACTTTTTCCATTTGAACCGGAAATCAGTAAAATATAGTCTTAAGACGATTTATAGCCATTTTGCATTGTTTTGGGCAGCACTTGTTAAACTTTGACCAAAATCGAAAAAAAAATCGGAATATTTCGAGGGTATATATACACGACTTTTTCACTTTTTTCGACGATAATTTCAACTTTTTCCATTTGAACCGGAAATCAGTAAAATATAGTTTTAAGACGATTTATAGCCATTTTGCATTGTTTTGGGCAGCACTTGTTAAACTTTGACCAAAATCGAAAAAAAAATCGGAATATTTCGAGGGTATATATACACGACTTTTTCACTTTTTTCGACGATAATTTCAACTTTTTCCATTTGAACCGGAAATCAGTAAAATATAGTCTTAAGACGATTTATAGCCATTTTGCATTGTTTTGGGCAGCACTTGTTAAACTTTGACCAAAATCGAAAAAAAAATCGGAATATTTCGAGGGTATATATACACGACTTTTTCACTTTTTTCGACGATAATTTCAACTTTTTCCATTTGAACCGGAAATCAGTAAAATATAGTCTTAAGACGATTTATAGCCATTTTGCATTGTTTTGGGCAGCACTTGTTAAACTTTGACCAAAATCGAAAAAAAAATCGGAATATTTCGAGGGTATATATACACGACTTTTTCACTTTTTTCGACGATAATTTCAACTTTTTCCATTTGAACCGGAAATCAGTAAAATATAGTCTTAAGACGATTTATAGCCATTTTGCATTGTTTTGGGCAGCACTTGTTAAACTTTGACCAAAATCGAAAAAAAAATCGGAATATTTCGAGGGTATATATACACGACTTTTTCACTTTTTTCGACGATAATTTCAACTTTTTCCATTTGAACCGGAAATCAGTAAAATATAGTTTTAAGACGATTTATAGCCATTTTGCATTGTTTTGGGAGCACTTGTTAAACTTTGACCAAAATCGAAAAAAAAATCGGAATATTTCGAGGGTATATATACACGACTTTTTCACTTTTTTCGACGATAATTTCAACTTTTTCCATTTGAACCGGAAATCAGTAAAATATAGTTTTAAGACGATTTATAGCCATTTTGCATTGTTTTGGGCAGCACTTGTTAAACTTTGACCAAAATCGAAAAAAAAATCGGAATATTTCGAGGGTATATATACACGACTTTTTCACTTTTTTCGACGATAATTTCAACTTTTTCCATTTGAACCGGAAATCAGTAAAATATAGTCTTAAGACGATTTATAGCCATTTTGCATTGTTTTGGGCAGCACTTGTTAAACTTTGACCAAAATCGAAAAAAAAATCGGAATATTTCGAGGGTATATATACACGACTTTTTCACTTTTTTCGACGATAATTTCAACTTTTTCCATTTGAACCGGAAATCAGTAAAATATAGTCTTAAGACGATTTATAGCCATTTTGCATTGTTTTGGGCAGCACTTGTTAAACTTTGACCAAAATCGAAAAAAAAATCGGAATATTTCGAGGGTATATATACACGACTTTTTCACTTTTTTCGACGATAATTTCAACTTTTTCCATTTGAACCGGAAATCAGTAAAATATAGTTTTAAGACGATTTATAGCCATTTTGCATTGTTTTGGGAGCACTTGTTAAACTTTGACCAAAATCGAAAAAAAAATCGGAATATTTCGAGGGTATATATACACGACTTTTTCACTTTTTTCGACGATAATTTCAACTTTTTCCATTTGAACCGGAAATCAGTAAAATATAGTTTTAAGACGATTTATAGCCATTTTGCATTGTTTTGGGAGCACTTGTTAAACTTTGACCAAAATCGAAAAAAAAATCGGAATATTTCGAGGGTATATATACACGACTTTTTCACTTTTTTCGACGATAATTTCAACTTTTTCCATTTGAACCGGAAATCAGTAAAATATAGTTTTAAGACGATTTATAGCCATTTTGCATTGTTTTGGGCAGCACTTGTTAAACTTTGACCAAAATCGAAAAAAAAATCGGAATATTTCGAGGGTATATATACACGACTTTTTCACTTTTTTCGACGATAATTTCAACTTTTTCCATTTGAACCGGAAATCAGTAAAATATAGTTTTAAGACGATTTATAGCCATTTTGCATTGTTTTGGGAGCACTTGTTAAACTTTGACCAAAATCGAAAAAAAAATCGGAATATTTCGAGGGTATATATACACGACTTTTTCACTTTTTTCGACGATAATTTCAACTTTTTCCATTTGAACCGGAAATCAGTAAAATATAGTTTTAAGACGATTTATAGCCATTTTGCATTGTTTTGGGCAGCACTTGTTAAACTTTGACCAAAATCGAAAAAAAAATCGGAATATTTCGAGGGTATATATACACGACTTTTTCACTTTTTTCGACGATAATTTCAACTTTTTCCATTTGAACCGGAAATCAGTAAAATATAGTCTTAAGACGATTTATAGCCATTTTGCATTGTTTTGGGCAGCACTTGTTAAACTTTGACCAAAATCGAAAAAAAAATCGGAATATTTCGAGGGTATATATACACGACTTTTTCACTTTTTTCGACGATAATTTCAACTTTTTCCATTTGAACCGGAAATCAGTAAAATATAGTCTTAAGACGATTTATAGCCATTTTGCATTGTTTTGGGCAGCACTTGTTAAACTTTGACCAAAATCGAAAAAAAAATCGGAATATTTCGAGGGTATATATACACGACTTTTTCACTTTTTTCGACGATAATTTCAACTTTTTCCATTTGAACCGGAAATCAGTAAAATATAGTTTTAAGACGATTTATAGCCATTTTGCATTGTTTTGGGCAGCACTTGTTAAACTTTGACCAAAATCGAAAAAAAAATCGGAATATTTCGAGGGTATATATACACGACTTTTTCACTTTTTTCGACGATAATTTCAACTTTTTCCATTTGAACCGGAAATCAGTAAAATATAGTTTTAAGACGATTTATAGCCATTTTGCATTGTTTTGGGCAGCACTTGTTAAACTTTGACCAAAATCGAAAAAAAAATCGGAATATTTCGAGGGTATATATACACGACTTTTTCACTTTTTTCGACGATAATTTCAACTTTTTCCATTTGAACCGGAAATCAGTAAAATATAGTCTTAAGACGATTTATAGCCATTTTGCATTGTTTTGGGCAGCACTTGTTAAACTTTGACCAAAATCGAAAAAAAAATCGGAATTTTTCGAGGGTATATATACACGACTTTTTCACTTTTTTCGACGATAATTTCAACTTTTTCCATTTGAACCGGAAATCAGTAAAATATAGTCTTAAGACGATTTATAGCCATTTTGCATTGTTTTGGGCAGCACTTGTTAAACTTTGACCAAAATCGAAAAAAAAATCGGAATATTTCGAGGGTATATATACACGACTTTTTCACTTTTTTCGACGATAATTTCAACTTTTTCCATTTGAACCGGAAATCAGTAAAATATAGTTTTAAGACGATTTATAGCCATTTTGCATTGTTTTGGGCAGCACTTGTTAAACTTTGACCAAAATCGAAAAAAAAATCGGAATATTTCGAGGGTACATATACACGACTTTTTCACTTTTTTCGACGATAATTTCAACTTTTTCCATTTGAACCGGAAATCAGTAAAATATAGTCTTAAGACGATTTATAGCCATTTTGCATTGTTTTGGGCAGCACTTGTTAAACTTTGACCAAAATCGAAAAAAAAATCGGAATATTTCGGGGGTATATATACACGACTTTTCACTTTTTTCGACGATAATTTCAACTTTTTCCATTTGAACCGGAAATCAGTAAAATATAGTTTTAAGACGATTTATAGCCATTTTGCATTGTTTTGGGCAGCACTTGTTAAACTTTGACCAAAATCGCAAAAAAATCGGAATATTTCAAAGGTATATATACACGACTTTTTCACTTTTTTCGACGATAATTTCAACTTTTTCCATTTGAACCGGAAATCAGTAAAATATAGTTTTAAGACGATTTATAGCCATTTTGCATTGTTTTGGGCAGCACTTGTTAAACTTTGACCAAAATCGCAAAAAAAATCGGAATATTTCGAGGGTATATATACACGACTTTTTCACTTTTTTCGACGATAATTTCAACTTTTTCCATTTGAACCGGAAATCAGTAAAATATAGTTTTAAGACGATTTATAGCCATTTTGCATTGTTTTGGGCAGCACTTGTTAAACTTTGACCAAAATCGAAAAAAAAATCGGAATATTTCGGGGGTATATATACACGACTTTTCACTTTTTTCGACGATAATTTCAACTTTTTCCATTTGAACCGGAAATCAGTAAAATATAGTTTTAAGACGATTTATAGCCATTTTGCATTGTTTTGGGCAGCACTTGTTAAACTTTGACCAAAATCGCAAAAAAAATCGGAATATTTCGAGGGTATATATACACGACTTTTTCACTTTTTTCGACGATAATTTCAACTTTTTCCATTTGAACCGGAAATCAGTAAAATATAGTTTTAAGACGATTTATAGCCATTTTGCATTGTTTTGGGCAGCACTTGTTAAACTTTGACCAAAATCGAAAAAAAAATCGGAATATTTCGAGGGTATATATACACGACTTTTTCACTTTTTTCGACGATAATTTCAACTTTTTCCATTTGAACCGGAAATCAGTAAAATATAGTTTTAAGACGATTTATAGCCATTTTGCATTGTTTTGGGCAGCACTTGTTAAACTTTGACCAAAATCGCAAAAAAAATCGGAATATTTCGAGGGTATATATACACGACTTTTTCACTTTTTTCGACGATAATTTCAACTTTTTCCATTTGAACCGGAAATCAGTAAAATATAGTTTTAAGACGATTTATAGCCATTTTGCATTGTTTTGGGCAGCACTTGTTAAACTTTGACCAAAATCGAAAAAAAAATCGGAATATTTCGAGGGTATATATACACGACTTTTTCACTTTTTTCGACGATAATTTCAACTTTTTCCATTTGAACCGGAAATCAGTAAAATATAGTTTTAAGACGATTTATAGCCATTTTGCATTGTTTTGGGCAGCACTTGTTAAACTTTGACCAAAATCGAAAAAAAAATCGGAATATTTCGAGGGTATATATACACGACTTTTTCACTTTTTTCGACGATAATTTCAACTTTTTCCATTTGAACCGGAAATCAGTAAAATATAGTTTTAAGACGATTTATAGCCATTTTGCATTGATGGTGTGTATATATACCTTTGAAATATTCCGATTTTTTTGCGATTTTGGTCAATTTCAAAGGGTCTTTGTAATTTTTTCGACGATTTTCTCAATTAAATTTAAATTGAAATAAATAATAAATACGAAAAAAAAAAAAAACTTGCATTTTTACAAAAATTGACTCAACCTGGGTTGCGCGAGTTTCCACGTCACCTAAGAGGTACACGCCAATTCGCTAACGTTAATTGCCCATCGCCAACGGTGAGGAAGACAAATGGCGCGATTCAAGGGCAGTTCGCCAAAAATGCTGTCATTCATACACTCTTTTTAAACTCGTTATAAGAGAATGACAAAATCAAAGCCCCACCTGCCTGGGTGGTGAGGCTTGGCGATTAAACAATATTAATTACAACCTCTTATTTCATGCCAATCAATGTATCATTTTTATCGTTAATGATTTTAGTTTTCAAAAGAAAAAAATTGGACTGAGTGAAACCCGCGGGCCGCTGTTTGGCCACCCTTACTTTGAGCCATCGTAATTTGTTGAATAAATTATAATGAAAGAGAAATCGCGGTGTAAATTAATGGGAATATTGCATGTATGTGGTGTTACTTTTTAAAGGAATACGTAATATGCGTCTTCCTTTATTTACCAGAATACTAGAATTCAATTGAAATGCCAGCAACTCGCTCACATTTCTTTTCTTTTATTTTATTTTGTTTATTGTACTGCACAGTAACGGTAAGCATTGTTAGCACATGCATCCGAAAGTAAATATGTGCACTAGCATTGTATACATACATGATGTGTATTTATGTAGTTCGACTTGCCAGGAAATCGTTTTTCTACTTTGTTTTTCTTTGACAACTTTTGAGAGAGAATGGAACATTTGTGTAGTAAGAAGCACAAGAAAATGTTTCAATATAAAACTGTGTTTTGTAGCGATGGCAAACTGTAGGTCACTTTGAGGACTTACTTCGTAGTTCGTAGTTCATTTCATTGTACCGTTCATGAACTATAGGTCGTGAACTACTAACATCTTTTAAAAATGAACTAGTTCACCACCTATATGAAATACATGCACATACTGAAAATAATCTCTTTTTCTTAATATAAAAATATTAAATGGTAAAAAATAAATAAATTGAAATATTACAATACTTATTTTGAATTAGGAATGAGGAAGAAAACACAACAATGTTTATAATTTATACAAAACACATATATAAAGAAATATAATCTTCTCTAGGTACTCACGATTATTTATATGAAGTTCTAAAATACTTATTGGTAGTTACTGATGAAAATGTTTACTACTTTTCTAACACTTGAAAATTAAATGTACAAACTATAATAAAATGATCTAGATAGAATCGTTTTGTTTGGCGTTATAATTTATATTTTCTATTCCGAATCTTCTCTGTTCAAACTTCAATGCTTTGATTTGATATTAAGTGATTGCATTGCACTCAGTATGAAATAGAAGAACTATAAGATTTAGATGTTTATTTTTGCATTACTGCAAAAATTTGCTATGGTATGACATATTTAAGATCATATTTAATCTTGCGAATATATTAATTATAATATTCCAAATGAAATCTGATACCAACATATAAATATTGCATCGAGTTTCCTATTTCGTTCCGTTCACCAACACACTTTATCACTAAATAAATCTTAGTACTGTATATGTAATGTATACTATACTACATCATTTACGAGTCGTTGTGATTCATGAACGGTTGAGTACACGACGGGTTCAGGACCTAGTACAAGTACATCAATACGTACATAGTAGTTCATAGTGACCTATAGGTCGTTGCAAAACATCGTCACAGTACGCCCGTCATTTGATTGAACCGTTCAGAGTGAACGGTTCGCGAGTGAACTACACATCGCTAGTGCTTTGGATCAAACTATAGCATCGTATGGCGAGGTTGCTTTAAACAAACGATTATAACATAACGAAAAATAGCTTCTTAAACAAAAGTAAATGACAAAGAATCAAAAGCAATAATAATCAATAAATGAGTTCCGCAGCCCTATTTGAACAGAAGAGAAAATAAGCTTTCAAATTTGTGTTGTAAAAAGTGGATTTCTGTCAGTATCGTACGTCAGATCTATACAGACAAAACAAGAAAACATTAATTAGTACTATTTCGTATTGTGTCATAATATTACTTTTGTAGATGTTATTTGCCGAGTACAAAAAAAATTATAAACGCAAATATCAAAGCGAAACCTCTTTCGGTATCATCGCTATAGCATCAAATGTAAACAAACAAGAACAATTGGTTACATAAATGGCTTAAATTAATAGCCTAACACTCTATAGCCTAAAGTAGCGCTATTAGCAGATAAACTTTTAATCGGCGCTAAACAATTTCTACTTTAAAGGAAGGTCATTAAATACCCGAATGTTTCAAGCAACTAATTATAAACTGAAATACGTCTATCTTCAAAACAATGATGTTTAAACAATCTAGATAAGCACTTTGATCCTAATGGTTTGTAAGTTTTTGAAAATTGTTAGATATTTCATTCTTATTAAGGATAATCATAAATCGTCAGCTTGGGAAAATCGTTTTCATTTAATTTTTCTATATATCCTTAACATTTTTATTGTTTTGTTACATTTACAGTCATTTTGTAACTTGCTCTTTCATTTGATTATACTTAAAAATATCCATTTATACAGATGGAAAATTGTATTGCAAATATAATATAATATAATTTTTATCTGTTCATAAAATTTTACGTCAATTATTGTGCTACTAGTCTTACAAATACGATGATATTTCTGTGGCGGCATTACTCAAAAGCTGTTTTACTTTCCTATTGCAAAAGCAACGCTATTTTAATTAGTGTATTGTTCATTATGTTTACTAATTTTTGAGTACATACATAAAAAAGTGTCTACGGACTGACTATATGCATTAAATTGTTGAATTTTTGTTTACTAATAGCGCAAAGTCAATCTATATAGAGTCTACATAATATGTTTATTATATAGCGAGAATGGGTTTATAGTTTCTGTAAAATATAGTGAATATAGATTTTTTAACCGTGGGAAAATAAAAAAATAAAAATTGATAGATTTGCAGAAAAAAATACAAATACAAATTGTAGCATTTAAAAAGAGGTTAACATAAACTTACTACCTACTAAGTTAGACCATTAAATTTGCTCTAGCTCTAGAATCTAGTACTAATATTATTAATTTAAATAACTCCGGAAAAATATCGATTTTTTACTCTTAATAGTATATTAAGGAACGAATTTCATACGGCAGGTTTTATTGAACGAGTTCAAGTTTTCTAAAGAACGAGTGTTATAAATGACTTATGAAATGAGTTTTTTATACTATTTTTTCTAATTTGCGTCTTTTATGCCCTTTTTAAATAAAAAATCGAAATTTCAAAATTTAGGGAATTTTTTGACTGTTGGTAGTAGCTATTGACACATTTGAAACATTGTCAAATAAATTTAAATGCAACTATTTGTTGCTTGACGTACAATTGTACATTTAAGGGACAAAATTTAAATTAAACTATTTGTTGCTTTCATTTGTAGTTTGACGTTTGATAACTGACAAGCAGAGCTACCAATTTGAAACAGTAAATTGCACTATGCTATAAATCAAATTCGCTATAAACGAACGCATTTAGGTTCGTTAATAGCTCTCTTAACAGTTAACAGAAATGCAAATTAGAAAAATAACTTTTATAGTGTTTATTTCTGAAAAAAAGAGTAGCAATTTTTATTACTTCATGTAAAGGATTCTAGTTCAAGTACAGTCGAAAGTGTTCCAATAAATTTTAAACAATCCTTGAAGTTTCTTTTATTTTGCTACATCTGTAGTCTTATATTGACCTATTAATAATCAATATTTAATATAAAATAAAAGATTTGATAAATTTATAGGAAATTTTTACTCAACGATTTTTAGATTACTATTAAATGTCTAATTGGATTTTTTAACCAAAAATGATTTTTGAATCATTCGTCCTTTTCCTTTTTATGCCAGAAATATATTAGTCAGTTCGTACCTACATAAAACTTAATGCAAGTGCAGCAATTTTATTGAATAAACAAAATTATTTTTATATCGAAACAAGTACAATTGCATCATCTTGTCATTTTCATTTCTCTTTTCATAATATGCTTTCGCATGGACGATTTAATTTCAATTTCATTTTCCTTACGCTGGCCCCCTTCCAATAAAGCGGATATAAATGCTCCCAAAGTCCACAGGTGATGTATGTTTAGAGGAGCGTATTACGCACGCTAAATTTGCTTACCTTTCATCGGCAGATGATAAATAAGTCACGTGGCGGTCACGTGGCCGACTAACGTCGTTTGCTTTAATGTCTGGTTAGGCGAAAATAGGAGCGGTACCGCCTGACTAAATCAGGGAATCTCAACTTTTTATACCAAATTTCTAAACAATTTTTAAGTCGCGTTGAAATCGTGAAAACTGTTCTGTGAATAAGCCACTGACTATCGGCGCTAGCAATTATGTTATTTATTGTGCAAGAAGCTATCAGTCAGCGAGAGAAAAAAGTAATTAGTTCATGCATATAGTTTAACGTCTCGTATTATTCTGAATTAAAAAATTTCATGGTTTGAGAATATTTGTTTTGGTTGGATTGGTTGGTAAAAGCACGCCATCTATCCTCAGCTAAATCCTTCATTTCTCTATAGTTATTCAACCCACACGTCCTTCACTATCTCACCCACATACACCAATCTAGGCCTACTACTACTTGCTTTCCCTCTACGCTACCTTCTATAGCTAATTGCATAATATCCTAATACTCTCAAATGCTTCTTTTCTCTCCCACTAACTCTAGTACGGCTTCATTTGTTACTTTACGTTTCTTTTCTTTCCATATAGTCCACGCCTCACACCCGTGCAATTCTACACTCCACACACACATGCCTTCAGCAATCTTTTTTCTAATACCCAAGTCAATATTTGATCTTAAAATCTACTCCTTTCCTACGAATGCCTTCCTACCCTGTGCTATCCTACATTATATATCGGTTATCCTTTGTAATCCTACTTCCTAAATAAAAAAAGGCTGACACTTCTTCTATTCTACCGTCTCCTATTTTAATTTTCACATTTGAAAAAGCCCCATTTGATATTGAAGTACCATAAAACTATCTTTTTAAATACCATCGTTGGTACTTGGTTCCCCGATTTAGAAACCCTGATTTAGATATATAGATATACAGTAAGTTACACATTGTCTATTCACCAGTCATAATATTGCTCATAAAGCAATAGATATATTAAAATTAAATACATTTGCGTCGGTGTAAAAATTTTTGTATAGTTTCAATTTAATTCCTGACAAAACAATATCTTTATATATCAATAAAGCAAACCTCTCTTTCTTTTTTATATTTTCATGTGTGAAGTTCAACAATATCTTGTGGCGACATTTTATTTAGAATACTCGTTGATTTTTCTTGAAAATGCGCATCCTTTAAATAGTTACAGCTCATTTTTTTTTTAATTGGCGGAGAATTTTGGTAGTCGTCTGCGCATAGGGTTGTGCTTATCAGGGGTTATACAGTACCAGTGGTGCCAGACAACCAAAAATACTCTAGGTCTAAGTATTTAAATTTGTCAGTATTTTATAGCTATCGTACAAATTAATTATGAAATAAATATGATACTATAATAAGTATTTATCAACATTTCTTATATTCTAGTATAACTTTTCTGCATTTTGTATTAATTTCAAAGCATTAATTCTAGTGGTTATAACTGTGCGTGGTGATTTGTCAACATTGCATTTCTTAGGACGCACACCTTCTGCACTAGACACTCCTACTTATTCTTTGGAGAAGACAGAAGCGTAGCGTGTTTCTAATAGCACTGCTATGTACTGTATTGGTCAAGCCATTATGTCGGTTTTGATTTATGATGCGTATACTTCTGTCATTCTCTGCCAATTTAAAAAAAAACGAGCTGTATTTGTGCGGTAATATATCTTTGATGGCTGAAGGACCATTGGTCGATGGCTGATTGGGACTGGAGCTGGACCATCTTATTTTACTTTATATTATACAATTATTGTAACATAATTTTTATTTTATTTTGTAACTGTGCGGGGTGATTTGTCAACATTGCATTTCTTAGGACGCACACCTTCTGCACTAGACACTCCTACTTATTCTTTGGAGAAGACAGAAGCGTAGCGTGTTTCTAATAGCACTGCTCTGTACTGTATTGGTCAAACCATTATGTCGGTTTTGATTTATGATGCGTATACTTCTGTCATTCTCCGCAAATAAAAAAAAAAACCAGCTGTATTTGTGCGGTAATATATCTTTGATGGCTGAAGGACCATTGGTCGATGGCTGATTTGGACAGGAGCTGGACCATCTTATTTTATTTTATATTATACAATTATTGTAACATACTTTTTATTTTATTTTGTAACTTTCCAGCACCCAATAAAGCTCTTCATATATATCTTTGAGGTTACCTTGCTTTTATTGAGTAATATACTAAATTACATATAATTTTTGGTTGTTTCTCAGTGACCATGGGATTGTGGTGAATGCTGTATAATGTATCTAAGCTGTATATGCAGGACATATTGTTCCTCCCATTCAATATAGCGCCAGGTGATTTTATAGGAGATGACGTGCGAAATGCAATTTTGTTTGATGATATGCTCCACAGGAGCAACTTACTTATACATGTAGTCCTGCTGCTCCTGCAGGGAGAATTTATTTAGGGAGATACATATTAAAAATGTTGTAGTGCGTGTATATATTATTTGGTACCCAGGATTTAGAAATGATTTCTTGCGGAAAAATAATATGAATATAATTAACAATTGTGTGGTTTAAAACATCAAATCATATGTTTATTTTGCTATAATTTTATGATTAAAACATTATAAATATTCAAAATAAATAAAACATATTCAAATGATTAAAAAATCGTAATTTATTAACGGGATTTCAATAAAACCTTCTAATACGATTGTTATTATTTTAAAATCATTTAGATCTATTTCAAAGAAGTTAATATTATTATTATTTGTTCAGTAAATAATAAACATCTTTTACATGAGAATTACTATAAGACAACATCATCGTAGTCCCTCTGTAAAACAAAATAAATTGAAAAAAAAACGAAATAGTCGAAAAAAAAAACGAAAATGTACGACATTACTTTTTTTTCTATATTTCTTGCAATTGTTTAAAATTTTATATATCGTCAGTTTACCTTTGTCATGATACCTTTTCCTTGGGATATAATCATCGTTATTGGTAAAAATCTACGGTAAACAATTCAGTTTAGAATGCATTTGCTCATAGGGGTGCACCTAAATTCTAATCTGATGATCGCCGCGAAAACTAATCAAAAAACAAACGCCTATATACATACAATGTTTACACGGGGGTGCGATATCCTGTACGATCATTTCACTGGCAGGTTTTAGTCTGTTTCCAACAGGAGTTTATCCTTGCCAGGATATTTGAGGAAGATACTAGCAAATGAAGATTTAGTGCAATAATTCACGATGTCAAATATAATTATTCATTACATTTTATACGAACAAATTGAAAAGTAAAAAACTTTCCGATACGAAGGAATCTTCAAGTATAACTATATATCGTTGGGACGTGCAATTGCAATCAACGTATATATAAAAAATAAATGGCTTTGTAAAATCGCCACTACGGCGTTAAATAATTGTATAAAACATCACCAAAGAATCGTAACACAAATTGCGTTTGGTTTTGGTTTGATAAATGGCAACTGCTATTTTATTTGGGTTAGGCAAGTATCGAAATAGGTTAAGTAGTATTGCGGGGAATATTCTTCGGTTACTTAAGTCCGTAATCCGCATCACTAATATATTCATAACACATACAATCGCAGACAACCGGCAAACAGTTGCATTCAATTTATTTTGCGCAGTTTATTAGATTGTTAAACTTGTCGTAAAAAACGAGCAGTTTATCGACATGGATGGTGTAATAATATTTGTTTCATTTCGATATTTGCAGTTAATAAAAATGATTTCAGTGCGTTTTATTTCAATATAACATGCCATTAAATTTATGTTAAATAATAGTAGAAATACTTGAATATAGAAATTTACGAAATAAACATTTTTATTATCATTATTTTAATATAATTTATCTCATATTTCGCATAATAATTGAATCAATTAATTAAAAATTTGCCATGTTAATTATTTCCCTTTTTTTTATTGAAATGCCACCAAAAAAAGTACAAGCTCCATTGAATCAATTAAACATTCTAATTTCTCTTAACACATCCCACCCACGTCCCAATAATGTTTGTTCTGGACGCAATAGGATTGTGTTCTATTTTGGAGAAGCGTATAGAAAATTTTTAATTTATATTGTGCTAAAATTATATAGCACATATTCACTATTTACGTATACAAAGATAATACAGGATTAGGCAAACACAGAATTGTTATTTAGTAAAATGTTTTTACCATTTACCATAGCGATGAGGACTTTTCCTTTTGTTGTTATGTTAAGAAACTGTTCGTTAAGAAACTGTTAAGATAAAACTAAGATTTTATAATTTGTATTTTGATTTGCAAAGAATTTAGATAAGTGAAAGGAACTTTTTGAAACATATTCATAATATATAATTTATTGACACTCGCGAGATATAATAAATCTTGCGTATGAATAATTTTCAACATACCTACCGCCATTGTAATAATAAAAGAATTATTTCCAAAAAAATACATTCAATATCATATTTATTCATGGTGGAATCGCGATGAATTAGAGTTACATTTGATCTGGACAGGGGCAACGTTACGACAAGAATTTTGCACTCTTTGCAAGATATTTCAGTTAATTCTTCACCATTGCAGTTTGCCAGGGGACATAGGTGATGTTGTCGACTGTTGCAGAGCGTATATACACAGCGTATGCGTGTACGCGAGAAGTAAATTGGAAATGTCGTTCAATGACCGAAACAGGTGCTCCACCCACAACGCGACAATTAAATTAGAAAAGTGTTCTCTCAATTTGCAGACTTTGCACAAAACAATTCAGTTTTGAAACATACGGTCTAACTAAATATTTCAGGTGATATGTTTTCTGTATGAAGCTTTAGCTGTCGATAATGATTTAAATCGAACAATAAAGAATAAGTAACATAGTTGAATATACAAGTGGTATAAAAACGCACTTGAAATAGTGCGTTTCATAATTATTCTTTAAATATAAGACAAAATATTATAGAATATCACCCAAACTCAAACCATTAAATAGCTACATGCGCATTTTGAAAGCTATTCCCCCATCTTCAGTAATAGCACAAAATAAAAACGATATAAAATACCTCTGTCACGAATTGTGATTCATATATTATTGAATAAATAAGTCAAAATGATAGAAGTATTTCAAAAAATGGCATATAATATGACCTATAAATTTTTAAAACAATATAAATTAATAATGACCGAAACTAAGAAGTAATAACATTGGTTTATCAAACCTAAAATAACAAAAAATACATAAAATAAAAGTTAATTTAAAAATAGTTCTTATTAAATATATTAAATGGACAAGATGAAATTGGGCCCGAATCTAAATTCATTAAATTTGATTTAGATTTATGCATTTATTTATTAAGTGAACTAATTTGAATAGGATGACCTGAGTTAGTTAAAAATATGCGCGGCTACAGCACTTTTATCTTTTCTATTTAATCTGAGCTAATGAGCTAAATGCTCAGTACCAGTTCCGGAAAGAAGAACAAAAATCATCCGATTTCTGATTTATATCTACTAGGAGTCCAGAATCCTTGAGAAAAAGAATTACGAAGTCCACAATCCTTGAGAAGAAGAATTACGAAGTCCACTCCACATCAAGTCATATCAACACAATCATCAATCATCAACACAGTCATCTATCATCAAAACAGTCAATAAGAATAAGAAGTCCAGAACCCAAATGAAGAAAATAATATTGTTCATTGAATAATTTATAGATTGAAGGTATTAAATGTATATGAATAGAAAATGTTGATGATAATTTAGAAAATATAATCGCAAATTTAGATAATATAAATATAGAATCCCAATTAATAAATAATATTTCATATAAAGAAATCGAAATAACATAGCTTTTTTCTCGGTATATATTTTAGGACGACTAGAACAAGAAATTTCATAAATACCCGAATTTTTATTGAAACGAATCAAATATTTCGGATTTTTTTTTAGAAAATTAGCAAGACTATTAGAAGTATTATATGTTACTTTAAAATTATATTTATTTATATACCACATGCAATTATAGGATCAAATGGTAATTTAACATATTTTTGAGTTGAATTATTACTTTGTTCTAAACTACTAATATTTTTGATATCTCTTGTTCTTTTACAGTGTTGCTTCGAGTTACGGTACTTGGGTGATATTCTATACTATTATTTAACACCGCAGTGATAATTTTTAAAATAAGACAAATGTTTTTATGTGGTCTTAGTGGTCTATTGTAAAATTACCAGTAAATAAAATTTGTATAATTCTACTTATTATTACATTAGGTATTTTAGAAATATCTACATAAAATATTTAGGTAGACATAACTGCATATGGAATATATTGGTAGATAGATGAATGTTTTGTTGGTATGAAGTAAGAAGTTGTGCAAAACGCAAGATGTCCATGTACTAGATAATTAGACTGACTATATTGCGCTGTTGCCATTGTAAAGTTGATTTAGTACAGGGCAAAGAAGTAAATATATTTCGAGGAAAAAATAAACCGAGGTGCTATTTAATCCAATTTGAAAAATCGTTGTACTGGTGGGATATATTTTATTTTCAAAAATAATTGCTGGCATGTTTCGTTAAATCTTTTTAGAATGAGTACATATATATAGATTTTTTGGACCAAATCCTGCTATGTCAATAATCTATCAAAACTGACACTTTTGAACATTTTCGCTCGCAACTCTGTAGGAATATTTAAGGAATTGCAGAATGATGAGAAGGCACAGAGAGACTACGGTACGGTAGACAGAATCCAACAAGAAAGGCTATGCTGTGTGTGCCACGCAACAGTGCTGCGCAAACTCTTAAGACTGAAGAATTTGAATTGGCTTCTATTTTTAGGATAATTTTATTACTACCATCTCTTAACTTAAGATCGTGAGTCCCTTTCATAAAAAGTGATCACTATCGATTTCGCCAAACGTTACGAAAAAGAAATTCTTGTATAGTTTGTTAAAAAATAAATCCGTATCTTAGCTTTAAGTCATTGTTAATAATATTCGCCCAGAGTATGCAATACCGTTGCAAAATAATTTCTAATAAACGAAATATATGTATTCAGTTGTTTTTTTTGTAGAAATTCATGAAGAGAAGCATACAGTTTGTGCAGAACTGTTGAGTATAGTGTACGAAGAGCTCCTGCTTCTGCTCCTGCCGCTATTTCAGCAGCACCAACGGCAGGATCGAGCCGTCATGGCAGGAAATCAAGAGTAATGCGGACACGAAACTGCACTCGCCCGTTTCCCCGGGGACGCAAAATGGCGCTGGGAACAAGTGAATGTAGCGATGTTTCTCTCCTCTTCCTATATACATATCCCGCACATCCCATGCCATATGCCATATCGGCTATGCGTTATGCCTATATTGCCAGTTATTACTATACCTAGTGAATATTAGAAATCAAGGACAATTTCTCGCAAATTATTTATTAAGATTTTGTAGCCACCAATTGTCGCATTTTTTTATTTAACCAACATTTTTTACTAGGGCTACCAATATTCCTTGAATACCCTACATAAAAGAAACCCAATGACTAACGGGTACCCGAAAACAATCTGGTACCTTCCAACAAATCGGCATACTGGCAAATTTAATTTAATTCACAATTAACAATTTCACTAGCTTTAACTAGTTAAATGAATAAAATGTAAAGTAAATGTAACATTTATGTAGACTAAATGCGGGATTATTATTTTCAAAGTGACTATCTAATCTGTACTAAATATTTACGAGTAGACTTTAACTTCTTCGTGTAAAAATCACGAAATAGTTTACAAATATTATTACAGAAGTTTGCGTGTCGATATGATTTTTAGAATCGTCCAGTTTTTGGTCAGGGTATTGAATTGGTTATTATGTGCACTATCCACTCGGTATATATACTTCAAGTTGTGGCATTTGATGCCAAAGCCAAATTTTATTTTGATATAACCAGACTTAATATTATAATTGAAACTGCCACTGTCTATCAATGATTAAATCAGTTACCGAAAAACACACGAAAGTAAAACTCTCTGTAAAATCATTTTACGAGTTCAGCTTCTGTTTAAAATCTTTCATTATGTTTTGGTGCAGTTTGTAAGTTAAAATATTAAATTTATGTGCGAGGAATTTTTTTTCGTATACTATAATTATGTTTGTTAAGTTTAAAATGAACCGTAATATTTGGTATTGTAATATTTCAATTGTGTATTGAAAATATAATATAATACTATACGAAAAATTGCAATTAAAAAACCGATTCTGGCTATTTTTCAATTGTATTTCGGTGAATTCATCCTTTGTGAAAACGTTATTGGATTGGAAGTGGAATGTTGCTCACAATAGAATAAAATGAAAATTGAAATTCATATTAAAATCAAACGTGCCCAGCAATATTGCACAACGTAGAAACTTTGGCATTTATATATAATAAATATATGTGAAATTATAAATATGCTTGGTTCGAATTTTATCATATGCATTCCCAAGCCAATTACTGTCATTATAATGCATATTCGACACAAAATATTAATTGAAATAATGATAGTATATACCATACATTGCATGTATACTATGCAAAATTGAAATGAATATGGAAATAAATAGGAATTGAATACATTGGAAAATGATTTTCTCTGCAGCATGAACTGAATATAAAGTATAGTTAATGTATCAACAAATTCAATTTGCAGCATACTTTTTTAAAATTGATATTGTATGTTCCATTTCAAAACCAACTAATAGATTTACAATACATTAAAAGTAAAATCAATTCATTACGAGGTAAAATTGTAATAAATCATATCATTTTCTGGACTAACTATATATCGAAACTTGTACAATATATTATAGTAAAATCAGTATTAAAATCATTGAATTTTTTTTTTTTAAAGAGTCCGCAATCCTAAAGATTGGTTGGAAACAGCACGCCATGCCGATCTATCCTGAGCTAATCTCAACTATTCATCTCAACGTCTTCAACTATCTGACTCACATACTCCAATCTAGGCCTACCTACCCCTCTCTTTTCCTCCACTCTACCTTCTATGATCAATTGCATAATCCCCCCATGCCTAAGAATATGACCTACTAATCTGTCTCTCCTACGCTGTAACACTCTCCAAATACTTCTCTTCTCCCCTACTAACTCTAGTACAGCTTCATTTGTTACTTTATCTTCCCAATCAATCCTCATCATCCTCCTATAACACCATATTTCGAATGCTTGTAATCTACGCTTCTCTTCCTTTCCTATAGTCCACGCCTCACACCCGTACAGTGCTACACTTCAAACATATACCTTCAGTAATCTTTTTCTAATACCCAAGTCAATATTTGATCTTAAAATCTGTTCCTTTTCTACGAATGCCTTCCTACCATGTGCTATCCTACACTTTATATCTACCTTGCTTCGATTATCTTTTGTGATTCTACTGCCTAAATAACAAAAATCTGATACTTCTTCGATTCTATTATCTCCTATTGTGATCCTCATTTTTCTACTGCATTCCTTTTTGTCACACCTCATCACTTTAGTTTTACCTATATTTATTTTCATGTTAAAATCCCTAGTCAATACTGCCTGCATACCATTCAATACCCTTTATAAATTCTTTTCGCTTTCTTCCAATATAGCTATATCGTCGGCGAATCTCAACATATATATTTTCTCTCCCTGTACATTCACACCTACACTATACTCTTCTTTTACTTTGTTTATTGCATCTTCTATATATAGATTAAATAATAACGGTGAAAGTATACATCCCTGCCGAACTCTCTTCCCTATTTTTGCTACCTCTTCTTCCCCCTCAATTCTAACTAAGGCAGTTTGGTGTTTATATAAATTAAAAATTATTCTCCTATCCTTATAATCTATACCCGTTTCTTTTAAAATTCTAAACATTATGTCCCAATCTACATTATCAAATGCCTTTTCTAAATCTACAAAAGCTATGCAAGTTACCTTTCCTACCCTCTTTCTTTTTTCTACTACCGTTCTTAGTGCTAGAATCGCCTCCCTCGTCCCTCTGTTTTTCCTAAAACCAAACTGATCTTCTCCTAGCCTTTCCTCTACTTTATTTTCTAATCTCCTATAAATAATCTTTAACAATATCTTCGATGCATGTGATAGTAGACTAATGGTCCTATAGTTCTCACACAAATTAGCTCCTATTTTCTTCGGCATTGTTACTATTCTACTACGCTGAAAATCCTGTGGTACTTCTCCCTTCTCATATATTTTACAAACTAACCTGTATAATCGCTCCTGCATTTTTTCCCCTGCGTGTTTTATTAATTCGGCTGGTATCATATCAATCCCCGCTGCTTTGTTATTCCGTAAATCATTTAATGCTCTATGAAACTCTGACCTAAGTATGCTAGGACCTAAGTCATCCTCATCTATCTGTTCCACACTTTCTAGCTCCTCCATGTCCTGCCTACCTTTATATAAATCTTCAAGATACTCCTTCCATCTTCTAGCTTTTTCCTTATTTTCTGTGAGTTCCTTACCCTGCTTATCACATATAATTGAGTTTTAATTACGAAATATACTGCTTGAATATTTACAATTTTATAATATTTAGACAAATTGAGTTAGAAAATATACAATGGTAGTATTACAGTGTACGAGCTATGAAGAGAGTAGGATATATTCTTTGCACGGGGGAGGAATATCATGCAATTAGTAAAAAGAAGGCACAGCAGAAGAAATGGTATGTCTAGGCGGCACACTCAGCGCCTTTCGTATATAAGCTAATTTGTCGTATAACTTACCAATTCAATAAAAAAAAAACTGTATTCCTTGCTAGTGAATTCCCATTTTTAATTAAAAAGTACAATTCACCAAGAAGATTGGCACTTTCGTACGTCTATGCATGTATATAACAATAATAATAATAAATCTATCTATTGGCATATGAAAATTTTAGCTTTATAAGGTATAAATCCTTGCTCGTCCTGGCACACCTGTTATATATCTGTAAAATACCTTCCAGTTAGCTGTTACATATATTATAATATAGTCTGGGATACGTGAAGAAGTAATATCTAGCCGAGAGATGCAATAAGCCACGTAAAATATTTCTCATTATTGTGAAGTACGGACTCCATATTAGTCGGCATTCCACAGGCAGCTTTGATCCAGAAGTATCCAGAGAGCAGAGCGGGAGCGTACGTCACCATAGGCAACAGTGTCGACTGCCGAGTACCGAGTGCCAGCCCAGTGGTGGTTGTTGTTGGTTGCCTTCGTTCTGGCTGTATACGTAATATCATTTCCTCTGTCCGTATAATATGTACCACGCAACAGTAGAGCTTTCCAGTTTGCCAGCTTGCAGCTTTCAGCCGCACAAGAGCTGCCGAATATTGAAAACTGGATATCACTTACACGTCCTCTCGCTCGCGTTCGCAATATGGTGGAAATACCTTGCCGTCATACCATTTCGATCCGTAACTGTATCAGACAGGTGCGGATCCAGAATTACTTTTATGGTGGTGTCCGTGAAACATTTGAACATATATATTATATACATTTTTTTTAAATTATCGCCCAAATACCGTAACTTAAAGCATTAAGTAGATAGATGCGCATTTCGAAGTAATTTTAAAGTAGCATATAATATTTTAAATAGTCTTGCTTATTTTCTAGGAAATCCCAAAGATTTGATTGATTTCAATAAGAAATCGGGTATTTATGAAATATCTTGTTGTCCTAGTTGTCCTAAAGGACAAATACGTAGACCAATTGATGGGCTTGGTTAAAAAAAACCGGTCAACTCCATTTTTATCAATTTTACAGTATTGACAAATTGCCAAGTTAACCACTAAAAAAACTGGAGAAAATAATTTAGTCTGTTTTTTTGCCGCAAAATAAAAATATATGTAATTATGTAGCAAATCTCAGTTTTATTAACTAACAAACATACAAAATTACTTTTCAACGTTAATATATTTCTACTTCAACATTCTCGTGCTCGCTATCCAGATCTTCTTGAGGTATTTCTGGTCCCACAGCATTATACACAAGATCGTAAAACCATTGATCATTTTTGGGCATATACTTCTCAGCCAAAGAACGGACGTTTTCAAGTTTTTTTCTGCCTGATGGGTATGGGGTAGTTTTTGTAAAGTTTTTTCCGTTGGCATTGAATATGTAGCTGATGATTTCTCGAATGAAAATTCGCAAGACATTATAATCCCTATGGTAATACTGTATTTTACTACATTCGTTTTTTCATACTTGAAAACACTATATTTAGACATGGAAAACATTTCCTTTGCATTTTGTAACGGTCTTTTTTAAAATCCTTTTGGCGAAATTTAGTATAATGTCTTGATTCACCACAACTATTGTAAATTTTCGAAAATGTCTTCTTGACCAAATCTATCCATCCATTAGGCGTATACACTATTTCTTTGTTTCTTTTCTCTTTTTTTATTAAACCGAAAGATCGGTCACATGGCAAAAATATCGGTCACTCCATTCTTAGCAATATTTCCCATTATATGCCACAGAGCTGCCCATTTTTGGCACCAAAACATACCCAATACTAAGTACATTAAATTGCACATGAAAAGTCAATTTTGCCCAAAAATGTAGCTGACCTAAACCCTTCAATTGAAACTAGATTTAAGGAGCATTTAGCTCATTTCAGATTAAATTGAAAACATAAAAGTGCTGTAGCCGAGCATATTTTTGACTAACTCAGGTCATCCTATTCAACTTAGTCCACTTAAATTACTTAAAAGTGTTTTGAATTATTCCGCTTATGAAAATGCATAAATCTGAAACAAATTTAATGAATTTAGTTTCAGGCCCAATTTCATCTTGTCTATTTAATTTATTTAATAAAAACTCTTTAAATTAATTTTTTTTAATTTATTTATATTTAGTTATTTTAGGTTTGAGAAACCATAGTTTATTGTTGTTACTTGTTAGTTACGTTAATTATTAATTTATTGTTTAAAAAAATTTATATGTCATATTACATGCCATTTTTGAAATACTTCTGTCATGTTCACTTATTTATTTAATAGTATATCAATCACGATTCGTGACAGGTATTTTATTTCGTTTTTATCTTGTGCTAGTGAAGATGGGGGCATAGCCTTCGAAATGCGCATGTAGCGATTAAATGATGGCAAAACATATCATATGTCATGTTTTGGCCTTTTTCTGATTTTTACTCTAGTAAATAATACATTTTGAAGTAGAAGTGTACATGTAGAAATATGTATGTAATTAAATACAATGCCTTTAGAAATTTTATTTTAGTAGAAGTGTACATGTAGAAATATGTATGTAATTAAATACAATGCCTTTAGAAATTTTATTTTTACTCTGCTGTAAAATTTTTATTTATAAAACTGCACATATTACGTTTTGCCATCTTACCGCAGATTTAATATCGTAGTGACAATTAAACAAAACGCTAAAATATATTAAAAATAAAATTATTATTTCCGTTCAATGGGCGTAGAAAAACACCCGCACCTATTTTTGTCTAATTGTTTAAAAACTACGAAATAAAAAATTTCGACTGTCCATAATAGAATATTTATAAACATATTACAGTGAATAATAAGATCTATTTACCTTTTAGTAAGCTGCTCTATACAATTTAGTTAAAAGACGTTAGTCTGCGTACTTGCGTGGATTTATTTCGGGATAATCCTGTCGAATTCTTAGACATTGAACAAATTAACGCAATTCGATTATTTCAGGTTTCTGCAATTTATTTGATTTTATACTTATTTATTAATAAAATCAGTGGTGTATTTAGGGTTCAAATCCACTGTTGATCAAGTCCTAAGTATTCTGGTCTCATTGGCGTAAATTAATTCCAAATAATATGCGAATTAAGCAAAGAAAGAAACTTAAAGAAATTTAAGACCAGTCTAAAATATCTAATTTCGAATAAATAGTTTTAGTTGTCGTATCTTTGGTATATAGATATTGATCCTTTTGAAAAACTATACGTAACGTGCAAAATGTTTGTTTCCATGATTTAGTTGATACAATTTTACGTGCAGAACAATAATATCCCTATTTATTAAAGCATCACTTTATGATAATGTGTTGTAGGGAAAATACTTTGAGCATTGTTCTATAGACATCAGGAGTGAGTGCGCTATTGAAAACGGATGATGCAATATGCATGGAAAGCCAACGATTTGAGCACGTGAAAATGGGTCAATAATGAAGTGAAGCTCATGGGAGACATGGCTGTGATCGCGGCGGCATTACCAGGATCACAATGATGCCGCTATCCTTCTTCTTCCTTCTGTTGTTCATTTACGTTCCGTCTGCCTCCACAGCACGCCGCTGATGATGGCATAAGTTGGAAACCCTCCGCATTTTTCCGTCAACCGATCGCTCTGTTCAATATGTATAGTATATAAGTTACCCTACCGGGAAAAAGAATATTGCCGATCGTTGACGAAAGTTCTACGCTAAATTAAATTTTCTCTGCACTCTATACAAAGGTGTTGTCAATTGATTTAGTTAAACGAAGGTATATTTCGGAAAAATATATCTATAGATATTATTTCGTAAAAAGACTATTAAAAGATTCGTTTTTGCTAATAATTTAGATTGTTAATCCGAACCAAAGCTAAATCAATTTTTAAAATTTGTCAAATATTCTCGCATGTTCTAGCATTCTAGCAGCAAACAGTCCGAATATGGTTGCTCTTTCCGAATATGAAAGCAATAAGATTTCGCAAAAATTTGATTCGCAATATCATCCTAGGATCAGCGTTAGTATAGCCAGAAAAAAACAGGACGACTATCGCAACAAAAGCATCGGGAACGGGAAGAGCACAAGCAAAGGCCGATACCGCGACTCGTAGGAGCGAATGCCAACCCTGAGGTCTTCATATAGAATTGTTAGCCACACCCACGCATACTCTGGATTCTTGGGTGCTGCATCGTCCGCCTACAATGGCAGCGGAACCCATATCGTCGTTCGCCTCCACCATCTACCATAGCAAGGAGCGAAAGATATCGTTCGATCCTGCTTACACCCACGTAATGTGCACAACTCAGTCGGCATGAGGTTCAGTACCGGCTGCAAGACAAACGATGCTACCTTCGAAAAAATTGTATTTGAGAAATTATTTGTTCGTACGATTAGCATTTTATTAACAATTGTGGCATTTTAGCCAGTTGAATGAATTTCCTAAACAAGAATTGCAGTTAAAGACGGTTCTGGTGGGAGTTTCGAAAGAAGCCGAGGCAAGTACAATGTACTATAGTGGAGGAGTTTCATCTGCCCGCCTCTTTTGCAGCGTTGATGCCCGGTCCCCCACCGCAATGGAGGCAGCGAGCTACGAGACAACGCAACAAGGACCCCCGCACTCCTGCCTATTCCCGTTTCCGTTTTGCCTTGCCTGGCACCGCATATAGATACACACATACACACAATTCAGTATCAAATCAGTACTCATTAAATAAACAGTGGTGTGCGGAGGCGCCCGTTCGCCATCGGCACATACACGGACGTCATCTCCACCAGTGCTTCATAATAATATAATTATATTTGGCGTGGGTGTGCGATCCTGGTTGCAGGCGAACAGAAGAATATCGAGCAAAGAGCCACCGGGACAGGCTCGAACACCATGCTGAACAACCTCGGTAAGTTAGTGGGGGTACTAATTGGCGGCTAAAGTCTTTAGTAATTCAGCCACCGCCGGCAGCAGCAGCAGCAGCAGCAGCTACGGTAGCACTGAGGCAGAGGTAGCGACGTGGCCCGTTCGCGTATAACATTCGGCGTGTTGTTCGCACGATAGGCTAGTTAAATGAGCCAAATTGATAGTGCCTCGCCCTCATTAGGCGAATTATAATTCTGGATTCGAGAGTCGGAGAGTATATTGCACGATCGGTGGTGGACGGCCGCTACATCGCTGTAATTATCAGAGGGACAAGCCCATTGTCTGTAGGCACATGCACGTGGGTCCTATATGGCCTTTGATGGTCACTGCTCCAGCTGCTGATGCTGGTGCGTAATGAAGGTGGTCGGGCTCGGGCCAACCACGAAGTCGGGCGGCCACTACAGTACCTATACTGAAATTGCGTCCCGTCAGTTCTTTTGCGGTGCCGCTTGGGTACACATCACTATTATCATCATCGCGGGAATTCATAATGGTTAATCGCCTATCTAATTAATTGAATAACCCGATGATGTTGTAAAGCGCCAACTGACTAATTGATTATATACTGTTGCAACCACGTGATATATCTACCTTTAATGGTTCGCCACGTGGCAAATAATATGAGATTCCCAGAACTAATAAGTGTGATAATATTTTTATTTTTATTGTGAGTTCTCTGTATATTTATAAATAAAATGTTAGCATACGAAACTCTTTTAATATCGAAGACTTATAGTTTTGTTACAACACAAAATATACTATTTAATAAGTTAAAGTGAACAATATTTATATTGCAACCCTTGACGGAGAATGTTTGGACTGTTACATGATGGTGGGTGCGTAAATAAATACTTATATAAGTAAATTAACACAACAGATTGCCTCTTTTTATCCTTAGTTTTCATACATTTAACGAAACAATATGAAAGGATTGTTGTACCTTTCCTTGAAGACATGTATCATCAAATATCTTCAACAAATTGCATAATTATCCTCTTTATATCTTTAGTTTTCATATATTTAACGAAGCAATATGAAAGGATTGTTGTACCTTTCCTTGAAGACATGTATCATCAAATATCTTCAACAAATTGCATAATTATCCTCTTTATATCTTTAGTTTTCATATATTTAACGAAGCAATATGAAAGGATTGTTGTAACTTTCCTTGAAGACATGTATCATCAAATATCTTCAACAAATTGCATAATTATCCTCTTTATATCTTTAGTTTTCATATATTTAACGAAGCAATATGAAAGGATTGTTGTAACTTTCCTTGAAGACATGTATCATCAAATATCTTCAACAAATTGCATAATTATCCTCTTTATATCTTTAGTTTTCATATATTTAACGAAGCAATATGAAAGGATTGTTGTACCTTTCCTTGAAGACATGTATCATCAAATATCTTCAACAAATTGCATAATTATCCTCTTTATATCTTTAGTTTTCATATATTTAACGAAGCAATATGAAAGGATTGTTGTACCTTTCCTTGAAGACATGTATCATCAAATATCTTCAACAAATTGCATAATTATCCTCTTTATATCTTTAGTTTTCATATATTTAACGAAGCAATATGAAAGGATTGTTGTACCTTTCCTTGAAGACATGTATCATCAAATATCTTCAACAAATTGCATAATTATCCTCTTTATATCTTTAGTTTTCATATATTTAACGAAGCAATATGAAAGGATTGTTGTACCTTTCCTTGAAGACATGTATCATCAAATATCTTCAACAAATTGCATAATTATCCTCTTTATATCTTTAGTTTTCATATATTTAACGAAGCAATATGAAAGGATTGTTGTAACTTTCCTTGAAGACATGTATCATCAAATATCTTCAACAAATTGCATAATTATCCTCTTTATATCTTTAGTTTTCATATATTTAACGAAGCAATATGAAAGGATTGTTGTAACTTTCCTTGAAGACATGTATCATCAAATATCTTCAACAAATTGCATAATTATCCTCTTTATATCTTTAGTTTTCATATATTTAACGAAGCAATATGAAAGGATTGTTGTACCTTTCCTTGAAGACATGTATCATCAAATATCTTCAACAAATTGCATAATTATCCTCTTTATATCTTTAGTTTTCATATATTTAACGAAGCAATATGAAAGGATTGTTGTACCTTTCCTTGAAGACATGTATCATCAAATATCTTCAACAAATTGCATAATTATCCTCTTTATATCTTTAGTTTTCATATATTTAACGAAGCAATATGAAAGGATTGTTGTACCTTTCCTTGAAGACATGTATCATCAAATATCTTCAACAAATTGCATAATTATCCTCTTTATATCTTTAGTTTTCATATATTTAACGAAGCAATATGAAAGGATTGTTGTACCTTTCCTTGAAGACATGTATCATCAAATATCTTCAACAAATTGCATAATTATCCTCTTTATATCTTTAGTTTTCATATATTTAACGAAGCAATATGAAAGGATTGTTGTAACTTTCCTTGAAGACATGTATCATCAAAAATCTTAAACAAATTAACACAAAAAATTATGTAATTATCCTCTTTATATCTTCGTTTTTATATATTAAAAAAAAAAAAACATGAAAGGAGAATTGTAACTTTTCTTGAAAAAATATACCATCCAAAATCTTAAGCAAATTAACACAACAAATTGCGTAATTATCCTCTTTATATCTTAGTTTTTATATATTTAAAAAAAAAACATGAAAAGATAATTGTAACTTTTCTTGAAAAAATATACCATCCAAAATCTTAAGCTAATTAACACAACAAATTGCGTAATTATCCTCTTTATATCTTTAGTTTTTATATAGTTAAAGAAACAACATGAAAGAATAGTTGTAACTTTTCTTGAAAAAATGTATCATCAAAAATCTTCAACAAATTAACACAACAGATGGCCTAATTATCCTTTTTATGTGTTTAGTTTTTATATATTTAAAAAAACAACATGAAAGGGTCGTTGTAACTTTTCATGAAAAAAAGTATCATATAAAATCTTAAACAAATATCACTATAATATGACGTGAGATGTTAAATTAAAATTTGGAATCATTTCGATTTTCATGACAATAAGAACTGTCCTTATAGAAAGGTACAATTTAACTAAGAATCGCGCAAAATGTAAAAAGCTACATATCAATTTAATTACATTGTAAATTGAATTAAATTAAATTGGAAATTAGTTTTTATGTTATTATCTGAAAGATTGATGGTGCAGGAAAAATTACATTTGTTGGATTTTTTTAATTATCTCATTTATAAAAGTGAGTTATTATAAACTATTATAAAACGATTGACTGCGATACATTTTTCAATCAAAGTTTAGTTTCATAATATAAAAACCCTCAAGTCTCTAATATAAAAATTCATGCTTTGTTGTTATAATAAATAAAGACATACAGTTATTTCTAGGTAGACTAAGAGTATTTGCTTGTCATTGTTGGAGTGCAATAATATGATGAATTTGTGATAAATTAAAGTAAAGCTCAGGCTAAACTTATAACACATGCCTTATTTATATTTAAATGTGTTTTTCAACAAAAGAGCGATATAATTTAATAACATGCATCTAATATTTCGAATGCATCGAATTGTAATTTTCACCATAAAATACATGGAAACAATTGTTAAGAAGAATTATGATCAAACCACAGAAAATTGTGATGTATTATTATTGCTTTTTTTTTCTAGAAATAATCATACGAAAAGTGTAATATTAATTTTGGAAACGATTGTGATTAGTTTAGATTAAACTTGAGATTGCAAAAGAGTTCATTTACAGACGTGGTTTCAAAGGTAGAGAACACACAAAAAACAAATTTCTTTGTCTAGATTTCTGTGTTTAAGAAGAAGTATGCTCTTTCCGAATCTTCGCATGTGATTATAATAAATATAGCCACTAAATTGTAATTACATTCTTCTATAAGAATATATCTTGTATGTGAAAATATGCAAATTGTTTGAGCAGGCTATAAAGGATGGTACTGCTGTCATTTTTAAACATGCAGCAAATTTTGTGATTAATTATTAATAGCTGCACATAAGTAATATTGCTTTTGTCAAACAGGACTAAAGGATATGTGCGGCGACGATATCAAACGACATCACAACGAATTGAAAGTGCTCGACCAGCCGCGGCTGAGTGGTTTGTGCGACGGTTCGTTGCCGCCGCTTTGTTCCCTCGTTGGCGGCGGAGGCGGCGGCGGCGGCGGCGGCAGCAGCAGCAACGATGGCGACAAGCCCAGCAAACAGAAACGGCATCGCACCAGATTCACGCCCGCCCAACTCAACGAGCTGGAACGGTGCTTCAGCAAAACGCACTACCCTGATATATTCATGCGTGAAGAGATCGCGATGAGAATCGGCCTTACCGAGTCCAGAGTTCAGGTAAGTAACGAAATCTCGTGGTCGGCTATACTCTAAATATGCATCGGTAATACCATGGCGAAATCGATTTGAAAAACCGATTTTTTCCATCGGCATTCAACCTTTTCTTGTGTGCAAAAAAATCATCAGTATCTGCTTGAATTGTGACTCAGCTGGATGGATGGTGTATGTATGGATGGTGGCCACACATCGATGACGATGATATCTTGAACTGTGCTAAATTAAATTAAAATCAAGCTAGGATCTTATAGTGTTTTGTTTGAATCGTCTACATCTACGTCTACAAATTTAGTAAATTTTATTTTTACATAATCTTTAATTTTGAGCACATCTCACAAATTTGTAATAAAATCTTAAGCTTGTTCATAATCCCCTGTGTGAACAAAATATTTTTAATTATACTATATATATCTATAGCGTCATCAAATTTATACCCATAGTTAACATAAATAGTTCAAGACGCCATCAAGTACTTTCCGATTCAGTGTGAAAACAGAAAACAGAATTACTGATTGATATTAGAAGATAGGTGTTAGAAGAAGCTATTTCTGCTCTTAGAGGTATCACATCATCTTCATGAATAATGTATGAGCAACTATTCTATATGCCTGGCATCATTTCTTCACACTTTTCTCCGTTGGATGTATCTAAAAAAATATCGAAGCATATAAAATTATAATATCACCCAAATACCGTAACTAAGGCATCAATCAGCTATATGCGCATTCCGAAGTCTATGCCCCCATCTGCAGTAAAAACTAAATAAAATATCTCTGTCACGAATCGTGATTGATATACAACTAAATACATAAGTTACACTTTTAGGCAATTTAAGTGAACTAATTTGAATAGGATAACCTGAGTTAGTCAAAAATATGCTCGGCTACAGCACTTTTAACTTTTCTATTTAATCTGAAATGAGCTAAATGTTCCCTTAAATCTAGTTTCAATTGTTCTACGTGTTTGTCTTCTATATATACTTTAGGACAACTAGAACAAGATATTTCGTAAATACCAGATTTTTTATTAAAATCAATCAAATCTTTTGGATTTCCTAGAAAATTAGCCAGACTATTAGAAGTATTATATGTTACTTTAAAATACTATCTAAACTACGTGCAATTTTAGGATCAAATCATAATTTAACAAATTTTGGAGTTGGATTATTACTTTGTTCTAAACTGATTTGATTTGAATCGTTCTTTACATAGTAGTCCGTATTTGTAGCTTTTCTATATATATCAAATTCTTATATATTATTATTTCTTATGAATAAAACATCTAAGAAAGGTAACGGATTATTATTTTCGATTTCATAAGTAAATTTGATTGAAGGAAATTTAGAATTTAATATTTGAATAAAATCATCAATATTCGATTTTTCAGTATCAAAAATCGCAAATATATTATCTACATATCTAATCCAAACTCTAGGAAAATAAATTTCAGGTTCCTTTAATTTCGTTTCAAAATAACTCGTAAATAAATTAGCAATAAATGGACTTTATAAACTATTTCCCATAGCTGTACCTTCTTTTTGCTCAAAGAATTTACCATTTAATGAAAAACAATTCTGAGACATATAATTTAGTAAATTCATTAATAATAACATCATCCACACAATTACTTTTTAGCATATCTCCAACAAAATGAATAGTTTCAGGAATAGGAACACTTGGAAATAATGAGGAACACTGAAAAAAAATTCGATAGTGTTAAATCTTTAACATTTGTGAATTTGTGAATCGAATGAGAATCAATAAGAAGTTATTTACTCAGGTCACCATTTCTAAATAGTTTTCGGTTATCTGCCGAAGCATCTGGATGGGAAACTTTGAACTTTACACATTAAGCTACGTTACGACCTTATACACTGCATTCACTTGCTTTCAATTTACCGACTGACGTAAGTTTGAAATCCTCAGAGCTCACAGGATTATATGCCGGTTGGATTCCTGATTACTATCTCATGCTGTGCTTACACTGCTTGCATTTACTATAATTCTGCAAATATAAACGTACAATTAATGCTACGCAAATGTCAAATGTTAGTTTGAACATTCACTACGTAAGTTGAAATTTCTAAGAGTGAACACGATACCAGAAGATTATGTAATTCATTATTCTTTTACCTAAGCTAACATGCTTCATTTCCCTTTATGGCCTTCACTAGTTGATTTACGAATACATACTCTAATCTTGGCTTACCAACCCTTTACTTTTCTTCTACTCAATGAATTGGACAAAACTGATTATGATCTATATTTTCTTCACTGTAGCACCTGCGGGATACTTCTCATTTCCCTCAGACATGCCTTATTTAAGCTAAATAAAAAATAAAACGTGTCATACAAGTAGGAGTAACGCGTTTTTTTTTTGTGTGGTAATACATTTAATTTATTACGTGACAACTAATGAAATGGTTAATAAACAACGAGTACGATATTTTTACAAGCTACTTAAAATTTTTAAGAGTTGTAACTGGTTATATTAATTCGTTTTACAATCCGTTTTAGGATACGAACATATATTTTTAACGGGCAATGTAAGAATTACGATACTTTAAAGTACAGCAATTGACAATTGACAACTTTATATGGTCAATATCATTGTTATGCCCATGTAAAGACATATATGTTTCATAAAAGTAAATGTTAGGGGACATATACAGTTCAGTGTTTGTCAGTTGTTCTATTTTATTTTCGAACTTTTATGCCAGTCGTATCAAATTTATTACTTGAAGGTGGTAATCAACATCTTATCTATAGAAATAGTGTAGGACAAATTGTAGATGTTGTGCTTAATTTTTTGGTATGGAAAGCAGATGATAGTATGCCAGAAACAATTAAGTAGAAAGATTAAAAAATGGATTCCTTACAAGGATATTCACTAGCATAGAAACGGCTCGGTTGGGAGAAATCTATAATTTACAGTTTTTTTATCCAATTCAAAGGCTGCAAAATATAATTGACTTTGTAAAATATTAGAAGCGTTTTCTTATATTTGCTACGTGAAAAACTTGATAGAATGAAACAATGAATGCCGTTTACTTTTTTATTCATAGGGATATAATTTTATGGCATATGAGAATAGGATTCTCGGGGTTGCCTATATGGTTTCAAATACGCGCGGGGCTGATAATGCGAGAATTACGTTATAAATATATTGCAGTGGCAACTGCAAGCACCCTGACCCTATATAATGAGCAGTGTTTCCCAACAGCTGATTTTTGAAAAAAAAAATTTTTTTGACCTGGGAAAAAATGTTTGCCTTGGTGTTACCATATAGCATAATTTTCTTTTGATACTGTTCCGGCCGCTTCAGGATAATAAGCATTACTATCAATACTAAAGATGGGGGCATAGCCTTTGAAATGCGCATCTAGCTATTAAATGCTTTGGTTTACGTTACACGGAAAAAAAACCAGTGTTGTGACGATGGAATAAATAATATTGTTCATTTGCATTAATTAATATGTATGTAAGTATAAATAAATCCTTTGTTTACATTTTCTTAACTTCTTAACGAATAAATATATTTTTTTGAAATATATCGCAATTTTGGTGGTATAAACTTGATTTATTTGCAATTGTTTGTTCTTTTTGAAAAAAGGAATATTTTATTACAATTAATACGCATGTTAAATAGATATTGTATATACAGTTAAAAAATGGGAACAAAAAAATATTTTTAAAATAATACTGTCAAAAAATGTGCCAGTACAATACTTAGTACATAACTAATCAGTAAATAATATAATCAAAAATCAAGCATGTACTTAAATTTGACAAACTCTGTTTTAATAATCATCTACAGTCATAATACATACCATTTTTTTCGAGGTTGGTAAATTCCTATAAATATGGGGTCGGGTAGAATAAACCGAAAATGTGCATGGTCAAATTCCTACAAACGCCTGTTGTCCATCGCCTTCCTCTTGCACGAAGCATTTATTTCTTGCACATGTAACTTTGTTTCCTCGGCTTCTACATTCTGAATTTCTGTACTTTCACCAACTGGATCATTGTTAATTGGGTAATTGTCACGATCGTTAAATATATGGGAACCTATATCTATGTCTTCTTCTTCAATGTTTGATTTCAATTGGAAATATTATAGGAAACCTTATAGGAATTTACATGTACCTTTGTAGGAACTTGACCATCATTAGCTCGACTACCTGAAAATTATAGGAATATGTATACACCCATTTTTTTTCAAACCCCTGAAGAAGGTGTATATGAATTAGAAAGTTGATCGTTTCCGTATTCATGTTCAATAAAATCAACCGAAATTCACTTGAAATAGTCTTGACATACCGCACTATAAAGTTATAAACTCTTTTTCTTAAGGAAGACATGTGCACTGCACAAGAGGACGGCCATATAATGGCGGCCTGCACGTTTCTGCTTTATGCATCCTCAATATACAAGCACATTATTGAAACGTAACCTGGTCTATTAACTTAAATTAATATTTGTTATTCTATGATGAAGATGTTATTATCGGCACATGATATGAACTTATTACCTATTGCACAGCGTCTAATTTAAATCTATATATGTTTCATACAAACAATATTTATCACTCGCGAAGGAATGTAATGAAAGAAACACTTTATTTATTGCTAGTAACTGACGGTGTGTTAAAGTAAAGAAATAAGTTTTTAACTAATACACCATTCTTGTAAAAATTATACTACATGTAAACTGTCATGGGAATAAATATTTCTTTGCTATAAAGCAGATTTATATATTTTTTTCAGTGTACGGTATTTAGTTGATATTCTATGCAATTATTTAACGCCGCATTGATAAATTTTTAATAAAAAGTATATTTGTTGAAGTTAATAAATATATGAACTTTTATATAGCACGGACATAAAAATCGTATAACTCTTCATGGGTGCAAAACTATTGTGAAGCACTGCTATAAAGCCTGCTTCTGCTTTTGGTGTTAGGCTGCTAGACCGGCTTTATTTATATTTCATGATATAGCGCATCGAGACAGGATAATTACATTGGGGTGCGCAAGTTGCCAGCATACACCATCAAATCTGTATATACCTATATATGTATGTTCTATGCAAATATATTCCCGGAGAAATTTATTTTTCATTGGAATTTTAAAACAAATCTGTAAAAATGTAAGAAATCTATATAATCGTTATTGATAGAATATCACCCAAATACCGTAACTCGCTAGATGTGCATTTCGAAGGCTATACCCCCATCTTCAGTAGCACAAGATAAAAACAAAATAAAATAAGGACATAGCCGTCGAAATGCGCATCTAGCTATTTAATGCTTTGAGTTACGATATTTGGGTGATATTCTACACTATTATTTAACACCGTAGTGATAATTAAAAAAATATATTGATAATAAAAATGATGTAGAAATTAAGGTACATATGAATAAGTGGGAAATTTATATTTGTTATAAAAAAGTACCTCAAGTTATATCAAAAAAATATATTCTTGCATGTTAATGATTAGTAAGCATGTTATCTGTAAATAACTATTGTGAAAATAAATAGCAAACTTTTTATTCGATTAAAATTAATTTAAAAAAAAAGATATTATAATTGCATATAATGAATTTTTTATTTATGAATTCTATTCGAATTTATTTTATAAAATTTATTTAAGAAAGCATTATAGTATAGTATATCACCATATATTAAAGCATCAAGCAGATATATGCGCATTTCGAAGGCTATGCCCCCATCTTCAGTAGCACAAGATAAAAACTGAATAAAAACTAACAAGTAACAACAATTTGGTTTGTCAAACCTAAAATAACTAAAAATAAATAAAATAAAAATCGGTCTTATTAAATAAATTAAATAGACAAAATGAAATTGGGCCTGAAACTAAATTCATTAAATTTGATTTAGATTTATGCATATTCATGTATATACTTTCATAAGCATTTAACTCGGAATAATTCGAAACACTTTTAAATAATTTAAGTGAACTAATTTGATGATGGGATGACCTGAGTTAGTCAAAAATATGCTCGGCTACAGCACTTTTATCTTTTATATTTAATCTGAGCTAATGAGCTAAATATTCCCTTAAATCTAGTTTCAATTAGTCTACGTGTTTGTCTTCTATATATACTTTAAGACAACAAGAACAAGATATTTCATTGATACCAGATTTTTTATTGAAATCAATCAAATCTTTGGGATTTCCTAGAAAATTAGCAAATATTAATTAAAAATTACTATAAAAAAAATTTTTTTTTTAAGTATACCATTCAGTTATACCATATGTTACAGTTTGCATAAAAATTGGTGATATGATATTAGCACCTACTGACTGATGTTATAGCTTCGGTAATATTTTCCATGATTCATATAAAGATTTATAAAGATCTAAAAAGATTTATTAAAAACGTTTTTCCTAGGTGCTGGATGAGATCGTAACGTTTCATTATATGATCAAGACCAACTATCGTTTCTTAAATTTGAACTCGAACGTTTTATCCAACTAATTTTTATTGTGTATTTTCTGGACAAATTGTTGATGTTGAAGAATGCAATTAGAAGAATGGACTCCTATGTAGTTGAGAGTTTAGTTTCTTATGGGGGTGGATGTAGAGCATATATAAGTTTTGGATTTTATCTAAACGTAACGGACTCAATTCTTATGCCATACATGGACTAAAAATAAATTGTTTTGATTGATAAATTAACTCAAAATAATTTAAAAGAAAATCAAAAATTCTGCAGAGTCGTAGAATTTTAGTAACGGGTGGTAAAGATTGTTAAGTATACAATAAATTATGATGAATCTTTCGGATGTCAAAACAATATAATACATTTAGAAAAACCTTATGGAAAAAGGAAGAATCAGCTTCTCGTATGTATAGATACAAAACTAAAACGAAACATCTTATTTTACCACATAGCTGCAGAAATAATTTCATATGTGAATCGAATTTTTCATGCTAAAGATACGCAACTAATTCACCTTTACCATGCAATATATTTCCAGTATTTTATTAAACCATTATTGTATTAAATTCAAACTATGCATAGAGGATTTACTTTCGGGTCGTTCCATACCAGATTACATAACACGTCGAGAAATAAATGGTGTCAATATATTATACGCAGACTGGGCTCTCTGCTGCTGAATTGTGACTAACTCTGTAGAAATCCAGAGAACTCGAACTTTCAGTTTAAGGACTCCGAAATTGTTGTGTCGAAATCTCGCGCAGGATGAGAAGTACAATTGTACATAATGTGTAATTCGATTCCAAAAATAGTCGCTATAAAAAATATCAGGTGTCCCTATATAAAAGTCCGTGGAGGATACTCGAAATAAATGTATTCCTTGCTTAATTTTTTTTTATATAGAATAGCAGAATGTTTATTATCGGTGTTACGCAAGAAAGCTGTTAGCTCAAAGAAAAATAATTTTCCATAGTTTGCGTTCACATTTAAAATCGCTTGCAAAAATTTTAATTTTAATTATTAATATTGGCAATTATTGGCATGTACTTGAAAATCGTTTTCGAATGCTACGGATGTTTTACCGTGCAATTAAGAGACTAATTTCTATTAGGAATTTCATTTCATCAACAATTTCTGATTTTTCAATAAAAGGTATGTTCTTAAATGTTCTCAAATTTTACTAGAGAACATCACAAATCAACCATTGGTTGTGTGAGAAATTTATTGATGAGGGATAGTAAATCTTCCTGCAGAGAGAAATTTTTATTAAAAAATGCACGATTCAAGCGTTTGTAACACGTGCAAATAAATTTGCATATTTGGACAATCTAAACATATTCGTTAACTATAATGCGGGCATTTCGATACGATTTATCTACCGCGATTTTCAACACGTACGAAAACCACGCCGTTGGTTTAAGACCGCTGATATTGGCCGCAGTATATTGCTATTCTAACAAATGGTTAATATGTTAACGTTATTGCCGCGGTAAGCCTGCGGGGAGTTAATTTCGACGATGTTGGCATCATTAATCCCTAATGGGGCGAGGTTGATGTATGATCGGCTGGCTGCCCCGCCGATGTTAGTCCTGCTGCAGCCGATGCGGATCCTCGGCCAGCTCCTGCGGAACTGCATCGGCAATGCGGTCGGTATTGCTTCTGTGCGTGTACACAAAGGGGGCTGTGAAAGTAAGCACGCTGCCCCTTGTCTTCTCTCGAGCAAGAGAATATTGTTATCCTAGGTCTCTTGCATACTGTATGGAACTTCATATTAATGTTGAGATTAATGCATGAATTGTGTCCTGTCGGGTTGTAATTCGATGCCGCTATATTGGTTTATATAAATCTTTTTTATATGGCCTTTCTTGCATATAAGAATGGAGAGTTGCCTGCAGTGAATATTATTTTTTTTTTAATATAATATAAATTTAAATCTGATATAAACGAAATTTGCAATTTGTCATAAAACCTAGTAATATACTAAATCCATGCTAATATATAATAATATACCAAATTAACTAACTAATTTATAGATATAATTTGATTTTTTAAATATTTTATTTTGATTTTTCTAATATTTTATAGCAAAATATGGAGGATTTATATATTACAAAATAAATATGCAATAGCTAGCACAAAATTCTGCTTTTTATTTCCTAATATATTTCCTCGCCCTGAAGAAATTTCACATCTACACTATACTCTTCTTTTACCTTGTTTATTGCATCTTCTATATACAGGTTGAATAATACTGGCGAAAGTGTACATCCATGCCTGACTCCCTTTCCTATTCTCGCTATCTCTTTTTCCCTATCAATTCTAACTAAAGCAGTTTGATGTTTATAAAATTCGAAAATAATTCTATACTTAATATAATCTATTCCCGTTTGTTTCAAGATTCTAAACATTATGTCCCAATCTCTATCATTCTAAATCTACGAAAGCTTTGTTAGTTGCCTTTCCTACTCTCATTCTCTTTTCTACTACCGTTCTTAGGGCTAATATATCCTCCCTCATCCCTCTGTTCTTCCTAAAACCAAACTGATCTTCTCCTAGCCTTTCTACTATTTTATTTTCTAATCTTTTATAAATAATAATGTAGAATATCACCCAAATATGGTAACTTAAAGCATTAATTTGTTTTTGTTTTTAGTTTTTATCTTGTGCTACTGAAGATGAGGGCATAGCCTTCGAAATGCGCATCTAGCTACTTAATTCAACTTCGTAGTGATAATTTTTAAAATTCTATAAATAATCTTTAACAATATCTTCGATGCATGCGATAGTATGCATCGAATGGTCCTATAGTTCTCACATAAATTACCTGCTATCTTCTTCGGCATTGTAAACCATTCTATTGCGTTGAAAATCCGGTGGCACCTCTCCCTTCTCATCCATTTTTTTGAGTTTTATCAAAATTTTATTAATAATCCGAATCTTTGAAGAAAATTGACCAAGTGAAAAATATGTGTATTAGAAACAAGGAAAATGGTTTATACGGCATATATAAATAAAGTAAACTTTTTTCTAGGTCTTAATATATTAGTTTTGAGAGTCCCGAAAAATATGGTCACTTTATCAATGGACCCTGTCAAGGTACACTACAATAATTGATTCGATATTACTCGTTGATATCCTTGTATATTTCAAATAGTTATATTATATTTATTAAGACACGAGCATGATTTTTTAAATCAACAATATTATATACGAGTTTTTGGATTGTTCGAATTATTTTGCACTATTCCTAAATGATTAAATTAAGGATGTTAAAAAGGTATTTGTTCGATAAGAGTTTAGTAACTCAAATATATTTTTTTAAATTAAATTTTCACACCCGTGCTTGGAAATTCTTGAGATTCCTTACCACCGTGCAGACGCCAACTATCGGTTAAACGCTTACGCATAGGAATGTATTTATTTATCCAACTGTCGATTTGGATTAGTTGAAGGGTTGCGGCTGACCATCATTAGTTGTTTGTCCCCGGTATCTCTAATCTAGTGACCAATGTGTACAAAGCTGAGTGGCTTTACAACTATATCACGCTGTACTGATACAGTAAGGACATCCTTTAGTCCTTTTGGTCCTATTAGTACATACAAGTGTATTTTGTGGTTATTGTGTTTGTAATACAACGATGTTGAGAAACATTCCACATACTTTTAGTTCAAAATAGATATTATTATAGCGATATCGAGCAAATACATAACTGCGTGATTTATCTTTTGAATGTATCTTCCGTTTAGTACATATTTTTTTACATGAAATAAAAAGAGTTATTCCTACTAATGTTTTTTTAAATATTTTGCGGTCCCAACAAAAGTTTATACATAGCGTACAGTTTCTATAATATCTTTAGTTTGTAGGATTTATTACTCGGTATACATTTTGTTCAAATTTCTAACAAGAAACCAAATTCAGTTAGTCATCGATGCACGTTTTAATACGACAATGTCTGGTATATCTAAATATTGAAAAATATTTTAAGCTGAGCTATAATTAAGACAACTCTAAACTGGTAAATTTACCTTTATTCCAATAACCAAATTTGGTTGTTCTACTCGAGTTATTTGTTTGCGTTAAAAGTATATACAAGAAAATACAACAAAATATTGCGCAATTGTAAAAATAAATTCTTGTACAATATACATGAGCAATACAATGTTGTTCGTTCAGAATTTAACTTACTTACTCTTCATATAATAATTTTATAGGTTGATCAAAGTTATAGCGTCGGTAGAAATCATCACAATTCCTCAGTTTAATCAAATGGAAATATCATCCTTATTTAAAATAAATTAAAGAGATTAATAAACATATTTATACAGAGTGCCACCTAAACTTCCAAACCAAAACTATTTATAAGCTATATAGGAATTTCGAAAGTCAATCTTCTAGTTGTAGATAACAAGCAGGTTATAGTAATATATCTATGTTATTGATATATAAAATTGTATAAAAATTAAATTATTATTTTATGCCCACTCCAGCTAAAATTGTTGAGACATATTTATTTATTCAATCAATTAATAGAAAGAATTATATAAATATCACAATTCCAAAAAAACCCATCAAAATGGTAGTTGCTTCCTTTAATAGTGGAGAAGTATAAGGAATCGAAGAGCAATCACTTATTTTATCCAATATATTTAATAAATATTTGAAAAATATTCAGCTTCGTTGGAAAAAGGCTCACGCTGTGCTATCCGATGACTCAATCACTGAGCCGATATCAAAATCCTTCGATTTACAGATCGAAATCCAATACAGCAAACCTTACCAGTGACACAGTTCTGCGAATTAATGTGAACAACAGTTTAATTTTAATTTTTTGTACATTATTATTATTTCACAATATTATACAACATTATTATATCACATTTGACGTGCGTATGATGCCATTCATCTTAATCTCAAATTAAGGTAATGAATTCGCAATTGTCAAAAGGTATATTTAGTGGTATATGTAAAGCGAGGTAATTTGGTATTGTTTTGCATGATGGATATTACGCCGAGGAAGCGAGAGAAGATTGTGACATTAAGTGAGCATACTTCCATGAAACAGAGAAAAATTGAAGAAAAGTGTGGTGTGAGTTTGGGGGCAGTAAATAAAATCCTAAAACAGAAAAGGTCAGTTGAAGTTCAGAGGAAAGGAAAATGTGGAAGACAACTACAAGAGATGAAGCATTTTAATAGCAAAATAAATCCTAGGAAAACAAGTTTCGACATACAACAAGACTTGGCCACTTCTGGAGTCAAAATTAATGATTCGATAGTACCGAGAAGGCTCTTGGAATCGGGAAGAAAAGCACTCAGACCTCAGAAAAAGCAATTGCTCACTGCTCCAAGGATGAAGAAAAGGCTTCTTTGGACTATAAAATATGCAAGTTGGACTGCAGATGATTGGAGGAAGGTGTTGTTCTCAGATGAGGCACACTTTTTAGTGCAGGGGTAGCGGTCACGATATGTCAGAAAATCAGACAACGAACAACTAACAGCGGCCCATATTAACCAAACAGTAAATCATCCCCTGAAGAAGATGTTCTGGGGTTGTTTTTCTTAGATGGGACCTGGAGCTCTTGTGCCAATTGAATGAATAGTGACAAATATAAACAGTTACTGGAACGTAAATTAGTCAGCAATTTGAAAAAAGTTGTTGCCAAAGGTGAAGCAATTGTTCAGTAAGATTCAGCGCCGTGCCACAAATCAAAGAAGATGATGAAATATTTGAGGGAAAGTAATATTACTTGCCTTGACTGGCCTGGGAATTCACTAGATTTAAATCTCTTAGAAAATCTGTGGGCTATTTGCAAGGCTAGGCTTCGATGGACTGCACAACAAAAAATCTGATGATAGAAGCAGTCATTGGACTGTGGTTTCGGGACGAACTGTTACTGGAAAATTGCAAGAAATTGGTCGATTCATACCAAATCGAATATTTAAAGTTAAAGAGGGACACACTTCCTACTAAAATAAGGAGCTATGTATATGTAATTACTTATTTCTAAAATTGTATAAGTAATAAACACTTTTTTTCAAACATTTTACTTCTGTTCGCATTAATTCGCACACTACTGTATATATTTATTTTATTGTAGTGTTTATTGCTGTACTTTTGTAAGTTTTTTTATAATTTTTGTAATACGTCTTTAGCATAGAAATGCTTCGAATTGCAGCTTACGCGTTAAATTCGATGGGTGCAAATTATTTATCACCGCAATGATTAATTCGCATTCGATTTTAAGAATATATCAAAAATTACCTATTACATTTCACAATGCATATCGTGACTTATCCTTTTCAACACATTAATTCGTGTATATTGGGACGGTGAAATTGTAACCCCATCGGTTCATTTCTAATTAAGCAGATGTGTAGACGAGAGCCGTTTAGGAAAGCAGTTGTTGAGCGTTCTTGGTGGTGAATGATAGTTCAGTTGCAGTTGCTTCGCTTGATGTTGGTAGATTCGGATTTATTTTACACATGGACATGTAGAAGGTGGTGAGTGGTCAACTGGCCACCTGGCTTTTAGACGGTGATCTTCTCGTCAATAGCTGATGAAATAAATTAATGAATCATTTTTGTTAACACATGCTTGAATGTATAGATGATTATTCAAGTGGAGAAGGAATATTATTATAAAATTTAAGAATAAGATGGTATTTAAATGTGAATATTGTTATGACCAAATCACGAATTTATTCTGTGGAATTATATAAATGTTAGAAATGCTGAAATGTCTTAATTTAAATTACATTATATATTTTCAAATTAAATCTCTACGTGTAATTCTTGAATATAATTAGGTTGCCAGGACAATCACTGTTATAAATAAATTGATGAAAATTAAAATTTCACGATAATAAAAAACAAATAATAATATTATGCTAATAAAAATAAAAATTATTATTTAATTGAAGCCAACGGACACAGTTATAGTGCAAGTATATATGCCAACTTCAAGTCACGATGATGAGGAGGTAGAATCCATTTATGAGGAGATTGAATCTAGGTTAGCAAACGTTAAAGGACAGGATAATCTAATTGTAATCGGAGATTGGAATGCCGTAGTAGGTAAGGGAAAGGAAGTTTCAATAGTAGGCGAATATGGAATAAGAACACGTAATGATAGAGGGGATAGATTGGTAGAGTTTTGTATTAGGAATAAGCTAGTGGTAGCAAACACGCTTTTTCAGAATCACAAGCGCAGGATATATACGTGGAAAATGCCAGGAGATATAAGGAGGTATCAGATAGATTACATACTGGTTAAAGAGAGGTTTAGGAACCAGATTAAGAATTGTAAGAGTTACCCTGGAGCAGATATTGATAGTGACCATAATTTAGTAGTCCTGGACTCAGAGGTCAAATTCAAGAAATTACAGAAGTCTAAACAGGTCAGAGTAGATGTCGATAGGTTAAAATTAGCTGATGTATGTGAAAAGTACAAGCAGAAAGTAGAAATCATGGCTAATGGAACATCTAGGAGCGACATAGATTGCGAATGGAGGGAAATCAGAAATGGGTTAACTACAGCAGCAAATGAAGTATTAGGCACAAAGAAAAGGGCAGGTAGGAGGGAATGGATCACGGAAGAAATAGTTGAAATGATAGAAGCAAGAAGGAAAATTAAAATTGGAAAACAGAAGCAGGACAGAAAAAATATAAGGAACTAAGGAACTTAATTAATAGGAAATGCAAGCTAGCGAAAGAAGAGTGGATAAAAGGAAATTGTGAAGATATTGGGGAGGATATGAGAAGAGGTAAAGTAGATTTGGGCTACAGGAAAATTAAGTCACATTTTTCTAAAGTAAAACCAAAGGGTAACATTATATGTGATAAGCAGGATAAGGAACTCACAGAAAATAAGGAAAAAGCTAAAAGATGGAAGGAGTATCTTGAAGATTTATATAAAGGTAGGCAGGACATGGAGGAGCTAGAAAGTGTGGAACAGATAGATGAGGATGACTTAGGTCCTAGCATACTTAGGTCAGAGTTTCATAGAGCATTAAATGATTTACGGAATAACAAAGCAGCGGGGATTGATATGATACCAGCCGAATTAATAAAACACGCAGGGGAAAAAATGCAGGAGCGATTATACAGGTTAGTTTGTAAAATATATGAGAAGGGAGAAGTACCACAGGATTTTCAGCGTAGTAGAATAGTAACAATGCCGAAGAAAATAGGAGCTAATTTGTGTGAGAACTATAGGACCATTAGCCTACTATCACATGCATCGAAGATATTGTTAAAGATTATTTATAGGAGATTAGAAAATAAAGTAGAGGAAAGGCTAGGAGAAGATCAGTTTGGTTTTAGGAAAAACAAAGGGACGAGAGAGGCGATTCTAGCACTAAGAACGGTAGTAGAAAAAAGAAAGAGGGTAGGAAAGGTAACTTGCATAGCTTTTGTAGACTTAGAAAGGCATTTGATAATGTAGATTGGGACATAATGTTTAGAATTTTAAAAGAAACGGGTATAGATTATAAGGATAGGAGAATAATTTTTAATTTATATAAACACCAAACTGCCTTAGTTAGAATTGAGGGGGAAGAAGAGGTAGCAAAAATAGGGAAGGCAGTTCGGCAGGGATGTACACTCTCACCGTTATTATTTAATCTATATATAGAAGATGCAATAAACAAAGTAAAAGAAGAGTATAGTGTAGGTGTGAATGTACAGGGAGAGAAAATATATATGCTGAGATTCGCCGACGATATAGCTATATTGGAAGAAAGCGAAAAGAATTTAGAAAGGGTATTGAATGGTATGCAGGCAGTATTGACTAGGGATTGTAACATGAAAATAAATATAGGTAAAACTAAAGTGATGAGGTGTGACAAAAAGGAATGCAGTAGAAAAATGAGGATCTCAATAGGAGATAATAGAATCGAAGAAGTGTCAGATTTTTGTTATTTAGGCAGTAGAATCACAAAAGATAATCGAAGCAAGGTAGATATAAAGTGTAGGATAGCACAGGGTAGGAAGGCATTCGTAGAAAAAGAACAGATTTTAAGATCAAATATTGACTTGGGTATTAGAAAAAGATTACTGAAGGTATATGTTTGGAGTGTAGCACTGTACGGGTGTGAGGCGTGGACTATAGGAAAGGAAGAGAAGCGTAGATTACAAGCATTCGAAATGTGGTGTTATAGGAGGATGATGAGGATTGGTTGGGAAGATAAAGTAACAAATGAAGCTGTACTAGAGTTAGTAGGGGAGAAGAGAAGTATTTGGAGAGTGTTACAGCGTAGGAGAGACAGATTAGTAGGGCATATTCTTAGGCATGGGGGGATTATGCAATTGATCATAGAAGGTAGAGTGGAGGGAAAGAGAGGGGTAGGTAGGCCTAAATTGGAGTATGTGAGTCAGATAGTTGAAGACGTTGAGATGAATAGCTATAGGGAGATGAAGGGATTAGCTCAGGATAGATCGGCATGGCGTGCTGTTTCCAACCAATCTTTAGGATTGCGGACTCTTTAACTAACTAATAATAATAAAAAAATTATATAGATTCGCGTGAAAGGATATCTATGAAGTTATATATTTTTCTATGGTGTTCAAAATGAACTTGTAAATAATTGATATCAACACAATTTTGTACTTAACTCATTAATAAATTTATTCTATGATAATAATGCTTTAATCAACTTTTGGATTTGGTTGTTACAAGGGGGGGAGATACAAGCGTGATTTTTATATTTATATCATGTTGTTAGTAATCGATTTTTCTATTATCGATTGATAAATCTAACATTAATGATAGAATAAATTAAATATGAACACACATTTACAACAAGTAATAATGAATTAAATTTATTTGCAGCGTTCATTATGGCGAAAAATTGAACTGGTCTACGAGCTACAAATATTGTAGCTAGAATTTTAGATTTAATTGTGAAGGTTGAATACAACAGGTAATAAGAGTATGCATTAGAAATCGAAAAGGGTTGTTTCTTCCTATATTTGGAGAGGATTTCGCAAAAGTGTGTGAAATTTCTGAAGAAATAAAGATATATAAAGTGATGTATAAAAAAAAAAGATATATATAGAATAATAAACAGAAATATATATGTACAATGACATTTTAACAATTAAAAATTAAGTAATTCATGGAATTTTGGCAATATAATATTTCAAGAATGCATTTTTTAAATGTAATATTTATTTTGTTGGAATCTTTCTAATTACGCACTCATTACGAAAATATTGTTTAAAATCCTTATTTAATTTGATTCGTTAAAATAACAGATTTTGAAAAATACCAATTTAATTTGTGAGGATTCTATTTTGTACGAGTATGTGTAAGTCTATGATATTTCGAAAAATTAAAAGGTACAAAGGTTGTGCCGCACTGCGTCCATATTGCCCCTATGTTTTTATATCTTCGGATGGTAGTTCAGACCAACCGCGTGCATTTCTATAGCGGATTACCGCTTTATGACTTTCGATTACCTTTACGACACGTCTTTAACCGGGAAATGGTGCGCCTATGTCGCACACAGCACAGGACAAATAGAGCACTCCATATACAGGGTGTATTAATTGTTTCTGAACCTTCCTGATTTATTTACGTTAATCTGGGTTAGGTTCTTTAAACATGAATCGTTTCGTTAATTTAATCGATATCGTTAAGCTATCCATTTTTATGTTATGCAACAAAACTTTTGTTTAAGAACCTATTACTTTTCACAATTAATATTACTTTAGATGCAACTGCTATAGTTGTGCATAAACGATAGTGACACAGAAAGTTTCTTGAACTTTGTAGTTCATCAGTGGAATAATTCACGTTTTGCATAGATATAAACGTTCATCTAAAGACATGAGAGTGCGCGTACGAATTTGCAGGAATACACATTAGATACAAAGTGATGAGGGACGTACGCAAGGGTCCGTGGCCTTACCCCAGTCGGTGTCTATAGCATTCCCGAGGGTGAGTAGCCGCCTGTCTTCCCTGGAGGTTCCGTGACCCGTGACAGTGGTTATCCATTGCCCGTCAGAGATTGAGACTGTTAAATAATCCACTGCCATCAATTCTGCCGGATTGCCACCTCCACCTCTACTTGTGTGTTGATTTCCTTTCGCGCAGTAAATAAATACATCTTAGTAATTGCAGAAAACAATCAGAAGTAATATCACTTTCTATCACCCTAAAATCGAAAGTCGACAAATAATAATTCACTTAATTGTGCGGAATTTCTACCCTAGACGCTTTTCTTTCAGCTTATGGGTTTTTAATTTTGAAATATGAAATACGCGCTCTTCTCACGGCCTCGTATCTTTCATCATTCAAGCGAAGCGTTTTTCCATTCTTTGCAGTCATCATGATAAATAATTTTTTGCCACAGGTAATGGAAGAAATCTGCTAATTCTAGTTCCCTTATATTCAATATAGTTTTAATTTATAGATTTCTCAATGCTATTTTATAAAAATTGGTTTACTACGCTTTTAATGTTTCTAGACGAAATTTGATTGCTGAATCTTCACTGTGATAATCTTCGATTCTTTGTTGTTGAATACAATGGAAATCAATATAGTTGTTCAACGGACAATTCGCATTGAATGTGATCTAGTCAAGTAAATGCGATTTTAGTCAAATTAAATTCAAATGACAAATAATCGTTCTTTTAGAATTATTCTATGCTGTAATGGATTTAACCAATTTTAGCCGATTTTATCATAAATAATTAACGGCACATGAAATCTGTCTGGAAGTCACATTTATTCAGAATTTCACATACATTTCAATTATCAATTATTAATACGTCGCGCATATGTAATGCAATTATAGCAATTTACTTTTAATAATTTTGCCTATATGCCTCTTTGGTAATTTATAATTTAAACTGGGATAGCGGGAAAGTAAGGGTAGGATCTTTATCAGGACTTTTACCTGAATGGTGAGGACTCAAACCAGTGGGTGTATTCTTAAGCCGCACCTACACAGCATCGTTTTCTGGTGGTACTTTATCATCGTTTTTTAAATTTTTTATCTAGAAAAACGATGTCATCAACTTTAAATTTAAGTAGTGACTGACGGGAGAGACATTTTCCTGTCATATTTTATACTTAAGCATCCAGTAATATCCCAAGTACTTCTGCCAAAGGGCAATGCTCTACCTCTTCGTCTTCTAGTCGGGGATCGTAATTAAAAAACTAATTTAACATTTTAAGCAATAGTAAAATAAAATGCCCACTATGAATTGATGCGTTTTTAGTTAGTTAAAGAGTCCGCAATCCTAAAGATTGGTTGGAAACAGCACGCCATGCCGATCTATCCTGAGCTAATCCCTTCATCTCCCTATAGCTATTCATCTCAACGTCTTCAACTATCTGACTCACATACTCCAATCTAGGCCTACCTACCCCTCTCTTTCCCTCCACTCTACCTTCTATGATCAATTGCATAATCCCCCCATGCCTAAGAATATGCCCTACTAATCTGTCTCTCCTACGCTGTAACACTCTCCAAATACTTCTCTTCTCCCCTACTAACTCTAGTACAGCTTCATTTGTTACTTTATCTTCCCAACCAATCCTCATCATCCTCCTATAACACCACATTTCAAGTGCTTCTAATCTACGCTTCTCTTCCTTTCCTATAGTCCACGCCTCACACCCGTACAGTGCTACACTCCAAACATATACCTTCAGTAATCTTTTTCTAATACCCAAGTCAATATTTGATCTTAAAATCTGTTCTTTTTCTACGAATGCCTTCCTACCCTGTGCTATCCTACACTTTATATCTACCTTGCTTCGATTATCTTTTGTGATTCTACTGCCTAAATAACAAAAATCTGACACTTCTTCGATTCTATTATCTCCTATTGTGATCCTCATTTTTCTACTGCATTCCTTTTTGTCACACCTCATCACTTTAGTTTTACCTATATTTATTTTCATGTTAAAATCCCTAGTCAATACTGCCTGCATACCATTCAATACCCTTTCTAAATTCTTTTCGCTTTCTTCCAATATAGCTATATCGTCGGCGAATCTCAGCATATATATTTTCTCTCCCTGTACATTCACACCTACACTATACTCTTCTTTTACTTTGTTTATTGCATCTTCTATATATAGATTAAATAATAACGGTGAAAGTGTACATCCCTGCCGAACTCCCTTCCCTATTTTTGCTACCTCTTCTTCCCCCTCAATTCTAACTAAGGCAGTTTGGTGTTTATATAAATTAAAAATTATTCTCCTATCCTTATAATCTATACCCGTTTCTTTTAAAATTCTAAACATTATGTCCCAATCTACATTGTCAAATGCCTTTTCTAAGTCTACAAAAGCTATGCAAGTTACCTTTCCTACCCTCTTTCTTTTTTCTACTACCGTTCTTAGTGCTAGAATCGCCTCTCTCGTCCCTCTGTTTTTCCTAAAACCAAACTGATCTTCTCCTAGCCTTTCCTCTACTTTATTTTCTAATCTCCTATAAATAATCTTTAACAATATCTTCGATGCATGTGATAGTAGGCTAATGGTCCTATAGTTCTATAATTATAATTTCTATAATTCTATATTATTCTATATATATTGATGCGTTTTATAAATTAAATTTGGTAAAAGTAATTAGAAAGGGAAAACAATTATAGATTAGCATTTTATATAGATGTATTGTAAAAATGAACATGTTCACGTTTAAAGTCTTTTCAATCCAATGTCAAGAGTCAATTGACTTTTACATATTGATTTTAATAGGTATGGTTCCAAAACAGGAGAGCGAAGTGGAAGAAGCGCAAGAAGACAACGAATGTCTTTCGAACACCTGGAGCCCTCCTTCCGTCGCATGGTTTGCCCCCATTTGGGGCAATGGGCGATGGACTTTGTGGTTCAACAATGTTTAGCACGACGGAGTCCCGATGGGGTGTTGCAGGGATGGCCACAGGTAATTTCTGTCGAAAATTATACGTTGTTTTAAATAAAGATGTGGCATCTGACATACCTAAAACGGAACGACCAGGACAAATGGCCCATTATTCAACATCCTGACAATCTAATAATTTCAATTTCATCAGCTAACAAGTTCTATATAAACAAAAGAAGATAAGTATCTCACAAAAAGCTTCTTTCTCATGATATAAGATAATTCTAGAAGAAAGGAGGTTACAAGAGACCCTAGCTAAAAGTGGATTAAATTATCTAAATTATCTTTTGTAGAAATTATCAGTCATATTGATGAGTATCTATGAGATAAAGGTAATGGGGGTTTAATTTTCAGGTTTAGGTCAACTAGGACAGGGAGGTGTATCGATGGGTGGATTTGGCCAATCCTTAGGACAATTGAATCAAAACTCTGGTCTAAGTCCAGGGTTACCTATCAGTACCGCAAGTACTGTATATCAGGCACATTATGGACTTAATTCCTTAGGTAAGATAAATTTAAATGCATCCCAAGCAAAACCCTAATAATAAAGCAACCTCAAAATTTATATTACAATCATATCAATTATTATTTTATGATGTTTCAGTTCACTTGGTGAATAATGTCGTTTTATAATTGTATTTAATCGCATTACGTTTATATTGTGGATTATGTGTTCGAGTCCAAGGTACTTCTAGGAGATGAAATTGCCTTTGTAACAAGCATTTGTTTTTGTGTATATATCAGAATTTTCCTCGGAAAATTTGTTTCGGTACGTTTTAGACACCTTTTTAAACGAAGTTGGTTGATGGCTAATGGTGTATAAGAAGGGATGGTACAGGCTAGCCCTGCCCAGTGGCGGCTCATGCCATTTCAATCTGGGGGGGAGGGGGCGCATTTCTTAAAAAATAACATAATAGGGACAAATCTGACCTAAAATGGATGCAAAATGATTAAATTCAATATTTCTTGAAAGTGAATTCCACTCTTCTATCTTTCATTGATATAAAATTTCCAAAACTTTTTCGATAAAATTGTAAATATCTCGCACCACATTTTTATTAACCCACATCATCGCCAACGCGTTTAAACGATCATTACCCTTAGTATTTCGCAAAAAAGTCTTGATTCTTTAAGTGTTGAAAAACAACGCTCTGATTCAGCAGTGGTCATCGGGGTTGTTAAAATAATTTTAAGTATTTTTATAGTTTCCGGGAAAGTTTCACTGGGATTATTTTATAGCAATAATGAAAGAAAATGTGTGGCTCTTATTTGATAAAAATCCGGACGCGAGTAAATGACTTCTAATTCTGTTTTTAATCTGGTTTTATTCAAAAATGGATATGCATGACACACGGTTTCCAAAAGGTCCACTGGAAATTGTTTAGAAAATGTTGGCATCGATTTCGTGTTAAATAACTCAGCGGCTTGTAGATGGCCATGATATGAGAATCTGTCCTTCATCTGTGTTATAATTTTTTTTGTAAATGTCTCTTGTAAAACGCAGCGTAAATGTCTGGTTTTGAGCACTCCTTGCACAAATTTGCGATAAATTTAAATCAGGCAATGGCCTACCTAATTCTTTAATTTTTACTTTGTCCATAACAAAAAGTCGACAAAACTCTATTTTCAATAAAGAACTAACACTATTCATTTTCATTAAATTATTTCTATTAAATATATTCTTGGTGAAACACGTGGCAAAATCGTACATACGTACATATCGTACATACACAGAACAAATGCTACTGTCTTATCTGGCTATTCTATATCAATTTATATATATATATATACTAGACTACTCTGTTCTCTGAACTGTGGCTGTGGCTGTGGCTTCTATGGCGGTTCGGCGCTAAAGTATCGTGGCGTTAAATATTTTAAAACAACTATATATTCTTAGCTGCAGGGTGACATTACGTTGCTATGACTCATCCCAAGTCGCTGGAATGTGTGTTACATTTTTCGTTATATGGGACAAGCGAACCGAAGAAACAGAATACATACTGCATACGGTGGCTCTCACTCTTGCGCTTGCAATAGAATGAGATGAGTGCATGTGCTTTTAACCGTATGGCTGCCGCTGGAATATGTGTTACATTAGTTGACAAATGTATAACAACACGCGAACGATAGAAACAGATGCTATACTGCATACGGTCGCTCTCACTTTAGCACTTCCAACAGATAGGATGAGTGCATATGCATTTGACTGGTAGTTGCTAGCTGCATATCGTGTTGAGTCATGAGTGTTATGTATGTTCGCGGCGCAAGCTTTATCTTTTAGGAAAAATAATGCCGAGATAAAATATCGCAATTATATATCTACGGTGATGCGCTCAATGTTCAGGAAGGGCGCGCGGCCCTGCGGCCTGCATAAGGAACCGCCCCTGGCCCTGCCATTCCTTCAGAGTATCATCTATAATCATTACGGATGAGATTCTCCATCAGTGATACAATATTTTTGTATTTCTAATTCACGCAGTGTCGTGTACTAAAATTCTGGTTATTTATATTACTTTTATATTTTTTTACTGATACATTTCTTGATATTCCCAAGACATTCACATATAACACTTCACTGAATTTTAATACGAACATAACACTGTGGCGATGACGACATATACTATATACCTGTCTCACCTTTTAACATATCCTAACGAAAATTTATGCATTTGTTGGTTTATAAAATATATTGTCTGAACATGGAAACTAAACCACTTGCATTATTATACTGGGCGTCCTTATAGTATATATTCTTGATGTGATGATAAATAAAAGTATTAAATCGAATTCATTGTTTCATCATCACCAAAGCGTATGGTAAATTACAAACGCTGGCAGTTGGATTTATTAACAGTTGGACAAAAGTGTGTTTGAAAAATTACGCGAATAATTGTATTGATGTATTTTGGGGGTGAGGTCTTTCAAAAGGCAATGATGTGGACATACCAGACATTTTTCACATTTCATATTTGATTGAAATTGTGTTGGTCGATAAATCGAAGTATAAAACTGCAGACCCAAAAATTATTTTTAATCATTTCATTGATGAATTATAGGCTTATAAAATATTTATTCCGCACGACTTAAAATGAAAGAAAAAAGCGAGAATGTTGCAGAAGAGGGGCATGTAACTTTATGAGCGTTTACAACCAACAAATCTGGCTAGTTTTTGGGAATGCTCGGTATATACCGAGTTTTTTATGCACACATTGTGGCCTGGCTCCACATTCTTATACGTTCATACGTATATGTATATATCGGCAAAAGTAAAGTCAAACACTATACCAGAGAGCAGCACAACATTTACTTTTGACACTTCGTGTCGAAAGTAACAAGTCCATGAATGTGAATGCTGGATACTTTACAGAATCAACTACCAGTTGTCAATATAGCACTGCCTGTGCATACACCGTGTCCAGGACTAATGGAAATGCCACAATTTGTCCAAATATACATTTGCTCTGTTTCTGAGTTATAAAATGCAACTAAAGCAACAACATTATATTTCGATTCGTGATCGATATCTCGGGTGATTTTTTTTTATATGCATACACCGCGTGTATGCGTTCTTTTCATAGTCCGTGAGGAATGAAAATTACTAATAAAATGAAAATTAGATGCTGAAAACGTATTTGTATTAGAAGAATGTAAAATTAATTACGATAAATGTAACAAAAAGTTGCAGGTAAGATTCAATTTTTGATGTGTACTAAAAGGACGAAATTAAGCTGGACACTGAAGTTCGTTCAGTTTATAAATATTTACAAAACGTGACGTTTTTGTATCCTTCTAGAAGCATGTTGTTTTATGAAGAGGCTTGTTGATCGTTTTTTTGGTGATTTTGGATGTTTAAAGAAATTGCATAATTACAATTTGATAATACGTTTATAAGGAACAAGTTTCGAGGACGTATAATATCAGCCAAAAAATATTGCAAATTGAATTAGTAAAATTCGTAAAATGATCGTATTTAAAAAAAAATAAAAACTTTCACCGGAAGCAAATAATCCTAAACTGTAATTATGTAAAAAAACTCCACACTATCAATATGTATAAGGTATAATCCTTCAAATATTTATATGACGGAATAAATAATACAAGAAATCATAATAACAAGGATTGGATTTTTATAGTCATTACGAAGAAACTGTAATATTATTCTAAACAAATAATATTTTTTCATTGGTACAATTTGAGGTATATTTCCACTGGGAATTTAGATTTGTTCTTGACAATACGGGGGGGGGGGAGATAATCTACTGTATAATATAAAGTTTATTTCGAACCATGAGTAAAAGTTATGTGTAGAGACATAGAAATATTGTAATTATTTATACCTGGTGTGTTTTATCTTATAGTTAAAGTATTATAACATGTTCTATTATGATAGTTTCTATTAAATATGACCAATTTTCGAGTTCTATTTGATATAATTTAAGGTATTGACATACTGAATACAATTTTTTTTACAAGTAATGAAGTGTATTTTAATTACACAAATAAAAAACTCTTTAAATATGTAAAAACTATTTAGTCTTTTAAACATGAACATTTTACGTGTACTGTTTTTATAAGAAAAGTGTAACTCAATATGAAGTGGTACGCCCAAATTATGACGAGCGTAAATTAATGTCCTGCGGACAATTAATATTCGTCAGTCGCTCAGATTCTAAAGCATCCACTGTGTATATCTGTCTCCAGCTACCGAAATACACGTAATGGTTCTAATTACTCGAGTACATATCACACGGACAGTGTACACGCTATTAACATGTAACATAAAGAATGCTCTGGTCATATATTATTGCTAATTCTTGGTCTTACTTCTTTGCAAGCGTTCGCCACTAAGATCCTCAAGTCTAATATTATGCATTTCGAGCAACACGACATTGAAAGTCGTATTTGCGTTTCTGGTCATTTACATTTTCATATAAAATAATAATAACTTTGGCAATAATTTCTCTTTTTTTTTTAGAGATATTCGATTTAATTGATAATTAGTTGTTAAAAATAACATAACATAGATGAAATTTGTGATCGTGACGTATATCATAGTGGTTAGGAAGCAGTGGCGTAGCTAGAAAATTTGGGCCCTAATGCAAATGTGGGCCAAGCCCCCCCACGTCATAAAACAATATAAAAGTGTAATAATGAATTTTAAAAATATTAAAAAATACTTTATTTTCTTTATAATACACTACGAAATAATAATATAAAAGTACAGAAAAATATAATATGAAATTTCAAAATTAAAATTGTTTCTTCCTTGCCTGAGCATTTGCAAAATCATTAATAAGATCTTTGATATCGATTTTTGCTGCTTCTTTGTGCTCAATACATAATAACGCAAGATCACGTAATCTACTTTGGCCGATAGAATTTCTTTTGTAATCCTTAATAATTTTTAATTTGCTAAATGTTCTTTCCACACTAGCAACTGTAACTGGTAGTGTATGAAATAGCATAAATACACTTCCGAAAATTCACTCTCCAAACAACCATATTTTTCCAGAAGAAAATTTTAAAATTGTCTAATAGACATTAAAGGTGTCAAATCTTTTTTTAATAGAGAAAGTACTTGTATGTACTGATTCGAGAATTGGTCAGATATAATATTACAATATTTTTTTAAAAGATTTTCACATTTTTTTTAAATCTCTCTTTCCGGTGACTGAATGATGTTTTTTTGGTTCCAAAAAATCAAACCAGTTTGTTATAGTTATCATCCCTGCAAACCTCTAATTAATTTGGGCATTTATTGTATCCAAAACGTAATAAAATACATTAACTTTAAATTGCTGCTCTCCGTTTTCAAATCGATAGTCACAAGCAAATTCATCAAAATAACGTTTAGATATTCGCAAGCGTTTTGACTCAAACACAATATTTATCCACACTCTGGAGTAAGGTTCTCAGCTTCTGATTTGATTCCGTCATAGGAGTTTCTAAATTCTTTTAAATGTTCAGAGTCACATTGTAGTACTGTTGTGGCTTCATTTAAATCAATATGTATATTTTGCAATTTTTTGGAAGCATAATTTAATTTGACATATTACTTTATGTAAAAAGACAGAAAGAAAAACAAAATTAAATTTCTCCATTTTCTTCTTAATTTGTATTGCTTCTTCTCTTTCTTCCTTTTTATTAGATTTAAGTCCTATTTCTATCAAAACCTTCAAAATATTAACAAATCTTGATTTTACAGCAGTAATAGATGTCCAATCTACCAGACCAGCGTGTTGGATTAAGTTTTTTTAAAGTTACTTTTGACTCACCAGTAAACTTAAAAAACTTTTTACCTTCCGACACAACCAAGTGCCCCATATTTGATTTTTGTTAATAAAATCAACAAATAATATATTTCGTTTTAGGTCTAAATTTCAATTTTTTTTTTGGGCCCCTTTTCAAAGTGAGGCCCGGGTCGGTGAAGAAGTTTACACTTCCAACAGATTTCAAAATCATGAATATATTGGCATATATCGGCAGAATAAGTTGATTTTTTAATTATTGTCTTTCTATTTAGAAGTAATTTAGAAATTTGAAAAAAATTGAAATTCATGGATTAAAAATTGATTGATGTCGTTTGTTTAGGAGATACGATGATAAACTATTGCAATAACGGGACGAGTGGCGGCACAAACGGTGGTGGTTCTCCAACGCCGACATCCGGTGGTGGCTTGGGCGGCGGTGGTACGCCTCCGGGTAGTTCTGGCGGTGGTACGATACCGTCATCGTCAACGTTATCGTCTTCAGCAGCAGCGGCCGCTGCCGCCGCCGCAGCGGTCGCAGCGGGGAACTCGCCTACGGATCACCATGTGACGGGAGTTGGTGGGCACCACGGTACGGGGCATCAACAGCACCAGCAACACCACCAGGAGGAGGATGTTTGGCGCGGTCACAGCATAGCGGCGCTGAGGCGGCGCGCCTCTGAATTGAACGCCGCCATACCCTCCTATCTACAGATCAACTATGACACGCACAACAACGCTTCTGTCTATTGAATATAATATATATACACACACACACACACACACACTACCCCGAATCTCTTCACCATACCTTATATATTAAATGTATGGAGAGAATGGATTGAAATTAAAGGAGCGCCAAGCATAAACATGTAAATAATATGCACTGCAATTTATCGGAGAAAAAAAAACGAAAATAATGCTGAATTATTTATTCATATGCATTGTATGAGTTTTATTCATATTGGATGTGAAATTAAATATTAAATGATTCGAAAGATAATAAAAAAGGCAACCATCGATTCTAGCGAACTTTTTTTTTCTAGCGAGATTTTGTATTCTAAAAAAGGATCTTCGCTCATTACTAATTAATTTGGTTTAAAATATCATGATTTTTTAAAACAATTACTTACATAATATACAATATCACCCAAATATTTATTATTTATTATTAAATAAATATTATTTATCATCATCACTTACATGATAAACATTTTAATACTCATGTTATAGAAGATTTATTAAATTTTATATTTATATTCGTCATTTTTAAATAGTTCAGCATTGTTTATTGATTTTTTTTTGTAATGTCTTGATATAATTCGTTACAAAATATTATTTCTAGATGTTCGATATATCTTAAAATGGGAGAGGATATTTTTTTTGGAAATTTTGAAAATTATAGCGTTATATCGGGATAAATCTAATAATAAAACAAGTTTGTCTATACACAATTTGTTTCTGTTAATCTCGTAATTTATTATTAATAATAATTTATTAATCTCCATAGCTAGGAACAAACCAATGATAATAATAGTTATTTTGAACCGATATATGTATATATTTTCGGAGTATTTGTTGCAAATATAAATATGAAACAAACGTAAATTATTTATGTGTAGCGTTATATAAATTCTGCGTGTGGTAATATTGGAAAAATTTTATTTGGGAGTCCAAAAAAAGATGCATTACAAGTAATTTTATCAACAACTGTTATAAACAGTTCTCTATTTCATATTTAATTTTATAAATGAAATATGAACTTTTGATAGTTTCAAAAATTATTACAAATATAAACTATACCCGCATATGGATTTTCCAATAAAACTTGACGATCTTCGATTGTTTTCCGTTATTATTTCATTAAACAATGGAAATCAATGACGAACTTTCATGGAATGAACCATATGAACTAACTTTTCGTATATAACTGAAATGTCGAAATTTTTATTAATACTTTTATATTGTTTTGTTTGCTCGTCCGATTTTGTAATAGCAAATTATTTTTATTAAAGCATTGTATATATTAAGAGCTACTAGTTAGTTAGCTACTAAGTTGGCAGCTAATAATAATAATAAAAATAACATATTATGTGTCTCTATTAAATGATTGAATGTATTATAAAAATAATCGAGCGAATCATCCTCAATGTATTTCCTAATTTTACATGTTTCATTTAAAAAACGTAGCTACTTTCTTTAATTTCGTTCCTATATCTGATTGTAAAGAGTATCATCATTATTTATTAATTCTTCTAATATTTATAATTATAAGAAGTAATATTACAAAAATATTAAAAAAAATTGTATATCGATTGACACCGTACGCAAAAAAAAATGGAACAAATTCGATAATATCGCAACTCATATTCATAATTAAAGAGCTATAAAACGAGTTGGCCATCGCTTGATGATTTTTCTCAAGACAAATAAATGATAAATCTCGATAAAAAACTGTTTACTAAAATTGTTAGTATTTATCACGAAAATCAACGATATATTTCTCGGCGATAATTCTAATCACGAAATCTACTCGAGCTTGTAAAAAATGCAGATCGTTCAATATAATATTATATTGTTATGTAGTGCGTATAAAAAAGCTTTTTAGTATAGACACAGGAAACAAGTTTATTTCATATTGATGCTACAATTAATTCAGCCATTGGTAATATAGATAAGTTATTGAATTTGTTCCATAGCGTAAGGACAACAATTTTATGTTCATAATCGTACAAAAATTTGAATCGTTAGAATCCGACATGAATCAACAAGTTCAGGAATTAAAAATCTGTAACAGTATAATATTTATATGTGGCAATATATGTAACAACTTAATTTTTCATAATTTAATTACTTGGACAGACTAAAAATGTATGTAACAAAATTTTACAAACTCTGATTTAAATCGGCCAATTTAATTTTTATATATTCTGATGGAAATGTATAGTTTACAAATATACAAATGTTTCTAAAGTATCGATGGTGATTTAACTTTTGTATTATATAAATAGTATACGAAACATTAAATCTGCATTAATGTATTACAAGTATACGATTTTAGATAGATTTTAGCATCCAAACGTGATTCCATATTGTTTTAATTTGATCTGTCTGATAATAATTAATGTAATGTCTGCAAAATTGAGTACACAATATTATATAATGAGACATTTATATTAGAATAGATACACGAAGATTTAAAACTAAAATATTTATTGATAGCAATGTAATAATGTCTTATTATGGTCTGTCTAAAATTGATGTATACGTTTTTATTCTTATGTAAAAGTATATTTATAAAATATGAACATAGCGATTTTGTTGCAAAATATAGATGACGATAATACTAAATATGTCACTTATTTAATCAAATTAATAATTGGTCTTGCTTTTTTACGGAATTCGTTCTACACGAATAAAAAATAATTGCAATGTTATGAAGTGACCAGACTGAATTATTGTAATCGATCAATTATACGCGAATTTGATTTATTTAAAACATTTTCGCAATGATACTCAAAAATACATTTTCTTTTTTGTCATTTTTTTTAATAATTGTTAGCGTAAACATACCATATGGCATAGTTTTTTCTCTTATATCGTGATTTAGTTCTCGATTGATTTTATTTGGTAAAAGAAATAAATAATAAGGTGTAATATTCACCTTATTATTAGTTATTATTGTTTATTTATTATTTTTATTATTTATTTATTATTTTTTTATTATTTATTATTTCTTCGTGCTTATTATTCACTGTTTCGATGAAAACCATCGCACTTTTAGCACAAAATATGGATTATTAAGAATAAATTATTTTTAAATTATTATTAAATCGTGACAAAATAATTATGGATCATTTTTTTCTTGACAATTGTATTTGACATACATTCTAGCTTGTTAAATAGAATGCTTTGATAAGAAACATTATATTTGTCGCCAAGGTAATAAAACAAACAGTTCAAAAATTTGCAAGCGAGAGATATCACTCAAAATTACAATTCAGGTTTGTGAGGATACATCTCAACATATATAAAGTGAGTAACATCATTTTTCTTTTTTAAACCATACAAAATTTACGTTCCTGCTTTTCTAATAGATTGCTAAAAAATTATTTAGTATATATTAGTATCTCCTTAATATTTTCATATTACAAGTAGTAATATTGAATGCGGAAGACTTTAAAAGATTGAATCATTGTAGATGATTCGGATTTTATTTTTTCACTATGGCATATTTTAATAATGCATAGAACTTTCAATGCGCGATAAATTAAACGATATTCCAATTAGGAAAATTTTATTAGTAACTGACAAATGACAAATATAAATGAAATGTGCACGAAATGAGACAGGATGCTTTTATTTTCTTTTTAATTAGTGCAATTTTTATCAGTAAATGTTGGAAACTGCAGGGTATATCTTATTTTCGATATTTGAAATGATTGGGAATTGCTTTTGTTATAGATGGATCCATTTAAGCAAAAGTTTGTCATCTTTTTTTTGGCTATACTATGGATATGTATTGCCAGTGTTAATGGTGATTCAACACCAGCAGAAGAAACTACAACCATTGCAGGAGCTGGTATTGTTGGAACAATGAACGTCCTGTATTTCCTTTGCGCCACATCTTCCGCAATGATATATACTGCATTGAATTGACATTAGCCATTTTTGTATTCGTACGATTGTCTAATATCTAATTTTGTCTTGAAGAATGTGTTGTGAAGTATCGTTGATATAACAATGAAATAAAGCTTTTGTTAATTTGTATTCTATCGATTTCAAAGAGGAATAAAACTTATTTAAAGTCTCTTTTTCAATTGGGAAATGATAAAATTTATCCAGGGTCATAAAGCTAACATTTCTCGTATATTGCTATTCTACTTCATCAAATTTTACTTGAGACATAATGAAATGGAGGTGGCCACAAGCGTTGTAATAATCATCTAATAGTACAAAATATAACTATATATATTCATTTCATGGAGCAGAATTTTTTTAGTATAAATATGATTAAATAAAGGTGCAAGTCAGGCTCAATAATTTAAAATTAAATCGTTTTTGTCAAGTTTGGCAGTTACTATGTAATTCTTGCAACCATCAATTTAAAACAGTAAAATACCGAAAACAAAAATAGCTTAGTCAGAATCTTCAGAATTCTCATTATTCTGTACTATCTGCATTTTCTAATTACTGAATTTCAGTTCTAAATATGAGTGATGGAAACAGAATAGCCAATTTTCACTTGAAAATGAATTAGTCATGCATCAATGAAGGAGCTAACTTTATTTATTAGTATTTTTTATTTAGTTTTATCTTGAGCTAGTGAAGATGGGGGCATAGCCGTTGAAATGTACATCTAGCTACTTAATGCTTGTTACGGTATTTTGGTGATATTCTATATTATAATATGTTTAGAGTTTCATCGCACTATCTAAGAATTAATTAAAGATCTTATTGAATCTTATTGATCTTAATTTTCTAACATTAACACTGTATGCTTACCAATTGTTAGGTACTCTTCCTTTACTGTACAAAAGCTACTTTTGTGTGTGTTCTTCTCTCATACTATCGTGTACTAATTTTCTATCACTTATTTAATGAAAACCGATTGTTCGCCGTAAGGAAACATTATTTTTGCTATTGAATTCATAATTTTTTATATATTCTTATATATATTTCAGAGTAGATGGAAATGTGGTGTTGGACTTTATCAGGACTTTTACCTGAATGGTGAGGACTCAAACCAGTAAGTGATATTCTTATGCCGCACCTACACAGCTTAAAGCCCAATTTTTAAGGCGCACATAGCTTCATGAATGTTTTCTTAGAATTAAAAAAGCATATCTAAAATGGAAATGATTCTGTTCTACTAAAAGGGGTGTCCCTAACAATTGCAATATGTGTTATTTGCTATATTCCAGATTTAAATTAATAAATTTAAGATAAGTGAATAATTTGTAGAATAGTATACAAGGGCTCTATTTACAGAAATTTATTCGAAAATTGAATTCAGTGCCATCATTAGATGAAATCAAAAAGAAGAAATTTTGATGACTTATTACAAAGCGATTTCTGTGAGGGTTCTAGGATGGTTTGCCTGAAGAATATATGCAGCTTTTTATTATACTGAATCGATGTGTAGATATCCTTTTAGTCCTTGCTATCAGTCCTGTAGTTCAGAGTAATATATTGATCGATTCTTCCCGTAGTCGTACAGAAATCTGTAAAGGGTTTCTTCGAAAGCTTAGGATATTAAACACAGAGGTTTCTGAACTTAGATAGATGGCACAGTATATTTCTGATAGTATCTGCAGGAAGTGGTACATTTTTCAAAGAATCTATATTAAAAAAGATCAAGGTGCGTTAAAAACAAAAACAATATGTACTTCTTAGTTAATAAGTACACAATAGTTAATCATTTATAATAAGACATTATTAAAAGTGATTGATACTTACAATTATGATATTTAAATCAAAATTTAAGAATTTTTAGCTCGTAAACTGATTTTTTTTAAATTATTACAAGTGGCACAAGATGGGAACTAAATGGAATACCTATGTCACGAATCGTGATTGATATACTATTAAATAAAGAAGTATTATTATTATCATGACTATTTTTAAAATTATTTTAAATTTATTTTTAGTTATTTTAGGCTGGACAAACCAATATTTGTTGTTATTACTTGTTAGTTTGGTTAATTATTAATTTATATTGTCTTAAAAGATTTATAGGTCATATTATATGCCATTTTTGAAATACTTCTGACAGAGTTGACTTATTCATTTAGTTGTATATCAATCACGATTCGTGAAAGAGGTATTTTATTTAGTTTTTATCTTGTGCTACTGAAGATGGGGACATCGCCTTCGAAATGCGCATCTAGCTATTTAATGGTTTGAGTTACGGTATTTGGGTGATATTTTATACGTAGATTGAATGTTTAAATAAAATTTTAAAGAGTTAACAAAGACGTTTAGCCGCTTTTATTGTAATCGCAAAAAATTGAAAGTTGTGGGTATACTAGGAGTAAAAATGTAAAAATAATACAACACATTTAATAATTTGGATTAATAATTTATTTACAGAATTTAGGAAATAAACTTATATTGCTTATAAAAAGGTTATTATTTATAATAGATCTCATCTAAAGTGTCTTATAATGAAAACAGAAATACTATTTACAATGGTACAATGAAGCGATAGTGATAAAGATGCTGCGTTGCGGTTTCCATGTTGCATTGCGGCTGGATGCTCCCCTGAAAAAGATAGTTTAACTTTTTATTAGATAGTAGTACCCTTTAATGGTAGCAAACTATCATTTGCACGTACATTTTGAAGGCTTTATATTACTATATACAAATAAATATCGATACAATTAATGTATCTCACCATTTATGACGTGTACATTAACACTTGCAGGTGCGGCTATGGTTGGGACACAAGAGTAGTTACCAGAATCAGATAATTTTGCGCTTGCGATATGAAGTCGCGATGTCAAGCCATCAGTCCAAAAATTCTGCAAATAAGACCATGTAGCAATATTATATTTGGACGCACAATTCAATACAAGAAGTCCGTCGAGTACATACTTGTATGGATAGTCGCATTGAAGAGTCTACCTCATTGACATGTTGCAAGACAGTCGCTTCCACAATGGTCAGACCACGATACCAGAAAACAGTGCCCAAGTCGTGAGGTCCTTGGTTTATAATGCACGTCAATATTACGGAACTTCCTGCTTTCACATGCAGATCGCTGGGTCCAAGCACTCGAGCTCTCGCTTCTGTAAGATAATATTTACGAATTATTGACCAATAATTTTGAACTTAGAAATTGAAGAACATATCATGTGATCCTTTTATCGTCATATTCATTTCGGGATGTTAAGTTACCTATGACATTGATGGTAAACGGCAGAGACATCTTCGGTTCGGTATTAACTTGACATTCGTAGATCCCACTGTCACGCAACTGGGGAAATTTAATCTGCAAGGTCCAGTTGTCGGACTTGTCTGGTCGGATCACCTGAAACCGCTGATCGGATGTGTACGTTAGAATACCAGCTGTCAATATGTGCAAGTCCCGTTTACGGATCCATGAAACCTATAATCGAAATAATACCAGATTTAGTTCATACAAATGCAATTTATATTTTTAATAATAAGAGATTATTATGGCATAAATATGTATAAATGTGACTTTAAAAAATTATAAATTCAGAGTATTTACTAACGCTTGATTCAAATGGTTATCTAAAGTTTCATTGTACGGAGTGCATTTTGTGTCCCTGTGGTGAATGTTCCTTGCAATAATTATTATCCCAGTGGCAAAATATCTCATTCTTACTCAACTTTTTTTTTATTCAATCTCATTCTTATTCAACTCTAAGCAGCATCAGTTTCATCCACTTATCTTTTTAATCTACACGCGAAAGACATAAAAATTTATGTTATAACTTGTCCTTAACAATATAATATATTGTTATTGCTATTCGTTGTATTTTTAAAGATAAATAAAATTTTATCAATTGTAATATTTGTTAAAAGAGATGATATATTACTACAGGATAGATGACATAAATTCTATATAATATTGGCTTCATCAAATTACTTAAAACTCAAGTTTAGCTGTCAAAATAACAGAACATCTTTCAATTTTGGAAATGTCGGAATCAGTTTCAAATCTAAGAGCATATACAGAAGCGAAGCCTCTCCCTGACACAGATGCAGAGAGTAAAGAACAGGATTTACTAATACAAGAACGAGCATGCTTGAATGCATCGGCGCAAGTAACAGCGAACGTAGAAGTCTACAACAATATCCATGACCCGTCCGATTCGTCCCCGACGACGATGTGCACGATGGATATGGTTGGTGGTTCACGGGCGATATTACCCGCCAGTGCCTCCATGGTGTGCCGCATCTGTCAGGGAAATGGAAACAGTCACCATGAACCGCTTATATCCCCATGCAATTGCAAGGGTAGCATGGCGTACGTGCACTTATCCTGTCTGGAGCGTTGGTTGAACCAGTCCAGCAGGACGCACTGCGAACTCTGCATGTTCCGTTTCAACTCTATTCAAACGCAAAGGTATGGTATGGTGGAAAGTCTCAAACTCTGGCTGCGTCATCCCCAGAACCGACCTCATTTTCAATCGGATTTGCTTATAGGTAATATCGAACTAAAAGTATTTTTTATTCATTGATTCGAAACGATTGATGAATTATTATTAGACACGGCAAGAATTATTATTGGATTGGAATTAAATATTTTTTGGGTGTTTTGCTTTATATATAATATTATTAAAACTTAGAAGCAGTCAACTCAATGGTTGATGTGAACGGCAATTTACAAGGAAATATTTTGTTTTCACTTTCGCTGTGTGTTATTTGTTAAATATATATATAATTATTTTGCAGGCTCAATTCTGACGTTAGTTACGATTGGTTTGTTAAGTGTTTGTTTGCTGGGAGTTCAATATTTCGTATTGGAATTAAAAAAATACGGTATTCCGAGAATGTTGACTTTAGTGATAATTGGATCATTCTTGGTGGTGGTATTTATAGGCTATATGTTAACAATGTATTTTCTGCTGAGGGATCAACTGCAGCCTTGGTATAGATGGTGGAGGCGTACAGTAAATATAAAATTACTTCTTTCGCCTTCTATGATGCTAGCAAAGAAAAAAGGCTATCACTTTAATCACAGTGAAATAGACATTGCTAGTCGTTGACAAGTGTAAAGATATTATATAATACTTATAATATGTACAAACACTTTTATAAATATATAAAATCTTTTACGGCATTTAATATTACTAGTGATTTTTTATTTGGATAACTCCCTCAACAATATGACATAGACTAATGCAATGATTAGATAAAGATAATGCAAGATAAAGATATGAATTTGATATATCTTGAGTAATATCGTTGTTGCCAATATAATTTTATGTGTACAATATTATGGTTTTGCTAGAAAACAAAACATTAGCATTAAAAAATTTCAGAGATTTCTAATTTACATATAAAGTATTAATCGGTAGATCTAGTCACGAATAGGGCAACGGACAGAAAAAAGATATGCAGCTAGAATTCATTTTACAGACTTTACTCACATACTAGAAAAAGTTAAATAAATCTGCCAAGTAGAAACGTAGCGACGCCTCAGAACGTTGTAAATCATCAAATGTAGCCAGCTACAAACCATACGTAAACGCACCTAAGACCGGAATCTTTTCCCTGTTCAATGTTATACAGGCAGCGAATTATTAGCCAAAAACCACCAAAAAGAACCAGCGAAAGTTGCTTCCCGAAGATGGGCCTTTTAACTTGATCCCTACCCAGTGCAGGATTACAGAACGGTTTCAAAAAAAATCATGGTGATAGTTATACATATGGTCGTGTGTGATTAAAAGTTGTTAATTGTGGTGTAAATGCTATATTTATTATATATAATAATTATAATATTTTATATGCTTTTTATGCAACTTAATTTATTTGTTACAGCTCCTTTATAACGATAAAATTATCATGCACTATTTGATTTTGTGGTGTTATTTCTAAGCTTATGGCTTTTTCAATTTGACAGTACCGTACAAGAACAAATCGTTCCACATTGATTATTTAGGCATTATAGTTAACACGCAGGGGAAAAAATACAGGAGCGATTATACAGGTTAGTTTGTAAAATATATGAGAAGGGAGAAGTACCACAGGATTTTCAGCGTAGTAGAATAGTAACAATGCCGAAGAAAATAGGAGCTAATTTGTGTGAGAACTATAGGACCATTAGCCTACTATCACATGCATCGAAGATATTGCTAAAGATTATTTATAGGAGATTAGAAAATAAAGTAGAGGAAAGGCTAGGAGAAGATCAGTTTGGTTTTAGGAAAAACAGAGGGACGAGGGAGGCGATTTTAGCACTAAGAACAGTAGTAGAAAAAAGAATGAGGGTAGGAAAGGTAACTTGCATAGCTTTTGTAGATTTAGAAAAGGCATTTGATAATGTAGATTGGGACATAATGTTTAGAATTTTAAAAGAAACGGGTATAGATTATAAGGATAGGACAATAATTTTTAATTTATATAAACACCAAACTGCCTTAGTTAGAATTGAGGGAGAAGAAGAGGTAGCAAAAATAGGGAAGGGAGTTCGGCAGGGATGTACACTTTCACCGTTATTATTTAATCTATATATAGAAGATGCAATAAACAAAGTAAAAGAAGAGTATAGTGTAGGTGTGAATGTACAGGGAGAGAAAATATATATGTTGAGATTCGCCGACGATATAGCTATATTGGAAGAAAGCGAAAAGAATTTAGAAAGGGTATTAAATGGTATGCAGGCAGTATTGACTAGGGATTTTAACATGAAAATAAATATAGGTAAAACTAAAGTGATGAGGTGTGACAAAAAGGAATGCAGTAGAAAAATGAGGATCACAATAGGAGATAATAGAATCGAAGAAGTGGCAGATTTTTGTTATTTAGGCAGTAGAATCACAAAAGATAATCGAAGCAAGGTAGATATAAAGTGTAGGATAGCACAGGGTAGGAAGGCATTCGTAGAAAAGGAACAGATTTTAAGATCAAATATTGACTTGGGTATTAGAAAAAGATTACTGAAGGTATATGTTTGGAGTGTAGCACTGTACGGGTGTGAGGCGTGAACTATAGGAAAGGAAGAGAAGCTGTACTAGAGTTAGTAGGGGAGAAGAGAAGTATTTGGAGAGTGTTACAGCGTAGGAGAGACAGATTAGTAGGGCATATCCTTAGGCATGGGGGGATTATGCAATTGATCATAGAAGTTAGAGTGGAGGGAAAGAGAGGGGTAGGTAGGCCTAAATTGGAGTATGTGAGTCAGATAGTTGAAGACGTTGAGATGAATAGCTATAGGGAGATGAAGGGATTAGCTCAGGATAGATCGGCATGGCGTGCTGTTTCCAACCAATCTTTTGGATTGCGGACTCTTTAACTATAGTTAACGAGAAAAATCTGACAAAAAACGGTATAACATTGCAAGGGATTATATTTGACCCATCCTGTATATGATTTATATTCTGGGAATAGGAGTTTGATTAAACTGTTAGGAATAAGTACAATAACTGATGAACAAACACAGTTTGACATGTATTTTTCTAACATAGAAAAACATAAGCTGAAAATATGTAACATTATTTCGCCAGACTCAGTCTTTAGCAATACAACGGTTAACATTAAATCCACATTCAAAGATTTAATCGGATAATAGAATCGCTGTTAAATCGAAGTCTTAAAACGTGCTTTCCAGCGAACGCAGAACATATACTTCGACCAAACTGCCAAGTACCATTAAATTTTCTCTAAGCTCTCTGTACTAATCTCCGCGCAGTTTGTAATTGCAAAATTTATTATTGTCTCAAATGTTTTTAAGAGTGTTAGTCTTTAATTTTGCAGTCGAATAAAAACTGGACAACTAAATGACCCTGGTATAGTTTTAAGTGCAAAACATAAAATTTCCAAGGAAAAATTCCGCTTCGACTTTTCCGCGCAGATGTTTATCTAAATGACTTGAAAGTTAACACTTTATATAAAACTTTATCCATAAACGAACTGAGTTTTGGTGTTATGTTAATAAACTTTCGATTATACTTGGATAATAATTAAAACTATAATAAACTAGCGCATACTATAAAATATTACAACGGCTTTGATGACGGGCTATCATTTTTTCATAATGAGTTGGCATAAAGAGGAAATGGCTCACATAACGACAGAACAAACAATGATGCCATTGATTACGATGATACGAATAATTGATTTTAAATCCGCTATAACATAATTTCCATATATTTATATTTGTGGCTCGTGTTGCAATCTCGCTTTTGACCGAACATAAACATGTTGTGGGATAGCTGCAAGTAATTAGGACGATGAAATACAGGAGGAATTTCCTGGACATTGGTTCGCTAACTTCACATAATTTGTTACTGTCGGAGAGCGAGAGAGGGCGGGCGGGTGGGCCAAGGGCGATAGAGGCAAGTTACAGTACGTTGGTCCAGCTAAATCTTTCCACCTCAAACTCCTCCAGCAGCACTACTGAAGCCCCGTTACCTTCATTGTCGAACGAGCATCCATCAATATAATGCGACCACTCTTCATCCAAGCACAGAAGATTATCATTGGTATGGCTACTCCATCACTATATCCCCTTCGATCTGAAGAAATGATATTGCAAAAATTCAACAAATTTTTGAAAGTATTGCAAAGTGAAATGCACAAACACTTTCACATTCTACTTTCATTAATTGTAATCTAATTGAAATTGAAAAAAATCATTTGCTAAAATATATAAGTTATAATTTTTTTAAATCTATAAAAAGACGTACAAATTTTGTTCAAATAAATATATGTTATATAACTTAGTTTTCTATATTTTCAATGATGTATAATTTCTCACCATTTAAAGAATGCTGAGGTCAATTGTTGCTATATCAAATAATTGTAAATTATTGGCATATTTCGTTTGATTTGGTAGTTTATTCTATGATATTAAATTTCCAAATGCCCAGGTATTCCTCGATAATTTGCAGAATATCAATTACCACAGAAGACTAATTACATATTACGCTATATATCTTCTATTGTTTTCGGGTATAAGATTGTGAATGAAACGCAGAATTTTATGGGTATACATCAACAGTTTTAAACCAAATTTTATTAGAAATAAATATTAAAATTATCAAAATTGCGGAATATTGAAGAAGGCATAGTTATATATAATTTGCATATATCAATTTTTAATTAAAAATTTACAAGTGGATATATGAAATGGTTTTTATTTGTTGTTCATTAAAACACAGTGTAGCTTTTTGCTTCGAGAAAATTTCAATAATGCTTTGGCGTTTTTTAAGACAAATATTATTAGGTTTTTTCATAAATATATTTCATGACGTTGTATTTTGTGGTACGATAAGCCTTATCAAATTTACTAAATGATTGACTGATTTATAGAAACTCATTATACCAGAGAATTACTTATTGCGGGTAGAAAAGTTTTGGGATTCTGCAGAAAAGCCTACATTTACATATAGGGTGAGAGAGGGTGATGGTGGGTGGTGAAACGTTCCTATTACCCTCCACAGTGTTGTATACCAGCCTATATTATTCAATGTACCCGGAAACAATGGTGTTCGCTTTCCTTAATATAATAATTTCTATAATGCTGGATTTAACGCATTTTGGACTTCGACAGGCTATTTGTAGATATAGCGAAAATAGATTTATCAACTTTGCCATCTAGGCCATAATATTCATGTGCGATAATATATAGTTTGGGAGGAGATGAACCGCAGAATTTAAGCGTTTGGGAAATCATTTTCTGTTCTTAATTAGATTAAATAAATTAAAATATTTTCAATATGCTTTTAATATATTAATTTTGACTGCATTGGTAAATGTAATTAGTAACCCACCATAATCTATTTTTAAAGTTATCAATTCATTTATACGCGTAAATGTGTAATATATATTTTAAAATGTATGTATTTAAGAAAACATATTTTTTAAATTATTTTTTACTACAAGCTGAAATAAAAGCAATATGTACTGTTGTTTCAAGAAAATATTAATTGAAGATAAAACGAACAAATGTTTTTTAAAATGAAATTAAATATTCAAGAAATTGTGATGGATGTAATCATTTGTTGGTTGGTTGACCATGCTTTCTTGTCTTTTATAATTTATAGTATATGGGAGTAAAGTTTATATTAATGCATTTTATGATATTGAAGCTCTGACATCGAATTTGGTATTCAGGTTGCTACCTTTTCTCTTTGAAGGGCAACTAGAAGTCTCCAGAGCGGTCCCGATGAATCAGTGTAAATTGTTCGCCGTAAATTGTTCCCCGGTATATTGTTCCCCGGTAAGTTGTTCCCCGGTAAGTTGTTCACCATGTAAATTGTTCCCCGGCAAGTTGTTCCCCAGATAAATTGTTTTTATTTATCCTGACCTGACGTGACCTGACATGACCTAACCTGACCTGTTCTGACCTGACCTGACCCGACTTGACCTTACCTGACCTGACCTGACCTGACCCCAAGAATTTATCTTGTTCCACAGATAAATTCCCCAGATCTGGCTTTTCTAATTTTTCTTTTCATATTATCATAGATAGATTACATACTGGTTAAAGAGAGGTTTAGGAACCAGATTAAGAATTGTAAGAGTTACCCTGGAGCAGATATTGATAGTGACCATAATTTAGTAGTCCTGGACTCAGAGGTCAAATTCAAGAAATTACAGAAGTCTAAACAGGTCAGAGTAGATGTCGATAGGTTAAAATTAGCTGATGTATGTGAAAAGTACAAGCAGAAAGTAGAAATCATGGCTAATGGAATATCTAGGAACGACATAGATTGCGAATGGAGGGAAATCAGAAATGGGTTAACTACAGCAGCAAATGAAGTATTAGGCACAAAGAAAAGGGCAGGTAGGAGGGAATGGATCACGGAAGAAATAGTTAAAATGATAGAAGCAAGAAGGAAAATTAAAATTGGAAACACAGAAGCAGGACAGAAAAAATATAAGGAACTAAGGAACTTAATTAATAGGAAATGCAAGCTAGCGAAAGAAGAGTGGATAAAAGGAAATTGTGAGGATATTGAGGAGGATATGAGAAGAGGTAAAGTAGATTTGGGCTACAGGAAAATTAAGTCACATTTTTCTAAAGTAAAACCAAAGGGTAACATTATATGTGATAAGCAGGGTAAGGAACTCACAGAAAATAAGGAAAAAGCTAGAAGATGGAAGGAGTATCTTGAAGATTTATATAAAGGTAGGCAGGACATGGAGGAGCTAGAAAATGTGGAACAGATAGATGAGGATGACTTAGGTCCTAGCATACTTAGGTCAGAGTTTCATAGAGCATTAAATGATTTACGGAATAACAAAGCAGCGGGGATTGATATGATACCAGCCGAATTAATAAAACACGCAGGGGAAAAAATGCAGGAGCGATTATACAGGTTAGTTTGTAAAATATATGAGAAGGGAGAAGTACCACAGGATTTTCGGCGTAGTAGAATAGTAACAATGCCGAAGAAAATAGGAGCTAATTTGTGTGAGAACTATAGGACCATTAGCCTACTATCACATGCATCGAAGATATTGTTAAAGATTATTTATAGGAGATTAGAAAATAAAGTAGAGGAAAGGCTAGGAGAAGATCAGTTTGGTTTTAGGAAAAACAGAGGGACGAGGGAGGCGATTCTAGCACTAAGAACGGTAGTAGAAAAAAGAAATAGGGTAGGAAAGGTAACTTGCATAGCTTTTGTAGACTTAGAAAAGGCATTTGACAATGTAGATTGGGACATAATGTTTAGAATTTTAAAAGAAACGGGTATAGATTATAAGGATAGGAGAATAATTTTTAATTTATATAAACACCAAACTGCCTTAGTTAGAATTGAGGGGGAAGAAGAGGTAGCAAAAATAGGGAAGGGAGTTCGGCAGGGATGTACACTCTCACCGCTATTATTTAATCTATATATAGAAGATGCAATAAACAAAGTAAAAGAAGAGTATAGTGTAGGTGTGAATGTACAGGGAGAGAAAATATATATGCTGAGATTCGCCGACGATATAGCTATATTGGAAGAAAGCGAAAAGAAATTAGAAAGGGTATTGAATGGTATGCAGGCAGTATTGACTAGGGATTTTAACATGAAAATAAATATAGGTAAAACTAAAGTGATGAGGTGTGACAAAAAGGAATGCAGTAGAAAAATGAGGATCACAATAGGAGATAATAGAATCGAAGAAGTGTCAGATTTTTGTTATTTAGGCAGTAGAATCACAAAAGATAATCGAAGCAAGGTAGATATAAAGTGTAGGATAGCACAGGGTAGGAAGGCATTCGTAGAAAAAGAACAGATTTTAAGATCAAATATTGACTTGGGTATTAGAAAAAGATTACTGAAGGTATATGTTTGGAGTGTAGCACTGTACGGGTGTGAGGCGTGGACTATAGGAAAGGAAGAGAAGCGTAGATTAGAAGCACTTGAAATGTGGTGTTATAGGAGGATGATGAGGATTGGTTGGGAAGATAAAGTAACAAATGAAGCTGTACTAGAGTTAGTTGGGGAGAAGAGAAGTATTTGGAGAGTGTTACAACGTAGGAGAGACAGATTAGTAGGGCATATTCTTAGGCATGGGGGGATTATGCAATTGATCATAGAAGGTAGAGTGGAGGGAAAGAGAGGGGTAGGTAGGCCTAGATTGGAGTATGTGAGTCAGATAGTTGAAGACGTTGAGATGAATAGCTATAGGGAGATGAAGGGATTAGCTCAGGATAGATCGGCATGGCGTGCTGTTTCCAACCAATCTTTAGGATTGCGGACTCTTTAACTAACTAGGGAGATGAAGGGATTAGCTCAGGATAGATCGGCATGGCGTGCTGTTTCCAACCAATCTTTAGGATTGCGGACTCTTTAACTAACTATTATCATATTTCCAACTTATCGGGGACCAATTTACCTGGGGAACAACTTACCGGGGAACAACTTGCCGGGGAACAATTTACGGCGAACAATTTACCGGGACCGGGACCCGATACCTTCCCTTCAATTAGGCAATTTTAACATTTCCTTGATATTTGGCTTAAAGTTATTAGCGCATGTGTAGGTAAATTGAAACAAGTGACCGTTTTTATAAAGTGGAAGCGACTATTTTCAATTATCAATATATAGTTTTAAAAATTATCACTACGGTGTTAAATATTAGTATAGAATATCACCCAAATACCATAACTCAAAGCATTAAGTAGCTAGATGCGCATTTCGAATGCTATGCCACCATCTTCAGTAGAACTAAATAAAAAAAACTTTCGAAATGTACATCTAGCTACATAATGCTTTAAGTTACGGTATTTTGGTGATATTCTATACTAATATTTAACACGGTAGTGATAATTAAAAATATATATATATATAAATTAATAATTAACGAAACTGACAAGTTACGACAATAAACATTGGTTTATCAAACCTAAAATAACCAAAAATAAATTTAAAAATAGTTCTTATTAGTTAGTTAAAGAGTCCGCAATCCTAAAGATTGGTTGGAAACAGCACGCCATGCCGATCTATCCCGAGCTAATCCTTTCATCTCCCTATAGCTATTCATCTCAACGTCTTCAACTATCTGACTCACATACTCCAATTTAGGCCTACCTACCCCTCTCTTTCCCTCCACTCTACCTTCTATGATCAATTGCATAATCCCCCCATGCCTAAGGATATGCCCTACTAATCTGTCTCTCCTACGCTGTAACACTCTCCAAATACTTTTCTTCTCCCCTACTAAGTCTAGTACAGCTTCATTTGTTACTTTATCTTCCCAACCAATCCTCATCATCCTCCTATAACACCACATTTCGAATGCTTGTAATCTACGCTTCTCTTCCTTTCCTATAGTCCACGCCACACACCCGTACAGTGCTACACTCCAAACATATACCTTCAGTAATCTTTTTCTAATACCCAAGTCAATATTTGATCTTAAAATCTGTTCCTTTTCTACGAATGCCTTCCTACCCTGTGCTATCCTACACTTTATATCTACCTTGCTTCGATTATCTTTTGTGATTCTACTGCCTAAATAACAAAAATCTGACACTTCTTCGATTCTATTATCTCCTATTGTGATCCTCATTTTTCTACTGCATTCCTTTTTGTCACACCTCATCACTTTAGTTTTACCTATATTTATTTTCATGTTAAAATCCCTAGTCAATACTGCCTGCATACCATTCAATACCCTTTCTAAATTCTTTTCGTTTTCTTCCAATATAGCTATATCGTCGGCGAATCTCAACATATATATTTTTTCTCCCTGTACATTCACACCTACACTATACTCTTCTTTTACTTTGTTTATTGCATCTTGTATATATAGATTAAATAATAACGGTGAAAGTGTACATCCCTGCCGAACTCCCTTCCCTATTTTTGCTACCTCTTCTTCCCCCTCTATTCTAACTAAGGCAGTTTGGTGTTTATATAAATTAAAAATTATTCTCCTATCCTTATAATCTATACCCGTTTCTTTTAAAATTCTAAACATTATGTCCCAATCTACATTATCAAATGCCTTTTCTAAGTCTACAAAAGCTATGCAAGTTACCTTTCCTACCCTATTTCTTTTTTCTACTACCGTTCTTAGTGCTAGAATCGCCTCTCTCGTCCCTCTGTTTTTCCTAAAACCAAACTGATCTTCTCCTAGCCTTTCCTCTACTTTATTTTCTAATCTCCTATAAATAATCTTTAGCAATATCTTCGATGCATGTGATAGTAGACTAATGGTCCTATAGTTCTCACACAAATTAGCTCCTATTTTCTTCGGCATTGTTACTATTCTACTACGCTGAAAATCCTGTGGTACTTCTCCCTTCTCATATATTTTACAAACTAACCTGTATAATCGCTCCTGCATTTTTTCCCCTGCGTGTTTTATTAATTCGGCTGGTATCATATCAATCCCCGCTGCTTTGTTATTCCGTAAATCATTTAATGCTCTATGCTCATCTCTATATTTAAATAAATTAAATAGACAAGATGAAATTGGGCCTGAATTTTTTAAATTCATTAAATTTGATTTAGATTTATGCATTTTCTTAAGTATTTAACTCGGAGTAATTCAAAACACTTTTAAGTAATTTAAGTTTACTAATTTGAATAGGATGACCTGATTTAATTAAAAATATGCCTGGCTACAGCACTTTTATCTTTTCTATTTACTATTGAATGAGCGAAATGCTTCTTCAATCTAGTTTCAATTGGTCTACGTGTTTGTCCTATATACACTTTAGGATATACTTTTAGTATATAGGATAAATGTTTAGAATTTTACGATCTGCAAGCCTGTTGGATTTAAGATACTAAAAATTCAGCAGTAAAGGTGGCATCGTGTAATTTCACTTTTTATGATGCCCCAGCGACCGCAACTCCAAAATGTAGGATATATATTAGGATATATGTAGGATATTGTTGTATGTCTTTTACGACTTCTTTAATTGTAAGTCGAGCGTATAATGTTGCTCTGCACTTCCGCAGGTGCGGATTGCAAAAAAATATACATTAATTAAATACATTTATTTATAGATGAAATGGAAAATGCCATCGCAAGTAGCACTTTATTAATCCTTGGACTGAGCAATCATGTTACAAGTCATAACTTAATAATTTGTCTTTAAATAATTGTTTGCGGGATAAGTAGTTGTATTTGTTAAAAATGTCTGTATTCTTTATCAAGCTATTTTACTATCAAGCATTATTTTGTTTAAGAAAGCTCCATATTTCATAATTCATTGATGACAATGTGGTCGAATCAATTTGATTAAAGTATTGGAAGCAATTGAGTAAATTATAGTTTCGAGGGAAATGAAATATCACGATTGAAGGGTTGAACATCTCTTATATAGATGATAAGTTGAGTTAAGAAACTTGCGAAAATGTCTGCGTGATTTATTATGAACGAAGCAACGATACGTGCTGAGCGAAGCAAAACATGTGTTGGTCATATTTGCAGGAAATTTATTTATGCCTATCAAAAAGTTTGTTATTTCTTTCATTTTCACGATTCCCTTGCGTGTACGATTTGCAGGACCTATTTTCTGTCATTATCTATTGGAAAATCTTTCATTAAATTTATGCCATACAAAGATTACTATTGGTAAACGTTTTAGATTGTTAAACGAAATTAAGGCGATATTGACGAACAAATTTTGCTTGTCTTGATATTTTTGATTTTAAGCCAATTTCGCTGGTGAAAATGCAATTGTCTATTCACTATATGTTAGAAGCGTAAGACTATATATACTAACAGCATCTCTTCTACTAATTTATTTATACGAAGTAATTCACTTCGCATCCGATTTTGTAATAGAACAAGCCAATTGATTCTTGAACAACTTATATGAGGACGTAGTTACATGCTTTGACGTTAAAATACGCAAGGGCACAAAAAGAACACATTATATTATAGAAAACAATACGATTGTTCTAAATTACCTTGGTTCTAATTGTGGTAATTTGATAAGTAGTACAATTATCTATACATCATTTTTGATCCCAATAATATAACAGTATGAACCAAAATTTGGAATTCAGAAGTTGACAATTTATGATGTTTAAATTTTTATATAAGACACTATAACTTTTCAAAATAAACTAGTCTTTAAAAATATATATTGACAGATATAAGGAAGCATCTCGAATACTGAACTCGATAAAAAACAAAATCTAAAGACAAATCTACCTCACTATGTTGTAAAGTTACATTTGGAAGTCGCATAGTTATAATAGAGATTCATATCGCATACAAGCTTCGTATATAATTTTTTTTATACGACGAGAAAAATAGTATACTATCGTTCTAGAAATGTAAGTCTTTCGGGTAAATGCATTTTTTTTTTGATTTTCTGTAGAATTTAAACATTCATAAAATTGAAGAGTATTGATTCTATTAAATGGCAAATATTGAGAATGTGTTTTTCTAGCATTAAAATGAGTCTTAAAAAAATCTCTTAAAGTCTGCATATACGGGCATTTTTAAATAATGCTTATAGCTGGTAGTTAGACTATTCAAAATAAGTATTGATAGACACAATTTTTTTAAGTGTCTAATATATTGTATACAAATATTCCTATGTTTTTTATTTTGTTTTACGTTAATACTTTACAATATTGTTTCAAAACAATGAAAATGTGTACCGAAATTTCAAAAGGATATTTCAAATTATAATTCCATGTCTTTGAAATTAGGTTGTAATAATCGTGATGCTTTTTTCTAATTATCTTGAATTTACGAATGAAGTGGAAATGGGATAATGACAAAGCAGCTGATGAAGTGTATTATGTATCCAAAAATAGATTAAATTGAAGATTTTAACATATGCGTCTTATAAACATTGTGGGTATCATTTGCGGGTACAAAATGCGAATGCAAAATATAAATAAAACTGAACTACAGCAATAAAATATATGAATATTTACGCAGATATAATTAAAATAATTTCTGTGGAATGCAGGGCTGTTTTTATATAAACGAAACATGTTAAAATTGTTTAAAATTCAATACTTTACATAAATTTATGGAAATAATTGGGTAGCTTTTCGAAGAACTTTTGGAAATTCTTTCTGCACCATAAGAATGCAATTATTAATATCTGTCGGAGTAACATGTGCATTCATAGCCTTATTTATTTACTAGCAATTCAGAAGAATTGAAACGGCTGGCATTGTATTGTATATTCTACTGTTAGAGATGAAAAAAATACACTATTAGTATAGAATAGAGGATATAGGAATATAAATATAGGACAAACACGTAGACTAATTGAAACTAGCTTTAAGAAGCATTTAAATCATTTCAGATTAAATAGAAAAGATGAAAGTGCTGTCGCCGAGCAAATTTTTAAAACCAGGTCATCGAGGTATTTTTGAATCTAGTCATCCTTATATTTTATATTTAAATTATTTAAATAGTTGAGTTAAATTTTATAGTTGACATTCAGTAGAACAGTTAATAAAAAAAGTTCATAGCTTTTTCGAAATGTTTGTGTCATGTTGACTTATTTATTTAATAGTATATCAATCACGATTCGTGACAGAGGTATTTTATTTAGTTTTTACCTTGTGCTACTGAAGATGGGGGCATAGCCTTCGAAATGTATATCTAGCTACTTTAACTTACGATATTTCGGTGATACTATTATTTAACACCGTAGCGATAATTTTTAAAACACCGATATTGTAAAATACCTACATTTATTTACTATGTTTTATTCCATTAATTTATCCAAAATACAAATAATTTGACAATGGTTATAGAATTCCTCTTGTATATTTATATATTTTCAGGCTTCCTTCTTTCAAAATAATGATTCTACATATATCATTTTCTAGTAACATATCTTAAGCAACAATTTTAAAAAAATTACACTCTATTCTCTACAAATATTTAATTAACTTTCTGCGATAAGAAAATATATTTCCATCGATGCAAGAACATATCGATACCGTGATAAAATATCGATATATCTGCATCGTTATACCGCTATCATCCCAATATCTATAGGGTTATATGTCTTCAGCTGTGAGCGGCATTTTGGCGGCTGTTACCCTTAAAGTTGCGTAAATTACATACATACTTCCCGTGTCAGACTACTCACTCACAACTCAGCCTCTTAGCGCCCACAATATGGCAGACGGAACAAGTTTTCAGTCCGAACAGACAAGTTTCTCTTTGATATATAACTGGAAGAGATGTAGTATGGTAGTGTTATGTTTGTCTTGTTGTTGTTCGTCTTTAATGCATTTTAATCCGGTGTGTCGTTAGAAATATATTCATAATAGTTTTTTGGTTTGCAGGATTGGTTGCGAAATCTATTTAATTGGCCTGGGTAAGTGGATCATAGGCAATGTTGCCATTTTTTTATATGTTTTTTAAAATGTGATACATCACTGTTTACTTATAATTAAAATTCAACGGAATATAAATATTCTTTCATGTACTTTATTAGATGCATAAGAATAAAAATATTATACTATTCATTCTATAAATTATCAACTCTCTAACTGTTAAAAATATATGACACTTCTTCTATTCTTATCCTCATTTTTCGCTTGCATTCCTCCTTGTCACACCTCATCACTTTGGTCTTGCCTATATTTATCTTCATGTTATAATCCCTAGTCATTACTTCCTACATACCATTTAATACATGTTCTAAATTCTGCTCCCTTTCTTCCAATATATGTCAACATATATATTTCCTCTCCCTGTTGAATTTTCACACCTACACTATACTTTTCTTTTATCTTGTTTATCGCATCTCATATATACAGGTTAAATAACAATGGCGAAAGTGTACATTCCTGCCTGACTCCATTTTCCATTCTCACTACCTCTTCTTCCCCCATCAATTCTAAACTAAAGCCGTTTGATGTAATTATAATATATACATTAAAAACAAGCGCAAAACAAAATGTATCGCCACATTCGAAATCTGGCGATTCTAACCGACGCCCATGAATATTTTATATCATATATTTGGAGGATATAACTACGGTTAGGTAGCCTAACTGACGGAACTCACAGCTTTATCGCCGAGTTGCTCGACGCGGCAATGCAGGAAGGCGGTCTGTCCCACGGCGGTGGTGACATTTCGCGGCACATTGAATTCGAAATAGGGGTAGGTGCTGACGTTGCCACCGTTGAGCTGTGTCTCGTCCATGAATCCCCGAGCGCCACCTGCAAACAAACCCGCAACACCAGTTAGATTTATAAATTATATTCCAGTCATTTTCGTTTACACTTTTTGGACCGAGAAATTAATAGGGCCACCGTGAACAGGACACGGTAAGTTACTACAAAATGGTGTTATATTCAAAGTCAATTTTCTTTTAATTACATGAAGATAATAGGATTTTTTCTACGTATTTCTATGTGGAAAGGACCAATTTGATTTCGGTTAACATTTCATTTATTTGGTAGGAATAGTTTGATTTTGGCATGGGATATTATTAACATGGCCAGCATATACGCTTAAAATGAGTATTGGTTACCCTATACATGACAGACAAGATTCGAATTTATATTTTCTAATAATTTGTCAGAACATGCTTAATGCGATATTAGGCGTTGAACGCTTTTTTATTTTTATAGAGAACAAATATTGCATTGATTCATTTTGTAGTCTTAAATTCTGGAAATTGCCCCCAGCAAAGTTCTTTTCCTCTAAACATAAGAATTTCGTTCGCATCGTGACTTTTCTTGTGAATTCAGTATTCGCATATGTTTACTTTCTCTATTTTAATTAAATGCTCTAACATCAAACTTTGCGAATGTAAGAAGTTTTTGAATTAAATTACTCGTAGTTTAATATAATAGTTCTCTACACAGACTTATAATAATCAGTTGTTAAGTTCTATCGCTAGAAACTTATTTATTGAAATTATTATTTCTAACTATATGAACTAAGTTATTGGTCTGGAACAAAAGCACGAAATATGCTGAGGGATACACAAAGTTTTTGATTTTCAAAATAAATTTGTAAACAGACATAATTGTAATAATATTAATTATATAATTCTGTCAATTTTAATTTTTTTTTTAATTTATTTGTGATGAAAGTGAATTATATCATTTTTATTAGGGTGTTTGTATACATTTAATTTTTTTTTTGATTTTCGAGCATATCTTGCATTTTTATGTATTTTTATTTTTATTTTTATTTTTATTTTTATGTTCAACTAAATAAAAATAGGTCCCAAATAAAGTAGACGACGAAATCAGATGTCAATGTTCAATAGTGAATAAAAAAAATTAAATTTTCAAGTCAAAAATATATGAATATAAAAAATATATAAAAAAAAAATATATATAAAAAAAGTTTGCATGTTTTTCAATTGTTCATTGCATATTCAGTATCTATTGATAAAGAAGAGAACTAAAAAATACAATGTTTTGTATCACGGTTAACCGAATAAAGAAAAAATCTATAATGGCAAGAGTGATAAGTTAAATAACTTGAAAAATGGATCTACTAAAATGACAAAACGAACGTATAACATTATATAAGGTACTATCTCACAAGAACGAAACGATTCCATTTATATAATACTCGGGAAAACATAACTTCGAACGGATTTTCAATAAAGTTAAAGCTCGGACACTTTGTTGAGACATGAAAATCGGTGAATAAAATATACTTATAAATTTGCTAGAAACGGCATGGGATAGTCACCGTAAATCATATATCACATGGCTGCACGGAAGAGTACTCCGAAGTCGCGTATCGACCAGAAGTTTGCATAGAAAATTTATTCATATCGCCTATCATAAATTTAATGGACTAGATTTATGTCTGGCTATCGTTCCAAGTCTATTAATCAATTACAGGATTTGTAAAATTCAAATCAAACGCAACCCAATAATTTACCATTGACATGCACGTAATTTACCATCAATTTAGTATGCATAATTAATAACAATATCATAAATAGAATAATGTTTAGAATTTTAAAAGAAACGGGTATAGATTATAAGGATAGGAGAATAATTTTTAATTTATATAAACACCAAACTGCCTTAGTTAGAATTGAGGGGGAAGAAGAGGTAGCAAAAATAGGGAAGGGAGTTCGGCAGGGATGTACACTTTCACCGTTATTATTTAATCTATATATAGAAGATGCAATAAACAAAGTAAAAGAAGAGTATAGTGTAGGTGTGAATGTACAGGGAGAGAAAATATATATGTTGAGATTCGCCGACGATATAGCTATATTGGAAGAAAGCGAAAAGAATTTAGAAAGGGTATTGAATGGTATACAGGCAGTATTGACTAGGGATTTTAACATGAAAATAAATATAGGTAAAACTAAAGTGATGAGGTGTGACAAAAAGGAATGCAGTAGAAAAATGAGGATCACAATAGGAGATAATAGAAACGAAGAAGTGTCAGATTTTTGTTATTTAGGCAGTAGAATCACAAAAGATAATCGAAGCAAGGTAGATATAAAGTGTAGGATAGCACAGGGTAGGAAGGCATTCGTAGAAAAGGAACAGATTTTAAGATCAAATATTGACTTGGGTATTAGAAAAAGATTACTGAAGGTATATGTTTGGAGTGTAGCACTGTACGGGTGTGAGGCGTGGACTATAGCAAAGGAAGAGAAGCGTAGATTACAAGCATTCGAAATGTGGTGTTATAGGAGGATGATGAGGATTGGTTGGGAAGATAAAGTAACAAATGAAGCTGTACTAGAGTTAGTAGGGGAGAAGAGAAGTATTTGGAGAGTGTTACAGCGTAGGAGAGACAGATTAGTAGGGCATATTCTTAGGCATGGGGGGATTATGCAATTGATCATAGAAGGTAGAGTGGAGGGAAAGAGAGGGGTAGGTAGGCCTAGATTGGAGTATGTGAGTCAGATAGTTGAAGACGTTGAGATGAATAGCTATAGGGAGATGAAGGGATTAGCTCAGGATAGATCGGCATGGCGTGCTATTTCCAACCAATCTTTAGGATTGCGGACTCTTTAACTAACTATCATAAATACATACTGTTTAACAAATTTTGATAAAACAATTTTTTTACAACTTTTTTAGAACTTCTGATAAATGATGAAATACATGTTTGTTAGTTTTGACGTTTCTGGATAATTACTTGAATACTAACCTACATAAACTCGATCTCAATATTATATCAATGTCTATTAAATTATTTAGCAGCTTGTTACTAAAAATATTACTTAAAATAATCCATATTGTTAAACTTCTGCAGTCACAAATCTTACAAAAGGCCTTTACAAAAATCTTTAGATTTATTGGAATATAAAGTAATATATCGTCCTTATGTCCTTTAGTGGATTGAATTTAGTTCTCATTTCATTCATTTTATTGTAATATGGAAATCGGCATTGATAAACTCCAAGAAAATGTTTTTTACTTTAAAATGACAATCCAAAAATAATTAGGACTGAAGATTGACATAGATCTATGTATGTATAAATAGAGATGCAACGAGCAATGAATAATGAAGCATGTGCAAATATAGAAAGGCAAAGGCAAAGACAGCAATTGCCTTGTTCTCTTTACAGTTGAATAAGCGTATTCAAATGTAAGTAATATCTTTGTAGGGTGTATATATTAAGGTAATGCTCATCCTTCTTTCTCTCTTTAAATATATGCGGAAAACTATTACACGAATAGAGAGCCTGTTTCATGTCTATTGAAAGGACGATATTGTTTCGCTACAAGAAAGAGTTGGAGGAGTATCTACGAGCTCTGGAAAGAAAAAATATATATGCAAAGAGACATATTATATAATTTGGCAATATTTTTCTGTGCAATTAAATCAGCAATGGATGGTGTTGAGAAATTTGGTAAGATTTGTAAGAAAGTGTTCCAGAAAATTTGAAGACAAGCATTAATTAAATACACGTCACCATTAAGCCACTTTTAAAATTCTGTGCTCGGGGGGGTAAATATTAATTTTGTTATAAATACGATCCCATTTTAATATTGCCAAAACAGACAATATCGGTGGCCAATATATCAATATTTGCAATCTTAATTTATCTTAAGTATTCTTCATAATTCCAAACGGAGTAATATATTCTTGACGGCATGTTTAACTATTCGCAATTTAATATGCTGATGCACTCGACATTATTAAATGTAAATTTAATAGTTGCGTTTGGATGGAGAGCTTGGCGTATATTCTGCAGTTCATTTTCCATAACATGGAAGGAACTCCTCGAACTCATGGTCCTAATTCCAGAATTTAAAGGAATGCGTTATACCAATGCCATTGCTATGAAATAATCTAACAATGAATTATTATAGAGTATTATTATAAAATAAATTCAAAAGTAGCGAAATATTCTTTATAACAATGAATTAATTTGGGAAGGTAGACAGATTCTGCAAATATATAATTAAAATTCCTTGGCAAAATTAATTCGATACACACACGAAGACGTGCTTCATCAAATACTAATCCTTGATTTGATACAACTCATTTCGGCATTGATTCACTTCAGATTATTTACAAACAATCGCATTACTATTAGTAAATATAATATTATATAAAATATATCTTGGGAAATTGCACAAATTTAACTTTAAAATACTTGAAAGTTTCAATACTAGAAACAGTGGCAAAAATCAAATCAAATATTTTTTGTCGATAATCGAAACAAATCTTGTTCACCACCCGCTCGCAATTTTGCAAAATAAAGCAAATATTTTTTCTTATATAAAATGGAAAAGTATAGGAAAAGCTACTATTTCGTAAAAGCTGGAGTTGAAATATTTTTTGCTTGGCGTAGAATTGAGATTTGCAAAAACATGTTAACTTAAAATCTAAAGGATACAGTTCCTTTTATTACTTCTCTTGTGAAAATGTATTTCAATGCGCGGATTAGCAAACCATTATTAAATACGAAATAAATATATATATCGCTTTTATATATTTATATATATATGACTTTTAGGTCAGAGTTTCATAGAGCATTAAATGATTTACGGAATAACAAAGCAGCGGGGATTGATATGATACCAGCCGAATTAATAAAACACGCAGGGGAAAAAATGCAGGAGCGATTATACAGGTTAGTTTGTAAAATACATGAGAAGGGAGAAGTACCACAGGATTTTCAGCGTAGTAGAATAGTAACAATGCCGAAGAAAATAGGAGCTAATTTGTGTGAGAACTATAGGACCATTAGTCTACTATCACATGCATCGAAGATATTGTTAAAGATTATTTATAGGAGATTAGAAAATAAAGTAGAGGAAAGGCTAGGAGAAGATCAGTTTGGTTTTAGGAAAAACAGAGGGACGAGAGAGGCGATTCTAGCACTAAGAACGGTAGTAGAAAAAAGAAAGAGGGTAGGAAAGGTAACTTGCATAGCTTTTGTAGATTTAGAAAAGGCATTTGATAATGTAGATTGGGACATAATGTTTAGAATTTTAAAAGAAACGGGTATAGATTATAAGGATAGGAGAATAATTTTTAATTTATATAAACACCAAACTGCCTTAGTTAGAATTGAGGGGGAAGAAGAGGTAGCAAAAATAGGGAAGGGAGTTCGGCAGGGATGTACACTTTCACCGTTATTATTTAATCTATATATAGAAGATGCAATAAACAAAGTAAAAGAAGAGTATAGTGTAGGTGTGAATGTACAGGGAGAGAAAATATATATGTTGAGATTCGCCGACGATATAGCTATATTGGAAGAAAGCGAAAAGAATTTAGAAAGGGTATTGAATGGTATGCAGGCAGTATTGACTAGGGATTTTAACATGAAAATAAATATAGGTAAAACTAAAGTGATGAGGTGTGACAAAAAGGAATGCAGTAGAAAAATAAGGATCACAATAGGAGATAATAGAATCGAAGAAGTGTCAGATTTTTGTTATTTAGGCAGTAGAATCACAAAAGATAATCGAAGCAAGGTAGATATAAAGTGTAGGATAGCACAGGGTAGGAAGGCATTCGTAGAAAAGGAACAGATTTTAAGATCAAATATTGACTTGGGTATTAGAAAAAGATTACTGAAGGTATATGTTTGGAGTGCAGCACTGTACGGGTGTGAGGCGTGGACTATAGGAAAGGAAGAGAAGCGTAGATTACAAGCATTCGAAATGTGGTGTTATAGGAGGATGGTGAGGATTGGTTGGGAAGATAAAGTAACAAATGAAGCTGTACTAGAGTTAGTAGGGGAGAAGAGAAGTATCTGGAGAGTGTTACAGCGTATGAGAGACAGATTAGTAGGGCATATTCTTAGGCATGGGGGGATTATGCAATTGATCATAGAAGGTAGAGTGGAGGGAAAGAGAGGGGTAGGTAGGCCTAGATTGGAGTATGTGAGTCAGATAGTTGAAGACGTTGAGATGAATAGCTATAGGGAGATGAAGGGATTAGCTCAGGATAGATCGGCATGGCGTGCTGTTTCCAACCAATCTTTAGGATTGCGGGCTCTTTAACTAATCGCTTTTATATATAAATTATATATAAATCTAAACAAAACAGCAATCATATATCAATATCCTGTTGAGTTAATAGGCCATGCGTTAAATAATCTTGTGTCCGATATATTTAAAACATTTTAACATAAATGGATATAATATTTAATTTGGTACATTGAATAAAACAAAGGGGGGAAATCAGATATATCAAAAAACATTCCTTTAAATATTTGTTCAGTTTGAAGAATTAAACTACCTTTTTGTAAATTTTGTAAAGAAAATGATCGGATATAATACGATCTCGAATGTGGTCGGTGGAAAAGAGCAACTTACTGCTCTCCATTTCTTATCAACAGAATAACATCCTTCTTATGTGATCCACTATATCGATTTATTCTTCAAACACGTATTTATTCGTCCTCCAGCGAATTAACTATATTGGAAAAACAACCCACATAATCTCCTAGATCTATTAAGATGTGCAAATCATAATTGACATGGACCAGCTTTTGCCCAAATTATTAATGATTCGATGAAAGAAAAATAAATCTTTCTTCAGGTTATAGATTTTGTCGTTATGTTGTGATATTCCAATATTAGGGAAGAGTAAGAAAAATCACGATATTTTATATCGCAATTAATTGTGATATGAAACATCGTATTTTTATTTCTTTTCCCTAAATATGTATTCATTAACGTTATCAATCAATTTTTATTTTGTACAAAATCTCTTATTTATTTCATCTTATATGTTCAGTTCTTTCAAAAATATGTCATTACTCTACCACTGATGTAGTTATTTTGGAAACAACATGCAGCTTTTGCAATAATTTGATTGTGGCATTATAATGCAGCGAACTTTGCAATGATATTGATTAAGAGATTATCAAAAAATACAGCAATCCTTCATGAGGGAGTTGTGAAAAATACTGTCGCGTGATATGACGTTAAATTTGCAGCTATTCATTATGCTGCTAAACCAATTTTACACAGCGAATATCGATATTATTGACTTTTCGCATATTGCTATGGAAAATGGAAGCAATTATGTGGATTGTGTGATTACTTTTTTTCCGGTTCGGTTCGCAAATTGTGATTTAGAGGAGGCAATAATAACTCCATGTAATTTTTGACAGCTCACATGGGACGGCTTTTCATCATATACAGTCACGTATTGTCCCCCAAAAAATTAATTCGATTCACTGTCATTGATCGTTTTAATACGTAACGACTGCATAATACCCGTACGCTATTTTAAATTATTCATCAACATATTGAAATGTTAAAATTACCGAGGATGGTAAATTGCTATAAATATGGGGTCAGGTAGAAGAAACCGATAATGTGTATGGTCAAATTCCTACAAACGCCTGTTGTCCATCGCCTTCCTCTTGCACGAAGCACTTATTTCTTGCACATGTAACTTTGTTTCCTCGGGGTGATCATGCAATAAAATGCAGGCTTCTGGGTCATCTGGGTCTTTGTTAATTGGGTAATTGTCACGATTGTTAAATATATGGGAACCTATATCTATGTCTTCTTCTTCAATGTTTCATTTCAATTGGAAATATTTCTTTTGAATATCAGTAACGAGGGATTATTAAGGAGTTTATTTTCTTGGAGACCGAACTTTATAGGAATGTACATGTACCTTTGTAGGAATTTGACCATCATTAACACGACTACCTGAAAATTATAAGGATATGTATACACCCAAAATTACAAATCCATCTTTTTACGAAATAAATTAATATCAGAGTTAGGGGGACTTTCATTACCTTCATTTCTATAAATTACTATAAAATTACTATAAATGCTATGTATTTATTTAAACACTACAGAATAATTTGATATATTCATTAAAGTGAATATTAAGAATATACAACTGTGTACGTATTATAGCATCTTGAGAAGGTTTACTTTCTAACGTTAGTATGAAATATTGTAGGAAATCGAATGGTCATCCATGGGCAGTTTTACTTAAAGTTATTTGATATATTATGAGCGCAGGAGTGTTTTTAAGACGTAATTTATCCAATTCAAATAATTTTCGATTTCGCGTTCTGCAGATATCCAATATGCAAATAACTACAGAAAAGAAATTTAATTATATTTAATAAAATAGTCAATGCATATATATTTTAACCAACGATATTACAAGATTAATAAATCTTATTTACTATAGCATCCCTATACCATGAAATTTAAAAACTGAAAATTTAAACTGCAGAAAGTGCTTTGCTGCTGATGTTGTTGCCAGTCAAAATCACAACGTCGACTCGACCGAACATTAGAATTCAATTAAAATAATTGGATCGTAAGAGCTATGTATAGAGGGTGAGTGTGGTAGAAGAGAGTACGTGGCCGGGTAAATTGATCCTCTGGATCTCAAGTGATTTATTTTTCGTTACTGTTGCAACTAGTTTAAGGCCTAACAAACTACATTTCGTATATTTTACAAATCGAAAGAATTCGCAACTAAATTACACGTTCAATCAACAGAACATTTTATAAGCTAGAAGGGTTTTAGAAATAGAAATGTTACTTAGAAATATTGTTGAAATTAATCACTCACGACATTAAATCGAAATGTTGTGGTATCTGCTATCACATGTAAAAGTTATTTGTCTAAATAATATGATGTGCAAGAATTGCTAGTTGATACCTTAATGTCCTTAAAATATTAAGGACATAAGTCTAGGTATAATCGGTTTGCAATATAGCATGAAAATCTATTATCCATGTTAGCAAACAAACCAAGTACACGCAAATACAGAGATGTAGTCAGTTTGATGGGAATCAACTATAGTGATTACATTGTAATAGTAATACGTTGGCTAATTACTATTATAATCCCGATTGACTCAATTATATTATCAGGGGATAATACGGATTCATGCTCAAGTTCGCTTTAGAAATGCTGTGCCTATATATAATAGAAGATATGCGAATTTAGTGAGAAATCACAAACGGATTATATGCCATAAATAAACAATCAATTCCACAATTATTAATCCTCTGCAATAACACAAATATCGAGATATTACAAAATATTTCTCGTGATGTAATTGTACGGAAATTTTCTTATACGAAGCAGACATTTTGGTACCACATAAAATGTTTGAGATTAAATGTCACTTGCGTCAACTTATTAAATTCCAGACACAATTAATTTTAAGTGGTAAAGTTTTAGCACTCTCGAATAAAATGCGATTATTCTATTTATTAACCTCATCTAAACTAGAGTGTTAATGAAAATTTTCCAGTCTGTCGATTTCGTTAGGTGAATTTATTCCAGTAGGCGAGACGGTGCAGAATATTCGCCGGGCGCCATGGAATATATCTCAGCGAGAAACAATTCATTTGTCAATTGACAATTGACATCGTCTAATAGCATGGGCAAAAAAAAATGAAGCGCAATTGTGATGGTAGTACACGGGTTAGAGTCAACTGGAAGTTGTGAATAAAAACGGTATGGTTAATTCAATGATATTGGTGTTTATAAACTAGGGATTATTTTTTTACTAGATCAAGACTAACGGGTCTTTTTGTTATATAAAATGTTGAGGTAAGAAGTAAATAATTAGCGCATAGCAATTGTGACAAATAATATGTACTAATGTCAAAAGTATTGACAAAAGTTGTGATGATGTAGATTGAAGATTTATAATTTTATGTAAACTGTAAAGAATAGATCAAATAAATGATATAATCCATAATATTGAGAAGAATATTTCCGCAAAGAAGAAAAGTATTTAATAAACTAAGAAATTTTACTATCAATGCAGAGGATAAAAAAAACACGCAGTTCTTGTAGACCTCATATGATATATATAAGTTCGCATCGTAAAAATTGTGATTCATTAATTACGCCTGTAAAACTCTTATAAAACAACCCATAGCCAAAAAAGTTCTGACCAATTGGAAAGGATATAAACTTTAGCTTATAAAGTTCTGGTATAAGGCCTTCGTTAGAGCACAAAGGCAGGACTTTCCCCATTTACTTTGGTGGTATTTGCTACCTCTAACCATTCTCCAGATTGATTTACATATGTTCCCGTTCTGCTTCCGGATATTAACACATATCCAACTATTATTCACCCGAGTCGGGAATATTAGATCCGGAAGGGTGGCTGAAGGGTGCCGCCTGCAGCTTTGGCGGGGCACGGACTGATAAGAACTTACTAATAATATAACGCATTGACCTAGCGTAGATATATATATATATATATATATATATATAATGGGACGATATTCTTTTAGGATTACTTTTATTAAAAGATTTATAATAATTATAAAATACTATCGAATCTAACCTAAAGGACTAAATAACGAAAGGAGTGTTGTCTAATTCAAATTTTGTAACTTATTAAAAACTAATGATTTGAAAGGACAACTAAAATTGGGCGAAACAAGTTACTAGATTCAATAGATATATTTTTTAAATGGTAGATTGGAATGGCTTTAGAGGATATTGTTATCTTATATTTCAAATATTTATTTCAATACATTTATATCTATAATAAAGGTATAGACAAAAAGGAACAACAAAAAATGCGTGAGACTCTCCCGCGGTAGAAGTGAAACTTCTTTGCTCCTAACAAAATTTGATTTTATGCATTGCATTTTTCTATTTGTTACCGATTTGATTTTGATTTTGATTGACACTGTGATCATCAAAGAAAGCAATATTAACTGTAATGTCGTGCAGTCTATAAAGAGGAGTTTGGATTATATATTGCAGCCATATTTTTATAGTTCTTTTTCTCACCAAACCAATTAAATAACTCGATCTGTGTATTTTTCTTCTTTTTATGTGGACAATAATACAATGATCATCATCAATGTCTCTTGGCAAATGATTCACCATCGTATTCACAGATATTGGAACATTAATAATTTGCTCATAAATCCCATGTTGACCATGTACATGTCCTAAGCAACGAATTTGCATAAATGGAATTCTGGTTAAAATTAACTTCACTGACAAGAAACCTAATTTTGGTAGATGACCAAGTAATTCTGGGTAGACAAAACCATTTGACTTCGATAACATTGGAATGGTATTCCGAGTGAGAGCATTTCGGCATGAATTGCACGCTTCAATGAATCACATCTTCAATGATAATGGCTGGAAACGCAGTATGTAAAAGTTGCTCGTGCTTAGGATCATTCTTAAACCATATTCGATCACATATGGAACACACTGTACTTAGCGGATTATTGAAAAATTGTTAATTTTTAAATTCGCGATGAGCAGGTTGAAAAAATGTAAATTTTGTGTATGATGCACTAGTGGGTGCATTTCTATTTGTCGATGGCTCGCTCAGCTGTATCAGATTCATTTCGTTGATCTCTCACACCGCGTGTATCTTCACGTGCCTGAATCAGTGGCATTCAAATTCTCTCTACCACTCACTGTGTCCTCACTTAACGACGGTATCGATTCATTCAATGTATTTGAGGTCGTTGGAAGGTTATGTTGTCCACCGTGTTTCTTTAACGCCCTTTGCCTGGCTCGATACTCTCTACTTCTTTCCAAGGTACTCGTTGGCACTTTTCTTGGCGGTTTATTCGCTTTGTTCCGTTCTCTAAAGGCTCGCACTCTGTCTGTACTTGGCTTTTTCTCCATTTCACTTGTCACACAATGGAAATTGTTAGCTAAAAGATCAAGTTGTGTTTGTGTAATATATAATAAAATACGCAAGCGTCTACTGGTTGCCTTATGCTACGTATACTGACAGTATACACGGCGCATGCGCGTAGCGTGCGTTTCACTTTTCGTGACGTTCAGGCCAATTTGCCCTACCGCGCCTATAGAAGTTTCACTACAAAAATCTTCACTCCAAGGGGTCTTTCATGAAGAGTTAACTACGACACAAGACTGGACCTCGGATAGAGTGGTTAGACAATAGCAACTCGTCTCTAATATAACAAAACTATCTACACAAGACAATAAAAACTTTTTTAAATGAAAACATACAATATTTTATATACTTTTATGTTATTACTGGCTAAAATAGTATTTAAGTTGAAAGGTCTGTCTACTTTTTTCTATATCTTCGATAGAAATTTACTTTCTATGCTCATTGTGCAAATAGATTCTAAAATTACATGTTGCGGACTGCCAACTTTCCACAGTCCGGAGCTTTATTTTACAAAAATATTTTGGACATGGGCAGTGATTTGTTCTTAAACGGTTTATTACGGTAACCATATTTCTGCTTATTGTAGGTTTACCAATTAATACTTCATAGAATTTGCCCTTTTCAGAATTCCACTCATAATAAATTGTCTATTCAATAGATATGTAGTTTAAGGAAAAAATCGAAAGGAGTTAATATATGATATCAATCCTATAAGTTTTATGAGATAGTTATGGTATATGCAAAGATTTGACTAGTTTTAGAATGAATCATATTTATAAAAACATGAAGATTTTTGCTGATATTTTGAAGAAAAGGTATACAAAATATTAATAATGTTGAGTACGCGAGGGACGTATATATGAAGATAGGTAAAGATGAAGACGAGGAAGCAAACAAAGGTTGCGAAAAAGAAAAGAACTTATCAATATGAAGGTGTTGTTGAATGTAGCGATATCTTCAAAAATATTAGAGAAAATGAATGGACGTACCAGGATATGTAAAAGTGGAAAATTGGTGATTATTCCATAAGGATATAAAGAGAAGAAGGTGATGGTGAAATACTAAAAAGGTGAATGAATAATGAGAATGCGCGGGAAGAATGTTAGGATAGTTAAGCAACAAGGCGAACAAGAAGAACATTGATTATTTCATAAGGAAATATCACGCTGACAAAAACTGTTGAACAGAATGAATTTGGTGAAGAATGCCGTCAAGTGAGAACTGTTCCGCAGAGTAGTGAGCAACTGCGGCAACATTGACAGCTCAGAAGACGCAAGCGGCGCGCCGCCGCCAACTTTGATGCTGCTGACTGCGTCCATTGCCGCCACCGAATATCCTATATCCTGTCTGGCGTAAACATATAATACAGCACACGATGGACTCAATGCAGACTTGATTATTTGTTATTCAATTTCGAGCCCGATATGTGCACGATTCATCGATATCATACAATTTCTAGATAGCTAAATGGACTATACAAGAAGAATTTGTAAAATAACTCCTTAAGTAATAATAGAATTTCGGAAGGAAATTCTTTAATATTTATCTCATTATCTCAAATTGATGTGACAGAAATTTGAACCGTTGGTTTTAATTTTTAATGTTAACGTACGTTTTCAGTTAGAAGTTGATGTCTTTTATAAGAAAAGTATATTATTTAGCAGAAATGATTTATATTATGAATAACGATATTAACTGTAATTGAGGATATTTATTTTCCTTCCTGATTTTATTATTAGTTCAATTTTGTTTAAAGATAATTAGTATTTGGTTTGCATCAAAAAGATGTACTTTTTTCTTATGCACGGGCACAAAAGACGCTGAAATATATTGTCCATGTTGAAATTTCCGATTCGAAATCTTTGTGGATATTAAAAGAGTCAACATTAACTTTTCTCCCGTGCTTGGGGGAACAGCTCCATAGATAGATTATTTTTAGTACGTATATAAAAGAGCGAATGAGTATTATATATACTCGTGTATATCTATATAAGTATATTTGTAACGAGAAGAAAAGCGAGTGCGCGAATTGATATTAAAAAACTTTTCGAAACACTCTTTCCTTGCCTCTTGCTTCCACAGAAAGCCACCAAACACATATAAGAGTATGGCTTTAGGAAAGCTATATGCAATGCAGAAGTAATAGCTGTTCGTTTGGCTTTCGCAGATCTATCGACCAACACGCATGAAAAGATGTAATTTCTTAATTCCGCTGCAAAAGTTATATAAACATCCTGATGATTTCATCAATATCAAATTAAAATTATATTACAAAATTCTTTATGTTAAAATGGCTACTGTTAATAGACAAAGCACATAAATTCTAACAAACATATGAGTGGGTTATTGGGGAATTAATTTTGAAACAATATTGTGAAATCAAAATAAAACCAAAATATGGCAAATCAGATATAAATGTTTAGTTTAAAAACTTAAAGAAAACACAATCGTTTCTAAATGCTCGCATTGAAAATCTATAACTTTTTAAATTGAATGGGCAATTAATTAATAGCGCGGGATAATTTGAAGAAGTAATATTTAACACTTTAACATTGACCTAATCGGCTACCAAAAATCACTACCAATGACGCAGCGTTTGCGAATATTTTTAAATATTTTCTCCCATACTTTACAATGAATTCTAATATTCGGAGGAACTTGAGATTATTTTTCAGTATTAATTCAATGCTGACTGTCGAAATATTTTTTCGAATGGCAGAAAGTTTAAGAATAATTTCGTCACAATAGCTACGCCTCCATGACCATACCCTCGACCATTTCTTTCTATATTAAAACCAATCAATTTTACGTGTTTTAAACCGTGTTTCGGAGATTAAAGCTAAATTAATTTTATTTGTTTCTAGATCATTTACCAAGCAATTTTTATTCGCAATCGCGGATGTAGCATTCCATTGTAATATTTTATAAACTATATTTAATAGGCTTATAATTCTGAGACACTTTTAAAGTATATTATATTATGCAACTTAGTCTTAATGATTTCTTTTAAACTCACTGAACTTGAACCACTAGTATCATTATTATGAATTCGATTATATTATGTATACATTTTTCATATTTTAACGTATTCTGAAACAACATTTCATGTGGCTTAACAATTATATTAGACTCAGTGTTTATTTTCATATCAAACATAGATTTATCATACGATGGATTAGGCAGAATTGACGTTCTATTTTCTAGTGTGTACTTCGGTACTTGTTGTCTATTGGTATTATTAATATTGTTAGACGTGGGAGGCAAATGAACTTTTCTCGAAGATTCCTTATTATTTCGAATAATAAGTATTTTTGAGGTTATCTAAGACATTATGAGAATTCGTTATATATAAATGATCTTCTAAAGACTTCTTTGCGCTCGATTCCAATGGATCGGGCTTCTCTGCGGTGCCCTGTGGCACCTCATCCTCCACGTCCATCAAATTGTCAGTTCATCACATTTCACCAGACTAATTCTAAACGAATAGTTTTAAGAACTTCAAATCACAGTATATAAATTCGCACTATTTAACTATCAATCAGACAGCGAAAACCAAACAATCGATTATCGCCGACCTGTTCAACTGTTGCTGGACGAATGGGTACCTTGTCTTAACAGTCGAAGCGCGATTACCTTCGCCTCAACAGCACTCATGAACACCTGCAGCAACTCTCGAGTATTCGTTATCAACAAATTCCTATACGTGTTTATATTAACAGAAATTTCTGTAAACACTAGTAAACTTTTTGCCAAAATATGGCGAATCAGACTTAATAAAATAAATAAAATTATTGACCATTTGTTTATGAGAAATGGTCGCTAAGCCTTTGATTAAAATATGCTAGCTAGTTGACGCTATTGCATATTTATAATGAATGGATGAATATGTAGAAAAATTAGTCAATCTTATTTTTTTAATTTCCGACCAATTTACCTAATATATTAAAATTTTATATAAAATTTCGCACTAAAAATTGTACCAGTCATCATTTTTTCACGTATAATACAAATTGATAATCTTAGCATGGACAAGTCCATATAAAAATGTTTCCAAATGCTGACTTTGAAATTGAACAGGCAATTAACATCGCGTATTAATTTACAGTTGCTGATCGTGTTGGTATCGCCATCTACATATTTTAATATTAGATATGTGTGCGACAACGACGATAAACACACACACAGATTACACACTTTTTATTCTCGACAAACGCGGCGAGAAATTCAACTCTAACTACATGGTTACGTGAATGCAATCCCATCTTTGCACATGCTATTTTATATGGGCAGTTTCAATGGCACCTTGAACGGTAAGTTGAAGTGAATATTATAAACTCGAAAAAGTTGATTGCGTTGGTTGAAGCGAGACTTTCGCCGTTTTCTGAGAATGTTCTCGCTCTAGTGGAGTATTCGTTATCAAGAAACGCGTTTTTATTATCCGAATTTTATCTATACACTAGTACACCTATTGCCGAGAAAATGGCAAATCAGACATAAATGCATAGTTTAAAAACTAAAAAAAGAAAATACAAATATTGACTGATTGTTTGATGATGCTATTGCGTATTTATTTTGTAATTCATAAATCCAACATAATTTTCTATAAAATATTTAACAAAAATCAAAATAAAATATTTAAAAAATTTAAATATAAGAAATGTATGTAAAAAATAATTATTTATATATATATAGCATCGCCAAGTCTCGCCTAGAATAATTTTAAGTCAGACACTTTAAGCTACAATTATTGACTATTTCTTTGACTCGATTGTACATGACAACTGGCTGCTATGCTATAGACTAATTTGTCAATGGCTATGCCTTTGATTGTGATATACAAGTCTATATGAATGTAGAGGAAAAATAGTTATTCTTATTTTTCAATTTCCGACCAATTTAGCAAATATACTTAAATTTTGAATAAAATGGGCAAATATAGACCGTAATCGCTTTAATATAACACCAAAATAATTGAAATCGGTCCAACCGATTCCACAAAATGACCGGTGGAAACAAATGCCATTGCAGTTTAAATATATATATAATAGTATTGCGGAATGATGATTGTCAATGTCAATCTAGTTATTGCCAATCTAGTTATTGCAGATGTTTGATGATAAAAGATGATATCTTCCATGGACCATATAGAACAAGACAAGAATTATGTTCCATAATTATATCTTAATATATTTTTTCAAATGGTAATTTGATACTGCATAAACAAATCAATTTACCCGCATTGAATTTTTCCAAAACCACAATGAAATATAAATGATATTTCAATATATATAAATTGCATTTTCTTAGATATTATTAGAATTTCTATTTAATATTCTCGAGGCATATTTTAGAGAATGGATCAAAATCTGTAGTCAGGATCGCAGTCTCTTTATGCGATGACCCAGTTTTAACGGATATTTTGTGCACGGCCTTCCCAACTTTATCTTCCGAATAGCTCGCTAAGCAGTTTATTCGGTTCAATAAAAGACATACTAGGATACAATTAACATGCTTATATATGCAATGAAGAGGAGAGTATGAATTTTACTAATCCAAAGGGTCTTTATCTAAAAGCTTTTTGAAGAATATATGCGGACATTTATTAAATTAGTTTCTTTTACTTGTAAATGACATGACAAGATCATAGTTTTGATGGACATATCAGTATGTCAGCTTATTCATGATAGTATGTTAAAATAATAACATTTTCATTAGTTATAAAATACGTAAATACAACATCAATAAATAAAATACATAACGGTTATCACATTGAGGTGAATTACAGTAATAATATTCGAAAGTAAATAAAAATAAAAATCATTAACAGCTGTATGTTTTACAAGTCAGAGATATCACAATTGAGAAAATCTACACAATTATAGAAGGCTTTTTTACTTAGAAATTTCTTGAGTCTTGGCTTGAATTTAGACTCAGGCAGAGTTCTTATATTAGTGGGTAGTTTATTGAAAAATTTATAACACCAATAGTTGAGCCTGTCCATATATTTAGTTAGTCTGTAAGGATCGAAATACAAATCGTCTTTATATCTAGTGTTATGCAAATGTAAATCATCATTGGATGTAGCGATGTGTAGTTCACTCGCGAACCGTTCACTCTGAACGGTTCAATCAAATGACAGGCGTACTGTGATGATGTTTTGCAACGACCTATAGGTCACTATGACCTAGCTCATGAACTATGAACTACTATGTACGTATTGATGTACTCGTAATAGGTCCTGAACCCGTCGTGTACTAAACCGTTCATGAATCACAACGACTCGTAAACGATGCAGTATAGTATACATTACATATACAGTACTAACATTTATTTAGTGATAAAGTGTGTTGGTGAACGGAACGAAATAGGAAACTCGATGCAATATTTATATGTTGGTATCAGATTTCATTTGGAATAATATACTTAATATATTCCTATGACCTAGTTCGTGAACTATGAACTACATGGTGAACGATGTACTTGTACTAGGTCCTGAATCCGTCGTGTACTAAACCGTTCATGAATCACAACGGCTCGTAAACGATGCAGTATAGTATACATTACATATACAGTACCAATAGCAGTACTAACATTTATATGATAAAGTGTGTTGGTGAACGGAACGAAATTATATTTCCTTATATATATGTTTTGTATAAATTATAAACATTGTTGTTTTTTCCTGCTCATTCTTAATTCAAAATAAGTATTGAATTATTTTAATTTATTTATTTTTTATGTTGAGAAAAAAGAGATTATTTTCAGTATGTGCATATACTTCATATAGATCGTGTACTAGTTCATTTTAAAAAGATGTTAGTAGTTCACGACCTATAGTTCGTGAACGGTACATTGAAATGAACTACGAACTAGGAACTAGGTCCTCAAAGTGACCTACAGTTTGCCATCGCTAATTGGATGGTAGGTCGTTTTTTATACTAAAGATATGTAGCAGGCATTCGAGGATGTACGTAGACAGAAACGTTAAAATATTAAAATCTATAAAACTGACGTATAAAGTGACACGAAATTAATGTCAAAAACAAACGGACTTTACATTGTTTATACATTATATTTGATAGAATATTATACGTATAGATTTTGAAAAGCAAGTTGTTCGTAAAATAAAAATTAATAAAGGACAAAACCCTATCTTACACAATTGTATAATCCGAAAATGAATGGGTGCCATTATTCCGAGTCTTTGGGTGACCCATTGATATTATATATGGGAACGATTTCATTTTACCCCATGGAGAAATACATTATCTATCGACCTGAGCCAAATATAGCGTAGAATTTGCGTTAAATCGATTAGATTAGAAAACCAATATACATAGAACGAGAGGACCAAGGAAGTTTCGTAGGAATTTTTTACCGGGGATAAAAAGTTTCCCCAAGTGTAATGCAAGGCCTTTTAGGTTTACAAGTTCGGTCTGACCCCTGATATGAATACTCTAGTGCTCGACCATATTTCATCTTCCTATTATTGTCGGACTATATTTTTTATAGCCCTGGAATATCCCACTAATATCACATTTTATACAAAATTTGTTTTCGACATCATTAGATTGCGATTTATCTATATAGATTTCATCGAGAAATATAAAATGCACGGTACCAGACAATTTCCAAATAGTACAGCACAAATATCGTTTCTTCGATATTGAACCATGCGCTTACATATCTCTTCGTAATTGGCAAACTTGGCACTGGCAACAATTTCCTGAATATCTATATTATAGAGGAAATGGTACATGTTCTATGTATAAGTAAACATGTTTGCACTATACAATAGTGCCGAAACTAAAAATTATATTTTATAGTTAATATAGCTTATATTATATATAATAAAAATATAGCCTAAAAAAATGATGTATCCAGTTTTAAAAGGATCTGCAAAAAGTTATTTGATTATTTCTTTAAGAAAAACAACAAAGCATGATAGATTTACAACTATTTGTTTAAATATATGGCTGTTTATGAAGGAAATAGTAAATAAAAGTCGTGTGGTGGCATGCCATATTTTTCTGTATCTATTTTATGCGAAATAAAGATCGGAGCTAAGTGTAAAGTACAATATATTTTATGATTCAATAGATATGGAAGAGCCACATATTTTTCTATTATCCACATCTACTACAACTATTTATAAACTGAATAAGATCAGATCAACTTATGTAATGAGTCATCTGAACCGACAATTCGATGATGTAAAAAAACTAATACACTTAGAAATATATACACTTAGAAACAATATTAACCATTGTATGTTATTTACTTTTGCCGTATTAAATTCATCTGAAATATACAAACACACGTCGCTCGATGGACGTTTCTTCATAAGTTAACTTTAAGGGGATACTACACTGTTTAGGACCGTACACTGGCAATGTTAACGAGGTAAAATTTTACTCCTTAACAACATACGTTAAATCTGGAAAATTGCTACCGCGCGGATTCTTTATATTCTGTATGCGACTATAACACAGCATTTTGCATTTTTTTATCCAAGGTAATACATAATCGACTTATATACGCAAGAATATATAATCCTATATTTAAAGGATTTTATACGCATTTTTTAAATATTACTTGAAATTATTTTTTTATTTTTCTACTATATTTACTCGTGTACTAAGTATTTACGCTTTCATTTTTGAAATATTACGCTAGATGTTTACGCTTAAAGTACCATATTATTGGACACAATTAAAAATAGATAGGGTTGGGTGGTACAATAAATTTGGAGCATAAATACAGGTTCAAATATTTTTTGTTTATTTTGAAATTGTATAGTATAAAATTGGGAACATATTTATTGGTTTTAGAAATTATCACTACGGTGTTAAATAATAGTATAATTGCGTGAGATTTTATTCTAATATTTATTGGTAGTTATGAACTAGGTATATATTTATATATATTTGCTAGTTGTATACATCCTCTCACTCCTGATGAAGGACAATCAATTTAATCTGAACTGTAGTCATTATTTAGATGAAGGTTGTGTTCTAGCAAACAATACTCGGATTTTGCTGTAAAGATCGTAATATTTTCCTATACATCAATAAAACATGTTTAACAACTCAAAAAAATATTGATCATTTTAAAGCTCTTTATATATTCTGTATATATATATATATATATATAAACGCTTTACATATAAAGCTCTTTTTATACGACATGTTGAGGCTCGTCAAATATAAACTATGTGATAATAAAAAATAATTATTTCTTTGATTTCTTCAAGCATGTTAAAATAAACAACGTGTTAATGAAACAAGTCCAATGTTCTGATTACTAAATTGGTTTTTATCAATTTATATCATCTTGGTCTACTTTTCGTAAATGTTTTTTACTGCATCAATTTCTCTGATGCGGTGATTGAGTTTGTTATAAAGACTTTAGATTGTTTTGAATCCGGACCATTTTCTACGGCTGTTTTTTTTGGATTTAACAAAAGCTTTTGATTGCGTCTCTCATCACATTTTGTTGCGAAAGTTAAAAGAAATTTATAAATTTGACAATAATAGCATGAATATGGTCAAGTCGTATTTAAATTGTAGAGCACAAAAAGTAATTCACAGCAAAATGGTATCGAAATCACTTCCGACGAAACGAGGCGTTCCGCAAGGATCGATTCTGGGTCCGTTGCTATTTAAATCTTTTCCCCAATACCTTAAAGAGTTCTCTGATACACTACTGTATGTTGATGATGCTTTACTCCATTTTTAAAATAAATAACTGAACGTGGTACAAAATGCTGATGCTGAGGCGCAGTCTAAAGCTATGGAATGGTGCGTTTCAAATGAGCAGTGTCGTAATGAAACGAAAACTATTAAAATGATTATGACTCTAAACAAACACCCCAACGAAAACATAGATGTAGTAAGTTTTCTTGGAGTGAAGATTGATCCTACATTCAAATTCGATTCTCATACGAACTATATTTGTAAGAAAATAAGCTGCAATTTATATGTCTCGTCTAATGTCGCTACTGAAGTTTTAAAATAAGCTTATTATGCACTTATTTATACACGCTTGTCGTACTGCATTGTACCTTGGGGCCATTGTTCTATTGCAAAAAGATTTTGTGGATTACAGCGCAGAGTTTTAAGAATTATCGTTTATTTAGGTTATCGAGAAGACTGTTAATTTCTCTTTATTAATATGAAAGTGTTAACTATTCCCCCAATTTATATACTACATTGTATACTATTTGCTTATTATCATATTAGTGATTATCAATTACATTCAAATATTCATGAATATTGTACTAGAAGACGCAATGATATAAACATAGATAATTGTCGATTAACAAAAGTGAAAAAAGGACCAATATTTCAAAGTAAAAAATATTACAATAGCTTGCCATTAATTATAAGATATAAATGCCTAGAAATATTATAAAAACTGTTGTGACCAGATTTCTTGTAGCCAAAGCATTTTATAATTATACCGATTTTTTATTATGTGATGTTAACGAAATTTCACAATATACCCGTGTACAAATATAGTGGAATTAGTTATTACTTATACAAAATGGCAATGTTACAATATGACGTTTGTAAAAATAATTATTTTTAACAATAAAGAAACTATTCTATTCTATTCTGGATATTTTTACTGATCTTGCTTACTGCTATTCCCTGATGGAATAGCCGAAACCTTTGTTGGTACTGCTTTTGCAGATTTGCCTGGCAAGCGCAAGCCTAATTCCTAATGAAATGCAATTCGAGCTCAGTATTGTCGCCTGTGCCTTGGTTTCTTCAATCATAACAAAAGGCAACGAAAAACAAAAGCAATTTTGCGATTTGCAAGAGCTCTCGAAAACAATATAATTGTTGGCCCGCTTATAAATATTCGCTGTCTTCGACGTTGTTTTGGATGGATTACAGTGGCGGATTCAGGGATATCGACCGGACAAATTTTTAATAAAGCGGTAGTATAATAATAAGCAAAAAATCCTATAAACTCTTCCAAATTACATTTGTATAATAAAATTGTGCTCTCTTTTTCAACAGTTATTAGATCCATTTTTCAACAACGTCTAAACGTTAAGTCTACAATTTATTTCATCAAAATGGCACAATAAAACCTATTTTTTATATTAAAAAAAAAATCTAAAAACATTCTCGAAGAAATATGCCGCTATCTTTAGAAGTAAATTGCTAGATTTAACACGACTGATATATATTTTCAAATTCTATATCCGATTTGTTAATTATCTAGGCTAAATATACTTGTATTATTTTATAACATTATTATTATTTGAAGCTAGTGAATATATAAAATAGCATTTTAATTGATGCACCTACCTACGCAATGATTTTCTATGCCCTTTAAAAATAAAAAAATAAAACTTGAAAATTTGATACGGACCTATTAAATGTTTCGTACAATATTATATCATTGTACCATTCATTGGCTGAAATGAGTTTCGGAATAATATCGTGATTAATTACGCATTCATATATACAAATTTCGACGAAAATTTCGTAAAATTCAACTAAATAGCAATAAAAATAAATGACTTTTCGGAATGATTAATTTAATATAGGTGATTCTAAAATAATTTTTAAAGTTATGAATTCTATGCCATTTTTGAAATACTTCTGTCATGTTGACTTATTTATTTAATATTCTATCAGACAAAAATACAGTATTTTATAAATCTGTACCGTGGTACAAAAATGGCCAATGTCCAATAGAATGATAACAACAATAAAATAAATATTGACTATGTTTATTAGATACTGGAGTAGATGGACAAATTCTATTTATCTGAATGAAATTTTATATAATGCAAATAAATACATAAGAAATGTTGCAAAGAAAATCCTTCGCAAAAATAAAACGAAATTAAATTATAAACATAAATAACATTATGCGTCTAGTAAAGAACATCACCCAAATACCGTAAGACAAAGCACGATGCGCATTTCGAAGGAAATGCCCCCATCTTCAGTAGCACAAGATAAAAACGAAATAAAATACCTCAGTCACGAATCATTTAATGCTTTGTGTTACGGCATTTTGGTGATATTCTATACTATTATTTGGCACCGTAGTGATAATTTTAAAATTACACGTCTAATTAATAGCAACGCAATATTTCATTATCTGGTTAATTTCTAAGTTAAATTTTGCACACCGAAAGCAGGTCTTATATTATGTAGGTGTAGCAAGCACATAGCGGTGCAGCTCTATAAATTACAAAACATTAAACTTTTCCGAAACTGTCTAAGAAATAATTGCGATTCTAGGCGTGTAATTAGTACACACAGCCGCGTGAAAACAGCTGAGCGGCACGGCATCAGGATCATGGCGAAAACTTTCCACTCGAAATGCGCCCACAGGATCCGAAATATTGCAACGCTACTACACTTTCGTAGTCCTAACCTAGCGAAATTGTCGCAACGTACGACGAATGGCTACAATAGTGCAGGTAATTAAAGTTATAGCTTAAGTAGCACGAATTAGTATACAGGGTATATTAATTTAATCTGTTAATATAAAAATGAAGCTTTTCTAATTATTACTTTGTTAGTTATGCTCGTTCCATATTGTTTAAAAGTCAATATTGCTAACAGTTTATTTTAGCAGATTATATAAGTTTTCTTGCCTGTAAAGTAGCGATGGCAAACTGTAGGTCACTTTGAGGACCTAGTTCGTAGTTTGTAGTTCATTTCACGAACTATAGGTCGTGAACTACTACATCTTTTAAAAATGAACTAGTTCACGACCTATATGAAATACATGGACATACTAAAAATAATCTCTTTTTTCTCAACATAAAAAAATAAATAAATTGAAATACTTCAATACTTATTTTGAATTAGGAATGAGGAAGAAAAGACAACAATGTTTATAATTTATACAAAACATATATATATGGTAATATAATCTTCTCTAGGTACTCACGATTATTTATATGAAGTTCTAAAATACTTATTGGTAGTTACTGATGAAAATGTTTACTACTTTACTAGTTAAAGAGTCCGCAATCCTAAAGATTGGTTGGAAACAGCACGCCATGCCGATCTATCCTGAGCTAATCCCTTCATCTCCCTATAGCTATTCATCTCAACGTCTTCAACTATCTGACTCACATACTCCAATCTAGGCCTACCTACCCCTCTCTTTCCCTCCACTCTACCTTCTATGATCAATTGCATAATCCCCCCATGCCTAAGAATATGCCCTACTAATCTGTCTCTCCTACGCTGTAACACTCTCCAAATACTTCTCTTCTCCCCTACTAACTCTAGTACAGCTTCATTTGTTACTTTATCTTCCCAACCAATCCTCATCATCCTCCTATAACACCACATTTCGAATGCTTGTAATCTACGCTTCTCTTCCTTTCCTATAGTCCACGCCTCACACCCGTACAGTGCTACACTCCAAACATATACCTTCAGTAATCTTTTTCTAATACCCAAGTCAATATTTGATCTTAAAATCTGTTCTTTTTCTACGAATGCCTTCCTACCCTGTGCTATCCTACACTTTATATCTACCCTGCTTCGCTTATCTTTTGTGATTCTACTGCCTAAATAACAAAAATCTGACACTTCTTCGATTCTATTATCTCCTATTGTGATCCTCATTTTTCTACTGCATTCCTTTTTGTCATACCTCATCACTTTAGTTTTACCTATATTTATTTTCATGTTAAAATCCCTAGTCAATACTGCCTGCATACCATTCAATACCCTTTCTAAATTCTTTTCGCTTTCTTCGGCTATAGCTATATCGTCGGCGAATCTCAACATATATATTTTCTCTCCCTGTACATTCACACCTACACTATACTCTTCTTTTACTTTGTTTATTGCATCTTCTATATATAGATTAAATAATAACGGTGAAAGTGTACATCCCTGCCGAACTCCCTTCCCTATTTTTGCTACCTATTTTAGGTTTGATATTAAGTGATTGCATTGCACTCAGTATGAAATGGAAGAACTATTAGATTTAGATGTTTATTTTTGCATTATTGCAAAAATTTGCTATGGCATGACATATTTAAGAACATATTTAATCTTGCGAATATATTAATTATATTATTCCAAATGAAATCTGATACCAACATATAAATATTGCATCGAGTTTCCTATTTCGTTCCGTTCACCAACACACTTTATCACTAAATAAATGTTAGCACTGTATATGTAATGTATACTATACCGCATCGTTTACGAGTCGTTGTGATTCATGAACGATTTAGTACACGACGGGTTCAGGACCTATTACGAGTACATCAATACGTACATAGTAGTTCATAGTTCACGAGCTAGGTCATAGTGACCTATAGGTCATTGCAAAACATCGTGACAGTACGCCCGTCATTTGATTGAACCGTTCAGAGTGTACGATTCGCGAGTGAACTACACATCGCAACTGTAAAGTTTCAATCATCGCCAAAGTATCTTTAAATACGACATGATTCGTGTAAATTATATTATTTGAGTTTGTAGAGGAGTTTTTAAAACAATTTAATATGTTTTATCCCAAGAAGAGATTTATAATTAAGAGTCCTTGATTGGTACAAAAGTACAAGCGTACGATAAAAAATACAATGCTAAAGTGAGTTGTAAAACAAGTCTTAAGCTTGTGTTAGAACATGAATAAAATCATTAAAATGTTCACCGAAAAAAGCACAACGAGTACAGTTTGTTCGCTATAAGTTTGCCTCGGGTCGCGCAGGTAGCGAAGGGATATTCGGGATTCTCCGTGAAGAGAAGGCGGTTCTTCTCTTCAACTCTGTCGACCAGTGGCGTTTCCAATACAGTTGTCGTTCTTACCATGTTCGTAGTATAAGAATTTTTTTGGGGCAAAAGTTTTGGGGCACTGTGCCCATATTAGTTGTATAGGATTCAAATCCGGATGATAAGAGGGTAAATGTAAAACTCTGTGTCCATGGTCTGTGAAAAGTGTGTCAAATTTATATGTAATGTGGTTCTTTTTATGACATTTTATAATATCGTACAGCTGGGGCTTTAACATTAGATGCGTGAATGGAATTTTCTTTTTGCACAACCATTTTAACATTTCCTGCTTAGGAGAATTGCTGTTTGGTGCATGATTAATTTGCATGTTATGGTAAGGCGCGTTGTCGATGATAATTACGGAATCCTCCGGTAAATTTGGTAACAATTTATCTGTTATCCATTTTCCGTAATTTTCACCATTCATTTCATGATGATAGTCTCCACTTTTTATAACCGACTGAAATATTGTCAAACAATTTGGTACAAAGCCACTTTCACCACCAGCATGAGTTATTATTAAACGTTGACCCTTTGAGATATTCGTATGCAGTCCTTCATTGGAATTATCACTCGACTGAGTATGTCCGGCGTGAATATATATCTCGTCGATATAAATTATTAATTTTCCTAATTGTCGATAATATTCAATTAATTGTAAATAATTAATTCGTAAAACTCGAATATCGTGCCTTTCAATTAAAACTTTACGATTATTTTTTGTGCTTCTAAACTTAAATCCTAAATCATGTACAATATGATTTAAGGATGTTTTATGTCCTTCCCATCCTAAGTCACTGTATAGTTTTTCACGTAAGCGCAACTCTTGTATTTTCGGTTTTGTGGAAATTATATATTATATTTCGAAAGACACACTTTTTAAAATCTTCTAAATGTCGCATAGTCGCCTTTCGATTACGCTTCTTTCCTGGTGTTGAAATGTTCGGTTCACTTTCGTTACCTTTCTCTATAATTATGGCTACCGTTCTTATGGACACTTTGGTTGCTGCAGACAATCTTTCTTTTATTTATTTCGATGACAATTTGCCATCAGATTTAAAGTATTTATACACATTAAAAATCAATTCCCTTGATTGGCTATGGATTACTTTACCATTTAAAAGCGAACTTTACTTTGGTAGTAAGATATTACGCCACTGATAGTACACAGACTGAAGGGTAGTGCCAAGGAATAAATGATTGTAGGCGCGTCTTAAGCAATAGCAATTGCACCGCCACTATTTTTGGACGAGTGCGCATCTCATGGCCAGGCAAATTAAACGCGACAGACAGTATATTAATATATTTTTCATAAAATTGCTTATGGTAACGTGTAAATTTTGCATGGACACTTACCTGTAAAATAACTTAATAGAAATAGTAAGGGCAGAATAAATGTAAAAAATCATTTTTAACGCATATATGGTACACTTTTGATAAATTCTAATAACAAGTTGTTCATAGTAGAAAGCGGAAATGAAACTTGGCGCGCTTTCTTCGAGCAATTCTTTTATAATCTCGAATCTATATGTACATATTTCATGGAGGCAAAAATATATAAATGCCCACAGAAAGAAATTGTCGTAAAAAAAAAATTAAAAGTTTTTCAATGCTACAGCGCCAAATATAAGTAAATATATCAAGATGTGAATCAGGTACTTTGATTAATACTTATTCAATCCCAAGAATTTTGTTGTACGTGTTCTTGTCACGTGTCCATTACTAAAACACATACGGCACATTCTGAATACTAACATAATAGAAATTATATTCTAGGATTATTTATGTGTTTTGACCAGTTTAAGATTCCATTTTTAAATTTTTCAGATTTATTAACTCTGTAAAACTCATAGCAATTTCGTTAAAAATAATCATGGAATCGCCCAGATAAAATCATTAAAGCACCATAATATAATAATTGTTCAATAGTGACAAGTACCAATAACTTGGGTACGATGAAATGTTCTAATACCAAAGGCATTTGTTAAACATTGTTGTTGATGGAAATTCTGGATCATATAACAACTGTATTCTAAATAATTGCGTAAAAGTAATACAGCGAATATTGAATTTAAACAATTTGCTGCTGGAATTTAAAGGATACAGGTTTGCGTGTATCACAAATATTTTATACAACCATGTTGAATCGCATACAGGTTAAATGGTAAACCGTAGCAACAATGCAGAGTGCATGATTTGTCAATATGACATTCCTCAGTCATGTAACGATACAGTTTCGCAGACATGTACGATTCAAAACAATGTAATGCTACACCTATGCAAGGGGTAATACATTTTGCCGGCTTGTAGTAGAAGACAAGCGAACAGGAAAATTACTTTATTTCGCGTTCTAGCATGAGATATGAAATATATATCCGTATTTCGCGGCATTTTATCCAAATGTAAATTTACATTTTCGTTGTGGTGCCTGTTACTGATGCTATAACGACTGTTACTAAGGTGACCACCTTCTCTTCCAACTAAACAATTTTTTATATGATTATTTGTTGGCAAATGTTTCCTTTTTTATATACGCCTTCAATTGTATTTTGATAATTTTTTAAGTTGACGTTCGATTTTGAAATTGCTCCTTTTGAGCTGTTAATATGCTATATAAATTTTTTTGTTATAATTCCTAAATATTAAAAATCTAAATATATACGCTATGCCATTTTTTTTTGGAAATTTTACCAATTTTCTTAGAAAATATCTTTACTAAATTAAGGAATATTTAAACGCAGAAAGGCGGTCACCCTATCTTCAATTGTTCCTTCGTATAAGTATACAGATGCTATTTCGTCCTGGAAGTGATGTAGTTGATTCATTTGTTATATACAGTAGGTGTTGCTATGCTTTTGTTTTAATATTACCAAAACGAAATCTGGAACATTATATTTAATCATAACAATCCTACGTATTTACACTCGAAAATAACGTTCAAAAATATTATTGTACGATAAATGATCACTTTTTGGAAATTATGTTGAATTTATACCTGCGTTTTTATTACAAACTACATCATTAGATTTAAAACTTAAATGGTTAAAAAAAACTTAAATGGTTTAAAACCAGACTGTTTTCATCTAAACTTTTGCTATGATGGAAATTATATAATTTCCTTAAGAGAAAATACAATGATTTATTGCAAACTTCATATACAATTTCAAAATTCGTGCCTATATTTTCATTACACTATATATTTTGATTTCATTGCAATTGAATTATTTATCTTGAAAAGGGGATAAGTCAAAAAATTTAAAGTTTTCAGGAATTTGAAAAAATTATATAGGATTAAGCATATACTTGTGCGAATGCATTAATAAAATGACAAGTTGTGGGAAGACTTGTAATACAAAAATGTGTATTTAGGGATGTACAACAAATAATCTATATAACGAAAATTGAACTGATTTCTTGACTTTTTAAAATAAACGATTCAATTTGCGTCGCAGGTAAAATATTTATATCTGAATCGAAGTGGGTAGATATATAAATCTGCGGTACGGTATTTCTTGTAAAAGACGTTTCACTCGTATCTCCCATATATTTTACAAAAAGATATGATTGCTAATGTTATGCCGTATAGCAAATCCAATAACTCAGTATGTATATATTCGATGAATAATAGGTCAAATGTGCAGCCAAAAAATGGTTCGCAATTTGAACGGTTCAAGCATTTTTCTTTTTTAGCATACAATTTTCTCATACATCAGGAATCAATGGACTGTGTTAAATTGTTAAATAGACAACTATATCTTACCGACAGTTGGAAATATTGCAAATATTTTTCGAAAACGAATTTCCAAGATTATATTGAGCTTATATCGAGAATTTACAACAATTTACAAATACAATAAAAATTATCTAAACGACCAATTACCTTTGATTTAAATCTAAAAAAAAACATATAGAATTTTATTGTTGACGAGTTACATTTCTTGTAATATAATATATTACTGTTAATTATTAATTCTACTTTGGTTTTTAGCGTTAATTGTACAATTTTTAAAGAACCGACGTGCCCATCGTTTGGATGCTGGAACACGGGAGCAAGTATGGAACGCCCGTTGTAAGTAATGGCCGACCATAGCTCACCTATCGACCTGTCAAAAGTTTCCGGAATAAATTGATATTTTTAACGCGCCTCTGACTACCGTCTCGAACTTACACTCCACATAACTATCGCAAGCGCAAACCTCACCACTCGATCTCGGTCTTCGCACATCAGCAATATCCAAATCTTATTCCAGAAGATCCCTACAAAAGCTCGTTACGTAACGCGAGCTTACGAATATTCTACGAATACGATTTGTGCTATTGTCATTATTTACAGTCACATTCAATATTTTATTATAAAAGCGTACGTTTACAATAGAATCAATGTATATTTATTTCTCTATGTTTTAGAAGCGAGATATTTTGGATGGCGAAAGTTTGCTACAGCGAAAATTTGTCTTAATTCACAAATTTGTTTATTAATTGTACAGTGTGTATTTTAGTGTAATTGACAGGTGTACCTAAAATTTATGATGCTTCTATATTCATTTCTGATGTTTTAGAGCGAGATGTTTGGGATGAAAAAACTTTGTTAGAAGCGAAAATGTGTCTCAATTAACAATTTTGCCTATTAATTATACAGTGTGTATTTTAGTGTAATATTTATAGTTGTAGCTGAAATTTATGATGCTTTATAAAAAATAGAATGATTGAACCGTTGAGGGTGGGATTGCTGTACCAACATTAATTAATTATAAATAACATATTAATAATATTAATATGTTATATATAATTTTATAAGAATAGCCATTTTTTAAAAAAATTATAGTGTAAAATTAAATATATATAAAAAAATTAATATAGATTTTGCACTGTGCTGTGGGTGTATCTTAAGTGTGCCATGTAGGTGTGGGTGCATACGAGAATATTCGGAGGTAATATAGATTTGAGTGTGAGCGATTCCTTTATCATGCCATTACTTGGTGGATATAGTTCCTATTCACGGCGATTTATCAATACCTCCGCCACTGTAGCGCCCAACACGAGGCCCAATAGAATATAAACATTGAAGTATTGCTCAATGTATTTCCGCGATATAGGTACAGTATAATGTATATGTGTTCGTGGGAAAAGTCTTAGATATATTCGTCAAAAATATACACGAGTAAATCATATTAGGGGATGATATATATCCGAACATATACCACCTAAGAGTTGGATGTTCAGATAAAGTGGTTCCATTACACCGAACTTACGTTCTAAAACAGACATGGCACTCCCATCAAATTCAACGGTGGAATTAAGAGGGTGTTTTGTACTCTAGATAGTATTCTTAGTTAGTTAGTTAAAGAGTCCGCAATCCTAAAGGTTGGTTGGAAACAGCACGCCATGCCGATCTATCCTGAGCTAATCCCTTCATCTCCCTATAGCTATTCATCTCAACGTCTTCAACTATCTGACTCACATACTCCAATTTAGGCCTACCTACCCCTCTCTTTCCCTCCACTCTACCTTCTATGATCAATTGCATAATCCCCCCATGCCTAAGGATATGCCCTACTAATCTGTCTCTCCTACGCTGTAACACTCTCCAAATACTTCTCTTCTCCCCTACTAACTCTAGTACAGCTTCATTTGTTACTTTATCTTCCCAACCAATCCTCATCATTCTCCTATAACACCACATTTCAAATACTTGTAATCTACGCTTCTCTTCCTTTCCTATAGTCCACGCCTCACACCCGTACAGTGCTACACTCCAAACATATACCTTCAGTAATCTTTTTCTAATACCCAAGTCAATATTTGATCTTAAAATCTGTTCCTTTTCTACGAATGCCTTCCTACCCTGTGCTATCCTACACTTTATATCTACCTTGCTTCGATTATCTTTTGTGATTCTACTGCCTAAATAACAAAAATCTGACACTTCTTCGATTCTATTATCTCCTATTGTGATCCTCATTTTTCTACTGCATTCCTTTTTGTCACACCTCATCACTTTAGTTTTACCTATATTTATTTTCATGTTAAAATCCCTAGTCAATACTGCCTGCATACCATTCAATACCCTTTCTAAATTCTTTTCGCTTTCTTCCAATATAGCTATATCGTCGGCGAATCTCAACATATATATTTTCTCTCCCTGTACATTCACACCTACACTATACTCTTCTTTTACTTTGTTTATTGCATCTTCTATATATAGATTAAATAATAACGGTGAAAGTGTACATCCCTGCCGAACTCCCTTCCCTATTTTTGCTACCTCTTCTTCCCCCTCAATTCTAACTAAGGCAGTTTGGTGTTTATATAAATTAAAAATTATTCTCCTATCCTTATAATCTATACCCGTTTCTTTTAAAATTCTAAACATTATGTCCCAATCTACATTATCAAATGCCTTTTCTAAATCTACAAAAGCTATGCAAGTTACCTTTCCTACCCTCATTCTTTTTTCTACTACTGTTCTTAGTGCTAAAATCGCCTCCCTCGTCCCTCTGTTTTTCCTAAAACCAAACTGATCTTCTCCTAGCCTTTCCTCTACTTATTAATATTAATAATTATAATCTTATTAATATTAGTATTCTTAATAAGATGTATAATTATAAACATCTGGTTGTGTTCTGAACATTATCTGTACGTACAATATCTTATTAACTGTTGCTTTTTTTTAATTGATCAACAACAACTGATGAAAGGTTGAAATTTGCCATTGTTATTAATGAATAATTATTTTTTAATGACAGTAGAAAAGTTTCTGGTAGTTCTATTATTTTCTATAATAATTATTTTCCGACATAGACAAAGTTTAACAAGTGCCCAAAACAATGCAAAATGACTATAAATCGTCTTAAAACTCGATTTTACTGGTTTCCGATTGAAACGGAAAAAGTAGAAATTATCGTTGAAAAAAGTGAAAAAGGGGTGTATTGAAATATTTATATTTTTCGTCGATTTTGGTCAAAGTTTAACAAGTGCCCAAAACAATGCAAAATGACTAGAAATCGTCTTAAAACTCTATTTTACTGATTTCCGGTTCAAACGTTCAAACATTAAAAAAAATATTTTTAGGTAGGAGAATATATTGAGGAGTGCAAGTTCATATATGGCTCGTATATTTATTAAATCTGCATTGTAACTAATGCCAATGACAATGTATTTTATCAATTCGACACATTTCTTCCGGGTTGTTGAATGTTTAACACATTTTATTCATTGTTATGATGTTGCTGATGTCGAACAGCTGACCGTGGCCATATCGTATTTTCCCGCGCACAGTAATCGAATGCTTGGTTAAAGTCGATTGGGGACGCAACGCGCGTATTGAATTCAATTAACATATTGCTTATGGGGAGACAATGACGCCACACTAAGTGGAAAATTGTCAAAATTTCGTTCCCGTGTATTTGGTCAATATACTAGCGCAGTCTTCAGTTATCTTCACCAAGTTCTCGTGGGGAAGATATCGACAGATGGCGCCACATGAAAATCAACCGCTTAAAGTTGTTTCGTTTTCGTATATGGACTTGCAACGTCTATGTATACATTGTCATTGATATCACTGACAATGACAATGTATATATATAGTAGTCGCATACATGAATTTGATCATAATTCTTCCAATCTATACAAATCATATTTGACAACTATGCGTTGGTGAATATGCGGTAAATGAATATAATCTGGAAATATAAATATTTTTTTATTGAATATCCGAACTCTTCCGCGAACTAACCCGATGAAAATTGAAAGAAATTGCATACAGCGCATGTACCACTGTGGCTTTTGAATCAACTAGATTATTATAATAGATGCATTCAAGCAGGATTTATCCTAGATATCAAATATTTCAACACAACAATAATTTATATATCACCAACAGAGTGCAGCACTCTTCCTGACCTATGAAATTTGTGGAAATGTGATTCCCCTCTGATTCTCTCTTTTATATGGACTTGCAATTTTTATATATACATTCTAATTGACAATATCCTCAATATCACCAAATCTTGCTTTAAAACTTTTTAATTTCTACAACGTATTTTTCAAAGTTATAATTAAATTTGGAATGTTTTTGTAAATGGTCATTCATATTTGGAAAATGATCAAAATTTTGTTGTTGGACATCCTCAATCAACATTACGAACTGACTTTTATAAGCATTAATCATATGACTTATTGCCTTCTTTTTTCCTTGTAACTTTAAATTCAAATCGCTTCACTTGAATGTAAAATCTGCCAGAAACGCTAAATCACTGAGCCAACTTCTCTTCGCCTTACCTCGTGTTTTTTTGCCTCTTTTCTCTAGCGCCACATTCGAAATAATTTATAATAACGATAGCTGACGCTCGCATTTCCGATTGCAATATATTGATGTCTGCAAACGTTACACCTGTTTATTTTATATCAAAACACGTCATATATGCAATCGCTGGGATCATTATCTGTATACACGTCAGGGTTAGCTGTATTTGAATGAAACGGACTAAACAGAAGACTATATAACTACTACGTGTCTACAGACTACTACCACAGAAATACATGTCTATACCATCGCATATCAGCGAAAAAGGCAGCGATTGGTTATCGGGCGAGTGGAAGATAGCGATGTCCCTGCTAGACGATGGCATGGGTACCCTAGGAACGCGAAAGTAGACAGGAAATTAAGCGCTGACTGGTTGTCGCACCGGAAATTCACATATTACGTGCAATATGCGTGCTGGAGATTACTACCCCCATGCCAAAACTATGCTCGTTATATGGATCATTCAGTACATACAGAATGCTTTAAAAAAATCGTGATTTGTTGTCTTTTTAATGCACAAGTCCTTAATATGTCCTTAATTCCACACTTGCCCAAGAAGTCCTGCAGCACATACATTTTTAGGTATTGGACGTTCGTTGAAGTTAGTGCGGTTTGTTTGATCGAATGTGCGCACAAATATCTCAAGACTATTGTAATCTGAGTCACCCTGTGTATGTGCTTTCAATGTACCATCGTGAGACAGGATGGGCGGTACATGGGGTTGTGATTGGAGTGGTAATATACTTCAGAAGAGACCCGAGCGCCGGTTTATGCGTGCAAGGATTCGGTTGGATCAGTGTTGTTACGGCACCTGAGCATTCCTCTGCCCACGGTGAAGCAAATAATACTATACAAGCTTGTGCATGCTTAGATAGATAATTCAAGTTAAGTTAGAGCATAGTATGAATTTGTGTATTGGGAAATGATAGTTAATAATGCTTATCAAGTGGCATGCTAAATATAATGGTCAAGGAAGTTGATAAAATCTCTTCTGTGTTGTTCGTTGATTGTCAATATTTTAGAATAGGTGTTCTAAATTTTTTTTTTTTAATTGAACCTCTTATAGTGTTCATATAATTTCTCAAGATTTTGCATAATACATCAAGTAATTTATTAAAATCAGAAGAATCAACGAGCTATAGATTTTCTAATTATTTGGAAAAAATATAGAAATTGATACAACGATGCAATTAATCGACCGATTTCTTCACTGGACCCGCAATTTAACGTTTCGATTTTAGTTCATCTATATAATTCTTTTTCTAGATCAGTTAATTCAATTTTCCTTTATAGAAAAGCCGAGTTTTGTTAGTTTCATCGCAATTTATGCGGTATAAATATATTATTATTATTCGTTTATTGGCACATACATTTCTTAGAACGTATGTTAAAATTATTTAACTTTAACGTTTAAATGTGACAATAAAAATTGTTTCTATTTATTATAATAACAAGTTTTTACTCAAATTGCATTCACATCATGAAGAGAATTGAATGGAAAATGCTCAATACTACCTTTTGTTTATAGACAAACGTTGGGTAGAATTTTCTACAACAGAACTTTGCCTCAAGTAACAAATCCGCAAATCGGCTTTTCTAAGACTCACACTTAACTAATGGAACTGTAGATTTGTTCCAGTAATATCCTACAACATGGTTTTCTTTTTGATTGAAGTTGAAAAACAAGGAACTAAAAATATATACATACTTTCATAAGCATTTAACTCAGAATAATTCAAAGCACTTTTAAGTCGTTTAAGTGAACTAATTTGATGATGTGATGACCTGAGTTAGTCAAAACTATGCTCGGCTACAGCACTTTTATCTTTTCTATTTAATCTGAGAATAATAGTTGTATTGTCAGTGACTATTTGTATATGCGTACAGTAATTTAATAAAGACTAGTTCTTCTGGTATTGTAATCTTTCGTTGCGCAAAACGGATGTAGACTAGAAATAGACAAATAGGCAAGGCCGGTCTAGATAAAGGTATGTTTGTAATGTGAAACATTTTGTAAGCTCACGAGCGTGACAGTTCCTTCGTGATATCAGGCAATTTCTGCTGTATATATATATTTTTTTTCTTGCTTTCTTCCTATAAATGTTTGATAGGTTCCTTGATCGACACTAATCAATTATAGTCTTTTCATTTCTTCTCCTGGAATTAATAGAATTCCTTGCGGAGGCGCGCTTTATCCGAAAATAAATGGCACGTAATTTAATTAATTATGCGTGCTTTCTGATAAGTTTTCGCAATAAAACATTAGTTCTTTTCATTATTGCCAACAGTGGAGTAGAGATTACTTTATAGCTATGCAGTATTCGCATCTATCTTAATTTATAACATGAAAACTTGATTTGCATAAATATGAAGCACAGTTTTTATCAAATTGATACAGGGTAAATTGCATTTTACTTGTATTTCACAGTTCCGTTAGATTTCTGTTTGTCTGTACCTAAATTATAATGTACAATCCAATAAAGAAATTGGCACTTATTTACAAACCGCATTGTCCGCATTGTTACATTTAATAATTTATATTTATTTAATCTCTCGTGTAGTCTTTTCGCAAATTATATTTAAAAGGAGATTAATATTGGGTTCACCCGGTATAAAAAAGAAGTTTTATTCCGCATATAGAAAGGAAACAGATTTCGCTTGGAAGCTTACATTAATTTACTTCAACTCTGGTGGACATTTTTCAACTTGTTTAGAAGAGGGTTTAAAATGAAGCTGGTGGCCGCTGGGAGCATGTCAAGGAAGCAACAAAATCGCATTCGCACACAATTGTATTATCTATATTTTATCTTTGCGCGGCTTTTTTTATTTCCCGCTACAAATTCAAATCTTAATTAATTTTTGTGTTGTTCATAGGGAATTAATTGTATTTTCTTCTCATTTATTTTCAGTTGGCTTCCTGCACGAACATATAATGTATACCGGGTGACTATTTACTAAACCTAATTACCGTACGAATGGATTTTGAAACCCATTAATATTAGATCATACAAAATAAAAATACGGAAAAAAAGTGAAGTGAAATGCAATATTTCACCGACTTATAATGCACCAAAAAATATGACGTGATATCTTCCATGTTGATTGATATGTTCGAATTTGAAAATAGTCCTCCGGTATGTATATTCACGTACATAAAGCGCCTGTATATTTCGGTGGACCGAATATTACTTTGGGCATTGTATTTTTTTCCTTCCGTAGACATGGAATTTGTCTGAATTAAATTTAATCTAGCGGATGCCACAGAAAATGAAAAACTGTGGCAGTTTGAATATTAACCAAGCGAAAGATTTTGCAACTCTGCAAGCGCAGATATATAACCAGTACACATATAAATATCAGATATTTTTAATTACTTATATAGATGTATATAATGTCAAATATAAGCTGCAACTATTTCAATTTAAAATACAAAAACAATGTTAATAAGTAAACGAAAATATATGCTTATAATCTCTTATTATCTTGCAAGAACATAAATCTCTGTCAAGAATTTGAACGAGATTTATGATTTAATTTCTCAAAGTTTTATATAAATAATTTAATGGCGAAAGTAACATTATCAATTCTTCAGTATTACATGTAGTTAACTCGAAAATTGGTCGGCTAAAGATAGTTTCTCAACGCACACATCCGCTTCATTTTTTTTTTAGATTTTTCTGGTAAATATAAACATACAATTTTGTTCGTATTTTGTGCAATTTATTCGCAGATTTATAGTGAAATAATTGAGTATGCGAAGAGCGATAACACTTTTCATAATCAAGGTTTTCAGGAAATCCCAACGGCATTAAATATACAGGGTGAAGAATAAATTTTAAGCGATTGAACAAAAAATGAAAATTTGTTTAATAAAAGCAAGATAGCACATTATAACGTTAATTATTCTTAAATGTTGAAAAACTTTATATGATAATTATATATTTAGAAAAATGTTACAACTGACAACTGTGTAATTTCCAATCAGTGTACAAATTGCTTGCTCTGTGAGATTTCGCATATATACAAATGAGAATTTTGTATTTTAATTAAAGCATTTGACATTGTAATGTCCCTCGAGTATCGTTGTTCACTTCGATTAGATCGCCAAGTCCGGAAACTTATTTATCTCTTTATTAAAGAAAAAAAAATATTATTTATCGTTTACTCCCTCTATACAGCTCACAAATAAATCTATATAAGCAAAAAAATATCGAAACTTCGTTGTACTATTATTAAAAATTTGTTACATATTTGTTAAATATTTTTGGATGGCAACTAGGGCCGATGTTTTAGCCTTTTAACTGGTTGTTCGTTATTACCGTCCTTTATCCCAGAATGGCATACGGGAAAACTACCGCCTCCAAGGTATTAAACTTCTATGTGTATATAAGCTGATATATTTTATGGTTGTATTAAGTTTATTATACAGACTGGACCAAATATGATACATTCCATTTATTACAAGAGCTGCAAACATATTTAACTTTGCAAACGGAAATCACATATCAGACTTTACGTTAAATAAAATTATATATCATATATAAACAAAGTTTGTGACGTCCACATGAAATGTTATTAACACAAATTGTAGCCAAATAATAACGTGTCTGTATAGTATTTTTCTCTTGATTGTAGCAAGTCCATTTAAATGGATTTTATCTTAAGAAAGTCTGAAATGAAAGTGAGGTGTTGAAAATATGAAATATATAATTTTTAACTTCATTTGAAGTAACCATCAAATATATTACACCGTGTATATGGAAGATGAAATAGATAGTTAGCAAAAAAGGAAGTTGTAAAATTGAAAATTGTATAATTTAAGGCCGTAGTTGAAATTTTATTACATTCGAGTAAATTTAGTATAAAATATAAACCAGGGGGTATATATTACGTATAAACTTGAGTAATAAAATTTAGTTTACTATTAAAGTAATATTAAAACGAATTTAATATATTTTATAATTGAATCAAATTTTTACGATTCTATTTTCCAAACATTTTTATAATACTGCAAACTTCATTTCATTAGTAAATAAAACTGGCTTTTCTAAGTTAAAAATTTTTGCGCACCAATATCCTTATATCCTGATAAATCATATAAAACTTTTGATATTTATATTTCACCTCAATATTGATTGCTATTAACAATGAAAAGCACAAATATAATATTATCGTGTTTTCGAAAAATTGACGCAAATGTTATTTGTTGGTTTTGGAAATGCTGCAAACATTTTATATATTAAACGGTTTTCCGGCAAATTTACCTGACCTACTTTTAGAATACTTCTGCATTGGAGATTACGCTGAATGCAATGATAATCGAGGGAAACTGAAGAACGTACCGATACCAATTCAAATTGAATGTTTTGCGTCGTGAGCGCAAAAGAATATTAGAGCCTTGATCCTCACGTCGGAGAATTAATCTACAATTGCAAAAATATGTTAAAAAAAGCATTAGTGATCCATTTTTCTTATCTCTTACATCTTATATCGAATATAACTCATATAAAATCTTGGTGACTTGTTGTAAATTTGAATTTAAAAAGGCGATAATAAAATCACATGATAATCATCCTACATCAGATTAATTCTATATATGATTCACTTTTTTGTATAAGTTTATATTTTTGCAAAATGAAATAGTCTTCATATCTGCTATCCTGTAGCGATTTGAATCGTTCCTGAACGCTAATGCGGCGGTTCTTGCATATTGGTGCCTGCGGCTCCTTTTGCATTGGACTCTCGAGAGCTATTTACCCCATAAACCAATAACCAACAAATATTTATCCGTTAGGTGTGCGCTATACGAATGGAGGATCTAATAGAATTAGGGAAAATGCTGCAAGGTAGAGCACCTTTGCCGATGTGTCGCCTAAATGTAAGAAAATACTTTGGCACAAACATTGCGAAGTACTGGATGAAAATATAAAACATACACGATCATTAGTCTAAATTGACTTATATATTTACTGCCTTTCCATTATTGGCGGCACTTAATATTAAATTAGTATATTAAAGAGTTGAAAAATGTGTTTAAATTAGTATAGAATATCACCCAAATACCGTAACTTAAATCATTATGTAACTAGATCAGTGGTGGTTCATTATGCAGGCCGCAGGGCCGCGCGCCCCCCCCCTGAACATTGAGCGCATCACCGTAGATATATAATTGTATTGCGATATTTTATCTCGGCATTATTTTTCCTAAAAGATAAAGCTTGCGTCGTGATAACAATCAACACAACACGGTGTGGCGTTCATTGTGGTATCCGTTGCAAGTCAAAGCAGCGACCGATGCTGTATCTATCTGTATCTATTGTTCGCGTGGTATAGATATATATATCGCTAATTTGGTGCCGCTGCATGTTCAGCGCCACCCAGCCACACAGTACAAGTTGCACTCATCTCACTCTATTGCAAGCAATCGGTGAGAGCGACCGTATGCAGTATATCTTCTGTTTCTTGGGTTCTCTCTTTGCTTCATCGTCTAATATGTGTCACACATTCCCAGCGGCTATCCAATGTCAGTCCAAGTTAAATACATATATACAGTACATATGCAATGAGATGAGTGTATCATAGAGTGCAGGCGACCGATCTATTGGATGTCGCGCTTCTTTAACGTCCTACAGAAGTTCAGAGAGAACAGAGAGTAGTAGATATATACAGAGAGTATATATATATGTATATAAATTGTTATAGAATAGCAAGATTGGACAGTAGCATTTGTTCTGTGTATGTACGATATGTACGTATGTACGATTGTGCCACGTGTTTCTCCAACAATATATTTAATAGAAATAATTTAATAAAAATGCATAGTGTTAGTTCTTTATTGAAAATAGAGTTTTGTAGACTTTCTCTTGTGGGCAAAGTAAAAATTAAAGAATTAGGTAGGCCATTGCCTGATTTAAATTTATCGCAAACGTGTGCAAGGAGTGCTCAAAACCGAACATTTACAAGAGACATTTACAAAAATATATATAACACAGATGAAGGACAGATTCTCATATCATGGCCATCTACAAGCCGCTGAGTTATTTAACACGAAATCGATGCCAACATTTTCTAAACAATTTCCAGTGGACCTTTTGGAAACCGTGTGTCATGCATATCCATTTTTGAATAAAACCAGATTAAAAACAGATTTAGAAGTCATTTACTCGCGTCCGGATTTTTATCAAATAATTGGAGCCACAAATTTTCTTTCATTATTGCTACAAAATAATCTCAGTGAAACTTTCCCGGAAACTATAAAAGTACTTAAAATTATTTTACCAACCCCCATGACCACTGCTGAATCAGAGCGTTGTTTTTCAACACTTAAAAGAATCAAGACTTTTTTGCGAAATACTATGGGTAATGATCGGTTAAACGCGTTGGCGATGATGTGTATTAATAAAAATGTGGTGCGAGATATTTACAATTTTAACGAAAAAGTTTTGGAAAAGTTTATATCAATGAAAGAGAGAAGAGTGGAATTCACTTTCAAGAAATGATTGAATTTAATCATTTTGCATGCATTTTAGGTCAGATTTCTCACTATTATGTTATTTTTTAAGAAATGCGCCCCCCTAGATTGAAATGGCACGAGCCGCCACTGAGCTAGATGTACACTTCGAAGGCAATTTTCAGTCTATACAACACACTATGAGGTTCTAAATTGAGTATAATACGAGTCAGATAAAAATGTCTGCAAAGTTAGCAGCTTAACCTCCCACAGAAGTTGCTTGTATTAAGTTTGAACTAAGTTACGGTATTTGGGTGATATTCTATACTAATATTTAACACCATAGTGATAATTTTTTAAATGTGCTTAAATGTAAGGTAAATATAACCTACCATAATCTGTATCAGGGATTTTAAACAAAAACTTTATGTAAAACTAGGGCTATTTTTCTAGGGGTACGCGCGTATACTCACCTTTTTTATTGAAGACCTTTTTAGCCTATTTTAAAGTTTAAAAAATGTTATTTCGCGAAGTTTGGGCAGTGTATAGATTTCTTCATTTATTTCTTAATGTGATTGAAAAGCAAACGTACTTCTTTATTAATTAGCAAGAGGTAAGTGATCGGGGATTCCTCATTATGTAATACGAATAAGAGGTTCCACAATTTTGGAAATTTAAAAAGAACCCACCTTTTTTTTCTAGAAAGAGCCTGTGTAAAACTATAAATTAATATTCCTTATATCAGTGAAGGCATTAAGCTCTTTAGTTTACCCGGAAACTATATAAGAATTCACAATGTTATATAAAAAAACACAATGTTCCATTTGTGGCACCTCAATATTCAACATGGCTCCTACCTCCGTTAGCATGTCTTCTACAAGAACGATAATGATCATTTCGCACTATCATTTGAATTTTTCTTTCATTTTCCTATACCTGTATGTTAGCTGAAGAAGCAGCCGCTGTTGGTGATGCAACGAGTACGGCAGCGAAGTATTCTATACTCCAGAGAATTATAAATTATTGCGGCCTCCCTTGAAGTAGATTGCGATTTAAGACGGCAGTTATTGGAAAATATGATGCTGAATTTTGAATGTTACTTCTCTGGGGCATATAGAATATGTTTTCTTCTCTAGTCTGGAGCATTCCTACGATTTCAATCCGATCCATCGTAATTTTGCATTTACTACAAGTTTCTTCTTAAAAATATTATAATGGGAAATGAAAATTATTTTCAAACAACTGCTGTAATTATCTTCTATAGAAATTAATTAAGATTTACGATCTGCTATAATCCTTCGCTTCTTTGTAAATTTAATATTGAAAAGGTTGTAGATACATTTTTTTATACTGCAAATAGCGTCGTAACCATTGCTTAGAAATTGTTTTTACTTAAGATTTATTTACGTGTACATACTAAGTTTATGTTTAAATTAATTTAATAATTTATTAACGTGGACAGACTTATACATATCTGTATTTAAATTGTGTGGACAAGTCGAACAGAAAAATAGCATTATCTTTGGATGTGAGAAACTGCCAATTTTGCTGTCGGATGTAGTTCCGAACTAACTGGCATTCTTGGACAAATTCCAACAATAAATATTTCAATTTGCTATTACTTTACTTTCCAAACAAATATATGATATAGTTTCCAATTTCACAATTGGCACTTCTATAATAACTAATTAATTCTACGGCAAAACTTATAGCAAATATTTCATAAATTCGATATAATATCAAAAGAGATATAATTTGATTTCTCAGTAATCGAAATATCGTGGAAAATTATTGAATATTTAATTATAAAACATATTAAACAACATATTATGAATTAATGGGTCATCCAACCGAATTATAAAATTTTCATATGAAAGCAACTTAAACGATTTAAATAAAATATTGTATATGTAATAGTTAATTACAATATAAGTGTTGTAAAGATTTACAACTCGAATATTGTACGAAATTTTATCCACTTTCATAAGTAATCCAAATATTACAAAAAATATTTGACAAGTTGTCAAAATAAATTTTAAAATGATGTTATGTCCTAAACAAAAATGATACCTGCTGTTATAAGGATTTAAGTTTTCTAAGTAGTCTTGAACAGTTTGTTGTTTCTGAGTTGTCTTGGTTACTGTTAAACACGTCAGATTTATAGCAAAAGTTTGCAAAAAAAGTACTCTTTGAAAATGTCTGATTCTGAAAAAAAGTTTACCCTCGGAAGTAGAGGAAGCTGCAAATGGAGCAATTTCAAGTCTAACTCCCGCAAAATCAAAGTTACGATATGAACTTGAATACCAGAAATTTGAAAAATGGTGATTCAAAAAGAATAAAACAAGTGTCGGAAAAAAAATTGTTGGCGTATTTCGCCGAAAAGCAACAATCACAAAAGCCGTCAACGCTTTGGACGTACTATTCCATGTTAAGAACCATGATTTCCGTAAGAAAAAATCAAGATATAATCAAATTTATACAGCTAGTTGCTTTTCTCAAGAGAAGTTCAGACGGATACATGGCAAAAAAAGTCTAGGATTTTTTCTAAAGAAGAAGTATGTAAGTTTTTGGGCACAGCAGAGGATGAATTGTTTATGCTTATGAAAGTTGTGATGATCGTTGGCATTTTTGGGGCTTGTCGACGAAATGAACTTACGAAGTTAATGTTAGATCACATTGAAGACAAAGTATCATATGTTAAAATCGTGATCCGATGTACAAAAACGAAAATCGTACGAGAATTTATATTTACCGAGGGAAACCTGCCAGGTATTAACTGCTTAACCATTTTTCGAAAATATGCTGAGCTTCGTCCTCCTAGTGCTTCTCACAGGCGTTTTTTTGTCTTCTATAAGCAAGGAAAATGTAGGTCGCAGCCTGTTGGGATCAATACCTTTGGAAATATACCAAAATTAATTGCAAAGCAGTTGGGCTTGAAGAGACCCGAAAAATATACGGGGCACTGTTTTCGGAGGTCCTCTGCTTCCATGCTGGTAGATGGTGGGGCGTATATGTGAATGCTTAAGCGTCACGGAGGGTGGAAACCTCTGCTACTGCAGCGGGGTATGTTGAGAGTTCTTTAGAAAATAATAAAGAAATAAGAAAGAAGTCGTGTATATATACCTTTGAAATATTCCGATTTTTTTTGCGATTTTGGTCAAAGTTTAACAAGTGCTGCCCAAAACAATGCAAAATGGCTATAAATCGTCTTAAAACTATATTTTACTGATTTCCGGTTCAAATGGAAAAAGTTGAAATTATCGTCGAAAAAAGTGAAAAAGTCGTGTATATATATATACCTTTGAAATATTCCGATTTTTTTTGCGATTTTGGTCAAAGTTTAACAAGTGCTGCCCAAAACAATGCAAAATTGCTATAAATCGTCTTAAAACTATATTTTACTGATTTCCGGTTCAAATGGAAAAAGTTGAAATTATCGTCGAAAAAAGTGAAAAAGTCGTGTATATATACCTTTGAAATATTCCGATTTTTTTGGCGATTTTGGTCAAAGTTTAACAAGTGCTGCCCAAAACAATGCAAAATGGCTATAAATCGTCTTAAAACTATATTTTACTGATTTCCGGTTCAAATGGAAAACGTTGAAATTATCGTCGAAAAAGTGAAAAAGTCGTGTATATTATGGGTTTCAAAAAACCATGACGGTTCAAAACGCCAACCTGAATAACTCAGTGATGTCCACCTCTGGTCTGCAAATTTCAAATTGCAAAAAAATTGTTATAAATGTATATAATAAATAATTTTTAAATGTTACCTATTAATTAAAAACTCATTACAGTGTAACGACCCCACGCGGTCCTTCGGGGTTCGTTCCACTTTAGTGCTTTAAAGCTGTTCAGGCCCGGCTTACGAATAGTCCTGGAACGCTGCGGTAAGGGTTGTTGTCCAGTCTTTGTGGTAAAAGTCCATCAGAAGGGGTTCTTGTGTACGTTTTTGTATATATTTGGGTTATTTAAATGTTAGAGGAATCTCAGATTTAAGAAGTAGATTTTGTAAATAAACTAATTTGTAGGTTACGAGTCATTGAAACTGCTGGGTTAATTTCAATAGTCTGCTCATGGATTATGCACGAGTTCGAAAATAGTACTTCGTGGAAATTATTCTATATTGATGTTGTTGCTCATTATACAGAGTTCTAAGTATTCATCTTCTACAGTAGGGAGTTGGAAAGTAATTTTCTAATGGTTTTCATTACATGCCCGTTTGTAATTTATTCTGTAAATAATTCTTTAAAATACAATTTGTAAATTATTTTTAAATAATATATAACAATTACTCGCGCTTGCGCGAAGTTCATACGATGGTGCCCAGCTTTGTATATATATTATAGTGGGGAGCGTCAATTTTGAAACAATAAGTGTCGAGGACATCTACGTCCGTCTTCTCGGCCCATTGATTCTCTGCGAGTCATAAAAACCGTGCGTGATTTCTCAAACTGGGGAAACCCAAAATGGACGGTGTGTGGGCATTTCGATTGAAATAGGAGTTAAAATTTTATTTCAAGTTGGTTTCGTTGACCATACTAATTCCTGATATCCATATGGATCAGGAATTGTTGGAATGTTGTCGATAGTCGTCTAAAGTTTTGATACGTGCGTGTGACTCTTCTTCCGACCCTGCGATTACAAAGGGTATGCAATTAAATATTTTCCGAATCTTTCAGCATCTCCTTGCGTTTCTTCTTGAATAAATAGGTCTTACCTACGGGGTAATTTATTTATGGGATCTTATTGATGGATGACTTTTTTGTGATAATCCGCATGGGATAGAATCGGCAGAATTCTCTTGCCGTGAAACAGGATAGATATGAGAGGCTTATCAGTCTTCAGCAGAGGTGTTTGGTTAACCTGCCGTTCAAATCCTGTTTCCAGTGCAAGTGCTTGGTATGGTCCTCCAATCGAGTTCGTTGTCGCGGTGATATGACCACTCTTCTTCCACATCTCGTATAACGAGGGGCTCAACATACCCATACTTCAAGATTACCAAGGTAAAAGTGCGAGTTTAAATACTATCTAGCTTATGTTTGGTCTCCAAAAAAGGGGCAACGTTTTAATTTATTTGAACACATTTTATTCTTTTCCAATTAAACTAATTGACTTACCGATTTATAAGCATATCTTTAAAACTGGTTTCATGGTTATGTACATGCGTTAAATGGCAAGCGAACAACTCCGAAAAAGGGAATTTATGTAACATACCTGATTGGACGTCCATAGTTACAGGCATTTTGCGTTTCCAAACGTTATTTAACATTCCTCGCTGGAGGATAATTGCGTTGCCTTTGTATAACAATTCACCATTATGGAGTTTACTAGAAGCGTGATAATATACTTGCGCTGCAACATTGGGCGCATATTCATGTAAAACTAAACTTTAAATCGTACAGTCGTCCAATGCTTTATTTAAGATTAAAACGTTGCATATGCTTTAAACATTTTGATATAAATTAGTTTAATATCTTCGTGTGAAACAAATCTGAATATTGGTCTATTATATGTTTTACCTTTAATTCAAATATCGATATTGTAGATTTCTAATTTTGAATTTGATAGATTTTGTTTGGCGCCAACCACGCATGCCATCTTTCAATTACCCACCGCTGGAGCCAGCAACGGGGGCTTAGGGTGTCGTTACAACAGCACTAGTGCTGCAATGATGACCATTACAGCACTAGTGCTTTCTATACTTCTATTACTTTCTATAAAATTTAAAGTTCTCGATCGTGACCAGAAGATTGTTGAACTAATTTAATTTACTTCCATTCACAAGTTGCCTCATGTGACTTTCAAATCTATAATTGATGTAGACAAATATTCTAAATTGCAGTAACTATTTTATATATTTATTATATCATTTTATCGAAGAAGTATAAATAAATCTTGAAAATAAACCGTTTAAAGTTTCAAATGTTGTTCGAAAATAAATAATTATTACTGAAGATTATCGAGGAATAGGGCAACTTCTATTAAACGAGGTATATCAAATGGCACTTGGCATTTATTCAGGAATTAACATTATGATATGCGGTTTAATGCAGCTTTAGGAAACTAAAAGCGTTAATATTCCAAATGCGCTAATTAATTAAATGTGGGCCAACGTTGCATTACATTTTCGTTATGTAACGTTCAGCATGTAAGAAAACAAAAGATACAGCGTAATACACATGATTACAATTAACAATACTTGAGGTAGATGAATCAACCCCTTCAATTTTTGTTTGTTCAACAAAGTGTTTCTGTTTGGAAGATATTTCACAAATATAATCCACACTCATCTACTTTGATATACTTGCTTCATTTCTCTTGTATATGTATTCATATATATCAGTCTTTCTTGTAGGTGGTACTATTTACCAACTTTAATTAAATTTGTTAATTTCGATATTCATTTGACTTATAACTGCTAAACTAATTTTGATTTAGCATTTGGAATCATTCGGCGAAAAATAGAAACACAAGTCATGCATACGATAGTGTGATGTGTTGATGAGAACTTGAAATGTTGCTTTATAGAATTTGCTATCTCTGTATACACAAGACATTTCCAATGCAGTTTTCCTACGCCCAAGCGAGCTGCACCTATTGCTCCTGTTGTCATCGCTTTGCTCTTTGCCCTGCACAAGGAGAGATGTTCGAGTAGTGTATTCTACTAGGGATAATTAGTGCGAACTTTCCATGTAAATGTGTTACGGTTTTGTATTGTGTAGGAATACGATATGCATAAAATTCTTCATTGTGAGGATTATGGTAGAGCAAGTGAATTTCGGTGCACCGTCGAAGTAAGTCTGTCTTCATAAGCCACAAACCGCCATCATCTAACGACTAACGAATCAACGGCTGGGAAATTGGTTAACATTAAATTCGGGATAGGATCCATCTATTCAAGCATTGGTATTTACAGAGTGTCGATTTTAAACAAGGGTGCAAATGAGCAATAAATTTCTTATAACGATTATTGCAAATGATTACAGATTGCAATAATTATTGCTGGCAATACCACGTACATAATTTCCTTAATATCAATAGTGGCGCCAAATCTAAAATGAATCACCTTAATATTGAATGTACCTCAAAATATTTGGCAATTGGTTTAATAGTCGTTTCTTCTTTCCCATACCTACTAGTAGAATTATTATAATTGGACGACTAGATGTTGTGGCAAATGCAACTATTTCCGTGGCTGGCAGAACTTGCGTTCTAAATCTAATTATCACAGAATTGCAGAGACGCCGCCACGACTTCTGACTTTGAAGCACAAAACTAAACCAACAATAATTCGCTCTCGCAGTCCTCTTTTTTGTAACAATCCGGGCGGCGATGTCGCAGATCCCAGATCCGCACAAAAGTCACTCAAACTAAACGGAAGTACTTGTCTGTGGGTTGGCAGTTGTAATATACTATCATATTTATGATTGTTCCTCAGGGACAGATTACAAAATTGCTTGTTACGTAATCATCATGGCATATTAAATTGAACTGGGCACGGTGTCATTTTAATCGTTATTTTAGTGCAGAAGATTTATTTAAGCAGTGCCTGATATAACTAATAATTTACGTAAAGATCATAGTCGTTATTGTTGTGCTACTGCTGATAAGGATTTAGCCTACTAAACATTCATCTACGTTATAAATGTCTTGAGTTACATTTTTCGAACGTTACTCTTTGCAATCAAATAATTTGTCCAAAACATTATGGATTAAAATGCGTAAAGTTGACTATCCTTTCTTTGATATAACGCCATTGAAATAAATTTTGTATCATTCATTTTACAAATACAATTCTGTCACGGATTCAAGAGATTACATACAATTGAGCAACATTGTGATATATCAGATGTTGAGACGAGAGTAAAACCACCATAGAGCACACAACGGTAGTAGGTGTTCTTTGTCTGTCCAGTGATCTGTTCCTGTGGGTATATATATAAATATACGTATATGTGTGTCTGGTTGCCTATATATGTGTATATGAGCGGGTGATTCAATTAAGTTAATCGCAACTTGTCGCTGAATGGTCGTCAATTAGGACGACATACCTATACTCTACCTGACGATGTCATAATGAAAATGACAGCAAAAACCTTGCTGTATAAGAAGAATGCTTCTAAATGGGTCTTTTACACTCATTCGAATTAGGGATGAATTTAACCTTTATAATAACCTTCTGTTAGCATATAATTTTGGAATATTTTATAATTGTGAAAAACAAGAAATCATATTTTGAAAAATTGAATTATATTTTTGTACATGTCGAAACCTCTATAGAACACCCAAAGTTAAGAATATTTATATTAGCTGCCTGGGTCTGATAATTTTCACAATTTCATTCAAAACAACAAAACTAAGGAACCAAATTACCTATCATTATGTCCCGCAACCATTCAAAGAACTTTCTAAAGATATTTTTTTGTTTATAATATAATTAACAGGTTGTTACTTAATTTTTCATTTCAAATAAAGCAATTATAAATTAAATATTACTTTACTGTACGTTTTAAAATCTTGGGTCAAAATTTTAATTAACAAAACTTACTATTGCAAGTAACGTATTGATCTATGTACCTATCATAACACATTGATCTGTTTCCACTTAGTGCAAAGGAATGATATAATATTTGTCATGAGACGAAGTGTGTTGGACAATGACAATTTGTAGACAGCGGAAGTACACCGCTCGCTGACCAAATGCTGACCACTGGCCATTGTTAATCAGCAGTTGCTCTCTGCGCTGCAGAGGATAGCTGTAACAGTTGGCGGTGACAATTACAACCCTGCCGCCAGGCACCACCGATATCTTAACCCATTATGTCCATTAGTTACACTGTATATTCTATTGTCCGAACAGGAACCTTGAAGACATTACAGGATATGCTAATGCTGATCCATGCAGGATAATTCGGGAATATACGTAAAGGCAGATGTACAATATATCCGATCTGTTAATCGTAGTACTTTGATTGATCGAATGTGGTTTATAAAAAACAACTGCATACGTTTCCATAATATCCATTGAAGTCCTTTAGTTATCTCCATTTTCTTCTTTCTATACGCTTTAAGACGCCTCTTCATATTCCATTGTCATCTACCCTCCTTTTATGACGTGATTTACACCTGACGACCAATTATTATTTCAAGCTGTTATTCGTTGGTCGTTCAATTCTAAGAAAAAAATTACATTTCGCTTAAAACTGATACAAAAAATATTCTTGCAATAGAAGGAACAGCGGGAGATTTATAAGGAAAAATTACAAATTATGTATTTTTTAAATATTTTATGATCATATTATACCCATCATCTCATGGGGACGGTGTCATAGAAAGGGTTGTCCACTCGTTATTGGGACACACACAGATAAAGATCCTTGAGGACATTAACTGATGATCCCTATTAGTAAAATGTGTGCCCCATAAAGTCTCTATTGCCGCGCGAATGGCCCTTGGTCATAAAGTAGATCCCCTCACAAATGGTTTTGTCCAAAGCTACTATTCTGTAGAACAGGGATCACCAACCTCTATAAAAGGTTCTATATGGTTCATTGGTTCACGTATAAAATTTACGAAGAAAATATTGTATCCTTATAGTCTTATCAAAATTACACTGCGAGTGGAAAATGAAAAACACTTCAAATTCGAAGAATGATTAATAAATGTTTAGTATTTGAACTAAATATTATTATAAATATGATATTGTAAATATAAGATTTTGCATTCTCTTTTACATTTAGTATAATAATTTTCTAGTATCTGTGGGATTTTGGGATATTTATAACACGTCCTTTTTATAAGCGTTGCTTTTTGTTAGAGATTTAAAATTATTTGAACTTTATACCAATGTTTTCTGCATTTCTCTTTTATTGATCAAAGAATGAATGATATTGACAAAGTAATTTATACCCAACGATGCGAAGAAGTATTCGCCATGATAATAATAAAAGAACTAAATAAAAGTTGAGCATGAGGCATCAGCGTAAGATATATACCATAAGATATATTAGAGACCTTAGTACTAGTGTCAAGAGTATGGTGGCTAAAATATAACCTATTATGATATACATTCGTGTTTAAAGAAAATACAGCTTGGGATAAATAGAAAAAAGTTTGCGTAAAAAAGTAGAGATTTCGCGAACTAAAATAAGTTAATTTAATAATTGGCAATTCATATCTTAGGAAGTTTGATTTAGATAATAAACGAGTGCATTGCCTGCTCCCTTCTTAGAAACTTATAACAATCCCGGCAAATAACAAAGGTAAATTATTTTGTTCAATCTTTTGATACTGAAGTTGCTTTCAAAATAAAATTTGACTTGCAGGAGTTCGTTTTAATGATTGAAACGGCGATGTATTTTTTAACAGTGCTACACTAAGCATCTCTCTGATTTTATTGAAGGAATATGACTTTATGAAAATAGTTTCAGATTATAAGAAGACACATTCAACCCGTTCTTTATTTCGCGAATGGTTCCAGGCTGAAAAGCTGTTTTACAGTGTACTCGAGTTTCATCTATCAAATGCAAGGAAACTTTAGCAAAACAACGAACAAAAGACAGGCAAAGAAGGAAATAGTCACGTTGTATTTGCATTGCCGTTGATGCCATCTCTTATGTTGCCTTTGTTATAGTATTCTACCAGAGAATTATTGTTAAAGGTGTGAATTTTGTTTATATATTCGTCGTATTTTTAGAAATACAATTTTTTTATATTACTAGAATGTAGCGTGTGAAAATAATTAATCGTTTTATTTATTTTTTTAACAATACTGTTATCAAATCTCATCAAATTTTCTATAGTGTTATAGATTTGAAAACGCATGGAAATCGTAGCTTCTTGGAAATGTGCACTTTCCACCTAACTTGTGAGGAAGAAGGAACTTATATATTGAAAGTAGGATAGTTGTGAAACTTGTTTATATTCGGGTTCAAAATTAATGTGCCCTTGTTATAAGTTCGTCTGAACAGTCTATTACGCTGTTCTAACCAAATGCAGAGTCTCTATACTACAGTGGTTCCTAGGCAGACTTTCCAATATAAAACAGGACTTAGGTCCCATTTACGCAATGATAGGTTCTACTGAATGGTAGCAGGGAAACTTCACACAGTTCTTCCCGTAGGTAATCAATGGATTTTCGTTCCACTTCACCTGGGAACTTTTATTCTTGTGTTTATATCGTTCATGTTGTTTATGATGGGGTCATCTCGACATTCAAAATGAACAATACGTGAACTTGCGTTTGAACTTCAGTTTCGCCATGGTCTATTTATGCGCTTTATATTATATGCATGATGGCAGTGTGTATAATATGTTTAAGAATGGCTGGTCCATAGGAGATTGTATTAAATTCAAGTGTTATACGAGCAATAAAACCAAATTTTTGTATGAACACTACAAATTGAAGGGCGAATTCATTATGTGTTCATTGTGCGGAAGTATTAATTAAATTGATAACATTATTCTACCATTCGATTATGTAGACCATATCGTACTATTCCTGCTAGTTGTGACATGTAGAAATTTGCAATAATCACGTAATTATGAAAATAATTCAATTAGCAGTATTCTAAATCACTTTTATCTCGACCCCGCTCACTACAAGATTGGTCCCGTAGATTGCTGCCTTATGCTGGTATAGAAACTAAGATACAGACTCCCCAGTTGGGATAATTAAGTACAAACGAGGTGACATGCAGGTGGAAACTGCACGAAGAAGCGAGATAAACGGGACACCACCAGATCAGATAACGAACTAATCCTGCTTCGTAATACGTGTGCAAAGCCAGTGGCGCCACCTGGTGATTTGTATGGATTCATATCATTGTACACGGCCCGTGAGGTTATTGCTACGCTGGACTTATTTCCCACATAAGCTTACAATAGAACATGCTATACTTATAGACAAGTCAAACTTAATTTAAAAAAAATTATCACTACGGTGTTAAATAATTGTAAAGAATATCACCCAAATACCGCATTAAATTGCTAGATGCGCATTTCGAAGGCTATGCCCCCATCTTCAGTAGCACAAGATAAAACTAAATAAATACCTTTGTCACGAATCGTGATTAATATACTATTAAATAAATAAGTCAACATGACAGAAGTATTTAAAAAATGGCATACAATAAATCCTTTAAAACAATAGAAATTAATAATTAACGAAACTAACGTTTAATAACAATAAACATTAGTTTCTCAAAGCTAAAATAACCAAAAATAAAAAAAAATAAAAATAAATTTAAAAATAGTTGTTATTAAATACATTAAACAGATTAAACATAAGATGACATTGGGCCTGAATCTAAATGCATTAAATTTGATTTAGATTTATGCATATTTATGTATATACTTTCATAAGCATTTAACTCGGAATAATTCAAAAGACTTTTAAGTAATTTACGAGAACGAATTTGAATAGGATGACCTGAGTTAATCAAAAATATGCTCGGCTACAGCACTTTTACCTTTTCTATTTAATTTGAAATGTGCTAAATGCTCCTTAAATCTAATGGCAATTGGTCTACGTGGAAAAACAATTCTGAGACATACATGATTTAGTAAGTTTTAAGTATTCATTACTAATAAAATCATCCACACATTTATTTTTTAACATTGACTAATAGCGATAATGTTCCAAATACGACAAAAATGTACCAATGAACATTTAGTGCCAAAGGTTACAATATTTGATTTATAAAACACTTATGTCTGGTTTCGAATTCATTTCCAGATAAAGTAGTTCAAGCTAAACACATCATTTTATGAAACTAGTCAAAATTTACCCATTATTATAAAAAATATCGATAATCTTTATTAAATAATTTGCACGAATTTTTTTATCCTATCATTTCATTTATTTATGACTTCAGGACGTGAACAACGAAACTCTTCCTCGTGCAGTTCAAATTGATCTTGCACATAATTTTTGGCTAAAACCACAGATACAAATAACAGATCTTCCTCTAGCAACTGAAATTGATTAATTAATTGACATATATTAGTTTGTATGTGTGCTAGTGTGGATTATGGGTATTATGCGTCACTGAACAATCCGATGGGTATAATAGTTTCTAGCTCATGTTATATATAGCTCTGATACCGTGTGTAATTACCTTTCACTTTTTGTGATGTAATTAATTAAAGACAACAAGTTCAAAGCATACATTTTTATTAGAAAAATATGTTAATATGAGGTTTTGCGATTGAATGTACTTCATATTATGAGGTGCCGAACGTTCCTTCATCGGCATTGAATTTATAAATTCTAAAAAAATATTGTAAACTAACATTGATTAAGCAACTTTTGTACAATATTCGGCGAGTATACAAATACAGTATTTATGTATCAAGTGCCTTTAAGTATTCATTTTTATTTTGAGAACACCCAGTATGCGGTGCCACAGTTTCGGTACGCTGATATCATCATTGCGGAAGAAGTCTTAGTGCGGCGCCACGTTGACTATGGCCGGAACTGGTGTTTGCGCTCGCCAGAGCTTCAGTGTCATATCTTTCACAAATACGTTATACTACAAGCTTCTATTCCATATACTAGAATCATGTTATTCCTATGAACTCATCTTACTATAAAATACAATAGGATCGACAAAAGTTTTTGTGAAACAGCGACTGGTGTGAGTTACGCTCGAGACGAAATTGATTTATTGTTATGTCAATATTTCTTGCTTTGAATTTCGATATAATTATTTATTTTTAGAGTAAAACTATAATAGGTTAACTGTTTTTATTTGTATTAATTTGGTACCTTTAATTCATTCAGAAATTTGATAATTACAGTCCTAAGAGGCCATTTAGTACAAAAATGTGTCAGATTCATCCTGGGGGGGCATTTTGGTTGCCACTGTAATATAAGAACAAGTCAATACAAGTCAACAACACCGGTCGTGTGCAAGGACCTCAGGACTTATAAAGATAATTTTGTAGATTAAGATAATTCGATACACGAACTTTTACTATTACCGTACATCATAAAACAAAACGTTTGAGAATTAAAAATAAGCAGCAATTCGCTTTTCGAAATATGCAAAGAATTTTCCTGATTATATGATAATTATAACAAAACATTTTCAAAATAAAAAATTTCTTCTAAACGTTAAAATGCTCTTTTTAATTTTTGCTGTGTTATAAATAACTAAATGCCACGATTTCTTGAAGTTTATAATTCTCTAGAGAAATGTAAATTTCAAAAATTAGCGAAAAAGGATGATATATAAAAAAAAAGATGAGGAGTACATTTTTGCTCATAGAAATCAATTTTGCACTGAAGAACATAACTTCTAAGCACACATTTGTATGGTCATTCATTCCTCTTCCTATATTCTATATTCCTGTCTATACGTACATAGACAAATTGAAACCCACATCTAAAGGAGATAGTGGCGCAAAATGAAGGTGGTGTTGGTTATTTGCTTAGGTTACTCTGAGTGTTTATATATACTACAAAACAAGAATGGTGGTTGAGTGTTATGTGTGTATTGCTTGGATTAATTGAAACGCTGTTTTCCGGGAATTCTAACACTGAGTGTATAATTCCTATAATTTTCAGGTAGTCTAGTTAATGATGGTCAAATTTCTACAAAGGTACATGTGAATTCCGATAAGGTTTCCTATAATATTTCCAATTGAAATCAAACATTGAAGAAGAAGACATAGATATAGGTTCCCATATATTTAACGATCGTGACAATTACCCAATTAACAATGACCCAGATGACCCCCAGATGACCCAGTTGGCGAAAGTACAGAAATTCAGAATGCAGAAGCCTGCATTTTATTGCATGATCACCCCGAGGAAACAAAGTTACATGTGCAAGAAATAAGTGCTTCGTGCAAGAGGAAGGCGATGGACAACAGGCGTTTGTAGGAATTTTACCATACAAATTTTCGGTTTCTTCTACCTGAACCCATATTTATAGGAATTTACCATCCTCGGGTGGAGGTGCCTTAGATCGGTTGAAGGCATAGTTTTGCAAAGAAATACGGAGAAAACAATAAAAATAAAATAACTATCTCTGACACTTTAAACGTATACAAATTCCAACAAATATTCCATATATAATTATAATAAATTTTTTTTTTTTAAATTATCACTACGGTGTTAAATAATAGTATAGAATATCACCCAAATGCCGTAACTCAAAGTATTAAGTAGCAAGATGCGCATTTCGAAGGCTATGCCCCCATCTTCAGTAGTACAAGATAAAAACTATATAAAATACCTCTGTAATTGATATAATATTAAATAAATAAGTCAATATGACGGAAGTTTTTCAAAAATGGCATATAATATGACCTATAAATGTTTTAAAATAATATAAATTAATAATTTACGTAATTACGTGACAAGTAACAACAATAAATACTGGTTTGTCAAACCGATAATAAATAAAAATAAATAAAATAAAAATAGTTCTTATTAAACAAATTAAATAGACAAGATGAAATTGGGCCTAAATCTAAATTTATTAAATTTGATTTAGATTTATGCATGTATATACTTTCATAAGCGTTTAACTCGGAATGATTCAAAACACTTTTAAGTAATTAAAGTGAACTAATTTAAATAGGATGACGTGATTTAAAAATATGCTCGGCTACAGCACTTTTATCTTTTCTATTTAATCTGAAATGAGCTAAATGCTCCATAAATCCATTTTTAATTGGTCTACGTGTTTGTCTTCTATATATACTTTAGGACAACTAGAACAAGATATTTCGTAAAACCTCCAATTTTTTATTGAAATCAATCATATCTTTGGGATTTCCTAGAAAATTAGCAAGACTATTACAAGTATTATTTGTTTATTTATTTTATTTATTTAAAATATTATCTAAACCACGTGCAATTATAGGATCAAATGGTAATTAAAAAATAAATATTTATAATTCCAACAAATTAGAGAAATGTACCAAATATATATGGATGGGATGAATGCTATCATTCTATACGAGCAGTAATTTTTTAAGACACGCGACACTCAAATAATTGACTTAAACTATAGAAACGTCTGCGGTGTTTATAAAGCAATTGGAATTAATTATTTTTTGGTCAAAGCAAGATAGTTCTTAGATATTCGTTATAAACCCCATTTGTGCCCGAATTTTGCATATTCTCTAATCATTGTCGTTCACAAACTTTCAATCACTTTTAGCGACTAATAAGTTTTGCAAAACAGAAATGTAATTTATATAAAGTTGGCAATAAAATAAATGATGCTCGTGGACTCTTTACAGCTCAGTACAAACTCAGTAGTTATTCCAATTGCGTTGTTAGTTTAATCACGGTAAGATACACATTTGTACTAACTAGGACACAACTCCCGTATCAGCCGAAGGCGACAGTTTTGGTACAAGCTTTGAGCACTTATAACCATTTCACTAACATTAATACACAGACCTTAGGATTCCCAATGTCCATTTGAACGACGTGGCAACATATAAAGTTGCGTACTCTTTGCATATTTTGCATCGTTGCGATTTTCTTTCGTCGCTTGTGAATAACAAACGGAATGTCTTGTTATGGCAATGAAACCGGAGGTAATCGGAAAATTAGATTTTATATGCATGACGGCACCACTTTTATATGCAGATCTATTCGGAAGGATTGTGTGGAATCTAGGGAATGACTAGATATTTTATTCATCGTGGATGTAATTGAAAGGTTCATAATATATGCTAGTCTTTTTGGTTTTAACTTTTGGATGCTGATTTGTACCAAGTACCAATCAATTATATCATAAATTAACAGGTCTCTTTATTTTTACGAAAAATATAAGATATTTTTCTTATTCACAATTTGTTGTGGTTCAAAATTACTCTTCATTTGTGTTGATATTTTTTCGCACTTCACGAGATTATGTATAAAATAAGTTACGCTAGGCTTAAGTATAAAAATGAAATTTGAAAAAGTATTTTTCAAAGTTTTTGTGACATAGTTCAAGTATGGAGTGTTTAACAAAGTTTCATTGTAAAAAATGAATTATTCCGAAAATCTAGCGACAAACCTGATGTCCAGTTTATATTATGTTCTTTAGATGAAGCTTTCCAATTTTCACTTAAACCAACATCTACAATAAAGGTAAAATTCTCACACGAAAATGGAAACTCTCGGTCCGCTATAATGACAACGATATCCAATTCCAATTTGCAATTTTAACATTACCAGCAGTCAACACGCATTGAACTTTGATGTAGGGGAATTACACAATCGCAATCGTGAGACATGAACACGAAAAGAAAACCTTTTATTTTATGAAATGAGTAAACTATTATATCCTGTAATGCTTGGTGGTCTAATGGAATTGTCGACTTCGATCATTTCAGGAAAATGTATATAATAGGGGTAGATTATCAATGTAAAGGCGAATACAAGAAGCAATATATAATATGGTCGAATGAATTCATGTTTGTTGTCCTAAAGTTGGTATTTTATTAAAAAAAAAAAGATATTTGGTGTGTTTGATATTTGCTTCTTGTCTCTTGTAACACATTATTAATGCCTAAAATTTTATATTCTGCGCCGTTTCAATATTTGTAAATCTATTCTTATTGAATCATTATTATTTTTATTAAATAAATCATTTTTTATTAAATTTTTATTTATTTTAAATTAGGAGCTAATTTGTGTGAGAACTATAGGACCATTAGCCTACTATCACATGCATCGAAGATATTGTTAAAGATTATTTATAGGAGATTAGAAAATAAAGTAGAGGAAAGGCTAGGAGAAGATCAGTTTGGTTTTAGGAAAAACAGAGGGACGAGAGAGGCGATTCTAGCACTAAGAACGGTAGTAGAAAAAAGAAATAGGGTAGGAAAGGTAACTTGCATAGCTTTTGTAGACTTAGAAAAGGCATTTGATAATGTAGATTGGGACATAATGTTTAGAATTTTAAAAGAAATGGGTATAGATTATAAGGATAGGAGAATAATTTTTAATTTATATAAACACCAAACTGCCTTAGTTAGAATTGAGGGGGAAGAAGAGATAGCAAAAATAGGGAAGGGAGTTCGGCAGGGATGTACACTCTCACCGTTATTATTTAATCTATATATAGAAGATGCAATAAACAAAGTAAAAGAAGAGTATAGTGTAGGTGTGAATGTACAGGGAGAGAAAATATATATGTTGAGATTCGCCGACGATATAGCTATATTGGAAGAAAGCGAAAAGAATTTAGAAAGGGTATTGAATGGTATGCAGGCAGTATTGACTAGGGATTTTAACATGAAAATAAATATAGGTAAAACTAAAGTGATGAGGTGTGACAAAAAGGAATGCAGTAGAAAAATGAGGATCTCAATAGGAGATAATAGAATCGAAGAAGTGTCAGATTTTTGTTATTTAGGCAGTAGAATCACAAAAGATAATCGAAGCAAGGTAGATATAAAGTGTAGGATAGCACAGGGTAGGAAGGCATTCGTAGAAAAGGAACAGATTTTAAGATCAAATATTGACTTGGGTATTAGAAAAAGATTACTGAAGGTATATGTTTGGAGTGTAGCACTGTACGGGTGTGAGGCGTGGACTATAGGAAAGGAAGAGAAGCGTAGATTACAAGCATTCGAAATGTGGTGTTATAGGAGGATGATGAGGATTGGTTGAGAAGATAAAGTAACAAATGAAGCTGTACTAGAGTTAGTAGGGGAGAAGAGAAGTATTTGGAGAGTGTTACAGCGTAGGAGAGACAGATTAGTAGGGCATATTCTTAGGCATGGGGGGATTATGCAATTGAGCATAGAAGGTAGAGTGGAGGGAAAGAGAGGGGTAGGTAGGCCTAGATTGGAGTATGTGAGTCAGATAGTTGAAGACGTTGAGATGAATAGCTATAGGGAGATGAAGGGATTAGCTCAGGATAGATCGGCATGGCGTGCTGTTTCCAACCAATCTTTAGGATTGCGGACTCTTTAACTAAACTAACTAAATAAATCATTATTAAATCAGTAAAGCTTTACGAAAATTTATATTGCGAAGAGTTATGTTAAAAAAAATCTGCTGCAGATATTGGAGATGCTCCAATATCAGCTGCTCTTGAAAGCGTTTATTAAAAAATCACACTATATGCTGGCGATTTTTAAAGTTAAGTTTAAAGTTTTATATATATATATATATATATAAATAAAAGATATACGAACTCATATGCTACTATAATAAAATATTCGATATATAATTATTCACTGTGCAAAATTGTTTTAATATTAACCATTGCAAATACATTTCAAAACAAAATGACACAGTTTTACCACTTTTTAAAATTAATTCTGCGTACATTATAGCCACATATATTTCGGTTTCTTAAGCCATTAAAGTTACAATAAATAGAATAACCATAATACTTTTATATTGTTAAAGCGCACTCATTCTTACGGTGCATCTACAGCTTTACCAATAAAAAATTAAAATAAAATCATATATATCAGTAATATACCGATATAGCTGAAAGCATTTTTAATTTTTTTTTTTACTCTGTAACATTTATTTTGATCTCGTTTACCAATTTACCTAGTTTGTGCAATAATCTTTTATAAATAATTTTTAACCGCGGTAGTAAACAAACAATATTTCGTCAGAGTCTTTAATTTAAGATCCTAGATGACGTGTAAATGTAACCTTATTTAATAGGTATTTATTTGTAGCTATTTACAACCAGTTTAGACAGCTTTTATAAGCGGTGGCTGTGCAATGAAACCGAATTCTCTTAGCTTGGATAATGAATGGTATATATCCCAATAAACTATTGCCTATATGTTCGCTAATAAACCAATAAATGGCATAAAGTGTTTCGTGGTTGCCTGCACGTTTATATACAGGCCTTATTGACAAAACACTGTTTATGGAACTGTTGTGTCTATAAAAAATAATGTCTGCAAAAATATAAGTCTAGATAACCGTAAAAAATAATTGAATATATATTCAAACCAAAACCTGATATATATATAATAAATTTGATAAAGGGCAATCAGTTACCCAGCAGGATTAATTTTTGTTGGTTTTACTGCATAAATCCAATTTTTCTAGTAATTTGGATTATTCGCAATATTTATTTACGAGGACGTACTATAATATTATAATTAGACGCATTGATGCACAATAATTACACTATACATTTCCAATGTGAATTTTATGGAACGAAACAATCTAATATTAGAGAAAAAATTGTTTTCGTAATAGTTTTCTCATAAAATTGGGTACAATATTTTGTGCGGGCATTTGTCAATATATTACGACTAGCAGGAATAGTTGAGAACCACGAAACTTTATAATAAAGTGTTATATACTTTACAGTTTCTAATCAATCGTGTATATAAGTTGAGAGTTGAGATCGCAAAGACATCATTCAATGGCTATAATTGACGCCGCAATCAAACAAAATGAAAAGTGTTTATATTGCAACATATTTTCCGAATGAAGGAACGATTTAACGAATTCGTATAGTATATATCTATAAAATGCCAGTAAAGGTTAATTAGTAAAAGACACGTACGAATGGTTGCTAAAAATTCGATCTCAAAAAATGGCTGTATTGAATTGAATCTTCAAAATATCTTTCCCACATATTTTACTAGTCATCTTTACTTTTCTATCTCATACAACACTTTCTTTACTTCATCGATAGTTAATTTATTTTCTAACACTATATTCTGTTTGTTTCTTTAAAGTTAATTTAACTTTCTGATAGTCTATATATTTTTTAATTCTTCAGTGTCTTCGGGTATTATTTACAATCTATCTATATAATCCTCCATACTATTAAAAAGATATACGCAAAAACTATACTTTAATTTATAATTGTAGCTATCCATCTCAATCTTGCTCTTATATTTTAAATTCTAGAAGTGTCAATACTCTAGATAAACGATAAACTTTTTTATAAAACATTTATGGGTCTGGCGCATTTCAGTTCCCATTTCAGCAGACTATCTATAATTCTCAAGAAAGTTTAGTAACTGAATAATGAATTTTATGTTTTCTTTGTGTAAGTGCGGTATGGTTTAGTTACTCTAATTTAAACTTTCAGTCAGCCACTTTAAAACTAGAGAACATAAAAAAATAAAGTACATCTGATATCTCGATGACTGTAAATGAATACACGATTAATAAACATTTATTAAGAATTACAAATGAATTTGTTTTGCTGAACAAAATGTCTTTAAAATGCAGTAATATAATAAAAATATATTTCGATTTTTATAAATGTATACACATTTATTAACTCACGATGCAAATAAAAATTTCGAAATCGAACAATAAAAATGCTTGCAAGATATTTAAGTATTTCGCAGAAACAACAGATGTTAAAATAATAAATTTGCAAACACGATCGCTCATCGTCAAGTTCAGGTGGGCTGTATCTCAAAGTTTGACATGCAGTAAACAAGAGGAACGATGCATAGAATGAAATACGATAATATTCTGAATCCTTTATCGGTTAGCTATAAATTTTCAGATAAGTTATGATGTAGTGAGCAACATAAGTGATCTTTAAAATGTCAGAAATATGGGTTGTGTGGTGAACTTCTTGGAATTCCCGTAGGGCATACTCGTATATACATATGAACAAATTTATATAGATGTTTCATATCATCCAACTTTTTCTACAGGGGAAAGAGTGATCAGTAAACTGGACACATCACATCCGAATCTCAGAATTCTCTAGAATATGATGTCGTTTTTAAAAGTTGTGCAAGCCAATGCAAAGTGGATCTATAACTCAATTAATACCCTAATCGCAAAAAGATTCCGATTTATAAATGAATTTCTTCATTAAAAATTGTTTTCTGGAGGTATTAACGATGATTTTCTACTAATTCATTTGAACCTAAGTACATAGGAAACGTATTTGATGGCACATAATTTCTGTGTATCGATACGAGCTTCGAAGAAAACTTTGTTGCAGTTGGAATATAACTGGCGCAATAAATGTCAAAGTAGCTCGTACACATTCGAAGGAATCACGACTTTGTAAACGGGCAGTTTATGGCAAATGCCAACAGACCTAAACGCAAGAATATAGGCCCTACTGGCTGGTATGTGCTTCCATGTAGGCGACGCAACTTGAACACGATTATGTAGTTTATGTTTTCGATTCGATCCTGTTCTTTGGACAGAAACTTTTACGCAGTAGGACGTGACAGTGTTCGGCAAGTATTATGCCGCTCGCTGGATCTTGTGCTGGACATATGCACGCACCGCTCCCAGAATTCCCCTAGAGAAATTCTCTTCTGCGGTGGCGGTACGCACACTTGCTGGTGCAAGCGGCACCAGTCGGCTCTCAAGTCCTCTCTAACAAGCCCAGTCCAGCCGCAATCCCTAGGACGTTACTTTCAAGAAAAATCGACTGTATATAATACGCTGTTTTTTTACATTTCAAATAGCTGTAGCATTCTTGTTTATAGCATGGCCTACAGATTTTGGTAACGCTAGTTCATATACGCAGAAGAACATAGTCAAATAAAAAATTCGTCGGCAAATAGTAAGTTCCTACTAATCAACGATTTGGCTTTGCCGATCTTTTAATTTTCAAGCAAATTCCTGAATAAATATATTTAAAGCATCTTAACATGTAGTTTTTGGCTTCTTTAAAATAAAATTTCTGTATGTGAAAACCTTCTCACTTTTGCCAGCACTTTTCTACAAGGCAATCTTATTTTTTATAGAATTTTTTTACCTCGAGATCAATTATGATAATTAATTCTGTTCTTCGGTAGTTTAGAAATATTATGTATAGTGAATTTGTGCTAGCCTACGTTTCAGCAACACTAACCCACCTCAGTCGAAACGACCATCATGTCAAATAGCGTTTGTATTGTGAGCACCGCTTTGATTTTTATGATATGTTCTGCTGGGAAACCGTAATATTGCAGAAAGTAGGAGCATTGGATGAAGAAGCACGGTATAGAAGAAGGCAAACTACCCAAGGAATGATGACAGACGCTAGACGTAATACGTGCGTGTTGTTTGTTTCGTTGGTTGGCAATTTATTGATAATCTCATCTAGATATACAATTTCGTCTCTGCTTTTCAAGATACGTTTTTTTCCTACACCAAGCGCAGACAAAAAATAATAACAAACAGAAATCAGTTGTCACTATATTTACGATTTCTTTGGTAGTGACAGAATGAAATATTAGATGTAATTTCTATTATTGGATTGGAACTATTCGTGCATTATTTAATAGAACGACGATAATGGAAATATTATATCAGTCTTTTTCATTTGGTTACAAAATGCACAATTTTTGTATATTTATACAGAAAATAATATGACGTTATTTTATTTCTATAGATCTTTAGTAGAAAATAGAATATCTAGTTGAAATTAGAAAATCAACGGCTATGAACGTGGATCATAGAAAAGGTTTATAATATTAGGTAGGCCTATTTAAAGTCAAAATATTCATTGTTACATTGCGGTACGAAGTTCCATCAGAGAATAAAGCATTTTTATGTTCGTTCCACTTGGTACGGTATAAAATTTTAATTCTCTAAATGTATTCGAAGGGTCTACTTCGGAGGAACAAAACAAATCACGTATTATGTCGTCACAAAGACTTTTCGCCACCCATTATTTTTCTACAAGTTGTGTACATGGTCTTATATCGCTACATTTGTGAGAGCGTTTGTATTATTATTAAAATTACAAAGTTGTTTCGTCAAAGCATAAGAATCTCATTTTCTTCTAATTCTATTATGACGCGGCGAATATTAAATTAAATACATTTCGAGACTAGAATTAATTAAGTTGAAAATTTTGTAGAAAACTTAATTTGGTGCATAATTTTTATACATTTATATCAGAGCCTTATGTTTAGTTCGTAGTTAGATAGATTGCTTCATTGCTGGCTTTCAAGCCACGGAAAATTCGAGAAAATTGTTAAGACTGTTTTTTTTTTGTTGTATAATGTTATTTCAGTTCAATTTGATTAAACAATTAAATAAATTGCGATATTAGTAAGCATGGTAATTAAATAATTGTAAAAGTTTAAATTTTCAATTAGACCAAATTTAACCAAAACTTTAATATAGCCCAAAATATCTGATATTTTCAAATTCATTAAAATAAAAAGTAGAGGAATGTAAGTTTAAGGAAATATATTTCAATATCCTCTAACGGACCGAAAATTAAATATAATAAATAGAAATTTAGCTTCATAGATGTAGTAATATCTAGAAAAATTTGTAACATAATTATATAATTATATATATAATGCAAGTTTAAATGCTAAAAATCATTTGAGTTGCTTCAACATATTTATTTATTTATGAATTATTTAATTTATTAATTGCGTATCATTTCTTTGTTAATTGAACAATGAACATAACTGTCGGGTATGACAAATGGCAAAACAATCGTCTCAATTAATTATTAAACAATGGTACGTAAACACTCAAGCGCAAACCGAATGTCACATAACCCGAAGTATATTTTATAGAGAGGTCGGTCAGAAGACATAATATAGCAGCAGGTCGCTATAATAGCCACCATCAAGAGTATGGTGGGCAGATCGTGCTTACGACCTCAAGAAAATGGTCTTCATTCTCTAGCATTAGCAAATGGATGTATACATTATACACTATGGTAGCCGGTTGGTACAAACCACAAAGACGTAGAATTGTCCTTGCTATCTGGTTGGATCTGTTATTGACACAGATGTTACACGGTGCAGATTACAATGGCAACGAAGAGGTAATTACACCACGTAATTGGCATCGCTTGTACGTGGACACACATACTGTTGGTGGGGAAGAGGTGAAATGGTGGTAAAGTGCAGGTAGTGTAAGGGGCGCTGCAGCAAGGATCATGTGGATACAGCGCCAGGAAGAATCTCTGAGGTCAAGCTGTATGATGGTCCAGTTTTGTTTGTAATGAGAAGATGTAATGTTGATGTGCGTTTTATTGCTTGTTTTTATTGCTTAATTACATGATGGTAACGTTTTAGCACGTGGTTAATGACATTGCCGTAAATCAAAATATTATTCATCTCAAGGCCCTATATTGTCTGCATCACGTAATTTAATGGAAAGATCTCTTTCCATGTCTTCTAAGCTTTTTAGAACTAATTTAATAACATCGTCGTATCCAAGAGACTTATCTATCATAAACCGTAACACTTCCTTATTGATTTCCTTTTCTACAAATAACTCTAACACGTCTTAATTTTTTATATCAACTACCCATCGAATGGTTCGTGCCATTATTGCCATTTTAATTAATTTATATTAGTAAATTAAAACAACCATAAAGTTTAAATTAGTTTGAGCGTTTGGATATTGTGCAATCCGAATATGAAGAGCCGAATTTTCCTCTGACACAATGAAAAAAAATACGAACAATTCTGATGACTAGTTTCAATAACACGCTTAATTATTCATGCAAAAAAATGTAATCTGAAGTATATATGGGAATTTTTGCTTTAGCTTAGTACACGTATATATTTGTCGTGTAGAAAACAGAGAACCTTTTAGTGCCCGTAATTAGTTTAGACGGCGGCGCGCGTTCATGAAAAAAACAACGCTCTCTTCGGCGAAAGAGGCAGACGTGGTTGCTACTCCACGTCTAAACGACGATCTATGCATATGCCGTGTATACGAAAATGCTGTATGTATATGTCGTGGATGTCCTTGGTCCTGCTGCGTTTCCCAGATCCACTCCAGCAACAACAACTCAAAACGATGTCATTTTAAAAACACGCCTCTGCACACAATTTAACAACATTAACGAGCAACCTCGGTCTAAACACAACATAGCCATTACGGCAGCTTGAAATCAAATTAATGTATATGTATTATAATCACGTCTAACGGTCCAACGGACGAGCGTGTTCGAGTCTGGAGCTGTAGATGTCGTGGTGTAATGCTTCTGGATTATTACGACAATATTTGGATTAAATGAGCACGACCCGCGATTTACTCGCAATAGAATTCAAACAAGTCCTTCTAACTTACGTTGTTTTTTGTATAGAATTATAAATACGAAATTATTTTATGGTAATATTTATATTTAATATTGTAAATTAGCTGTGCAAACGTACATACACACCACAGGATACAATAAACACGACAGAATCCCGATAATTTTTCATGATTACATCCCGAAATACGAGCGAATATCGTCACTGGCGAAAATACTGAAGAAAACTGCCCGTTCAGCAAAATCCCATTCAAAGGAAACAGTTATTCAATTTGAATAAAAAAAAGCAATATATCATTTCGAAATCCATATATTTTAATAAACAGATATTTGGGAAACATTCGATCAAGTTACTTTTATTGCATCCGCCGTTGGAAAGTCCTGCACGTTCCTTAAAACCATATTTACAAGGGCGAAAGAAATATCGTAATACAATCGTGGTATTTTAAGATATATCTTATGAATTAATCGAATGTCTTTAGGAAATTTGTATTTCTAGATTGGGATTTAGAAGCTTTCAATCCATTTTGAGTATCAAAATTTTGATTTATAACATTATGATTTCAACACAATGTAAAAGTAGGCATGTACAGTACTAAAAATGTTTTTCGTTATACTAACATTGCATGAATATAGAGAGTAAAATCGAAAAAGGAAGGTTGTGAAGATGGGTATTGATGATTTAAATAGAGACTAAACAATTTAATTAATGACAAGAACGATATTATTTGACGAAAATATTGCTTGAGGGCCGGATTTCACTGGACCAGGTCTGGGCAAACTTTTGCGCTGACGGGCCACATTAGGAATTCAAAAAGAACGGCGGGCCGCAATTAAAATACTATTTTTAGATATGCATTATTTATTCTAAGACTAAAACGGTAATGGGCAAGGAAAGGATGATGAATATCGGTTTTGTCGTATCGACATTTTAACTGGAATCCAGTCAGCATAAAAAATCATCTATACATAATATAGGACGGAGGCAGTGGCGCTTCCTTATGCAGGCCGCAGGGCCGCGCGCCCCTCCTGAACATTGAGCGCATCACCGTAGATATATAATTGCATTGCGATATTTTATCTCGGCATTATTTTTCCTAAAAGATAAAGCTTGCGCCGCGATAACAATCAACACAACGTTCGTTGTGGTATCCGTTGCAAGTCACAGCAGCGACCCATGCTGTATCTGTCTGTAACTATCGTTCGCATGGTATAGATATATCGCTAATTTGGTGCCGCTGCGTATTCAGCATCGACCAGTACAGGTTAAATGCATATACACTCATCTCACTCTATTACAAGCAATCGGTGAGAGCAATCTAATATATGTCACAGATTCCCAGCGGCTATCCATTGTCAGTACAAGTTAAATACATATATACAGTACATATACAATGAGATGAGTGTATCATAGAGTGCAGGCGACCGATCTATTGGATGTCGCGCTTCTTTAACGGCTTAGAGAAGTTCAGAGAGAAGAGAGAGTCGTATATATAGATACAGAGAGTATATGTATATAAATTGATATAGAATAACGAGATTAGACAGTATCATTTGTTCTGTGTATGTACAATTTTGCCACGTGTTTCTCCAAGAATATATTTAATAGAAATAATTTAATAAAAATGAATAGTGTTAGTTTTTTTATTGAAAATAAAGTCTTGTAGACTTTCTATTATAGACAAAGTAAAAATTAAAGAATTAGGTAGGCCTTGCCTGATTTAAATTTATCGCAAACTTATGCAAGGAGTGCTCAAAACCGAACATTTATGCGGCGTTTGACAAGAGACATTTACAAAAAAAAATTATAACACATATGAAGGACATATTCTCATATCGTGGTCATCTACAAGCCGCTCAATTATTTAACACGAAATCGATGCCAACATTTTCTAAACAATTTCCAGTGGACCTTTTGGAAACCGTGTGTCATGCATATCCATTTTTGAATAAAACCAGATTAAAAACAGAATTAGAAGTCATTTACTCGCGTCCGCATTTTTATCAAATAATTGGAGCCACACATTTTCTTTCATTATTGCTACAAAATAATCGCAGTGAAACTTTCCCAGAAACTATAAAAATACGCAAAATTATTTTAACAACCCCGATGACCACTGTTGAATCAGAGCGTTGTTTTTCAACACTTAAAAGAATCAAGACTTTTTTGCGAAATGCTATGGGTAATGATCGTTTAAACGCGTTGGCGATGATGTGTATTAATAAAAATGTTGTGCGAGATATTTACAATTTTAACGAAAAAGTCTCGGAAAAGTTTATATCAATGAAAGATAGAAGAGTGGAATTCACTTTCAAGAAATGATTGAATTTAATCATTTTGCATGCATTTTAGGTCAGATTTCTCACTATTATGTTATTTTTTAAGAAATGCGCCCCCCCAGATTGAAATGGCACGAGCCGCCACTGGACGAAGGGAACAAGGGACGAGGGGATATCGCGTTCCATATTCAGCTGTAATCCTGGTTCCCTTTTCCTACCCATCGCATGAAACAGAATACAATATTTATGATATGTAAACTGTATTTCTTGTATTGGAATTGGTCTGTGATCGATGGATGGACATCCACCACTACTTCCATGCTGTGTCCGACTTAGTTGCATAGTTCGAATGATGGAAGGTATATGAAGAGGAATACCAATGTTTTATTCAACACACTGGTGAATATATATATATATAAATATATATATATATATAGATCTGGACAAAATCTACGATATCTCATGTAACTGTGTATGCAACATGAAGTATACCCACATACCGATCCACTAATTACAATAGGTTCATTAGACACCCAATAGAATTGTTGGTTGATTAAAACTTTGGAATATCAATTAATTATTTGTAATTGAATAACAATGATACATCCAGATTGATATGGTAGAGGATTAGTAACTACCTAAATAAAAGAGAAATAGATAAAATGGAATTTCGAAGCCGATATATTTATATGCATTTTGGGGTGCATATAGTCAGCATCTCTATACATTGAAGATGGAAGGCCGCTAGTGCTCAGGTATGTATATTTTGGAATAACTTATAGTATTGAGACGAGTAAAGTGAGTCAAATTTACTATATATTCTCATATATGAAATGCAGTTTGCATGGAGGAGGCGGAATTTTCTATCGTACCCTCACTACTCTATATGCAGACAAGAAACGGATAGAAAACGAGGTTATCAAAAAAATTTCCAGATATTTGGCGACGATTTATTTCGATTTATTCCACTTTTTTAGTTTATGCAATCGACCGCTTTGTTTCGATCTTAAAAATAAATTCTCTCATTTAAAGCAAAATTTACAAAGTAAGTAATTCCCATTTATGGAAAGTATTAACATATTTCGTTTATCACGAGGTACCTTTAAAGTAATTGAAATGTCTTATACGAGGAAAAAGAAAATTACTTGCATTGTTTGAGAATACGATTATATTATTGTGAAGTTTTCTTCTACATTAATTTATAAGAATTTCAGGTACCGTTAAAATACATATCATTAAAAAGCGTTTTTGGAACATAAAACCAAATCTTACTTCAGGAAGCTTTGTACACTAAACTACCGTATTAATAAAATTTTTGTTTAGTTCCATATCGATTTTCGCAGCGATATTTACGGCACCCTATGGAAACATAACGAAGAGTTATTAACGGTATTATTATTCGAGCAAATATTGAAACTCTATCGAGAAGCCGAGTAATCTAATAGCCAAAAATGCGCATGAACTTTAAGTGAAAGGTTGTGCGGACAGAATATATTCCCCTTTTATAAGTTGGCGTAACATTTAGAAGGAAAATGGTCAACGGAATAGTTCAAGCCATAGTATTCTAGGCAGTCGATGGTAGAAAATGCCAGCATGGGAAAGTGCTCCCTAGTGGACAGTACAATGCAACTACAGAGCGGGAATGAATCTATCTTTACGTTAGAAATGCGTTTGCCCGTCTATAAGAAGTCAGTTTGTGCTCAGATATACGTATAGCATGCGCATGTATTTGAATAAGAAATGAAGTTTGCATTACATATTCTCGTACCTATCGACAGGTCAGCATGGAGTGAAGACAATATCGTTTTACTCGGTGAAAACCAGGTAACTTAAATGTTGGGAAATGGACAATTGCTGTAATTTAATTTAATTTCTATGAAAAGAATTATAATGTTTTAGATACGTAGAATTTTAATCCAATGTCTCATAAGGGATTTTTTGTCAATGGAATGAAAAATTTCTAGAAGGAAACATGCAAACAGGAGATTCAATGCAGTGTTAAACTGGCTGTTGCGATACATTCATTTACTTTTTCTATGCTTTACTACTCTATCAATTTAATTGTACTTGTGCTTTAAAATGGAAAAAGTTTAAGTAGATTTTGATTCGTCTTCGTCTAAATTTTTATACCATCAAATGGTGTGTGCTTTAAGGCTCTGCGGCTTGCAAGACCAAAGAAATAACATTTTTCGTATTCGGATTTCAGTAGCCAATCAGTTTTGGCTAAAGTGACAATACGTCCTGCTTTTAGCGGGATTTTTGGTAATTTGTCGAAATGTTCGAAATGAAAAGATAAGAATAAAGTACCTGTTTGAAAATTGTCAAATTGTAGTATAAATTTTGATGACTTACGAGAAAAATACCATCTTCCAATTTTTAAACACCACCACAAAAGGTGGAAGAAGAATTTTTTTTTCTAAATATGTACAATTAAATATTGAATTATATGTGTAAAAAAAATATTAAGGTTAAATAATAGAAGAAAATAAGTATATATGCATAGAATTTCAAAATGGCAATTGTCTGTATTTAAAACACTTCCTTTTGGTTTAGATTTTAAAAATTATTTCGGAGTATGTAATTCTTTTACCATTTTATTGTCATTTTGCATAGTTTGGATCCTCTACAAGGTCGAGCATTACCCATTAAATTAGATTATAAAAAGGAGTACCACCAAAAAAACTTGAGTAACAGAACGAAATTCGCATTGAAATATCTTCTAGTATATACTAAAATACGTAGAGATTTGTCACTTAAAAAAATCAGATTGTTATAATTAAATTTGACGACTCACTATAAGAGTACCAATGTTATGGGCTTTTGGGGGGGTTGGAAAGAAAACCGTTTTTCTTAAAAAAAAACAATGTTTCATTTTAAAAAAGCAACACCACGAGAAACAAATTCAACAACAGGGCAAAAGTCACAATCAAAGTCGAATGAATTTAACCATTTTTTAATTTTGACTTAAACGGCACGAAAATCTAAAAATTTAAACAACTATCTGATCGACTTTTATACGAGACTACAAAAGATTCAATTTTTTTACGTACGTCTTTATAACACCGAAAAGATTTCGTCGACTAATTTCTTAGCTTAGTCTAATTTTATATTTTGATTTTTTCAAATATTTTATAGCAAAATATGTAGGATTTATAAATTTCAAAATAAATATGCAATAGCATCATCTAGCTAGCATATCTTAATCAAAGTCTTAGTGACCATTTATCTTAAACAATCGAGTCAAAAATGATCAATAATTGTGTTTTTTTTTTTAAGATTTTAAACTATGCATTTTTGTTTACTATCGCGTCTTTGAATTAATCAGCGCTGTTAATTGCCTCTTCAATTTCAATGTGAGCATTTAGGAAAATTGTTATATGGACTGCCCATGCTAAAATTTTCAATTTTTATTTTAGGTAAAAAAATGATTGAATCGGACATTTTCTAATGGGATATAATCTAAGGATCAACCCTTAAATATAAAAACCGCAAAATGTATAACGAATGTAAAATAATATTGAACAAATTCGTGCCAAAAGTTTTATGATGGAACAATCCGAATCTTTTGAAGAAAATCCACCAAATGAAAAAATGTGTAGCAAAAATAAGGAAAATGATTTAGATGGCAAAGGTTTAATAAAGTTTGTCTCTCGCGAAAAATGGTCAGTTTAGTTTTTATTAGAATCAAAATATCGCTATATTTTTCTGTTAAAATCATAATTTTATTACTTTAATTAATTAGAACCACTATTTAAATATTTGATATTAATTTAAAATTCGCTTAAATATTATTCTCTCGAAAGGACCATTTTGTATGTTTCGCGATTAATTACTTCTTTCACATTAAGTTAATTTACTCTGATGCTTACTATTTATTTTCATAAATTTTGTATTGGTAATTATCATATCATAATATTTAATGTAATTCTTATTAACTCGAGCTGATGAATCATTGCACACCGAATTACATCTGGGGAAGAAATATCCCAAACTTTTGAACGCCAATAGTTACGTTTCTATCAAAATTCTATTAGCTTCTTTCATTTGCGATAGTACAAGACTGTAATATATGTAAAAAAAGGAAGACAATTCTACGAGCTAAATAACTTATAGAAATGTTATTCAAAAAAATGAAGTGTTGATATTTGTAAAATCTTTAGCGGTCTTATAAGAACTCTTATTCGAGCTTTAAGAATTATTTGAAGGTTTCTATTGGTGGCTCAGTGGAAAGATTTCTGGTTTTATATAAATATGCAAAAAGAGGTAAAGAAGAAAATTGGCAGCAACATTCAAAAGTATCCAACGTAGCCCAGGATGTAGATAGGTATATATAATTTAATCTATCAGTCATAAAAACAATTCAATTCCGTATTCTTTTCCACGAGGATGAATAAACCGTTTGATAAAAAGTTGAACGCTGAGCGCAATATTTCAAAGTCAAAATAGCTTATAAAACAAGACACAAAGATTTCGCTATGTACGTTAATATATATTTTAGTTCGCCGAAATAACATATACTATTTAAAATATTGTAATGTGGTTAAAAGACGACTTTGTTTGTTGTTTGACGACTTTTTGTATTTCAAGGGTAATTTATTATCATCACAATTTTTACTAAATAAATTAAACATTTTTATTATTTCTGAAGATATTCTTAAATTACCTAGAAGTATAATACATTTGTTGTATTACTTTTTTAGGAAATCATAAGGTTACATTTACAAAAAAAAAATGTCTAGTACATGTAATTTCCCTGCAATACTTAAGTAATTTTACAATATATGTTTCTCAATATTAACTCTTTAAATATATCAATAAGATCATAAATCAGAGTTAATAGCAGTTTTCACTTCTCTGATCGAGTTCTTTTAATAGTTATGGACAATTGCACGTCTGTGAATTCGTGAATGATTGTTTTAAAATTGAAGTCAACATTATTCTCGAATTGTCAAGCGGCTCGGGAATGTTTCAAGGCGCACATGCAGTCTAGTATTTTATATAGCACTACAGACTAAATTACGATGCAAAGTGATTTTAAATTCAATTTAACTTTTGGTGTAACTCGATTTGGAAACACAACTTCGCTTTCTGATTTCCATGCAACATGAAAAGTATATAAAACGGTTTGGTAGATGCAACACATGTCCTTTTAGAATACTATAGTTTCGTTAAAGACGACTGTCGTTTTGACTTAAATGATTAACTAAATGATATAAATGTAACGATAAAAAAATAACTGGTCCGAATTAAATTTGATATATATTTTTTTTTAATACTTTTCAAACGAACTCAAAAGTTTTGTTCAAATGTCTATATTTCTTACTTGTTATATGTTATAAATATTAAAAATAAAAATATATATTTCATCTTCTCAATAACTCGATTAAAATACAAATAATAGTATAGAACATTTATCTTATAATAATATTACTATACTAGTAATAATAACACCGTAATATAGTGATAATAAAAATATATATACAAATACATTAAATATGTACAATTCTCCTTCGGATTCACAAATGTAATTCTCGATTGTAGTTTTTATTGGATTAAACTAAAAGAGGTACGAATTAAAGGAACAATGTAGGTAAATTTTTGCACTCGTAAAATATTTATTCCTAATATGTTCAATAAAACTTGAATAAAATTGATTATTTGCACTATAAAATAAATGATAGTGTCATTTATTAAGTGTATTTCAAGTGAATGTATTATAGATTTAGCCTTTTAATATGACGCATTATGCTTTAAATTCATAACGCAGGTGAAGGTTGGGTGTGTAAATAAAATTATTGTATATACAGCGACATGTATTAGGGCAAAACCTGTGGCTGCAATTTATTTAGAGACCTACATTACTTTTTGGAGTAGCTTCCTTTATAAGGTGCGGATTAGACCCGGGATTTAACTGGGATTAGTCGGTGTTTCCCCACATACAGGTTACCAACGGTATCCACAAATTACATATGCATATCACAACTTCTGTTAACCAATTTCGCCACTTTCGATGCTTAGGATCATTGGCTATGCCTATAGAAATAGTAATTGTGATGTAACCGCAGATGTAAAATTGTGAGCAAATAAATTTTCTATCGGGTCTATATGTTTGCGAATCCAAGTTTTGTCAACGCATTAAAACAAGTTTATTTTACTTTTTATTAAGATAGTGTCATTTTCTATGGTTTACACGAAAGGAATTATTTACAAGACAATTGTCCGCCCAAACTAATGTACGATTTTCGTACGCATAGATTCTGCTTTCTATTTCCAAGCTTATAAATATAATCCTTATTTAGTAATCACAATATATACAGTAGTGTGTGAATTTAAGTGAACAACAAATTTATTTTTATTTTTTGTACATTATTATTATTATTTCATAACATTATACAACATTATTATTTCACATTTGACGTGGGTATGATGCCATTCATCTTAATCTCAAATTACGTTAATGTATTCGCAATTGTCAAAGGTATATTTAGTGGTATATGTATAGCGAGATAATTTGGTATTGTTTTGCATGATGGATATTACGCCGAAGAAGCGAGAGAAGATTGTGACATTAAGTGAGCATACTTCCATGAAATAGAGAAAAATTGAAGAAAAGTGTGGTGTGAGTTTGGGGGCAGTAAATAAAATCCTAAAACAGAAAAGGTCAGTTGAAGTTTAGAGGAAAGGAAAATGTGGGAGAAAGAGGAAGACAACTGCAAGAGATGAAGCATTTTAATAGCAAAATAAATCCTAGGAAAACAAGTTTTGACTTACAACAAGACTTGGCCACTTCTGGAGTCAAAATCCATGATTCGCTAGTACGGACAAGGCTCTTGGAATTGGGAAGAAAAGCACTCAGACCTCAGAAAAAACAATTGCTCACTGCTCCAATGATGAAGGAAAGGCTACTTTGGATTATAAAATATGCAAGTTGGACTGCAGATGATTGGAGGAAGGTGTGGACTCAGATGAGGCACACTTTTTAGTACAGGGGCAGCGCTCACGATATCTCCGAAAATCAGACAACGAACAACTAACAGCGGTCCATATTGACTAAACAGTAAATCATACCCTGAAGAAGAAGTTCTGGGGTTGTTTTTCTTACCTGGGACCTGGAGCTCTTCTGCCAATTGAAGGAATGATGAATAGTGACAAATATAAACATTTACTGGAACATAAACTAGTCAGCATTTGGAAAACGTTGAAGCAATTTTTCATCAAGATTCAGCTGCGTGCCACAAACCAAAGAAGAAGATGAAATATTTTAGGGAAAGTAATATTACTTGCCTTGACTGGCCTGGGAATTCACCAGATTTAAATCCCATAGAAAATCTGTGGGCTATTTGCAAGGTACGCTTCGAAAGATGGACTGCACAACAAAAAATCTGATGATAGAAGGAGTTATTGGAGTGTGGTTTCGGGACGAACTGTTACTGGAAAATTGCAAGAAATTGGTCGATTCATGCCAAATCGAAGATTTAAAGTTAAAGGGGGACACACTTCCTACTAAAATAAGGAGTTATGTGTATGCCATTACTTATTTCTAAAATTTTCTAAGTAATAAATACTTTTTTTCAAATATTTTACTTCTGTTCACATTAATTCGCACACTACTGTACGTGGAAATTATAACATTTCTTGGATTCTGGGTTTTTTGAGCAAACGTGTAGGGTGTGTATGATTCGGTGGTCGCACACGCTTCCAGTTCTTGTGCACATACATTTGTATGGCAGCTGAGATGACAATCATAACTACGTGCAAAGTCAAGCTTTGCTTACTGAAGATATGAAGAAACTACTGAATATCTGGGTTACGTTCAAGGATTATATCCAAAGGAATAGCATATTTAGAATAATGAAATGCGTATACGTGGCAAATTCAACCTGAGCACCGTTATTTTATTAGTCATAATTTTTGTTGTAAAAATATGGCCACAATATCACATTACTCATACAAATTAAAACAGTTAAGTAGATGATTCAAACAACAATTAAAGAAAGTTTAGTTTATCTAATAGATAAAGAATTAATAAATAATAAAAATACTAACTGGCTTTGCAGTAATAATATTTAAAGTTTGAAGCAACAATTTTGTCTAATTATAAATTTAAATTTTAGACATAGATTTAAGTATTTACAATTAATTTAGACGAGATGTTAATATAAAATTGATTCCAAAATAGATTTTAAGGTATCACAGATAAATATTTCGTTCACAAAAAATAAATATTTTTTCATAGAAACAATTATAACTAGAGTCTATTATAATTTCAGAATATAAAATATAATAAATTAAAATAAAATACAGTGCAAGTCTCGAATTCTTGTATTTAAGAATACAAGAAATGCATAGCTGCTCCTCAATCAACATTTCTTTTTATCACAGCTTATGAATACATCAAAGAAATTCACAAATCACGTAAATATAGTTCAAAATTCTGAAATACTATAAAATGGATTATAAAAAATAAAATCGTTGTTAACTTAGATTTAAATGCTTTAAATATTCAATTCATAACCGTTTGAAAGTCACATTTGGGCCAAGTCAAATCATTACCATTTGCTTTGGCTAAATAATAAATCTAGTAACATTTTTGGAATATAAAATCTTTGAATTTCATGTGTAAGATAATGCAAACTAGTATTGGTAATATGATGGTGTATTAAAACGTAAAGATGATTGTTTAAACAATCCGTAATTGTTTTTAATAAAAATAAAACTATTTGTTCAAAAAGGTCAATGCTTGAATCGATTTTTGGACGAGCAAATGCATTAAGCTGTTTAAGTACGATAAATTAATACTTTGTATAATCCACAATTATTCGAATATGTTTTGCAATGGTGCATAATACTCAAATGCACATTGTTATGGAGGAACCGAACACATTTCCATGAGCAATTACTGAAACCGCATTTATATTAGTTGTTCGGCGATAAACACCCACCAGATATGCAAATCAATAACGTATTCACATGCCGCATTTTGCCTCGTCTGCAACGATAAAAGAATTGATCATAATTGGTTTGGTGAACTGTTTTCGTGTTGACAGAAATGTCATTTGCTATTGTTTACCTATTTGAGCGCAGGTTTAATTATAAACTTTTAATTATAGCATATCTTCTATTAATAAAATTGTGGTTTCGGATTATAATCGAAAATTGATTTCCGTTTTCGATAGAGTGAATTTCAACTATTTGGCATTTAATTATATCATAAAATTTTCTATAGAAGCTACTATATTTAGAATCGAGGTAAAATAATAATCGAAAAAACTTAGAATACACGTCCCTCTGAGCTTTGTATTTACTTATATCTTCTTCATTGTTAATACACATGGAGGTACTTTAAATTATTGATATGAAACATATCTAACTCTATTTAATGTTAGAGATTCTACTGTGGCCTAATAGACCGGATTTGATCGCTACTTTGCTCGAGATTTCCCTATTGTCTGGAGATATCTTCTGGCAGCAAGGTGCACATCGGTGTGACGGAAGTAGGGAAGGATTAGTACAGAGGCCATAGAGATTCGGTCGAGTCCTGGGCCTCCGGCGTGCACAGAAACAGATTTAAGTTCAAAAGCGGAACGTACTTACATACATCTATTATAGTTATTCTCACTTACTGTCTTTTGTTTAATCACACATCTTCTTAGTCTGTTACAGTAAATTCGCGAAAATTGACGAATCGGATTTAATAATATAATAATAACAATAAATCCATTCATTGGCATATGAAAAAATTTGGAAAGTACAGCCATCAAAGAATAACCTTTATAAGATATAAGGTTCATCCTTGCTCTTCCTGACACCACTAATTTAGATTTTTTAGTTGATTGTTGTGGTCTGAAAGGTTCGAATTTATCCTTCGAAATACAAATGTAGTTTTATTTTGAACATTTAATTGATAGTAATACCCTCTTTTTAAAAATGATCACTAAGGTGTTAAATAATTGTATAGAAAATCACCCAAATACCGTAACTTAAAGCATTATGTAGCTAGATGTACATTTCGAGGTATTTTATTTATTTTTATCTTGTGCTACTGAAGATGGGGCCATAGCCTTCGAAATGTACATCTAGCTACTTAATGCTTTAAGTAGATATTCTATACTAATAATACCCTCATTCAAAATCCAAGCAATGTAGTAAATTACCAACTAACCATATTTCATTATTAACACAACCACAATGAAACTCTGCCTACGAGATTTACTTCAGCGCCAATTCCTCCCCTATATACCTGTATACAAAACACACGCACATAGCGCACACTCATATTCGGGGAGTTTATCCCCGTACCTAAGGACAATTGCACCTGGTCGCAGGACTCACAAATCACTTTAATTATCCTTCTGATAATATACGCAGAACTACCTAGTCCTCCGCGATATACCTACATTCATGTGCGAGGAGGTGTCTCTGATGCTCGCTTCCCTAAACCCCTATCAGGATTAGTGTTAAAGGGGAGCAGTATATATCGCTATGGGGTTGGGGGATAGTGTATAGGACGACGACCGAATAGTGGACGATATGATGGTGTGAATGGACGCGTGAGGTACATCAGGGATGCCACTGATAAGTACACGCTGTGGATCCGAGGTCACAACTCTTCATGTCGATTGACGCTATTTGATTGTAATTTATAACTGTATAATAATCTATTATGCCGCGGTTATTATTGAGCTGTACTCATACAGAAATACTAATTTTTGAAAGATGGTAAAGAAATGTGTGGGCAATTATTTATAGCGACGTTAGTAAACATCAGTTGTCTATTTGCACTGTTATCGTTTGCACACTTTTTTTGTTTTCGTGTATAGAACTCTTCGGGGGAGTGTGTTATCATTGTGTTTCTACTATGCTTCTATATAAACTTTGTATAAGCTGCTTACTAGAGCAAAAAATCACAGCCCTTAGCTGTTGTATGAGAAAACATTTGTTTATATATTGTATATAATGACATAGCACCAAACTACCTCTATGTCCATAAAGAGGACAAAGGTAAATACCATGCGTATTTCATTGAAACATTCAATCAGGTTAAAAAGTTATATTTTTTCTGTTACGAATTTTTACAACGACTATAGATTTTTTGGTACATCTCTATTTTACTTGCTAAATTTAGTTATATTTAAATAATTTTATTCTATACTATTATTTAACACCGTAGTGATATTTTTTAAAATTATATTTATATTTAATGATATATTGAAAAAAGTTATATATTTTTTGTTACGAATTACTACAAGGCGTATACATTTTTTGGTACACTTCTATTTAATTGCTAAATTTAGTTATATTTTTTCTTATATTTAAATAATTATATTTATATATAATGTGATATTTAAAAAAGTGATATTTTTTCTGTTACGTATTTCTACAAGGCGTATAAATTTGTTGGTACGTTTCTATTTTTCTTGCTAAATATATTAGCTGAACCATTTAGGAAGAGAATCAGCAGATGAAAAAAAAGGATTCAAAACAACATTGATGAATATCATATATTTATTCCACTATTTTACATGAGTATTTTTAGCTTTAAAGTGTACGAGAAAATCTCATCCACATTCAATATTATAGTGTACGAATTTTTTTTTAATCTTAAAAATTACAGCCGCTAGTCTACCAAAAACCTGTAATTATTCATCTGCAACGGCGAAACTTTGTTGCAACCTTATCGTATTTCTTCCATCAGGTATAGAGGTAAAAAAATCAGCGATTTAAGCTTTGAACTATTTAATTGAACTATTAATTTAATTTAAACTATTTAATTGAACCGTAAGCCGCCTAATGAATACATTTTGCAATGCACATCTTAAAAGTATTTCAAGAAATGTCCTCTCAAATGAAATAATACGAAAAATTAGAACTTTACAAATTGTTACAAATATTTCAACACCCTTCAACCAATTAATATCCTTTAAGATTATTTAAAGTGAATCCACGTAAAAATTTGGAAAATATGATTTTACTCTCCTGTATTAAAATTACAAATTATATATCAAAGCATCAATAGATGTTAAATATTTTGTTAAATTACCATTTGATCCTATAATTGCACATGGCTTAGATAGTATTTTAAATATATATAATTTTAAAGTAACATAAAATATTCTTGCTAATTTTCTAGGAAATCCCAAAGATTTGATTGATTTCAATCAAAAATCTGGTATTTATAAACTATCTTGTTCTAGTTGTCTTAAAGTTTATATAGAGGACAAACACGTAGACCAATTGAAAGTAGATTTAAGGATCATATAGCTAATTTCAGATTAATTAGAAAAGATAAAAGTGCTGTAGCCGAGCATATTTTTAAATCACGTCATCCTATTTAAATTAGTTCACTTTAATTACTTAAAAGTGTTTTGAATCATTCCGAGTTAAATGCTTATGAAAGTATATACATAAATATGCATAAATCTAAATCAAATTTAATGAATTTAGATTCAGGTCCAATTTCATCTTGTCTATTTTATTTATTTCTACTTAATGCTTTAAGTTACGGTATTTGGGTGATATTCTATACTATCATCAATAGATGATTAAAAAATTGATATTAAGTTAACAAAATATATTACTAAACGCCCTCAATTAAGAAGATCGAAGGATTTCTAAAAATGAAAAAGTTAGCCATGTTATTATAGAGTAAGGACAATATTTATTTAGTTTGCTTTGTACGAACCAGAGATTATTGAAAGCTAGTTTATTGTTAATTTGGCTTATTTAAAAACGCATTACAAAATAATTAACTACATTGTGCACAATCTTCATTTTAACATATTATGTCTGAGTAAAGAATAAACAACGACTATTTTAGTCGCTTTCAAAGAATCGTATATCAAAACGGCACGTAATTCATTTCATTCTATACGACAAAGCGTAATAAAATATTTTTCATATTCTTCATGTAATACATTAATCTGAAATCTGAAATTAATCTGAAATACATTGAAAGGGAATTTTTTGTATCCTAAGAACAATAAAACTCAAGAAACAATAGTAGTCTTGTCTCATACCGATGAGTAGTATTACTGGGCAGGTGGAACACTGATGCCAAATTATTTATTTTAACTTCAATATCAGCTCAAAATATAGCAAGGAATATAATCAGTAGCAACTACAGATTTTAATTTATAAATTTTAAGAACTTTAAGAATATAATAACTTCGAAAACATAGAATTACAAAACAAACAATTTTTATGATTAGTACGTTTTAAGTATATTGTTTCTATCTTGCTATTCAGTTAAAATAATAAAGCGAGATGGGAAGAAATTATAAAATATTTTTGTAACGTCTGCTGAAATTGTTCAAAAATTGACACCTCTGGCATATACATGAAGAGGATTTCTGTCTATGGAAGTCCATAAACATGAGCATTATTCTGGGAAGTACAATGTGGAAAAGTGGAGGCGAAAACGAGTTGAGTTTATGCAATTTTATATACTCAGATTTAAATTCGATTATTGTCGGTAAATAATTAATGTATTCTAAATAATTGTTGAAATCAGTGTTACCTATAAATTTGATATGAGATTTTCTTCATTTTAGTACAATCTATTCAAGTTATACTAATGCAATAATGCCTACAGATGCATTAATAAATTCAAATTTTTTTAATATATATTTTTTTTTCTAGAGTAAATAGGAAGCTTATAATCACACATTGCCTAAATACCAAATAAAAATCGCCATCCGGTATATTATATATAATCGGTGCAATGCTTATGATATTTGGTAATCAGTTACATTTCCGTTTTCATTTGTACATTTTTAACAATGGAGGAAAAAAATTCAGGAACAATGCATGGAGAATATTTTATAGAACCGAAATTCAATGAAATATTTACTGTGATAATTTCTATTCCGAATAATAAGACGCCACTGAAAAGGTAGCGCTAAATTAATTCATAATGACAGTTATTTATTTACATCAGAAAAATAATTCTTCCGTACAGCACGACCCATTGTTACACTAACAAAGCAAATGCGGATTTCAAAGAAAATTGTTATATACATATATTTCGTTGTGGAAACGCGTGTTCTTTGAGTGAACTCGTGCGAATAATTTCTCTTTTTGTTAATGACTCTCGCAGAATACATAGCCGAAAAATAATGTATAATTCTTATGCAATGTTAAATGAAGTCTTCTCGTCTTTATATAGTACATGAGTAACCTACAAATCAAAATTACATGTTAATTTGAATTTACTTTTGCATTTGAAAATAATTTCGCATTTGCTCCAACGGTGTTGAAAATGATATGACCTTAAAAAGTCGCATATGTATGTTATTTTCATTAGACTGATATGAGACACGATGAGAATACATCTGTAGCAACATTGTATGCTTAATATTGTTAAATTTGAGTCCACTATCAGTGGCGGTTCTTTATGCAGGCCGCAGGGCCGTGCGACCCTCCTGAACATTGAGCGCATCACCGTAGATATATAATTGTATTGCGATATTTTATCTCGGCATTTATTTTTCCTAAAAGATAAAGCTTGCGCCGCAATAACAATCAACACAACGTTCGTTGTGGCATTCGTTGTGGTATCCGTTGCAAGTGGTAGAGTCAGAGCAGCGACCGATGCAGTATATCATCTGTATCTATCGTTCGCGTGGTGTAATACCTATATCGCTAAATATCGCCGACATTCCAGCGCCAAGCCAGGCCACCCAATACGAGTTAAATGTATATGCACTCATCTCACTCTATTGCAAGCAATAGGTGAGAGCGACCGTATGCAGTATATCTTCTGTTTCTTTGGTTCGCTTGTCGCATATATCGTCTAATATGTTTCACACATTCCAGCGGCTATCCAAGGCCAGTATAAGTTAAATGCATATGCAATAAGTGCAGGCAATGAGATGAGTGTATCATAGAGTGCAGGCACCGATGTAGTATATCATCTATTGGATGCCGCGATTCTTTAGCGCCGTTCAGAGTTCAGAGAACAGAGTAGTCTAGTATATATGTATATAAATTGATATAGAATAACCAGATAAGACAGTTGCATTTTTCTGTCTAGTTACGAAATATATTTAATAGAAATAATTTAATAAAAATGAATAGTGTTGGTTCTTTATTGAAAATAGAGTTTTGTAGACTTTATCTTGTGGACAAAGTAAAAATTAAAGAATTAGGTAGGCCATTGCCTGATTTAAATTGATGGCAAACTTGTGCTCATAACCGGACATTTACGCGGCGTTTTTCAAGAGACATTTACAAAAAAAATACATGGATATGTGGTTGTGAAGTTTCCAACGTATTGTACTGCTTTCCATGTATATTAAATTACAACCCTGCAGCAACTGGAATGGATCGGAATTGGGCCAGAATAGGTATGAAAGATTTGCATCACCTTCCTGATAAAATAAGGAAAACATGAATCATCTCGAAGCAATATCAGTTCATGCGCACAGTTGGCTTTACTTGGTAACGTAAACATCATGACTCAGCTTAGTTCTGCATATCGCAAACATGTAATAGAATATAACGAACAAGTGAGGAAGAATCACTATATTTTAAAACGCATTATTTGTTTCGTGAAATTTTGCAGTGGTTTTGAATTAGCTCTCAGACATCACTACGAGAATGAAGAATCGGGAAATCGTGGAATATTTAGAGAATTGGTCGATGTTTCTGCAGAATTAGATTTTACATTGCGAGAATATCTGCAAGACGCTACGGTTTTCAAGGGAACCTCTAAAACAATACAAAATGATATTTTAGATAGTATGCTTGCGGTATGCAAAGAGGAAATTTGTAGTCAAATTAAAAAATCCGATTTTTTGGCTATTCAGTGCGACGAAACTACGGATGTTACGAATTGGTGCCAAATGGTATTAATATTTAGATATGTTTTTGATGGAACTGTTTGTTGAGAATTTTTGGAGCTTAATTAGGACTATAATTCATATTAGGACTCATAATAAAACCAGATTAAAAACAGAATCAGAAGTCATTTACTCGCATCCGGGTTTTTATCAAATAATTGGAGCCACAAATTTTCTTTCGTTATTGCTACAAAATAATCTCAGTGAAACTTTCCCGGAAACTATAAAAATACTTAAAATTATTTTAACAACTCCGATGACCACTGCTGAATCAAAGCGTTGTTTTTCAACACTTAAAAGAATCAAGACTTTTTTGCGAAATGCTATGGGTAATGATCGTTTAAATGCATTGGCGATGATGTGTATTAATAAAAATGTGGTGCAAGATATTTACAATTTTAACGAAAATGTTTTGTAAAAGTTTATATCAATGAAAGCTAGAAGAGTGGAATTCACTTTCAAGAAATGATTGAATGTAATCATTTTGCATCCATTTTAGGTAAGATTTCTCACTATTATGTTATTTTTTAAGAAATGCGCCCCCCCCGATTGAAATATCACGAGCCACTACTGTCCACTGTGCATTAATACAGAGGCAGAACCCTCGAAGAAGTAACCATGAATGCACTCGTATGTTGATGTGTCTCATCAAGACGCATGTACGACACGAGGGAATTAATTAAGTCATGGCTAAATTACTCCTGAGAGCACGAAGGAATTTCTACATTAGATAATATGATATTCTTTGAATATCATTCTTCTTTTGTGATTATGTTCTCGTTGCCTGATTTATTTATTGTTTATATACGAAGAGAAATTTGCGAAGACAATTCAGGCAAATAAACATTTGTCTTATATGTCACTTATTAAAATTAGAGTATACCTTAAGTTCAATTATCCTTTTTGTAAAATTCAGTGTCTACACTATAGAACTGAAGACTCATACAAATAGACAATTATGTATATGCATAGCACTGAAGAAAAATAATATATAATCCTCTGAAGAGAAAGATATTATACGGTTTGCAAAAAAATTATTGTACTGTTTTATAAAATGAGAATCCAATTTCTGACAACAAATATGCTAATGTCTTATGCATCATAAAACCAATACATTATAAAGCCGATGCGGTTAAATTAATATTCTAACATGGAACTTTTCCTGGAATGGCATTCACCTACGGCTACTCACGGGTAAAAGTCTCCAGGGTGAAAAGAGTTTTTGCTGTATGCAATATTCAAGATGAGCTTACGTCAATGGGATGGACATAAGTAAAAAAAATGCCATACATTTTTTTTTGGTACAACCACATATAGTGGCTTTATACCAGGAAATCTCTGCCGTTTTTTACAGCTTCACCCTTTGGCTATGAATTTTATATCGCCCCGGGGCGAATGTCCATTATGGCTTTCTCTATAGGTACGTATGAGTTTTGTGTATAGGGTGTATGTAAAAAATCGCATTGACATGGAAGGTTGCCAATCTAGCTTTTATTTGACGTTGATTGATCAGGCTGAAAAATGTTGCTTTGCTTTTATAACATCGACATTCAAAAATATTATATCATTGAGTAAAATAAAGCAATCCCGATATTTACAACCGTAAACCGAAATCTAATTTAGTTATTTTAAATATATATTAATGTATTTCTCATTTTCGTGTTTCAGTTTTCTTTTAAATTAGAATTAACTGCATTCTGTTCTAAATTGTAATGACTGAGACTTTGTGGAATAGTCAATCCAATTTGCAATAGAAGATAAGTTTGAACACCCTGTATCGGATGACAAGCGTACATCTGGTACTGGCAGTAGATTAGCAGTAGGAACACATTGCATATAGAAGAGCATTGCATAGATTTCGCTCATATCGCACGGAATATATTAAAATATGATTGCCAAATCGATGGAATATATCGATATGAATACTTTATGCATTGTCCAAGTGTGATTCTAGTTTAACGATTATTTTTATGGATCAGTTTAAAACAGATATTCAATTTATAAACGGCCCTGTAACATATGGTACGAATGAAGCTTGTAAAATTGTGATATAGATAGATATAATTCGACATTGACTTATGTAGTTTATAATAATTTAAATTAATCTCACACTTAATATATAATGTAGTTAATGTATTAATGTAGCTTTTGATTGCGTCTCTCATCACATTTTGTTGCGAAAGTTAAAAGAAATTTACAATAATGGCATGAATATGGTCCAGTCATATCTAAATTGTAGAACACAAATAGTAATTCACAGCAAAATGGTATCGAAATGACTTCAGATGAAACGAGGCGTTCCGCAAGGATCGATTCCGGGTCCGCTGCTATTTTAAATCTTTATTAATGATTTTCCCCAATACCGTAAAGAGTTCTCTGATACACTACTGTATGCTGATGATGCTTTACTGCATATTCAAAATAAAGAACTGAACGTGGTACAAAATGCTGGTGCTGAGGTGCAGTCTAAAGCTATTGAATGGTGCGTTTCAAATGAGCTGTGTCGTAATGAAACGAAAACTATTAGAATGATTATGAAAATGAATAATGTATTAATAAATGAAAATGTTTCATTCAGCGATTATTAGATTATTTTTTTCTAAAAGATTTTGAATAGTTTCTTAAAGAGGAATTAAAATATTTTAGGCATAATTTATTCCATGTACATGCCAAAAAGAGATTTGTATTAGTTGATGATCTGCCGTACTACAATAATTTTTGAAATTGTCAAATTGAAGGGAACTTTTAGGGTCAAATTTACATTCAAATGGGGAAGTTTTTTTTTCAGTTTTAGCCTATATGAGGCTCGAACGTGGCTTTTATTAAACCAGTTGTGTAGCAATATTCCCTTATTTTTTTCAAGATTTCGAAGAAATATCAATATTTAAAAATACTCAAAAAATCTAAATAAAAAATAAAATTTAATAAAAGATCAACATTTACAAGAGTGAACCGAATTTCAAGTATGTAAATTATTCCAAAAAATAAATCGAAACAGTTTTTTGTTTTATTTGCCTCATATTAAAGGAAAACAGAAAACTCTTGCGTTCTTTAACAAAAAATAAATTTCTCTTAATGCACATTATGCCTTTTTTAATTTGTAAACAAAAATATTACAGTAGAATTCTTAAATCAACTTGCGTTTTATTACAAAAAATATTCCCCTGATTAATTATATTTTAAATACATAAAAACAATAGCAAAACAAGACATTTCTCAAAAAAAGGCAAATAACGACTATCTGGGCTGAAACATATCTTAAGAAGAGATTTTTGGTCAGCGTAACTCTGACCTTTCTACACGAATTTAACATTGAAACGAACGTTACGATAAAACACATGTTTTTGCTTTTGCAAATATCGATTCTCTCAGAAAGTCTTTATCTATATTCCCAAATGTGGAGAGTTCTATTATTACTTATGTAAACATTGCATATAAAAAAAATACTTTTATTTTAACCATGCGATTTTGATTTAAAACGTAATGAATACTTCAAAAAATTAAATTTAAATTAACTGCAGGCTGCAAATCGTTCAGATTGCTGTGATGATCTGAGAAATTCTTTTCGTTTATAATATTAATGAAAAGTCCCACAAAAAAAATTCTTTTTATAATAGAATTAAATTGCCTACCAACTAACTTGAATTATCTCACTAATGGTTATAATAATATCATAATAATATCCGATAAGTCCGAAAAAAAACAAGACAAAAGATTTCTGTAATGAACGTTTTAAGAGTTTTAATATCGAAGAAATTTGACTAAAAAATATTTTCATAATTTTTGGTATTGAATAAAAAAACGACCTGGTTTTAATATCACGAAAAGCATATGTTCATTAACAAGACTAGTTTCGAGCAAAGCTCATTATCAAATTTGTACATCAAACAAAATATGATATATGTAGTAGAATATAAATAGTATCGTATAATAAACATTCGAAGTACGTGAGGATTGCAATATGTCGAAGAGTTTGGAGCAAACTAAATGTTGAGTAGAATCAAATTTGTGTTTTTCCCATATATATAAATATTTCTGTGGATTCCAGATACATAAGTTTAACATTTTTACTGAAACTGTGAGGAATTATTAATATCTGGCAAGTTTCCCTTACAACTGTAACCAACCCATCTCTAGTGCCAATCGGGTATCTTCGGAAAACCGTGGATGGAAAAAAGCGTAGATAACTTCACTTCACACCATAACTTCACACCAAATACACCCATTTTTGTTATCTCTATAAATTGCTTTATCATTTTAAGACCTCGATGAAATTTTAAATATTTTCAAACGAGATTACAATCAAGATAAAAGCGATTAGTTTCACCTCATGAGCGATTAGGAAGGTATGTCACAATTGCAGCAGAAACAGCGATGTGTATATTTTCTCGCTTAATCAACATCTCGACGCTTCTTTGCTACCGTCTTCTGCGTGTGCCGATAGCAAAGACGGGCGAGCGTTTGTTTGCAATTAAGTAAACCACCGGATCAATCCATCATTCCAACAGGAAACCCACATTTTCATCGCTTCATCAGCCAAAGGGGAAAGGAGTGTAACCAGTTATCCAATTGAAAGAACAAACTATGTATTTGCTATTGTATAATTTGTTAATATATAGTGGCAAAAGATTAAAAACAAACATATCACATTTTGTAGTGAACACTGACTGTGCTATAAAACGGATATTCTTCCAGGAATTGTACAAAGAAATCAAAATTGTGATTGAAGGAACAAATATTGGAAAATGAAGAATATCATATTACCATGAAATACAAACAACTACATTAAAGGAAATGTTTTTGATATTACACTTTACATTTTCATTATTATCTTGGCATAAATCCCTTTAATAATGCGATCAGCGTGGAGAATTTATACGATTTCTCTTCGCCTCGCATTGGAATGGAACAGCTAACCACAGACACGCAAAGTCCCACACTCACTGATGTCTTCAACTCAACGGGACAGTTATAAATTGCACAAAATAATATCCTTCTCTTTGGGATTTTCATTCGTGATTCTTGCCGTATTATTAATTGATTAGAACTCGTTATTCCTTGCTTGTGCTATAGCCCAATTATACCGTAGTTAGGTTTATTTTATATTAGAAAAATTAGTGTATATACGAGGTATAACGTCCTATACTTATATGTAATAAAGAATCGTGTATTTTAAGGATAATGAATTTTTGGTCTTTTTCCCAAACATTAGATTTTTAGAATGAAAGGTACAATATTTTTTTAATTATCACTACGGTGTTAAATAATAGTATAGAATATACTCAAAGCATTAAGTAGCTAGATGCGCATTTCGAAGGCTATGCCCACCATCTTCAGTAGCACAAATATCAATCACGATTCGTGACAGAGGTATTTTATTTAGTTTTTGTATCTTGTGCTACTGAAGATGGGGGTATAGCCTTCGAAATGCACATCTATCTATTTAATGCTTTGAGTTACGGTATTTGGGTGATATTTTATAGAAATGTATAATAGTTTAATTTAATACAATAAATATAGTTATGTTATTCAAAATGATGTTATCGTTGCTTCAGTTTAATAATGCTTGCAATGTAGATTTTCGTTATTGACGTAATATCCTACAACAAGCCAAGTTACTTTCGTTAACGACCTGGCAATCAAGAAAATGTGCTTTCTGTTATATTATTTTAGCTTGCGAGGAAAGTTTAGGATATAATAGTTTATTGTGTGCATGCGAAGTTCTTTGATAGTTGGTTTAAAAGTATTATTTTTCTTGTTCCTTTTCCAGTTTTGTCCAACAAGTAAATTTACGTGGATATAAAATTCTATTGTCTGCGGAACATAAGAAATTGTTTTGGCATTCACCGCCACAGCATTAAACTTTGTCTTTTACGTATATAAACATTTTGACTGTTTTATATTCGAGCGAACGATGACAAGATAATATAATATTTTGCAAGCAAATGTCATATTTTGCATTCAATCAACTAGAAATATGAATTCTATATTAGAATACTGTCACGTATTTGATACATCGATGATATATAGATAATTTAAAACCGTTATCGTTTTATACGAAGCCAGATTTTTCAATAGTTATAAACCAATGGAAAGTTTTACACCGTCTGTAAATAATTTCAAATCACTTTTGAGAAAATGGTATTTTTGTAGTAATTAAATCAAGTGAAAATGGTCATAAATTCAGAGACTTGATGGAAATTATAATGGTTGAAATTAATGGATATATAATAGAATTTTGTTTATATTTAAATATCACTTTAAGGATTGGAATGAGGAGTGTAGAAGATGATATAATATGAGAAACATAATCGTAGGGTTTGGCCGGGAGAAGTTATAACTTGTTATAGACTAGCACTAAGCTTAAGATAATTGAACTCTCAGCCAGGATACAGGATGGCAGAGACAATATCGGCGTTAGCTATATCCCTGCGATTCCTGTGTGATCCAGGATGTCATTATAGTATACCTGATCGCTTTGTTGTGCTATTTGCAGTTCGCTGACCAATCAGCTATTTAATCCTTTTCGAACATCAATAAAGGCATTGGACATTTAGAACTTCCAACTGTTATTGTACTATAAATGCAGATATCTCTGTTCCTAGACTCATGGCCAGCTCAAAGTAATGTAGATATATAACAGGTACTTTTTTCTACTATCGAACCAAATAGAGAATATTATATCGAATTTTAAATGATTGTATCCAAAATATTTCCTGTAATTTTATTTTATTTACTACTACGAGTAAGTCTTTTTATATCACGATATAGATTGTCTACAGTTCAAGTAAAAAACCAGTATTTACCCTGGATATGGAATTTACATTTTTTTTTGTTACCAATTATCAATTTTCGATATTAGTTTAGAACAACTAGTTCGCTATATTTTTTTACAATCTAAAAACAGATCGTTGACGATGGATATTTGAAATAGTAGCGCAAAATGCAGCCTGCAGCGACAACACGAATTGTTCTGATGGGTGGGTATCTTCCGGAAATATCCGGCCGTTATTTTTACCGATGGTTTACTGCATTGCTGACAATTTCAGCTACACGAGATCTGTGCGGATAGTTGAAAATCTATTGTACGGTACCTGTAATAGGCTTTGCGCCACTCCATGTAAAATTGGCTTTGATTAATTGTTTTTTACAGTCCAATGAGCAATAATGCTCGACCGAAAGTACGTATACAAAAGTTACCGTTTTATAGGTTCGATACTTTTTGTAATTGTGCAAAACAATTACAAAAAAAAGTTTTGGTAAATCAGATGTTTATATTTCTATTTCAAAGTGATTTTTGTCTATAAATTAACCAACGAAAGTGCTCTAGTTGAAGAAAAGATTAAAGGTGACTTTAGTATTACGTAATCTTACAAAATGATGCAGATTTATTGGTACCGAACAAAAATTGAATTTTTCTGATGTATTTAATGAAATAAGAAATTTGGGTTGTTAGATTATGAAAAATAGCTTTGATTAAAACATGGGCTCGTTCAGTTTTATACCTGAGCCGACAAATTATTAGTAAATGGTTTTGTTCGTTTGTTTAGTATAAAGAAAATTCGCTACAATTGAAGGGTTTGGTGCAAAAACAAGTCAGCTCCATTTTTGGGCAAAATTGACCTTTCGTGTGGAATTTAATGTACTTAGCGTTGGGCATCTTTTGGTGCAAAAATTGGGCAGCTCTGTGGCATATAATGGGAAATATTGCTAAGAATGGAGTGACAGATCTTTTTGCCATGTGACCGATCTTTCGGTTTAATAGAAAAAAAGAAAAGAAACAAAGAAATAGTGTAAACGCCTAATGGTTGGATAGATTTGGTAAAGAAGACATCTCGAAAATTTACAGTAGTTGTGGTGAATCAAGACATTATACTAAATATCGCCAAAAGGATTTTTAAAAAGACCATTACAAACAATGCAAAGGAAAAGTTTTCCATATCTAAATATCGTGTTTTCAAGTACGAAAAAACGAATGTAGTAAAATGCAGTATTACCATAAGGATTATAATGTTTTCCGAATTTTCATTCAAGAAATTACCAGCTACATATTCAATGCCAACGGAAAAACTTTACAAAAACTACCCCATACCCATCAAGCAGAAAAAACTTGAAAACGTCCGTTCTTTGGCTGAAAAGTATGTGCCCAAAAATGAACAATGATATTACGATCTTGTGTATAATGCTGTGGGACCAGAAATACCTCAAGAAGATCTGGATAGCGAGTACGAGGATGTTGAAGTAGAAATATATTAACGTTGAAAAGTCATTTTGTATGTTTGATAGTTAATAAAACTGAGATTTGCTAACATAATTATATATTTTTGTATTTTGGAGCAAAAAACACACTAAATTATTTTCTCCATTTTTTTCAGTGGTTATACTTGGCAATTTGTCAATACTGTAAAATTGATAAAAATGGAATTGGCCGGTTTTTGCACCAAGCCGTTCAATTAGTAAGTTTAAGAAAGTGACAGAAATTCACGCATCATAAATCAAGACCTGTATAATGGCTTGACCAATACAGTACAGAGCAGTGCTAGTCAAAACAGAATGGCGTCAGTCGTACGGCACATTGAATAGTGCTGTGGGTACGCTTGTGTATTGTCAATAGAAAAACTACGTGTGCCTGAGTACCTTGTGTATATAAGTGCAGCCCTTATGCGCAGTGGTGGACGATACTGGTCCGCCACTTGAAAAAGAAACGATGTATACCAATACTTAAAAGCGTCGCAGTTACTGCAATAGTATTATTTAATCGAAGGACGAAATTTTGTGGTATTCCAACCTCTACATGGCATATTTAAATTACATGTTTCTGAAATCATTTCTGAAGGTAGAAAAGAACGTCAGCCGCGCATAATAATTAGGGCCGTTAATATTCGTATACGTCGGAATACAAATAGAAAAAAATTTATTCAAGTCAGGTTTTCCTCTTTTTGTGCAATCGTACTTTATCCGTCGTCTCGTTGTGGACGACATTTTTATAGCGGCTTTATAATTCTATGTGATTGGGTTACAATCTACTTTACCAGTCACCACACCATTTTGATTATTAAATTTACAGAACAAATTTGTCAAGCATACTTTTCAGTTTCATGCTATTGCGAATTTGGTACCATAATTGCCCATTTTGAAATGTTACGATATATTCATTGCGTCTTTTCCTTCCACACAAGGAAATTAGGAGCAGTACATTTTTTTATTAGTGATATCATATCACAAAGGAACTCATTTGACAAATATTTAACAAAAAAAAATTTTTTTTTTAAATATATCAACGTATTAAAACGTATCATATCTAAAGACAACTTGGTATATTAGAGAACGTATTAAAAGTAGAAGATGAAGCCAACAATCCTGTAATATTTATTGAGAGAATGAAAATAATACGAGAAAAATGTGATCTAAAAATCAATATAATAATCCTCAAGAGTATTGAAAAGTGATATTAATTGCAAATTTAACAAATATCGTAATATAATATTTAAAAATTGGATTGTTGATTGAAATCTATAAGTATATACTCATATATAACTTGCTACTTAAAATTTACATATTTTATAATACATTGCGGATTAAATAATATAGAGTGGTTAGATTAAATGTTCCCTATTATAATATAAATTACAAGTGTTCTTATCGTGGCTGTAGCTTTCTGGGATCCAGTTCAAGTTACTAATTAATTTTAGTAACTTAATTTGGATGGATGAGAATAATGAGAAAATTTTATCAGTTACGGTTCATCATAAAGTCACTTATGTAGAATTTCTTGTTGGAAACATATAATGCTTTTTGAGGTATGTATACAGATGTTGCTACTAAAAGCAAAGAGAAAACTTTACCAGTTAAACGAGTAGTTCTTTTAATTCAAAGACTGGTACAGTAAATTTGTGTTTGAACATTAAAGTTACTTGTAATATTTAGAATAAACTGTATGGACTTATATAGAAAATTGCATTTCAAATTATTTATAAGGAAAATGCGCCTTCATCTTCATCTTCACTCTTCATCTTTGCCAACAACTTGTCTTATATATCATTATAATATATACTATTATAAATCAATTATAAACGGACAAATTTTTTAATTTACCGTAACTAAATATGAGCGTCACATTAAAAATAAGTGAAAATGACTTTTTTTCATTTTAATTTGAAACTGAAAATGATCGAATACTATGTGGCACATATTCGTCGATCTGAAACATTTAAAAAGTTCAACTTTATGATCCCAGAGGGCCATAATACATTGATCATAGTAATGCCGTGTAGATAAATATTTTATTGCTTCCGCTTGGTAGGAAGCGTATCATATTTTGGCTTGATAGGATTACCCTGAATAATACAATAATAGCAGGGTAAGGACGTTAGAGCCAGGCCACAATGATCTGGGTCTTGGAAACATCGGAGGCTGTTCCGATCCTCGAGCCTCCACTATAATAATCCAAGACAGATAATGCCTTTCGCGGTCTCGCAACACATAGGTGGTTCATGTAAAGAGGAAATTGAAAGCAGTTAGCAGAATTCGGTTAAGAGAAATCTAGGTTATAAAGTGACAAGGACTAAATAAAATAGCAATAAAAATAATCTAGATAATGTTGAATAGATGAGATTTTTATATCGATATAATTCAATCTGAAATTTATTACATTTTTCGATTGTATTTATTATTATTATTTTTTATAACTCTTGGATTTAAGCTGAATAAGCCTATACCAATTCATTGCCTATACCATCTACCTATTTATTATTAATTGTGCGCAATATGGTATTAAAATATAAATATCTCACTAGTATAAGTAAACCTCGTGTTTGTTGCTATGAATCTAAACCGAAAATAAATAATTTTGGGACCTAATTACGGGCGAAAGAAGCAATCAAATAAGCCTTTATTTCGAAAATACAAAAATATACTGAGTGTATAACTTATATTGGACTTAAATTGCTGAAAACTTGAGTTAAATTCGATGATGCGCAAGATTATATATATGATTGTATACAAGTCAATTATGTACTAATTTATAAAACGAGGAAATGTCCATTACATTATATGAACGATTGCCTATTTTAGTTTTATTTAAAAAATGTACGACCGAGGCAATAAATTTACTATTTTTAGATATTTTGGATATGATATCATGTTATTTCTTAGTATAGAATATCACCCAAATACCGTAACTTAAAGCATTAAGTAGCTAAATGCGCATTTCGAAGGCTATGCCCCCATCTTCAGTAGCACAAGATAAAAACTAAATAAAATACCTGTTTCACGAATCGTGATTGACATACTATTAAATAAATAAGTCAACTTGACAGAAGTGTTTCCAAAATGGCATATAATATGACCTATAAATCTTTTAAAACAATATAAATTAATAATTAGCGGTACTAACAAGTAACAACAATAAACAAACCTTAAATAACTAAAAATAAATGAAATATAAATAAATTTAAAAATAATTCTTAATAATAAATGAAATAGACAAGATGAAATTGGGCCTGAGTCTAAATTTATTAAATTTGATTTAGATTTATGCATATTTATGTATATACTTTCATAAGCATTTAACTCGGAATAATTCAAAACACTTTTAAGTAATTTAAATTAACTAATTTGAATAGGATGACCGGATTCAACAATATGTTCGGCCGCAGCACTTTTACCTAAAAATCTTTTAATTTAAATTCAGCTAAATGCTGCTTAAATCTAGTTTCAATTGGTGCAAAAACCGGTATGCTCCATTTTTATCAATTTTACAGTGTTGACAAAAAAGTACATTAAATTCCACACGAAAAGTCAATTTTACCCAAAAATGGAGCTGACCGGTTTTTGCACCAAACCCTTCAATTGGTCTACGTGTTTGTCCTATATATATGCTTTAGGACAACTAGAACAAGATATTTTTAAAATACCAGATTTTTTATTGAAATCAATCAAATCTTTTGGATTTCCTAGAAAATTAGCAGGACTATTAGAGCAATTATATGTTACTTTAAAATTATATTTATTTAAAATACTATCTATATAGTATCAAATTGTAATTTAACAAATTTTCGAGTTGAATTATTACTTTGTTCTAAACTATTAATATTTCTGATATCTCTTCAACTTTTAAATTTTATTAATATGTTATTTATAATTTAATAAAAATAGCTATTTTTTACTGCAATATTTCGTATATTATTTCATTCAATGTTATATTTATCATTAGATAAAAAGAAAATTTAACAAGCGGTTAATTAAAAAAATAAAAGCAGCATATTTATGTTGTTTAATTAAATTTATTAAATAACATATTTATGGTATTTCTGATCAAAATATTTGTCTTTATATAAGAATATCACATTTGACCTTTGATGCTATAATTCCTCGTTGTATGAAAATCCCCCTATGGACATTATATATTACACGAACGACGTTTCACCTCGACGCCGTACATCTTCCATCTATCTCTTAAGCTGATGTACGTACATTGGGGCAACGTTCACATCAACCCGACACAATAATACACACTTTTTTTGGCGTTATTTTCTATCTCGGGCCATCGAATTTTATTCGCTTATATAGTAATAGTAGCAATATTGCGAATGTGTTTCTCTGCCATATGATTCGGAACAATGTAGAGAGATGGGAAACACAAATATTTTCAGAGATAATACAAGAATTCGCGTATATAAATTTCGATTCTGGGCTATACGACATGAAATGGGCAATCTAGTCAAATATATTATCGTCTCTCAAATAAAATTCTTTAAAACTTAGGTGGCAATTGTAAAATCGTCACTACGGTATTAAAAACATCACCCAAAAACCGTAACACAATTATGGTACCTTTTTAGGTCAAAATTAGGTAACTTCGAAAGTTTTATTTCGCTATTTTTTGTTCGTTGTATAGTTACGAATCCTAGAGATAGTTGGAATAGTCATGTCCTGAACTATCTTCTTCATTTCGCTAGAATTATTCATTCTAACGTCTTACACTATTTAATTTAAGACTTAAATAATTTCTAATTTTGAAATTTGTTCGTATGTATTTCAACTATAATGTTACTCATCTTCAGCACCAATACAAGAGCACATAGACTCGAATACAATAGACTACAATATATGTTATCCTTTTCTGTGTATAATATGTCTGCAATTTTTACTACAGTACCAAATAATCAAATATGAAAATTAGTCTAACCGCTCAGGCTAGCCAAATAAACATAGTATATGTATGCTTTAGAATATCCTTTATAACTAGACGTGAAATATACATAAAATATATTTTCGATTTCTGATTAATGTCCTTCTTAAATCTCAATCAATAAATATATATTTATTGCCAATAATATTGATTTCCATTAAGGATTTTTTAAGAGTACTTTAGAATTATTTTTTAAGATGTTGATTTTAAACATATATTTCCCCTTCGAGCTGTAAATATCTCTTAAGGCGAGATTCATGATCGATATCGCTTTGACGTAAGTTGTTCCTATGTGTAACTGAAACGCATAAAAGAGATTAGGTTTCCCTGTATTAGTTGGACATTGAAAAGGATATGGAAGGGCACAAAAGCATCGAAAGAAGAGAAGGGTGAACCAATCCGTAATAGCTTGCCCTATATATTTGCGCGTGTACCGAAATATCAACTATTCTTCTATAGAGGTCATCCCCATCTAGAGTTACCAAATATGTTTGTGATGTTGGTCCAAAATCTACCTATAAATTCAATAATATTTACGCATACGTTTTTGAAAATTGGGGAATGAGCACATTTTCAACAAAATTCCAACACAATGGAACCCCTTAATGACACTTGTCCATGTTATATGCATATCGGCGTTTCTTTCAAGTTATATCTTATACTTTCATTCAGTAAAGTAAATATTATAGTTTTTAAAAAAGTTTTGTAATGATGACCATTACAGCACTGATGCTGTAATGGTCATCATTGCAGCACTAGTGCTGTAATGGTCATCATTGCAGCACTAGTGCTGTAATGAGTTTTTGATTAATAGAGTAACATTTTAAAATTATTTATTATATACATTTATAACACATTTTTTGCTATTTGAAATTTGCAGACCAGAGGTGGACATCACTGAGTTATTCAGGTTGGCGTTTTGAACGGTCATGGATTTTTTTGGAACCCGTAATCTTGTTTGCTATTTCTTTCTTATTTTCTAAAGAAGTCTTAACATACCCCTCTGCAATAGCAGAGGATTGCCACCCTCCGTGACGCTTAAGCATTTGCATATCCGCCCCACCATCTACCAGCATGGAAGCAGAGCACCTCCGAAAACAGTGCCCCGTATATTTTTCGGGTCTCTTCAAGTCCAACTGCTTTGCAATTAATTTTGCAATATTTCCAAAGGTATTGATCCCAACAGGCTGCGAGCTACATTTTCCTTGCTTATAGAAGACAAAAAAACGCCTGTGAGTAGCACTAGGAGGACGAAGCTCAGCATATTTTCGAAAAATGGTTAAGCAATTAATATCTGGCAGGTTTCCCTTCGGTAACTATAAATTCTCGTACGATTTTCGTTTTTGTAGATGGGATCACGATTTTAACATATGATACTTTGTCTTCAATGTGATCTAACATTAACTTCGTGAGTTCATCTCGTCGACAAGCCCCAAAAATGCCAACGATAATCACAACTTTCATAATCAAAAACAATTCATCCTCTGCTGTGCCCAAAAACTTATATACGTCTTTAGAAAAAATGCTAGACTTTTTTGCCGTGTATCCGTTTGAACTTCTCTTGAGAAAAGCAACTAGCTGTATAAATTTACTTATATCTTAATTTTTTCTTACGGAAATCAGGGTTCTTAACATGGAATAGTACGTCCAAAACGTTGACGGCTTTTGTGATTATTGCTTTTCGGCGAAATACGCCAACAAATTTTTTTCCGACACTTGTTTTATTCTTTTTGAATCACCATTTTTCAAATTTCTGGTATTCAAGTTCATATCGTAACTTTGATTTTGCGGGAATTAGACTTGAAATTGTTCCATTTGCAGCTTCCTCTACTTCCGAGGATAAGCTTTCTTCAGAATCAGACATTTTCAAAGAGTTTTTTTTTTGCAAACTTTCGCTATAAATCTGACGTGTTTAACAGTAACCAAGACAACTCAGAAACAACAAACAGTACAAGACTACTTAGAAAACTTAAATCCTTATAACAGCAGGTATCATTTTTGTTTAGGACATCATTTTAAAATTTATTTTGACAACTCTTGTCAAATATTTTTTTTTTGTAATTTTCAGATTACTTACGATAAAATTTCGTACAATATTCGAGTTGTAAATTCATATTATGACACTTATAAATCTTTACAACACTTATATTGTAAATAACTATTATGCAATCGGATAAGAATTTTACTTCCACAAATTTTAACATATATGTTGCAGGCCAAACCAGATTTCAGGACAAACTAGGTCATCCTAGGCCAAACTAGTTTATCCTTACAACTATAGGCCAAACTAGTTTATCCTGAAATTAAAATATATTTTTTTGGATGAATTAGTGTAATTAATAGACAAAGAATTATTATTGCAACATTTATTGAAATATTTTTAAATGTGACTTAGATTTGTAAATAATAAGCAATGTTCTTTATGAACACAAAAACTTATAAAAATAAGTGCAAAATAATATATGATCATTCCGCCAGTGCAAATGCCATAACATAAATCAATGTCCGATTATTGTTATGGCGTTATGGCAATGGGAAAATAAATTTTCTTTTTGTGCACGCGATGATGCTAAAACTTCATTTCTGAGTGTATCAATTAATAGTGTAATGACCTGACCTGACTTGACAGTCTTTGAGCTAGCCAATACTACAATTTCGGGTGGTCACGTGTCTTAAACATATTATATAAACACATGTTGATCATTTTATCCGATTGTATTAATTAAATATTTTATGGGCAGAAATTGAACTAAATTTAATTTTACGCCGCAATATACAGAAACAAAATTCAACATTAAATTAAATTAGTTAACACTGACTACTTAGGTATTAGTTTCGATCGATTTTTTGAACTTAGTTCAAATATTATTCATTTCTAGCAGCGCTTCAAATTTTCCCTATACATTGAAACGTACTTAAAAGAAATAAAAATGGTAATGACATTTCAAAATCATATCTATTTATCAATATTTCCAGGCATAGCTTTAACAAATGCTTTTATGTATACTGTCAAATAGCACAGGAACATTTTCATCCAATGACATTAGCTAAATTAGACGTTGTAATATTTATTTGTAATCAAATGATGGCAACATTAAACAACAAACTGCGGTTTGGACATTTTCAAATTTGAATCAATATTTCAATGTTTCAAATCCATTATACAGGAGGTCTAAAATTACAACAACCATCTCAGTAATATTGAATACGTAAGTAACAGTTCAAAATTGGTCAATTTACATGCAATTAAACATAACTATTTAATAAAACCGCAGTAACCGATTATTACCATCGATATTACTTCTCAATGCATTTGAAGTAGATAGAATATTGTATTGAATTTCATCACTCAGCCAAATTCATCAGAATGCACAGTGATTAATAAATCATTACAGCCCATTGATTAATAATACTACATATAACTAGATCCAAAAAGCGAGGATGGTAAATTCCTATAAATATGGGTTTAGGTAGAAGAAACCGAAAATGGTGTATGATCAAATTGCTACAAACGCCTATAGTCCATCACCTTCCTCTTGCACGAAGCACTTATTTCTTGTACATGTAACATTGTTTCCTTGGGGTGATCCTGCAATCAAATGCAGGCTTCTGCATTCTGAATATCCGTACTATCACCAACTGGGTCATCTGGGTCATTGTTAATTGGGTAATTGTCACGATCGTTACATATATGGGAACCTATATCTATGTCTTCTTCGTCACTGTTTGATTTCAATGGGAAATATTTCTTTTGAATATCAGTAACGAGGGATTAAGGAGCTTATTTTCTTGGAGACCGAACCTTATAGGAATTTACACATACCTTTGTAGGAATTTGACCATCATTAGCTCGACTACCTGAAAATTATAGGAATATGTATACACCCCCAAAAAGGATATCTTTGGGATTGATAGAATTTTATTTAGTTTTCGCATTATTGATTATCTATTTCTTTGTAGACTTAGGATTGAAATATAAAATAAAATAATAGCTTTTGTCTGAAGAAATTCGTATATATTAGTGTTTGTATTTCCGTGTAACGTTTGTAACTTTTGTATTTGACTCATTCTATTTTTATATAACGAATCTAAAATGCAATGTATAGTGCATAAATATTAATCAAATTTTGTATCTAACATGCGAAATTTAATGAGATAATAATTGCAAGGTATGAAAAAATGTAAAATATATTAAGAACATTCAGATTATTGATTTATATGAATGCTGTTGAAATACTTTAATATATATTACGGATATAAACATTTGTAGTCATAAATATTTACAAATTACAAAAAATATTTATATTTGTCAATATATAATAAATTGCTTGTATAAATCTTACGTAAGCTTTATAGGAATATTTAATCATGTTTAAAGCGAACTCGTATTTTATAACTAGAGCTTTTCGTTTATATATTATTGAAAACAACGAAAATTTCTAGTGGTTTTGTAGAAAATGCTTTCCATATAGATACTATCAGTAATTATATAGACGTGATTCTAAAAAAAAATAAAAAAACTCCAGGTTCATGTTTACCTACTGACAAGGCATTCCTATAAATTCAGCTGTAACATGCCTGGCATTTTACACTGTATTTATCTACTGTAAATGCCGTCGGTTTATTTGCTTTGGAAGTATAAATTCACCGAGTAGTTTGTTCAAATTTCAATTGGAATATTGTAACGTGAATTACATACTACAATTTTATTTTCGACCAGAATTTCCTGTTGTAAACTTACTTCCCAAATGATCTTAAAACAAACTGAATACTTTTTCAATTTCTAATATTTATTAAAAACCAATCCATGAGTTATTAAAATCATATTTAATGCTTCGTGAATCCATATTTTGTTTCCTAAGGGAGCTTGTTTCTGGGTACTCCGCTGATATTGTTCATAAATGATTGAACATGGAATGCGGACAGCTGAATAGTATATTGTAATATTCCATACATCAGTGAATATAGCACAAATGAGATGCCATAATTTATCGTGCCATTAATTAATTAAATTCACCATTTATCTTAACGGCAGTCGTCCTAATATTCAATTATCCTAACGTTCGTCGATCCTACTTTGCAGAGTGTCCTACCGAAAAGTCAATATGTATACGATAGTAACGCATTATTGTTCTTCAGTTGGATGTCGAATCCAATTGAAGGGTTTGGTGCAAAAACCGGTCAGCTTCATTTTTGGGCAAAATTGATTTTTCGTGTGGAATTTAATGTACTTAGCATTGGGCATCTTTTCGTGCAAAAAATGGGCAGCTCTTTGGCATATGAAAAGAAAGAAACCGATGAAAAGAAACAAAGAAATAGTGTAAACGCCTAATGGTTGGATCGATTTGGTAAAGAAGACATCTCGAAAATTTACAGTAGTTGTGGTGAGTCAAGACATTATACTAAATTTCGCCAAAAGGATTTTTAAAAAGACCGTTACAAACAATGCAAAGGAAAAGTTTTCCATATCTAAATATCGTGTTTTCAAGTACGAAAAAACGATTGAAGTAAAATGCAGTATTACCATAAGGATTATAATATTTTTCGAATTTTCAATCAAGAAATCATCAGCTACATATTCAATGCCAACGCAAAAACTTTACAAAAACTACCCCATACGCATCAAGCAGAAAAACTTGAAAACGTCCATTCTTTGGCAGAAAAGTATGTGCCCAAAAATGATCAATGGTATTACGATCTTGTGTATAATGCTGTGGGACCGGAAATACCTCAAGAAGATCTGGATAGTGAATATGAGGATGTTGGAGTAGAAATATATTAAGGTTGAAAAGTCATTTTGTATGTTTGATAGTTAATAAAAGTGAGATTTGCTATTTAGAATTTAGAACAAGAGTTTAGAACAATATGTTGTAATTATCGGGTATTTTTGGACTGAAGAAAAGCGATCTTCGGTATGAAGAGATAGAAAATGAGTTTGATACGTATAACAAATTGAAATTGAAGAATTGGTCCAAGAATGTGATGAAATTAGCATCTTTAAACAACAGAAGAATTTTCCTATTACAATGCAGAAGTAACACAATTATACCTTCACACATAATACAAAATATTAAATGCGCTATTCCACTGTTAGATAATCATAACTACATGGCGAAAGTTGATAAAATAACGCATAGATTCAGAAAAGATATTTTAAATGTGGAGATTAGTTTAACTAAAGATCTTATTTCAAACACAGTTAGAGCAATTGAAATTGCAGAAGAAAATTGCATTACTATTTTTCCGAATCACATAATAAATCACATAATAAAACTACGTTAGTTAGTTAAAGAGTCCGCAATCCTAAAGATTGGTTGGAAACAGCACGCCATGCCGATCTATCCTGAGCTAATCCCTTCATCTCCCTATAGCTATTCATCTCAACGTCTTCAACTATCTGACTCATATACTCCAATCTAGGCCTACCTACCCCTCTCTTTCCCTCCACTCTACCTTCTATGATCAATTGCATAATCCCCCCATGCCTAAGAATATGCCCTACTAATCTGTCTCTCCTACGCTGTAACACTCTCCAAATACTTCTCTTCTCCCCTACTAACTCTAGTACAGCTTCATTTGTTACTTTATCTTCCCAACCAATCCTCATCATCCTCCTATAACACCACATTTCGAATGCTTGTAATCTACGCTTCTCTTCCTTTCCTATAGTCCACGCCTCACACCCGTACAGTGCTACACTCCAAACATATACCTTCAGTAATCTTTTTCTAATACCCAAGTCAATATTTGATCTTAAAATCTGTTCCTTTTCTACGAATGCCTTCCTACCCTGTGCTATCCTACACTTTATATCTACCTTGCTTCGATTATCTTTTGTGATTCTACTGCCTAAATAACAAAAATCTGGCACTTCTTCGGTTCTATTATCTCCTATTGTGATCCTCATTTTTCTACTGCATTCCTTTTTGTCACACCTCATCACTTTAGTTTTACCTATATTTATTTTCATGTTAAGATCCCTAGTCAATACTGCCTGCATACCATTCAATACCCTTTCTAAATTCTTTTCGCTTTCTTCCAATATAGCTATATCGTCGGCGAATCTCAACATATATATTTTCTCTCCCTGTACATTCACACCTACACTATACTCTTCTTTTACTTTGTTTATTGCATCTTCCATATATAGATTAAATAATAACGGTGAAAGTGTACATCCCTGCCGAACTCCCTTCCCTATTTTTGCTACCTCTTCTTCCCCCTCAATTCTAACTAAGGCAGTTTGGTGTTTATATAAATTAAAAATTATTCTCCTATCCTTATAATCTACACCCGTTTCTTTTAAAATTCTAAACATTATGTCCCAATCTACATTATCAAATGCCTTTTCTAAATCTACAAAAGCTATGCAAGTTACCTTTCCTACCCTCATTCTTTTTTCTACGACTGTTCTTAGTGCTAAAATCGCCTCCCTCGTCCCTCTGTTTTTCCTAAAACCAAACTGATCTTCTCCTAGCCTTTCCTCTACTTTATTTTCTAATCTCCTATAAATAATCTTTAGCAATATCTTCGATGCATGTGATAGTAGACTAATGGTCCTATAGTTCTCTCACAGATTAGCTCCTATTTTCTTCGGCATTGTTACTATTCTACTACGCTGAAAATCCTGTGGTACTTCTCCCTTCTCATATATTTTACAAACTAACCTGTATAATCGCTCCTGCATTTTTTCCCCTGCGTGTTTTATTAATTCGGCTGGTATCATATCAATCCCCGCTGCTTTGTTATTCCGTAAATCATTTAATGCTCTATGAAACTCTGACCTAAGTATGCTAGGACCTAAGTCATCCTCATCTATCTGTTCCACACTTTCTAGCTCCTCCATGTCCTGCCTACCTTTATATAAATCTTCAAGATACTCCTTCCATCTTCTAGCTTTTTCCTTATTTTCTGTGAGTTCCTTACCCTGCTTATCACATATAATGTTACCCTTTGGTTTTACTTTAGAAAAATGTGACTTAATTTTCCTGTAGCCCAAATCTACTTTACCGCTTCTCATATCCTCCTCAATATCCTCACAATTTCCTTTTATCCACTCTTCTTTCGCTAGCTTAAACTACGTACGAAAAACTATTTAACAACATTAAAATTACGAATATGAACAAATTTTATAAATTAAAACAACAAAAAGAGACCATAGTTTTCAATAAGAATTGGTTTGAAAATTTCACTGATAAACATATACCAATTTGTGTAAGTAATTGTTTAAGTTTAGGTCTTAAATTCAGTTTACTTATCTTAAATAAGAAACATATACCCATCGTAGAAATTTTTAAAGACTTGGAATTCACTATTAACTCAAGATACCAAAGTGGATCTCAGGTTGAAGTCTATTAATTGTTTGACCAACTTTATGAATAATGAACAAAACATTACAAACCAACTGTCGGTTAATAACAAACAAGATTTATCTAAAAAGTTAAACAAAGATTTCCTGACTACAAACAATTTTTTGAAGGACAATACAGCGTTAATAATTACTAGGTCTGACAAATGTAATTCTAATATTCAAATGTTCTACAAAAATAAGATTTGATTGATTTCAATAAAAAATCTGGTATTTATGAAATATCTTGTTGTACTAAAAATTCTAGTTGTCCTAAAGTATATATAGGACAAACACGTAGACCAATTGAAACTAGATTTAATGAGCATTTAGCTCATTTCAGATTAAATAGAAATGATAAAAGTGCTGTAGCCGAGCATATTTTTGACTAACTCAGGTCATCCTATTCAAATTAGTTCACTTAAAGTGCTTAAAAGTGTATTGTATTATTCCGAGTTAAATGCTTATGAAAATGCATAAATCTAAATCAAATTTAACGAATTTAGATTCAGGACCAATTCCGTGTTGTCTATTTAATTTATTTAATAGGAACTATTTTTAGATTTATTTTTATTTTATTTATTTTTGGTTATTTTAGGTTCGACAAACCTAAACTTGTCATTTCCGTTCATTATTAATTTATATTGTTTTAAAAGATTTATAGGTCATATTATATGCCATTTTTGAAATACTTCTGTCACGTTGACTTATTTATTTAATATTATATCAATCGCAGAGGTATTTTATTTAGTTTTTATCTTGTACTACTGAAGATGGGGACATTGCCTTTGAAATGCGCATCTAGCTACTTAGTCCTTTAATTTGGGTGATATTCTATACTATTATTTAACACCGTAGTGATAATTTTTTTAAACAATTTATTAGTTTCATAGTTACATTTTTCTTACAAAATTCTTAAAAAATTATATTCATTGTGTTAATAAAATACATTTAAACATAATCTGTGTTATTCGGTAATAAGGATTACGAACAAAATAAAACTAAATTAATAACATCGAACGATCGTAATGGGATCGTAAAATTTGTTTATTTGTCGCTTCTTTATACGCCATTATGTCGCTTTTTTACATTTATGAAAACACACATTTTGATCTACTACAAATGCAACATATATGGGAAAACTGGTTGGAGTGAGCTTATTTCATCATTCTATTTAATTGAAATATTGATGAATTGCTGCCCACTACATCACAACCGATTCGTTTTTCATTTGATACATAGATGACTAACGCGAAATAGGACGAAGTTAGTTCGCTGTACGTCCTTACAGTTCCATTTTATATACCAGCTGCTACTTATTCGAAATCGTTCTGCAATCTCGATTTATACCGTCTATTATAACGCTACTTTCGTTCCAAGACGATCGAACGAAATAATCTATACGTGATATAAATGAAGTTGATGGCTGCGAATACTTTTTTGTTATATCTTGTTTCGCTTATCTTTAATAAACAATATTTGTGTGTACAAACGATGATAGTTCATTTCATTGTCTTGAAGAAAGATATGCAAGAAAATTACAATTTAAAAATGGCAATCGTATATTCCCACTTTTTGTATGCTGTCTACTAATTTATGAAAAATTAACAAGATTATACAATAATCAATTAGCGGTCAATTAATTGCTGTGCATTTACTTATCGCAAGCGACTTTGTGATAGAGGAAATTCCAAATTATCCTAAACAGTTAGCCCCGAGGATGGTAAATTGCTATAAATATTGGGTCAGGTAGAAGAAACCGAAAATGTGTATGGTCAAATTCCTACAAACGCCTGTTGTCCATCGCCTTCCTCTTGCACGAAGCACTTATTTCTTGCACATGTAACTTTGTTTCCTCGGGGATTTCTGTATTTTCACCAACTGGAGGTCATCTGGGTCATTGTTAATTGGATAATTGTCACGATTGTTAAATATATGGGAGCCTATATCTATGCCTATTCAATGTTTGATTTCAATTGGAAATATTTCTTTTGAATATCAGTAACGAGGGATTAAGGAGATTATTTTCTTGGGGACCGAACCTTATAGGAATTTACATGTACTTTTGTAGGAATTCGACCATCATTAACTCGACTACCTGGAAATTATAGGAATATGTATACATCCATTAGCCCAGACCACTGTTATCCGTGTCAAGAATAATTATAACAATACACACAATATCTGTCTGTGGTTGTAAGTTTCCGCGAATCAGTTCTTGCAAACATTCATAAAGACGCAGTTATGTAGCTCTCTGCATATATGAATTGTTATTGTACATTGCTCCGAGTCTTGTGAGAAGACTTGTTCATTTTAAAGTAAATTAACGTTATGTTAACATGTTTCTACATATTATAACATCGCTGGTGTTTGCGTCTGTGCCCAAGTACAAATGAATTAACAAACACAACTTTAACTGTTTTGCGGAAGTTTCGGCTAATCAACAAATGGATATATTGTACGATATATTCTCGTATATTATGTCTGTAACGAGGTACCGTACTATGCTTTTCGGCTATTAAATTTAAATTGTTCTTGGTAATTAAACTGCCTCTAGAATAGGATCAAATGTTGGTATAATATGATGTCCTCTTGACTGTTTACAATCCGCAATAAAATAATTTGTAACATAGTCTTATGTTACATTGCATCTAATAAGCTCGTTAGTATGGATCATTATATAAAATTATAATATAAACGTAAATTAAAATTTATCTGATCGCATTTATTAATCAGTCTAAAAATGCAATATATTTAAATTAGCAGGATATTGTATTTTACGATTGGATTTTTGAATACTCGTCATAAATTAGCAATTATGTTAGATAATATTTACTTTTAATTATATGTTAACTAATTAGTTATATATAATATAATTTGAGGATATTTAGTGTCATATCAATTTATTTATATGGTAAAAGTGAATTGAGAATTACTAAATTGGATTTTAACGTTAAATTATATGTGAAGTTTAATCATTATATATGTTATAGAGGAAAATTTTTACGATATCAAATATGCATTTGTAGGACAAGTTGTGAAAATGTATTAAAGATTTTTTTTTTTAATATTCGTGCCTTTAAATCGATTTTTTTTCAACAATATTAACTACACAATTTTTTTCATCAACTTTGTGATCGTGTACAAAAATAATTATTAATTACATTTTTGTTCGCATATGTGGGGCCCAATTAACAATATACTATAATTGGGGAAATGTGCATGGCAAAAAGTATGATTATGAGATGAAAAATTAAATTGTGGCGCAGAAATATCCTGCGACAAATCACCGAGTAATGGCATACAACAAGGAATTGGTATTTCTGGACGATTATACAACAATTAAACAAATACAGCCTACAGCTAATTGAAAATATATGATGTAAAATTTAATTAGTTATTATATTATGTTAAGCAAATTCATATATTCAACACCCGACAGTTTAATTGTAACGAATGCGGTACGAAACAAAAAATATTTAAAGGAAATTTTGTTGAACCTCTACTCAAAGTTAAGGAAATAAGAAGAAGCTTAAAAAAGCTAAAAAAATTCATTAAAAAAAAAAGCTAGCATATACTATATCATTATAGATTCACTATACTATAACTTGTAAAGGTGAATTGAAATCAAAGACAACAAAAATTTTAATTTTCGTATTATTAATAGTTAAAACGATGCCCTCGAAAGAAAGAAGTTTTTTTTCAATGAAAACTTTGTTCTTTTTTTAATTTTCTCAAATTGTCAACGGATGTTTTCTCATATTTAAAATACAGGAGGCCAAAAACATTCTTCTTTTCAATTATCGTTTATACATTTTTATTAAATGCGTCGTAAGAAAATGCCTAATTTTTTTTTCAAATGTGGGTTATTTCTAGGTATGCGTTTCAAATAAAATTATTGACAGTGTACAAAATTGCAATTAGTAAGAAAATTGATTATTAAATGGTATATCAAAACGAATTTTTCATTCAATTCATTATATTTTTACAAAAATAAAATATTAAAAAAATATTTATAATAGTAATAAAAATATTAAATTATTGCTATAAGAATTGTAAGCATTTTATTTTTTTGTAGTTCAAAAGTGCATTTGATGATATAATAAATTAGAATCGGCATAAAATTTAATCGCACAATAGCAGTGTGAAAAAATAGTAGTATTTAGACAGGTAATATATAAAATCACGGTACTTCAGGTGTTAATTGTCGCAAGTTCAACAGCACTTATTATTACACGAAAGAATCTAACGCTAACTATACCTAGTGAACTTTACGTCACAAAAAACTAAATACTTATGCAAACAATCCGCAAACAGCTGAGAAATACAATATGTAGTATCTGCTTGGAATACCGACACGGTATTGCACGGATTATACCGGGTGTTGCGAAATAATCGATACATTTAAAAAAGTATTCTTGGCAAAAATTGCATGCAAAATGTAATTTTTAACATTAAAAGTGTTTTGCACGTTTCTAGTCAAGAAATTTTTTTTTCAAAAATATGATATGATGTAAATAGGACACTCAGCTGTCAAAAATGACACTCAGCTGCCCTTGTAAATCACTACGCAATTTACAAGTGTATATTACATAATGACATCGAAATCATTTTAGCGAATTTGACTTCAGACTGTATTATACAATGGCGTGCTAGTGAAAAATTTTTCCCGGATGTCCGTGACGATTCTGGCGCTTGGGAAAGGGCGGTAGGGGAGCCCGAAAATTATTAATTAATGCCATCGCCATAAATGTCCCTCAGCGGTGCTCTGTACCATGAGAGCACACAAAATGAGATACAATGCATGCGCTATTTGCTACGTTACATTTTATAAAACTTGTCCATGAGAATTGCGTCAACGATTTTATGGAAGAATTTATTGTTAGTGCGCGTGCACTCAAAAAGCATCCTATATAAATTTTCCGTTTATTTATTTTTAGAAATAGTTACTGCAGATATTAAACGATTTAGTGTATCGTCAAGTTATCCTAAAGGGACTTTTATATAATAAACACAGGGAAATGTCCTTATACGTATATACAGGGGTGCCAGGACGAGCAAGGATGATCCTTATATCATATAAAGATTATTATTTGATGGCACTCCTTTTGGCTGTACTTTCCTAATCTAGCCAATAAATCGATTTATCATTATTATAATTATTATGCGAAAGAACAAGGTATATAATATTTTTCGACAGGATTTCACCAAAGTGCAAGTGAAAACATAATTCTGTTTATATTAGTCAAATGTAGACTGAGAGTAATAGCGCCATGTGCATTAAAATGGCTCCCTGGTATGTCGTCACAAATATTTGATAATCTTTAGTCCCTAATAAACCTATAATACTTAATATAACCATTTAAAAAAATTAAAAAAATAAAGCAATCATAATTTTATGAATGTGTTAACGATTATAAAATTCTTTAGGTGGATATTATTCAAAATACATTTATTGATTTAATATTTATTAATGGCACGAAATTCGCACATTTGAAATACGATTTTACACATCTGCGTTTGATACATACAGTCGAAGGTGATTGAAGGAGTGATTCTTGTGCTTTAAGGACAAATACCTGGCACATTTTCATCAACGTTGCCTATTATAATGCAGAATTACGGGCTGAACATTCAGTAAACACCCTGTAGAGACGTTGTGTCGTAGTTTGTCGCTCGTATCTCAGTCCATTACATTTAATGAAACAACGAGCCGTCATAATGTACCTACAATAAATTAAACTGACTGAATCTGCGTTTGTTTGTATACAATCTAGTTGGGTCGGTCTGTTATGCTGGTCCTAGATTATATACGTAGTATGTTTGGAGTATGATGGGATTTGGTCCTGGAACCGTCCGAACACATTTGAGATCCGAGTTAGTGTCATCCTGGCCTAGTAATATTACCACTGAATATATTTACATGATTAAATACCATGTGGACATTAGAAAGAATGTGTTTTGAATACCACCTATTTTGAGAATCTGTTGCGAAGTAATTGTGAAACTTACTTCATTCAAAGTGCCAACATTTATTTTAACTATCATCTAGTGAATTTTTACTCCTAAGACATTAACATTATCTAACGTAACTGGTAAAATCGACATTTAAAAGTAATATTATTATTCCTTTATTTATAGAGGTGCCAAAAGTGCAGTATGCATCAAAATGGTCCCCTCTAATTATAAAAGTACCATAATTATAATAATCACAAACATAAAAAGAGTTCTAAAACACTTATTTTGTGTAATCTATTAACAGTGTTTTATAGTTACTTTTTGGTATAAAAATATATCAATATTATTGAAATATTAGTTGATTTGATTATAATTTAATTTACATTATATTAAACATAAAAATTATCATTAAAACTTTGTTTTTTATCGTTTTAAAACCGTTTTAAATTTCTCTTTTTTTTACTTTTGTATTTTACTTTCATATAGCATCATAAAAAAAATTTTTTTACAATTAATTTTTGAATATTTTGTTATATACCACCCACTTTCTCAGTGTCCATGCTACTTACAGAATATTGAATTTATGGCCAAACGGGTTTGATACGCAAAGAGACAAATATATACGAAGACAATAACGTCAGTTTTATGAATGACACAAACATCCTGTATTTAATTAAACACTATATTACAGTGGTATTTACAGGCACAAAATATATAGCCAGAGAGATATTCATACTTCATGCAACTGTCTGTCATTCAGTTGACGACATAATAGAAAATCTGTGTCAAAATGGACTAGTATTCTGAATTGGTTCATTCTCCATAACTATGCGAACGAATAAGCCCAGTCTAGATATAATTCTAATATATACAGAGTGGCCAATTAATTTTTGCATTTATTTTCTCAACGCAGATGAAATTTTTTCGAATTTGTTCAAAAAACCAAGAATAAAACAAAAATCGGAGATAGTATTAAAATTAAGTATCGACAAATGATAGTTTTGGCAACTCAGAAGTAGCAATAAAGCAAACGTACATCTTAATATTTCTGCTTTGGCAATTATCTTGAAAGGCCCAGCACTGAATAATATTCGCGCTGTTATTTTGTAACTCAATCGGTTCTAGGTATTTTTTTTTCCACTCCTTTTTCTCTGTTCTCGCCATATTACATCATATATTACATATTTTATTATATGTACACTTAAACTGAACAGTCAACGCCATGATATGAATAAATTGCTAGTCATCATTTATTTATGTGACATTAGCAGCATGTCCTCCAAAATCTGTCCATTTTTCTGGTAACAGAAGATTTTTGATCTACACATATTTTGATTTCATTTAAAAAATTCATTATTAATAAATGATCTATTCTACTTAAGAGGATTAGGAGGCGATTCTAGCACTAAGAACGGTAGTAGAAAAAAGAAAGAGGGTAGGAAAGGTAACTTGCATAGCTTTTGTAGATTTAGAAAAGGCATTTGATAATGTAGATTGGGACATAATGTTTAGAATTTTAAAAGAAACGGGTGTAGATTATAAGGATAGGAGAATAATTTTTTATTTATATAAACACCAAACTGCCTTAGTTAGAATTGAGAGGGAAGAAGAGGTAGCAAAAGTAGGGAAGGGAGTTCGACAGGGATGTACACTTTCACCGTTATTATTTAATCTATATATAGAAGATGCAATAAACAAAGTAAAAGAAGAGTATAGTGTAGGTGTGAATGTACAGGGAGAGAAAATATATATGTTGAGATTCGCCGACGATATAGCTATATTGGAAGAAAGCGAAAAGAATTTAGAAAGGGTATTGAATGGTATGCAGGCAGTATTGACTAGGGATTTTAACATGAAAATAAATATAGGTAAAACTAAAGTGATGAGGTGTGACAAAAAGGAATGCAGTAGAAAAATGAGGATCACAATAGGAGATAATAGAATCGAAGAAGTGTCAGATTTTTGTTATTTAGGCAGTAGAATCACAAAAGATAATCGAAGCAAGGTAGATATAAAGTGTAGGATAGCACAGGGTAGGAAGGCATTCGTAGAAAAGGAACAGATTCTAAGATCAAATATTGACTTGGGTATTAGAAAAAGATTACTGAAGGTATATGTTTGGAGTGTAGCACTGTACGGGTGTGAGGCGTGGACTATAGGAAAGGAAGAGAAGCGTAGATTAGAAGCATTCGAAATGTGGTGTTATAGGAGGATGATGAGGATTGGTTGGGAAGATAAAGTAACAAATGAAGCTGTACTAGAGTTAGTAGGGGAGAAGAGAAGTATTTGGAGAGTGTTACAGCGTAGGAGAGACAGATTAGTAGGGTATATTCTTAGGCATGGGGGGGATTATGCAATTGATCATAGAAGGTAGAGTAGAGGGAAAGAGAGGGGTAGGTAGGCCTAGATTGGAGTATGTGAGTCAGATAGTTGAAGACGTTGAGATGAATAGCTATAGGGAGATGAAGGGATTAGCTCAGGATAGATCGGCATGAAGTGCTGTTTCCAACCAATCTTTAGGATTGCGGACTCTTTAACTAAACTCTACTTAAGAAAAGTTTATCTACCATTAAAATCTTACAAGCTCAGAATAGTACATAAAATAGACCTAGTGATGAATAATAATTAAAGTGGTATGTGAAACATGAAATTAGAAAAGTTTTTAATAAATTTGTTGGTGTATGTATAAACAAGTTGTATTGATTTTAGTTTGATTGAATAATGAATGTTCGCTTCATATAAATAATTATTTGTAAAAATGTACACAGTTAATAAAAGTATTAATATTATAAGATATTATTTATCATAATGAAAAAAAAAATATGTGCTACATGATGATTAATATTTTTTTTATATATAAGCGAACGAGTTCGAATATTATGTGTCAAAAACGAGCAAACTTTAATTAACGTATTTTCCGTGCTTTTGATACGATTATCAATCTATATTATGATTTACACAAATTACTGAAATATTTTATTTGTTGCGAAGTGGCCATCCATTAGTCGATGCAAATTTACACCGGTGTAATAAAATGTAGAATTTTATTTCGTAAATACGTTACGAAAACAAATTTATCCCTGATGCGTCAGATTAAATGATAATCCCGTTATATCCTAGTAAAAATCATATCGATATACTGACACACTGAATACAGAGTCTGATCTTTCGGTCGGTGTAACGAAGCTGCACAAAAAAACGATCGAGCTGGAAAAATTATTTATTTATATGTATGCAGATACATCATAAATCGTGATTGATAGCACAGATGTTGAATAAATAAATCCAATTAATTTATTACACCAACACGTATAGAAGAGCATAAATAGTGGTAGCATAATACCAATTTTGGTAATTTTCCAAATATGAATGACCATTTGCAAAAATATGTCAATTTTAATTATAACTTTGAAAAATATGGTGTAGAAATGCAGCGGTACAAAAGTGAGATGACTTCGTTAAATGATTGAATTATTTTAGAAAATGTGTGAACAAATAATTATTCATTAATAGTAACCCAATGATTGATAAAGATGCGTAATTCTTTGCTTTTGCCGATTGGTCTTAACTTTCGATACGCGCATTTAGTTTATAATACAAAAAAAATAATAATTTGGAAGAGAAAAAAAATTAAAAGGCATTATATCATTACTAAGATTTATAAACCAACGTTATGTTAGATAATCGTCTTTACAGTACCATATTTTTGTTTTATTGATTAATTTATATAGGTTTACTTTGGTTTAATAAACTACCTTCACGGTTTGCATAACTATCAAAAGGGACATACCACCGAAGATATAGGCTAAGTTTACAATACAAATAGACGTGGCTCAGTATTAGTTCAAACATGACATTATAAGGCAAAGACATCTGTGATGAAGCAATGAGCGATTGCTAACAACAAACTACTAAGAAAATATTATTTACAGTGTAAGGACTAAGAACTACTATATAGATTTCTAGGGTACTAATGAGGATGGATATTCAAATTTTGCAAAAATGAAAAGGAATCAGGGGTGCATATAATTGAATCCCTATTCTTACGTGAATTATTATATACATTATTGGAATTCTTGGATTTTTAGTTGATAATTTTATAAAGCAGATGCATTTTTTTATAATATTAACTAATATTAGTTTTTTCTTTAACTACGCAATCAAATTATGTAACCATCGTGTAAAAGCTTTTCTAAGTTGATCATTATCGCAATATTAATCCCTTATAGCAGGGGTGGCCAACAAGTCGAATAATTGGTCACAAAAATTGATTATTTCGAATGTGGCGCTGGTAAAATGAGACAAAAAACTTACGAATTAAAAAATAGCAGATTTTACATCCAAGTTAAGCGATTTCAATTTAAAGTTACAAGGAAAAAAGAAGGCAATAAGTCATATGATTAATACATATAAAAGTCAGTTCGTAATGTTGATTGAAGATGTCCAACAACAAAATTTTGAACATTTTCCAAATATGAATGACCATTTACAAAAACATCCCAAATTTAATTATAACTTTGAAAAATACGAGGTGTGTTTAAAAAGTAATGTTTCAATGAAACTGTTTATTTATTTTACTTTTACAATTCAACCTTATCACCTTCAAAATAGTTCCCTTCTGAGGCTCATAGCAGTGTTGGAAGTCGTTAAGTGGCATCGAACGAAGTTGGTCCGTCACGGTTTTCTGAATGACGTTTATAGTGCCAAAATGATGTCCCTTGAGTTGAATTTTCAACTTGGGAAAAGGGAAGAAGTCACAGGGTAATAGATCAGGTGAGTAGGGGGGCTGAGGAAGCACTGAAATTCCTTTTTGTGTCAAAAATTGCCTAATAGAGAGTGCTGTGTGACAAGGTGCGTTGTCATGATGCAACATCCAATTTTCAGAAATGCTTGGTCTGACTCGAAGAACTCTTTTCCTTAGTCTCTCGATAACTTCGCGGTAAAACAGCTGATTAACAGTTTGCCCCGGGGGCACAAACTCCTTATGAACAATCCCTTGACTGTCGAAAAAGTAAATGTACATTGTTTTAATCATGGATTTGCTCATCCGTGCTTCGGACGTGGTGAGTCGGGGGTGTGCCACTCCTGACTTTGGCGTTTCGTTTCAGGGTCGTATTCAAGTACCCAGGATTCGTCACCTGTGTTTCACGTTTTTTAGAAAATCTTTGTTAGTTTCAATGTTCTGCAGAAGATCTGAACACACAGCTCTCCGATGTTGTTTTTCCTCAGGTGTCAGGATTTTGGGAACCATCTTCGAACACACCTTTCGCATGCCCAAATCCTGGGTTAATATGTCGTAAATAGTGGAAATGTTCAAATTCAATTCACTGCTGATCATTCTGACAGTCATTCGTCGATCAGACATCACAAAAACTCGCACTTTTACCAAATTTTCGTCGGTTCTTGAACTGAGCGGTCGTCCTTTCCGATTTTCGTCGTTAACGTTTTCACGTCCCTCTAAAAAGGCCTTGTGCCTCCTAAAAACTTGAACTTTCGATAAGACCTGCTCCCCATACGCTAGGGTCAATTTTTGAAAAGTTTCCGTTACGGTTTCGGCAAGTTTGACACAAAACTTCATCGCATAACATTGCTCCAATTTTGTTACGTGACACACTTAAAAAACTAGCTTCACAAGAACAGGTAGTAAAAAAAGTGCAGTAGCAGTGGGTAGTTGAGACTTGTACTGGAGGTATATCAAATGTTTATCTAAATGATTAACTAGCGGGAAAACTTGCAATATTGCCAAATCATGCACTGTGCATGCGTTCTCAATACTTTTTAAACTTACCTCGTACGTTGTAGAAATTAAAAAGTTTTGATGCAAGATTTGGTGATATAAAAAAAATTTAGGATATTATTCAATATTTATTTTAAGAAAGAATTAAATGTGAAATATAATGCTGCAAAAATTACTCATATTTTTGACTTGGAAAAAACGAAATTAGAGAATGAAATTACAATCTGAAGTAATTTTGAAAGCTAGGGAGTTTGAAGAAGACTTTTGGAAATATGTTAGTTGTAAGAAGTATCCAAACATTAAAAAATGTAGTGAATATATCTATTCTTCTTTTGGATCAGCGTACTTGTTTGAATCGGCGTATTTGTTTGAATCGGCTTTTTCATATTTAAAGTTAACAAGTTGATACAGCATCGTTCTTACCGAAGATTCATTACCATTATCTTTATCGACATACACACCTCACTATGAATGCTTGATAGAAGATATGAAACCACAAACTTCGCATTAATAAATCCTTTATTATGCATATATATATTGTATTTGTTCAATAAATATTATTATCGTGATATCGTTTCGTTTAAACATCATTTCACTAGAAATCGATTTTTAAGAAACTTGCTGATGTCATTGTGTGAAATATTTTACAGGTGGATCGCGATCACTTTTCAAGTAGAATAGTCGATTTCAAGAACAAACAAGTTGGCCACCCCTGCCTTATAATAGCGTATTCTATTTAACCCTTGACCATCCCACTCGGTTTGTGGGACATCTGGAATTTGGAGCGGGCGCTCCACAAGATTTGTTAGTAATGCTGTCAACAAACGACGTGCAATTGCGCGAATAATTGGGCGCTACGTTCGTTCGTTCTTTCCATCATGTCACATTACGCGAACACATATACATAATCGCCGCGTAACCATCATTAGTGACCGGCTCGTTAGTTTCATATTGTTATTAGGAGCGGGTATACAAAACAGCGGCAGCGGCGATGGTGCGGGCGTGCCGCCCCAAAATCCCCCATTGCATTCACCATGCCGTCGTCTAAATCCCACCCCATGTCATTAGTCAGGGCTGTAACGAGCATGCTGCGGTCTTATCAGCTTAAGCCGTCGTAGGTAATTAAAAAAAAATAGGAAATGAAGTCCAAGAATTCGTTGTGAATGTTACGAAGTAGTGTAAATGTGCCACAGAAAAGACCAGATTAACTAAGCTAGAAGTTACAGAAATTTCGCCTATACAGCCAGAACAAATTGTCAATTTCCTATCGAACTGATGCACAATACTTTTATTACAATAATTAATCTAATGGGAAAAATGGTTTTTAAATTAATCACATGATTGTTCCTAAAAACTTCACTTCCGTAGATAAGAGGTATTTTATTTATTTTTTATCTTGTGCCACTAAAGATGGGGGTATAGCCTTCGAAATGTACATCTAGCTACTTCAGCTTTAATTTATGGTATTTGGTGATATTGTAAAGTTATCTTAACTCTTCTGCTCTACAACTTATAAATTAAGGCGGCCCTGAAAAAGGACCTTCTATCACCATTGAATAAAAGGTGGATATGGATACTACACAATTCCACCACTTCCCCACAAAATGGAAACACGTAGAAATAATCCCCATCCACAAACCAAAAAAAACCCAATCGGATCCTAAGAGCTACAGACCCATCAGTCTTATCAACACAATAAGCAAAATATACGAAACCATAATAATCCAAGAGCTCACAGAACACATCAAATCCAACAACCAATACATACACGAACAATTTGGATTTAGAAATAGTCACTCAACAACACAACAACTGATGAGGGTGATAGACACAATACAAACAGGGTTCAATAAAAAAGAAAAAACAGGAATGGCAATGCTAGACCTCGAAAAGGCATTCGACAAAGTCCCTTACCACGCACTACTATACAAAATCAGAAAAACCGGAATCAATCCAAGAATAACTGAAATCATACGAGCTATCTAGAGAACAGACAACACATAGTGAGAATAAAAGAAGCATCCTCTAAACACAAAAAAATCAATTGCGGAGTTCCCCAAGGCAGTACACTAGGACCCACACTGTTCACAATCTTCATTAATGATATCCCGAAACCCGAAGACCACAGAGTGAAAATAGCTATATACGCCGATGACACGGCAATATACTGTACATCCAAAGACACAGCTGCGATAGCAGACCTACTGAGCGATCCTATATACAAAACAATCGCACACCTAGAAGACTGGGGAATGAAAATCAACACAGACAAAACAGAAACCATCCTCTTCAACAGAAACACAATAAAATACGACCAAACTGAAAGTGTTCAAGTAGGACTAAAACACATAAAATGGAATGAAGAAATAAAATATCTAGGATTAAAAATGGATGAGAAACTCAGATTCCATAAACACACACAAGAACTTAGATCAAAAGGAATAGCAATGTCCAAAAAACTCAAAACTATTACCAAATCGGTCAAACTAACCAAGAAAGAAATCAAACTACTATACACATCATATATCAGACCACAACTCAGATATGCATCTCCAATATGGTTCCACATAGCATCCAAAACAAACATCAAAAGGCTAGCAGCAGTCGAATCAAAATTCCTAAGACATGCCACAAAAGCTGAAAACCTAACATCAAACAAAAGCATAATGAACTACCTCGAGCTAGAATCAATCAGAACACACATAAATAAGATAAACAAGAAATTCCTAGAAAGAATAAAACTACACAAAAACGATACCAAACCAAAACACCAATCCTCTATGCATCTACTACTAAACGCCCAGACAACAGAGTGAGCAATCCAGCTCAACTAGAACCAACTATCATAACAAGAGCAATGACTCAAAGAGAAAGTATAATTATACACAAAACCACAAAATGAACCGATGAACACAAGAGCAAGAAGCAAAAAACAGCTTATCCACACTATAAAAATATACTGAAAAGTAAAGAAGAAGACAAACACGCACACAATTCCATCTATACTGTATTGGAACGAAGCTAAAGAGAGACATCTTCGAACTGTATGTGGTTTTTTGAATGCATGATTGGGAGGGTAGTTAAATAAACATTAGTTTTAACTCGTGAAAGCAAAGTTTCACGCAGATATAAGTAATTTTTTATATATTTTTTAAATTCCTAATTCCTCCTCTACTGCGCATAAGGTTCAGCTTCCAGTACAAAGTGCTCAAATTCTAAACTGCATAGCAAAATTCAGATTGAGAACATTTAATGTATGAATATATACGACTTCGATTAAAGTCCACTATTTAGTAAAAAGTTTCCAGTTATTTATTATATGTTTTGCTCAATTATGCTAATATAATACTCTCTGTATTTGTTGGCTGTCCATATGACAACATTGCAGTAATTTTGACCACACCCTCAAATGACAAAAATGCAGTGGCGAGCATCTCTTCACGAGTATAAGGTTTCGGGCTGTTGTAGCGGCCGGTATATTTTCAATTTTTTTTGTTTAACTTAAAGCATTAAGTAGCTAAATGCGCATTTTAAAGGCGATGCCCCCATCTTCAGTAGCACAAGATAAGACTAAATAAAATACCTCTGTCACGAATCGTGTAAGAGTAATTTATTGATGCCAAAAATGTATACAAACAATTTTACACAGGTCAGAACAGAACAGATGCAAGAAAAAAATTAAAAATTTAAATTTAAGGACAAAGCATGATTGTTAAAATACACAAAATAGTAAAAAGTTCGGTTTAACAAACACAGTATATAGATGGCAGCATTTAATTTATTTAATTTAATGTCTATTTGGAAAAACCACTTTCAATGAAGTCAGTAAAACTGTAGAACGCTTTGGAAACCAAGATGTCATCTACATATCTAATTCAAACTCTAGGAAAATAAATTTCAGTTTCCTTTAATTTAGTTTCAAAATAACTCCAAAATAAATGAGCAATAAACGGACTTAAACAATTTCCCATAGCTGTATATATATATTTTTTCCAAAGTCATTTTATATATCTTGGCGGACCTAATTTAACCTCTACTGCGCTTAAGGGTTGAGCTTCCAGTACCATTGTTGCCATATATCAATAAAAAACTTCAGTACAAAGTGCTCAAATTCTAAACTGCATAGCAAAATTCAGATTGAGAATATTTAATGTATGAATATATACGGCTTCCATTAAAGTCCATCATTTAGTAAAAAGTTTCCAGTTATTTATTATTTGTTTTGATCAATTATGTTAATGTATTTGTTGGCTGTCGATATGACAACATTGCAGTAATTTTGACCACACCCTCAAATGACAAAAATGCAGTGGCGAGCATCTGTTCACGAGCATAAGGTTTCGGGGTGTTGAAGCGGCCAGTATATTTTCAATTTTTTTTATTTAGCACTTGTTGTGCTTTGTTTCTGCTTATAATAGGTAGTTGATTTAGAAGAGTACATAATTGTGTTTTTGGTCAATTCTAGCAGAATTACAGCGGTTATTGCTGTTTTTTATAGTAGCCCTTCAAAAAGACACTCTCAAATTGCACAAATGGTTAAAATCAATAATCCTATAACCAAAAACTCTAATAACCTGTACTTTCACAGATTATATTGCAATGTACGGGTATTTTGCATACCGCACGATTGTATACCACATACAATGACCACAAAATATATATGCACAAACGATAAATTGATTGTATATTTTACGTGACGTTCTTCGGCTGGACCCCTCTTGCAGAAATCCCTATGCCACATGGGAATTAGAGGGACGATCGAATTAGTACGATTCTTTGCGATTCATATAATGCTGCTTTATGAATTGTAACTAATACTTACGCAATATTCAATATACTTTGTTGCAAACAACGAGTAATTTGAATTTAATTAATCTAAAGAAAATATATTTTTTTAATTAAGTTTACTACTTTATAGCAATTGAAAATAGCGTTGAATAAATACTTTCTTGATTACTTATTACCTAAATTTGAGGGTTGAAAGTATCTTTTTGTGGCACAGTAAACAAAACATTGACTTCATCCTAGACTGTAGCTTTAATTCGTTCAACAAAGATATACTTGTCGTAAAAACAATTAATTTTTTAATCAGAATTTATGTTGATACATGACAAGAGTTCAAGTTTATAAGACATCAACAGAATATTCATCCTTTAAACACACGGAAGGGCAAGGATTTGATGGTTCCAAAATTTTCTGAAGAGTTTTCACTTCTGAGGGATACTTTTCTGAGGAAAGTACACATATAGAATGCAGCACTACAGACTGGTGACAAACGTTGCCATAACGGAAACGGAGGACCAGCCGGAAGTGACATCAGACCGTCGAGAGAGTGCTGAAATATATCTCTGTACAAATCTAAGTAGTGTGCAGACGAATGTGCTGAAGGTGCTTAAAATTATTTTCAACAGAGTCTTAAATTAGTCGTAACAATGTGTTTTATATCACGGTTAAAGTGATAAGCGATAAAACATTGTATTTTTATTTCTCTTCCCCAATATGGAATATCACAACGCGTAATCTATAACCAATTTAAGTCGTAATATAAATTATTTAATTGTCGAAAGAATTTTTAAAAAATTGTAGAGAGGATAAGGGTAAATTTAATGCGGAAGCAAATACATTTGCTCAACAAAATTACTTGGAAGATTGTGATAAAGTTTCATATGTATAATAAATATTTACTTCGATAATAAGGGAGAATTTTAAATCTGTATATATATTAAAATAATGCTGTACATATATGAAAGAGATTAATTCACGGTATAATTCGAGTTTCATATGCTACAGGAAGTGGAGTGCATTTTATGTTATATTGAGCTATGATATTGTACGACGTATTCTGGAGGTTTGGAATATTTCTGATGATGGAAGTGAGAGATTTTATATAAGCTACAATAACCACGAGCAAATATTTCAAGATAAAAAAATAAATAAATGAAAGGTATGAAAAAATCAAATTAAATTCACATTTGCAAAACAACTCAATCGTAAACCACAGCAATATTTTTGTGGCATAGTATATGGTAAATAATAGACAAAGGTCAAAATTTTGAACATTTTTGGCCAAGAACAAGATTTGCCCAGAGTTGAATTGCGCGGCAGATTCAGAGTCAGATGTGAATGTATGGTAAGGGTATAGCCTGCTAGATATCATCTAGAAGGATGAGTAGTGCAAACCGTACAAATTCTGCAGAAGTTAAGTTCGGGTGTACTGGGATGGGGAAGGATGCCTGTGCAAAAGTATACAGACAGTGGCAGCGGAGGTGGCGCGCGGTGACGGCAACGCTACTTGCGACCGCATCGTTACTCTGTGCCGCCAGGACACACAAGAAGGATTACATCATGTAGTTGATAAACGTATATAATAATATATAAATCCTCTTTCCAAGAGCGGTGCAAAATGGACGGCATGTGATCGTTTCTATATGTATGTGATTGCGAGTTTTATTGCAGCGCTGTGTTTAAGCTGCTAAAATCCGCTTTTACAATTTAAACTATATATTTCATGGTCCATATCAAATGCCATTGAATGTTGCGAAGGACGAACTTAATAATAAACCAAATGATATATCAGCAGTTTTCATTTCATTTAATGATTACGAATCTTACATCGCGTATGGATAAAACTATGAAGTAACTCATGCAGGGTATAAAATAAAGAACCATTTATATGTAATTGAAAATATCACAATACTTTCATATATCAAATCGAGTTTGCACGTGTTTTATAAATAAAAATAGCAAGATATAAATCACGCGTAATATATAGTGAAAATTCTGTTGAGAAAATCAATTCGATCGTTCGTTAAGATAGTAATATTTGGCTGCTTCTGCAGCAGCTGCACGAGTTCTCATCAACTGAATGCAGAACGCTAAGTACGAAGAATGAATTTGATTTAATGATATGCGTTCAGAATCGATAAAAGCAAAGTTAAAATAGTAAAATCCATTTCTACTTGCTAATAGTACAGAAATCTGCATGTTTTGATAACTTATGTTGTGCTTTAATTTAAAATATGTACTATGTTAATATGAAGTGGTAAAATTATTGCCAATTTATAACTGCAAGAACTTTATATATTCACGTATAGTAATTATATTTTTAGCACTGGATTTTTTCCAAAAATACTAAAATATATATTAAAAAAATGCAAGATATTCCAATGATTGTAAATCGATCTTGGAACTTTGTACACTGCAAACTATTAAAAAAAGATGTATAAACCATTTTAAAAATTATCACTACGGTGTTAAATAATAGTATAGAATATCAACCAAATACCGTAACTTATGTAGCTAGATGTACATTTCGAAGGCTATGCCCCCATCTTCAGTAACACAAGAGAAAAACGAAATAAAATTGGTCTGTCACGAATATACTATTAAATAAATCAGTCAACATGACTTATCTTGTGCTACTGAAGATGGGGGCATAGCTTTCGAAATGCGTATCTAGCTACTCAATGCTTTAAGTTACGGTATTTGGGTGATATGTATAAACCAGATTATCGACAATTCCCGAACACTTTCAAATTTATTTTTTAAACAAACAATATGGATCGGAGGATCGATTACAAGATGTATTATTTAAATAGCAATAATTTCTATTATTTTCTACGACTATTAATGCATTTTCAAAGCAACGCTCAGGAAATTTTGAATGAATTCAATGTCATTTTAAAAATAAATACATATTTTTCAACATGTTAAATATTTTAACCACAACATATGAAGCAAGCATTTTTAATGAAATAAATTGTCTCATATATGGACTTTAATATCTTTCGTAGTTGCCATTAGAACTTTCAATTGCAGCATGCGGTCGCAATGGCTGCAGCGATTCATATGGCAACAGCTTTTTGCGTCCTTAATAGATGACTTAAGATCACATCCTTGCGCCACCTTCAGTGTGCCAAGAAGCCAGTGCAATATTACCACCACCTGACTGTACGTATAATGTAGATATATCTCTACGATATGAGTGCTTCTTGGGATATACAAAGTGCCACTATTGCTGTTAAATAATCCGCATGTAGTTCCACAGCTGCGGGTATTGCTTTAGTGCTTTAGCTTCAGCCGGTGGTTCTCAACAGAGCAGTCGAGCAGGTGTTTTTATTTGAAAATTTTCAAAAATTAAAACCACCTGTTTAATAATTTGTGTGCAAAATAATCTTAGAAGGTTTTAAGAATGCAAAAGAAACAATAAAATGTTTTTATTTTACACTCAAACACAGAAAAATATATTGTTAACTAAACTACGCTATGAGAAAGGAGAATTTTGAAACCTCTCGTTTAGATATATGTGCCTTGATATTCTATCTTGAGCAAAGCATACGTATTGCCATGTTTTGTTATAATATTCTGGTTCAAAGAACAAGCAATGTTCCTCTGATTTATCAAGTATTCTTTATGAGATAATTTTATATGAAATGACAATCAAAGTCTATAATTTTTGCTACTTCATACTCAATTATCGCAGATCGAATTTGTATAATACTGGTTCTGAAAACGAGAATTTGCATCAAAGTTATTGGAACTTCGCAAAGTGGTAAGCAGTTACCATTTCAATATCTTATAGTATTTCTGATATGAAGCGTATTCTGAATCGCAACTTCTATATTTTTGTACAAATGTGCACTATGTTATATTTCTTTTGAGTTTCTTAAACTTGCAGAAAACGTAAACGAATATTTTCTAAAAAAAATTACGGATTTACGGTTCCTATAAATGTCTTCAAATAAGTATTTAAACCAGTCTGCATTTTCGCCCTTTTAATTTCCCCAATACTTCGTATAATTTCCCTCAATATTCTTTATTTATGCAAATGATTTAAAGTTACAAAAAATCTGCAAAAGCAGTAAAAATATCTCCATGCAATCATACTGGGTCGAATATATTAATGTCTTGTAAATATTCCCAAGGCATATTTATAATGTCATAAAAAAAATATTATATACAATAACAAGGAAAGGACTTACATATAAATACACAGACACAATTATTTTTTAAAATTTAAAAAGCATTTTTATGATTACAATGTCTTCAAAATTTTGTGTTTTGTTTTCCATGAAAATCTTTGCCATTAAAAGATGAGATAGTAAATTCAATAAGACGGCAAACTGTGTATATAATAAAAGTTTTCTTACTGAAACATAATCGGAAAAACTTTTGCGTCTGAGACATCTCCACCCTTATGTCGTATAACTCTCAATTCCCGAAGGATTAGCGGAGAGTCCCTGTTGAGCAGCACAGCCTCCAGCTAAAGTACTCTAACTGTATAGAAGTTAGATTTCTGCACACTAAATATAAGAAATAATATTTACTACTGATTCTACCAGAAGAAAATGCAATATGGTTATTAGAAATTACGGTATTATTTATTGGCGTGCTTTGGGAGGAGCAAAGAGGCGTTTGCCCTCCAACCTTCGAAGGAAATTCTCTTGAAATATGTGCTAAAATTCATACGTATTTTTATAAACTTAAAACTGTCTTAATTGTCTTGTACTGCACTTAATCTTAAATCTTACTTGCTGATATTGAATTTTAAACGTAGAATATTTTTCGTCGTTTAATTTTAATTAAAATTCAACAACAAGTGTTCTGTGTACTTTGTTAATTAAACACTATTATATGTTCATATCCAAATCAATTTTTAACTTTATAACACTACTCCTTCTAAATTCGGGTGTTAAAGCGATAGAAGACAATTTAATTAAAAAAATAACAGATTTGCTGCATATTGATATGATTGCCGCCCATATTAATCTTCTCCAGTTACATTAATTTTAAAAGACTACTTACATCCAAGCACAGTAACAGCTGCACTCTTTTAAAAATTGCAAAGCATAAATCTGCAGACCAAATTTACAACGCCGCCCCAAAAGGACCTTACCTAAGCGAAACATATATTGTGTGGTGTGATATAATTAAGAGTGTTAACAATATCATAATTTGTTGATGTTCAATAATAATTCAAGTTGTGGGTGTTTAGGACAATTGTAGACAAACAGTTTCTTTTAAATTCTTGGTAACGAAAACATTGAAAACTTGGGTTGAAAATTTATTTAACAAAAAAGTATGTGATTCATTAAAGACATAGTAGTGTAAAAGTATTATGTAAAGAATTAAATGTCTGTTCAAAAAAATGTTATATAATTGTATTTTATTGTATTATATATTAGGTGATTGACATATTGGTTATTTAATAAATATTATGTAATGTTCTTAGATCAATGTTAACAAGTATTCGAAACGTTAGCAAGTATGTAAAAGAAACTTTTTGTCTACAATTATCCGATACACTCACAATTTGAATTATTAGTGTTAACAATGTTTGCAAACAACGAAATTGATCAATACATAAACACATACATCTGCAAATGTTTACAAAGTCCACGATGGTTACATGGAAAACTCTTCAGTGGAAAACGAAGTGTAGTCGTGTAGCTTAATATCGAATTTTCCCGTAGGGATAACGGAAAAAACAAGCGCATCGATTTGAACAGGTATCTGCCAGTTATGTATACAACTTCATTAAATCAGTTATCCTCCAATGCGATATAATGGTACAGAACATCGTCTAATTAGACCTCATTTATAAATGGCCCGGGGAGGACACATTACTCACATACAATCACCGGAAATATTTTAATGCTTGTTAGGAAGAACACGAACAATTTTGTACATCTAATAAGGTAAGAGTTTATTTTATAATCAGTTTTTTCTTGGGGAAAATGTACAGGTACCATCATTATACAGTTGATGTTTGTTTTATTCTTGTAAAATAATTTTCGTTTTATGTAAATGTGCATTTCGTTAAATGACAGTTCTATATAGTATGAAAACTTTATTTTTGAAATTACTGGCTCGGCTTAATATATCTTAAAAATGAATAATTAATCGAAATGTAGAAGTAAATACTAGAATCATTTAAAAAATGATCACTACGGTGTTAAATAATAGTATAGAATATCACCCAAATACCAATATATCAAATTCTAATGACTAAAACATGTAAGAAAGGTAACCGATTATTATTTTCGATTTCATAAGTAAATTTAATTGATGGAAATTTAGAATTTATTATATTAATAAAATCATCAATATTAGATTTTTCAGTATCAAAAATCGCAAAGATGTCGCGTACATATCTAATCCAAACTCTAGGAAAATAAATTTCAGTTTCCCTCAATTTAGTTTCAAAATAACTCATAAATAAATTAGCAATAAATGGACTTAAACAATTTCCCATACGCTGTACCTTCTTTTTACACTTTTTTATTTGGGCATAGCATTCGAAATGCGCATCTAGCTACTTAATGGTTTAAGTTACGGTATTTGGGTGATATTCTATATTACTAGAATCATTAATAAAAGTTTTTCCATCAATGTCCTATTTATAAAACTTCAAATGTATCGTGGTCTATAAAACGTTTCATATTACGATAAAACAAATATAATATAACAAGAGATCTATGTCACGTCAAATTTATATTACGGAGGTAAATAATGCGTAATAAATTGACGTGAATTGATGTCGTTTTAAATTTGTCCACAATTTTTTTTTGTGTGTAATAACGCTATATGAGAACATTTTTGTTCGAAATATAAAAACGATGATATAAGGAGCAATGTACTATGAAAATACAGTTTTGGTTTTTTAAGTAGAAAGCGGAATAGTTTCTAAGGAACTGTTGTACCTATTGCTGTAACAAACTAGTTTAATAAATTACCCAAGAATAAACTGAAGATGTTTATATGGAAAGACGGCTTGTTTTGATACTTAAAGTTTATATTTATTCAACGAGTTTCTTCTTAGCCTATAGTAGAAGTTTTAATTAATGATAGGCTATTCATTGAGGTCCTTGTAAAAAGCATCCCTTATAAACCTGTTACGTAATGGCGCGTAATATCATATAAAGTGATTTAAAAAACGTTGCCCAACTATATGTAAAATAAAAGGGCTAAAATATTTTTAATAATAGGTTAAGTTATTGTAGAAGATTGTCTAATTTAATTATTACTTATATATAGATGGTGTACGGTACAATGCTTTTAATTTGTTCAAATTTGATGAAAATGCCGTAGCTACTTTTCACAAACAAAAAATTAAATGGACACTACAAAATAAATACAAAACACTACAAAATAAATGAGGATGTGGAATCGAGTTTGATCGAAAATACTATTAAAAAGACGAATTTGAAGTAGTAAATCTTGAAAGGTTACACGAAATATTTAGTTAGTTAAAGAGTCCGCAATCCTAAAGATTGGTTGGAAACAGCACGCCATGCCGATCTATCCTGAGCTAATCCCTTCATCTCCCTATAGCTATTCATCTCAACGTCTTCAACTATCTGACTCACATACTCCAATCTAGGCCTACCTACCCCTCTCTTTCCCTCCACTCTACCTTCTATGATCAATTGCATAATCCCCCCATGCCTAAGAATATGCCCTACTAATCTGTCTCTCCTACGCTGTAACACTCTCCAAATACTTCTCTTCTCCCCTACTAACTCTAGTACAGCTTCATTTGTTACTTTATCTTCCCAACCAATTTTCATCATCCTCCTATAACACCACATTTCGAATGCTTGTAATCTACGCTTCTCTTCCTTTCCTATAGTCCACGCCTCACACCCGTACAGTGCTACACTCCAAACATATACCTTCAGTAATCTTTTTCTAATACCCAAGTCAATATTTGATCTTAAAATCTGTTCCTTTTCTACGAATGCCTTCCTACCCTGTGCTATCCTACACTTTATATCTACCTTGCTTCGATTATCTTTTGTGATTCTACTGCCTAAATAACAAAAATCTGACACTTCTTCGATTCTATTATCTCCTATTGTGATCCTCATTTTTCTACTGCATTCCTTTTTGTCACACCTCATCACTTTAGTTTTACCTATATTTATTTTCATGTTAAAATCCCTAATCAATACTGCCTGCATACCATTCAATACCCTTTCTAAATTCTTTTCGCTTTCTTCCAATATAGCTATATCGTCGGCGAATCTCAACATATATATTTTCTCTCCCTGTACATTCACACCTACACTATACTCTTCTTTTACTTTGTTTATTGCATCTTCTATATATAGATTAAATAATAACGGTGAGAGTGTACATCCCTGCCGAACTCCCTTCCCTATTTTTGCTACCCCTTCTTCCCCCTCAATTCTAACTAAGGCAGTTTGGTGTTTATATAAATTAAAAATTATTCTCCTATCCTTATAATCTATACCCGAAATATATATATAAATATACGAAATATTTATTTCAAGATAATTGCTACTATGTGTCTTCAATTTAGAGGATGTTTAGGAGTTTCAAACAAAATATTTAAATGAAAGTATTAACTAAAAGTTTGCGTATACTTCCCATACAGGAAGTTTTAAAATAGTCATGTATTTTTCATGTACCATTTAGAGTATTTACATTCGCTGTGCGGAAAGATAAATTAATCCTTAATTGTACACTACAACTTTCTCGGACGTATCCTTTACCAATCATTAATTTTCTTTAAGTGCTTTTTCTAGTTTACGGCTATGTGGAGTGCGCCATTGGTTTTGCCTGCGCAACAAATTTCTCCTTTTGCGTTTCTTTTTCCACGTTTTGTTTATGTGGATCATGTTGCAAAGTAAAGGTGCTCCAAACGGAAGTATTATTTCGAAAGTATTTTACAGTTCAAGCGCAGAATCATAGCTGCGAGTGAACTAATTATAGACTCTATAGAATTATTATCCGCTTAGTTGGTTTAGTTCTGCGAAAACAATTTCGCACAGGTAGATTAAATTGTGCCTATAAAAAATCCTGTATATGCGGCATACGGGGAATATTCAAAATTCAATTTAATGCGAGAAGCTGTTTCACGTTGGGGATTTTAATTAGGATTTTGTCAATCCGTCATCGCTTTTATATTATGCAAATTTAAAAAAGGCAAAAAAAAAGACATGTAAAAGTGCGGTGAATGTACAGGATAAAGAAGAGATTAATATGTCTGGATATAAGCGCATTCTATTTTATTGAAAATGTTCTGGTATATGTTGGTCTGTCCAATGGATTTCTTACTTTTGTCATTTATTAATTATTTACACAAAATTGAATTTACACATCGAACCAAAGCAACATAACAATCTTCCTTCTTATTTAATTAATAAAAGATACAGCTCATTTTTTTTTAATTGGCGTAGAATTTTGGTAGTCGTCTGCGCATAGGGTTGTGCTTATCGAGGTTATACAGTACCAGTGGTGCCAGACAACAAAAAAATACTCTAGGTCTAAGAATTTAAATTTGTCACTATTTTATAGCAATCGTACAAATTAATTATGACATAAATATGATACTATGATAAGTATTTATCAACATTTCTTATATTCTAGTATAACTTTTCTGCCTTTTTTATTAATTTCATTCTAATTGCATAAAACTGTGCGTGGTGATTTGTCAACATTGCATTTCTTAGGACACACACCTCTGCACTAGACACACCCACTTATTCTTTGGAGAAGACAGAAGCGTAGCATAATTTGTCAAGCCATTATGCCGGTTTTGATTTATGATGCGTATATTTCCGTCATTCTCCGCCAATTAAAAAAAAACGAGCTGTAGAGCTGTTTTCTTAGTAAACTAGAATTAATTTGTGAACGAACGAATGGAATTCTCCTCAGTGTTGTATGTGTTTAATATTTCGACCATTGTTGTCGAAATGTTCATTATTTGGAAGCTTCTTTCCCGGTGACAAAATGGTATTGTTATACACAGTGGGAGCATTTGGTGTTATTGTGAAGGTTTCTGGCAAACTGTAATTGTAAAAACTTTCGCTAGGAAAAGCAATAATACGACAGCCGTTGCAGCTGCTGTTTCGGTTTTTCACCACTTGGTCTTCGTTTGACGCGATTTCCTAGAGGAAAATGATAAAATCTCGCTGAAGGCTACCACTGTTCTTATCGTCGTACAAACATCTCTACTTAACATAAAATGTATGGTCGGTTTAATTGAAGGAAATCAAGCTTTTCAATGGATGTTTATAAAATCATATCACACTGACTTTGTCGATTTATCAAAAATACTTTACAAAGTATAGATATTGAACAGCTGTTCAGCTATTAAAATGAATATCTGTTCAGATGACCAGATATTCTGCATTATTAAGTTCTTTTCATTTCTATTATGCTGATTATTTTTACAAAAACATATATAGCACAAAAATATTATAATTTAAACTATTATTAATGATTTTTGAAGTTAGTGTATTCCTTTTCTTGAAGATACGCAAAAAAATAATTGTGTAGATGATGTTATTATTAATGAATACGTAAAACTTACTAAATTATTTATGTCTCAGAATAGTTTTTCCTTAAATGGTAAGTTCTTTGAGCAAAAAGAAGGTTTTTTAAATGGCGAGCCCGCCCCTTCCACTGCGCATTACAAATTAAGACTAGTTTATGTATAAGACCAATGATATTACTATACAATTCAAAAAAATTGAAAATATACTGGCCGCTTCAACACCCCGAAACCTTATACTCGTGAAGAGATGCTCGCCACTGCATTTTTGTCATTTGAGGGTGTGGTCAAAATTACTGCAATGTTGTCATATCGACAGCCAACAAAAACACAGAGTATTATATTAACATAATTGATCAAAACAAATAATATATAACTGGAAACTTTTTACTAAATAGTGGACTTTAATCGAAGCCATATATATTCATACATTAAATATTCTCAATCTGAATTTTGCTATGCAGTTTACAATTGAGCACTTTGTACTGAAGTTTTTTATTCATATATGGCAACAATGGTACTGGAAGCTCAACCCTTATGCGCAGTAGAAGTTAAGTTAGGTCCGCCAAGATATATAAAATGACTTTGGAAAAAAATATATATATACAGCTATGGGAAATTGTTTAAGTCAATTTATTGCTAATTTATGTTTGAGTTATTTTGAAACTAAATTAAAGGAAACTGAAGTTTATTTTGCTAGAGGTTGGATTAAATATGTAGAAGACATCTTGGTTTTCAAAGCGTTCTACAGTTTTACTGACTTCATTGAAAGTGGTTCTTCCAAATAGACATTAAATTAAATAAATTAAATGCTGCCATCTATATACTGTGTTTGTTAAACCGAACTTTTTACTATTTTGTGTATTTTAACAATCATGCTTTGTCCTTAAATTTAAATTTTTATTTTTTTTCTTGCATCTGTTCTGTTCTGACCTGTGTAAAATTGTTTGTATACATTTTTGGCATCAATAAATTACTCTTACACGATTCGTGACACAGGTATTTTATTTAGTCTTATCTTGTGCTACTGAAGATGGGGGCATCGCCTTTAAAATGCGCATTTAGCTACTTAATGCTTTAAGTTACGGTATTTTGGTGATATTCTATACTATTATTTAATATGATATCGTTTTGTCCTTATACTGTAAAAAAATATATCACATCTATTTTATTGTTAAAATAATTTAATACAACTTTTACATTTATCCATATTTTATATAAATTTTGGAATATACATTTGCCCCCTAACAAAGACGTATCTAAATATCGTTAAATATATTATAACTTTATTTTATTTTTATTTTTCATAATTTATTTTATAATTTATTATATCAATTATATTTAATAAACCATTTGCAATAAAGAGGTAGAATATCTATTATATATACATTTAAATATTTAAATAGAAAAGGACTAAATTAGCGCCATCGTGTTCACATACACACGCACACACACACACACACACACACACACACACACACACGCACACAATTCACTAAACAACAACACAGGAAAATTCCATTTTCAATTTCATGATGAAGTTATATCTTTATTGCACGGTATTATTCTGTTATAAATTCATGTACATCGCCTATTTAATATGCAAATTATATTTCTGGAATGTGTGCGTTACAAACGTTACGTAAAATGGATAATGGCGGGCGTAGAAGTAGGAAGTAGAAAACAGGCGAGGGACAGGAACTCATAACCGCAAATGTAACCGGTCCCACAGAAACTTCGTACGAAGATTCGGAAGCGGCACTTTAAAAATGCTTTAAATCATTTGTGCGGTTGTAAATTAATTTTTGTCCCGCGGGGAAATAAACGTTGAATCGAAAGCTTTCCTCATTTCCATCATACTGAGTGAAATGATTTTTAAGTATATAGTAATTTATAGGAGATTTATAGGAGATTAGAAAATAAAGTAGAGGAAAGGCTAGGAGAAGATCAGTTTGGTTTTAGGAAAAACAGAGGGACGAGGGAGGCGATTCTAGCACTAAGAACGGTAGTAGAAAAAAGAAAGAGGGTAGGAAAGGTAACTTGCATAGCTTTTGTAGATTTAGAAAAGGCATTTGATAATGTAGATTGGGACATAATGTTTAGAATTTTAAAAGAAACGGGTATAGATTATAAGGATAGGAGAATAATTTTTAATTTATATAAACACCAAACTGCCTTAGTTACAATTGAGGGGGAAGAAGAGGTAGCAAAAATAGGGAAGGGAGTTCGGCAGGGATCTACACTTTCACCGTTATTATTTAATCTATATATAGAAGATGCAATAAACAAAGTAAAAGAAGAGTATAGTGTAGGTGTGAATGTACAAGGAGAGAAAATATATATGTTGAGATTCGCCGACGATATAGCTATATTGGAAGAAAGCGAAAAGAATTTAGAAAGGGTATTGAATGGTATGCAGGCAGTATTGACTAGGGATTTTAACATGAAAATAAATATAGGTAAAACTAAAGTGATAAGGTGTGACAAAAAGGAATGCAGTAGAAAAGTGAGGATCACAATAGGAGATAATAGAATCGAAGAAGTGTCAGATTATTGTTATTTAGGCAGTAGAATCACAAAAGATAATCGAAGCAAGGTAGATATAAAGTGTAGGATAGCACAGGGTAGGAAGGCATTCGTAGAAAAGGAACAGATTTTAATATCAAATATTGACTTGGGTATTAGAAAAAGATTACTGAAGGTATATGTTTGGAGTGTAGCACTGTACGGGTGTGAGGCGTGGACTATAGGAAAGGAAGAGAAGCGTAGATTACAAGCATTCGAAATGTGGTGTTATAGGAGGATGATGAGGATTGGTTGGGAAGATAAAGTAACAAATGAAGCTGTACTAGAGTTAGTAGGGGAGAAGAGAAGTATTTGGAGAGTATTACAGCGTAGGAGAGACAGATTAGTAGGGCATATTCTTAGGCATGGGGGGATTATGCAATTGATCATAGAAGGTAGAGTGGAGGGAAAGAGAGGGGTAGGTAGGCCTAAATTGGAGTATGTGAGTCAGATAGTTGAAGACGTTGAGATGAATAGCTATAGGGAGATGAAGGGATTAGCTCAGGATAGATCGGCATGGCGTGCTGTTTCCAACCAATCTTTAGGATTGCGGACTCTTTAACTAACTAGTAATAACCCATTTAAAAAAACTATTGTATCAGTTCTCTATCCAGGACCGAACACAATTTTCTGTCAAGTCCGGATTTGATTTTGTTGTGAATTCACCGAAACAACGTTATATTATTTGTGTTGGATTTCCAGCTACGACACGAGCAAATATATTATACCAACACACGAAACTCTGCATAAATAACATACACTGTGACCCAGAAGTTTGGAAAGAGCAATTAAGACGAAACAATATTTGTCACGTTTTATGCATTCGGGTGCATCAGATGTTTCATGGATGTTTTGATTTTATGTTGTATTGAGATAAAAAAAAAAACACTCTCATAGTGTACACGAAGCTAAATCTAAAAATCCGTAAAAATCGTTCTTTGCAATGTGATATTAATTTGCATAGAAAATTGGCAGGTTTTTTTTTTGCTACATAATTTAGCACAAAATTTGCTAAAAATTCGCTCAAAGCCAGACAAACTGTATTATTATAATTTATTTTTTACTAAGCAAGCCAAAGAAGACAACTTAAGCAATAGAACCCTTGGTATAACTATTTCCTGTAATTTTATGGTATATTACTACACAGAACGTTTTTTTAAACTTAATTCTGTTTGTATTTACAGTGTGATGTAAATATTCCAACTTTATGAATTAGTTTAACTTAACCAAATATCGCACGTAGTTATTATAATAGGTAAACCACAAACATAACAATAGTTCATATGCAAACATACAAAAACTTATTAAACTTTTCGCATATATGGACACGAACAGAAAATATAATGATAGCTCTTGTTATTCATCCCGAGGTAGTTTATTCAAATTATCACGGAATTAATTCAATGCTTGCATTTGGCGAGAGTGTGATATAACAGTGTATTTGTTAATGTTTCGTACAATCTAAATTCAACTTATTTATTGGATAATTTTATAGAATTATGTGGCTGTGTAAATCTACACATATGTGAACGATATGTAGCTCTTTAGATTTGCGCTCGACATATAAAAAAAACGTATATAGAAGAATGGATATGCCAATAGTTTCAGATTGTTCAATTATTATATAAAATGTTTAACTAGTGTCGATGAAAGGACATAATTAGAGACCGGATTATAGGCACTAAAAAAATGCCAGAATAGGTGGTAAATAGTCACTAAAAAACTTTAAAATAGGCGCTAAAAAAGGCATTTATCATTTTCAAAAAAACTGAAAAAAAGCATGAAAAACACAGTAAAACACATTTTTTCCTTTTTTGGATCTTGGATTCGTCTGAACTGCGAATTTTAGGCATTTTGAATTTATTTTCGAATGTATTCGTGCGCTAACTAAACACAGACTGAAGAAATGAAACGTGAATTATTTATTTGAAATAACAGTTCTTACAAAATAACCACTATTGGTACTTAAGAGTACATTAAGAACGATTAGGGATTTTTCCATTGGTAATGTAGCAAGGACACAAACAATTTAGAAAGCTTTTATCATCGAACAAAATAAATTATGATAAAAAGCAAAATAAAGGCGCGTATGCATGAAAAGTGTCGAAATAGGCAAAATAGGCGCTAAACTGAAAAATAGGCAAAATTTGATCAAAATTGTCGACATAGCCAAAAAAAGGCAATTAAGGGCATTTTGCCTAAAATCCGGTCTCTACTCATCATACACCAAAAACATCTCATCATGGAAATCATTTCACGTTAAAATCCATTAGCAGTCCGTTGAGGCGCAAATATCATTGCACCTCAAATTTCTATAATAATATTTTTTTTTGTTTTACTCTCATGTTTACTATCACTACTCACACAAACATTATATACACTTAAATATATAACAAAATTCGAATACACCGAAAACTAAATATAATTTCTGATCCCTTATAAATTTTTAAACATGAATTTATAACTAATTAATTATTTGATTACTTAATTACAATAAAATGTATTACTTTATTAGTTAACAAATTGTAACAAAATTATTTTTATGGAAATAATTAAAAAAATAAAAATAAAAACTCGAAAATTTGTTACATTACCATTTGATACTATAATTACACGTGGTTTAGATAGTATTTTAAAGTAACATATAATACTGCTAATAGTCTTGCTAATTTTCTAGGAAATCAGAAAATTTGATTGATTTCAATAAAAAAATCTGATATTTATGAAATATCTTGTTCTAGTTGTCCTGAAGTATATTAGGACAACAAAAACTAGATTTAAGGAGCATTTAACACATTTCAGATTAAATAGAAAATCTAAAAGTGCTGTATCCGAGCATATTTTTGACTAACTCAGGTCATCCTATTCAAATTAGTTCAATTAAATTACGTAAAAGTGTATTGTATTATTCCGAGTTAAATGCTTATGAAAGTATTTACATAAATAAGCATAAATCTAAATCAAATTTAATGAATTTAGATTCAGGCCCAATTTCATCTCATCTATTTAATTTATTTAATAAGAACTATTTTTAAATTTATTTTTGGTTATTTTAAGTTTGACCAACCAATGTTTATTATTGTTACTTGTTAATTTCGTTAATTATTAATTTATATTGTTTAAAAAAAATTATAGGTCATATTAATATGCCATTTTTGAAATACTTCTGTCATGTTGACTTATATATTTAATTGTATATCAATCACAATTCGTGATGGAGGTATTTTATTTAGTTTTTATCTTGTGCTACTGAAGATGGGGGGCATAGCCTTCGAAATACGCATCTAGCTACTTAATGCCTTATTCTATACTATTAGTATTAGATTATTAATTAAGCAACCAATAACGCAAAACTAATATATCTTTTGACTAGATAACAGCTGAATTTACGGCTCTAATTATAAGAAACCCACATACTTAGCTATACACTTTATTAAAGGCTCATTTGAATAAGACGTTACCAATCTTATTACGACTGTGTGTGTACTCTTACATATGTACCATGTGTTGAGACTCGAGATGTAAATTTATCAAAATTAGCATCGTCGCGCGATGGTATAGTAATGATGTGGGCGTGAGTGGGTATATATTTAGCGAGCGAATTAATTAGTAGAATAACGTGCGATGATTAACTATTGCGCGCGGGACAAATGCTCCATACACCTGAAGGAATCCGAGATAGAATCTGTACCAATAATCACATCGAATTTTTATTGTTTTAATTCATTCAATTTTCCAATCAGTGTCATTTTAAAGTGTGCAATGTTTAATTAGATATCGGCCGGTAGTCGTCCTTCTTAACCATTATCACTTATAAAAAATAGTACATAGCAAAGGAATATATGCAATTAAAAATATAATGTGATATGTACGAGTGAATATAGTCGAGCTATCTGAAGGTACCTGTATTACCAATACAATAATAATGCGCACGAACTGCCTTATATATTACCATTATCTTAAATTATAGTGATTAATTAAGTTATTTTATTCCTTGAAAATAAGGACACCGTTGAATGACACCGCATCACTTGAATATACGAAATAAGGGCTTACTAAGTATAGGAAGCGAGGATGGTAAATTGCTATAAATATGGGGTCAGGTAGAAGAAACCGAAAATGTGTATGGTCAAATTCCTACAAACGCCTGTTGTCCATCGCCTTCCTCTTGCACGAAGCACTTATTTCTTGCACGAAGCACTTATTTCTTGCACATGTAACTTTGTTTCCTCGGTGTGATCATGCAATCAAATGCAGGCTTCTGTACTTTCACCAACTGGGGATCATCTGGATCATTGTTAATTGGGTAATTGTCACGATCGTTAAATATATGGGAACCTATATCTGTGTCTTCTTCTTCAATGTTTGATTTCAATTGGAAATATTATAGGAAACCTTATAAGAATTTACACGTAACTTTGTAGGAATTTGACCATCATTAACTCGACTACCTGAAAATTATAGGAATATGTGTACACCCATACGAAGACACTAAACAGAACTATTCAAGAGATCATTCTCTTACAATATTGTGAAAACATATAATAAAATACCATTGCACATTCGTTTATTATCATCTGGTGCATTCAAGAAAACTATTTGGGAAAAGATCTATTCAGAATAACTATATAATATTCTATAATGAGAAAACGTATTTGTGTTTAATTTTGTGCTCATTCCCTCATATTATCTGAGAGAAAATGAGAATATAAGTTTTTATATTATAGTAAAACTTAATTATTATATATATTCTTATATTTCTCATAGTAAAACTTAATAATCTTATAAAAGAATGATACGTTATAGGTAGTACTTTGATTTGATTATTAGTTTGTCATTACATATAGTAATTTAATTAATAAAAATTAAATTTTATAAAAGGAATTTATAAAAATAATTATTCTTCTGGGTTAAGTGGGTAGACCAGCATACACAATATTATACTAATAGAATTTATTTATGTATTTCGCCCTTTAGAAGACTTATTGTAATTGATATTTTTTGTATCTTCTGTTTGTAATATTTTTATACCGTATATTCTATAATATTATTACAATGTAAATTTGTCAACTGAATAAACATGATTATTATTATATATGAAAACTTTCGAAAAACGCATTCAATTACCTCAATTGTTCACTTCAATTATTTTGCAATATTCTTACACTTGTTTGCACTAAAATGCACTTTACTGAAAGTGGTAACATAACAATTGCAAAGCTTAAAAACCATATCACTACATGGTCTATTTACCGAATTAAATACTAATCATTTCGAAAGTGATTTTAACAAATAAACTTAGAAAATCCCAAAAATGTTTGGGCGAAAATTAAATCTTGGGTTCACATCGTTTTATATTAGTCGTTAAAAACTAACACTACGGTGTTAAATAATAGTATAGAATATCACCCAACTACCGTAACGTAAAGCATTATGTAGCTAGATGCGCATTTCGAAGGCTATGCCCCCATCCTCAGTAGCACAAGATAAAAACTAAATAAAATACCTCTGTCACGAATCGTGATTGACATACTATTAAATAAATAAGTGAACATGACAGAAGTATTTCAAAAACGGCATATAATATGAAGATGAAATTAACAAGATGAAATTTGGCTTGAATCTAAATTCATTAAATTTAATTTAGATTTATGCATATTTATGTATATACTTTCATAAGCATTTAACTCGGAATAATACAAAACACTTTTACGTTATTTAAGTGAACTAATTTGAATAGGATGACCTGAGTTAGTCAAAAATATGCTCGGCTACAGCACTTTTATCCTTTTTATTCAATCTGAAATGAACTAAATGCTCATTAAATCTAGTTTCAATTGGTCTACGTGTTTGTCCTTTAGGACAACTAGAACAAGATATTTCATAAATACCAGATTTTTTATTGAAATCAATCAAATCTTTAGAATTTCCTAGAAAAAAAGCAAGACTATTAAAATTATTTAAAATACAATCTAAGCCACGTGCAATTATTATAGGATCAAATGGTAATTTAACAAAATTTTGAGTTGAATTATTACTTTATTCTAAACTACTAATATTTCTGATATCTCTTGTTCTTTTAAATTTTCTTAATATGACAATTAGTTAATTAGTGATTATTTAAAAAATAAATAAATAACGTATCATAGTACTTTATTTTGTTACGATTTTTCAATAATAAATACTTTTCCAATCAATCCTCGGGATTAAATAATTCTTTTTATCGTATCCATATGGAAAGATATAAATTAGAAATGTTTTGTATGAAGGAATAATTCTACAATGGGGAAATATGAAAAGAAATAAAAAATTCTGAAAAATTGCGTTATCGCAATTATTATATGTATATCCATAATGCCAATGTATTCAATGAGCTAAATTTCTGCAACTTCACTTTAAATATACTACTCTTCAGTTGGAATTCGATTTCACAGTACAAATTTAAAGGTATTCGCTTCTATGTCCACTAACATTTATCTATATACATATGTATATTTATTCAATTCGTGCTCGATTTCTACGTTTCCAATTTCCTGAAAACGTACATATATATTGGTCTGAGTGGGCTAGAGGACGAGGACCAAACGTTCACATGACGGTTCTTTATCGCGAGAAGGACCAATGCACGTTTTTCTCTCCTCCTAGAATATGTACGACGTTTTTTTTTGCACGGATAAATGCGCATAGAATTTTTAAAAATATTGTATCGTTGTGCGAATTAAATGTACAGGATCCATTTACTTTACATGCATGCATGTAGACCACATGGCTACGTATATGTAGGTATATATGGATGTTTAAGGATTTATTGGTAGCCAACTGGTAGGTTTATCGGTTGCCGTAAATCGTTGAAGAGTTTCTCTACGAGAAAACCATTTAAAAATGAGTTAGGAGATAGTCATGCCTTTTTCAACTTGCATGCTCCTCCCGTAATTTATATGGATAGAATATTTAACGAATATGTTTTACTTTCCTTCAGCTACGAGAATGCTTTACGATCATAGGCAAGTAGTCGATGGATTATTTATTGCTATCCACCATACAATTAAATAATCCTGTAAGCTATTCTCTTGACCAAAACCATTTTTAATTTCGCAAAGGGTGTTAAGTGCTGCAGTTAATGGGATTGTTAAAACTGAATATCCCTGTAATGTGATGTCCGCTAAGGACCTTTTATTTAATATTCTACTAATGTTAAATATCATGAAGAAGCAAGCGATAGGTTTTTCGTGTCAATCTGCATCTACAAGATTTTTATAATCACTTGGCGTGGCAAAATTGTCTTTTAGAAGATAATTTTTTTGCTTTAAACTAGGTACGAATATACAAACGAAAAACTAAAATATTTTCCACGTTTATTATCAGATTAGGCGGAAATACAATTAAAATATGGCCATTACTAATGGGTCGGGAAGTTAGCGTGATATATTGTTATAAACAAAACAAATTTGCATATTTAAATGGTCTAGCCACGAGGGAAATATATAATTTGGTTCGTTCGAAAATTTGAATATACGTGATATAAACCAGGATAGCGCAGGTACTATAAATATTAATTAGGATGTACTTTTTTCATTCCTTCCTTAAATTATAATTAATGTACGAAAGCGAAATATTCTAAAGATCGCATATAATCTTAATTGAACTACACACTCTGGATTGGAGTGCCAAAAGGTATAAATAAACAAGATTGAAGCATAAGATTGATTTTGTTAATAGTACGTCACTGATAAACATATATTTCTATTGGAAATACGTGCAAAAATATCGTACACAAAATATTGTGAAATTATTAAAAAAATAGAACATCTCCAAAATGCTTAGCGGTCAACTAAAGCTTGATAAGTAAAATTTTCTAAATCAGTAATAAAATATGTCGTATGTGTATAGAGTGAAAAATACATACTGCAATCAATTACGAAATACTTCAGTTGAAAACATTCTGCACGTGAAAATATTATTATAATATAGAAAAGTAATTCTGGCGCTCTTTGGAAAATATATTTGTATTGTTATTGTTAAAACTGCAAATAATTACCAAAAATGTACTGTGTGTTATCAGCATATATTAAGTAAATATTTATGTTTCCCGATTTATTTGTGTTTCCTTGCAGAGTTTGCATAAACGGCCAGGACCCTCCACAGATAATTCCACGGTTCATATCGATAATGGTAATGGATGTTTCCTTGAAACGTTGCAGTCACGCAAGCTGCCATTCATTGCAAGATTTGGGTACGTATCATGCAGTCAGGCCGTTATGTATATTATAAAATTTATGTGCTAGAAGAATATTAATTAAATTTACAAATTAGTACAGCCTAAATAGTATGTGGTACAATAAAACACGTTGGAGAAAACTATCCTCAATAAGTTGTGTTTTAAGAATTCGTTGTCCTAATAAATAGAGAATTGTAGATTGTGATCTTATGCTTTCTTTTAGTATTGATAAAATTGGTTTTAAATATGATTTTAACAAAAATAATGTCGAAACCTAAATACAGCAGCTTTTCGAGGCTGTAAAAGATTAATTACTCATTCATATTGATAATGAATGGATAAGTTACACTTGATTTCTATTATGAAGTGGCAATAAAACGCTAAAATAATGAAAAACTTATCAATTCACTAGCAGCTATACTCAAATCAAAAGCATTCTCTTTCTACGAGCGTTCAACAAGAATATATTGTAGAAATATAAAGGAAAACTTACAGCGTGTGAAAATATGCATATTTTACATTTACACGCATTCATACTACATACAGTCCTGGCATGCTTGTCATGCATATTGATGTGAAGTGAAGAGAAGATCCTCAGCGAACACCGAAGCTTCTATAGTCTACCAGACTGAAGTGAAGTCAACTCTTCGTTTCCGTAGTCCCCAGCGGTTTGGCACATTCAAACAGTAAACAAACTATACACATCCACAAACTCACTTTCAATTCCACCGAATTGCCATTACCTCTAAAAAACAATACTTCAAAAATATTTAAAAGTACTACAGCCTCTGGTAAGCTGGCATTGTAAAAAAACACATTTTTGGTGCAGTAAAGATCGTTAATGTAAGAGATTCGCGTCAAATTGCCTGAACTATTGCCTGCTTTCTTGTGGAGATGAAACACTATTTAAAAAATTATCACTATGGTGTTAATATATATTTTCTATAGACACTATGGTATATAGTTATTTTAAACGACATTTAACGAACGTTTAAATTGAACTGTTCATATAAATAATACATGTAATAGCTTACATAAAGTTTGTTTTTATTTCCGCAAGTTTTATTGACATGTCTGCAAAAAGAACATTGTACTTTGCAACTTTTCAATCGATTTTATCATATGGTATCATTTTTTGGGGTTTGTCGTAGGATGTGAAGCGCGTTTTTATTATTCAGAAACGAATATTACGCATAATGCTGCAAAAAAAAAGTTTCCTGCAGATCGTTTTTTAAAAAACACAACATTTCAATAGTAACCACCGGTCTATATATTTTAGAATGTGTAAAATTTGTTCGTAATCGCGCAATATACTTTGAGGAATGCAAATTTGAACTTATCCACAACACAGGGTGTCGCTAATAGGAATGAATGCAGAAATTATGTGTATGAAATTATATAATTCATTACCTGATGCTATTAAGCTAACGAAAAACTTTAGTAATTACAAACGAAAAGTTTACAATTATTTATATGATATTGAACCGTACAACATGTGTGAATATTTTAATATGTAATATGTTTTGCCTTTTATTAAAACGATATTTCCAGCCTATGACTTTTTCATGTCATGACCAGTCAAACCGGTTTGAAAGGATATTTTATGTAAAAATGCATCACGATGAAAATAAATAAATATTTTACCTTACCTAAATATTATATCAGCCTCATACCGTAACTTAAAGTATTAAGTAGATTTCGAAGACTATGCCCCTATCTTCAGTAGCACAAGATAGAACCTAAATAAAATAACTCTGTCACGAATTGTGACAGAGGTAAATCTGTCGTGATTGATATACTATTAAATAAATAAGTCAACATGACAGAAGTATTTCAACAATGGCATATAATATGACCTATAAATCTTTTAAAACAATATAAATTAATAATTAACGTAAATTGTTAGATAAATAATTGTCAGAGCCACATCATGTACTTTCAGGGGTTCCACAAGGATCTATAGTAGGCCCTCTTTTATTTGCCATCTATACTTCCAATTTATATAAATCATGCGTAATGTTTTTTTATATAATTTATTTATATAAATCAAAATGTGCATCTTTACGCCGATGATACGCAAATTTATTACTTTTTTTACATATCTAATCCCAACTAGGAAAATAAATTTCAGTTTCCTTTAAACTTACCTAAACAGTTTCTCAAATAAATAAACGAGTGCATCAATCAATTATACGTGAATTTGTAGTCTAGGATTTCTATGTAGGGCTAATTCGATAAAATACCAGCGCGTGTCTGCAGGTTTAGGATATTGGACGCCAGGATATAATATTAGATAAATGACGAATAGGATATTTGACTTTAAGGAGCAATGGCGGTAGGATGAATGACGAGTAGCATGAATGGTCGGTAGGTTAAATGGTGTGCGCCAATCCGTAATATTAGTAGTCCATTCTTCGGCTAACGGTTGTCATTAGAACAGGCAGTGAGTCGGCCATAATCTCGGACTTTGGAGTGAAAGTGCGGACCAGCAGCATTTTGCCTGGTAGTCACTATAAAAATCTTTATCGTTGTGTTCTCGTGTTTTGAATGTGTATGTATACTACACAAGGGCTTTTGACGCCGGATAAAGCTAAGTCCCATTTAGTCCGGGACGTTTCCAGGTTAATTATACTATTTTTGATCGAGTAACTGCTTGTAATGAATTAGTTTCCCGCAAACGGCGCATAGTTATTCCAAGCTTTATGGACCTAGTGTCTTTAAAAGTGAGTTATTGTTGAACTTAGTCGGATTAACGAGGTTAAAAACGCGCTCTATGCCTAACTTTTATAACCGGATTCTGCAGCATTAACCCTCAATCAGACGTCTTTTTAATTTAGATTTTTATAACGTTTTTAAATTCTCGCGTATTATTTTTATATTCTTTGTTCATCGCTACAAGTATGTTTTATCGCTGGAAGAAATTATGTATTGTATAACGGTGGCAATATCGGACACGTGATGAATTTTCAATTTAAAACTGACCATTTTGTCCTGCACACTTTCCTGTATATTTGCGTAGTAAAAAAATGACTGATTACTTTCAAATGGATTTTTAAAGCACGCGTCCACAATTGATTTGTCATAATCCTAAGATAACTGCAATTTTTTTTTATATTTCAAAAGCTGTTACTGCAGTTATTAGTAAATTAGTAAATACATTTAGCAACACATTTAATTATATTTGGCAATTCTAGGTTTTTTTGGGTTAGCTTTCTAAGTAAAAATATAGGTAAAACTAAAGTGATGAGGTGTGACAAAAAGGAATGCAGTAGAAAAATGAGGATCTCAATAGGAGATAATAGAATCGAAGAAGTGTCAGATTTTTGTTATTTAGGCAGTAGAATCACAAAAGATAATCGAAGCAAGGTAGATATAAAGTGTAGGATAGCACAGGGTAGGAAGGCATTCGTAGAAAAGGAACAGATTTTAAGATCAAATATTGACTTGGGTATTAGAAAAAGATTACTGAAGGTATATGTTTGGAGTGTAGCACTGTACGGGTGTGAGGCGTGGACTATAGGAAAGGAAGAGAAGCGTAGATTACAAGCATTCGAAATTTGGTGTTATAGGAGGATGATGAGGATTTGTTGGGAAGATAAAGTAACAAATGAAGCTGTACTAGAATTAGTAGGGGAGAAGAGAAGTATTTGGAGAGTGTTACAGCGTAGGAGAGACAGATTAGTAGGTCATATTCTTAGGCATGGGGGGATTATGCAATTGATCATAGAAGGTAGAGTGGAGGGAAAGAGAGGGGTAGGTAGGCCTAGATTGGAGTATGTGAGTCAGATAGTTGAAGACGTTGAGATGAATAGCTATAGGGAGATGAAAGGATTAGCTCAGGATAGATCGGCATGGCGTGCTGTTTCCAACCAATCTTTAGGATTGCGGACTCTTTAACTAAACTAGCTTTCTAATTACTCTAGTCGTTTTTGATAAATATTTCTAGAAAACAATGTAAACTCATTGGTATTACTATAAAATAATCGATTTATTGACGATGGAAGTGAAAATTCGTCAAAGTATTAATCAAAGTCAAAGTATTAATTAATATATATATATAATAAGTGTTAATTATTATATATATTGGAAGAAAGCGAAAAGAATTTAGAAAGGGTATTGAATGGTATGCAGGCAGTATTGACTAGGGATTTTAACATGAAAATAAATATAGGTAAAACTAAAGTGATGAGGGGTGACAAAAAGGAATGCAGTAGAAAAATGAGGATCACAATAGGAGATAATAGAATCGAAGAAGTGTCAGATTTTTGTTATTTAGGCAGTAGAATCACAAATGATAATCGAAGCAAGGTAGATATAAAGTGTAGGATAGCACAGGGTAGGAAGGCATTCGTAGAAGAGGAACAGATTTTAAGATCAAATATTGACTTGGGTATTAGAAAAAGATTACTGAAGGTATATGTTTGGAGTGTAGCACTGTACGGGTGTGAGGCGTGGACTATAGGAAAGGAAGAGAAGCGTAGATTAGAAGCACTTGAAATGTGGTGTTATAGGAGGATGATGAGGATTGGTTGGGAAGATAAAGTAACAAATGAAGCTGTACTAGAGTTAGTAGGGGAGAAGAGAAGTATCTGGAGAGTGTTACAGCGTAGGAGAGACAGATTAGTAGGGCATATTCTTAGGCATGGGGGGATTATGCAATTGATCATAGAAGGTAGAGTGGAGGGAAAGAGAGGGGTAGGTAGGCCTAGATTGGAGTATGTGAGTCAGATAGTTGAAGACGTTGAGATGAATAGCTATAGGGAGATGAAAGGATTAGCTCAGGATAGATCGGCATGGCGTGCTGTTTCCAACCAATCTTTAGGATTGCGGACTCTTTAACTAACTAGGATAATGATGTTTTTAACGTGGTAAAATATTTTTTAATCGTGGCCAATTTCCTAATCGAATATTGTTAGCGTTCTTTGTATTATATTCAATATAGAGAATACAGCGCCAATGAGAATAAACATCTATATTAAAAGTTGGTTCAAATTAGTTTCTGCTCTTTAATATCTTAGTTTGCAAGAACTTTACGCAAGATCTATACAACGAAGCCGAAAACTTTTACAAATTGTAAACACAACGCTTAGATCGCCTATGTGAGATAATACCCGTATTATTTTACGAAAGCAATAAAATTAATTATGTCTCCAACTTTATGGATTTAACCTGAATAAGACACCGTCGAGTAGAAAACAATTGATGCCTGAAAACTTCAAAATACGGATATTAATAAACTCGTAGATTTCCAAAAAAAAGGAAACGGAAAGAAAACAGCTGATAACAGAGTTTGTGAAAATCATTTTACTTATATTTCAAATATTTAAGAATGTTAAAGATTTTTTTACAAAACGGCATTATTATTAACGGCTAAATAATTGCATTCTAAGAACAGTGCTGCTATCTATTTAATAGAATTTTTAAATGAATAAACTCGTTAGGGCAAAATTCCATAAATCAGAGAAATATTTACCACTAAATAATTTGTAACTTTAATTGTTTCGTATATATGAATTATAGATTAAATTTATACGCATACAATATGTAGAAATAACATTAACAATTAATATGGTAATTTGCTGAATGAATTACATTTATTTGTTTTATAAATAAAATACAACGAATATCAATTTATGTCAAACAATGTATAAGTTGAAATCAAATATTGTTTTGTGGCAAAATATTATTACTACTGTTTTTTAGTATATTTAAAATATTTAAACAAACAAAATGAACAAAAATGTAGAGCATCATATGAAATGAGAACGAATATATAATGAACTAAAATGCACAAAAATATACAATTAAAATAACGCACATGTCAATACAAGTAATAAATAGATTAACACTAACATTCATATGTTGATGTGAAAATTTTCTCGGGTGATGTTGGATATTCAACTAAAAAAACTTCTTCTTGAACAACGTTTCGAAATATTTTTCAATTTCTTCATCAGGCAAACTCTTGATCTATATCTACATAAGAACCCTTTGTATTTGTAATAGTTTGTAGTTCTCGTCCATAATTAATTAATGTGAATATTTTCTCGGGTGATTTCGGACATTCAAATAAAACAACTTCTTCTTGAGCAACGTTTCGAAATATTTTTCAATTTCTTCATCAGGCAAACTCTTGATCTATATCTTCATAAGGACCATTTGTATTTGTAATAGTTTATAGTTTTCGTCCGTAATTAATTAATGTGAATATTTTCTCGGGTGATGTTGGACATTCAACTAAAACAACTTCTTCTTGAGCAACGTTTCGAAATATTTTTCAATTTCTTCATCAGGCAAACTCTTGATCTATATCTTCATAAGGACCATTTGTATTTGTAATAGTTTATAGTTTTCGTCCGTAATTAATTAATGTGAATATTTTCTCGGGTGATTTCGGACATTCAAATAAAACAACTTCTTCTTGAGCAACGTTTCGAAATATTTTTCAATTTCTTCATCAGGCAAACTCTTGATCTATATCTTCATAAGGACCCTTTGTATTTGTAATAGTTTGTAGTTCTCGTCCATAATTAATTAATGTGAATATTTTCTCGGGTGATTTCGGACATTCAAATAAAACAACTTCTTCTTGAGCAACGTTTCGAAATATTTTTCAATTTCTTCATCAGGCAAACTCTTGATCTATATCTACATAAGAACCCTTTGTATTTGTAATAGTTTGTAGTTCTCGTCCATAATTAATTAATGTGAATATTTTCTCGGGTGATTTCGGACATTCAAATAAAACAACTTCTTCTTGAGTAACGTTTCGAAATATTTTTCAATTTCTTCATCAGGCAAACTCTTGATCTATATCTTCATAAGGACCCTTTGTATTTGTAATAGTTTATAGTTTTCGTCCGTAATTAATTAATGTGAATATTTTCTCGGGTGATTTCGGACATTCAAATAAAACAACTTCTTCTTGAGCAACGTTTCGAAATATTTTTCAATTTCTTCATCAGGCAAACTCTTGATCTATATCTTCATACGGACCATTTGTATTTGTAATAGTTTATAGTTTTCGTCCGTAATTAATTAATGTGAATATTTTCTCGGGTGATTTCGGACATTCAAATAAAACAACTTCTTCTTGAGCAACGTTTCGAAATATTTTTCAATTTCTTCATCAGGCAAACTCTTGATCTATATCTTCATAAGAACCCTTTGTATTTGTAATATTTTATAGATCTCGTCCATAATTAATGAATGCGAATATTTTCTCGGGTGATGTTGGACAATCAAATAAAACAACTTCTTCTTGAGCAACTATTCATATGTTGTTTTTATATTTTGTTAATATTCCTCAGCCAAGAATTCGAAAAATACAGCCCAAAATTTGAGGCTGGTCCAACAGATCTACGGCAAAATAATCTCATTCTCAAAATCATTTTTATACTAGACTGTAGATAATTAAAAGGACATATTGCTAAGATCTTACGAATCAACTTGTACAATATCAACCTTAAACTTAATAATTATCTAGAATTTCTACTTACAACGTACGCATATAGATGGAAAGTGCTTAGGCACACGCAAATTATTTGAACCTACCGGTATAGAGGCGTATTAGGTTTTAATTGGCAAATGAGGTTTCTCGCAAAGACATAACGCAACCGCGGCAAAGTGTATATCTGAAATTGGGCTGAAACTGAAACCGCAATGCGATCCTCAAATCTCAAAACATAGAATCGCAATTTGATGCACGAAATTAAGACGAAATACTAGCTGTAATTGAAACGTATTGTAATTGAAAATGAGTAAATCTTGCATTAAATCCCGTGTATATAAAGCAACTATTAGAATGTAAGGACGATTTTACCATGTGGGCGTTTTATCAAGTATATACGCTCAGATGCAGAGAAACCGCAGTATTTACAAATTTAATATGTATTAATGTATTACAAAATGAGACAAAGAGAATCATGCATATAATGCTATAATGTAAGAACATACAACATTTTTCGTTTAGAAATTGTTGTATTAAAACAGATCTTTTGAGATGCGTTTTCCATTTTGTCTTGCGATTTTATTTACTGTCACCTATAATGAATTTTATTTAAATTTAGAACCATTTCATAAATATGCCCTCTATATTATATTAGCAAAACAAAAATCGTTTTCTTTAGAATGTTAGGGCACATTCACAATATAATTTAAGCTGCGTTTTATTTTGTATTATTACGGGTTTTTTTTTATTTCTATTCGAAGCAAATTCTTTAAATTCCTTCAACTTGCTTTGTGTAAAAGTGTAGAAGATATAACTATAGGTACGTAACGAAACTTCAAACACGTAACTACTGCAATATGAGATTGAAAGACGACTGTAATTGATAGGTGCATATCACATCTAATTACTTTAGATGGTGACGAAGAAACTACGAGTAAGAAGCTGAAAACTTCCTCGTATTTCCGACTTGCAACTGCATTCCATTTTAACAGAAATTACTTTCTATACACGCAATTCTACAAGTTACTAGAATATTCATGTCGTATTAATCTAAATATTTTACGATTGGGAAGCTTGTAGAATATATTTCGTAAATAAGAAGTCGAAATTCAATTGTAATTATAAGTTAAAACATGAAAACATTTGGATTAAATATAATACGTAGTTGTTAATTTCTAATACCTATTTAAAAACACAATAAAATTACGTGTAACTGAAACGACCAGTTCCACTAACTGTCTTTGCATAAATCTTAAAAATTAACAAATGTGTTCACAAATCTTTACCAATCATTAAAGTGATATTTTGCAAGGAGCAAAGCAGGACGCTAATTTTTCACTTGGTGGATTTTCTTCAAAAGATTCGGATTATTAATTAATTTTTGATAAGACTTTTGGTACGATTTCGATCAATATTATATCACATTTATTATACATTTTATGGTTTTTATATTTAACTACTTCTAGACATAACTTTTGAAATTGGATAGGCAATTAACGGCGCGAGCTAATTTAGAGAAGTCATAGTTAAAACTGACCGAGGTGTGTGACAACGACAACGAACATATACACAGATTACACACTTTTTCATATTCTCTTAGAATGAGTTTATAAAAATTTTGCGACCTCAAACGCACAGTCTTAGCATACATTGTTACGTAAACGCAATTTCTTATCTGCACATGCTATTTAATATGAGCAGTTCAATGGTACCTTGTCTAACAGTTGAAGCGAGACTACCTTCGCTTTGACAACATCTGCAGTAACTCTCGAGTATTCGCTATCAACAAATCCTCTACGTGTTGTTATTAATAGAATTTTATGTAAACACAAGACTTGTAAACCTGTCGCCAAAATATGACAAATCTGACATAAATGTATAGTTTAAAATCGTAGAAAACGCAATTATTGACCATTTCTTTGACTCGATTGTTTATGATAAATGGTCACTAAGCCTTTGATTAAGATATGGTAGCTAGATGATGCTATTGCATATTTATTTTGTAATTTATAAACCCTACATATTTTAGTATAGAATATCACCCAAATACCATAATAATAATCTTGTGCTACTGAAGATGGGGGCATAGTCTTCGAAATGCGCATCTAGCTACTTAATGCTTTAAGTTACGGTATTTGGGTGATATTATATATTATGATTTAACACCGTAGTGATAATTTAAAAAAACCTACATGTTTTGCTATAAAATATTTGAAAAAATCTAAATATAAAATTGTATATATGTAAATAGAAATTATATGCATAAATTACTTATATATATATATATTCCATCGCCATGTCTCGCATATTTCACATTGACTACCTCAATCTTAAGTCAGATTTTGTGAATAATTGCCAATTACCCTCACTTTTTAAAAATTTATTAAATATTTTAAAAATGTATTTTCAAAAAATAATTAATAATAATAATAATTTTTTCAAAAAAGTGAGCCGCCTATTCCCTAGATACCATAATTAGACATATAGCCACAAAATATTGTTGGCATATTCCCAGTCGTTTTCTCAAAATTATCTCTGAAATTTTTTCTGTACCTTTAGCACAGCCTTAAATAGAATAAAGAAAGGTCTATATGAATGTAGAAGAAAACTAGCCATTCTTACCTTTTAAATTCCGACCAATTTACCAAATATATTTAAATTATTAATAAAACGGGCAAATATAGACCATATGCGCTTTAATAAAACACTAAAATCATTGAAATCGGTCAAGCTGTTTCTGCAAAACGACTGTCGAAAGAAACTTGTAAAATTTATACTAGGTGATATTAAGTTTATATTTGGGTGGTTTTATTTTTACCACAGATCGTGTGCTAAGAAATTAGACGACGAAATATAATTGATTTTTTCGGTATTTAAAAAAAATTGAATCTTTTGTAGCGTCGTATAAAAGTCAATCAGATAGTTGTTTGAATTTTTAGATTTTCGTGCTGTTTAAGGCAAAATAAAAAAAATGGTTCAATTTATTCGACTTTGATTGTGACTTTTGTCCTGTTGTTGAATTTGTTTCTCGTGGTGTTTTGCTTTTTTTAAATGAAACATTATGTTTTTTTTTTAGAAAAACAGTTTTCTTTCCAAACCCTCCTAAAAGCCCATGATTATGGTACTCTTATGGTGAGTCGTCAAATTTAATTACAACAATTTTTAAGTGACAAATATCTACGTATCTTAGTATATACTAGAAGATATTTCAATGCGAATTTCGTTCTGTTACTGAAGTTTCTTTGGTGGTACTGCATTTTAAAATCTAATTTAATGGGTAATTGTCGACCTTGTAGAGGACCAAACCGGTTCCCTATGCAGAATGAAAATAAAATAGTATTTTATTTTCCCCGAACAAATTTTTAAAATCGAAACGAAAGGGAAGTGTTTTAAATACAGACAATTGCCATTTTGAAATTTTATGCATATATACTTATTTCCTTGTATTATTTAATCTTAAAAAAAATTTTCAACATATATTTTACTATTTAATTCCAAGTTATTAAAAATGGCCACATATGGTCGAGTTACCAATGATGCCGAAAACTGGAATTTGTAATCACAATAACATCACTAAAAATATATATATAATTAACATATCAGCGTGCCAATTTGCACTACATTGAACAACACTATTTCGACTTTAAAATTTGGATCCATAAGGGTGAAAAGAATTAATCAATAACGTAAACTAAAATTCTTAAAAATTATCCATTTGAAACTGTCCAATTCTCTTGGAACTCTAACACTAGCGTAACCATTTTTCGATCAAATCGAATTCGTGAATATTTATTACAAACTATTACAGTTACAGCTTTATTGGCATACGCAATGTGAACTTGTACACCTGTCCACTTATCTATTGCTGATAATTTGCCAACAATGTTTTGATTGAATTGTTTCGATTGTAGTCTCGAATATACTGTCGAAGCGTAGACACGTATATAATATTGTAATACTTTTGTGTTCCGAACCGTTTAAAAATTATTATAAATAAAAAATTTATTATAATATACGGTCCTTTAAATTCACATTGGCCTGAGGCCTAGTCGTAATTTTGGCAATGAACAATCGCGTAATAAAAAGAATTAAAAAGCAATTGTGATTTAAAATACAAGTTTGTAAGTTCATTTTGAGGGTAAAATGTGGTTTACGGTAAAAATTCCTAAAAATCCGGCGTTAATTTTTCTGTGTCCAGGAAGGTCCAAAAACCATTATTTCGATGCAACTAACGCTTCCAATTCGTTAAAATATTTGCTCTCTTGTATTGCATGTGTTATTTTAGTATTTCCGCCTGAGTTCGGGTAGTAAATTGAACTTTATAGAAATGGTATATAATTTTTGAAATTCGAATTACCTTCTTGTTGGTTGAGATGTGAAATTGGCTTCAGTTTATACGACAATTGTATAAAACGATATTTGTTTTTATTGTAAATTAATTAAGACGATGAGAATTGAGTTGATTAATAAAGTGACACAAAAATGTGTTGCAGCACAGCGAAAGAATTTTTTTTGCAATATATATTTTGGAGAAAATCCTAATGCTATCGTCTTGAACTTTCACAATTTTTTATGAAGCTCCGTGTAATAAAAATATGTCATTTTAATCGAGTAATTGCGTCAAGTAATGTCAGAAAAAATTACCAACAAAGAATTAGATTTAGAAAAAACTTCTTCTGTTTCTTCTTCTGAGTATTGAAAATAGCACAAGTGGAGATAGAGTTAGTGTAGTTTAAAAAAAATATTTTATTTTGACCCGTCTTCTATTATTGCAGTGCCTATAGTTAAATAATATTTATATAAACAAAACATGTAATGTTTTTAGAAATTTTACAAAATTATAAAAATCATTTATGAAAAATAATTGGAAAAGTAAATGCAGACGATGCAGATTTCAATCGAAATGCGTAGGTTTGTAGTTTCCTAAATATGGACATCATATTTTTTAATTCATTATTAGTTTATCAAAACTAGTGAATTTTAAGAATAACTTCTTTTTTATCCAGCCTGTACTTTTCTAATGCTAAGTGCGTTACAATGTAATTCTTATGGAGTTAAATAAATTGTATTCGAGCGAATTTGTGACTTTGTTATGAAGCCACCAGATGCCAATCAAAACATTGTTAATATAAACATTGAACTGATAAGGGACAGGTATTTGTTCTCTGCAAATGTGCGGAATACAGCAGTAACTGCGTGCTGCGTATGGACATGTGTCTTCACATTCTCTATGCTGCTTTTAATCGTAACAATTCCCGAATTAATTTGCAAATTTTCATGTATTATTCAATGGTACATACAAACTGTTTTGCCTTACCAGTATAGCGTTGGTCGCTAGAATGGACTAATGCTTCCTCGAATACTCCGCGGTTTTTTTAAGAGATTCTAGTGAACAAACTTGAGATAATTTTGTAAAAATTGGTTCGGTAGTGCAAGAAGTGATTACTTTCGTGGTAGTAGATTTTAATTTTCGGAAATCTCTTTTCGTGATTCGGAAATCTCTTTCTCGTAATTCGTGGTGGTTTTGAATTACCATTGTTGCTAGTTATAGTAATAATGAGGCTATAGAAGTGATATTAATTTTTTTGATATTTTTTGTGTAAGTAATAAGCTTCCTCGAATACTCCGTGTTTTTTTAAAAGATTCTAGTGTACAAACTTAAGATAATTTTGGGGTAAAATGTGGTTTACGGTAAAAATTCCTAAAAATCCGGCGTTAATTTTTCTGTGTCCAGGAAGGTCCAAAAACCATAAAAACAAAAAAAAAATCGAGGCGGCAAAGATAAAGTGGTCGAAATCGATGAGAGCAAATTTGGCCGTCGAAAGTACCACAGAGGTCATCGTGTCAAAGGTCAGTGGGTGTTTGGAGGCTATGAACGGGGGACGGGACGAATATTCATGGTCCCTGTGGAAAAAAGGTAACTTGTTTGGCTTAATTTTTACTTAGCAGCTTTTTTTTACAGTTTTTTGAACAAAAAAATGCTATTCAAGTGATTGTTTCCGCCTGGTTTTTTCAATTCAGTGTTAAAGTATCCACCCTAAAAAGGCCTAAAAACCCTCATTCCTCAAAATATGCAAATTTACCGTAAACGTAATTCGCTCCCATTTTGAACTAATAATTCGACATTAATAGTGTCCATTGATAAGTATCGAAACATTTTGAAATATAATTACTTTGGTGAAAAATGGCACGGAAGACGTACTGCGCTGTTATCATCTAATCCACATTCAGATAATATACGAGTATATTTGGTATAAGGTATTACAGTTTTAAGGTAAGAGGATATATAAAAAAATCAATAATTAGACGTACGCCTTGATGTTAACGTTTGTTTAAAGAATGGTTATTATTTTCAATAAACTGTATTAAATGAGAGGACAAAATGAAAAAATTTCAATCTCTTCTCGTTTTCTGATATGAAAATACCGTACATGTCCACTGTTTCAAAAGTATTTGCGCACATAAGTATATTATATTATTTACCATACTTTATATACTTTGCATCTCTTCATCAGGGATTATCATATTAGTAAAGTTACAATACCCCGATGATTAATTATTCACGTCTCAGCACGGTGATAGTACATTATATATCTACCGTGTTATGCTATCAAATTAATGACTTCATCAGTACAGGAAATGGAGTTTACATGTTCCGGTGTGCTATAGTCGCATTAATATTCTATGATTGTCTCGCACCTTCGCACCCTGTATGTACATCCCCAATACATATACGTAACGTATTATTATACACATATTCTGCGCATATACCGATTGATAGAATTAGATACAATACGAAACTAATGATTTCTTCTTATGTTTATTTGTTTAACGCTTCATGTCGAGAATGTATTCACCGACTGAAGAAGAAACATACAAATCAGGTTTAGTTAAACTTTTTTATTCACGCGTTGTATTTTGATCAACAAATATTGTTTCTTGTACAATTTTTACTAATATACCACTACAAGCTCATAATCTTTGATGGCGATAGTCCCTTTGGAGTATAATATTAAGGGACAAGTGTGCAGTCTCGCAAGTTCTCAGCGCTGAGAATTTTGGCTAATTTTATGACCCTTCCGAGCTCTAGGTAGGCTGGACATAGCAAATAAAGGCAGCTACTGATTATATATAGGTGAAAGTGAGATCAAAATTATGAATGCAAGAGCATGTCCTTATTGGTGGAATAAAGTACAATTCATATTTTGCTAAATAAATAAGTAAAGTGCAGGTATACGCTTTCGTATACATTGATATATACGCTAGGCCGACCGCTATTATAACGCAACTGCCTGATGTTAGATGCATTTATATAAACCGCTTACAAATAAGATATTTTCGACAAATTTGCATGGCATGGGACAAGTGGCCACGGCAGAGTGACCACCGTCAACGTGCAATGATCGACAGGTCTTGAATTAAATGATACCGCGGCTGCCTCGCATCTAGTTTGAGGTGAATATCGTTTTGTACAATTACCTCCACAAAACTTTGCAACAATGGAGTTATAGCATTCTGCTATATTTGAATCGATATTTAGAAGCAAACTAACAGAATGATGAGCTACTCTATGCATATGGGTCATAATATCTGACCATAACCCGCAATTCTTCATCTTAGTCACACATTCAATAGCTTCATAAGGCTTGTTGCAAAAATATTGCAATTTAATACAATCTAAATGTTCCCCGAAGACGTGACTTCTGTCTGATGCGTATGTGCGCAGCGGAATCTTGATTCTTCCTATATTCAGTTGCTTTCGCAATAGATATTCTGATTTTTTTAATATTATTCAATAACTTATGACGCAATGTCATAGGAACAATTAAAAGTTTAATGCTCTTCCTATTCTTAGTTAAATCCTTCAATTTATTGCACATATTTCTTAGGACATGATTTTTGCATTCCATCTTCCTAATGTAAACATTGTTACCATATGGACGTGCTTCCATAATTTTTCGGTACACACTACTATCACCATCTCCAACTAACACTGTATATTTTAGTTTCTGCATATTCTTTAAAACCTTTTATAATTATATCAGCTTCCATTGAAGTTGAGGAAGCGTCCCAATTTTTCGAACATTGATGAATAGGTATATTACCGTTACAATATTTGCGCATATGACACAATACTTATTGCGGATACCAATATATAATAATCTTCCTGTGCACTTTCCAACAATACAACAAGATATATCTTTCCAAGAAGATATATATATAGAGAGAAAAAGACCTTGCGTAATATTTATATACAATCTATTTACAAAACAGGTACATTTCTATTATTCCGGAGTTCTATTGTATTACTTCGTATCCAATAATAATTCATTGGGGTGAAACTATCTTAATAGTACAAATATTCTCCGCCGGTGTCACTACTTTTCTATACTAAACATTGCTAATTATTATACCATGCCATTGCTTAATTAAGCTATATAGAGATCTAATTTTGTGTATGATACTTTATGAGACTATTGCGCGATCAAACACATGGACCAAATTTAAATAGGACGTCACGAAGTTACTGCAAAATGGTGTTATATTCAAAGTCAATTATCTTTTAATTATATGAAGATAGTTGGATTTTTTCTATGTATTTCTATGTAGAAAGGCCTTTTTTTTTGCACAAAGAATTTACAAAGAGGTATTTTATTTAGTGCTACTGAAGATGGGGGCATAGCCTTCGAAATGTATATCTAGCTGCTTGAGTTACGGTATTTGGGTGATATTCTATATTAATATTTAGCACCGTAGTGATAATTTTTTTAAATAATAAAACATAGTGTTCTTTCTAAAACTCACTGCGGTATTTGGGTAGTATTCTCTATAAAATACTTGCTATTCTTGAATGCATCAAGAAATATATATAGAAAAATAAATACATGGTGTGCCCAGATTTTTTCGTTGCACACTGATAATAAAATAACTTTAAGTATTCATGTCGTTAAAAAAAGCTGCAATGGGTATTTTTTCACAACTTATATTTAAATTTAGTAAGGAACTCACAGAAAATAAGGAAAAAGCTAGAAGATGGAAGGAGTATCTTGAAGATTTATATAAAGGTAGGCAGGACATGGAGGAGCTAGAAAGTGTGGAACAGATAGATGAGGATGACTTAGGTCCTAGCATACTTAGGTCAGAGTTTCATAGAGCATTAAATGATTTACGGAATAACAAAGCAGCCGGGATTGATATGATACCAGCCGAATTAATAAAACACGCAGGGGAAAAAATGCAGGAGCGATTATACAGGTTAGTTTGTAAAATATATGAGAAGGGAGAAGTACCAAAGGATTTTCAGCGTAGTAGAATAGTAACAATGCCGAAGAAAATAGGAGCTAATTTGTGTGAGAACTATAGGACCATTAGTCTACTATCACATGCATCAAAGATATTGTTAAAGATTATTTATAGGAGATTAGAAAATAAAGTAGAGGAAAGGCTAGGAGAAGATCAGTTTGGTTTTAGGAAAAACAGAGGGACGAGGGAGGCGATTTTAGCAATAAGAACGGTAGTAGAAAAAAGAATGAGGGTAGGAAAGGTAACTTGCATAGCTTTTGTAGATTTAGAAAAGGCATTTGATAATGTAGATTGGGACATAATGTTTAGAATTTTAAAAGAAACGGGTATAGATTATAAGGACAGGAGAATAATTTTTAATTTATATAAACACCAAACTGCCTTAGTTAGAATTGAGGGGGAAGAAGAGGTAGCAAAAATAGGGAAGGGAGTTCGGCAGGGATGTACACTTTCACCGTTATTATTTAATCTATATATAGAAGATGCAATAAACAAAGTAAAAGAAGAGTATAGTGTAGGTGTGAATGTACAGGGAGAGAAAATATATATGTTGAGATTCGCCGACGATATAGCTATATTGGAAGAAAGCGAAAAGAATTTAGAAAGGGTATTGAATGGTATGCAGGCAGTATTGACTAGGGATTTTAACATGAAAATAAATATACGTAAAACTAAAGTGATGAGGTGTGACAAAAAGGAATGCAGTAGAAAAATGAGGATCACAATAGGAGATAATAGAATCGAAGAAGTGTCAGATTTTTGTTATTTAGGCAGTAGAATCACAAAAGATAATCGAAGCAAGGTAGATATAAAGTGTAGGATAGCACAGGGTAGGAAGGCATTCGTAGAAAAGGAACAGATTTTAAGATCAAATATTGACTTGGGTATTAGAAAAAGATTACTGAAGGTATATGTTTGGAGTGTAGCACTGTACGGGTGTGAGGCGTGGACTATAGGAAAGGAAGAGAAGCGTAGATTACAAGCATTCGAAATGTGGTGTTATAGGAGGATGATGAGGATTGGTTGGGAAGATAAAGTAACAAATGAAGCTGTACTAGAGTTAGTAGGGGAGAAGAGAAGTATTTGGAGAGTGTTACAGCGTAGGAGAGACAGATTAGTAGGGCATATTCTTAGGCATGGGGGGATTATGCAATTGATCATAGAAGGTAGAGTGGAGGGAAAGAGAGGGGTAGGTAGGCCTAGATTGGAGTATGTGAGTCAGATAGTTGAAGACGTTGAGATGAATAGCTATAGGGAGATGAAGGGATTATCTCAGGATAGATCGGCATGGCGTGCTGTTTCCAACCAATCTTTAGGATTGCGGACTCTTTAACTATATATTTAAATTTGTAAAAATGCAACAATGCATTCTCATTTCACAGTGACTTAGTCATCAATCATAAGGATTTGTTTGAAATTGCTCTCCATGTAAAACTAGATCATTCCATTCCTTACAAATATTTTTCCTTTTGCGTTTCTATTTATGAAATTAAATTTTTATTTACTCTATTTAGCCATCTACTTAAGAATTACATATAGTAATGTCTTTCTGAATTGTTTTAAATCTGCACATACGCTTGTCATTTTAAGATACGCGAATATTAATTCTTGCATTTGCCACACAAGGAATATGTTGAATATATATAGTAAGGCATCATATTCCTCCTCAGCTATATATATTATTTAAGACATATACGATACGTCTGCAGCAGTTCGCTACATACATACATACTGAATACTTGACATCAAGAGTCTCTAATCTTTAGTATTCTTTTGCCCAATAATTAAAAAAGGTTGCTAAAAGCATAACATAGCATTTTGACATCTAAACAATACATAAAATTGCATTTATCCCAGAGAATGATGCAAATTGTAAACTGTTAAAATTTATTTTCAAACATATTATGTACATCGTTTTTTTGAAAGTGGCGGACCAGTATCATCCACTACTGCGCATAAGGGCTGCACTTATATACATCACTATATACACAAGGTACTCAGCCACACCTAGTTTTTCTATTGACAATACACAAGCGTACCCACAGCACTATTCAATGTGACGCACGACTGACGCCATACTGTTTCGAATAGCACTGCTCTGTACTGTATTGGTCAAGCCATTATACAGGTCTTGATTTATGATGCGTGAACTTTTGTCACTTTCCTGCCACTTTCAATAAAACGGTGTATATGTGGAGAAATTTGCGGATTGCCTGCAAATTGACCGCCTGCCTAGAAACCACGGTTTCTTCAATAAACTTGAGTGTAAGAAGGTGATCTTCTATCGCCACAATTTGGCGATCATGTTGCAGCAATGTTGCTGTACGTCTTGTCAATCCAGTGACAGTAAATATTTGACTTACACATGCACAGCATTCGCAAGAAAATATCCTCTTTGAGATGGAAGCCGGCCTTAAATATTCCCGAGTATCTTGGCGAAAAGGGCGGTTTGTGCATATGAGTGAATGCGAAGGCAATCATTCATTTTTAAGTCAGCTGTTTGCGAAAGAACCAACAGCATAACACTTAACATTTATTCACCCTTATAATACAATAGAAAAATATATAGTTTTATATACATGCTTTACTTTACAAGCTTTGAATTGGCGCATTATTTATTTGTATTGCAAGATGTGAAGATAAGTTTGTAGACAATCATTTGGTTGGATTGTTCTATGCTACTACCTATTCGTTCTTGTTTTTTTTGGCAGATTGTCTTAATTCGGTATAATGGAAATACTATGAAAATCATTAGAAAATATTTAGTTAACTTTGGTTGACTTGCACTTCCATGTAAGGCCGTACATACCTCTAAAATATGCTCACCCTTACAAGACACGAGTTCGAGTGAAATGACAGATGTTATAACGTTTTTATCAGGCTTAAGCGTCACGTGTCAACTTGCAAATATATGATCGCATAGCAAAATGTGAGAAAGAGTTCAAGCCCATCATGGTTATGTCATGCTTTGCCACAAATATTTTTGATATCTAACGCATCGTTGAGAATTTTTTTTGCTTTTGTAAAATCCTATTTCGGATTATAATAACTTAACTTTAAGCAAATCGGGGATATTATTAATATATTTACTATTTGCAATGGCAATATTATGTGGAGATAAAAGGAAAATAAAAATGATGAGGGTAAAGGTAAGAAGGTTTTTTCTAGTAATACAATTCAGGTTGTAATGACAATATTTTCAATTTACTAATTTAAAAAGTACATATGAACTTGATCTACAGCAATGTAAATTTATCGACCAATTTTACATTTTGCCATAATTTTTCATTTGCAACTTTTAAGATAATAAAAGAATACGATTCCGTTTATTGTTTTGTTTACTACGTTTCCTTTATTACAAGTAGTAAATAAATGTCTGAAGAAATTGTATAAGATACATACAAAATATAGATACCCAGTTTACGCCATTGCATCAATCGCTTTCGAAAATTAAAAATTATGATATAATTTTATTAATGTAAGCTCCAGTGGAATAAAAATAATGTGATTTGTGCCGAAAATAATCGCTCGCAATATTTGCTATATCTAAGGCATTATGTTTTTAATGCCCAAACTCGTAAATTTTGCTCATGTCTAATTTATTTTTTAAATTATTCAACCATGTTCGATGTATTCTTTTTGTAAAATCATCCATTGATTTTTTTTCAATATGTCATAAGTTAAATTTTTCACTTTTTAAAATGCGTTTGTTGTGACATTTCTGAAATGTCACAATAAAAATTTTACATTTATAGAAGCTCTGTATAGGATTCAGCTTCGACTATTCAGCATTAGAGGAGTCTTGCTATAACAACAAACTATAAAATAAGTCGTAAACTATGCACAATATGCGTTTCTTCCATTCTGTACGAGGACCCATGTGATATTGTCTTCTCCTGCTTGGTTTAGTAATGTACTCAGGATCAAGGAATCGAAATTCGAGTGTAAACAAATAATTAGAATCTCAAATCGAAAAATATGATTTATTTAAATAAAAAATCTGCGTGAGACTCTCGCGCGGTAGAAGTGAAACTTCTTAGCTCCGAAGAAAGGTTGATTTTATGCATTGCTTTTTTTCCATTTGTTAACGTTTTGTTTTTGAATGATTTTGAGTGACCTCTGATCACCAAAGAAAGTATTATTAAATAAACAAACCAATTAAATAACTCGATCTGAGTATTTTTCTTCTTTTTATGTGGACATTAATACAATGATCATCATCGATGTCTCTTGGCAAATGATTCACCATCGTATTCACAGATATTGGAACATTTGATAAATCCATGTTGACCATGTACATGTCGTAAACGTCGAATTTGCATAAATGGAATTCTGGGTGCAATTAACCTTTCTGACACTAAATCTAATTTTGGTAGATGACCAAGTAATTCTGGGTAGACAAAACCATTTGACTTCGATAACATTGGAATGGTATTCCGAGTGAGAGCATTTCGGCATGAATTGCACGCTATCACATCTTCAATGATAATGGCCGGAAATGCAGTATGTAAAAGTTGCTCATGCTTAAGATTAACAGGTTTCACATCGTTCTTAAACCATATTCGATCACATATGGAACACACTGTACCTAGCGGATTATTGAAAAATTGTTTATCAAATTCGCGATGAGCAGGTTGAAAGAATGTAAATTTTGTGTATGATGCACTAGTGGGTGCATTTCTATTTGTCTATGGCTCGCTCAGCTGTATCAGATTCATTTCGTTGCTCACTCACACCGCGTGTATCTTCACGTGTAGACGGCACGCCTGAATCAGTGGCATTCAAATCCTCTATACCACTCACTGTGTCCTCACTTAACGACGGTATCGATTCATCCAGTATATTTGAGGTCGTTGGAAGGTTATGTTGTCCACTGTGTTTCTTTAACGCCCTTTGCCTGGCTCGATACTCTCTACTTCTTTCCAAGGTACTTGTTGGCACTTTTCTTGGCGGTTTATTCGCTTTTTTCCGTTCTCTAAAGGCTCGCACTCTGTCTGTACTTGTCTTTTTCTCCATTTCACTTTTCACACAATGAAAATTGTTGGCTAAAAGATTAAGCTGTGTTTGTGTAATATATAATACAATACGCAAGCGTCTACTGGTTGCCTTATGCCACGTACACAGTACATACGGCGCATGCGCGTAGCGTGTTTAACTTTTCGTGACGTTCAGGCCAATTATTGCCCTACCGCGCCTATAGAAGTTTCACTTCAATAAATTATTGTTCTTTTATAATAACTGATGATTAGTTTTTAGAATTTTCACAAGAATTTTTATAGAAACAATCACGAAGTTCTATTTTATTTCTCAACAAATGTGAGTAGCTTCTTCTATATAAAAATATATGTCTGGTGAATAGTTTACAAATATAGATCTCGAATGACTGAAGCGGTATATAATGTTAATATGAAATATCAAAACATTTCTACAATATGATAAAAGCTCATATTAAACTAATTATTTCAGGTAGCAGATGAATTTACATTTATATAAATGATGTACAAATTATATAATGAAATTAAACTACAAGATTATTTATATTTCTATTTATAGTAATATTTGTTCTACTCTAAAAAGCGATTGATAAGTCATAGCTTTCATGGAAGCATTTCTTTGATCCCTTTAACATTCTCTTTATATATAATTCTATATTCGAATAAAAATATGTAAAACCAAGACTAATGCAAAATAGCAATTTACTGAAAAGAACATTTATCATCACAAAGATTGCCACATGAATGATTACACCCTGATGGAATTCTTCGTCAACGTTTACGAAAATCACAAAAAAAAATTACAAGCATTCTCATTTTCATTCACAATCAAGTTATGGAATAATTTTCTTGGGAAATATTTCTTGGGACTTTATATATTTCTCTTGGTAACATTATTACCTCAACAAATGTATGTTCCAAGCGTTCAATTTACTTTATCTAATTCTCAATAGTTTTTTAAATATTATTTTAATCATTTCCGTTATGTATATTGCTATTTATTTACATTAACAAGGGCAAAACCATTACTCATTCGTATGTTGTAATTTAATTTCATGAACTTAACCGAGAATTCGATATATTTGAATATCATATATTCAAATTGCAATAATCAAATAATGGCAGTCGAAAATTAACATCGAAGTAAAGTAAAATATCGGTACAAGTATCATATAGACTGTAATTAAATTTTAATGCGCTAACTAATAATTAAATCATTGCTATCTAATGAAAAATGAATAAAATTACATATTACTATATATAAATAAGTGTGCAGTAATTACTTATTTTGCTTATTTCCATATTAAGTTTCACAAAATTATTATTATTTAGTCATTCAATGTCGAAGTGAAAAGCCGAATGAAAAATAAACTTTGTAGAAAATGAGTTGTTCGTTAAATATTAGTTAAATATTAGTTAAATATAAGTTATAATTACACAAATTGTGCAACCCTATAAAATGAAATTTGCGCTATTTAATTGCATGTGAAATCTTCTTTGCTAAAAAGAAATATTAGCTCTTATACATCATGGTAGAAATATATTCTCGGAATTTAACTTTATTCCAGTTTTTTGTTGGCAGCGCAAAGGCAAGGAAAATGTTATTGAAAGTTGAGGAAGAAGACATAAACAAAAGTCACTCCTACGATCTGTTTTCGTATAAAAGTTATTATTTACACTGTAACTCTTCGTGCATATAGAAAATGTTACGTTAGCTCACGTAATTTTCAAAATATATTATTTTGCGTTCTAAAGTTTCGATGTTATTACAATTTGTAAGAATATGAGACAAACCTACAATTTATTTTATAGTTATATTACTATATTGTTTAATTAGATGTAAAGGAAAATATTTGATTCTAGCTAATTAAAGTAATATTTTACACCAAAAAATGAAACGCAAACGCACACCATTCTATTCTAAATTAGAAGTTTATAATTAATATCGAATTTAATTAAACATTATACAAAATGAAATACACGCATCCAATTAAAATAAAAGCGACAGATGAAGTTTTAAAAACCTACTGCATTCTTTTTAATACGATAATAAAGTTGTACAAAAGTTTACGTAAACAAATAAAATGTTATATTTACGCAGACGTTGATTATGCGTTATTATATCAGACGTTAAGTTGGAGCTCGAACGGAAAGACATAAAAATCGCAATATTTTAAAAGTATATTCGATATTCATTAACTCAAGTTATTATTGTTTATGGATTTTATTCAAACATTTATGGTATATCTATACTATTTAAGTTTGTATAATCCTGTGTGTATTACAAGACCACAGAACCAAATATGGTGAGATAGCAACTTTGTATAAGTAACAAGATTAGTGGAGGTATTGGCACATGGCGGTCTTACAAGGCAAATTATGTAATACACAAAATGTGTATTGTCCTATTAATTGTATGAATTTATACTGCAAATTACTGAATTTTATAGAACAAGAATATAAACGATTCATTTACTTATGCACTGTTACTCTACTAAAAAAAGAATATCACAAATTTTCATTAAATAACAGTCGGTTTTGATCTTGATGATTTGTGCGCGACCAATATTTATTTTTCCTTTAATTCTTCGGATATAATTGCCTCTAAGGACTGCTCAGTTTATTGTATACAGCCTTGGAAGTTGAGGATTACCTACTCACTCAACTTTGAGGTTTAGCGTCGAAACGAAGCTTCGCTCAATATTATACTCTTAGGCTACAGTGTGCGGAACTCACCGGGGACCAACCAAACTTACTCGCGCCTTAATTGATTGATTTATAGATATTCAATAATGACCGAAATCGTGGGTAGGACTAAGTACTCCTATAGAGGACGAGTGGTATGGTGTGCATATGTATGATTCAGATAGTGAGGTGTAAATATAAATCCTGCATCAAAACTTAAATTCTTTGTAAGGTAAAAGCGAAATGCTTTCGTAGAAAAGAACATTCTTTATAGATTAGCATTGATTTAGGAATTAGAAAAATAGATGTGGACACCCGAAAAAGATAAACGTGAGATCACACATTTGAATATATATTGAATGCAGAAACACTCTTTAGATGAAAGGGTTTAGATTATGGTTAGACCTTGACTGGGACTTGAGTTTCGCATGAACTAGTCGCTATAGACACGGTATCTTCATTGAATATTCTCATGTTATTCCTTCCCGTTCGTACTTTGCCTATATATGACCTGGTTATGGTTGATATGTACAGTTTGTTCGCTATAAGTTTGCCTCGGGTCGCGCAGATAGCGAAGGGATATATATTCGGCATTCTTCGTGAAGAGAAGGCAGTTCTTCTCTTCAACTCTGTCGACCAGTGGCGTTCCCAATACATTTGTCGTTCTTACCATGTTCGTAATATAAGAAAATTTTTTGGGCAACAGTACTTACTTTATTACATGTAATAAACTAAGTAACAAAGATACAACAAGTCAAATACAAAATAGTAAATTAACATAAATTAATGGCCTATAAAATGAAGTCATCATATTCTATTATTACAAACATAAAGAACATTTCTTCAGTGAAGTAATGTTCATTTAATGGATATTTAAAAAGAAATAGATTAATTTACAATTCTTCTTCACTATCGCTATTTAAAAATAAATTATTGTCGTCTTCGTCGGATACTTAATTCGTTCAAATTTATAATTAATTGTTCAGTTTGTGTACCCACTATAGTTTCATTTTCTAAATAAAAATGTTCTTGTTTAATAACGTTTTCACAACACTTTTTCCAAAGCTCCTGTATGTGACATTGTTGAATTCCTCTTCTACTTTCACACTTTCACATCTTTTAAAGAAAATGTCACATTTCTTATAGCAACACCGTTTTTCACTTGTGCCCATATTAATGCTATAGGATTCAAATCCGGGTAAACGTAAAATTCTGTGTCCATGGTCTGTGAAAAGTGTGCCAAATTTATATGTAATGCGGTCCTTTTTATGACATTTTATAATATCGTACAGCTGGGGCTTTAACATTAGATGCGTGAATGGAAATTTTTTTTTCGGACTACCATTTTACCATTTCCTGCTTAAGAGAATTGTTGTTTGGCGCACGATTAATTTGCATGTTATGGTAAGGCGTGTTGTCGATGATAATTACGGAATCCTCCGGTAAATTCGGTAACAATTTATCTGTTATCCATTTTCCGTAATTTTCACCATTCATTTCATGGTGATAGTCCCCACTTTTTATACCCGACTGAAATATTGTCAAACAATTTGGTACAAAGCCACTTTCACCACCAGCATGAGTTATTATTAAACGTTGACCCTTTGAGATATTCGTATGCAGTCCTTCATTGGAATTATCACTCGACTGAGTATGTCCGGCGTGAATATATGTCTCATCGATATAAATTATTAATTTCCTATTTGTCGATAATATACAATTAATTGTAAATAATTAATTCGTAAAACTCGAATATCGTGTCTTTCAATTAAAACTTTACGATTATTTTTTGTGCTTCTAAACTTAAAATCCTAAATCATGTACAATATGATTTAAGGATATTTTATGTCCTTCCCATCCTAAGTCACTGTATAGCTTTTCACGTAAGCGTTACTCTTGTATTTTTGGTTTTGTGGAAATTATATATTATATTTCGAAAGACACACTTTTTAAAATCTTCTAAATGTCGCATAGTCGCCTTTCGATTACGCTACTTTCCTGGTGTTGAAATTTTCGTTTCACTTTCGTTACCTTCCTCTATAATTGTGGCTACCGTTCTTATGGACACTTTGGTTGCTGCAGACAATCTTTCCTTTATTTATTTCGATGACAAATTGCCATCAGATTTAAAGTATTTATACACATTGAAAATCAATTCCCTTGATTGGCTATGGATTACTTTACCATTTAAAAGCGAACTTTACTTTGGTAGTAAGTTGTTACGCCATTGATAGTACACAGACTGAAGGGTAGTGCCAAGGAATAAATGATTGTAGGCGCGTCTTAAGCAATAGCAACTATTTTTGGACAAGTGCGCATCTCATGGTCAGACAAATTCACCGCGAACAGACAGTAGGTAGGTGTTGGATGACTAAAAGGCCGTGACTAATTAACAAGATTGTTAATACAGTAATAGACTGCACGCGCACTATATTCACTTTAAGGGCCAAGTTATAATTTACAAGTTACAACTTCCTTTACTAAAGGTAAACGTAAGGGACATAAAATATATGTATAATCAATTTTGGAGGATGGAGATAAATGGAAGGGAGGGAAGTGCCGGTTATGTAATATATACGAGGTATAGGTAAAATTTCCATTGAAATAAATTTAAAATATTTGTATTTAGAGATAATATGGATGCTAATCCAAACTATTATGTAAAATTGGAAAATTTACGCCGCAAATTCACAAAATTTTGACGAACTTGAGCGAAAAAATAAGGAAAGCTTTTGTAAAATAAATTTTAATAATTGCGCCAGGTGTCGACTTAAGAAGCATCTTTACAGTCAGTATATTAAAAGGACTTGAGGATGAACGTAATGAAAAAAATGGTAATCACATCTGACCTTCACCTTCTATAAATACTCATTTATACCATCTCAAAATTAAATTTCTTGCAGACTTGATTCATGATGAACACTTTTATTTAAAAATGGCATATAATATGACCTAGAAATCTTTTAAAATAATACAAATTAATAATTAACGAAACTGACAATTTTAGGTTTGTCTAACCTAAAATCACCAAAAATAAAAAAAATAAAAATTGTTCTTATTAAATAAATTAAATAGACAACATGAAATTGGGCCTGAATCTAAATTCATTAAATTTGATTTAGTTTAATGCATATTTATGTATATACTTTCATTAGCATTCAACTCGGAATAATTCAAAACACTTTTAAGTAATTTAAGTGAACTAATTTGAATAGGATGACCTGAGTTAGTCAAAAATATGCTCGGTTACAGCACTTTTATCTTTTCTAATTGAACTGTAATGTGCTAAATGCTTCTTAAATCTAGTTTCAATTGGTCTACGTGTTTGTTTTCTATATATACTTTGGACAACTAGAACAAGATATTTCATAAATACCAGATTTTTTTATTGATATCAATCAAATCTTTGGGATTTCCTAGAAAATTTGCAGGACTATTAGAACTATTATGTTACTTTAAAATTATATTTATTTAAAACACTGTCTATACTTTATTTTGTTTTTATCTTGCGCTACTGAAGAAGGGGGCATAGCCTTAGAAATGCGCATCTAGCTACTTAATGGTTTTATAATTTGAATGACATTCTATAAAAAATGTATATCATTTGATTAATATGAATTCATTATTCTTCTAAATAGAAAATATAAAAATCGAAATAGAAAATGTAAATCTTTGTAAAAAGAAATCGAATCTTGTAAATAGAAAATGTAAATAAAAATTTAAACAGCAGCAAAAACAAATAAATGTAGATATGTACTTGCACTATTTCTGTTTCGGTTAGGATACGTTGATAATACGAGGTGTGTTTCAAAAGTAATGAGACTGTTTCAATAAAACTCTTTATTTATTTTATATTTACAATTCAACCTTATCACCTTCAAAATAGTTCCCTTCTGAGGCTCATAGCAGTGTTGGAAGTCGTTAGGTGGGATCGAACGAAGTTAGTCCGTCACGGTTTTCTGAATGACGTTTATAGTGCCAAAATGATGTCCCTTGAGTTGAATTTTCAACTTGGGAAAAAGGAAGAAGTCACAGGGTAATAGATCAGGTGAGTAGGGGGGCTGAGGAAGCACTGAAATTCCTTTTTGTGTCAAAAATTGCCTAATAGAGAGTACTGTGTGACAAGGTGCGTTGTCATGATGCAACATCCAACTTTCAGAAATGCTTGGTCTGACTCGAAGGACCCTTTTCCTTAGTCTCTCGAGAACTTCGCGATAAAACTGCTGATTGACAGTTTGCCCCGGGGGCACAAACTCCTTATGAACAATCCACTGACTGTCGAAAAAGCAAATGAGCATTGTTTTAATCTTGGATTTGCTCATCCGTGCTTTCTTCGGACGTGGTGAGTCGGGGGTGTGCCACGCCTGACTTTGGCGTTTCGTTTCAGGGTCGTATTCAAGTACCCAGGATTCGTCACCTGTGATCATGTTTTTTAGAAAATCTTTGTAAGTTTCAATGATCTGCAGAAGATCTGAACACACAGCTATCCGATGTTGTTTTTGCTCGGGTGTCAGGATTTTTGGAACCATCTTCGAACACACATTTCGCATGCCAAAATCCTGGGTTAACATGTCGTAGACAGTGGCAATGTTCAAATTCAATTCACTGTTGATCATTCTGACAGTCATTCGTCGATCAGACATCACAAAAACTCGCACTTTTTCCAAATTTTCGTCGGTTTTTGAACTGCGCGGTCGTCCTTTCTGATTTTTATCATTAACGTTTTCACGTCCCTCTAAAAAGGCCTTGTGCCTCCTAAAAACTTGAGCTTTCGATAAGACCTGCTCCCCATACGCTAGCGTCAATTTTTGAAGAGTTTCCGTTGCGGTTTCGGCAAGTTTGACACAAAACTTTATCGCATAACGTTGCTCCAATTTTGTTACGTCCATTTCCGTGACACACTTAAAAAACTAGCTTCACAAGAACAGGTAGTAAAAAAAGTGTAGTAGCAGTGGGTAGTTGAGACTTGTACTGGAGGTAGATCAAATGTTTATCTAAATGGTTAACAGTCGGGAAATCTTGGAATGTTGCCAAATCACGCACTGTGCATGCGTTCTCACTACTTTTTAAACTTACCTCGTATGTTTCGGAATGGTTAGTAAAAGAACCTTAATAATAGATATCCGGATATCGGAAGCGCTACCACAGAAGTATTCCTGGGTAAACATTCTTTAGAAATAGCTTCTGTAGATTTATCTAATATGCTGTGCTTTTGCTGGCCACAAATACAATATCAAAAGCCGTCCCTAAACAGCGTTCTATAACGAAAGACGTTTCGATATGAAAGGGCGGTAAAACTATCGTTGGGTATTACATGGGTCCACGCAAGTGTTTACATAAAGCTGTGGTAACAACGGCAACACCGTGCGATAGGACAGCATCTCTCTTCGGACTAGGCGGCGGTGGCAGTCACTTTAAGCGGCGGTTTTAGCGCCCGAAACATACGCGCTTCTGGTTCCAGTTGGTAATATAGTTCGTGTGGGACCGATGGTGAAACTTACCAGTTGCCAGATTATTAGATTGTTCACGCGATATCCTTAAAACAATATGTGAGCATTGTATGTGTGGGTTGTTCGTGTGCGATTATGTCCTCACCCTCTGCGTGATATACGATCTAATCCATAGAATTTATTATCAGCACAGCCGCTTTATCGGGAACGGAAAGGATTTCAGTTTGATTCGGTGGGATATGTGTGCAAACAACAAATTAGCCGTTCGGTTTACCCGTGCGTAACTACAGAATAATTTATTGATCACTATCCCGATTTTATCTACATCATTTAATACACATTTAATACATTGTATTTGTATTGAAATAGATAGCATATATATGATGTGTTTAATAAACAATTATTATACTAATATAGACTATCACCAAAATACCGTAACAAGCATTAAGTAGCTAGATGCGCATTTCAAGGACTATGCCCCCATCTTCAGTAGCACAAGATAAAACTAAATATAATACCTCTGTCACGAGTCGTGATATACTATTTTATATTTTATTTTTAGAAGTATTTTTTAGTATTTAAATAATATTTAACACCGTAGTGATAATTTTTAATATTATTATACTATTAAATTCAATAACTGAATTTATATAAAAAAAATTAACATACTATATAAATACATATACATCAATGGTCTAATTCCTGTGTGCTACGCAGAAGTCTAAATAGACCTTTAGAGATAAGAATAAAAGGGAAAATTTGTTGATAAAATTTGGAGGGAAAAAAAAGATATTGTACGAATGATATGATTATGGAAAAAAATTGTATGTGTGATATGATTATGTATAATATATGATATATAGAATAAAATTATAAGGAATATAGATTATAGTTATATAATAATAAGGTATAACTCATGAAGGTGTCTTAACAATCATAGTGGTTTTTAAAGAATTTATTTTAGATCTTATTCGTTGTGTAAGTTGGCCTAAGGATAAAATCATGTGCCATTATCATATATATATATATATATATATATATATATATATATATATATATATATATATATATATAAATAAATCTTCACTAAAATTGCTTGGACATGTTTTCCAAATATAAACCTTTTTACATCTAAGTATTACACGAGTTATTAAAAAAATCAATATTAACGTTCTCACTAAATAATAAATAATCTGTATGGTGCTTTAAAATATGAACAACAATGCAGTCGTTCATAAATTTTAAAACTTATATTAAATAAATATTATTAATTAAATATTAAAACTTATATAGTGCTTAGAATTTGATGTGAAAAATATAAATTATAAACTTATAATTTATAAAAATTATAAAAAAATAAACAGGGGTGCCAGGAAGTGCAAGGATGAGCCTTATATCTTACAAGGCTTAATATTTGATTTATTATTATTATTATTATAAATTTGCACAATTACGTATAATGGTCTTTTGCTATGAAGTTTTCATTGTGGAAATTCTTCCATTTATAACTTTAGAGATATCTCGAGAAAAAATATTTGAATTTCGAAATTAAGTATGTATATGGTGATACGTTTAGCTTTAATCCCATTTGTATTGTATCGATGAAACTTGAAAATTTTCTGCAGTACGAACAAAAGAATAATTTCTATTGTATTTGCAAGTTTTAAAGAATATATATTCTAGAATCGAAAGATTTTATGGCTGGGATATAATAAGCTATAATTAATATTATTTTACTAAAACAGAATATTTCTTTGATTCGTCCATTCGTCCAAAAAATATATATTCAGGGATGAGATGTCATTCTAGTTTAGGATATTATTAAGACTGTAATATAGGAATAAGATAATAATTATATGAACAAACATAGAACTTCATTTAACTGAAATTATTGCTAATAGGGTAATTCTTCAACACAATATATTGTATCTATTTAATAAATATAGTTTTACATTTTGTTCGATAACTGAAGTTCCAGGCAGACAAGTATTTTGTTTGATAATTACATTACTAAAACTTCCGTTTCAATTAGGTTGATTAAGGTAAACTTATTTATTGTATTAGATCAACTATTTGAGAACATTCAATATGTATATATACTGCACAGCATTGTGTAGATTTTTTTTATTTAACTCTACCCGTATTGCTCTTACACGATTTTTAACGTGTTCGTAAAACTTGTAAGGCTTGTGATCCGAAAGTAAAACTCTATTCGATTCGAATGCTCCTCTGAAACTAAACACTGAAACTTAACTTTTCTAAGTTAACTTAATTAAAAAAATATCTGGAATGATCTTTAACCAAGCAATAAAATTGTATGTGTTAATAATTGTTGTAGTTGGTGCTTCCAATATTTTTAGAATCGCAATATTTTTACCTGGGATATGATTTTTAATATTTGTGCCAAACTCTGCTTATGATTTTTTTGTTTAATTTTCATTCGGACGGTGCGCGCTTTCTGTGGAGGCAAATTTGAGGGATTTGTTTCATTCCTATTTCATGCCTGGATAAGTTACGTTACATTAAACTCGAATCCAGGTCGAATAGTTTGGACCTGAGTTCATTATTGGAATTCTACCTGCCAGCCGCATTTGGCCAATAGTTATTGGCTGTATAGTCCATCAAATTTAGTGGCGTCAATATTCCAGTAAGGAAAAAGATGTAAAATTGTTACAAGAAAGAAAATGTGTAGAAGACTTGTATGGCTAAGTTTTTTAAATATTTTTACACTACAATTGTGAAGACGACGCACATTTCAATTGCGTGTTCTATGCCGAAATTTTCCATTTTTTGTAATATATAAGAAACAATGTGTGCAAAAATAGAAATTGATTATATTGAAATTTTTTAATTTCTAATTATAAAATTACGAAATTTCTAGATGAAACTTGATGAATAATTGTTCAACCGAATTCATTATTAACAAAACTAGCACTTCTATTTTGCTAATTATTAAACAAAAATTATGATACCAACAAATTTCTGACTACGTTACAGAAAAATGCGCTGTTGCGAAAACGTTATCGAAAGATCACAATTCACACAACACTTTCTGAAAAATTGTTTTACCATTATCGTATTTGGCAGGAAATGTTAACTGCACGTATATATAGATATATATGGACATCGAGGCTGCAGCGCAAATTGATAAATTGAATTAATTCGTAAATTGCTGCAAAAAAATGTCATTTTGGAAAAATACCGAAACAATAAATATAATATCTTCACAAAAGTGCTCAAATGAAATACATATAAGCGATTCAGTCGATTTGAAATTGGATAAATTGCTCATGGACATGTAAGAGGCAACGTGCCAAGAAGCAATTTTGAAAGGGATAATAAAAAGAGCAGTCATATGTACCAAATAAATAGACATCAGTTTGTCTTTGTACTAGAATTATATTAGCTGTTGACATGTTATATACGAATATCAACGGACGGACTTATTAAAGTTAAATAGTGTGCGAGGGTCCAAATAATTTCTAAAACCCATTTCGGTTCGATTTTAATCATCACCATTCATACATTCAACAGTTCTGACAAAATTGAAACTTTACGTCTTGCAAGACAACTTATGTCTTGAATTTTTCTGAATTTTTCAGAAGTACCTCTTTCACTGGAGTTACAAAGAATCTCTTAGGCAATTCTTTTAGGTAATTTTTTGTAATTTTTTGCATCCCAGTAGTCTATGAATTGTTGGGTGTCTCTTCTGGAGTGTAAAGGCGTTGGCGATTTCTGATTAAAGCTTAAAGATTAATCTTTAATATGCCAATTGAAAGCCAGGTGCGATTTTGATTTAAAATATCACAAGAATTCAGTAACAATTACACTTGTGCCATACGCAAGCAATTCTCAAATCGCCAAATCTTTGTATCTACCATACGCATGACAAGTAAAAGAAATTCGGCCATTAAAAGCTCTTTCTATGCGTATTTAATCAATTGTCATTTCAATTGTATATGAAAACCCTTATTACAATTCGTGCTCGTATTTAATCCTGCATTTGCCATCAATCTGTATTTCACCGTTCAATGTTCGAAAACTTTGCAGTTCCTTTATGCATTTACGCTGACAAGTTAAGCGAAGTAGTATTGTCGCGAGGGCAAAATATTGTGCCCCGTGAATTGTATCAGAATCGAAACCGAAACTGAATCAGCGCATTCAGCGTGCACTGAAGACGGAACTAAGGTAATATATACGAGTATGGCGAAACGATAATCGCAAATCGGCTACCTCACTCTGCACCAAGTCTCAATGCACTCAGGAAACAATAGGTAAACCGTCGAAACTAATCAGCGAATGGTGGTGCACAATTTCCTGCAGAATCCAACCCCTCTTCCGATCACAAGCTCAAGACCTGGCCATAGTCGATTGTCTGCTAAATCACCAGTGCCGACTAATCCACTGATAAATGTTCACCAAATACAATGCACTACACAACTGAAAGAGCTCTCTATAAACACGGGATTATCGCACGATATATTTCAAGTGTAATTTGAAATATCGCAAAGTTTGAAGTTGCTAAAGCAAGCAACGCTTGACTAAATTGATTCTAACACATGGCGATGTACGTTCGGTGTTTGTTCTTGGAAGATATTGTTCGAGAAGAAAGCACACTTCTATTAAAACATCAACGTGGCACATATTTACAAAACTATATCCTAACTTCGATATCACCGCTGTTTTGGGGGACTTTATTTGCCAACTTAAAGAGCGATTGTATTTGCTCTTCTTCGCTACAATACTACGTTTTTCTCATAATATTTCTGACTTGTAATTTACTGCGACGCAAGCTATTTTATGTTACGCATACACGATTCGGAAATTTATTAATATATTTCTCGTACAATCATAAATGATTATGTAGGTCATCTAGGCAAACATTCTACTTGCGCAGAAAGAATGGAAAATGTATTGGTAAAAGAAGCGTACCATGATAAATGATTTGAGAGCTATAACTCGGTCAGAAACTTTAGCTAACTAAAAGGGTCGCTTTCTGCCAGCAGCTCTTCATAGATAGATTTTGTGGTTTGTTTCTCCACAAGATACTATATCACATGCAGATCCTGCACGGACGATGCTGACACGCTCAAAATAGTTCAACAAACGTTCGATTGTCGGGATGAAAAACCTATAAAGTTTTACATTAGGAATATAAGAGGAATATTCATCAAGATGACATTGGAGTGAACTTGTTTTCCACTCACATAATTCAACCAAACAAACAATGTTACGATTAGTTTATTTAACACCTTTTTGGTTGGTCCATCCAATTTTTAAATGTATTCGTTTTAGTCTTAATACTTCCAAAATATGTAATTAATTATAAAATATTATTGAGTGATTTGATTGTTTGTAATCTCAAAAATAGTTACTTGACGATTTCTGGGTGACATTTTATTCAAACTATATATTACAAAATAGGATTAACAAAAATAGTAAGATCGCTCTTAGTTACAAATTATATCACAGTTAATAAAATTAATTGTACCGATATCTCTTCTATATTTGACTATAAGATTCGCATACGTCCCAGCATTTCTTTGCTTTTGCGTGCTTTTTATCTACATGAGCAATACAAACAACAAGCAAACTTTTATACGAAAACTGCGGAAGTATATTGGACAATTCTAAGGCCCGAAGCCGATAAACGATGACCATTCATACAAACGTTTATAGATTTGATAATGCAAGGTAAAGTGGGTTTAGTAATGTGTATTTATTTTGTTTTATCTTATGCTACTGAAGATAGGGCCTAGCTTTCAAAATGCGCAGCTACAAACAGGCTGCTAGTACACAATTATATTGTGTATCAATTTTAGTGTCTCTCTAACACACGGAAATAGTTTAGCCAGCAATAATTTTGCAAACAAATAAGTGAAGGAATAGCAGTTAGAAACTTTTATGATCAGATGCGCGTGTTTGAATCGCACAAAGAGATGATATTTTTAAAAAACATTCCACTTGAAATGCATTAATTTAACCTTGCAGTCTTTGTTTACATTCATGTTATCTTTTGGGATTTTGAAGTACCATGTCAACAAATATTTTTCAGTTTAATAAAATCTACGAGTTTTGCTTTTAGAACTTCTTCGAATATTTGCATTTTTTCATCATATCAGCGCGTCACTTGACGAAAGAAATAAGTCCGAACTATGTCGACCGAATATCTTCAAGTATTTTTGAACTTTGCTTTTCAGAATTTCGCAAAGAAGGTTTGCGGTTTAGTGTGTAATAAACGTCAGTTCTTCCTCGTGTAAAAGTGTCAAATAATATATCCTGCGTATGCTATCCATGAAGAATGATGAAAGTTGAAAGTGGAAAAGATCTCGCTATTTGTTGTTTGGTCTATGAGCAGTGTTTGTCTGTCAAGTTTCCAATTTACCCTCGCAATGTGTTGCTGCTCTTGGAATACAATCGCACTTACTTGAGAACTTTGAAGAATATAACCTATATAAAATATAATCACTAGTCCAAATCAATAACGGCAAGAATAGATGTAGAAATCGCTTATGATGGTTCTCTTTCCCTTTTTTGTTTTGTTAACAAACTTGAAATTAATGTCTCCGAAGAACTTGATCGATAATGATAAAGTATTCTCAAAAATAAGTTAATATTATGGATGCACCACACATTCTTTCTTCCGAATTAAATCGAAAGAAGTTTGTTGGAAACGCAATTCTCGATGAAACAAGGTCAACAATCAAAAAACACGGCAAATCGATTTTCGAGCTTTTAAAACAATTTAAAAATACACAATTATATCAATTTATTACAGAAATGACAACATATTTCATTAAATAATTCTAAAAATTATATAACGTATAAAACACATTTGATAAATGTAAAACATCATTAAAATGTATTGATAATAAAACTGTTCTTTCATAAACTTTTTCAGACTTTTCACATGAACCTGCAAATATTTCATAAAATATATCGAAATAAATGCATATATGAAAATATAGGAAAAGTAAATAAAAATGAAGCAAATAATTCTGCAAAAGCGCATGGATGCTTCTTTTACATCGGGTCAATTCCCGTTTGTTAATCTGTTCGGAATCATGGAACATTTATACCAGCTCGTGTTTCAATATCATATTTTTGTGTATGGATAAAAAGATAATGCTGGATGGTTCATCCAACCCTCAAATACTTCAGCAACAGCACAGATATACTTTATATACGCAGAAAAGATATACGCAATTTCGACACATATAATGTATGATTCTCTTCACAACATGAATGGACCAACATACATATATGTATTTTTATCAGATATTTTCCTAATAATATTTCACTAGGTAAAGGAAATATGGACACAGTATTCAGTTCTTTTAGGGAATTCATTGAGGTGCCTTCAATATTACAAGAATGCAAAAATTGAGTAGGGAAACTTTTTTAATACACAGCGAAGTTGATCACAAAGTAAAGTGAGGCCAGAGCAAATTATTTTCTGTTACATTTATATACAGATTTACTCTGCCGTGCAAATGCACGTCAGAGTAAATCAGAGTTATTACATATCCGCTGAAGGATATGTAATAACATTAATATTCATTACATTCATTGATGATCCTATTGAGATCACAACAAATTTTCCGATATTTTTAACTTTTAGCTGAAAGATAAATAAAAATAAAACCCGAACCGAAGCGACTACACATCTGATTTTTGATGTGAAAGTAGTTGTCGAAAAAAATATTGTACAAAATCCTTTTTTCTAATTTGCGTTTCTAATAGAGCTATTAACGAACCCAAATGAGTTCATTTATAGCGAATTTGAGTTCGCTTATAGCATAGGGCAATTTAGTGTTTCAAAGTTGGTAGCTCTGCTTGCCAGTTATCAAACGTCAAACTACAATAGAAAGCAACAAATAGTTTGATTTTAATTTTGTCCCTGAAATGTACAATTGTATGTCAAACTACAAGAGAAAGCTACAAATACGTTAATTTAAATTTATTTGACAATTTATTTCAAAAGTTTCAAATGTGCCAATAGTTACTATCAACAATCAAAAATTCCCTAAAATTTTAAATTTCGATTTTTTATTTAAAAAGGGCATAAAAGACGCAAATTATAAAAAATAGTATAAAAAACTCATTCCATAAGTCATTTATAACATTCGTTCTTTAGAAAACGAGGTGCGTCGCAATCGTGCAATGAACTGGTGCAATAAAACCTGCCTTGAAATAATTTGTCGTCTGCATAGTTGATTATTTTATATGTATTTCTTATATTTCGTGGTCGTTCGAGCAGAAATCACTAAGTCCATTTTTTGATTTTTGGTGGTGGTGGGGAGGTTTTTTGATATTGTGCAAAGTACCATTTAAAAGTACGCGTGAAATAGGTTTCTGTTTCAACTGTGCCTTGAAAAATAAAATTTACAAGACAAATTGAATTTTAAATGCTAATTTACACAAATTGAACGACGACGATTTATATTATGAGTATCATTTATATATATTTAAAAAAGGAGCGGCCCTAATATACTACCTTGTGGCACTCCTAAATTTAATTTTAGTGGATCCGATTTGAGCTGAGTATTATCAAATTTTATTTGTACAATTTTTTCACGATCATTTAGATATGATTTCAACCATGTTAAAGGATAGTGCCATATTGTGATAGTTTCGATAAAAGGATTTCGTGGTTAACACAGTCGAAAGCTTTGGAAAAATCGAATTACTTTATCTTTATTTTCGAAAGCTTCAGTTACAAAATTGACTAACTCTAAAATTGCAGTTTCTATGCTTTTCTTTTTTAAGAACTCGTGTAATATATTAAATTGGTTTAAGAATTTTACTAGCCTTTAAAATATAATTTTTTCAAAAAAATTTGAGAAAATTGATAAAAGACTGATTGGTGGATAATTTTCAAAAATTTCAGAGCAACCTTTTTTGAAAACGGGTGACAGCAACATATTTTAATTAGTTAGTTAGTTAAAGAGTCCGCAATCCTAAAGATTGGTTGGAAACAGCACGCCATGCCGATCTATCCTGAGCTAATCCCTTCATCTCCCTATAGCTATTCATCTCAACGTCTTCAACTATCTGACTCACATACTCCAATCTAGGCCTACCTACCCCTCTCTTTCCCTCCACTCTACCTTCTATGATCAATTGCATAATCCCCCCATGCCTAAGAATATGCCCTACTAATCTGTCTCTCCTACGCTGTAACACTCTCCAAATACTTCTCTTCTCCCCTACTAACTCTAGTACAGCTTCATTTGTTACTTTATCTTCCCAACCAATCCTCATCATCCTCCTATAACACCACATTTCGAATGCTTGTAATCTACGCTTCTCTTCCTTTCCTATAGTCCACGCCTCACACCCGTACAGTGCTACACTCCAAACATATACCTTCAGTAATCTTTTTCTAATACCCAAGTCAATATTTGATGTTAAAATCTGTTCCTTTTCTACGAATGCCTTCCTACCCTGTGCTATCCTACACTTTATATCTACCTTGCTTCGATTATCTTTTGTGATTCTACTGCCTAAATAACAAAAATCTGACACTTCTTCGATTCTATTATCTCCTATTGTGATCCTGATTTTTCTACTGCATTCCTTTTTGTCACACCTCATCACTTTAGTTTTACCTATATTTATTTTCATGTTAAAATCCCTAGTCAATACTGCCTGCATACCATTCAATACCCTTTCTAAATTCTTTTCGCTTTCTTCCAATATAGCTATATCGTCGGCGAATCTCAACATATATATTTTCTCTCCCTGTACATTCACACCTACACTATACTCTTCTTTTACTTTGTTTATTGCATCTTCTATATATAGATTAAATAATAACGGTGAAAGTGTACATCCCTGCCGAACTCCCTTCCCTATTTTTGCTACCTCTTCTTCCCCCTCAATTCTAACTAAGGCAGTTTGGTGTTTATATAAATTAAAAATTATTCTCCTGTCCTTATAATCTATACCCGTTTCTTTTAAAATTCTAAACATTATGTCCCAATCTACATTATCAAATGCCTTTTCTAAATCTACAAAAGCTATGTTACCTTTCCTACCCTCATTCTTTTTTCTACTACCGTTCTTATTGCTAAAATCGCCTCCCTCGTCCCTCTGTTTTTCCTAAAACCAAACTGATCTTCTCCTAGCCTTTCCTCTACTTTATTTTCTAATCTCCTATAAATAATCTTTAACAATATCTTCGATGCATGTGATAGTAGACTAATGGTCCTATAGTTCTCACACAAATTAGCTCCTATTTTCTTCGGCATTGTTACTATTCTACTACGCTGAAAATCCTGTGGTACTTCTCCCTTCTCATATATTTTACAAACTAACCTGTATAATCGCTCCTGCATTTTCCCCTGCGTGTTTTATTAATTCGGCTGGTATCATATCAATCCCCGCTGCTTTGTTATTCCGTAAATCATTTAATGCTCTATGAAACTCTGACCTAAGTATGCTAGGACCTAAGTCATCCTCATCTATCTGTTCCACACTTTCTAGCTCCTCCATGTCCTGCCTACCTTTATATAAATCTTCAAGATACTCCTTCCATCTTCTAGCTTTTTCCTTATTTTCTGTGAGTTCCTTACCCTGCTTATCACATATAATGTTACCCTTTGGTTTTACTTTAGAAAAATGTGACTTAATTTTCCTGTAGCCCAAATCTACTTTACCTCTTCTCATATCCTCCTCAATATCCTCACAATTTCCTTTTATCCACTCTTCTTTCGCTAGCTTGCATTTCCTATTAATTAAGTTCCTTAGTTCCTTATATTTTTTTCTGTCCTGCTTCTGTGTTTCCAATTTTAATTTTCCTTCTTGCTTCTATCATTTCAACTATTTCTTCCGTGATCCATTCCCTCCTACCTGCCCTTTTCTTTGTGCCTAATACTTCATTTGCTGCTGTAGTTAACCCATTTCTGATTTCCCTCCATTCGCAATCTATGTCGTTCCTAGATGTTCTATTAGTCATGATTTCTACTTTCTGCTTGTACTTTTCACATACATCAGCTAATTTTAACCTATCGACATCTACTCTGACCTGTTTAGACATCTGTAATTTCTTGAATTTGACCTCTGAGTCCAGGACTACTAAATTATGGTCACTATCAATATCTGCTCCAGGGTAACTCTTACAATTCTTAATCTGGTTCCTAAACCTCTCTTTAACCAGTATGTAATCTATCTGATACCTCCTTATATCTCCTGGCATTTTCCACGTATATATCCTGCGCTTGTGATTCTGAAAAAGCGTGTTTGCTACCACTAGCTTATTCCTAATACAAAACTCTACCAATCTATCCCCTCTATCATTACGTGTTCCTATTCCATATTCTCCTACTATTGAAACTTCCTTTCCCTTACCTACTACGGCATTCCAATCTCCGATTACAATTAGATTATCCTGTCCTTTAACGTTTGCTAACCTAGATTCAATCTCCTCATAAATGGATTCTACCTCCTCATCATCGTGACTTGAAGTTGGCATATATACTTGCACTATAACTGTGTCCGTTGGCTTCGTGTCTAATCTAATAGTTATAATTCTATCACTAACTTGGCAATAACTCTTTGCTCTACATCCCAACTTTCTATTCATTATAAAACCTACACCGGTATGCCCATTATCTGATGCTGTGGTTATTAATCTATATTCTCCTGACCACGTATCTACTTGATCTTTCCCCCTAACTTCACTAATCCCTACAATCCCATTACAGTTAAGAAATCTTAATTTAATAAAATTATTGAAAATAAAATAAAATTATTGAAAGCTTGAAACGAATTATTAATTATATATCTTAAATGAGTTACAACACTCGAAACTGAAGGTTTTAAAATAATTGTTGGGATTCCATCAAGATTTTAGAAAGAGGAAATAATAACACATCCTCAATCGACTGAAAAAGAATACATTTTTCGCAAACTTCACATAATTGTATATACTCATAACACATTAATATATAACATATCAAAAAAGAAATAATTTATTGAAATTGTGCAGCAAAAATATGAGTTTTTAGATAACATCTTATTGATGTTGGATTTTCATTCGGTAGGATGATACATACATATCGGAACATGCCTTCATTGTGCGTGTCGAAAAGGTGTCCGCAGTAATAAAGAGATAATGCTATCTTTGTGAAATGTCAGTTCATATTTGCATTGCACATTGCCTATTATATTCCAACGTAGACTGATGATGATGATGGCAGCAACGGTGTACGAAACGTAGCAATGCGATAGAGTGAAGCTGGAATACAGTAATGTAGGAACGAAGTTTTTTGAATAAATGTATATGAGGTCCATATATGGCGGTGCTATGTATGAGGAAATGTAAAAAAGCAGCAGTTGACAGCTTGAAAAAGATTATATACACAGTGGATAATAGAATTTAACTTGCTCCGCCCAAAATAACTACGCAAAGAAATATATATAATTATGGTATTTAATGTTTCGAACGGATAATCACATTTACATCATATATAGTCAATTAAATTTGTTATATTTCACTTTGTTTTTTCTATTCCACTGAGCTTTGAAAAATTAGCTACATGCTCTAAGCTATGATAATTACCATCTCTCGATATTTATTCTGTATTAAACATCATTGTCCTTAAATATGCATGCACTTTCAGAATTTTTATCTTAAAAATTGTTTCGTTATTATAAGCTATTATTATGATTATGACACACATGTGTGCTATTTGTTTTGAGAATTCTTATCAATTCTTATAGATTACATGTAAAAGTAAAACTTTGCGTCCAAATGTTTGGAGACTTAACATGACCTCTTCTTTGATGACCGTATTTCAGCTAGTGTCATTTAAAAGAATATAAATATTACAATATATTTTCTACATTTGCATATTGCATATTTGCACCCTATATATATGGCATATATAGAAACAACACAATACATTTATGCATTCAGGATTTCATTATTAAAGTGTCATAATGATAATTCATTCTTGTAAGTGAGTGTTTCAACACTTTCAAATTATGTCTTCGCATATGTATAGCTATAGTCGAAACTTTAATTCTGCACAGTTGGCATAATATATTTTCACTATTTTCCCATTATTATTCGTAACTAGTCACATTTATTATACGCAAAATTGCTTGGTTAAGTAATGTTCAGCAATGATAAAGTACAATGTGTCTTTTAAACTATTAAATTGTTTCCTGTGCAGAAGCGCGTGAACATATATTTGTGATAATATCTACATCCCAAAAAATATATAAAATGTTAGAACGAAGCATGTATATCAAAAAAGAAATTTTAACACGTTATGTTTTTCTACAATTTTTTTGTTATTATTCTTCTGTGAAATTAGCAACGAAAACGCAACGAAATCGCAACGCAATACGGATTGTACGGAACGGATAGCGAAGAGAAAATAATAGCTTAGGGCACCCTTCTATTCTGATCAAAGTTTGGTGCCGTGATATTTCTCGATAAGGGTAGAAATAATTATTATGTTTTGCATTTACTTGTGCAGTGTATACAAAGTTTGCATTTATTCATATCACCGCTCTAAAAGTGGTGGGGCTAAATTGTTTATCAGTGTCTAATAGCTTTGGGGTACCTTTCTATTCTGAGCAAAGTTTTGTGCCGTGATATTTCTCGATAAGGCTAGAAATAATTATTATGTTTTGCATTGACTTGTGCAGTGTATACAAAGTTTGCATTTATTCATATCACCGCTCTAAAAGTGATGGGGTTAAATTTGTTATTAGTACCTAATAGCTTGGGGTACCCTTCTATTCTGAGCAAAGTTTGGTGCCGTGATATTTCTCGATAAGGCTAGAAATAATTATTATGTTTTGCATTGACTTGTGCAGTGTATACAAAGTTTTCATTTATTCATATCACCGCTCTAAAAGTGATGGGGTTAAATTTGTTATTAGTACCTAATAGCTTGGGGTACCCTTCTATTCTGAGCAAAGTTTGGTGCCGTGATATTTCTCGATAAGGGTAGAAATAATTATTATGTTTTGCATCGACTTGTGCAGTGTATACAAAGTTTGCATTTATTCATATCACCGCTCTAAAAGTGGTGGGGCTAAATTGTTTATCAGTGTCTAATAGCTTTGGGGTACCTTTCTATTCTGAGCAAAGTTTGGTGCCGTGATATTTCTCGATAAGGGTAGAAATAATTATTATGTTTTGCATCGACTTGTGCAGTGTATACAAAGTTTGCATTTATTCATATCACCGCTCTAAAAGTGATGGGGTTAAATTTGTTATTAGTACCTAATAGCTTGGTGTACCCTTCTATTCTGAGCAAAGTTTGGTGCCGTGATATTTCTCGATAAGGGTAGAAATAATTATTATGTTTTGCATCGACTTGTGCAGTGTATACAAAGTTTGCATTTATTCATATCACCACTCTAAAAGTGGTGGGGCTAAATTTGTTATTAGTACCTAATAGCTTGGTGTACCCTTCTATTCTGAGCAAAGTTTGGTGCCGTGATATTTCTCGATAAGGGTAGAAATAATTATTATGTTTTGCATTGACTTGTGCAGTGTATACAAAGTTTGCATTTATTCATATCACCGCTCTGAAAGTGATGGGGTTAAATTTGTTATTAGTACCTAATAGCTTGGTGTACCCTTCTATTCTGAGCAAAGTTTGGTGCCGTGATATTTCTCGATAAGGGTAGAAATAATTATTATGTTTTGCATTGACTTGTGCAGTGTATACAAAGTTTGCATTTATTCATATCACCACTCTAAAAGTGATGGGGTTAAATTTGTTATTAGTACCTAATAGCTTGGTGTACCCTTCTATTCTGAGCAAAGTTTGGTGCCGTGATATTTCTCGATAAGGGTAGAAATAATTATTATGTTTTGCATTGACTTGTGCAGTGTATATAAAGTTTGCATTTATTCATATCACCGCTCTAAAAGTGATGGGGTTAAATTTGTTATTAGTACCTAATAGCTTGGTGTACCTTTCTATTCTGAGCAAAGTTTGGTGCCGTGATATTTCTCGATAAGGGTAGAAATAATTATTATGTTTTGCATCGACTTGTGCAGTGTATACAAAGTTTGCATTTATTCATATCACCGCTCTAAAAGTGGTGGGGCTAAATTTGTTATTAGTACCTAATAGCTTGGTGTACCTTTCTATTCTGAGCAAAGTTTGGTGCCGTGATATTTCTCGATAAGGGTAGAAATAATTATTATGTTTTGCATTGACTTGTGCAGTGTATACAAAGTTTGCATTTATTCATATCACCGCTCTAAAAGTGATGGGGTTAAATTTGTTATTAGTACCTAATAGCTTGGGGTACCCTTCTATTCTGAGCAAAGTTTGGTGCCGTGATATTTCTCGATAAGGGTAGAAATAATTATTATGTTTTGCATCGACTTGTGCAGTGTATACAAAGTTTGCATTTATTCATATCACCGCTCTAAAAGTGGTGGGGCTAAATTTGTTATAAGTGTCTAATAGCATGGGGTACCTTTCTATTCTGAGCAAAGTTTCGTGCCGTAATATTTCTCGATAAGGGTAGAAATAATTATTTTCTCTTCACTATCCGTTTCGTACAATCCGTATTTCGTTGCGTTTTCGTTGCTGGAATTCGTTGCTAGTTTCACACTGAGGTCAATATTTTTCCATGGACTGTAAGTAAATTGAACGATAAATCTTATTGCTAAACCTTGAAGCTTTGAATAAAGATCTTTAGAATTATCTTACCGCTTAATGCAAATAGAGATAATCATTAAGGGCTGAACAAATCATCGCCGTTTAAAATCAACTCATAAATAACGAAAGTTTTCTTTCCCTACGGTAAGCGCTTCTCTCCCATTTTCTTCTTCCACCCCTTTGAAATATACACAAGCATACATCAGTTAAGGAATAAACCCAAGCGAAATAACAACTAATTTACCTAAATTGTTCCCTTTCGGAATAAATATTAGAAAAATCGTTTAGAATTGGTAAAGTATACTACAATATTGATTTAAATTTTGCATATTAATAATGGACTTAAAAATATACACGACATTTTACTATAAAACTATAAAACGCTGATAATTAATATTATAGAATATTATAGATAGTGATAATGATAATGTGAACATTTCTAATATAGTTTCAAAGTACACAATTGTACTACACGCATGTTCTTTGTACGAATACTATCTGGTTATCTAGAGTGCGTTTAACGACCAGGAAGAGTTATTGTTTTAATTTCGGACTAATTATTGGATAAAGTCATAAAGATTCCCAACAGAAATTTCTTGGTATTATACGGCATGTCGTATATATACCATCTAATCCTCTTGCTTTAATAGTACAATGGCATTGAGAGAATTAAATATAACCACTCTTAATACTAAAATCCTCTTTGCACGCATTTGCTAAAAAAAAATGTATGAATAAAAATACATGATGTGCGAAATTTAAAAATGCTTCCATTTTTCCAATATTTGCTTCGCTTTCATTTCTGGTCTGTATTGAAGTACCCAATAGGTTATATAATAACAGAATTAATTTTCAGTAAAATATTTTATCAAGAGAAAAAATGACGTCAATTTTTATCACCCACTTTATGGATGCGGGATAAAAAACATATCGATCCAGTTTCAAAACCGGATTGATTTCTGCACAAATCTTTCTCTTCTTGTAGTGCCATTAGTGAACGTTGGCGATGATGACTTTATTAACTGCGGATCGGAACAGTTGGGCTGTAGATTTGTTAGACCATTCTCTGAGATTTTTAAGCTATGATGTTCTTCTTCTACCAGGAGGTAGAAGATGTCTCCCTTGTATTTTTCCCTGTATTATTTGTCGTAGAACTTTGTATTTTTCCTGATTCCTCATTACATGTGCGAAATATTGGAGTTTCATGGTTTTTACAGCTACAGCAATCTCTTTCTCTTTTTAGACTTCTTCATTTGTTATTCGGTCCATCCAGCTAATTTTTAACATTCTTCTATATAGAATATCAACCTCGCTATTATAGGATTTGGAATTGAAAGTTTTCGCTTAAGAATAGGCTTAATAAGGTTATACATGAAAAATTATGTCTTTGTAATTTGATACGAATTTATTAAGCGGATCTTTTTTAATTTCTTGATAAGGTCCATTAGAAATGAGAATATCACATCTATTTCAATAATCACTTTGTCTAAAATAACTAATTTATTTCCCTTATCAGCCTTTAAGTAAAAACATTCTTTTTGTTTGAGTCCTTTAATAATGTTGTATTCCGGTTTCTTTACAATTTTTAAATTTGATTCAATTTGGCGTAAGCAGTCATTTCTTTCTAAAAATTTTATTTGTATCATGAGTGAATTATAACGCACTTTCAATACCAGCTACATATTGTTCAAAGGAGGTTTTATATAACTCAAATTATGCTTTAAACCTTTATTCAAAAAAGCTAGTTTATCATTATTAATAGATACATACATCTAGCTACTTAATGCTTTGAGTTACGGTATTTGGGTGATATTCTATATTATAATTTAACACCGTAGTGATAATTTTTTAAATTCTTCTATACGTCCACATTTCGAAAGCCTCAAGACGCTTCATTGACTGGTTAGATATTGTCCACGATTCGACTCCATAACGTACAATCGAGAACACCAGATATTTCAGGAGTCTTCATTTTCTGGAGATATCTGGAGCACAATACACTTTTTTTGTTTTATAAAAGGGGCTCAATTCGATAAAAAAGAAATTTGGTAATTTTGGCATATGGCACAAATTTACAGCACCATAAATATTTTTTCTTTCGTTGTATACGCTGGATATTATCAAGTGCGTACTAAACATGACCATGTCCTTTCAAACGCACTGAACGACATATCGGTGACGTGAAGCGGACATTTAGTACCTCTCGGTATAGTTTTGGATTCGCTGTTTATACGAGGCCTCGTAGGCGAGCGCTCGACTCCAGTAGGCAACAGCAATGGAGAATGGCAAAGGGCTTCATCCAGTCCACACGGGTCCGGGGCTTCAACGGACATATTCAAGCCTCTGCACACGGCCCTTTCTAGCTGAAAGCCTGGGCTGCTGCAAATTCTCTCTCTTAGCCCTTCGCTCCCTGTGCCTTTCATTCTGCGTTTTATAGCTGGTATACCAGTAAATTTTATGTTAGCAGATCTATAGATATACTACATGTATAGCTGCTGCCGAATTAATCGCACGGAGTTATGATGAAACCCATAAAATACATATAGAAAATGCACAAAATGTCCCTACATTTGCTATATGCCAAAATCGGCGATACGTTATAGAAGGTATACCATATGTTCGTCCTATTGAATTACACGCACCCACGTTATCGCAGGTCGTATATTTACAGCTGCAATATAATGCAGTAAAATATCTAATAGAAATCGCAATAAGAGATATATGAGCCATTTTATATGCTGTACTGGGCTTCGGTAAAGTGTGTAATTGTTGTATCGATGTTACTAAATCTAAATCGAAAGCCATACCGCTTGGTAATAAACATTTCTATCGATTATTGATCGTCAAAAGTACCTTCATAAATATGACACCCTCCCTGTTTTTGATTTCGTACCACAAGGTTACCCTACAAATGTAACTACGTATTTTTTATTTTTTATTGAACATTTATTTCGATTGTTTCTCTGTAGCTTTTCTACATTATTTTTATTTCGTTTTTGATTTAGATTTGGATTTCGGTAATCTTTGCACAGCTCCCGAAAGCGAGGCAAAATTATTCCTTCTCGAAAGGATTTCTTTCATTTATCATTGACGGAAACTGTTCGTTCATCCATGTTAAACTGTAAGTATTTCAATTTTGTCTTATTTTATATATCAATCGACATTAGAACGGCGCATGTCTAAAAAAATTGTGTTTTCCATCGAATTTTAATACTAATTATTATCAATATTATACGTAAGCTTCTAAAATTAAGTAGATATGCAATTAAAGTGTTGGGTTGGATAAACAAAAAGAGAATTTATAATGATATGAGCACCTTATATAATAATGTGCATATAATGTTGCGTATTATAATAGTTGGATATGTACTGGAAATTCAGCGAAGACTCCTAAAACTAATTCCTAACACTAAGGTTACATATCCTCGAAATATCAACCTAAAATGTTTAATTAAATGATTACTTTAGCAGTAATTAGTAAATTAAATTTCACTTGCTTGCATTGAGAATTTTTAGTTGCGACGTGCTGATTCGTTATTAAATTACCACTTGGGAAAATGCGTACAAAATATTTTACAACCCAACAAAGAGAAATCTTATGTTTCTGCGTACTTAGCGGGACTTTTCATTATCTTTATAATATAATCTGGCAGTTTGTTTGCAAAAACTGTTCTGCGCTCGCTTTAGAATCTAACTTCTTTGTGCGAATAGTAAATTTTAAATTAGTAATCTCACACAGCGGCTGACCACTTCTTCGCTGTTGGCACTAGTTACTGCCAACGCAACACACATACAGACACATAACTTACGGACATACACTTAAGAGTCAGAGTGCCATGCACTGTGATAATCAGTTGCATAAATCTTAAAAACAAACGCCGGTTTTCTAGCAAATAAACCATGTTCGTAATTAGTTTGTTCAATAAATCTTGGAGGAGGGTTGACAGTCCAAACTACCCCCTTCCTATACACGGATAGACTTTCCTCGGTTTTATTTGTAACCTCTCTCCGATCGCCTGACTCGTCCTCTTACCGGTACCGTGCCGTCCTCCCACGACCTCATCCTCTACATGGTGTTATACTATGCACATCGCCAATGTTCAACAACAATCTGTGCACAATTTTATACATTTATGACTAATACAATAATCAAATTGTAAAATTGCTCATAACTTCAATCTATTTTTAACCTATCAAACATAGAAAGCTAATAGTATAGAATATCACCCAAATAGAAAACTACTTAAAACATAGAAAACAACATATTTTTTAATTTTAATTTTGCTCTTTCTATATTATAAGATTCTGAGATATTATAATCAATAAACTCAGAACATTTGATGGAATATCGTTTTGAGAATGCTCGTCTTGGTTAATTTCATTCTCATTTTGAAAGAATTCCTTAATCTTCATCGCTTAGAAGAATTGTCCATTCAATAGCCTGGAGGGTTGAACAAGGACCACTGATTTGGCTGTATCTGTTATCCGAAAACTGAATCCTGTATTTGATGAATATATACATACGAAGATATGGTACGGTCACCAAGTTACAAAACTTTGAATACGTAAATATCAACGTTATATAGGTTATAGTTTATCCTTCCGACTATGTCTTGAGGCATAACTTTACGTATATCTGTATAGATATAGTGTTATTCTCCGAGCCTAGATATACATATCTATATGTATTATACGACTCAGTCGGATTGAAAAAATTTATTCCAAAAAATGTTTGCCTAGAATGATAGATTGCAATAAAATACATTTTGAACCGTTGGCAGTAAATATTTCTCTCCAGAACCGAGCGTATTGCTGCACATCGTTTCGAATGAAAAATCCTGCCGCTTGATATAGGAAAATCTGAAATCCTGTATGGCTTAAGAAAGTCTGTAATATAGATACTTACATTACCAAAAAAACAGCATGAGATTCTCGCGCGGTAGAAGTGAAACATCTTAGCTCCTAGGAAAAGTTGATTTTATGCATTGCTTTTTTCCATTTGTTAACGATTTGATTTTGATTTTTATTTACACTCTGATCATCAAAGAAAGCATTATTAACTGTAATGTCGTATAGTCTATAAAGAGGAGATTGGATTAAATATTGTAGCCATATTTTTATACTTCTTTTTCTCACCAAACTAATTAAATATCTCGATTTCTGTATTTTTCTTCTTTTTATGTGGACATTAATACAATGATCATCATCGATGTCTCTTGGCAAATGATTCACCATCGTATTCACAGATATTGGAACATTTGATAAATCCATGTTGACCATGTACATGTCGTAAACGTCGAATTTGCATAATGGAATTCTGGGTAAAATTAACCTCCTCTCTGACACTAAATCTAATTTTGGTAGATGACCAAGTAATTCTGGGTAGACAAAACCATTTGACTTCGATAACATTGGAATGGTATTCCGAGTGAGAGCATTTCGGCATGAATTGCACGCTATCACATCTTCAATGATAATGGCTGGAAACGCAGTATGTAAAAGTTGCTCGTGTTTAGGATCAACAGGTTTCACATCGTTCTTAAACCATATTCGATCACATATGGAACACCCTGTACCTAGCGGATTATTGAAAAATTGTTTATCAAATTCGCGATGAGCAGGTTGAAAGAATGTAAATTTTGTGTATGATGCACTACTGGGTGCATTTCTATTAGTCGATGGCTCGCTCAACTGTATCAGATTCATTTCGTTGATCTCTCACATCGCGTGTATATTCACGTGCCTGAATCAGTGGCATTCAAATTCTCTATACCACTCACTGTGTCCTCACTTAACGACGGTATCGATTCATCCAGTGTATTTGAGGTCGTTGGAAGGTTATGTTGTCCACTGTGTTTCTTTAACGCCCTTTGCCTGGCTCGATACTCTCTACTTCTTTCCAAAGTACTTGTTGGCACTTTTCTTGGCGGTTTATTCGCTTTCTTCCGTTCTCTAAAGGCTCACATTCTGTCTGTACTTGTCTTTTTCTCCATTTCACTTTTCACACAATGTAAATTGTTAGCTAAAAGATTAAGCTGTGTTTGTGTAATATATAATAAAATACGCAAGCGTCTACTGGTTGCCATATGCTACGTATACACACAGTATACACGGCGCATGCGCGTAGTGTGCGTTTCACTTTTCGTGACGTTCAGGCCAATTTGCCCTACCGCGCCTATAGAAGTTTCACTTCAAAAAGGAAAATTCCGATAAGTTGAGTCGCACTATTTATCGTATATTGGGTGAACCAATATCTGGTTTATTAATGGAACTAAACAGAAAAATGTATAACCCTGATTAGTTAAAGAGTCCGCAATCCTAAAGATTGGTTGGAAACAGCACGCCATGCCGATCTATCCTGAGCTAATCCCTTCATCTCCCTATAGCTATTCATCTCAACGTCTTCAACTATCTGACTCACATACTCCAATCTAGGCCTACCTACCCCTCTCTTTCCCTCCACTCTACCTTCTATGATCAATTGCATAATCCCCCCATGCCTAAGAATATGCCCTACTAATCTGTCTCTCCTACGCTGTAACACTCTCCAAATACTTCTCTTCTCCCCTACTAACTCTAGTACAGCTTCATTTGTTACTTTATCTTCCCAACCAATCCTCATCATCCTCATATAACACCACATTTCGAATGCTTGTAATCTACGCTTCTCTTCCTTTCCTATAGTCCACGCCTCACACCCGTACAGTGCTACACTCCAAACATATACCTTCAGTAATCTTTTTCTAATACCCAAGTCAATATTTGATCTTAAAATCTGTTCCTTTTCTACGAATGCCTTCCTACCCTGTGCTATCCTACACTTTATATCTACCTTGCTTCGATTATCTTTTGTGATTCTACTGCCTAAATAACAAAAATCTGACACTTCTTCGATTCTATTATCTCCTATTGTGATCCTCATTTTTCTACTGCATTCCTTTTTGTCACACCTCATCACTTTAGTTTTACCTATATTTATTTTCATGTTAAAATCCCTAGTCAATACTGCCTGCATACCATTCAATACCCTTTCTAAATTCTTTTCGCTTTCTTCCAATATAGCTATATCGTCGGCGAATCTCAACATATATATTTTCTCTCCCTGTACATTCACATTACCCTGATTAATATAATAAAAATGTATTAATAAAAACTTAAGTAGTGAACTGTATAATTAAATAGATTTTGAAAACCATTTTTGTAAAAATACCATTGAATGTCTGTCTCGAATTTCAGTTTGATTAAAAGCCAAAAATAATCTTGCATTGACAATTCTAATCAATTTTCAAAAATATTGAGCTGAATTAGACCAACGCCATATTTGACGTCTGTAGCTACAAAAAATCTGACAAAATAAATATATGCCGGGAATAATCAGGAAAAATATTAGCAAGAGTATTAACAAGATCTTATTTGTTCTATTATTGTGCTACTGAAGATAGGGGCATTTCTTCCGAAATGCGCGTCTAGCTACTAAACGCTTCGTGTGTTACGGTTTTTGGGTTATGTTTTATACGATTATTTAACGCCGTGGTGATGATTTTACGAAGAGTATGTTTAGTTCAATCCCTTAACAAAGCAACTTCTTAAGCTAGCTTTTGTACAAATCTCATAGAGAATTTAGTGGCCCTATAATTCAATGAAAAGTTAATTACAAAAATGATCGGTATTACTTAATACTGCACAATGAATATTAAGTAGAGTTATAGTGATTCTAAACTTATGATTAAATTAGGCACTAAATTTGTACTACGAAATGTATTAAAAAGTTATATAGAGGGCAAGCGATGTTATATATTAAAGTTATTTATAAATACCTTGACTTGGCATTTTAGTGACCTCTAATAGTGTTCGTTCGAAATGATAAAGTGCTTTAATAAAGGTATTAAAAACAGATTCGTTATATGTTTACACTATAAGTACGTGGGTACTTTATAGGGGAACATGTGGAAAAGTTTGAAAAAATATGTTGCGCTACAGCTACGGCCACTGCATATGTAATTTATTTAAATATGCATTTTATATTTTACGCTCATACATATATGTATGAAATAATATGCAAAAAACTTCTATTATGCAGCTACTAGAGGCTATATTGTGTATGGTTGAACGAGAACAAACAAAAATTGTAAAATTAGGCACTGAAATGCTTTCCCTTATAATTCTAGGAATAATTATCAACAAACATATCACAGAAATAAAATGCCAAATAATCAATGCCTCATTTATTAAAAATGTATGTATTGAATCACCGTTCGAAGTAGCGATGGCAAACTGTAGGTCACTTTGAGGACCTAGTTCGTAGTTCATTTCAATGTACAGTTCACGAACTATAGGTCGTGAACTACTAACATCTTTTAAAAATGAACTAGTTCACGACCTATACGAAATACATACACATACTGAAAAAGAGGTAGCAAAAATAGGGAAGGGAGTTCGGCAGGGATGTACACTTTCACCGTTATTATTTAATCTATATATAAAAGATGCAATAAACAAAGTAAAAGAAGAGTATAGTGTAGGTGTGAATGTATAGGCAGAGAAAATATATATGTTGAGATTCGCCGACGATATAGCTATATTGGAAGAAAGCGAAAAGAATTTAGAAAGGATATTGAATGGTATGCAGGCAGTATTGACTAGGGATTTTAACATGAAAATAAATATAGGTAAAACTAAAGTGATGAGGTGTGACAAAAAGGAATGCAGTAGAAAAATGAGGATCACAATAGGAGATAATAGAATCGAAGAAGTGTCAGATTTTTGTTATTTAGGCAGTAGAATCACAAAAGATAATCGAAGCAAGGTAGATATAAAGTGTAGGATAGCACAGGGTAGGAAGGCATTCGTAGAAAAGGAACAGATTTTAAGATCAAATATTGACTTGGGTATTAGAAAAAGATTACTGAAGGTATATGTTTGGAGTGTAGCACTGTACGGGTGTGAGGCGTGGACTATAGGAAAGGAAGAGAAGCGTAGATTACAAGCATTCGAAATGTGGTGTTATAGGAGGATGATGAGGATTGGTTGGGAAGATAAAGTAACAAATGAAGCTGTACTAGAGTTAGTAGGGGAGAAGAGAAGTATTTGGAGAGTGTTACAGCGTAGGAGAGACAGATTAGTAGGGCATATTCTTAGGCATGGGGGGATTATGCAATTGATCATAGAAGGTAGAGTGGAGGGAAAGAGAGGGGTAGGTAGGCCTAGATTGGAGTATGTGAGTCAGATAGTTGAAGACGTTGAGATGAATAGCTATAGGGAGATGAAGGGATTAGCTCAGGATAGATCGGCATGGCGTGCTGTTTCCAACCAATCTTTAGGATTGCGGACTCTTTAACTAACTAACTGAAAATGATCTCTTTTTTTCTCAATATAATAATATTAAATAGTAAAAAATAAATAAATTGAAATATTACAATACTTATTTTGAATTAGGAATGAGGAAGAAAAGACAACAATGTTTATAATGTATACAAAACATATACATAAAGAAATATAATTTCTCTAGGTACTCACGATTATTCATATGAAGTTCTAAAATACTTATTGGTCATAGTTACTGATGAAAATGTTTACTACTTTACTAACACTTGAAAATTAAATGTACAAACTATAATAAAAATGAACTAGATAGAATCGTTTTGTTTGGCGTTATAATTAATATTTTCTATTCCGAATCTTCTGTGTTCAAACTTCAAACCTTTGATTTGATATTAAGTGATTGCATTGCACTCAATATGAAATGGAAGAACTATTAGATTTAGATGTTTATTTTTGAATTATTGCAAAAATTTGCTATGGCATGACATATTTAAGAACATATTTAATCTTGCGAATATTATATATTAATTATATTATTCCATATGAAATCTGACACCAACATATAAATATTGCATCGAGTTTCCTATTTCGTTCCGTTCACCAACACACTTTATCACTAAATAAATGTTAGTGCTGTATATGTAATGTATACTATACTGCAAGTATATATATAGTACAAGTACATCAATACGTACACCGTGCACCATGTAGTTCATAGTTCACGAACTAGGTCATAGTGACCTATAGGTCGTTGCAAAACATCGTCACAGTACCCGCGTCATTTGATTGAACCGTTCAGAGTGAACGGTTCGCGAGTGAACTACACATCGCTAGTTCGAAGTACATATATATTTTTTCAAGCTTTGTGTTTAAATTTATTAGCGTTATTATAAGACAATAACATATTTATGGCAGAACAAAGATTATCAAACAAAATCGTAATGCAAAATAAATCGATTGAGAGTTCATATTATAATACGACATAATGCATAGAAAATATACATTTTGAGTGTTATAAAATACAGTAATATTTTGTTGTAGCTTTTATGATGAAATTGATAACGAACTGGGCTCCAACAAATATTGAAAATATTGAAATTGAAATGAAATTCGAGTTAAGCTTAATTGATATCAAATGACAAATGAAACAAAACTAAGCCGTGACATATATATGCAGGTCTGTAACCGGCCATTGAGGCCAAATGATTAATGTAATATTATATATTCATTTAAATTTTATACATTCCGGAAAAATTCGACTCGCATCAAAAGTGATTCAATTTCCGCTATACTGAATATATATAAAAAGATGTTATATATAATCACAGAGGCCCTTTCATATATAAAATTGATTAATGAACTGCGCCAGATTTAATAGGATGCCTGTCAATAATCTTTAGTAATTTTAATGCAATTCATTTTGCACTGTTATATAAAACAGACATGCAAAATAGACAAAATGACAGTTATAATTTAATTTAACGATCTTCCTGAAAGTTAAAAACTTATAATCTTAAAAATCCTAAGAAAAAATCCTATTAAAAATCCTATTATTGCTCAGCTTAAATTTGAATCTCATATTTATTTAAACAATTACACCAAAAAGTGAATCGCATCCTCTTTTTGATATACGGTTTGTTCAAACAAAGAAAACATTTGTTTTTCTGATTAATTTACCTGCCATTAAACTATTTTATATTCCCTATAAATAATATATTAAGAAACACTTTACCATTATTATTATATCGACCATATTGTAATATTCGAATATTACACAATCTGTTTTTAGCCAAGAATTAAGCTCGAAATCATAAAATATTATCCGATTTATTCACAAATTTTATTTCGATTTAAATTTTTTTAAATACGTTTATTTGGATGTTATTGATTTACTATATAATTTAAATCTATTACGCAAAAATTGTTTCGAACTCTATATAAAATAGACATTAAAAATTGACCATTATTGACAAGCGTGCAATAATAATGGTCAACTGAATGAAGCACGTCCATTTTCCTGAATAATACACGAGTATTTCGATATAGGTTAAGAGTAACATCAATCAAATGTTAAAATATTTTATGTTTCTACGTAATATGATTAAAATTTCATTATAGCAAAATGGAACATTATGTTTATTGAAATATCACAAATTCATGATGGCGCTAGTTTGCCATAACATGTACATACAGTTGCCATGTTGTAGCAAAATTCACTAGAGAATTAGAAATCAATAACTTGTCAAAGTTATTCTGAATCACAATTGACAGCAATTAGGGAACGAAATATACGGTCGGTATAATTATATCGTTTGTTTTATTTTATCGTACACAGAGCAGTCGATAGAAAATTATGAAAATTGCCTATCAAATTATGAATTTATTGAAGAATCGTTCGTACAATTAATTGTTAATTATTGTGTCAACCTAATTTAATGGATTGTTTGCATAAAATGTGCGAATGAGTGTCATTATTTCAAAATAATGCTTTCAATTGCTATGTAAAATTAATTTATTATACTTTTCATCAAATTGTGATTAATTAATTTGTCTGTATTAAATTAAAAATCGATATATTAAACATAAACTAACTGTTGTATAAATTAATTAATTAAAATTAGTTTTGCTTCTAATATAAATTTTGCAATTACAAATACTCTTCTTGCGCTGGTATTATTTATATTTTACATTTTTTGTAGCTCAATTATCACACAACTAGCTGGATATAAATTAAAAAGAAGTGTGTTTGGATTCATAATTCTTAACGTCTTGTACTTCCCTAACACTAAATGAATTCGAACACGAAACTACCATAATCTTCTATAATACTCGTAATTGTTTTTGTTTATTATCTTCATCCTCTAGTGCAAATAGTAGAATAAAAAACATTAAATGCAATATATCTATGTGCTATTACCAAATTGATACATTCAGGTGTACAATGTACAATCCAATAACTAATTTGTTTCACATATGTCTGCATATCTACATGTATACAAACAATTTCTAAGTACAAGGCTTTAATTAGTAACGCCCAATTTGCTAAGGAAGCTAGGATTTTAATATAATTATTTGTTATCACGAAGATGTCCACAAATTTTATAATTTTCTATTCTAAGACAGTCGTTTATGTGACATACAATTTACAATAGACAAACATTTTTAATTGCAAGGTAGCAATTTAGGATTTCATCTTACATCTCATTAATTACTATAATTTAATTGTGTTGAGTACAAGAGTTTCTTGTTTTGACGTGCAGACTAAAACAAAACACGTATCACATATCCTGTTCAAAAGACTTCTGCATTAACGTATAATAGAACAACCGAAACTAGATATAATAATATTACAACCATGGGGTTAATATGTTGAGTTTTCTCAACAAAATCATTTTTAAAGTAATGTAGTCGATGATCATTTACGTGTTAAATTTAAATTTCTTTATCGTTTCGAAAAAAGATCATTATATTAATGCGCTAGATATGATATTAACTTAAGAAACAGCGCGCAATAAATATAATACAACAATAGATTAAAATAGGAAACGATACAGTGACAATTTGTAAAAACATAGACACATAAGACGACATTCATTTAAGAGGAACATAGAATGCAAAATGCACTAAAGTAATTATTAAAATATTAAATATACATGATAATGTTGCTTGAAAGGTATTCTTCAATGGAGTACTAACTCATAAAAAATCAGTTAATATGTGTTTTGAATTTAGAACTGTATTGTTTTGTTTTTTTTATAATTTGAGGCAATGTATTGTAGAATTTTATACCATTGAAGAATAGTATAAATTTAGTATAACGAGAGAGATTATGTCTAGACACTTCTGTTTTTTTCTGATATCGTATTTATGTGTATTAAAACTAACGTAAAATTTACGAACGAAACATAATATTTCTGGTGCTGTATATTGTAAGATTAATTATTTTTTTTAATATTTTTTTACAAGGGGATCGTCTAGGAAGATTTAACACACTACGGATAGTTCTTTTTTGTATTTTGGTAGTGAATCTAGTTGAAGCGATTTGCTTAAAAGTAATTGAAAAATGATTTTTCTAAATAACTACAAAAATCTTTGTTAGTTACTAAAATGTATTTAATGATATTTCAACTACGTCATATTATTTTACTATCGTATATGTTGCATATTTAATACAAGTACTTTTTATGCGAGGAAACTATGTCATGCGAAAAAGAAAATCCATTTGCTCACCAGGAAGCTTTGGCATTATAATAATAGTACATTTCCCTCGGCAAGTTATCTTCGCCGTATTTCGTGCAGATCGTGGTGAAATTGTTAAATTTAAACATACGTACAATAAATCTTCCAGTTTAAACTTGAGAGATAAAAAAAGTTTCAACTAAGTATAATGTCTTGTGTTTGTATTGCGCGTGTGCTTTTATTTAGCCGCAACTTTTTGAAGCTTCGTATTTGATTTATTTCTTATACTTTTGAAGAGTTGTAGAAAATCTGTAGATAGATAGACAATGATATATGTAATTTGTTTTATAGGAACAAGAAATATCGCTAGATATACTCGTAAATATACTAGACTTTTTTACATTCATTCGACATGTTTTTTTTTACGTAATAATTAGATTGATTTTTTTTATAGTTTTATTGATATTTTTACTCAAGCATGTGGAAGTAATAAGAAATATTTGTGATTCAAGTAAAAAATATTCGCTGTTTTTACAAAACAAAATTTTAAATATTTCCGCAAGTCTCGATTATATTTTCGCGTATTAATCGAGTTGTATTATATTTTTCATCATATATATTAGATAGCAAAAAAACCAGAGCACAGTTCTGCTATGCCATAATTCCCCTGGCACTAGAGCACGTACTTCCAGCTCTTTTTATCGTTTACAAAGCGGTTGCTGTCCTGAATCGATTTCAGACTTACCCATCTATTATTACAGGGTCTACTAATTATTTATGCCTTATTCACCACAAATTCATAATAAACTCTATACAGTTTCATATGAAAAGTAATTGAATGTCTGCAATATAATTAAGAATAGTTTTATAAGAAGACTTTAGCGAATTAATAGTAGAAGAAATCCGCTCGTTGATTGTTCCATCATTGGTTTTTATCGCATCTTCCTACTTTAGCTGAATGGCACGTATATTATTATTATATATTATAGTGTATAGCGCAAATATATATATATATATATACATAACGCTAACTTGCATCTAACGAGCGCAAAATCTGAAATGAAGCAAAAACACGATATAATTGAAATACATGCTCCAGTGCACAACAAACCAAATCCGACATCGCCTCTGTTTAAAAATCAATTAATATAAACGCGAATCGCGGTTTTGTCACCAATTCTTAAGCTTTTATATGCTCCCGATATGGACGTACTATATATATATTAGAAATACATATTATCTACAACGTAGACCCATTGAAACTAGAAACGATAAAAGTGCTGTAGCCCAGCATATTGTTGACTAACTCAGGTCATCCTATTCAAATTTATTCACTTAAATTACGTAAAAGTGTTTTGTGCTACCGAAGTTTTTATCTTGTGCTACTGAATATGGGGGCATGGCCTTCGAAATGCGCATCTATTATATATCAATTTATTATAGATATTCTATTTATTATATATCAATTAATTTACTTAATTGATATATAATAAATACATTAAATACGACGTCGAATTAGCACAAATTCATTTTGATCAAAAATAACAACAAATTTAAATAATAAAATTTGTAGCGAAAGCCAGAATAATTTTCAATTACATATTCTTCTATGTAAACGTTTGAAAAACATTTGGAGATTTGACAAATACGTATTCATAACGTCTTTGACAATTGCGATCATTTCAATCAGAGCACTTAACGAAAATGCAGTTATATAATCATATCTAAATCGTAAACTTGCAGAAGTTGTCGCCATTAGTCCTCCTAGTCCCCCATATAATCCGCCATATAGTTTATCTTCCTGCCATTTATCTTATTCTACGGTTGCCTTTACCAGGAAACTTACCTGAAAAGAACAAAGAAAACATTAGTTAAATTGAAATATCCTACATATATACTATTATAAAACCATATACACTGAAACAGAACTACCTCATAACTTTACTAATTACTAAATTTTTTTTATTAACCGTAAAAGCATCCTAAATATTCGTTAAATGATTGTTTTATATTAATTGTAAAAGCATCCTAAACATTGGCTGAATGATTGTTCTTTTTTCAAATCTAACATTCATTACGAATTAAGGAAATAGAATTTTTTTTCGGGAAATCTTTATAAATACGGAAGAACGCATATTTTTAATTCTAAAATTTTAATTTTAACAAAACATTTTTAACGCAAATGCGAATTGTTTTGTTCAGAATTTAATTCTTATCGCGTCTAAAAATTAAAAGCTTTAATAACTGCATCAAAAATACTACATAAAATATTTAGATTTATCTGAACAGGAAACTGGTAAAACAAAAAATTGTCGAATGGAATTTCAGCGCAGATGTTTCAGGACCAGTTTAATCCGCAGGGACGTAGATTAGTTTATCTTAGGGGTGACAGTGTCTGCTTACTTCCTAGGCGACAGGCGACGTCGTCCTTAGTCGTTCTCCAAGATACGATATTCGCACGCATTATATGCCAAAGAGGTTTCGCGTCTGCCATAAATATTCAGACGTCCACCGCGTGGTGATGCTAATTATCAGCAGAAGACATAATAATGCGTTTTTCTACAAAGAAGTGTGTTTTTTTTTATATATTTGTGATGAACTTGCCTAATGAAGAATGACATTTATCTGCAATATTAAAAACTGAATACTTTGTCAAAATCAATTTATGCTTCGTATTAGAATACTGCAGAACTTTCTTTGTATGCCAAAGTAGAACATTTGTGTATTTTTTTTGAAAATATTGGTTTTTCATGTTCAAATCGACCAATTAATTTTGTAAATATTTATTATGGCATTGATTTAATATTTTTAACATTGGTGTAGCTTTACCAGACTTAAATTATCAAAATTTTAGGCTACTTTTCCAAAATGATACGAGCTATAATTCTTCGCAATGACCCATTAAATTTAATGGGCAATTTATACGAGTCACTTTGCCACGTGCTTTCTCACTATGGATTCATTAATATTGGAAATTCTGAATTAAATACTATTGTAATGATGATATTGATGCGTGGATTATTGTAGATAATATCAATATTTTCTATACATCAAAAGTTACCAAACAACAGGCCGTAGCCCAAAATTTAAATCTAGAAAACTACTATTTTAGTAGTTTGTCCAGAAGTGCATATCGTTTTACAAAATAATAGATTTGTCATTGTATGTAAATAATTGCCTGTCGCACATCATTAATCTCAATAAATTGAATTAAGTCTTTTACAGTTTGATAAATCAATATTGATTTTTTTTTTGTTTGACTTTCCAAATAGCAATATCTCTATCAAACCGCGTTACTTTATTATTTTGTCACGTATTTGCCATGTCATTAGTCATTATTTATACTACCTCTTCTGTTTCATTTTGGATTTGTCATCTGGAAAAGGGCTAATTAATTAATTCAATTTTTTTGGGAGATAAATTGGACATTGGAGCAATTAATGCGAACGCTCGTTCCCTATATACGGTAGGCATTAAATAAATGCAGGTTGGAGATAATATATAAGTTTTCAACGGGATTAGTGCAATTTGAATTCATAAACTGTGCGCGAGGGTGACACAACGCAGCGCAAACGGGCGCGAGAATGAGAAAAATCGAAATTTTAAACTTTTTGTCCGTTAATAACCGCGCTAATGAAACTGTCGGAAAGATAGAGTGAATTTCATTTGCATTGTAAATGTAATATTGGGAATGAATATAAAGCGTCGTTACGAGATATACTACGGATATCTCAACCATACATTACGTTTCAAAAAATCATTGCGAAATTAGATAAGTGAAATTTAATTAATTTAATTTAATAAAATTAGATAATATTTAAAATGCACATATTTATTCATCAGTTCTTGGCAACTCCTCAAAAACAAATGCCATTTCCAACTCATTTACTATTTACATATTCGTGGTAAAATTATTTACCTCAATCTGGCTATAAACAAATTATGATACAATCTGCTTACCTTCTCTAACTAATTGCGGAGTTAAAATATTCGCTTTTTTCTACGAATATCTTTCCGATCAGTCGATTAACCTTTGCAATTCTATTTCCGTATTCATTTTGTCAAAATTTAATCGTACCTTTAGCGTATAGCATTATAGAATAAATCGAAATATATATTATTGTAAATTCGGTAATAGTAACGAAACGACTATATTTTTTGATTAAAAAAGTAAATCTAACTTCAGATTTTATTGTTTTGTAAGTCGTTTTAACAACTCCAAAAAATCCATATAATTTCTGTTCTTTTAGATCAAATTCATACTTTCCGTAAGTTATTTCAAAAAATATTTATAATTCGTATAAACTGACAAAAGGCCGTTAATGAGTATCACTTGGGAACAAGCTGTATGTGTACAGTAAAATAAAGTCCTCGCCGACTAACCGAAAGCCAAAAGACGCCGGCTGCTTCTTATTCCTTCGTCTTATCTCCTCAGAAAGTAATGAAATATTCTGTGCGGATAGCCGTGTGAAAATAATGCAACTAAATTGGATTTGTATTGAACATACAATGCGCATACTATACTATATCGTCTTTGTTCTTTCCTTTTTGTATTTCTCGAAAAATTTCATAAAATTTAAGCGACGTTTCTTTATATACTTAACTTGAAAATGATATATTACAAAAAAAAAAAGTATCAACAAACTCCATAATGCACATTGAAATTTCTTTTGACATTTATGTGCTTGATGTATTTCTTTCTACCTATATATCTATAGACATCACAATGGTTCTTTTTTAATATGATTAATATGATAAGCAAACCCTTATCGGATAACACATAAATATTAAAATTTACCAATAATTTATTAAATCACTTAAATTCGTAATTTCAAAAGGTTTTTTAAAAGACAAAAGTTCGTAACATTCTATGGCAGTTTTGCATGTCTAAAAGAAAAAATGCCTATGTTTAGCAGCAATTTTCTAACAAATTAAATCTTTTTTCCAAAAACGACCAGCTTGTGGGCAATTCAACATCTATAAACTGTAATCACAAGAAATTTGAAAAAAATCGATCCAAAAATGAAGGAGTAATTTGTAGAATAAATGACACTATTTTTCTTATGGCATATAAAAGTGCTCTAACCCCTTAAAAAAAAGGCCCATGTTTAGCAGCAAATTTCTAACTAATTAAATCTTTTTTTCCAAAAACGACAAGCTTAGGGGCAATTCAACATCTATAAACTGTAATCACAAGAAATTTGAACAAAATCAATCCAAAAATGAAGAAGTAATTTGTAGAATAAATGACACTATTTTTCTTATGGCATATAAAAGTGCTCTAACCCCTTAAAAAAAAGGCCCATGTTTAGCAGCAAATTTCTAACTAATTAAATCTTTTTTTCCAAAAACGACAAGCTTAGGGGCAATTTAACATCTATAAACTGCAATCACAAGAAATTTTTAAAAAATCGAACCAAAAAATGAAGGAGTAATTTGTAGAATAAATTACACTATTTTTCTTATGGCATATAAAAGTGTTGTATCCCTTTAAAAACAGGCCTATGTTTAGCAGCTATTTTCTAATTAATTAAATCTTTTTTTCAAAAACGACAACTTTAGAGGCAATTTAATATCTATAAACTGTAATCACAAGAAATTTGAAGAAAATCGATCCAAAAATTAAGAAGTAATTTGTAGAATAAATGACACTATTTTTCTTATGGCATATAAAAGTGCTCTAACCCCTTAAAAAAAAGGCCCATGTTTAGCAGCAAATTTCTAACTAATTAAATCTTTTTTTCCAAAAACGACAAGCTTAGGGGCAATTTAACATCTATAAACTGTAATCACAAGAAATTTGAACAAAATCAATCCAAAAATGAAGAAGTAATCTGTAGAATAAATGACACTATTTTTCTTATGGCATATAAAAGTGCTCTAACCCCTTAAAAAAAAGGCCCATGTTTAGCAGCAAATTTCTAACTAATTAAATCTTTTTTTCCAAAAACGACAAGCTTAGGGGCAATTTAACATCTATAAACTGCAATCACAAGAAATTTTTAAAAAATCGAACCAAAAAATGAAGGAGTAATTTGTAGAATAAATTACACTATTTTTCTTATGGCATATAAAAGTGCTCTAACCCCTTAAAAAAAAGGCCCATGTTTAGCAGCAAATTTCTAACTAATTAAATCTTTTTTTCCAAAAACGACAAGCTTAGGGGCAATTTAACATCTATAAACTGCAATCACAAGAAATTTTAAAAAAATCGAACCAAAAAATGAAGGAGTAATTTGTAGAATAAATGACACTATTTTTCTTATGGCATATAAAAGTGTTGTATCCCTTTAAAAACAGGCCTATGTTTAGCAGCAATTTTCTAATTAATTTAATCTTTTTTCCAAAAACGACAAGTTTAGAGGAAATTTAACATCTATAAACTGTAATCACAAGAAATTTGAAAAAAATCGATCCAAAAATGAAGAAGTAATTTGTAAAATAAATGACACTGTTATTCTTATGGCATATAAAGGTAAAATTGTACGCATCTAAGTTGAGAAATGTACAAACTGAGCTTATGGCTAAATTTTAATACTCGGACCTTAGATGGGATAGTTATTTTCTACCTGTAGATAAATTTATAGTTACAGTATAAGTTTTTATACACTACAAGTATAAGTTTTTTTTAAACGTAGCTCTCAAAATGGGTGTAAACGAAATAAAGTTGTTAAATGTATCCGTAAATAACAAGATAGCGTACATAACAAAAATAATCTAATTTATTCTGCGTTTTATGAATTAATTATCGCATAGATTTTTACAAAAATTTATACTTAGGACAATATTACACATAAAATTGCCCCTAGGCTCTTAGAATTTTGAATTTCGATAAATTTATCTTAATAAAAAATGGCCTATGTTTAGCAGCAATTTTTGTTCTAATTAAAACTTTTCTCTAAAAACGGCGAGCTTAGAGGCAATTTAACATCTATAAACTGTTACCATAAGAAATTTGAAAAAAATCGATCCAATAATGAAGGAGTAATTTGCAGAATAAATTACTATGTTTTTCTTATGGCATATAAAAGTGCTCCATTCCCTTAATGTATTTCGTATGTAAATTTATATATACGATATATCGACTATAATTTGCATATATAAAAATTTGGAAAGTATATCGCTTTGTAGTGTAATAATAATGACGATTGCAAATGTTAAAAATAATTCATCGTTTTAAAATTTGTAAATATCGTACAAGGCCTGATATTTTTCAATTTTCAAATGACGGTGAGAAAACGATTTTGAAATAGCTAATACCTGGAAATCTATAACAATAGGTGCTGTTATATTTTTGTTGTAGAAGTTGAATAGAAATAACATAGCACGTAATTACTACATAATGCAATTAGCTTATACTAAAGCTGAGGTAGCTCTAATTGTCTACGCACCACAATAGCAATGTAAGACGCAAGTACATAGTTAGTACAAGAAGTGATTTGCCATCCCCTTCAAATCCCACTTTCTGATTGTCTGCTCCGGAATTATGATGTTATCCCGACGGGTCCCATGGACAAACGTAACTGCTTCCTCCACACAAAGCTCTAATAGCATCTCAATGGAAGGTATATCTATGCGCTCCTTCATTTTGTGCGGGTTTTAGACAATCAACATATCGAGACGAATGTGGACATAAAGTGAAGACAATTTGTTTTTTGTAACAGCATAAAAATAATAGAAATACAATTATTAATTCCCTATTATAATTAGAGAATAGTGATATAATTTTGCACCTGCGAATATTTTTTGCGTTCACTCAATTGGAAAACTAACTTCAACCCAATAAAATATCTGAATAGGAATAGGAAATCTAAACGCATTTCGATAAATTTGATTTAAATTTTAGATTTAGAATTTAGTATTCAGAATATAATTTAAAATTTTTGAAGAACTAAAATCATTTAGTGCACATTCATCGAAGAAAATCTTCAATAACTTATATATAGACCGATACTCCGTTCTATAGAAAAATCGACGTTCTGGCGCTGACAGGTTTTATAAAAACTAAAAATATATAAATTATATTTAGTTAATATCCCATCTAGCTACAAACTAAGTACCCTTCTATTTGAAGAACCAACGACTGTCATTCGAGATCTGAATTAAATTGTTTGGCATAAATAATTATCAAACAATATTCACATATTAAAAAAAAAACACGATTCGTTTAATTGTAATTTATTAATTAATTAATTTAGATAATTTCAATCCAAAACCGTTATAATGTACATTACTCATATTCTGTATATCTACCGTTCTACCAGAATAATAATAATAATGACTTTATTATCTGTAGGAATTACACAAAATATACAACATTAAAATAATAAGAATTTGAATAATCATACATGAGGATTGTGTAGTGCCTTTAAACTTATAATATAAAAATAACATTAGCATACAGCAAGGCGAAGTTTAGGTGATGGACACTAGCGATGTGTAATTCACTCGCGAACCGTTCACTCTGAACGGTTCAATCAAATGACGCGGGTACTGTGACGATGTTTTGCAACGACCTATAGGTCACTATGACCTAGTTCGTGAACTATCAACTACATGGTGCACGATTGTACTAGGTTCTGAACCCGTCGTGTACTAAACCGTTCAAGAATCACAACGACTCGCAAACGATGCAGTATAGTATACATTACATATACAATACTAACATTTATTTAGTGATAAAGTGTGTTGGTGAACGGAACGAAATAGGAAACTCGATGCAATATTTATATGTTGGTATCAGATTTCATTTGGAATAATATAATTAATATATTCGCATGATTAAATATGTTTTTAAATATGTCATGCCATAGCAATTTTTTGCAATAATGCAAAAATGAACATCTAAATCTTATAGTTCTGCTATTTCATATTGAGTGCAATGCAATCACTTAATATCAAATCAAAGCTTTGAAGTTTGAACAGAGAAGATTCGGAATAGAAAATATAAATTATAACGCCAAACAAAACGATTCTATCTAGTTCATTTTTATTATAGTTTGTACATTTAATTTTCAAGTGTTAGTAAAGTAGTAAACATTTTCATCAGTAACTACCAATAAGTATTTTAGAACTTCATATAAATAATCGTGCGTACCTAGAGAAGATTATATTTCTTTATGTATATGTTTTGTATACATTATAAACATTGTTGTCTTTCCTTCCTCATTCTTAATTCAAAATAAGTATTGTAATATTTTAATTTATTTATTTTTTACCATTTAATATTTTTATATTGAGAAAAAAGAGATTATTTTCAGTAAGTGCATGTATTTGGTCATATAGGTCGTGAACTAGTTCATTTTTAAAAGATGTGGTAGTTCACGACCTATAGTTCGTGAACGGTACATTGAAATGAACTACGAACTAGGTCCTCAAAGTAACCTACAGGTTGCCATCGCTAAAGTCCACATCCTACTCTACCACTTAACCTCGTTTTTGTTTCAAAAGAAAAATTAATTCCAACACTATACCAATACAAACTAGAGTTGTAATAAAATATATATAAAAATACCAACCTTACCAATTGAATACACCATATAAAACTATAAAATCATATAAAAACTAATTAATATCCCCCAATAATAATCGTTGATTCGCTGGCGAAACAAAATAATATTTTAAAAAAAACTATTGGCTTAAATAAATAGACAATTTTTTTTTTTTTATTTGTTGCATTTAAAACTTGAGAATATTCCTTAAACTTCGCAATGATAGTTCTGCATTAAAGATACTCATGTTCAGTTTATGTCTAAACGTAACAAGAGAGAGATGTTTGAACAATTTATTTATACTATTGTAGACCTTGTAGACCTGATAGCTGAAGGACCACTGAAATAAAGCAGTTTTGTGCGGAGGAGGTTTTTTGCCTTAAGTTTATGTTATGCGCATCAATTCTATATGTTAGCTTTTCATGAAGATATTGTGGAATACATGTTGACTCAAGATTGTTTATTTAATGGTATGAGCTCTCTGTTAATATTTACTACCAATATTATAGAATCAACAATTATTTAAGCTGCTCTCTAGTATGGTATGTATATTTGAATACAGATTCCACCCAAATACTCTATAAGTACACATTAATCGATTTCTCCAGCGATATCGTGGAAATCTGAATCTATTTTGCAATCAGACACAAAACTGAACGGTGACGGATGTGTAGAAGGTTGCATTGTGCATTAATATTATAAGGCAATCCAAGTCTTATTCGTTATAAATTTAACTGACAGTGTGCCTATAATTAATATTAATTCGCGTTTTGTAACCAAACACTATACACTAGCCATTTTAAATATTCATCATAAACTAATTTTATCATTATTACTTAAAATAAAAAATAATAATCTAAAATTTTAATAGTTAGTTAAAGAGTCCGCAATCCTAAAGATTGGTTGGAAACAGCGCGCCATGCCGATCTATCCTGAGCTAATCCCTTCATCTCCCTATAGCTATTCATCTCAACGTCTTCAACTATCTGACTCACATACTCCAATCTAGGCCTACCTACCCCTCTCTTTCCCTCCACTCTACCTTCTATGATCAATTGCATAATCCCCCCATGCCTAAGGATATGCCCTACTAATCTGTCTCTCCTACGCTGTAACACTCTCCAAATACTTCTCTTCTCCCCTACTAACTCTAGTACAGCTTCATTTGTTACTTTATCTTCCCAACCAATCCTCATCATCCTCCTATAACACCACATTTCGAATGCTTGTAATCTACGCTTCTCTTCCTTTCCTATAGTCCACGCCTCACACCCGTACAGTGCTACACTCCAAACATATACCTTCAGTAATCTTTTTCTAATACCCAAGTCAATATTTGATCTTAAAATCTGTTCCTTTTCTACGAATGCCTTCCTACCCTGTGCTATCCTACACTTTATATCTACCTTGCTTCGATTATCTTTTGTGATTCTACTGCCTAAATAACAAAAATCTGACACTTCTTCGATTCTATTATCTCCTATTGTGATCCTCATTTTTCTACTGCATTCCTTTTTGTCACACCTCATCACTTTAGTTTTACCTATATTTATTTTCATGTTAAATCCCTAGTCAATACTGCCTGCATACCATTCAATACCCTTTCTAAATTCTTTTCGCTTTCTTCCAATATAGCTATATCGTCGGCGAATCTCAACATATATATTTTCTCTCCCTATACATTCACACCTACACTATACTCTTTTTTTACTTTGTTTATTGCATCTTCTATATATAGATTAAATAATAACGGTGAAAGTGTACATCCCTGCCGAACTCCCTTCCCTATTTTTGCTACCTCTTCTTCCCCCTCAATTCTAACTAAGGCAGTTTGGTGTTTATATAAATTAAAAATTATTCTCCTATCCTTATAATCTATACCCGTTTCTTTTAAAATTCTAAACATTATGTCCCAATCTACATTATCAAATGCCTTTTCTAAATCTACAAAAGCTATGCAAGTTACCTTTCCTACCCTCATTCTTTTTTCTACTACTGTTCTTAGTGCTAAAATCGCCTTCCTCGTCCCTCTGTTTTTCCTAAAACCAAACTGATCTTCTCCTAGCCTTTCCTCTACTTTATTTTCTAATCTCCTATAAATAATCTTTAACAATATCTTCGATGCATGTGATAGTAGACTAATGGTCCTATAGTTCTCACACAAATTAGCTCCTATTTTCTTCGGCATTGTTACTATTCTACTACGCTGAAAATCCTGTGGTACTTCTCCCTTCTCATATATTTTACAAACTAGCCTGTATATAAAACCTAAAAAAGAAATAAATATTAAAATAAAATTAATTTTAACATACTATAAAATATGAAAATTTCTAATCCTAACTTTTATAAAAACTCTAATTATCTTATAATAATCTATTTTTAAGCTTTTCCCTAAAAATATTTAATATTATAATTAATTAATTTAATATAAAATCAAATAAGTTATAATAACTAAATTAAATTTATTTCTTAAAAAACTAGATATATTCAAAATCGACTAACATTTCACTTCTAATAATATATTATAAATAAAAGACGGGATTATAGGCACGAAAAAAATGCCAAAATAGCCGGCAAATAGGCACTAAAAAACTTTTAAAAAGGCACCAAAAAAGACATTTCTTATTTTGAAAAAAACTCAAAAAAGGCATGAAAAACAAAGTAAAACGAGCAAACCTTACAAAATAATATTATACCGTCACCATTAAAAATATTAGAGCCGAACTCCCGAATTATTTTTTGGATTTTGGATTCATCTGAAGAAATGAAGGGTGCATTATTTATTTGAAATAACAGTTGTTACAAAATAACCACTATTGGTACTTACGGGTAGGTACTTAAGACATTCATTATGCGATTAGGGATTTTTCCATTGGTAATGTATCAATGAGATAAACAATTTAGAAATTTTTTATCATCGAACAAAATAAATGATGGTCAAAAGCAAAATAAATATGAAAAAAAGGCGCGAATGCATGAAAAGTGTCGAAATAGGCAAAATAGGCGTTAAACTGAGAAATAGGCAAAATTTGATCAAAATTGTCGAAATAGGCAAAAAAAGGCAATTTAAAGCATTTTGCCTAAAATCCGGTCTGTAATTATAAATAATACTTTTACATTAAAACACATAAATTATTAACTCTTCCTAATTCGAGAAATATTAATATTAAAAACTTAATTAATAAACCCTGATACACAAGGTACTAAAATCAAATTATGTAATCTTATTTAAAAATTAATTTTTATTATTAAAAAATCAATTACTTTACTAATTAACTATAATAAACTATTTTTTCTTTAAAAATAATACCTAAGAATACTTTCTATATATTTATTAAAAAAAAAAATTTCTTTTCGTATTAAATTAATTTAATGTAAATAAAAAGCTTAATCAGTATGAACGCTTTATTTTAAGTACCATTCATTAATTTTTGGGAACCTTTTCATTTACCTTAGAATCGTTATACCTTAAATTGTACTATTAATATTTTAATAAAAAAACGTGTCAAATTGTAATTGCAAAAATTATTACTACTATAAATATAATTTTATTATATCGTCTAAGAAAAAACTTATAGATACCATATCGACTCAATGACCATAAAAAAATTAAATACTGCTGGAGCGGTCATTTAAATAATAAATTACATCTTCTCTAACTAAATTAAAAGATATATATATTTATATATAAGTATGCAAGAAGATGTAGCGATTCTTTTTATAAAATTCATGTGCAAAACCACTATTGTTAGCATAAAAATTAATATAAAGTAGCTGCAAAGTTAATGATATTGCACGTTCAAATTATCTATTAATTAGCCCTTTATTATATCTGTCGGAATTTTTATTATTTACTTGAGTTAATATAGAATATCACCCAAATACCGTAACAAGCATTAAGTAGCTAGATGTGCATTTCGAAGGCTATGCCCCCATCTTCAGTAGCACAAGATAAAAACGAAATAAAATACCTCTGTATATAATATTTATAAATTATAAATATTTTATAAAATATAATATATAAAATAGTATATCAATCACGATTCGTGTCCGAGGTTTTTATCTTGTGCTACTGATGATGGGGGCATAGCCTTCGAAATGTACATCTAGCTACTTATTGCTTGTTACGGTATTTGGGTGATATTCTATATTATAATTTAACACCGAAGTGATAATTTTTTAAATTTACTTGAGTGTAAAAAAATAACAAATAGTCGTTTATCTGTTGAGTTCTACGTAATGATATTAACATGGGGTAGGACAAATGGGGGACATTACGTTGCATGTAGGGGGTGGAAATTTTTGCGTATTTACAAAACGAGATAAATCGCTCGATCCGTTACTGTCTGTTATGGCAATACGTCAATAAATTTCAAATGATCAGATAAATACAGGGTGGATCCGGTTGGTACTACATAGGACGTTATCGAGTGTAGTCCAGGATAATTGTAATATGTCTATATCATGGTCGAGTTTACGGTGTATACAGTACCGTCTCTAAAATCAAAAATATATTGTGTACATTAAAAAAAAAGTTAGATATCATAAAATAGCAAAATTCTTCAAATTGTTAGTGAACTCTAATATGTAAAATATTCATTTATTTCCCTGGATTTATAGTTGAATTTCTTCCTTGATTAAATTCCGTAAAAAAGGACATAACAATTCAATTAATTAATTTAATAACGGTTTATAGATGAAAATGAACTCAACATAGATGTATTGCTGATTAAATACGGATCTGCATTTATTCCGCTTTATATAAATAATGTGTGTATATGCCAATGTTGGCAGGATTGCTGAAACGTCAATAATTCAATATTACCTCAATTGTATCTAAATATCATCCGATGTGTACCGATTGAATATATACGCGAAATTTGATACGACTGATAGTTTCCTTGCGGCGATATATTGGCCATTTCAAATGGCCCATAGTTGCGATTCTGGCCGGCCGTGAAATATATTTTGCTCTTTATCGATTTGTGCGGGAAAAAAGGTGAAATCGTAACCGCATTCAACTTAATCCATTAGAAAAACACGTGGGGGCTTTTAACAAAGTTTCGCGCCGGAGCGAACTTTTAACTTAATAAGAGTATTTGCTTTTCTGTTATTTATAAAGTTCATTTAATCCCGCTCATCTTATGGAGACCGTTACCGCAGAAATCAATCACAATTTACGCAGGCGGTAATTATACTTAAATTAATTAAAATTACGAAAGTTTCATTTATCATATATTTTTCAATCGTATTATATAGATATTTGAATTAGTAAAGTAATTCGTTTCGTACTATATTTTTCCAATTTTGTGATATCCCTAATTGAAGTACATTTTAATATTAATGTATTAAATGAAACATTGTTCTTTGCAAAGATAGGAATATTTAAGAAAAGTATTTTGAGCTGCAACGAAATATCAATTATAATAATCTATTTCTACTACATTTTGTAGTAGTATGTCTTAAGTCATGCATTCTCACATTAATCCTTGGCATAAAGTGAAAATGTAGGAACTCATTCTTTATCAAATTTACTCGGTAAAATGTTAGTTTAAAGGTATTTTTATTACACATTGTTCATTTACTCTAAATCGTTTTACATTTACTCTAAATTTACATAATATGATTATTGAAAAACTGTAAATATTTCGATTGTATCGAAGTGGTAAAATGAATATACATTCCCATGTATCTAACGAACTTATAGTTGCATGTATTCTACATATTCGTGCCTATATTTCAGAATTTATATATATATTATTCCACAATTTGGTTATGTAGTAAATATCGTTAAAACAATACAACGCCCAGACATAATTGCAATTTCAGTAGCCTCGTGCCCCATGTTGTGACGTTATGTGGCAGGGCAAAATAGTATAAACATATTCGGAAACTGTTCAACAATTTGCCAATATTGGCGATTGTTCATTGTATTGGATAGAATTCGAAGGACCGGCGTTACGTCATCCGTACAATCATTGCGGAACAGGAGTGGTCAAAGGGACAGTGCGTTTTCCATGCAAACTAATTGGAGCTTCAAAGGTCGGCACATAGCCACTTTTTTAGTAATTACAACGCCATTTAATTAATACATAATTGTTTTAGCAAACGAGGTATATTTTAAAAACTCTACGAGAGTTTATTTAAGACGAGTTTTTTATTATTTTAATTTATCTTTTAATAATTAATAATATTTGTTTTGTAATGTAATTTTCACTTCTTTGTTTTAAGTAATTTTTGGTAATTAGAAGTGTAAAAATAACAATTTATACAATTTCTGATATTCTTTACATAATAAGATTATTGTGCAAAATGGAAATAGATATTTCTATTTCCTTTCGTCATAGGATACCAATAATTTAATGAATAACAAAAAAATGTAATGTATCGATAAAATCCCGAGCGATACGTTTTTCTATTTTTTAATTTGCAATCGGCCGGCTCTGTCTATTATCGGGCCATATAATTCCAACACCAGCAATAATGTAGAATTGGCGACAACATACTTATGTCAATATCAGCCGGTATGCAGAATGTCCAGCAATTGATAAAGCCGTTTGTCACCTCATAATATAGACATGTTCACATTGAGAGACGTGGAATTCTTGTGCGGGACTCTGATAATAAAACAATTATAAATATATCGCTCATCATTAGAAACCGGATTATAAACACTAAAAAACTTTTAAAAAGGCGCTAAAAAATTCATTTATTATTTTCAAAAAAATTCAAAAAAGGCATGCAAAATACTGTAAAACAACATTTTTCCTTTTTTGGATCTTGGATTCAGCTGAACTGCTAATTTTAGGCATTTTGAATTTATTTTCGAATGTATTCGTGCGCTAACTAAACACAGACTAAAGAAATGAAGCGTGAAAATTTTATTTGAAATAACAGTTGTTACAAAATAACCACTATTGGTACTTAAGAGTACATTAAGAATGATTAGGGATTTTTCCATTGGTAATGTAGCAAGGACACAAACAATTTAGAAAGTTTTTATCATCGAACAAAATAAATTATGATAAAAAGCAAAATGAATATGAAAAAAGGTGCGAATGCATGAAAAGTGTCGAAATAGGCTAAATTGAAAAATAGGCAAAATTTTATCAAAATTGTCGAAATAAGCAATTTAAGGCATTTTGCCTAAAATCCGGTCTGTACTCATCATACACCAAAAACATTTCATATAAATCACTTTACGTTTGGAAATTCCATGAAATAATTATACTATTTTCCATTGCCATTGTTTTTGTTGATTTTTGGTATACTGTGTTTTTTTGGTATATTTTGGTATATTGTGTTTCGTATGAATCTGTGTTTAGAAAAAAAATTAAAAATTCTATTCCATTGTCAAAAGTTTTGAATATTGTAGAATTGGATTAATACATTTTTTTTTTCAATGTGTACCAATGAGTGCTAATAAACGGTAACTTAACGTAATTATTCTTCAGTCTGTAAGAAACGAACAGAATCTCTTGGACGTCATTCTCTTGCAAATTGGAAGAACAAACAAGCTCTTATACCTTATACGCTCTGTTTGCCTACTTTGTCAGGCTGACAGTTGACCCGAGCACGGAGTTACCTCTTGAGCACACCGTATGCATTCGAAAATGCATTTACTATTTCCTATACGATATCCTGTGCCGACGAAGACGGTATCTTTTGTATAAATTGAATTCCGTCTAATCCGAGCACGGATTTACTGTTTTCTATGTTTGAATGGAAAATAGACTACTTGAACACGTGGACAAAAGAATGTTACTATACGACAACTGATCCTTCACACATAACCTTCTATTCGAATTACGCCATCTGAATTATTGTGAAAAATATATTTGATAAATATTAATTTGCATATTACCCTCCCTTCTCATTACTAGCTAATATAATATATATTTTTATAAATGAATACATATATAAGCAATAATTTATAAGCATGGAGTTAGCCTGGAACTTGGACCAGAGTACCTGAAGTAAGAACGAATGTAGGCTACGTGCCGATAGGCCCCATTTCAAAGCCAGCTTTCCATATATACTCTAACATAGGTTTGGTGAAGAGAAAAGGATTCGCCTTTCAATATCTACATATAACGAATGGATTTGCACAAATCAACGTACACAACGTTCATAATAGAGTCCTGAAATAGTCACAAAGAAAATGCAATGATTGTATTTCTTACCTAGAACAATATATATAAAATCATATAATGTTTTAAAAATTAGTAAGTAAGTAAGTATTCTTCATTAACACCAACAACTTAAATATATTACAAAACAGTATAATGTATATTTATGGTGCTAATTGTATCATCTAATGTATTTTATACCATATAATAGCGGAGGACGTAAAATATCATATAACCCTATCATATTGCTATTAGATATTAAAATGTTCGTAACTTCGTTGGGGAACATATTGAACAAGTCGTTCATATATATGAGGAACAATGTTGGACCTAGAATGGATCCTTGAGGAACACCTATGTTTATAAGTATATTATCTCACTTCGAATTTCCATATGCTACTATTTGCGATCTGTCGCACAGATAATTTCAATAGGATGACCTGAATGATTAAAAATATGCTCGGCTACAGCACTTTTATCCTTTCTATTTGATCTAAAAGGAGGTAAATGTTCCTTAAATCTAGTTTCATTAGGTCTACGTGTTCGTCTTCTATATATACCTTAGTTAGGACAACTAGAACAAGATATTTCATAAATACCAGATTTTTTATTGAATCAATCAATCAAATCTTTGGGATTTACTAGAAAATTAACAAGACTATTAGAACTATTATATGATTATAATTATATTATACTATTATAACGATTCGTGACAGAGGTATTTTATTTAGTTTTTATCTTGTGGCATATGAAGATGGGGGCATAGCCTTCGAAATGTACATCTAGCTACTTAATGCTTGATACGGTTAGTTAAAGAGTCCGCAATCCTAAAGATTGGTTGGAAACAGCACGCCATGCCGATCTATCCTGAGCTAATCCCTTCATCTCCCTATAGCTATTCATCTCAACGTCTTCAACTATCTGACTCACATACTCCAATCTAGGCCTACCTACCCCTCTCTTTCCCTCCACTCTACCTTCTATGATCAATTGCATAATCCCCCATGCCTAAGAATATGCCCTACTAATCTGTCTCTCCTACGCTGTAACACTCTCCAGATACTTCTCTTCTCCCCTACTAACTCTAGTACAGCTTCATTTGTTACTTTATCTTCCCAACCAATCCTCATCATCCTCCTATAACACCACATTTCGAATGCTTGTAATCTACGCTTCTCTTCCTTTCCTATAGTCCACGCCTCACCCGTACAGTGCTACACTCCAAACATATACCTTCAGTAATCTTTTTCTAATACCCAAGTCAATATTTGATCTTTAAATCTGTTCCTTTTCTACGAATGCCTTCCTACCCTGTGCTATCCTACACTTTATATCTACCTTGCTTCGATTATCTTTTGTGATTCTACTGCCTAAATAACAAAAATCTGACACTTCTTCGATTCTATTATCTCCTATTGAGATCCTCATTTTTCTACTGCATTCCTTTTTGTCACACCTCATCACTTTAGTTTTACCTATATTTATTTTCATGTTAAAATCCCTAGTCAATACTGCCTGCATACCATTCAATACCCTTTCTAAATTCTTTTCGCTTTCTTCCAATATAGCTATATCGTCGGCGAATCTCAACATATATATTCTCTCTCCCTGTACATTCACACCTACACTATACTCTTCTTTTACTTTGTTTATTGCATCTTCTATATATAGATTAAATAATAACGGTGAAAGTGTACATCCCTGCCGAACTCCCTTCCCTATTTTTGCTACCTCTTCTTCCCCCTCAATTCTAACTAAGGCAGTTTGGTGTTTATATAAATTAAAAATTATTCTCCTATCCTTATAATCTATACCCGTTTCTTTTAAAATTCTAAACATTATGTCCCAATCTACATTATCAAATGCCTTTTCTAAATCTACAAAAGCTATGCAAGTTACCTTTCCTACCCTCTTTCTTTTTTCTACTACTGTTCTTAGTGCTAAAATCGCCTCCCTCGTCCCTCTGTTTTTCCTAAAACCAAACTGATCTTCTCCTAGCCTTTCCTCTACTTTATTTTCTAATCTCCTATAAATAATCTTTAACAATATCTTCGATGCATGTGATAGTAGGCTAATGGTCCTATAGTTCTCACACAAATTAGCTCCTATTTTCTTCGGTATTTGGGTGATATTCTATATTAAAATAAAACAATGTAACAAACTATTTTGCGTGAATTACTTCTTTATTATCAGAATAGATAAATGTAAATCACAAGATAGATTTTTGTAAGAAAAATTTGTTTTTGTAATTTAATGATATCAAATTAATTATTATATATATTTCTCTATGTACCGAAATATTCGGTATATATAAAACTAGTGAATTAAGATATATATGTATATTATTTTATCCTTGTAAAGAAGTTTTATTTTCGTGGTCTGGCTTATAGTCTTAAATTAATTACACATCATATATTACTTAAATATTTGTAGCACAAGTAGTTATATTACATTGTCTACTAAGTTATCAAAGTGATATTCAACAATATAATCAATTTAGTTAGCTTTACATACATAGTTAATAAACTTAGTAACTATTTCCTTTAATGATCGAAGCTTTAATAGCACTTCACTTGCTGGTAATGACATTCCAAGTACATTATACTTTGCGCAATAATATCAGATCATTAATTTACATTAAATTTGCCCATTGGCAGCGGACCTGATTTGTTTCACCTGGCGAAGGTCAGCCATCGTTTAATATAATCAATTAAAAATATAATTTAAAAAAATTAAAAACATGGAGTGTAAATTTAAATAATTTAGAAAAAAATATATAGCAAATTGAACCCAATTAATCGCAGAGAAGTAATTTCTTTAATAGTGTGTGACAGATTAGTAGTTTTAGTTATGTGTGTTTAAAGTTTAAATATATTCTTAATTGTTACAAAATTACTTTTGCAAAAAGTCTCTATATTATAAAAAATAATACACCGGGTATTTGAGTGCCTTTTACACATTGGGCACAGCGATATAAACACTTCAAATGGTAACACAATCTACTGCAAAATGCACAAGAAAATAAAAATACTCAAGAGGGTAGTAGATACGCTCTTAAAAAAGTCGTTACAATGTTTATGATAATTGATGCCCTATAAAAGTACCCAGTGATCCTTCATAAACCTTCCATAACCTAATATTCTAGTTTATTCATATACTATATGAATATAATTTATGGTTTGTTGCTCCTTTAGACAGGATGGCGAAAAGTTGTTCAGCAATTTTGTGAAGTGCAGAAAAAGTGTAAAATTTTATAACCGAAGAAATAATAAATGCGTTAAAGCATATCAACTTGAATAATTGGATCGCTTCTAACTTGAATCATTTAAAATGTATGGTATTAATGAATATGAGAATAATCTACAATTGAAGAGGAACGCGCTTTCAGATCTAGTCTTGAAAAATCATTCGATGTTATAAAAATTGGTCGTTCTAATTTTAATTTTTCTAATCGTTTGAGGGACCAACTAATTTTGTAAACCTGTAAACATTTTTTAAACATCATTTATGTAATCCTGTGAGTATTTGTACAAATTCTTCACCAGACGTATCGACATGAATTAATAAATTCCTACAAATTGACATGGTGCAATATAGCGATGTGTAGTTCACTCGCGAACCGTTCACTCTGAACGGTTCAATCAAATGACGGGCGTACTGTGACGATGTTTTGCAACGACCTATAGGTCACTATGACCTAGTTCGTGAACTATGAACTACTATGTACATTTTCATGTACTTGTACTAGATCCTGAACCCGTCGTGTACTAAACCGTTCATGAATCACAACGACTCGTAAACGATGCAGTATAGTATACATTACATATACAGTACTAACATTTATTTAGTGATAAAGTGTGTTGGTGAACGGAACGAAATAGGAAACTCGATGCAATATTGCAACAGCAGCATTGCCGAGCTGAGTCACAATTTATATGTTGGTATCAGGTTTCATTTGGAATAATATAATTAATATATTCGCAAGATTAAATATGTCATGCCATAGCAAATTTTTGCAATAATGCAAAAATAAACATCTAAACCTTATAGTTCTTCTATTTCATACTGAGTGCCATGCAATCACTTAATATCAAATCAAAGCTTTGAAGTTTGAACAGTGAAGATTCGGAATAGAAAATATAAATTATAACGCCAAACAAAACGATTTTATCCAGTTCATTTTATTATACTTTGTACATTTAATTTTCAAGTGTTAGTAAAGTAGTAAATATTTTCATCAGTAACTACCAATAAGTATTTTAGAACTTCATATAAATAATCGTGAGTACCTAGAGAAGATTATATTTCTTTATATATATGTTTTGTATAAATTACAAACATTGTTGTCTTTTCTTCCTCATTCTTAATTCAAAATAAGTATTGTAATATTTCAATTTATTTATTTTTTACCATTTAATATTATTATATTGAGAAAAAAAGAGATTATTGTCAGTATGTGCATGTATTTCATATAGGTCGTGAACTAGTTCATTTTTAAAAGATGTAGTAGTTCACGACCTATAGTTCATGAACGGTACATTGAAATGAACTACGAACTACGAACTAGGTCCTCAAAGTGACCTACGGGTTGCCATCGCTAGTACAATAACCAAATTAAAAGTTGATATTAATATAGAAATCATCTAAGAATATGTATTCATAATTTTATTATAAAACACAAATGAATTGCTCCAAACAATTCGCGCTTTATTTCATCATTTAACACATGTATTTTCGTTTATACAAATATTACGACAGATATAAAGTGATCGTCAATAAAATCAGCGAGCACATTTATGTATTTGCTTCGCCTCTTTAAATACAATAAATTAAACGCGTTTTCCCCTTTCACCCTATACGTGCATATATATATAAGTACAGTGTGATTCAAGAGCAAAAGAAAATATTTCTGAAGGACCTCATCAAATTATCTTATAATCCTAGACGTTTTAAGAGTTTGCAAGATTCAAATTGTTATTTCATGTTCGGTTATGGTTCTAAGTAATCATTTTTGAAATAGTATAAATATGCATTTTATTATAAATATTAAAAAGCTTTTTTTTACAACGCTGTTCTTCCAAACAACATTTTTAAACAATACATTTTCTTTCTAAGGTAATGTGGTTATAATACGGATTTCATTTTTTTCACGTAAAATAATTTTGTATCATTTTCTTCGTAATGAATATATTATAGTTATAATACCTTGAATCACTCTGTATTTACATACACATCGCGACATATGAGAATACAGCCTAACTACGCATATAAAATCCTCTTCGCCGTTATCATGCGTCCCCACATAATATGCATCCTGATCCTGATCCTGATCCCGATCCTCATATCCCCCCCCCCCCCCGAAGCGGATCCCGCGCTTGTATACTCGCAGTATACGTCTCAATCAACATTCTCACTAATCTCGTATGTACATGCGCTCTGTGTTAATGGACAGATAATTCTTCAGACGTAAATTTCGACTGATGACGTCGAAATTTACTGTGGAAAATGTCACCTATTCGTCGACAGGATTTAAAATATTTGGTAAAAATAACGAAAGGAATAATAACATTTGATAATGTTGGTTATATTTTCTAAGTGGAAGAGTGGATGAAGTTTCTGACTGACGCCCAAACTTCGCCTTTTCGTATATAACCTTTTTATAAAAGAAGTTTAAAGTATTGTAATAATTTGCCCATATTTACTTTTGTGTTTTGTTTCGAATTTTAGGCAACTTATTATACAATTTATTTATTGCACGGCATATGTTAGAGCAATGTTCTCTTCATGAGTTCTTCCATATTTTCTCATAAAAAAATAAAGGTAGAACATTGGGTGGATTTGTATATAGTATATAGTTTTTTAGTTTTTTTTTTTACTTAAATATGAAAAATTAGACACGAATAAATTCATTAAAATTAAATTAAAAATATATTCTATTTTCGCAGTTAGTATCGTGTCAAAAATCATATATTTAAAACACGAAGCCTCTTAAATGCTGATTTATTCTTGCATTCTAGCCGATCGATTTTCACCATATAATTAAATAATTAATCTACATTATAAAATACTAATCTAAATTTTAAAAATTATCACTACGGTGTTAAATAATAGTATAGAATATCACCGAAATACCGTAACTTAAAGCATTAAGTAGCTAGATGTACATTTCGAAGGCTATGCCCCCATTTACAATTCTAAATTACAAATACCTGTATTTTGAAGCTTCAAGCTCTTCTTAGCTTGTAAAGTAGAGGGTAGATGCACTAGCTTCGAACAAAAGTGTGTCAATTAACAAAGTATAATTTTTTGAGGGAACAGCTTACGTGCATAATAGAGAAAAGTGATAAAAGAATTTTATAATTCAATGTTACAATAGTAAAGATTTAAATTTTCTGTATTTAGTGAATAATCCGTAGCATATATTTGATTATGCAGATAATGTTCGGTGGAGTGAATCGTCTACTCATTGAGTTTTCATTCTTCTAACAATAATTATATTCAGCATATATGGCGTATATGTCAAAATGTCTTGCTAAGGGATGGTTATTGCTCAACATAGGTGGATCACGGTTTATAATAAACACATTCTCTGAAGACTTTATGTGCTGCACCCGCACAGCATCACTCTCGTACTCCCTGGATTCCCTAAAACACTCAACATGCTCCTCCTAGCGCAGAGGATATACGGTTTTGGGGGAGAATTCAATAACAGGGGCTGCTGTATAAGCATTTATAAAACGTATGTATACATTTCAGGTGATAGTACAGGGAATTGCACTGCACTTTAAAGTGGTTCGAAACAATCGAATTATGATAAATTCATCGAAAATAATAGCTTAGAATGTATGAAAAGGGTCAGGGAATAATCGAGCAATTTTTAATGCAATTCCATCGAAAATATTTTTAACTAATTTATATTTATGATTGGGCAAATTTTGTCCAGGCACGATATTTTTTTATTCTACATTGCGTTTTATATGGTGGATAAAAAATATATACATAATAGTTAGTTTAGTTAAAGAGTCCGCAATCCTAAAGATTGGTTGGAAACAGCACGCCATGCCGATCTATCCTGAGCTAATCCCTTCATCTCCCTATAGCTATTCATCTCAACGTCTTCAACTATCTGACTCACATACTCCAATCTAGGCTTACCTACCCCTCTCTTTCCCTCCACTCTACCTTCTATGATCAATTGCATAATCCCCCCATGCCTAAGGATATGCCCTACTAATCTGTCTCTCCTACGCTGTAACACTCTCCAAATACTTCTCTTCTCCCCTACTAACTCTAGTACAGCTTCATTTGTTACTTTATCTTCCCAACCAATCCTCATCATCCTCCTATAACACCACATTTCGAATGCTTGTAATCTACGCTTCTCTTCCTTTCCTATAGTCCACGCCTCACACCCGTACAGTGCTACACTCCAAACATATACCTTCAGTAATCTTTTTCTAATACCCAAGTCAATATTTGATCTTAAAATCTGTTCCTTTTCTACGAATGCCTTCCTAACCTGTGCTATCCTACACTTTATATCTACCTTGCTTCGATTATCTTTTGTGATTCTACTGCCTAAATAACAAAAATCTGACACTTCTTCGATTCTATTATCTCCTATTGTGATCCTCATTTTTCTACTGCATTCCTTTTTGTCACACCTCATCACTTTAGTTTTACCTATATTTATTTTCATGTTAAAATCCCTAGTCAATACTGCCTGCATACCATTCAATACCCTTTCTAAATTCTTTTCGCTTTCTTCCAATATAGCTATATCGTCGGCGAATCTCAACATATATATTTTCTCTCCCTGTACATTCACACCTACACTATACTCTTCTTTTACTTTGTTTATTGCATCTTCTATATATAGATTAAATAATAACGGTGATAGTGTACATCCCTGCCGAACTCCCTTCCCTATTTTTGCTACCTCTTCTTCCCCCTCAATGTTCTAACTAAGGCAGTTTGGTGTTTATATAAATTAAAAATTATTCTCCTATCCTTATAATCTATACCCGTTTCTTTTAAAATTCTAAACATTATGTCCCAATCTACATTATCAAATGCCTTTTCTAAATCTACAAAAGCTATGCAAGTTACCTTTCCTACCCTCATTCTTTTTTCTACTACCGTTCTTAGTGCTAGAATCGCCTCCCTCGTCCCTCTGTTTTTCCTAAAACCAAACTGATCTTCTCCTAGCCTTTCCTCTACTTCATTTTTTAATCTCCTATAAATAATCTTTAACAATATCTTCGATGCATGTGATAGTAGACTAATAAGCATTTCTAATTACTGACTAGAGAAAATAATTTAATACCTCGTATTTTGTCAATCCTTCGAGAATAAAAACAAGTCCAGCGAATTACCGCCGTATTCTTTTCGTTTTATACAGACGTAATAAAATTTTTTGAACGAAAGCTTTTTATCGGGTATTTATATCCACTCGAGGGAAGTATATATTGCGATAAATTAAAATTTCAAACTAATTAACTTTGGAATTACCGCTTTTCGTAATGCAGTGATTTGTGCGTTTCCGTTTCTGGTACACTCACACCGCTTTTGGCCCTTTTGTACGATTAGGCTAACCCTATTCTATATATGCCCTAATGCTTTTGGGAGCTTTAATATATATTTACAATGTATTTATTACGGAAATCGAATTTTAAGACGAACTTTACCATTGTTCGTAATCCTTAAGTGTGATCTATTGAAACTTCGAAATAATTTAGTAGCTCGCAAAAAATTTAAGGATTTTCTTATTTAGTTAAATCAACACAAAATTTATTAAATTAAATATTTTCTATCCAGTGCGTAATGGTAATAAAGAAACATATAAAATGGATTAAAAATTGCCTAATTTGCATAGTTTCGAATTATTATTTTTCATTTCATTAATATATATATATTGAAGGCGCACTTAACTTTCGGCACGTATTCGAAAATAATTTTGGGCTATGTTCAAAATCGAGTCTGGCTCCACGTGCGGTGCATTTCGGTGAACCGAAGGCCCACATCCGATGGGAATTTTACCCGTGCAGTATCAAATAGAGAGTACGGGGCGAAGGGATCGCATATCTCAGAGGACCCGCCGTCACAGGATGAGGGAAGTAAAATCGACGTCCCCTACCTAGCAATAAAATACTGGAATTCCGGGCATAATGTCTTTGGTTTGATGGGCGTTTCGCTCCCTGTTCCCCAGCTCAAATACGTACAAGCAGCAGTGCACAGTCGGATCGTATTGCTGACCCATAAATCATTTCTTGTATAAGCAAAGCGACGCTGATTTAGATAAATGTCTCACAATAATACTGTGAATATGAAGCAATAAAAATTGTGCCCGTGCTCTTTTTCTTAGATTCTGAACTTACAGAGTTAGTTACTTTTTTTTGAAGTGAAACTTCTATAGGCGCGGTAGGGCAAATTGGCCTGAACGTCACGAAAAGTGAAACGCACGCTACGCGCATGTGCCGCGTGTACTGTGTGTATACGTAGCATAAGGCAACCAGTAGACGCTTGCGCATTTTATTATATATTACACAAACACAGCTTAATCTTTTAGCTAACAATTTGTTTATCAAATTCGCGATGAGCAGGTTGAAAGAATGTAAATTTTGTGTATGATGCACTACTGGGTGCATTTCTATTAGTCGATGGCTCGCTCAACTGTATCAGATTCATTTCGTTGATCTCTCACATCGCGTGTATATTCACGTGCCTGAATCAGTGGCATTCAAATTCTCTATACCACTCACTGTGTCCTCACTTAACGACGGTATCGATTCATCCAGTGTATTTAAGGTCGTTGGAAGGTTATGTTGTCCACCGTGTTTCTTTAACGCCCTTTGCCTGGCTCGATCCTCTCTACTTCTTTCCAAGGTACTTGTTGGCACTTTTCTTGGCGGTTTATTCGCTTTCTTCCGTTCTCTAAAGGCTCGCACTCTGTCTGTATTGTCTTTTTCTCCATTTCACTTATCACACAATTGAAATTGTGTGAAAAAATACATATAAATATATGAAAAAAATATATATCGTTAACAAATGGAAAAAAGCAATGCATAAAATCAACTTTTCCTAGGAGCTAAGAAGTTTCACTTCTACCGCGAGAGAGTCTCACGCATTTTTTTTTTTATAAAACTCATGTCTAGAAATCTATTTCCTCGCAAAAACCGTATGCACTGAAGGATAATATACATGTCCTGTAAACGTATCGTTAAATTCTTTTGCTGGCGACGTTGATTTAAATAAATGTCTTACAATAATACCGTGAAAATATCACAATAAAAATTGTGCTCGTGCTCTTTTTCCTAAATTCTGAATTTACAGAGTTAGTTACTTATTTTTTTATTAAACTTATATGTCTAGAAATCTATTTCCTCGCAAAAACCGTATGCACTCAAGAATAATATACATGTCCTGTAAACGTATCTTTAAATTTTGTTGGCGGCGTTAATTTCGATAAATGTCGTACAATAAACTGTGAATATGAAGCAATAAAAATTGTGCCCGTGCTCTTTTTCCTAAATTCTGAACTTGCAGAGTTAGTTACTTATTTTTTTATTAAACTTATATATCTAGAAATCTATTTCCTCGCAAAAACCGTATGCACTCAAGGATAATATACATTTTCACTAAACTTATCTTCTGTGGTCGAATAAGCAAAAAGAGTCGATTCTAGAATTTTTAAAGCAGCTCTAACTGAAGCTATCGAAATAAAAATGCAATGTGAGTAATTCCCATGATAATCGAAGATGAAAATATTCCATGGGGCATTTTATAAAACATGCGGGATGTTTTTGAAAAATGTAAGGAAATTCAAATGCCAATCTACGCTTTAACTAATGCACTTCAATTGTATATAAATTAAATATAAAGCAATTTAAAGAATGTAACGTAAGTCATGTATTATGTACGTTTTAATACGAAATATAAATCTGTCTTTAAATAATATATTGAACGATCAATTTTAGTAAAACATCAATATAAATTCGAAAGATTAATTTCTCTGCTAGTTATATTTTTGTATTCGTATATAAAATTTTATACAATACTAGATATATAAGGTTAATATAAAAGTAAATGTTCAGTATCAGCTTTAATAATGGCCTTTTCTGATCTTTCATGAAAACGCAATTTTCTTTGACATAATTATAATTTTACAACGGACATATTAGCTATCTTTATTAAACTTGCAGAGGCTTCATATTCAGTTAATTTGAAACTTTATAATCATAAAAGAAAATTAAATTTCTAATAGTTTAAATAGTAAATTCTCAAATTAAATTTTTAATTTATTAAAAAGACAGCAAACAATATAGAATAAGATAAACTTGTGAAAAGAACATGTGTAGGACTAATTTTCTAAAAATAAAATTTTACAACTTTTTATGCATTTTGTGCATGTGAATAATTTAAGAGGTAAGAGACAATGGGAAATCATTGTCTATGGTATTTTTTGAAATATCATGAAAAATTGTACATTTATTTTACAAACTAAAGGACTAATGTCCTGAATATTAATAGGATTTGACGACTTATTACAATAAAGATAAGTTTAAAGATACTTTTGTACTCATTATCTTAGACTTCGCAGACCATCGATTTTTATACGACAAATATACTTCTATTTGAAAGAAAATCGAGGTCAACTAGAAATCACCAACATTACCGCCAATTCGTTGGTGGAGAAAACAAATCTTGAACGGTCAATGGCATTGTTTATTTCCGCAAGCGGGAAACTTATTTAAAGGATTGTCTGCGGGAAATAAAATCGTATCTTGCAAGTTGCAGTCTCCAGCTGCACCAGGTCCAAGGATTGTATTCAAAAGAATCGCTTGGCACATATAATAAAGCGACTAGCGTACAATAGCAATTCACATAGCGACTGTGCGACATTTTGCAACAACTCCAATAATGTTTGGATTTAGATGTTGACTGCACGTGACAACACGTAGGATATATGGTCGAAGAAGACCCTTGGAAGAAGGAATGGGAAAAGAGCCAATTGGCTTCATCATTATATACGTACATATAAAAAACGCGAACGTTATTCTGTGGTGGCGGAAGGAAACTTTAAAATATCTCCGACTAGAAAATGCATCTTTATCTTCATCCTAAGGAAAATACCCATTTAGTTTTTATAATAACATCAATAAAAAAGTGATGTAACTAAAATTACAAGAAGATTAATTTAACATATTTCTAGCCTCGAAGGTAGATACCTTCGAGGCTCTTCTGTACATATTTAAGGCGGCACATTTATATCCTGTGAAAGCATATAGACTGCTCACTACGCCGCTGTGTGTCTTCAGTGGCATAACTGAAGAGACACGAGGATGCTCTTTTCTATATAAAGTTGCAGATCGGTGTACTCTTCGGCAACTTTGTTAACAGTTCCTGTTGCAACCGGATGTGTGCATTAAGAGCGCCATATTATACGAGCACATCGCTGAGTAAAGAGTATTATGGTTACGTCAGGCTTTTAAATGGGGTTAATTAGGATCGTGAATACAGTCTAAATCAATAAATTTACTCTGATAATTTGCATTAAATAAATTCATAATTTTAGACGTTCGAGTAATATTATTGGTTGGAATAAAATATTATAGAATTGAATATGAAATTGATTAACTTATTAAATAAAAAATATATCATTTTATTATTATATTATATTATTTACTTTCGAAATGGTTAGCAAATGTACTTAATAATTTTATTGCGATAGTTTCGTCGTAAATAAACAATTCTTTAGAATTCTTTAATAATGTTAACACTATCAAATAATGAAATACTTATTTCATTTAATGTTTTCTCATTATTTCCAAGTGTTCTTATTCCTGGAACTATTCTTTTTCTTGAAGATATGCTAAAAAATAATTCTATCGATGATGTTATTATTAATGAATACTTACTAATTATGTAAGTCTCAGAATGGTAAATTCTTTGAGCAAAAAGAAGGTACAAACACATCTTGAATTTTACATACCTATAATTAGTAGTTATATTTTATCCTTCTAAAAAGTATTCTTTAAAAATTATATAATATATTCGTTAACAAGTCGATTATTTAAATTTACTTTTCCATATCTGAAATAAACACGCGAGTTTTAAATTTTTTTCTCACTTCTAAAAACCTGCAGCATAACTAATTTATCAAATCAGGAATGGCTGGTTAGCGTTGCTCCCGTCGGTGTATCCAGAGCATTCAGGCATTAGTAAACAGTAAATAAGAAGCAGCCATGATTTTCTTGTACTTGTGCATGTATTTCAAATTATATACAGGACCTATTCAAGAGATTTTAATGATATGGTGATAGTCTATAACTTACGTTCCCTGCCATTGTAATATACAGTGATGAGCGATAATCAAAATTTTAACTTTTTGCACTATTTGTTTTTTTCAGCCACGACCATGTTAATAAACAATAGTGCGTATATTCATCTCATTCACACTTAAATTGTTCTCAATGCCTATAAGGTAAACAAAGGTCGCATATCTTCTCGTCAAGAGGTCCATCAAGACATACAAAAAAAAAATATTACAGGTCGATATAGAAGGAAAGGTTATAGCCTCACACAAAGAGTAGCTAATTCAAGCATACATTTCATTCATTAATCAAATTTATCGTATCCAAACTCATTTATAATATTTATATTATGCAGTCTTTGTGCTTTGGTAGAATGTTATTAACAAGTCACTAACTTTTGCATTATCGTTACTTAATCGTCTCATTAAATTAATGGGAAAAACGACTTTCATCCGCATCAGTTTGAGGTATAGAATGTGCCTTTGCTGCTGAGATTATGTTCATCTTCATTTTCATTATGTGTACAGTACATGTTAGAATCAGTTATGCATTAAATGAAAAATATAAATGTCAAAAGTTTTCTTGGGATTGGTGGCGTAAGTGACCATTGATCTAGTTAGCTTACATGCTAAAACCGGGCCTGTAAGTCTTCTCTAGATCTCGTGCTCGCCCGTGTGTTCGCTTGTGTATGCAATCTACATTAAGAGGATCATTCAATCATTGAGATTACGTGAGATTGGCACATAGCCTCAGTAATTTGAGCTAGCGGATTCGCATAGACTTTGCTGGGTTTGCAGAAGCCCGGATGCGCCTCGGTGATGCTTTATCCCATGTGCCTCCTCGTTTCGTTCACTTTGACGCTTGCCCGCTGTGAGATATGCAATTCAACCAGGACCAAATCATGGTTTTACATCCACGTTTTCTCTACCTGGTTAATTGTAACTCAAAATTAATAATATCGCGTTTAGAATTCGTAACACCTAATCTAATTTGAAATACATTGTCTAGAACGACATTGAAGGAACCAACAAATTTTGGTCTATGATATTATGGTCTATAAAATATAGATTTTAAAAAATCGACTTGATGCAATCAAATAACGTATGTATGTATTATATATTAACATATGTATTTATTTCAATAGAAAAAAATCTGAAATCTTGGACTGTTTACGTGATCTCCAAAGGAGTTCTTCTATCTTATTTTCCATCTCGGACGACTGACTTAAAAGTTCTGACTTTGGAAAAATTATGATAGGAAGCGAGCTGCATCTAGTGCCTGTTTTATAGTCGGAGGTTCCATTTCTTAGATATTATTCGGAGAGTTACCTTTTTTTAAAAGACGCTTTTAAAGGGGAAGGAATAATGGATTGTAGATACGGAGCATGACCAAAGACCGAAACATTTTGACGTTAAGGTAAAAGGAGATTGACGTTATAATGAATCTCGCTATAAGGAAATTCGACTGTAGTTCTAATCGATTTGATTCATTTTATTTATAGCTACTACATCCGATATAATAAAAACTTATTTTGGTTATTAAAAGGAACTATAACTTCCATTGCGTTAACCTTGATGTTTTAGAATCGGATATGCAATATTATTAATTGAAATTAGAGAATACGTGTGTTATTTTCTGCGAAATGTCCGAACCTTACGGCTTTGTCCGATGGCATATCGCCTACTGCACAGCTATCCGTATATGTACAAGTTCTGTTTTTCCTGCATCAATTCCTAAAGATAAACAATGGTTCGGAGATCCGGATCGAAAGGACCATGTATGTGTTTAGCTAGTTGCATTGCCGACGGGGCTTTGTATTAGCTCGTGTGTCTGTGGATTTTCCTCTTTTTCCTGCTTCCCGATCCACAGCTGGCCAAAAAGATTTAGACTTCACTCCTCCAAGTCTAAATATACTACCCTTACTAGTATCAAATAATCTTAAAGTAACATTAAATGTGGCACAAACAAATTAGTTGAACCACATCATTCTGAAATTTTTTATAGCCTGTGGATAATGTAAATAATAAATCTAGAATAATGCGCTACTGAATTCATTGGTTGTTTTTCTCCATTACAATCAACATTCAACCATTGTATTGCACATTTTTGTGATCGACAACATTTGATTTAATGGAACACTCGTGCGTTGTTTTTATATATTTAGTTTTGCGTTATTATTAGCATTGAAAAACTATGAAACTCTTTTATTTATGGCAATGTTATATGACCTATATATTTAGAATAGCAACTCAAGCGTTTATATGATGCACATAATGCATATGATGCATATTATATTATTTGAAGGCTAGCATCCATCTTTAGTAGCATGACAAGCAGCTACATAATTATACGTTGTTATTATAATATATAATTATACATGATACATAATAATATATACATTGTTTCTCTAACAATGTATATATCATGTGCGGTGTGTATATTTTCCCGCCTTTCTGAGTGTTCTTCTTCTTTTTATTTGCTTTCCTTACAATTCCCTAATTCTCTCTCTCTCTCTCTCTCTCTCGCTATCTCTCTATCTCTCCCCCCCCTCTCTCTCTCTATCTCTCTATCTCTCTATCTCTCTATCTCTCTATCTCTCTATCTCTCTATCTCTCTATCTCTCTATCTCTCTATCTCTCTATCTCTCTATCTATCTATCTATCTATCTATCTATCTATCTATCTATCTATCTATCTATCTATCTATCTATCTATCTATCTATCTATCTATCTATCTATCTATCTATCTATCTATCTATCTATCTATCTATCTATCTATCTATCTATCTATCTATCTATCTATCTATCTATCTATCTATCTATCTATCTATCTATCTATCTATCTATCTATCTATCTATCTATCTATCTATCTATCTATCTATCTATCTATCTATCTATCTATCTATCTATCTATCTATCTATCTATCTATCTATCTATCTATCTATCTATCTATCTATCTATCTATCTATCTATCTATCTATCTATCTATCTATCTATCTATCTATCTATCTATCTATCTATCTATCTATCTATCTATCTATCTATCTATCTATCTATCTATCTATCTATCTATCTATCTATCTATCTATCTATCTATCTATCTATCTATCTATCTATCTATCTATCTATCTATCTATCTATCTATCTATCTATCTATCTATCTATCTATCTATCTATCTATCTATCTATCTATCTATCTATCTATCTATCTATCTATCTATCTATCTATCTATCTATCTATCTATCTATCTATCTATCTATCTATCTATCTATCTATCTATCTATCTATCTATCTATCTATCTATCTATCTATCTATCTATCTATCTATCTATCTATCTATCTATCTATCTATCTATCTATCTATCTATCTATCTATCTATCTATCTATCTATCTATCTATCTATCTATCTATCTATCTATCTATCTATCTATCTATCTATCTATCTATCTATCTATCTATCTATCTATCTATCTATCTATCTATCTATCTATCTATCTATCTATCTATCTATCTATCTATCTATCTATCTATCTATCTATCTATCTATCTATCTATCTATCTATCTATCTATCTATCTATCTATCTATCTATCTATCTATCTATCTATCTATCTATCTATCTATCTATCTATCTATCTATCTATCTATCTATCTATCTATCTATCTATCTATCTATCTATCTCGAAAATAATATTTACGCCTACTAGATGTACACTGCAGAGATTGCATATCTATATGAATTATGTAAATCAGCGTTTCTCAACTTTTATTCACGTAAACTCTATAAAAAAATATTTTCAAATAAGCCCTTTCATATTTTTACGATATTTACTAATATTTTGCATCATACTCGTATACTGCGTAAATTATTTAAAAAAGTCATTAAAATGATTTAAAATTCAATCCAACGTAAAGATATCTTTTGTTCGACAATTTGATAGCTTAAAGAATATTACATCGGTCGAAGAAATAACGTCATTGTACTTATGATTTTTTTAATATTGTCTAAAATTTTCCAAAAACCCTTCAGAGAGAATCAAAATTTCGTTAAGAAGACCTGATGTAGATTAATGTCTAATAAAGTGCATAAATTATAATTACAAATTTGAATGACATATTACGAGTATAGGCCTTGTTTATCATTGTCACTTCTTCGCGTTTCTAATCTACTAACGCACACAAAATATGCACTGAACTATACACAATATCGCCATCAATTCTTGTCCTTACATATAGCTTCGGGTACATATCAACCCGCTATTTGAAATTGTAAATTACTTACATATAGAACGAAACAGAATTAATTCGACATTAGTAGCGATAGTTAGCAAAGTACTACAACCAGCTGAAATGATAAACTTGCTTGGATATTGACGTATGTGTTGAAATGAAGACATAAGTGGTTAAAAATATCATAAACATTTCCTAGATTGGCAGCGTATAAAATTCCATTTCCATATTAAGTTAACAATATAAAATTTTAGAAACATATTTATTGTAATTCAAAGTAGCTAATTCGAAAAATCTTCTGCAAATTATAAATTAGCTTCACGATTCTTTAATCCACTATCATGTGGTCAACTACTATAACAATTTTTTTTATTACCTGCATAAAAAATAATATACCATTGGATTAGATTTAATTCTACAGCAAGGCTAAATTTATTTTGTGCACATTTCTTCTTCAATCATCATTTGCGTAGTAATTAGTAACTGAAGTAATATTGTAGTATTCGTAAATTGCACTGAGTAAAATAATATCTTTAAAAAAAAAATTAATAAAAAATTGTACGCATTCTCAACTTTGACTTGTACTCTCTTTCTAATGTAACATTTTTAATTATTCCTGTAATGTTTTATATGATATATATGAACATACCTCATATATACATACATATGTTAATCATATAATTATGTAGGACCAGACATATTAGCACACGCAATATAATGCGTCACTGCATTAATTCACATGACTAACGAACGTCTGTTTGCACTAATTTGCGGTATAGCAAGAACTATTGACTATGATGGGTAGAATGCTGACTGACATCCTCTCATCTTTTCTCAAATACCAATGTAGTAACCCTCGAACAGAAATTACGTTATTGACATTATTGCTTCTAGTTTCCACTCCACACCACGCTATATATTGACATTTTGATCTATAGATGAATGATTAGGTTATAACCATCTGATCTTCAGGGATCTTTGCATGTATAGATTTAGCCGACGTATAGACCTCGTATAAGGAGGTCAGATAAGAACTCCTCAGTCCCGGAATAAGAGTAGTTGATTTGCCTCAGATTAATATTAAAATGTATTAAATTCCAAATAGACTTTCCAACTAGATATTTGAGATAAGCCATTAAGATGCAGTCTTTGTGACTCATCAACGTTACTCATAAGTTAACATCGTCGGCACCAACTTTCTAAATTATTGAATTTTATTATAATACACCGTAGGATTGAAAATAGCACCCTGCTCAAAAATCAAACGAGATTTTTAATAGCATTTTTATTATAACATCTAATTAGTAATAATATTATGATTATTAAATTTATGGATTTTGCCATTTTATTATATATCTACTTTGTCTATATGTGGAATTGAAAACCAAAATTTAATAATCTACACATCCGTAAAACTCAATATTATTAAGCTTATTTAACACCGTAATGATAATTTTTAAAACTTAAATATTTATTTATTGAGTATTCACATGCAGGAGTTTATTGTCTAGATAAAAAATATAATAATTATGTATATTTCTAAGCTTTTTGAAAGTGATTTATCAATACATTCTGCAACAATTAATTATTATGTTAAGAGGTGCATACTAATGTCAATTTGTGGTAATTATTTTCGTTTGTAATTACGGTTACTTTATAAAAAAAATCATTTTATTATTGCGTATTGAATATAAATGTATAAAATTAAAATCTCTACAGTTCACATATTCATTATTACGACGTTATTGTTGTTTAAAAAAAAACATAATTTAGTTTAATAACTTTTAATAACTTATACATTTAATAAATTAGTAGAAATTATAAAGAACTTCGCAAAAAAAAAATGTATATGAGTATAACGCCGTAAATCTTCAGCTAGTTCATATAAACATTCTCTTTATGTTATCGGCGTATCGGTAAATAAAATATGCGAAATATTTCAGGCATAGACACACATCCAATTTCGGTATTTCATCGCGGTTGAGCTATCAAAAAGTAATATTTCATGCATGCCTCTTGCCGCGAGATCTCTTGACTCTGCCCAATACGATTATGTTGTCAAAAACTGTATCGCAATCTGCTGCCGCCACCGCCGCCATCAGAGGCGAGGTTCAGCATCAACTTCAGTTTTTGATGCTCGAGCATCCGGCCAAAAGAGCGCATTCACTGAACTATAGCTCCAAGCAAATTTACGTTTTTTTCGCTCCACTGAAAGACAAAAGAATCTAGTACGAAAAGTACGGCAAAAAACATGTGCCTCTAACAAATTGTTTGTAATATAAATAAATAAGCGGCAGGATTTAGTAGCTATTAATAATACATTCGATTTCGGGAATTTACTGCTACATTTAATGAAAATTCATCGCTTGATAGTTATTTAAAAAACTATATATTATGTGTAGTAGATGCCAATTGTAGATAGTAAGCTGCTTTTGTATTTGTGCGGGCCTGAAAGGACTAGATACCGAAAATTCGATTTTCGCAGGACCAACGGCAAAGACGACGAGGTGACGTTAGCTGGTTGCTAGCTGTCACTGCTGCCTTCGCCTTATGTCTTTCCTAACAGGTCTAAAATGGACGGATCAGATCCGCGCCTTATATCTCCGCTATATGCGTATTTTCAAAATGATGGTGGTGACTGAATTTTAGATAAAGTGCCTTAATATTCCAGACAATACGCACAAAGTAAACAAGAAACAATAAGCGAGGGGAGACTTGGAAAAATTGAAAATTGCCCAGCATTTCAAAAGAAGTTTACAGCTGTAAATGTATTATAAATTTAGCGCTGCTGTTCTTCTATTTAATCATTTATTTCGAATTGAAAATGTTATATGGAAACACATTGTTGAAGTAAATAAATAACAGATAATTTATTTCAACTTCAGTTTTAACATTGTTTGTTTTTTCCATACAAATTAAAAAATTCGCCCATAAGAACATAAAATGGCTGCAGGAATATAATTCTTTAACATATATATATATATCAAATTAATATATATATTATAAAACACTATTTCGCTGTTGTATACTCCGTAAATTCAATTCGATTTTCGCCTCCTATTTTTATACCACTTAATATATTTCCACAAAAAATTTAGTCCTGCCAAATCAAAATCCAATAGTTAAATATCTATTGCCTTTACCCAATTCTTGAAAAACAATATCGTATTTAGACGTTCCTTATATAATAAGGAATTTCTACTGTACACCACTCAAAGACAGACTTATTTATTATGACCTACTTATTATGCGAAACAATTATCATTTTAGCCAACATATGATTTATAAAAGAGTATACAAGCTTGTATCGTATTTTATAAAGTTACTAAAATGTTGTTGACTGATTTTTACCTAGTTTATATATTCGAATTGTTAACAGCTTTATTTATATTATGGATATTATTCTCTACTTTACTCAATATAAGTACATGCAAATTTGTATTTTATTACGAGCTATTTATTTTACTGTTTATCAAACAATTGATTCAAACAATGGAATATTTCATTTAAATATATAATGGCCAGAATTTATAATTAAAAACTACTTAGTTAGTTAAAGAGTCCGCAATCCTAAAGATTGGTTGGAAACAGCACGCCATGCCGGTCTATCCTGAGCTAATCCCTTCATCTCCCTATAGCTATTCATCTCAACGTCTTCAACTATCTGACTCACATACTCCAATTTAGGCCTACCTACCCCTCTCTTTCCCTCCACTCTACCTTCTATGATCAATTGCATAATCCCCCCATGCCTAAGGATATGCCCTACTAATCTGTCTCTCCTACGCTGTAACACTCTCCAAATACTTCTCTTCGCCCCTACTAACTCTAGTACAGCTTCATTTGTTACTTTATCTTCCCAACCAATCCTCATCATCCTCCTATAACACCACATTTCGAATGCTTGTAATCTACGCTTCTCTTCCTTTCCTATAGTCCACGCCTCACACCCGTACAGTGCTACACTCCAAACATATACCTTCAGTAATCTTTTTCTAATACCCAAGTCAATATTTGATCTTAAAATCTGTTCCTTTTCTACGAATGCCTTCCTACCCTGTGCTATCCTACACTTTATATCTACCTTGCTTCGATTATCTTTTGTGATTCTACTGCCTAAATAACAAAAATCTGACACTTCTTCGATTCTATTATCTCCTATTGTGATCCTCATTTTTCTACTGCATTCCTTTTTGTCACACCTCATCACTTTAGTTTTACCTATATTTATTTTCATGTTAAAATCCCTAGTCAATACTGCCTGCATACCATTCAATACCCTTTCTAAATTCTTTTCGCTTTCTTCCAATATAGCTATATCGTCGGCGAATCTCAACATATATATTTTCTCTCCCTGTACATTCACACCTACACTATACTCTTCTTTTACTTTGTTTATTGCATCTTCTATATATAGATTAAATAATAACGGTGAAAGTGTACATCCCTGCCGAACTCCCTTCCCTATTTTTGCTACCTCTTCTTCCCCCTCAATTCTAACTAAGGCAGTTTGGTGTTTATATAAATTAAAAATTATTCTCCTATCCTTATAATCTATACCAGTTTCTTTTAAAATTCTAAACATTATGTCCCAATCTACATTATCAAATGCCTTTTCTAAATCTACAAAAGCTATGCAAGTTACCTTTCCTACCCTCATTATTTTTTCTACTACTGTTCTTAGTGCTAAAATCACCTCCCTCGTCCCTCTGTTTTTCCTAAAACCAAACTGATCTTCTCCTAGCCTTTCCTCTACTTTATTTTCTAATCTCCTATAAATAATCTTTAGCAATATCTTCGATGCATGTGATAGTAGACTAATGGTCCTATAGTTCTCACACAAATTAGCTCCTATTTTCTTCGGCATTGTTACTATTCTACTACGCTGAAAATCCTGTGGTACTTCTCCCTTCTCATATATTTTACAAACTAACCTGTATAATCGCTCCTGCATTTTTTCCCCTGCGTGTTTTATTAATTCGGCTGGTATCATATCAATCCCCGCTGCTTTATTATTCCGTAAATCATTTAATGCTCTATGAAACTCTGACCTAAGTATGCTAGGACCTAAGTCATCCTCATCTATCTGTTCCACATTTTCTAGCTCCTCCATGTCCTGCCTACCTTTATATAAATCTTCAAGATACTCCTTCCATCTTCTAGCTGTTTCCTTATTTTCTGTGAGTTCCTTACCCTGCTTATCACATATAATGTTACCCTTTGGTTTTACTTTAGAAAAATGTGACTTAATTTTCCTGTAGCCTAAAAACTACTACTCTCTGAAAAAGTGGAAATAGATATTTGCAATGTTAATGTTAGTCAAGGAAGTATCACAAATGTAAAATTTAAAATAGGGATTGTAAATCATTATTAGTTAAATTAAGATTATATGAGATAATTTAGAGAAATAAATTCATTTAAATATATAATACACATAAATATATAATAGACATATTTTTATTTTAATAATTATCACTACGGTGTTAAATAATATTATAGAATATCACCCAAATACCGTAATTTAAAGCATTAAGTAGCTAGATGCGCATTTCGAAGGGTATGCCCCCATCTTCAGTAGCACAAGATAAAAACTAAACAAAATATCTCTGTGATTGATATAATATTAAATAAATAAGTCAACATGACAGAAGTATTTCAAAAATGACCTATAATATGACCTATAAATCTTTTAAAACAATATAAATTAACAATTAACGAAACTGACATGTAACAACAATAAACATTGGTTTGTCAAACCTAAAATAACTAAAAATAAATAAAATTAACATTAATTTTAAAATAGTTCTTATTAAATAAATTAAATAGACAAGATGAAATTGGGCATGAATCTAAATTCATTAAATTATTCTAAGCTTTCTAAACTTCTAAACTTTCATAAGCATTTAGTTAGAGAGTCCGCAATCCTAAAGATTGGTTGGAAACAGCACGCCATGCCGATCTATCCTGAGCTAATCCCTTCATCTCCCTATAGCTATTCATCTCAACGTCTTCAACTATCTGACTCACATACTCCAATCTAGGCCTACCTACCCCTCTCTTTCCCTCCACTCTACCTTCTATGATCAATTGCATAATCCCCCCATGTCTAAGGATATGCCCTACTAATCTGTCTCTCCTACGCTGTAACACTCTCCAGATACTTCTCTTCTCCCCTACTAACTCTAGTACAGCTTCATTTGTTACTTTATCTTCCCAACCAATCCTCATCATCCTCCTATAACACCACATTTCAAGTGCTTCTAATCTACGCTTCTCTTCCTTTCCTATAGTCGACGCCTCACACCCGTACAGTGCTACACTCCAAACATATACCTTCAGTAATCTTTTTCTAATACCCAAGTCAATATTTGATCTTAAAATCTGTTCCTTTTCTACGAATGCCTTCCTACCCTGTGCTATCCTACACTTTATATCTACCTTGCTTCGATTATCTTTTGTGATTCTACTGCCTAAATAACAAAAGCATTTAACTCAGAATAATTCAAAACAATTTTAAATAATTTAAGTGAACTAATTTGAATAGGATGACCTGAGTTAGTTAAAAATATGCTCGGCTACAGCACTTTTATCTTTTTTATTTAATCTGAGCTAATGAGTTAAATGCTCCTTAAATCTAGTTTCAATTATTCCACGTGTTTGTAGATTTGTCTATTTAATTTCTTTAATAATTTAAGTTTAAAGTAGAAACATAATTAATGCATACAAGAAATGTTTTATAGAAATGTAAATGACAATTAAATATCCGCGTATTATTTCACTTCTAAATAGAAGAAAATACAACCATTGCACAAATATATAATAATGTGAACAGGCCAACATGTTCATATGTACCATGGATTATCCAAAACGTCAACTGAAATTTTAGTCCCATGTCTATTCATTACACTCCTTGCCAGCTGCAGTAAATTACATTCTTATACAACACCAGGATACATTTCGCCCGCTTTCCAATGTCTCCGCTCGTCTCTTCAGCCTTGTCTTTTGCGGGTAATATCGCCCTTTGTTACTCGTTGCTTGAATTATGCGAAGGTACACATAAAGCCATTGGCCAACACAATAAGCTCATGCTTCCCATCCTAGCCAGAAGATACGGCTTGTGGCTCGGCACGAGTCACTCATATAAGAAACCGTCACTACTTTGAGACGCATGTCTTCGTTACTACATTGAACCAAATAGGTTATTATCCAGATGGCGTCGTGCTCTTCTTGCCTATCATCTATCGTCAATCGTGATCCTAACGACAGACAGCTGCCTTATATAACCTTCTTCAGGCACTAGCAAGTATGGATATGTAATCTGATCTGCTCAACTGCATTCAATCTTCAACAGGAATGAATTTATGTGAAAGTAAACTACTACTGATAATCGGAGTGTATAATTATATATATAATTTGAAGAATATAAGAAGTATAGGAATAAAATAAGTAGTTACTCTTGCAAAAATTTATTATTATAAAAAAGAAATACTTGAAGCAGGCAACAACACAAAAAAATATGGACAGCATATTAGTGAACATTAGTGGAAAGAAAGAAAAACAACAACAAAATATATATACTGAAAGAAGAATATTGTACGTTCACAAATAATGAAGAAGTGCCAGAAATATTTAATAAATACTTTATTGATATTGGTACAAAAATGCGACGCAAAAAATAATACCGTCTGCCTTACCAGATGATAATAAAGCAGTAGAATTACAAAGGAATAAAATGCAACTTAAATAAATTCGATCCAATGAATTAGTACATTTAATTAATAGCTTCAAATATAGTAGCGCATCTGGCCATGATATCAGCTAGGATGATAAAAGACAACCATCTTGTTTGACAGAATCCAATTAAACATATAATTAATCTTATATTCACAACTAGTAAGGTGGCCATTGAGATGAAACAATCTAAAGTTATCCCTATTCATAAAGCTGGAGACAGATCGTGTAAGGAAAACTATAGAACCATTAGTTTAATAACAAATTTGACCAAATTACAAGAAAAATCCATAAAGACTACACTAGTTTCATATGCAGAAACAAATAATATATTAGATGATCGTCAGTTTGGTGTCAGGAAACACAAAAGTACAAATGATACCATCTACACACTTGTGAACACTATTCAAAAATCTTTTAAGAATAAGAAAAAAAAAACGTTTAGTTGTGTTTTTAGATCTTGCAAAGGCTTTTGACACCAAACCACACTTTGAATTAATTCAAAGATTAAGTAAAATTTTAGTTGGTGCAGCGGTCTTGTAAATAGTCTTAACAAATAGTCTTGTAAATATTTACAAGATAGGCAGCAGTTTGTGGAGATAAACCAAGTCTCTAGTGAGTCGAAATGTGTTGTAGTAGGTGCGCCACAAGGGAGTATATTAGGCCCTATGCTCTTTAATATATATATACATGGAATTTCTTCTCTCTTGCCTAGGGCAAAGGTATTAAGTTGTGCAGATGATACTGCTATTATATTTTGTAATGATACATGGGAAGAATGTAAAAAGAGTGGTATGAGTATAGTTGGAAATTGGTTGGATCATAGCAAGTTGAGTGATAAAACAAAATATTTAACTTTTTCTATAAAAATAATAGACCCCCCCCCATACCTACACTAAAGTTTAATAAATTATAGAATATGCAAAAAGTATTAAATATCTACGAGTAATTTCAGAAGAATTTTAGATAATTTTAGATAATCCTTAAATAAACTAACAAAGAATGAAAAGTTTGTTAATACTATGGGGCGAAAAATGTATAATCTACCACCAATAAAAATAGGACAATCACATGCTGAAAATTTCAAAGCAGAGAGCAAACAATTTATTTATTCAAATGCCGATTTATTTAATCACAAACGCTTTTAAACCCATCACCTAAATCACCTAAAAATAAAAATAAAAATTCGTCATCTGCATCACGGGCCTACCTAATTGTTTACTACTCATTCATAAAAGAGAAATATAAATATAAATATTTTGCTTTTCATTTTAAAATTGTGTAATGCTCAAAGTGTACAGAAATCGTAATGTATAACATAAATAACCAAAAAATTGATGTGTTTATGGCTTACTTGGTGATATTCCATTGGAAATTAAATACGAGAGGAATTAAAACTATGTTTTTATATCACAATAGGAAATATAAATTTATATATTTGAATTACACGTTTCGGACTATCGCCCATTATCAAGTGAACATTATAAGAAGAAACTATACATCGTTTTTTTTTAAGTGGCGGACCAGTATCGTCCACTACTGTGCATAAGGGCTGTACTTATACACAACGCTTATACCCATACATATACTTATATACACAAGGTACTCAGCCACACCTAGTTTTTCTATTGTCAATACACAAGCGTACCCACAGCACTATTCAATGTGCCGTACGACTGACGCCATACTGTTTTGAATAGCACAGCTCCGTACTGTATTGGTCAAGCCATTATACAGGTCTTGATTTATGATGCGTGAACTTCTGTCACTTTCCTGCCACTTTCAATAAAACGGTGTATACAAGAATATATGACGAGAGAGGCGATTCTAGCACTAAGAACGGTAGTAGAAAAAAGAAAGAGGGTAGGAAAGGTAACTTGCATAGCTTTTGTAGACTTAGAAAAGGCATTTGATAATGTAGATTGGGACATAATGTTTAGAATTTTAAAAGAAACGGGTATAGATTATAAGGATAGGAGAATAATTTTTAATTTATATAAACACCAAACTGCCTTAGTTAGAATTGAGGGGGAAGAAGAGGTAGCAAAAATAGGGAAGGGAGTTCGGCAGGGATGTACACTCTCACCGTTATTATTTAATCTATATATAGAAGATGCAATAAACAAAGTAAAAGAAGAGTATAGTGTAGGTGTGAATGTACAGGGAGAGAAAATATATATCCTGAGATTCGCCGACGATATAGCTATATTGGAAGAAAGCGAAAAGAATTTAGAAAGGGTATTGAATGGTATGCAGGCAGTATTGACTAGGGATTTTAACATGAAAATAAATATAGGTAAAACTAAAGTGATGAGGTGTGACAAAAAGGAATGCAGTAGAAAAATGAGGATCTCAATAGGAGATAATAGAATCGAAGAAGTGTCAGATTTTTGTTATTTAGGCAGTAGAATCACAAAAGATAATCGAAGCAAGGTAGATATAAAGTGTAGGATAGCACAGGGTAGGAAGGCATTCGTAGAAAAAGAACAGATTTTAAGATCAAATATTGACTTGGGTATTAGAAAAAGATTACTGAAGGTATATGTTTGGAGTGTAGCACTGTACGGGTGTGAGGCGTGGACTATAGGAAAGGAAGAGAAGCGTAGATTAGAAGCACTTGAAATGTGGTGTTATAGGAGGATGATGAGGATTGGTTGGGAAGATAAAGTAAGAAATGAAGCTGTACTAGAGTTAGTAGGGGAGAAGAGAAGTATCTGGAGAGTGTTACAGCGTAGGAGAGACAAATTAGTAGGGCATATTCTTAGGCATGGGGGGATTATGCAATTGATCATAGAAGGTAGAGTGGAGGGAAAGAGAGGGGTAGGTAGGCCTAGATTGGAGTATGTGAGTCAGATAGTTGAAGACGTTGAGATGAATAGCTATAGGGAGGTGAAGGGATTAGCTCAGGATAGATCGGCATGGCGTGCTGTTTCCAACCAATCTTTAGGATTGCGGACTCTTTAACTAACTAACAAGAATATATACAGAAAATATTACAATAAGTCAAATAATTTTCAATGTATTAAGTCTAACTGGTCGTTAATGATGTTGCGATTAGGATTTTTGATAGCTTTATGTATTTCTTAAGGATTCGAGATAATTCATTTTATTACTCTTAGCAGGTACATGGTGAATATATAAACTATTAATATCTGGGAAGTTCCTATAATTTATATTTCCTATTGTGATATAAAAACATAGTTTTAATTCCTCCCGTATTTAATTTAATAAATAACTAAGTTTATTTTTACATGGCGCAGATGAAATTAGGCGTAAAGAATAATATTTATTTATTAATATTAACGTTAGTTTTTTTTTTAACACTTATATATTATGATACGTCAATATTAGTTAATAATATTGTTATTAGAAGTATTATTTATAGTTTGAAATTAAGTTGTTTAATAAATAACTAAATATTATATAATATCCTTAATTTTCGTTTGCCAAAAGGTTAGGAACAAAAGGTTCTTGTATCGGTTAGTTGCACTTGTATTGAAAATGTTGAGTGCCTTGAATGATTTGGCACCACTGATATAAAGGAAAGAAGCAATGATTGATATTACGGTAATGTTCGGCCCTTGCAGCCATTGCAAATGACAATATAACTGGCCACTCTGCTTTCGTTTGCGCTTGCAACAGTGTTCTCGATGCAATCACACATTGCCTTAAGAATGAGCTTTCTCAGCTTCGTACTTGTAAATACATTGCAATATTGTATGCCAAAAAAACGGTCTTATTCCAATCCAAAAACAACAATTCATTACCTTCGGCATATTACCTAAGAAAATGTCAATTAGCTAGCTGTTTTTTTCTACACCAACACGTTCGCTTCCTTGAAGCGTTGCTTATATAACACTAAGTAATGTTCCAAAAGAAACCCAGTCGAACAAGCCCCACATAATAAACCTACTGATTGATTGATATGAAAAGCTATCGTTTGGAACCGATCTGCATTAAACTGGCCAAGGACGACTGAATACGGGGGAGGAGAAAGAGTATAAGGAATCGTCGTGCTTGATATGTGTGTGCACCACATAATGCCACCCATTACTATACGTCATCGATCTCACGTCCGCTGCACAAGCTCTGATTTATCGCGGAATCCTTTCACCCCGGCTTTAACACAAGAAACGAGCCATGGCGTTCGGAGTTCGCCGTCGCTTCTCAAAAAAATATTACGAGAATCTCGCGCAACTATAAGGAAACAATTGCTATAACTAGTCGGAGATTCCGTGCAGAAACAGTCCATTTTGTGCTTTAACAAAGTGAAACAGTTTATATGGTAATTCCACTTTAAATTGCAGATGGATCGCAAACTGCAAAAGTCTATTCGTCAGCGGATGCATTATAATAGAATGTTCAGATGTATCATTTTAAATTGCATAAAATGTCACATAAATTCCCCAACGCAATGTTAAATGCACATTTCGAAGATATATTGAAAATGAATCGCAAAATGCAAACTTAAACAGATTTACCATTAATTTACCATTAAAACATGTCAACATTTGAGATCAATTTAATTTTTAACATGTGTAATATTCTACAGTAAAGAAATTACAACAAAAACTGAAATAACACCAAGTTACGTTATATAATTCAATTCGTTTAAATCGTTTGGTTTGTTAAAATTGCCTGTACCGTTCAAAGACAAGCAAGAAAATAAATCAAAATTTTAGTTACCTTTCGAAACCATAATAAAACCATTGTGATGTCATAAAATCACTGTTTTGATGTAGATCGGGTTTTTCTTCAATTATTACCATGAGGAAGAACTCACCTGAAAAAAGAACACATAATTAAAATTTAATATATATTTTTATTACTGCCGGTCAGGAGTAAAAAGGTAAAAATAAAAAAATCCAAACCAATTGAGTAATATCGATTTTCATGATCATCCTTGAGGTTTTTCGGGACTTGCTATGGAATAAATTGCAAAATTTCCACAAATATTTTTTTAAATAACATCAAAGCACTTTATAGACCGATTGGCTAACGAGCTATTGTTTATTTATAATCGAAGAATGTATTTCCACTCCGCTTAATCCATTTATATTGGTTTATTCGTGCATTATATATAATTATGTTAATATTGTTATCACGCTAATTAACACTTAATTAGGCCTTTACTATAAATTATGGAAATATAATTAGTTCGGCTGGATATGAATACGTCTGATATATCTCTCAAATTACAGGATAATACACAGTAGTTATAAAAGACGTCGTGAAATATAAAAAATAAAATAATACAGTCATGAAATATAAAATTTCTAAGCAGTAAACTGCTCTTCCTTGGCTTATCAACGGTAAAAATTAGAAGAATTAAAAAAATGTAAAACTGTATAAATTTGTTGAAATTCTCGTGTTTGTCTTCGAATATTAACACCATATTGATTTGCAACATTCATCAACTCTAATTATTTTTTAATGCTTGAGGAATTATCCTGTATGATAAACACTGTAGATAGCTACATAAGAAATGTCGTCGATGCTCCTGTCTTCGTAGATATCGTCTCGTGTCCTGATGATAGCCACAATCAACCCAGAAGGCTGTACCTCTCCTTTAACATCCTTGTATACATCTATCTTACCAGTGTCTTAGGCCGCGCCATCCAAACCAGACTTGTCGTTTGTAGACAAAAATAAATGTTGAAAACAATTTTTGAATTGATATACTTCTGCAGTCCAACAGAATTTGCTAAATTAGTACTACCATGCCATTAGGCAACTCTTAATATATACTTTATTTATTAACACATCCTTTCGATTTGATATATTGTTAAGTACATACATTTCATGTTCGTACTCTTCACTTTCTAATATTTCGTGATCGCTTTATTTCGCTTTTATTTCACATATTTATCATACACAAATTTATCATATTCAAATATCAAATTATTATTATTAAAGAGTCCGCAATCCTAAAGATTGGTTGGAAACAGCACGCCATGCCGATCTATCCTGAGCTAATCCCTTCATCTCCCTATAGCTATTCATCTCAACGTCTTCAACTATCTGACTCACATACTCCAATCTAGGCCTACCTACCCCTCTCTTTCCCTCCACTCTACCTTCTATGATCAATTGCATAATCCCCCCATGCCTAAGAATATGCCCTACTAATCTGTCTCTCCTACGCTGTAACACTTTCCAGATACTTCTCTTCTCCCCTACTAACTCTAGTACAGCTTCATTTGTTACTTTATCTTCCCAACCAATCCTCATCATCCTCCTATAACACCACATTTCGAATGCTTGTAATCTACGCTTCTCTTCCTTTCCTATAGTCCACGCCTCACACCCGTATAGTGCTACACTCCAAACATATACCTTCAGTAATTTTTTTCTAATACCCAAGTCAATATTTGATCTTAAAATCTGTTCTTTTTCTACGAATGCCTTCCTACCCTGTGCTATCCTACACTTTATATCTACCTTGCTTCGATTATCTTTTGTGATTCTACTGCCTAAATAGCAAAAATCTGACACTTCTTCGATTCTATTATCTCCTATTGAGATCCTCATTTTTCTACTGCATTCCTTTTTGTCACACCTCATCACTTTAGTTTTACCTATATTTATTTTCATGTTAAAATCCCTAGTCAATACTGCCTGCATACCATTCAATACCCTTTCTAAATTCTTTTCGCTTTCTTCCAATATAGCTATATCGTCGGCGAATCTCAACATATATATTTTCTCTCCCTGTACATTCACACCTACACTATACTCTTCTTTTACTTTGTTTATTGCATCTTCTATATATAGATTAAATAATAACGGTGAAAGTGTACATCCCTGCCGAACTCCCTTCCCTATTTTTGCTACCTCATCTTCCCCCTCAATTCTAACTAAGGCAGTTTGGTGTTTATATAAATTAAAAAATATTCTTCTATCCTTATAATCTATACCCGTTTCTTTTAAAATTCTAAACATTATGTCCCAATCTACATTATCAAATGCCTTTTCTAAATCTACAAAAGCTATGCAAGTTACCTTTCCTACCCTCTTTCTTTTTTCTACTACCGTTCTTAGTGCTAGAATCACCTCCCTCGTCCCTCTGTTTTTCCTAAAACCAAACTGATCTTCTCCTAGCCTTTCCTCTACTTTATTTTCTAATCTCCTATAAATAATCTTTAGCAATATCTTCGATGCATGTGATAGTAGACTAATGGTCCTATAGTTCTCACACAAATTAGCTCCTATTTTCTTCGGCATTGTTACTATTCTACTACGCTGAAAATCCTGTGGTACTTCTCCCTTCTCATATATTTTACAAACTAACCTGTATAATCGCTCCTGCATTTTTTCCCCTGCGTGTTTTATTAATTCGGCTGGTATCATATCAATCCCCGCTGCTTTGTTATTCCGTAAATCATTTAATGCTCTATGAAACTCTGACCTAAGTATGCAAGGACCTAAGTCATCCTCATCTATCTGTTCCACACTTTCTAGCTCCTCCATGTCCTGCCTACCTTTATATAAATCTTCAAGATACTCCTTCCATCTTCTAGCTTTTTCCTTATTTTCTGTGAGTTCCTTACCCTGCTTATCACATATGATGTTACCCTTTGGTTTTACTTTAGAAAAATGTGACTTAATTTTCCTGTAGCCCAAATCTACTTTACCTCTTCTCATATCCTCCTCAATATCCTCACAATTTCTTTTTATCCACTCTTCTTTCGCTAGCTTGCATTTCCTATTAATTAAGTTCCTTAGTTCCTTATATTTTTTCTGTCCTGCTTCTTATTTCAAATTATAGATTGTGATATTTTAAACCATACAAGAAAAAGTAATGGTACTGTTGAATATAGACTAGAAATTATTATTATAAATGCAAACCGTTCACGAGATTGTAAAATCGATTTAAGCAATGTTATTGCGTAAAAAGTTATTTTTTATTTATACAATAAGAATTCTATTTAAAAAGTGTAAAGAGTGCAGGAATAATAGTAAATTTCAGTCAAAGTTTCAATTGATTTTTAAATAAATTCAAACATGATGTTTGTATTCAATTTGCATAGCGTTCCGTTATTTTAATGAAATATTTGCATTGGAAACTATTGTCGGTTCAAATGTATGGAATTGGAAAATCGTTATTAAATATTGAATCGTGTCGAACTGCCTGCTTCCTTCTAATGGAAATCTTTTACTGTTTACAACATGGCAGAATATGAATAAAGCCACAGTATAAGATTTTGCACAACCAGTGGATGTTTAATTTTTATTGGTCTTGAAACAATCAAAATAATTATTTATATTATGGTCTCTATAAGTTCATGCGAAAAAAATAATTATACGATTTTATGTTCATTCATTCAAGTGCAATTTAAATAATAAGAATTAGAAATTATAGATGAAGTGAGTGTCTCATTATTTTGGAAAAACTACTTCAGTGACAAAATATTCAACATAAAACAACCTGTTGTACAAATATAATTTTAAACAGTGAATAAAAATCATTCATTACTTCTTCAAAAAGTTACGACTTACAAAATGTCTAGATACTTTTGCTGAGATTTAAAATTTAAAAGATTTATTTCATACGGTAGCAACAAAGTACACAATACATTGATTTATTTCAGAGTTTGAGTCGCCTTGTAGCAACATGTTTGCAAGGAAATTGATGGAATACATCAGCCCACCTACTTCTTCTCATTGTTGTATTACACGCACACGTTTTATTAGATCAATGTATTGAAATATTGTATGCGGCACTTTTTTCGATTTTCCCCATTTTCTATTTTATCGTTTCGTCTCGTTTGAATATATATACAGTTGAAAAAAAACATCTGAAGACAAGATGTGTGCAGACAATTTTATTCTTGTTGCGAAATGTTAAAAGAGTGATATGTACCAAATGTGACCATTATATATGAAAACTGATTCTATTTCAAGGTTGGTGCTATATTTCGATTTAATTTAATTTAATTTAATTTAATGCCAACTCTCAACCATAAAGAAAAATAGCCGAAAAAATTACGCTTGGACCCCTTCTAGTTTGGTTAGCTTACGTTAAATAAATAAAAAAAATTTAAATCGTATATTAATGAAGAGATCGAAGAAATACGTTTTAAAGGCATAACCTCTTGCAAGGATGAATTTATTTTTATTTGACCGTATGTTACAACCCCTAAAAATACATGGGACGAATGACAGAATATCATCGAAAAAGGAAAACGGTCCGTTCCGTTATATTACATGTGTCTATCAATTTACATACGATGAATGCGGAATAAATAAAGTCAAGAGAGTTCATGTACAGGCTGAGGAGCCGCGCAAGAGCTTTCGGGCAGCACCGTGACGCCAAAGTGGAACTTCTTCGATCTTTCGCAGCGCGACGATTCTGCGGCTGTAATAAAATACGGCATTATGACGTAGTAACAGGGATATGGCTCTTTAAGCTATGCAGAACAATTATCAAAAGCGCCTCTTCGTTTTTGAGATTAGATAATGGGTCCAGATTTATTAGAAAACAATTTCAACGAACATCAAAATATTTTGATTAGAATTTTATAATAAAGGTTTTTCCGAAATACAGGCGAATAAATAGATTAGCAATATTACAGTCTATAAAATCCGTATAAATATAAAGCTTTAGCTTTAATTTGAATTTTGTTTTTGGGAGACTTCTTACATCACTAGGCAATAAGCAAAAAAATTTTTTAGCAGCAATAGTTGGGTCCATTCTTACATTTTGTGCCAAAATACAACTGGTTCTTATATCTTGTGTCATGAGCATGGATATCTTTATGACTAGGTGCTTCATTTCTTATTTTTGGATATATAATAAACATTGAAGAATGAAAACAGAAGGGTTATAAAAAATGGGTCAGCGGTTATTGAACGTTATTTTGCAGCAAATTGTAATGCAATAATTTTAATGGTTTTTATATGAAACAAAATCTAAAATGTGTGTCAGTAGAAACTGAAACCTTATATTTTAAAAATTATCACTACGGTGTTAAATAATAGTATAGAATATTACCCAAATACCGTAACAAGCATTAAGTAGCTAGATGCGCATTTCAAGGTATTTTATTTAGTTTTATCTTGTGCTACTGAAGATGGGGGCATAGCCCTTGAAATGTACATCTAGCTACTTAATGCTTTAAGTGGCGGTATTTGGGTGATATTCTATACTATGCAACTTTATATGTTTAACCATTGAATTCTTTATTTTTCAATACCTTGTGTCATCATGCAAGTAACATTTAAATATTTTGCTTTTAATTTTAAAAAAAAATCGTGTTTTGCGCTCCCTTTTGCAATACACGTACCACTTTTATATATATATACCTGCGAGGACTGTAAAAATGTTCGCAGAAAAATACAACATACCGTGGCACACCGTGACATATTTTAGGTGTACAACACACGGGCGACTATGTTGTTTTTCTTCTGTGAAGGATGTGCTGACATCGAAAATTCAAAAATTCTCCAATGTGAGCCGTTATATAAGTGTACATATACCAGTGGCGGCTCGTGCCATTTCAATCTGGGGGGCGCATTTCTTAAAAAATAACATAATAGTGAGAAATCTTACCTAAACTGGATGCAAAATGATTAATCGTTTCTTGAAAGTGAATTCCACTCTTTTATCTTTTATTGATATAAACTTTTCCAAAACTTTTTCGTTAAAATTGTAAATATCTCGCACCACATTTTTATTAATACACATCATCGCCAACACGTTTAAACGATCATTACCCATAGCATTTCGCAAAAAAGTCTTGATTCTTTTAAGTGTTGAAAAACAACGCTCTGATTCAGCAGTGATCATCGGGGTTGTTAAAATAATTTTAAGTATTTTTATAGTTTCCGAGAAAGTTTCACTCAGATTATTTTGTAGCAATAATGAAAGAAAATGTGTGGCTTCAATTATTTGATAAAAATCCGGACGCGAGTAAATGACTTCTAATTCTGTTTTTAATCTGGTTTTATTCAAAAATGGATATGCATGACACACGGTTTCCAAAAGGTCCACTAGAAATGGTTTAGGAAATGTTGGCATCGATTTCGTGTTAAATAACTCAGCGGCTTGTAGATGGCCATGATATGAGAATCTGTCCTTCATCTGTGTTATCATTTTTTTTGCAAATGTCTCTTGTAAAACGCCGCATATATGTCCGGTTTTGAGCACTCCTTGCACAAGTTTGCGATAAATTTAAATCAGGCAATGGCCTACCTAATTCTTTAATTTTTTCTTTGTCCACAAGAGAACGTCTACAAAACTCTATTTTCAATAAAGAACTAACACTATTCATTTTTATTAAATTATTTCTATTAAATATATTCTTAGAGAAACACGTGGCAAAATTATACACAGAACAAATGATACTGTCTAATCTGGCTATTCTATATCAATTTATATACATATATATATATACTCTGTGTATATATATATACTACTCTCTCTTCTCTCTGAACTTCTCTAATCCGTTAAAGAAGCGCGTCATCCAATAGATCGGTCGCCTGCACTCTATGATACACTCATCTCATTGCATATGTACTGTATATATGTATTTAACTTGTACTGTCAATGGATAGCCGCTGGGAATCTGTGACATACGGTCGCTCTCACCGATTGCTTCCAATAGAGTGAGATGAGTGTATATTCATTTAACCTGTACTGGGTGGCGCTGAACACGCAGCGGCACCAAATTAGCGATATATCTATACCATGCGAACGATAGTTACAGACATATACAGCATGGGTCGCTGCTGTGACTTGCAACGGATACCACAACGAATGCCACACCGTGTTCTGTTGAGTGCTATCGCAAAGCAAGCCTTACCTTTTAGGAAAAATAATGCCGAGATAAAATATCGCAATACAATTATAAATCTACGGTGATGCGCTCGATGTTCAGGAGGGGCGCGGCCTGCATAAGGAACCGCCACTGACGTATACATATACTGGCCTGAAGAAAGTAGTGTGACACGCTCAAGGAATATACGCTGATATGAAAACTCTTAAATGTTATGCCAAAGAACAGGCAAGTTCGAAACCCAGGTGGCTGCCAACGAATTTTCTTATACATAACGCAAACAATTTTGTAATAGTTCTAAGTTTAAAATTAAATTTCATGATACTAAATACAATACAGTAAAGTGAGCTAGTCATAAATCCTAAGGATAAGAAACGACGCGTCTTGTCCAGCCTTATATCTATTCATCCTACACGTCCTCTTTTATATGACCCACATACTCCAATCTAGGTCTACACACTCTTTCCTTTCCTTCGATTTTAACTACCTCAACTATTTACCTAATACCCTATGTCTAAGAATATGATCTACAAGTCTTTCTCTTCACCACTGTAATACCTCTGAATAGCTATTTTTTAAGCCTTAAATAATCGTTTTTTTTTCTTGTAATATTTTGCTCTTTATTATACTCTCGCAATACATTCAATATTGGGTTATAAATCAAGTAATTTAAATTCCGTAATGCCAAAGGTACTTCAATACATTCGCTTGCGATTTTACAGAATTCAATATTTTCAGGAGATTGTTGTATGCTTTAAAGCATCAGAGACTATATATACTGTGTCTATCTTTTATGCCACAGTCTTTAGAAGCAAATACGACAGCTCTTGCAATTTGTATTATCCAGGCAAAAGCATTTTTCGAAGGCAACAACGCTGGCTTATTTATTTTGGCAACATGTTTGTTTAAACTAAGTACCTCAGTCTATAAAAGGGAATATTGTGAATATATTTTGGATATAAAATGTATATAAGATAGAAACTTACCTTTGCCGATATTAATCCATGATCAAAGTTATAAATATTTTATTTGCAGTATTTGATGTATTTTATTATCAAGTTCTTATTTGCTAAGCTTTGCTACGTAAAATAATTTTATACTTCTTTAGTAGACGCTCTTAATAATTTACAGTTATTTATAATGTATTTTCATTCGCGATATTTCCAATGTTTGAGTTTTCTTTAGAGACTATCACAGCATTTTTTTGCTTAATTATAATATATATTTTGTTCAATAATAGTAAATGGTGGATGCAAAGTTTTTTTAAGCTCGGAATCATATAAAATTAATGATCAAATTTACTCTTTGTAAATGTAAATTAAAAAAATGAATATAAAGGAACACTCGGTTTATTTCTTATATATAGCTATTAAAATATTTACTTACTCTGGACAGTGGACCTTCATCGTAAGCAAATTTTTATAATATTTAAAAAATCGATTATTTGTTAAATTCGGAATATTTACATTGGGTGTATACATATTCCTATAATTTCCATGTAGTCGAGTTAATGATGGCCAATTCCTACAAAGGTACATGCAAATTCCTATAAAGTTCGGTCTCCAAGAAAATAAGTTCCTTAATCCCTCGTTACTGATATTCAAAAGAAATATTTCCAATTGAAATCAAACATTGAAGAAGAAGACATAGATATAGGTTCCCATATATTTAACGATCGTGACAATTACCCAATTAACAATGACCCAGTTGGTGAAAGTACAGAAATTCAGAATGCAGAAGCCTACATTTTATTGCATGATCACCCCGAGGAAACAAAGTTACATGTGCAAGAGGAAGGCGATGGACAACAGGCGTTTGTAGGAATTTAACCATACACATTTTCGGTTTCTTCTACCTCACCCCATATTTATAGGAATTTACCATCCTCGTTTACATTGCCGTTAGCACTCTCATTGAAAATCCTTCCAACTTGAAAATACTTCCAACATTGTTACTATTAAATAAAGTATTTTTAAGGTTTCTTTACTACATCTTGAAATAGAAATAGAATTGTAGGACCTGTACAGAGTGATGCACTTAATCCTATCGGCTTTATACAACCAACGTTATAAGAACTTAAATCCATATACATATTTATAATTTTATGATATTTTCAACAAACATTTTCAAGCGATAAGTACTATTATGAACAATATGGTAGCATATAGGCCACATAGAATCGTAAATCGCAATTTAAGATTGCACTGAATTGGAAAGGATGCAAAACTATGCCAAGTATTTTACAGTTCTTTTTAGATCTAAACATAAAACGAATCTCGTCAAACTGAAATATTTGTACACAAACCTATAAAGAGTAAATACAATAAAATGTTGTATGCATTTACAAAAGGATAATTGAGAATTTAAATCACGTATACTATAGTTGTAAATTATTAATCCAATGACGGATTTTATAATATTTTAAATAAAATTAATTAACTGAGTTGCAAATTTTAATAAATTTTGTGCTTAAGAAAACAAAGCAAAGTATGATTATACATGGAACAAATTAAATAATTAATAATAAAATATAAGCCGACAATTTTTTTTATTATAAATGAATTTCTTTTCTGCGTGAAAATTCATTGTATATAACATTAAATCAACATTATGTTATTTTATTATGTTTTATATCACTTTTAAACAAATTAAAATATGCCAAAAATATATTACTTTAATTTAAGATGTAGTTAATAATTTATCTACCGTAATTAATGAAGCTTCTTCATCTCAATATTGGATTATATTCCAAATCAATTTTTATATCATATAATCAAATTATTTTGGTTAATAAAACTGTATTGAGAAAATTGCTACTTGAAAGGATAATGATTAATTATTGTTATAAGTAACTATAGGTTCTAGAATTAGGGCCATTTATTCCATGTCCTGAACGATTTCATAGCTTGTCAGTGTCAGGATATTTGTGCCTTATACAGAAATGGTAATATCGAACAAACTTTTCTACATAAATAATAAAATACGAGAGTAGGTTAGCTATACTGTGTTAATATGCGTTTTGATATTACCTGCATTTTTATAAATGTATATAGAATGTGTCAAATTCTATACTCAATATTGATATTTCGCTCTGATATTGATATACTGATATTTTAAATTAAACTTTAACTTCGAGCCCATCAAATAATTATTTAGAATCAAAATAATTCTTTCATATTTTATTATTTTTCCATACTATTTTCAGAAGTATATATTAACAATAGCGCGTGTTTCTTGCGAAAGTAGCAATGATATTCTTTTTTCCTTTAATTTCTATGAAATTAATGAAATTTCATTTGCCAGAACTCGATGTGGAACAGTTTGTATTAGTTAGTTAAAGAGTCCGCAATTCTAAAGATTGGTTGGAAACAGCACGCCATGCCGATCTATCCTGAGCTAATCCCTTCATCTCCCTATAGCTATTCATCTCAACGTCTTCAACTATCTGACTCACATACTCCAATCTAGGCCTACCTACCCCTCTCTTTCCCTCCACTCTACCTTCTATGATCAATTGCATAATCCCCCCATGCCTAAGAATATGCCCTACTAATCTGTCTCTCCTACGCTGTAACACTCTCCAAATACTTCTCTTCTCCCCTACTAACTCTAGTACAGCTTCATTTGTTACTTTATCTTCCCAACCAATCCTCATCATCCTCCTATAACACCACATTTCGAATGCTTGTAATCTACGCTTCTCTTCCTTTCCTATAGTCCACGCCTCACACCCGTACAGTGCTACACTCCAAACATATACCTTCAGTAATCTTTTTCTAATACCCAAGTCAATATTTGATCTTAAAATCTGTTCTTTTTCTACGAATGCCTTCCTACCCTGTGCTATCCTACACTTTATATCTACCTTGCTTCGATTATCTTTTGTGATTCTACTGCCTAAATAACAAAAATCTGACACTTCTTCGATTCTATTATCTCCTATTGTGATCCTCATTTTTCTACTGCATTCCTTTTTGTCACACCTCATCACTTTAGTTTTACCTATATTTATTTTCATGTTAAAATCCCTAGTCAATACTGCCTGCATACCATTCAATACCCTTTCTAAATTCTTTTCGCTTTCTTCCAATATAGCTATATCGTCGGCGAATCTCAACATATATATTTTCTCTCCCTGTACATTCACACCTACACTATACTCTTCTTTTACTTTGTTTATTGCATCTTCTATATATAGATTAAATAATAACGGTGAAAGTGTACATCCCTGCCGAACTCCCTTCCCTATTTTTGCTACCTCTTCTTCCCCCTCAATTCTAACTAAGGCAGTTTGGTGTTTATATAAATTAAAAATTATTCTCCTATCCTTATAATCTATACCCGTTTCTTTTAAAATTCTAAACATTATGTCCCAATCTACATTATCAAATGCCTTTTCTAAATCTACAAAAGCTATGCAAGTTACCTTTCCTACCCTATTTCTTTTTTCTACTACCGTTCTTAGTGCTAGAATCGCCTCTCTCGTCCCTCTGTTTTTCCTAAAACCAAACTGATCTTCTCCTAGCCTTTCCTCTACTTTATTTTCTAATCTCCTTTAAATAATCTTTAGCAATATCTTCGATGCATGTGATAGTAGACTAATGGTCCTATAATTCTCACACAAATATATACAAATTTATATATACAGTTTGTATATATAAATAATATATAACAGCTGCTTGCTGTTAGTATGAATCCAATTTCACTTAATACATGAATACCTCACAAGAGATTAAGTTATATATGTATTATAATATCAAGGAATATTATATATATAATATATATATATAGAATAAAATACCAATAATTCCCAATGGATTGAAGATCCATCTAAAAATACATCTAAGATACATCTAAAAAAATATCTTTTAAAAAGTCCTTAAAATTCATTCCATTGTGCAACATGTACATTGACATAACATTCCATATAGGTTTAGAATGGATGATGTTTCTTAAGAGAACTATCTTTTTGAATCTTATACCATATCTCTTATAGCGAAGTCGTAAAAACTTGTATTTCGTATTAATGAGATCACAAATAAAATTGGCTTGTCCATATAACTTCCTTACGCTCGACAGTACAAACCCTAGGGACATTGTACGTGTATGTCTAATAAAAGTATCCTTTTTTCATTGCAAATAGTTTTGTTATAATAAAATTTGAATTATAAACATTTTCTATATTTATGTCACCTAACTTTAAACAGTTTCGTATGGCACAATTATGTTATATATTAATACTTATTTTATATATGTATGCAATTTAGGTGTTTTAAAATTATTTCTTTTTAATATAAAATGTTTTACTTAGTTAATCCAAACTTTTGGATAATTGTGAGGATATTGAGGAGGATATGAGAAGAGGTAAAGTAGATTTGGGCTACAGGAAAATCAAGTCACATTTTTCTAAAGTAAAACCAAAGGGTAACATTATATGTGATAAGCAGGGTAAGGAACTCACAGAAAATAAGGAAAAAGCTAGAAGATGGAAAGAGTATCTTGAAGATTTATATAAAGGTAGGCAGGACATGGAGGAGCTAGAAAGTGTGGAACAGATAGATGAGGATAACTTAGGTCCTAGCATACTTAGGTCAGAGTTTCATAGAGCATTAAATGATTTACGGAATAACAAAGCAGCGGGGATTGATATGATACCAGCCGAATTAATAAAACACGCAGGGGAAAAAATGCAGGAGCGATTATACAGGTTAGTTTGTAAAATATATGAGAAGGGAGAAGTACCACAGGATTTTCAGCGTAGTAGAATAGTAACAATGCCGAAGAAAATAGGAGCTAATTTGTGTGAGAACTATAGGACCATTAATCTACTATCACGTGCATGGAAGATATTGTTAAAGATTATTTATAGGAGATTAGAAAATAAAGTAGAGGAAAGGCTAGGAGAAGATCAGTTTGGTTTTAGGAAAAACAGAGGGACGAGGGAGGCGATTCTAGCACTAAGAACGGTAGTAGAAAAAAGAAAGAGGGTAGGAAAGGTAACTTGCATAGCTTTTGTAGATTTAGAAAAGGCATTTGATAATGTAGATTGGGACATAATGTTTAGAATTTTAAAAGAAACGGGTATAGATTATAAGGATAGGAGAATAATTTTTAATTTATATAAACACCAAACTGCCTTAGTTAGAATTGAGGGGGAAGAAGAGGTAGCAAAAATAGGGAAGGGAGTTCGGCAGGGATGTACACTTTCACCGTTATTATTTAGTCTATATATAGAAGATGCAATAAACAAAGTAAAAGAAGAGTATAGTGTAGGTGTGAATGTACAGGGAGAGAAAATATATATGTTGAGATTCGCCGACGATATAGCTATATTGGAAGAAAGCGAAAAGAATTTAGAAAGGGTATTGAATGGTATGCAGGCAGTATTGACTAGGGATTTTAACATGAAAATAAATATAGGTAAAACTAAAGTGATGAGGTGTGACAAAAAGGAATGCAGTAGAAAAATGAGGATCACAATAGGAGATAATAGAATCGAGGAAGTGTCAGATTTTTGTTATTTAGGCAGTAGAATCACAAAAGATAATCGAAGCAAGGTAGATATAAAGTGTAGGATAGCACAGGGTAGGAAGGCATTCGTAGAAAAAGAACAGGTTTTAAGATCAAATATTGACTTGAGTATTAGAATAAGATTACTGAAGGTATATGTTTGGAGTGTAGCACTGTACGGGTGTGAGGCGTGGACTATAGGAAAGGAAGAGAAGCGTAGATTACAAGCATTCGAAATGTGGTGTTATAGGAGGATGATGAGGATTGGTTGGGAAGATAAAGTAACAAATGAAGCTGTACTAGAGTTAGTAGGGGAGAAGAGAAGTATCTGGAGAGTGTTACAGCGTAGGAGAGACAGATTAGTAGGGCATATTCTTAGGCATGGGGGGATTATGCAATTGATCATAGAAGGTAGAGTGGGGGGAAGGAGAGGGGTAGGTAGGCCTAGATTGGAGTATGTGAGTCAGATAGTTGAAGACGTTGAGATGAATAGCTATAGGGAGATGAAGGGATTAGCTCAGGATAGATCGGCATGGCGTGCCGTTTCCAACCAATCTTTAGGATTGCGGACTCTTTAACTAACTAATCCAAACATAGAGTATATCGTTTTATAATGATTGCTTTGTAAACACCGTTTTAATTCCTTCAGGTATGTAATAGTCGGCTTTTTTATTTTGAGGCAACGTTTTACAACTTGTAAAACCTTGTACAAGGTTCTAAATAATAAACATGATGTTGTGTGCGGGTTAAGTTAAATTTTCGGATACCTATTGTGAAGCTAATATAATTTAAGATATGTATAGTGTATATCATTAAAAAAAATAGTTCACTAACTATTTTTGGTTTCTAATTGTTCGTGAGGTTGCTGGGGCGGTTTTGATGTCTTTTATCGCCTTTCTTTTCTCTTGATCAATTTTAACTTAATGGAGATGTTGGTCTTCTTTTCAATCTAATATTAGCTTCTCGTGAATTGTTTACTTAAATTTATTAAAACTTAAATATTATTTCACTTAAATCTTCATCTAATGCTGATTTTTCACTTGTACGATCTCTATTTTTAATATCTGCAATATTATCCAATATTATCTGATTGTGTATATGTTCCCATTTATATGTAACTTATCTCGTCTTGTGTTTGTTATATATCCTTTTTGTTGTGCTTTTTTTTTTGTAAAACAAATTTTCTTCAGCTATTGCAACGATTGTTCCACACAGGATTTTTTGGCAACATAAAGGATTTTGCAACAATTTTACTTCGTGTTAAATTGTATTGGTCTTGTTTTATTAGTATTTTCCTGTCATATACCAATTCGGTATATGTTATTTATTTGACTTTCCACAATCGTTTTTTTGTGTGTGAACGTTAAAAATCACTTTCGACAAGTGATTTTCAATGAGCGTTATAATTACTTCCACTATTTTCTCATTAGCTTCTTCCGGCACGTTATAAATTATAATATCGTTCCTCCTACCATGTCTTTGCACTTGTGCAAGGATTTTTTAGTTTTGTATTTATCGTTTCAATATTCTGTTGTATTACGTTGACTTCTGCTCTCAGTTCTTTAAATTTATTTGAAATTACTAATATTTGTGCTTTAGAGTAAGGTTCGTAGTCACCATCTTTCGTGTACTCAATTGAATTATCAGTAATTCAGTCGAGAGATTATAATTTTATATTTACTTATAATTTTGACGTTGGAGTTTTTAAAGAAAAGTGTAGGCATTTTTTCTTTGCGCCATTTCTACAAATTATTGTTGGTGAGGAAAACTGTGCACGTGTCGGCATCGATAAATATATTTATAGATCCTTTATCAGAACAATAATACCTATAATCAATATTTATTCCCGGTCCAATATAAAATAAATATCATTTTGATTTTTATGAGGGACCGTTTCGGGGCCATATATTGCGTCGATGTGTCGCATATTGCCACAGTATTTCAATTTGAAGCCGAAACCTGACTGAAATAAACCACCTTGCAACATAACCTAACGCAAGAATGTTCTCTATAGACTAGATAGCCCACAGCGAAACACACAAACAGTTCATTTAGCCCGTTTTTTTTGCTAACTCTTCACGGCGTGTTAAAATAACTTAAAATAACTCATAAATAAATTAGCACTAAATAGACTTAAACAATTCCCATAGCTGTACCTTCTTTTTGCTCAAAGAATTTACAAACAGGTATTTTATTTAGTTTTTATCTTGTACTACTGAATATGGGGGCATAGCCATCGAAGTGCGCATCTAGCTACTTAAGTTACGGTATTTAGGTGTTATTTTATACTATACTAAACCTAATCAATACGCAACAACAGCGAGAGCGTCTTTCATCTTCCCCCATCGAAATATCAATTAATGGATATTAATATTTTCGTCGTTTGTAATACACAGGGTAATTCATTTTTTGGATTTTATGGCAGATCGATTCATGCTTTAAAATACGATATAATCATGTGAAAAACGAACTAATTATCCACTAAAATAAGTAATACCTGAAATTACAAATAACAAAATTACAACCTTTTCTTCGTTGCAACTTCTGCACATAAGTACTTGTGATATTTGAAAAAAAATAAGTGTTATTTTGCAACAAAATTATAGTGATATTTTTTTTCTTTATGATACTACAAAAATTATACAAAAACATATGCACAATCTTTATAGAAAATAATAAACATTACAAAATTTTCTAATTTACTTAAGTGTCTATTGGGCTTGTAACCCTTGAGACTAATTTATGTTTATTTAGTGCGTATTTGTCATTGATGGACTAGCTTCTATTATAAATCTTTATCAGAACTATATGTCCTATTTACCGTGGATATTGTGGTCATTCATGGATCTTGACAATGGCAAGAATATGAGTCCATGCGCCTACGAATCTACTATATGCCTACTCCTTCTTTTACCTGCCGCATTTATGTAGGTAATATAACTTTATCGTGAAGGCAGGACGTCGTCTTCATATATAGACAGCTGCCTGTGTATGCGTACGTCTGCAGGATCACAAGATAGGATTGTGGCGACGAAAGCTACGAGATATTTGGTTTACGGAATGGAAAGAATCTACGCCTATTCTCTATACCGTGTGCATAAGATGTATTCTTCATTTTATTGCTTCAACTTGATTCTAGGAAGGGTAAAGCTAAGCATCGCTTCATATGGCCGCGGAAAATAAAAAAGAACCGCATCTCGAATTCCGAGTGTTAATTCAATCAGATAGTGACAGAAAATAAGATATAGAAGAACTCTTTTGGAGATCACGTAAACAGTCCAAGATATCAGATTTTTTCTATTGTAATACATACATACTTTATTTTATTGCAAACAAGTCGTTTTATAAATCTGTAATTCACTGTAAAATTTTGTTGGTCCCTTCAGTGTCTTTGTATAAAGATAGAGATTCGACGTATTATTAATGCAAAACCATGATTGGAAATTAACAATAAAGTACTTTTGTTTTGTAAGAATTAAAGACTTAAACAACTTTGATGAAATTATAAGTAATGCGTATCGTTTCAACACTCTGTATTTAATTTATAAGGCAAATGTTGACAGATTTGCATAATTTTCCAGAAGCAGATGATAGGCAACGTGACAATATTGCGAATGTATTCTTCGTATTGACTGTGAAATAAATGAGAATTATATAATGTGATACACAGCACTTGTGTTTGCAAATTACGATGTTGAGTATCCCAATTTGTATTGAATAATCAATTTAAATGGGATTCATCTTAAATTAAACAAAGATCTATATTTGCTAAAATAACTACCGTAATATTTACTCATATAATATGTACTTGCACCTATTTTGATATTATATATAGAAGACAAACCACCCGAAAAAAAATCATAAATTAGACATTGTTTTTCAAGCAAATTGCTGTTTTGGCCGTACAATAAATATTAAAATTAATATATTTTTGAAGTGAAACTTCTATAGGCGCGGTAGGGCAAATAGGCCTAAACGTCACGAAAAGTGAAACACGCTACGCGCATGCGCCGCGTATACTGTGTGTATACGTAGCATAAGTCAACCAGTGGACGCTTGCGTATTTTATTATATATTAAACAAACACAGCTTTATCTTTTAGCTAACAATTTCTATTGTGTGAAAAGTGAAATGGAGAAAAAGACAAGTATAGACAGAGTGCGAGCCTTTAGAGAACGGAAGAAAGCGAATAAACCGCCAAGAAAAGTGCCAACAAGTACCTTGGAAAGAAATAAAGAGTATCGAGTCAGGTAAAGGGCGTTAAAGAAGCACGGTGAACAACATAACCTTCCAAGGACCTCAAATACACTGGATGAATCGATACCGTCGTTAAGTGAGGACACAGTGAGTGGTATAGAGAATTTGAATGCCACTGATTCAGGCACGTGAAGATACACGTGATGTGACAGATCAACGAAATGAATATTAATATAGAAATAGAAATGCACCCACTAGTGCATCATACACAAAATTTACATTCTTTCAACCTGCTCATCGCGAATTTGATAAACAATTTTTCAATAATCCGCTAGGTACAGTGTGTTCCATATGTGATCGAATATGGTTTAAGAACGATGTGATACCTGTTGACCTAAGCACGAGCAACTTTTACATACTGCGTTTCCAGCCATTATCATTGAAGGTGTGATAGGGTGCAATTCATGCAGAAATGCTCTCACTCGGAATACCATTCCAATGTTATCGAAGTCTAATGGTTTTGTCTACCCAGAATTATCTGGTCATCTACCAAAATTAGATTTAGTGCCAGAGAGGTTAATTTCAACCAGAATTCCATTTATGCAAATTCGACGTTTACGACATGTACATGGTCAACATGGGATTTATAGGCAAATTATTAATGTGTCAATATCTGTGCATACGATGGTGAATCATTTGCCAAGAGACATCGATGATGATCATTGTATTAATGTCCACATAAAAAGAAGAAAAATACACAGATCGAGTTATTTAATTGGTTTGGTGAGAAAAAGAACTATAAAAATATGGCTGCAATATTTAATCCAAACTCCTCTTTATAAACTGTACGACATTACAGTTAATATTGCTTTCTTTGATGATCACAGTGTCAATCAAAATCAATCAAAATCAAATCGTTAACAAATGGAAAAAAAGCAATGCATAATATCAACTTTTCCTAGAAGCTAAGAAGTTTCACTTCTACCGCACGAGAGTCTCACGCATATATATATTTTTTACTTGGATAGATATCATTTCATTAAGTGCTGTCAATTATTAATTAAGTAGTTAGCAAATCTGTTTATAAGCGGTAGCATAAATAAAAGTATATTATAGCAATTTTAAATAAGCCAGTTGAAATTGCTTCAAACATACACTAGTGGGTCCTGTATTTTAATAACTTCCAATTATGTGGCACGATATGGTGGTCGTCCTTTAACAAAATGTCCGTTTATCAATTTCTTATTAAGAGGAGCGCTGGGACGTGCTACAGACTACTGTGTATAATCTCCGGACCTGTTGTGTAATTTAAACTTTTTAAATTTCAATTTAACATGAATTATTCATAAGCTCATATAACAATATTCAGAAAATAAATCAATTTGCTACGTAATAAAACATACCACATACAACAGGATTATTAAATTAAATACCGATGTGAAAGTTTTATTTTAAACATTATCAACATCAACATTTTGAAATCTGAGCGTCTACTTAGATATGGATGATTAAAACTTGAAGACCGATATAAGGCACTATGATTTATAGAATTACTATCGATAATATTTTCTTTTGTAACAATTTATAATTTTTTATTCATCATATGTTAATTTTCAAGAGAAATGTATACTAGAGAATCATTTATTGAAAACTGAAATAAATCGTCCCTTGACTTGTAAAAATTTACGATTTTTACAAGTCCAACGTATATAATTTGAGTGTAAAACTGTACTCTGTTGCCTTAAAACTTTAATCATAGAGATTCGGTAGCAACATATCTTATAAGTCATTCTATTCCTCAAATCATTTTAACACATTTCTTCATAAAACATTCTACATTTATTCTTTCATTCATATTTCGTATACAAAGCTTTAATAATATTTGCCTAATTCCCAACCTGATATCATACATTTAATAGTTATCTGTTTCGAAGAATATTTCTCCGCCATGCTCTTTCTTGTATTTTATATCCTCCAGTTTACTGCGATTTTCTATTATACGCCAGTTTTATATTCGAATAGAGATTTTAAATTCTCAATGATCGCCAACATTGTGTCTATGCAGCAGTTGTGTAGATGACACAAGATAGAAATCTGTGGCAAGGATCCATCCTGCACAGCCATCGTTGCATATTCAAAGCATCATCTCGAGTAGAATTTGCTTATGCAATAGGATCAATTTCATACCGTACATATGCCACTGCGTCAGCATATATTCAGGCAAATATAGGAAATGTGCTTGCATCTATTAAAATTCATATACGATTACACCTTTGCATGCAGAATCGTAATGAAACTTGAGTACCGTCTACGTAAAAGTGTTTCTCCACTAGGTCATTGACATATGTGCGGAATAATAATGAACGTAGTACGGTGCCTTGTAGTACTCCGTACTTATTTACCTTATACTATACATCACAATAAAACAATCTACTTGAAAAAATTGCAACTTTAATTTGATAATAATATTCTATATCCTGTATATGTATTAATTTATATGTTAAAATATAAAATAACACCACGAAAATTATAAGCGCGATTTTTTTGATATATATAATCTAAAATCTATGTTCCAGGTAGAAAACGTTGCAGGTGTTTTACCTTAATATAAAAATAATTAATTTTATATTTATACGTTATATTGTTTGGTCCAATTTCGTGTAAATATTAAGAACATCTCTATCTCTAACTCATAATAGTACACAAGGTACGGGAAAATCTTTGTACATCATATTTTTATTTCCATTGTAAATACTTTTTGAGGATATAAGAAACGTATGCCGGAGATAATCGGGCTTTGGAAATTGCAATTATAAAGATTAGAATAAAATGTTACACAAATAGATATATTTTTTTTTAAATACAATGAAGTTACATAAAAAATCCGAAATCAATGTGGTAAAAATATAACATTATAAATATTGTAGTTAAGTTAAAGAGTCCGCAATCCTAAAGATTGGTTGGAAACAGCACGCCATACGATCTATCCTGAGCTAATCCCTTCATCTCCCTATAGCTATTCATCTCAACGTCTTCAACTATCTGACTCACATACTCCAATTTAGGCCTACCTACCCCTCTCTTTCCCTCCACTCTACCTTCTATGATCAATTGCATAATCCCCCCATGCCTAAGGATATGCCCTACTAATCTGTTTCTCCTACGCTGTAACACTCTCCAAATACTTCTCTTCTCCCCTACTAACTCTAGTACAGCTTCATTTGTTACTTTATCTTCCCAACCAATCCTCATCATCCTCCTATAACACCACATTTCGAATGCTTGTAATCTACGCTTCTCTTCCTTTCCTATAGTCCACGCCTCACACCCGTACAGTGCTACACTCCAAACATATACCTTCAGTAATCTTTTTCTAATACCCAAGTCAATATTTGATCTTAAAATCTGTTCCTTTTCTACGAATGCCTTCCTACCCTGTGCTATCCTACACTTTATATCTACCTTGCTTCGATTATCTTTTGTGATTCTACTGCCTAAATAACAAAAATCTGACACTTCTTCGATTCTATTATCTCCTATTGTGATCCTCATTTTTCTACTGCATTCCTTTTTGTCACACCTCATCACTTTAGTTTTACCTATATTTATTTTCATGTTAAAATCCCTAGTCAATACTGCCTGCATACCATTCAATACCCTTTCTAAATTCTTTTCGCTTTCTTCCAATATAGCTATATCGTCGGCGAATCTCAACATATATATTTTCTCTCCCTGTACATTCACACCTACACTATACTCTTCTTTTACTTTGTTTATTGCATCTTCTATATATAGATTAAATAATAACGGTGAGAGTGTACATCCCTGCCGAACTCCCTTCCCTATTTTTGTTACCTCTTCTTCCCCCTCAATTCTAACTAAGGCAGTTTGGTGTTTATATAAATTAAAAATTATTCTCCTATCCTTATAATCTATACCCGTTTCTTTTAAAATTCTAAACATTATGTCCCAATCTACATTATCAAATGCCTTTTCTAAATCTACAAAAGCTATGCAAGTTACCTTTCCTACCCTCATTCTTTTTTCTACTACTGTTCTTAGTGCTAGAATCGCCTCCCTCGTCCCTCTGTTTTTCCTAAAACCAAACTGATCTTCTCCTATTGTATATTGTAGTATATGCATTAATTTCATGTAATGCGAGAAAGAATACGATAGTAAAGTTTAATATTGCTATTAAAAAAGATTACGTGACTCATTATAGTTTACCATAATACAGCAGCATATAAGTAGTGAACACGTGGATAAGAACACTGAAATTGTGGATTGTTGGCTTAATATTAGGATTTACCTCATAATTATAACGTGTTAATAATTTACATCGCTTGTAGTCAAACTAATTTTAGTTATACGGCCATAGTCACGAGATGTGCACTTGCACTTACTAAATTTTCTCTAAATAAACTTCATTAATATATCCATATTATGTTGAAGCGTAGAATACACACGGTGATACCTGAATTTTTGTAATTATTTTTTCTTGACATTTTAAACTTGTAATATTAGCGCCAGAATCTAAAAAAAAAAATGATATTTGGTATATCTGCCACGTGTAGTTGCAATAACAATTTAGCAACTATTTATTCACATAAATCCCACGGATTTATTAGCAAAAACACACCACGTCAATATTTCCTGAGTTCACCACTTCCTGAGTTAACTCCCATGTCTAAGAATATGACCTAATAGTTATTTCTCTTGGAACACCTCCCAAATACTGCTATTTTCATCTAGCATATCTTCATTCGCCAGTAAATCTACCACCCAATCCTTATCGCATTTCAAAAGATTATATCCACGTTTATATTCATGTCATATTACCCACGCCCCACAGCAGTAAAATAAAACAGTAAAAAAAATGCATTTAATAGTCTTGAAAAATCATGATATTATAAAAATTTAAATATGTTACCTATTTATATTACGTAAGCAGTGTAATAGTATAACAAAACCATTCAGGGAAATATACAACAGCAGTTTACAGTTTGGAATTATAATAAGTAACATTCCATATATTATTTGACTTATGCAATCTCCGGGACATGACTTCCCTGTAAATAGTACATAAACTAGTTGAATATTCATAGTATTTGCAAACCCAAACAAGTGCTACGCTATATTCGTATAATTCCTTCGTGGAAATGTATTCGAGATTCGTGCGCGCTGTGAATTGCTCCAGTATGTCCAACAGTAATTTCAAGCACAGTAAAAGTGTGGTTGAATTTGTGGCGCGAACGCCTTTTTGTCCCAACCAGTCGTAAAAGCTTCCTTAACAATCCATCAAGTTCAAGACTTCAAATGAAAGAACTTTTTCGTTACGAACATGAGGCAGTTACATTCCGCGAGTAAAAAAAGGAATTAAAAAGCATAATCGTAGAACGAATGTTCATTTTCTATTATATGGATAAATAAATCTGCGAAGAAGATCCATCGTATTTGATTATTTTACTATATTTCTGTTGAAAATCAATTCGATAATCAATCAATATTTATTTGGTAGAAAATGATCATTTATTTCACACGCACGAGGGATATAATATATTATACACCTGAATTTAGACAATATTTCTTATAGTTCATTACTAAAGAAATTTTTTTTATGTTACTATTTATGATATTTTCTTAACTGTTAGTCCTACAGCAAAAATAGTCGCAGATTTAGAATCCTCAGATCATTTTCCCATTCGAAAATGTCCTATTTATTTATTTTCCCTCATAGAATAAAAATTGTAAAGTTTAACACATAAAAATATTTTTTATTGTTCACTTCGAAATTCTATTTTTTGAATTATAGAATATTCCTTTGAAATATTAATTTCCCATTCAAACCACTTGCAGATTCTAAATTTTGAGAGCAAATACTGTTAGAAATTTTCATAAAATTCCTTTCGAAAATGTTAGAATTTAACAAACAAAATCAAAGGGAGGACCCTACTTATTTTTCAATTTTCAGTTTTTGACGATATTTTCTAAACCGTTCGTCCAAAAGCAAAACTAGTTGCAGATTTAGAATCCTCATGTCATTTCCCATTGGATAATGTCCTATTTAATTATTTTCCCACACAGAATAAAAATTGTAAAGTTTAACATAGGACGTCCATATAAAAATATTTTTTTATTGTTCACTTCGAAATTCTATTTTTTGAATTTAAAGAATATTCCTTTGCAATATTAATTTCCCATTCAAACCACTTGCAGATTCTAAATTCTGAGATCTATTCCTATTAGAAAATGTCATAAACAATAAATAAATAATAAATATATCATTTTATATTCCTTACAAAATTTAGTGTACCAATATATTTTTAGAGATCCTTTTAATATTCTTACATTTTTATCCGTGACCACGGGTTCAACGTGTCCAAAACTCTTGCGTGCGAAATTAGCCTCAACCAATATTTAGATAATAAATCATTTTTTCTGAATTTATGTTGAAAGTTTAAAGTTGTTTTCGGAGTTTGCATCCCATTAAGCAATTAGTGATGGTGGTTAATTTATTCGGTATTGTCGTTTTAACAACCGATATCATCGAGATAAAATACCGCGGTGGATGTTCAATAATCCAAATGCGATAGTATAATTATTATTCTTGAAGTTATACTCTTTTAAGAATGTGTATTCCTAATGCAAAGTCTTCATCCTTAAATATCGCCACTCAGGTGTACCCGCAGTATGCATTGGTAACAGCTCAAGAACAAATTAATTGGTGGCCGAAAATACGGAAACGTCGTAAGAATGCCTTCAGCACCCATCACTTAAAAAAAAATATATGCGTGCGACTCTCGCGCGGTAGAAGTGAAACTTCTTAGCACGCTCAATTGCACGCTATCACATCTTCAATGATAATGGCTGGAAACGCAGTATGTAAAAGTTGCTCCGGCTTAGGATCAACAGGTTTCACATCGCTCTTAAACCACATTCGATCACATATGGAACACACTGTACCTAGCGGATTATGGAAAAATTGTTTATCAAATTCGCGATGAGCAGGTTGAAAGAATGAAAATTTTCTGTATGATGCACTAGTGGGCGCATTTCTATTTATCGGTGGCTCATCTGTATCAGATTCATTTCGTTGATCTCTCACACCGCGTGTATCTTCACGTGTAGCTTGAATCAGTGGCATTCAAATTCTCTATACCACTCACTGTGTTCTCACTTAACGACGGTATCGATTCATCCAGCGTATTTGAGGTCGTTGGAAGGTTATGTTGTCCACCGTGTTTCTTTAACGCCCTTTGCCTGGCTCGATACTCTCTACTTCTTTCAAAGGTACTTGTTGGCACTTTCAATGGAAATTGTTAGCTAAAATATTAAGCTGTGTTTGTGTAATATATAATAAAATACGCAAGCGTCTACTGGTTGCCTTATGCTACGTATACACACAGTATACACGGCGCATGCGCGTAGTGTGCGTTTCACTTTTCGTGACGTTCAGGCCAATTTGCCCTACCGCGCCTATAGAAGTTTCACTTCAAAAAAAGATAATCTTTAAGCAGAGATATTATTAATCAGTTCGAAAAAATTGGTTTTCTTAAAAAAGAAGATACCCACTGAGGCGAACTTGTCATTTATTTAACCAGTTGCAAAAATATGTATATTAGTGGATACAACTTTAAACTTCAATTTTGCACAAAAATAAATTACTGTTTAAGAATAAATACACAATAGGATTTTAAAGAGTATTATAAGAACTATTATTTCGACCATCTGCTTCTGTTTATTAAAAACAGTGTTTTTTTTATATTTCTAGGGTAGTATAAATTTTGAACATAATATTGAAAATTAAACTGCATGTTGAATGCGTTGATAAACTGAACTTTTCTCATCTTCTTATAACCATTAAGGAAATATCAAATTTATAGTAACCGCATACTACAATTATATACACTGCAGCAAATTATATTCGCCTGGCAATTATCTTTCTAATCGATATCTACACCACTACAATGAGCAGACGCCGAAGACCGTGAAGATGCTGCAGAAAAAATATACGATCCAGGTGCAAGAACTATGAGACCTTGCCTCCGCTTACCATGATTATATTTTCTTATTTTCATTATATCTGCACCGATGCGAATGCGAAATGCGAGTGCTCGCTTTGCAAAACACTCACGTAGTGTTCCTGTTCTTCCTGTGCGCCAAGCAAGAAATGTTTCCGTCTGGAGCAGCACAGAGGAACAGTGCGGGACTGAAGCACCGCACACCAGGATAAAGAATTAAGTGGTAACATGAAATTGTTTATGAATGGAACTCTCGTCGAGCTCAGCATTCGTTGTTCTATTCGCCCAGTTTACGCTGTTTTGTTATAGTTCAGTTGACCAACTTTCATTAGTCTACGGCGAGAACTTAATAATGACTTCAATATTTAAAAAAAATTGTTGGTAGCAATATTCGTTAATTTACAAGTTTTATTGAACACAGAGTCCTAGCTCGCATATTTTCGAATTGAATTACATTTTCTTATATAAACTTGCCTGGGCAAATAGGTACGTTATGCAAACTGTGGTGAAAACAAAAGAGGTGTTAACTCAATTCTAGGCGTTAGTGTAACCACCCGCTAGATACATGTATAACAAAACTTGTAATTAATGAGTGCCCATAAATATGCAGAGAAGTTAATGACCAATGTAGCCACTTCAAAATTAAACGCTGTATATTTTCAAATTAAAGTCAAAGCACCTCGTCTTGCAGTGGAAGTATTCAATTTATGCATGGTAATATTTATCATTTGGTACATTTGGCACATTTACCAATTACTAAAATAATTGTTTTGACCAACGTAAAGTTGTAGATAAATCTGCGATAGCTATTAGAAGTGGCAAAAAATTATTTTTTACCATATGTGGTATATATTCAATTTCAAGATTTATCATTCCCAAATTTTCATTTTGACTAAAGAATCTTATTAAATATAGGGAACTATCGCAATTTTACGAGAATTGTTTATTTGTAAACTCATTCCTGAAATTTAGTTGCACGACTTCATTTTGCTCTTGTACGCTTCAACGCATGCAAAGATTCCCTTGGCTCAATGTTGTTTTAGCTAGAAAATCTGCACACCGTATCTGTCCTACGTACATTTAATAGTTTTTACATCACTTGTCCATAAAATCTCGCGTACAAATAGCGTCCCGAACCGTACCGGATAGATACACACCGAGAATTCCAGGTCGAAGGACGTAGCCTCATTCTACATCCTTGCGCCGACTGTATTTCGGATCATCGCCACAGGACAGAGGGAATGTTGTCGCAAAAGGATCCTTCCTTCGCTTCGTTTTTCGCTGTCTCACGAAGATATTAAGCAAAATGTATTTCGGGGTGATCACGTCTGGATTATATGGAGTATTTGCAAATTTTACAGAAAAAGTAATGGCCCTCAACACTTTGATATATATTCAGCTGATTCTACACTGTTGGTACATATCTTCTTTTACAAATCGATTATAAATGTATTTACAAACACGTTCATATTACAAATAATATTTTATACATTCTATAATCCCATTCGGTACGCTATTGTTAATAATTGTATTGTTAGAAAAGTAATCAAAACTGGTAACTCGAAGGATTTAAAGATGGTTCTGTTTTCGTAGACCAAGCCTCCATATTATGTATCACCACAGCAGGATAAATAATCATTTTCCAGCTTTAATATATATTCAGATTCATCCAATTTGTAAGATTAACATAATTTGTAAGTTTTGACGGTATACAATTACTTTTGGCAACAGGGAAACATAAACGCTTCAGTTGGACATACGAGCTCTCTCGCAATGTCTTTTCCGTATTCCTTAAACACACAAATAGTTCGTTCAATACCTTATAAGCCTTCTACAGGTATGAAGAGCAAGCAACGGCAAAGATCTTGAAAGTTCTTGAAAGATCATATCTTATAGCGTGCTGTAAGGAGTGAACTACTTGAGATGCAAGTGGCACAAGCTGGCGGGTCGCCCGCGTAACTATACAATCTGCAAGTTGATCATTTGTTTAAGCATCCCACATACATCTGTTCTTAGTTTAGTTCAGAGACAGGGTGCTGGATGACTGGACCTCAACACCAAGTCTCCGAATAAATTTTCCCTCAGCAATCGCCATCCGTGTGAATCACAATTGTGTACAATATATCGTGAAAGGTTTCGAGAAAGTTCCTACCCAAATGTGTAGATCGAAGTTGATTTACGATTATGAGAAAACCAAGTGATATTTAACGCAATGAATTCCATTTTTCGCTCTTCCTCGCTTATATGTAAAAAAAATTGTTGGGCATGAACGTCGTGAATTTATTATAAATTTTGTTTCGGCAATATTAAAAGCACCTACAGTATTTAGAAAAGAACAATCTATTCACACATTCAGGGATGTGAATCCATTAAACATATTATAACTATTGTTCCGATTAGATAATTCCTATATATGGTAAAAATACAAAGGAATAGTGTGGATATTTTTGATGTTGCAACTTTTATATTGATTTATAATTATTTGTAACTTTTTCCCCGAGTGAGTTTATCACAGTAATTTCGAGACATCTGCTGCTGCTTTATATTACGATGCGATATTATCTCCCATAATGTGCTCACTGAACAATAATTTATATATCGATTTATGATTCAATTGCCATTAGCGCAAGAATGGTGCGAAGAATTAAATTTTTACGCTCTTTAACTCTGTATAAGGAACTAATGCAGTGCAAGTGTTGAAGATGAAGGGTGTTCAGTTGCCAAGATCATCAAGCCAAGTACTACTTTTCAGCTACAATGTAACCCAGAGTCGTTACCAACGAACATTTCTTTTTGTTTTATTGTTGCGGACATGTCTTTAAAAGCGCCAGTTGGATTACAAATTTGATGCTTTCGAAGGAAATTGATACATTTTAACAACTCTCCATTAATAAAATCAAAAATGGGTTAGTTTAGTTTAGTTTATTTTATATTCATTGGAGTTTAAATATTGTAATTAAATTAATTATTTAAAAAACTCCCCAAGACAAATTTATAATATATATATAATAATAGTTACGTAAAAAAATTTTAGTTTCATAATTTCTTAAAAAATAATATTCATTCTGTTAAAATACATTTTAACCATAATCTGCAATTTTATTATTATTATTATATATCATTATTACTTACATCTTATAGGAATATATTTAGAAAAACTTTACTCCAAACGAATTTGCTGAATTTTTTTATTAACAGTTGTATTTACAAACAAATATTATCTTTATTGTTAACTAATAATCAACTTTTAGTCGATTCTGCAAACATATACACAGCAATAAAAACGTTAGGGACGATATTTGCGGTCTAGACAGCCAACTCAGTTTCTAGTTGAAGGTATACCATACACCGTTTTATTGAATGTGGCGGAAAGTGACAGAAGTTCACGCATCATAAATCAAGACCTGTATAATGGCTTGACCAATACCGTACAGAGCAGTGCTTTTCAAAATAGTATGGCGTCAGTTGTGCGGCACATTGAATAGTGCTGTGGGTACGCTTGTGTATTGTCAATAGAAAAACTAGGTGTGGCTGAGTACCTTCTGTATATAGTGATGTATATAAGTGCAGCCCTTATGCGCAGTAGTGGACGATACTGGTCCGCCACTTAAAAAAAAAACGATGTATGCAGTTGATTTTATACAAAAACATATTTTTTTATTATACTTGTTGCTTTATGGGGTAGAAAGAAACCCATATCAAATATTGCGCGGACGTAAAATACGCTATTAAAAGAAAATTGTTGATGCTTTTACGAGGAGCTTCGTCAAAACTGGACGGGCATAAGACAAACTTTCATACAACTAAGATATAATTGCTCTATTGTATATTTGAGCAAGCATATCGTTCGAAAGAATGTTCTTGTATGATCGTGTTGCTGATTTCAATTACATTTTACCTTCTTCACATGAAGAAGGTGGCATTCTCCGAAAATATACCAAATGTAAATGATAAACACCCCAGCAAATACCTGTAAAATCATTGTATTTGTAAAATACACCGAGTTCACCTGTGTGTAAGTGGTGCCAACCCAATTTCGATTTGAACTTACGAATGCAGCTGCTAGTGGCAGCTGTATTCTCCACAGATTTTGAATAGACTGTTTTATAGATGAGATTCGCTGGCATTCGTGGATATGCACAGTCACGGGTTAGATTTATATTTAGTGGCAGCTATTTGTATAGACGTTATAGTATATAAATCAGATGTACTCAAGTTATTCGGGGAATATGCCAGTATGGAATTCCGCGAGGATTTATGACATGATAATACAATATGGCGTGGTATTATGGCGGAATAGATTGGTGGCGGTGTGTGAGTAGAATCTCGCGTGCCTTCGAGTCCGTCCCTGCTGGGGATTTGGCAACATCTGACTAATGCTGAACCTTTGTCGGACGTGTAATGGATGTTTGCATGTTCGGATTTGATTTTTCATGTACTGAAAATGCCCCAGTGAGTGGTCAAAGAGTGGTGTGTTAGATAAAGTGATTGCTGCCAAAAAAATGTTTTTTATTTTCAAATTTGTCAATTAGGAAATAGATTGACCGTAATCGAAATAACGTGTTCATTAAATTAACCAATATATGGCAAATATTATTGAATATATTCTAGAGGTCTGGTTTTAGTGTATTATTGGAATGACTGCCTGAATGATCGTTATTGATTTGTTTATTATAAATGTTGAATGTTGGATGTTGAAGTGGAATATTGAATATGTGATGTTAAATGTTGATTGGGAATCGTTCGTTGTAGAATATCGTTGTAGAATTTGATATAAAATTTGATGTAGGATTTGTTGTAAAATTTGATGTAGAATTGTTGAATTTCGTTGTCGAATTGACTTGACTTGATTATCCTAGGTCCCTGTATTTATACTATTAGCTAAATTATACGTTGGGAGGGAGGTTTTTGAAGGGAGACCAATGAGAGAAGATGTTTAGTTGGGTTTATGAGGGTTCGAGGATTTGGCAAAAGAATAAGAAAGGACGCGGCAAATGGATATTTCTTAAGGGGAATATAGTGCGGACGTAAGATAATAAAAGTATAAAAGTTATTGTTTTATGGGATAGGTAAAACTTAAAGCGTCGAAGATATAGATGAATAAGTATGACTTCGAGGAATGTCTAGGTTAAAAGCAGAGTGTTTTTACAGTTAAATAAAAGGTAACAGGTACAATGATATCTAATGTGAATGATTATGGAATTTACGATAGAAGGTACAAAGAGATGGATGGAAAAGAATGAATGAAAAAAACTGGAGATTGTAAAGCATGACATTTAAATAGATATTAAAAAGGAACTGTATAATTCTAAATAAGGGGCTGCTAAATGTTATTGTTACTTTAAGAATATAGGTATAGGAAAATATATACAGGATCATTACAATACTTTTGTATGTCATTATCTTCTGATATATCGAAATCCATCAAGTAAATTATATATAAACAGACTTGTAAAAATAAACAATGTATCCGGTATGGTCTGATTTTCAAATCTATGTTACAGCACATAAAGTACAAGACGCATTGTAAGTTCAATGACGATAATATGCAGTTGAGCTTTCTGTAGCTTTTAGATCGATATGAAAAATTGCAATATACCACAGTTGAACTTCTATGCTGAAAAAACTTGCCTGAAGTCGCTTAGCGAGTTTATATAATCATTTTTAATGTTAGTATAGAATATCACCCAAATACCGTAACTTAAAGCAATGAAGATGGGGGCTTGGCCTTCGAAATGCGCATCTAGCTACTTAATGCTGTATGTTACGGTATTTGGGTGATATTTTATACTATTATTTAACATCGTAGTGATAATTTAAAAAACATATTAGTATTAGTAATTTTTTGATATACATGCAAATTAAAATATTTCTATAAAGCAAATTTTAATCTGTAACCATCAAAACTGGACGAAATAGTTTATTGAGCAAACCTAGAAAAGATTCTCCAAATACATAGTTTTCAGAATATAGAATCACAGTGAATCTCACAAAACGAACGCACATTATGACTTATTTTATATTGTGGAATCTGCTTTTAATTAATAACGAAACTGCTCAACAATCTCTTCAGATAAGTAACTGAAGCGCGAAGATGGAGCGAAGTTGTTATTATTCATAACACATAATTAAAATAAATAACAGAATCCTTATCGCAGCATGCTCTAAATAATCGTTTCTCGCTCATAATATATCAGCATAAGTGAATGCAGGATATAAATTCAATATTGAATCCATTACAGTTGATATCGTTGGCATCACGCTCGTACTTACGCTTAAACCACGTTCATATCTCATTCGTAATTAATGAATTTATTCCGTCTTTGCATATATCAACACAGTTCGAGCATATTTACATCTGACAAATGTGAATCGAAAGGCAAAATGAAATTATCGATGTACAAAGCTCCAGAGAAGCATATTGAAGCTTGATCATTTATCCGTCTATTTCCTGACTCGAATGTTAAACACTTTAATGTTTTCACTCCGGCATTTAATGGAACGTTGAGTATGTACTTTATTCATTTACAAAATGCTACTCTAACCCTATATATTTCGAGTATATTTGCATATTCCGAGTGTATAAAATTTAATATTTAATATGCAATAAAGATAATTGCTAATTCTCTTAGTTGCTGTTACTTTACAATCTTTATCCCGAGCCAATGTAAGATAACATCACTTCCTATGGAATCTAGTGCTGGAATTTTACAAAAACCATACAAATTTGAGTAATAACATATTGCCATTACAGGAAAAAAAAACGTGAAAATTATTACTTATATTTGCGGTAATAGTATTAATAATAATAAAATAATAATATGCGTGAGACTCTCACGCGGTAGAAGTGAAACTTCTTAGCTCCTAGGAAAAGTTGATTTTATGCATTGCTTTTTTTCCATTTGTTAACGATTTGATTTTGATTTTGATTGATTTAGATTGACACTCGCGATCATCAAAGAAAACATTATTAACTGTAATGTCGTACAGTCTATAAAGAGGAGTTTGGATTAAATATTGTAGCCATATTTTTACAGTTCTTTTTCTCACCAAGCCAATTAAATAACTCGATCTGTGTATTTTTCTTCTTTTTATGTGGATATTAATACAATGATCATCATCAATGTCTCTTGGCAAATGATTCACCATCGTATTCACAGATATTGGAACATTAATAATTTGCCCATAAATCCCATGTTGACCATGTACATGTCGTAAACGTCGAATTTGCATAAATGGAATTCTGGTTGAAATTAACCTCTCTGACACTAAATCTAATTTTGGTAGATGACCAAGTAATTCTGGGTAGACAAAACCATTTGACTTCGATAACATTGGAATCGTATTCCGAGTGAGAGCATTTCGGCATGAATTGCATGCTATCACATCTTCAATGATAATGGCTGGAAACGCAGTATGTAAAAGTTGCTCGTGCTTAAGATCAACAGCTATCACATCGTTCTTAAACCATATTCGATCACATATGGACCACACTGTACCTAGCGGATTATTGAAAAATTGTTTATCAAATTCGCGATGAGCAGGTTGAAAGAATGTAAATTTTGTGTATGATGCACTAGTGGGTGCATTTCTATTTGTCGATGGCTCGCTCAGCTGTATCAGATTCATTTCGTTGATCTCTTACACCGCGTGTATCTTCACGTGTAGATGGCACGCCTGATCAGTGGCATTCACATTCTCTATACCACTCACTGTGTCCTCACTTAACGACGGTATCGATTCATCCAGTGTAATTGAGGTCGTTGGAAAGTTATGTTGACCACCGTGTTTCTTTAACTCCCTTTGCTTGGCTCGATACTCTCTACTTCTTTCCAAGGTACTTGTTGGAACTTTTCTTGGCGATTTATTCGCTTTCTTCCGTTCTTTAAAGGTGCAAATATGTCGATTTTTCTTATATTGCTGTAATCTTAATGCAGTTTCGTAAGCTTTAAACTTTTGATTATTGAAAGCTGATCTAGTTCGACCCATACATATTTGAACTAGTCAATGATTTTTCATTTGTTTGATTTTTGCTTGCGACTATTACCATTAACACGCTTATAAAATAACTTGGATGTCATTGCCCGAAGCGATTATCGTTTTTAGCTTTTCCCCCCCGGTCCCAAGTCTCCACTTATTGCTGGGCTCAGAAAGTACTCGCACAGAGAAAGAGAGAATGGGTCTTTGCCAGTTTCCCAATGCACAATGTCTGCGTGAATTGTAGTACGTTGTTATTATGGAATTTGCTAACACAATCAGCTCCACCAACAATTTTCACGCTCTCCAAACCGTGTCGTTTATAATAAATGTCTTTCGTATAACAAGCGGACAATTTACAGCGAAATCCGACCCAGTGGCGTATTGTTCCAAATGTTACATTTATTGTACTTGAGGCCGTTCAAATTGTCCATGTAAAAGGCAGTTTATTGTGCAATCGTGAATTGAATTTGTCCAGTTAGACATTCTGCATTAAATGTAACAAATATTTTTTCTTTTGAAACAAATTTATAAATTTAGGTTTGCAAAAATATAATTTCCTCATCGAACAGCTATTTGCGTCATTTTATATTATTTACTTTGCGAATTGTAAAGAACCAGCAGTATCAAGATTTCTTTTTATTTCGCAAAAATATGAAATAGTATCTTGTTAAATGTAGTTAAAATAACTCTGGAACGCTTTGGATTGATATACGTTTTCTTGCTACCTCTAATTTAGATTTAGAGTGAATACTCCAGGTTTATTCTTTATGTCCGAATGGTCAGCTCGCGTAAAGCACGTACGAAAGAATATACACATAAATGAACCAACACCTTTGTTGTGTTTGTACAACACAAAGCGATAATACTATTTCAGCGATTACTGCTGTTCTGCAGAAACCAACTACAGATGGAGAGGACGGCGACGATGTGAATTATGTGGGTAAAATACTATTATTCTTGCGAATTGCGCGACAATAAAGGCTTGTCCCCAAAACTCGCGGGGTTAGATTGAAACGCTCTGACAGTTTATATAACTTCTTTGTACTTGCATTTAATTTGACGGAAACTCGCTTAATAAATTCAGGGCATGGTGGTATAATTTTAAAAGGTCAGTGTTGGTTTAGTTCATATTAATCTACATTTTAATGGCAGTCGTGTTTTATATAAATATTTGAATAAATAAATAAACCAAAAAATAATAATGCAACTTCTTACTTTCTAGAAAAAAATGTCTTTTTACAAGTTTAAACATTCATTATAAAATATACTTCTATGTTTATAATTATAATAATTTTAAAATAAATTTCGGAACTTATTATACAAAACGGTATGAAAATTTGTTTGTACAAATATATTATTGCCAAGCCGAATTAATAAAACACGCAGGGGAAAAAATGCAGGAGCAATTATACAGGCTAGTTTGTAAAATATATGAGAAGGGAGAAGTACCACAGGATTTTCAGCGTAGTAGAATAGTAACAATGCCTAAGAAAATAGGAGCTAATTTGTGTGAGAACTATAGGACCATTAGTCTACTATCACATGCATCGAAGATATTGCTAAAGATTATTTATAGGAGATTAGAAAATAAAGTAGAGGAAAGGCTAGGAGAAGATCAGTTTGGTTTTAGGAAAAACAGAGGGACGAGGGAGGCGATTTTAGCACTAAGAACAGTAGTAGAAAAAAGAATGAGGGTAGGAAAGGTAACTTGCATAGCTTTTGTAGATTTAGAAAAGGCATTTGATAATGTAGATTGGGACATAATGTTTAGAATTTTAAAAGAATCGGGTATAGATTATAAGGATAGGAGAATAATTTTTAATTTATATAAACACCAAACTGCCTTAGTTAGAATTGAGGGGGAAGAAGAGGTAGCAAAAATAGGGAAGGGAGTTCGGCAGGGATGTACACTCTCACCGTTATTATTTAATCTATATATAGAAGATGCAATAAACAAAGTAAAAGAAGAGTATAGTGTAGGTGTGAATGTACAGGGAGAGAAAATATATATGTTGAGATTCGCCGACGATATAGCTATATTGGAAGAAAGCGAAAAGAATTTAGAAAGGGTATTGAATGGTATGCAGGCAGTATTGACTAGGGATTTTAACATGAAAATAAATATAGGTAAAACTAAAGTGATGAGGTGTGACAAAAAGGAATGCAGTAGAAAAATGAGGATCTCAATAGGAGATAATAGAATCGAAGAAGTGTCAGATTTTTGTTATTTAGGCAGTAGAATCACAAAAGATAATCGAAGCAAAGTAGATATAAAGTGTAGGATAGCACAGGGTAGGAAGGCATTCGTAGAAAAGAAACAGATTTTAAGATCAAATATTGACTTGGGTATTAGAAAAAGATTACTGAAGGTATATGTTTGGAGTGTAGCACTGTACGGGTGTGAGGCGTAGACTATAGGAAAGGAAGAGAAGCGTAGATTACAAGCATTCGAAATGTGGTGTTATAGGAGGATGATGAGGATTGGTTGGGAAGATAAAGTAACAAATGAAGCTGTACTAGAGTTAGTAGGGGAGAAGAGAAGTATTTGGAGAGTGTTACAGCGTAGGAGAGACAGATTAGTAGGGCATATCCTTAGGCATGGGGGGATTATGCAATTGATCATAGAAGGTAGAGTGGAGGGAAAGAGAGGGGTAGGTAGGCCTAAATTGGAGTATGTGAGTCAGATAGTTGAAGACGTTGAGATGAATAGCTATAGGGAGATGAAGGGATTAGCTCAGGATAGATCGGCATGGCGTGCTGTTTCCAACCAATCTTTAGGATTGCGGACTCTTTAACTAAGGTAGAAGATCGACTCAATTATTGTATTTTTCTTGCCCGAAAATCTTGTACATTATTCAATTGAAATACAAAAAAAAACACTTGAAACACACACAAAAAAGCTATAGTAATCAACTCATCAATTAAAACAAGTTTTTCTAAAGTCACGTAAAACACAACGAGGTCATGAAATAATTTCCAATTCATCCGAAGGTGTATAAATTTGATTATGCATTTGTGGTCCGAAGCATCATAGATCTTATCCATATTCTCGTATAATAAGTCGCTTGAATAGTTCGAATTAACCCTGAACCAAGAGAAATGCACAAGGCACTCGTCCTTGCCGGAGCGATGTTTGATTATAACAGTGTACCAATCTGCGCTCTGTGCGCTCAACTTTAAAATCGAATGCTCGAAATAATTTCGAGATTGCAATATAATATTGTCAACCTAAGATGACACTGGTGAGCATATACAAGTAAAAACATGAGCGGTGGCTTGAAATCCACAGTAACACCATAAAACTCGAGAAACAATTTACTAAAGATCGTTTGCTCATTCCGGCGAATTCGCGAGGTTAAGTGTGCAAATTGTTTTTATACGATCTTTTTGTGTAGATATATAATGCGTTCGTTGGATATGTGCTGCGTATACGCGAGCGTATAAAAAAAAACAGGGATATACACACAAAGATACAAAAAAAGGCAAACCATCCTTGCTTTTTTTGTTTAATATTATCAAGTAATAAAATGCCTTATAATTTTGTACTTTGTAATTAATTCTAATTAAAACGTTGAAGTTTATATTATTATACATGTTTTTATGAAAAGCATTCATTATCAAATTTGTTGAATTACCTCAAATGTACATTAACAGTGATGAATATATCAATTCATAAAATATTGAAAAGGAGCACCATTTGCTAGCAAAGAGAAAAAACTAAATCTATATCCTAAAACTTCGGGTACCTCTTAATATCGTTTGATATGCATCAGAAGACTAAATTTAAATTCTACATCAAGATAAACGATATAGATACTGTTATAATAATCCAGTCATTTCTGGTTTCATTTCCATTTTGTTCAAGAGTTTTTAAACTTCGTCAATTTGCAAGTATATAAAAATATCTATAATTTTGTATATATCTTTAAAAAAAGCTTATATTTTTTATGTAAACTTAAATTTTAATAAATGGAGGTATGGTTACTTATTTTTAAAACCAACTAGGATTTCGATCGATGGAAACGAGCAAGTCTTAAGCGCTCTCACTGTGTATATTGTGCATATATAGTGCGAGTCAACCGAAAGGTCAGAGAGGAAAACAAACGTATGAATCGACTATCAAACCAAACAAATATAACAGTTCTTGTACACGTCGCTGGCACTCATTTCACCACAACGACTACCCTCTACTCGTGCCCCAAGGCATTTCATTCTAGGCCATCACGAAGACCTCCCTCAGTATAAACAGGAACATGAAAATATCCCGGAATAAAGTTTGTTGTTTGCACACACACACACGGAGGTTTTGTGTAGTATTAGCTATCTCTCTTTGCAAGTGTTAAAAGCGCGCGTCTTACAGGGTGAAGCACAAAATCGATGGTCCATTAACACCCGAAGGATATTGTTCATTAAAACAAATATTGAACGGGTACCCGTACAAATTAATACATTAAATTGCAGTAAAATTATACATTTAATATTTCAATTCACCTTTTACTTTTATTTACTACATATTAACATATAAAAATGAAACTATAAACAGAAATCAACAAAACAGTATAAAAGATTAATATAGATTATCACCAAAAAGTATAAAAGATGCTTTGACAAATTTCGAATTACTCTAACTCAAGGACTCGTGTGTTTTTATATTGGCAACAATAATTGGTACCTAATTCAATACTTCTTAAGCTAAGTCCCTATTCGGGGAAACCCTACAATCTTTTAATTCATATTTTTATTTAAAGCAAAGAAAGCGAGGCAATACTTTTTTTTCACTCTCGATATATTTTTGTTTGTATCATCCTTTGATGGAAAGAAATATTTTTTGGTGAGTTTTAATAAACTTATACTATTATCTATGCAATTAAGAAGTTTACATATGATTTCATATAACCAGAGGACCTTTCTTTAAATTAAAAATAACCAGCAGGTCATGGGCAAAGTAATATACAGCTCCCTTATAATAGTCCCTTAAAAAGAAATTTATTTTCAATCTAAAATTAGGACAGCGATTCATTAAATTATTTTTTAATTCGTAATTAGAAGAGAACATACTTCATTGTGCAAATATCATGATGTGTCATGTTTCTCGCACTGTACTTTTAATTCGATATTTAATTAATTAAATATAGTCTGAATCTCATTACGTTTGAGTGCTTCAGTTGACTTTAAATTTTACCATCAGGCCTAATTTTAATTAAAATATATACCAGTGTAAGAGGTTTAATGTCTGGAAATTTTCAAGTTTTTATAATCTTAGAATGATGTTGGTATAAGTGATGCCATTTTTTTAAATAACTGATCAAAAATCATCTAAATTTCAATGAGCAACCAATTTTATGTTGTGCATTTTATTTATCTAATCTATGCAGAAATTGGGCGACAGAATTCTGTTGAAAAAACAAAATAGATTTGTAGAAAATTATATCTTTTAATATTATGCTGAAACTTTACCATAATTTACATTTTTCTGTGTATTTAAAAATTAAATTTCAATTGTACGTAAGATATGTTACTAATTTTTTATTAATTTCTTCTAATTTTTATGTTTTTTTCAGAGATAAAAAATATATTTTTGTCGTGAAAAATACAGTTTTAATCCGCGAAGCACGAAAATGTCTTTAAAAAAACGCTTGTTTTCTATGCAAGTGGTCGTTTTTAGACGTTTCCAGCTCTCTGACGTTAATAAATTTATTTTCAGAGATATAAAAATATTGTTTGTCGTGAAAAATACAGTTTTAGTCCGCGAAGCACGAAAATGTCTAAAAACGCTTGTATTCGTTGAAAGTGATCGTTTTTAGACGTTTCCAGCTTTCTGATGTTTTAAATTTTAAATTTTGTTGTTGTATCGATTCTTTATTCTTTATTATTTCGAATTTTGGTGAGTTGCAGAAGTGTATTATTTTTACTGAAATTATTATTACACTACAATGAGATATTTGATTTGGAACTTATTTATGATATTTTGATATTTTGATATTTATGATATTTTTTTATATTTATGTAAATTTCGTTCATTTATGATATTATTCTTTGTTACGTTATCGGCTGATAATTTTGCGAGAAAACTTCTTAGTTTTATATTTTAGCAACGATTTGAAATCGTTTGCAGTAATTGCTTAACAAATTCTATAATAGTATCAGAAAATGGGATAAATTAAAAATATACAGCGCGTACTAAGTTGTTTTTAATCACATTTCACATCTCACTAACTTATTATTAAAGCAAATTTACCATAAAACTGCTATTAGTATTAATGTGTTATATTGTCAATTTAATGACACGTTATGATGTCGATTTGCATACAAACACGTGCGTGCCAAACACTCACACTCAAAGTGGGGAAAATTCTTCGTGAAAACACGCTAACGATAACGCCGAAACGGAATACATTTCCCAACGTATATTTCCCGATAAATTGGACTTCCATTCGTTTGTCTGCATGAGTTCCCCAGTATAACGCCTTCACCACTTCCACATACATTTACGTCGAATTTATTGCAATATACCGATTTGAAACGATACTATATGGCGATATAATATACACCAGAGGTCTCAAAGTCTTTTATTTATTTGTTTATTTATTTATTCTTTATTGCCGTTAATATATAAAAATATTTTACAAACGTCACAATTATAATAGGTAAAATACACATCATTTATACACGTTAAAAGAGATTAAGAACATGGACTTCATGTATTCATTAATATTATAAAATGATTTGGATAAAAGAATTTTCTTTACAGTTATTTTTATTTCATTTTTACTCAAGTTTCTTACATTTATCGGTAGCGTATTAAACAGCATTTTACTTTGGTATTCTATACTTTTTTGTGATATAGTTAAACGACGGTTAGGTATATGAATATCATTTCTTTGCCTGGTCAGGTGGTCATGGAAGTCATCATTACATTAATAGTTTTATCAATATTTTCTTTGGCATAAAGTATACAATTAAAATATATATAGAAGGTAATGTTAATATATCCAGTTGTTTGAACAGATGCTGATAATCCTCCCTGTAGTCAATATTACCAACAATTCTGATTACTCTGCGCTGGAGCCCAAATAATCTCTTAGCTGAAGCACAATTTCCCCAAACTATGTTACCATAATTTATGTGACTGTGAACCAAAGCGAAATATGCGCACTTTAGAAAAGATTTTGATGCACGACGACGCAAAACAAATATATTCCGATTTATTTTTGCTGCTACTTTTTCTGTGTGTTTATCAAATCTTTTAGATGGGTCAATAGTTATACCTAAGAAATTACATTCCTCCTTATTTACATAATTAAAATGTTTGAGGGATAGTAACATATTCACAGTCTTTTGTTCTTTTAGGCATAATTCGTTAGTAACACACCAGTCCGATGGCTTCAACTGCGCCCTCTCTGCTTTCGCAAGTAAGTCGTTAAAGTTTTTATTTGATACAAATAGAACAGTATCATTATCATAAAGGAGACACTGTGCAAAACATATTGCGGGAGGTCATTCATGAACATTAAAAAAAGAAGCGGGCCCAGAATAGACCCTTGGGGTATCCCCCTAGATACTGAAAGAGCACTTGAAGATTTACCATTGCATGTTACAATTTGTTTCCTGTTTGAGAGATAAGAACTCATTAAGGCTAGGCTTCTCTCACTAAAATTGAATTCCCATTTTAATTTTTTTATTAGTATCTCGCGTGACACGCAGTCAAAGGCTCGGGAAAGATCTAAGCAAATTGACATGGCAAAAGTAGCAGTCTCAAAACAACTAATAGTTTTATTTACAAAATCTATGATAGCATCAGCTGTCCCTCTATTTGTCCCTCTATCTGTCGAAATTTCAGGTACTTTATTGTTAGCTCCAAACATCCTTCAGTAGCGTTAAAATCAAGACAATAAGTTTTATTACTTCTGTATAGTAACAAATAATAAACTCCAAAATACTTTACAAGAAAAATTCTTTTTTTTAAACAATATAATCAATATGTTAATGAATTTAATAAGATACTTTTCTTAAGCCCCATTATATTCACAACAATCCTTAAATTTCTATTTTACTCGAATAAATCGCAATATAAAATACATTTCAACAGTATTTACGAATGAAACTATTTGTTATCTATGTCGTTATCCTTCGGAATGCTTCCCATCCAAATTTAATTTATACTTTCGCATGAGAGAAGTACTTTCACAATAAATTCTGTACTCGGATGCAAAGGTTGGATAATATGCAAAAATACCAGACGAATATTTTTTGCGTATCCAGGAATAACTTGAATACAAATTGAAATTCTATATACGATTTATAATACGTAGTCGAGTATTATATCTTGCATATTTCATAATGGAATATACGAACCTCGTTCAGATTTTTGAGTAACTACCGCCAAATTAGTAATATTGTACTTTACTTAAAATTGTCTAATTGATAAATGATTGTTAAAAATATAAAATTCTATTCACCTTATCTTTTGTGCAAATTGCAAATTATCGCATTATTTGGTGCCTTTATTCCGAGGATGGTAAATTCCTATAAATATATGGTCGGGTAGAAGAAACCGAAAATGTGTATGGTCAAATTCCTACAAACGCCTGTTGTCCATCGTCTTCCTCTTGCACGAAGCACTTATTTCTTGCACATGTAACTTTGTTTCCTCGGGGTGATCATGCAATAAAATGCAGGCTTCTGCACTCTGAATTTCTCAACCAATTGGGTCATCTGGGTCATTATTAATTGGGTAATTGTCACGATCGTTAAATATATGGGAACCTATATCTATGTCTTCTTCTTCTTTAATGTTTGATTTCAATTGGAAATATTATACGAAACCTTATAGGAATTTACATGTACCTTTATAGGAATTTGACCATCATTAACTCGACTACCTCAAAATTATAGGAATATGTATACACCCCTTTATTCCGTCGTCAATTTAGTTTTTAACCCATACCTCTCAATCTTACGAGCTTGCATCATTATTTATATTTTCTACAATATCTGAATTTGGAGGTATAATTTTTAAAAACAGTTTAGGAATCACCAGAAGACTGTAGCTTATTCCTGTGGTACTATATATCCATACTCGTACGAAAAGACGTACGAACATGTATGGAACATCGTCGTGTGAAAATAAATCACATCGCACGTTATGCAGACATAATTTTCCAACAAATGTTCCAGTAAGCTCTTTTATCTTGTATCGAAGACAATAAACACACATATAATATATACATAACAAATGCAAACGTGATTTATATTTGCGCACTTATTTTATTTCATGGTACCAGAACAATCATGGACACATAAATTGATTAAATTAAATAATTCCTTCGTACAAAACTGCCAAAACCAAAAATAATCGACTCTTGGCTATCGGTTTTGATATAATTGTTTTCGTTTAAATTTATATATTTTGCAGTAGTGAATTAAGTAAGGTTTTCGATATAATTCATTTCGTAAATATCAAAGTTTTGGAACATTTATCTTTCGAATGTAATTTACGTTTTAAATCAATAAAATGGACATCAACCTTGTTATATTTATTTTTGTTAAAGGCATTTTCTGCAAAAGAAAATGGATCATGTATAGTATAACCGGGCGATGTTCTTTCTTTTTATTGTATACAAAAATTAAAATATTGAGAAGATTTTTTTTTAAATTTAAACGTAGATTTATTTATAAATTAAGAGAAAGCTCTTCGGAGGGACTCAGACTAGACCAAGCTAGGTACATAACTATAATTTTAATCGTTAAAAACAATTCTACTCACACCGGTTCTAAAATATTTTATTAAACCTTTGGTTCCCTAATTTATTTAAAAAATAATGTACATATGAATATTTGCATACGTAGTTATTTAACAACGATGGTCGTTTGATTTATCAAAATATTAATTATAGTTGGATTGTTTTAATCTAATATGTCATTTGCCAATATTTGAATAATGAATTGTATTGTTCAATTTCAAAATTACATAAAAATCCCATCGACTGCCAGGAAATTTTATCAATTCACATATGCTTAATATAAAATATAATTGCTGCAAATCGAATCGTAAATAAATTTAATTTTGTATGCAGATTTATTGCAAATAAAATATAATAAGCGATAGTATTATACGAATCTGCATTGAGCATGTATAGCTAATGGAAACAATTCGTCATATTGTGTAAAAAATAACGACAGAATAAATTTCATTTAAACCACTTTTTCATTTCCTGTCCGTGATGGAATATGCAAAAAAGTTGAAAACAAACAGCTTTTGATATGAAATATTGAGTCGTCAAATGTACGCTCATGTCTCCACTCTGTATGGGTACGTCGCCACGTCCCCGGATTTTTATTTACACGTGTTATATTCTTCGTCATATATTATAGTTTCATTAACATTGATATTGTATTCTTAATTGAACAAAATATCGCTTTCGGCCGAAGAAACAATTTTCAGATTGCAGATACTGCAAAAAAAAAACGACCATCGTATAATTTTTTAATATAAAACGAATCTAAAATAACATATTTAATTCACTAGAGATAAAAATGCACCAATTTGTGAGAGAAAAGGTTGTAGGTATCAAAAAGCACTTCTACGCCGGTAGAAATTTGCTATTACTTCTTTTACCACATAAATTTTATATTAAATAACTATTATTTTACAAACAAATGCACATTGTCAATATCTACTTACGATACAAAACATTTTTACAATAGTACAAAAATAAACTTCTTATATTGAATGTTCTGTAGCATAATATGAGCATTTTAATATACTTCAAAAATAAATCAGTGCTATTTTTAACTCATTTATTAGTATGAATAAGTTAAATTGAAGATATTGGTAAAATAAGTACCAAGTTAAAAAATCGCTTACATCGTTGCAATAAAATAGTGATTTTTCAATTTTCCACATAGGGGATGTCCTATTTTTATTTGAGGAAACGTATATTCTACTTTATGTGCTGTTTGTACAGCAATTATAACTAAATCCCTTTCCCTAAAACAATTGTTTTTAGACACTATTATAAAAATTGAAGTCATTGGATAATCCAACGTTAAAAAAAAATTATTGATTTTACAAAATATTTGAAATATGGAGCAAATTAAGACCATGTACCGGGAATTTAATAGCAATAAAATGCAGTTGTGCTAAAGTCTTGGCGGCATTTTTAGTCCAAACAAAAAAGTACCGCGATTATTTTCACTGAATCCAATGTATGCGTTTCTCGTAATAAAATGCATATATTCTGCACATTTCCAGGACCTACATAAACATATATGGTGGTCCGAAACTCCCATGGGTTTAACACAAATGTGTGCCCAGATTATATTGTACTCGTACAAAAAACTTTCTTTAAATAGCGAATAGATAAAACGAGATTAAATTGAATAAAACGCTTAAGCTGAAATTACAAAGTTGTGCAAACAAAACGCATTCGTAAATAAATTTCATTGCATTAAAATATAAAATGCCCAACAAGTCGTAGGAAAAATACAAAACAATCAACGTTAATTATCCTTTCGACTATTTTTGCATTCAGCTATTTGAAATCTCTTGAAGACTGAAGTAGTTTCCTTTATTCGTGGACTTGCCACAAAAGTATCCTATTAGTATATCCAGGCTATCGTTTTTATGGATATCTGTATGAAGGAGCAGGACTTTTCGGGGCCACACAAGGATAATGAATACGGAACGGTGCTCTGGGAAATGCCAGTCAGATTTTTCAGGGTGCAAAAGAAATCCCTACGTACCAATGGAATATATACACTTCGCCAACTACCAATTCTATGTACTTTCCAAGATATTATACAGGGGGTGTTATTACCATGAAAATGTTTTCATTCACAAAAATAGTGGGCATTATTCTCTTTATTCAGCTTATAGCAATATGAGTAGCACATTTATTTTTTTGTCTAATTCGAAATCTGTTTCTAAATACGCTTATTGTAGTTTTGAGTTTTTTAGATGATCGTAATTTATTTAAAAAGTAGTAGATAAATTAAAATATAATGTTTAACAAATAATGATTGAGTGTGGTATAAAAAATTGTTAATTTGGATAATCATAACAAATCATTTCCTTAATTAAAATTCCATAATTGGTACAATCAATTTTGCGCTTCAAATTTTCTATGAATTAATTCATGAAAATTCAATTCCAGGTAATCCAAATTTTATAAGAAAGTAAGAAAGTTTATAAGAAGTATATAAGTTTATAAGAAATTAATTTTATAAGAAAGAAAGTGATATCAATCGACATAATGGTAACAATTTGGTTCACTCTATATATTACGTACCGACCATATAGCGCATATATTACTGGATATGAAAATTCCCCGCAGACTAATTTAAAAAAGATAAGTTCTCATTATTGGTCCCTCTGTGCCTTGGAAAAGGTGCTGACTGATAACGTCATTGTGATAGAATTGAGTGTATATACTATAGGGTGAATCGATTTTCTTGCTCCGAGGAAATCGAGAGGTAAATTTGTGTATTATTACATCGAAATTAGGACTTCTCTAAAAGTGAACAAGAATGAATATTTTAGAAATATGTATAAATATTGAACTTTAAATAAGCGCGAGCTTAATCATTCTGTTTGAGTTTTTAACTCAGAGATTTGTTTTCAAAACTAAATGAATCAAAAAACATAATGGAGAAATGAACAGTGGATTTGAATCATGAAATTTCCATTAACATGTAGCTGAAACAAGCATTCTGGTGAATATTGTACATTTTTTAATTTTTTAATTTGAAAAAAATCAATTAAATATATGTTTCTTCAGAATGCTGGCCGACCTATTCATAGATATTTTACAGTATATTTTATTAAATGCGAAAAAGTTCCAATATGCAGAAATTTACTAAACAATTTTATCATCCGTGCTTTCTTCGGACGTGGTGAGTCGGGGGTGTGACACTCCTGACTTTGGCGTTTCGTTTCAGGGTCGTATTCAAGTACCCAGGATTCGTCACCTGTGATTATGTTTTTTAGAAAATCTTTGTTAGTTTTAATGTTGTGCAGAAGATCTGAAACACCGCTATCCGATGTTGTTTTTGCTCTGGTGTCAGGATTTTGGGAACCATATTCGAACACACCTTTCGCATGCCCAAATCCTGGGTTAACATATCATAGACAGTGGCAATGTTCAAATTCAATTCACTGCTGATCATTCTGACAGTCATTCGTCGATCAGACATCACAAAAACTCGCACTTTTTCCAAATTTTCGTCGGTTTTTGAACTGCGCGGTCGCCCTTTCCGATTTTCATCATTAACGTTTTCACGTCCCTCTAAAAAGGCCTTGTGCCACCTAAAAACTTGAGCTTTCATTAAGACCTGCTGCCCATACGCTAGCGTCAATTTTTGAAAAGTTTCTGTTGCGGTTTCAGCAAGTTTGACACAAAACTTGATCGCATAACGATGCTCCAATTTTGTTACGTCCATTTCCGTGACACACTTAAAAAACTAGCTTCACAAGAACAGTTAGTAAAAAAAGTGCAGTAGCAGTGGGTAGTTGAGACTTGTACTGGAGGTAGATCAAATGTTTATCTAAATGGTCAACTTACGGGAAAACTTGCAATGTTGCCAAATCACGCACTGTGCATGCGTTCTCACTACTTTTTAAACTTACCTCGTATATGAATGTCCAATGAAAATTACTCTTATATTAAATAATATCTCATGTATATTTACGATAATCAAAAGCTATAATAAATATCATCTATGCAGTCTAATTATTGATATTTTCGCATTAGAAAAAATCATCTAAACATTGCTTAGCCTTTTTAATGAAATCTACGTCCGAACTAATATTCTGCAACTGGTTTAAAAAATTGATTGTGCACTTTTGTTCACTGTTCACCTCGTGGAAAAATGTCATTTTTTTACATCAAACTATGCCAATTTCAGTAATTTATATAAATACTAACTTTAGATAGTAATTTCTTTTAGAAATGAGCTAATATTCGGTGCTCGCTATTTAATGTTGAAATAATTATCTTCAGTAGTCAACACAAGCTTCTGATATGTTCAGATAACATCGGGGCAATCCTTCCCCACAATATATTGTTCATATCTCATCCATTTCGTTCATCCCAGCAAAGTTTCAGTTGACTAACTGTCCCCTGATGTAATCACGCTGTGCTCTGTGGAATAGATTTGATGCAATTCGCTGCTTTAGTTACGAGTTAGATGCTATTGCTGTTTGTAACACGTATAACGTTGACACTGACCTGACACTACCACTTATATTCACCTAAAGTCATTCGGATTTCCAGCATAACAAAGGGGTGGACAGATTCTAGAGGGTGGAAAGATCAAGTGATAGATATGGATAATAATAAGAGTGAGTATACAAATCATGTGTGAAAGTTGTGGAGGAAGCAATCTAACTGCTCAGTAATCGTATGAATGTGATGGAGTAATTAAAATACGTAAAAAATGGGATTTTCTTTACGTATTTCGAGTTAAGAGTTATTGGCAGATCGGTGTTAGAGTGCGGTTATGGTCGTGATCTGCATCCGACGTGCCACCAACGTTCCAACATCCGAAATTTATTCACGGGACTAAATAACAACATATAAAGTATACGACTTTAATGACCTGCATACGTTTTCCCAGATAAAACTTTTGATTTATACGATTGTTTCGTTGGTTTAGGGACAAACTGAGCACAGTACTGCTTGCTGGTGCTCGATCGCGTAGTTCTTTTTACACCGAGTCCTTCGAAGGCCCTTCTATTTTACTTTAATACCACATTGTATCAATAAGTGCTATTTCATATAGCTTTTAAAAAAAATTCAACATTCATAAATACCTACTATTTTATAACATCAAAAATTTTGTCCATTCAAAAATTAAATATATTCAAAGGCTTTAGTATTTGCAATTATTCATACAACTCAACTAAGAATAAAATTCCTGCGCTCTGCTTATCAGTACTTTTTTAAATATTAAAGCTAAATAAGAAATTGGCTGTTGTAATAAGGAGCAGCCTCCATTCTTCTGAACGTCCATCGCTGTAGACTCGTACGAAGATATAAATATGAATATAAGCTAAATGCAACGTGACATATTGTTATATCAGTAGTTATGTTTAATGATGGATGAAATGTGCTTTTGTAGCAATTTGCAGAATTAATATATTGTTTATTGGAAAGTACACAAGCGACATTTGGAAATGTAAGAAAAAAAACGTAATGTACTGAGAAGGAAATTTAATACCTTGCAAATAAAACTATATAAAGAAGAAAAAGTACCTAGGCATAATTATGCCTTATAGCCTGATTGAATTGTATTTTATGAAATATTATATTACTAATTGTTGTCTACGAATATTTTAAACTTTTTACAAGTTGAGTATTGGTTAATATCTTTTATTTTATGTTAAATATTTTTATATATTGGCATCGTATATAAAATTGGAAAGGCAAAATTTTATTCAATAATGCAAACATTTCAGTCTTACCAAATTTAAGTTAAAGAGTCCGCAATCCTAAAGATTGGTTGGAAACAGCACGCCATGCCGATCTATCCTGAGCTAATCCCTTCATCTCCCTATAGCTATTCATCTCAACGTCTTCAACTATCTGACTCACATACTCCAATCTAGGCCTACCTACCCCTCTCTTTCCCTCCACTCTACCTTCTATGATCAATTGCATAATCCCCCCATGCCTAAGAATATGCCCTACTAATCTGTCTCTCCTACGCTGTAACACTCTCCAAATACTTCTCTTCTCCCCTACTAACTCTAGTACAGCTTCATTTGTTACTTTATCTTCCCAACCAATCCTCATCATCCTCCTATAACACCACATTTCAAGTGCTTCTAATCTACGCTTCTCTTCCTTTCCTATAGTCCACGCCTCACACCCGTACAGTGCTACACTCCAAACATATACCTTCAGTAATCTTTTTCTAATACCCAAGTCAATATTTGATCTTAAAATCTGTTCTTTTTCTACGAATGCCTTCCTACCCTGTGCTATCCTACACTTTATATCTACCTTGCTTCGATTATCTTTTGTGATTCTACTGCCTCAATAACAAAAATCTGACACTTCTTCGATTCTATTATCTCCTATTGTGATCCTCATTTTTCTACTGCATTCCTTTTTGTCACACCTCATCACTTTAGTTTTACCTATATTTATTTTCATGTTAAAATCCCTAGTCAATACTGCCTGCATACCATTCAATACCCTTTCTAATTTCTTTTCGCTTTCTTCCAATATAGCTATATCGTCGGCGAATCTCAGCATATATATTTTCTCTCCCTGTACATTCACACCTACACTATACTCTTCTTTTACTTTGTTTATTGCATCTTCTATATATAGATTAAATAATAACGGTGAGAGTGTACATCCCTGCCGAACTCCCTTCCCTATTTTTGCTACCTCTTCTTCCCCCTCAATTCTAACTAAGGCAGTTTGGTGTTTATATAAATTAAAAATTATTCTCCTATCCTTATAATCTATACCCGTTTCTTTTAAAATTCTAAACATTATGTCCCAATCTACATTGTCAAATGCCTTTTCTAAGTCTACAAAAGCTATGCAAGTTACCTTTCCTACCCTATTTCTTTTTTCTACTACCGTTCGTAGTGCTAGAATCGCCTCCCTCGTCCCTCTGTTTTTCCTAAAACCAAACTGATCTTCTCCTAGCCTTTCCTCTACTTTATTTTCTAATCTCCTATAAATAATCTTTAACAATATCTTCGATGCATGTGATAGTAGGCTAATGGTCCTATAGTTCTCACACAAATTAGCTCCTATTTTCTTCGGCATTGTTACTATTCTACTACGCTGAAAATCCTGTGGTACTTCTCCCTTCTCATATATTTTACAAACTAACCTGTATAATCGCTCCTGCATTTTTTCCCCTGCGTGTTTTATTAATTCGGCTGGTATCATATCAATCCCCGCTGCTTTGTTATTCCGTAAATCATTTAATGCTCTATGAAACTCTGACCTAAGTATGCTAGGACCTAAGTCATCCTCATCTATCTGTTCCACATTTTCTAGCTCCTCCATGTCCTGCCTACCTTTATATAAATCTTCAAGATACTCCTTCCATCTTCTAGCTTTTTCCTTATTTTCTGTGAGTTCCTTACCCTGCTTATCACATATAATGTTACCCTTTGGTTTTACTTTAGAAAAATGTGACTTAATTTTCCTGTAGCCCAAATCTACTTTACCTCTTCTCATATCCTCCTCAATATCCTCACAATTTCCTTTTATCCACTCTTCTTTCGCTAGCTTGCATTTCCTATTAATTAAGTTCCTTAGTTCCTTATATTTTTTCTGTCCTGCTTCTGTGTTTCCAATTTTAATTTTCCTTCTTGCTTCTATCATTTTAACTATTTCTTCCGTGATCCATTCCCTCCTACCTGCCCTTTTCTTTGTGCCTAATACTTCATTTGCTGCTGTAGTTAACCCATTTCTGATTTCCCTCCATTCGCAATCTATGTCGTTCCTAGATGTTCCGTTAGCCATGATTTCTACTTTCTGCTTGTACTTTTCACATACATCAGCTAATTTTAACCTATCGACATCTACTCTGACCTGTTTAGACTTCTGTAATTTCTTGAATTTGACCTCTGAGTCCAGGACTACTAAATTATGGTCACTATCAATATCTGCTCCAGGGTAACTCTTACAATTCTTAATCTGGTTCCTAAACCTCTCTTTAACCAGTATGTAATCTATCTGATACCTCCCTATATCTCCTGGCATTTTCCACGTATATATCCTGCGCTTGTGATTCTGAAAAAGCGTGTTTGCTACCACTAGCTTATTCCTAATACAAAACCAAATACTCTTACTAAATACTTAAATAAAACTCGAATATCGTGCCATTCAATTAAACATTTTCGATTATTTTTTGTGCTTCTAAATTTAAATCCTAAATCATGTACAATAAGATTTAAGGATGTTTTATGTCTTTCCCATCTTAAGTCACTGTATAGTTTTTCACGTAATATTTTAAGCGTAACTTTTATGCGTAGGCTTATATTAATTATATACACATTTTGAAATAATTACTCTGAATAGTTGGTTAGTTGATGACATAATAATTGCCTTTCTATTAAAAAGATAATGTCCTCAAGACGAGTGGCTTTTAAAAGCTTTTATTGTATTTCAAATTGGGTATATGCAAAGTATGTGATAATGGATTTTATCTCATATTAGATGCAACTGACTAAATATCTAAGGTTTTGATACGGATATGGGAGTCGTTAGCGAAGAATTTTTTAAACTTATTATTACAGTAAATGGTTCCAATCCATTATATTTTTTGGTTTTAAACTTTCGTAAACCGGTTGTCTCTCTGGATAAATTTATCTTATAAAAAAAAGCCTATGTTTAGCAGCAATTTTTGTTCTAATTAAAACTTTTTTCTAAAAACGACAAGCTTAGGGGCAATTTAACATCTATAAACTGTAATCACAAGAAATTTGAAAAAAATCGATCCAAAAATGAAGGAGTAATTTGTAGAATAAGTGACACTATTTTTCTTATGGCATATAAAAGTGCTCTATCCCCTTAAAAAAAAGCCTATGTTTAGCAGCAATTTTCTAACTAATTAAATCTTTTTTCCAAAAACGAAAAACTTAGGGGCAATTTAACATCTATAAGCTGTAATCAAAAGAAATTTGAAAAAAATCGATCCAAAAATGAAGGAGTAATTTGTAGAATAAGTGACACTATTTTTCTTATGGCATATAAAAGTGCTCTATGCCCTTAAAAAAAAGCCTATGTTTAGCAGCAATTTGCTAACTAATTAAATCTTTTTTCCAAGAACGACAAACTTAGGGGCAATTTAACATCTATAAGCTGCAATCACAAGAAATTTAAAAAAATCGATCCAAAAATGAAGGAGTAATTTGTAGAATAAGTGACACTATTTTTCTTATGGCATATAAAAGTGCTCTATCCCCTTAAAAAAAAGCCTATGTTTAGCAGCAATTTGCTAACTAATTAAATCTTTTTTCCAAAAACGATAAACTTAGGGGCAATTTAACATCTATAAGCTGCAATCACAAGAAATTTAAAAAAATCGATCCAAAAATGAAGGAGTAATTTGTAGAATAAGTGACACTATTTTTCTTATGGCATATAAAAGTGCTCTATGCCCTTAAAAAAAAGCCTATGTTTAACAGCAATTTGCTAACTAATTAAATCTTTTTTCCAAGAACGACAAACTTAGGGGCAATTTAACATCTATAAACTGCAATCATAAGAAATTTTAAAAAAATCGATCCAAAAATGAAGGAGTAATTTGTAGAATAGATGACACTATTTTTCTTATGGAATATAAAAGTGCTCTATCCCCTTAAAAAAAAGCCTATGTTTAGCAGCAATTTTCTAACTAATTAAATCTTTTTTCCAAAAACGACAAACTTAGTGGCAATTTAACATCTATAAACTGCAATCACAAGAAATTTGAAAAAAATCGATTCAAAAATGAAGGAGTAATTTGTAGAATAAATGACACTATTTTTCTTATGGCATATAAAAGTGCTCTATCCCCTTAAAAAAAATACATAACAAAAATAAACTAATTTATTCTGTGTTTTACGGATTAATTACCGGATAGATTTTTACGAAATTATTTAGGACCGTGTTACACATAGAATTGCCCCTAAGCTCTTAGAAATTTGAATTTCGATAAATTTACCTTAATAAGTGGCCTATGTTTAGCAGCAATTTTTGGTCTAATTAAAACTTTTCTCTAAAAACGGCGAATTTAGAGGCAATTTAACATCTATAAACTGTTACCACAAGAAAATTGAAAAAAATCGATCTAAAAATGAAGGAGTAATTTGCAGAATAAATTACAATGTTTTTCTTATGGCATATAAAGGTGCTCCATCCTCTTAAGCAATAGCAATTGCACCTACACTATTTTTGGACAAGTCCGCATCTTATGGCAAGGCAAATTAAACGCGACAGACAGTACATTATATGATTCGGTTAACTCTGTGAAATGTTAAAACAGCAATAAGAACAAATATTCGAGTGAATAAAATTTATGTACACACGTATATTATCTTGTCGTATGTGTACTGCCGCCATGTTGTTTTCTTTTCATTTGCCTGTGTAAATAATCCAATTTTAAGATCGCGCAAGTCTTCGTTGATGGTAAAATCGTTTGCATATTACCCTTATTTCGTTGCAGACAACATACGGAACCGTTACAGATATGGCATACTTATAATACATTTACCATAAAGCCGTTATGGTTACTTGCAAATTACTACGTATTTTAAATGGTTCAGAAATATTCAACTACCGCCCATTCAAACTAGTTTAGATCATTTTCTTTCGTTGGTCAATTAAAAGAACGATACAATCAAATAATAGCAGAAAAATTGTTAAGAAGAACCAAATTACGGTTCGCTAATAAAAATAAGACCAAGAATAATTCGATAGATGATAAGAAATCAAATATAACAAATTCCTCCAGGCTCTCAAAACAATTTCTGAAAATAGTCGATCTACAGTGCCGTAAAATATTTTAAATTTCCTAAATAAGCTGTCTTAAATAAATTTTCGTTCGCTTTTATCTTTATCTTTAGGATATCTTAAAAATCCTTTAATAAGATTTTAAATCTATATATCCAACAAAATCCTTAGATTTAGTAGGGAGTTGTAAAGTCAGGACAAAAGCGCAAAATTTCTATATGAATAATGGTGGTCCTTAAAGGGTCTCATATGAGTTTGAATTTCATAATTTTCTTTTGCTACAAGACATTTGTCTTAATAAATTAAAATAAACCAAGCGAAAATTTATTAAGCGTTTCATTTTTTATGGTCAACTTTTGTTCTTAAGAAAATTTGTTGGTAAGAAATGATGTAACGACTCTTTGTTATTGGTTCATAATATGGATAGCATATACTTGTACACTGCGATTACCAACAAACGAGAGAAGATGATGGCACAGCTAGTGCAAGTATAAAGCCAACCCTTTACTTCTTATATTTGCCGTTTAAATTCAAATACGTCGAGATTTTTAGTTGAATGGGTGTGCAAAATTCAGAACCCACAGGAAAAACTTTGAAACACTAAATGAAAAATATGAGAGAATTTATTTCCATGCAACTAACGCTTCCAATTCGTTAAAATTTTGCTCTCTTGTGTTGCATGTGTTATTTTAGTATTTCCGCCTGAGTTCGGGTAGTAAATTGAACTTTATAGAAATGGTATATAATTTTTGAAATTCGAATTACCTTCTTGTTGGTTGAGATGTGAAATTGGCTTCAGTTTATACGACAATTTTATAAAACGCTATTTGTGTTTATTGTAAATTAATTAAGACGATGAGAATTGAGTTGATTAATAAAGTGACACAAAAATGTGTTGCAGCACAGCGAAAGAATTTTTTTTGCAATATATATTTTGGAGAAAATCCTAATGCTATCGTCTTGAACTTTCACAATTTTTTTATGAAGCTCCGCGTAATAAAAATATGTCATTTTAATCGAGTAATTGCGTCAAGTAATGTCAGAAAAAATTACCAACAAAGAATTAGATTTAGAAAAAACTTCTTCTGTTTCTTCTTCTGAGTATTGAAAATAGCACAAGTGGAGATAGAGTTGGTGTAGTTTAAAAAAAATATTTTATTTTGACCCGTCTTCTATTATTGCAGTGCCTATAGTTAAATAATATTTATATAAACAAAACATGTAAAGTTTTTAGAAATTTTACAAAATTATAAAAATCATTTATGAAAAATAATTGGAAAAGTAAATGCAGACGATGCAGATTTCAATCGAAATGCGTAGGTTTGTAGTTTCCTAAATATGGACATCATATTTTTTAATTCATTATTAGTTTATCACAACTAGTGAATTTTAAGAATAACTTCTTTTTTATCCAGCCTGTACTTTTCTAATGCTAAGTGCGTTACAATGTAATTCTTATGGAGTTAAATAAATTGTATTCGAGCGAATTTGTGACTTTGTTATGAAGCCACCAGATGCCAATCAAAACATTGTTAATATAAACATTGAACTGATAAGGGACAGGTATTTGTTCTCTGCAAATGTGCGGAATACAGCAGTAACTGCGTGCTGCGTATGGACATGTGTCTTCACATTCTGTATGCTGCTTTTAATCGTAACAATTCCCGAATTAATTTGCAAATTTTCATGTATTATTCAATGGCACATACAAATTGTTTTGCCTTACCAGTATAGCGTTGGTCGCTAGAATGGACTAATGCTTCCTCGAATACTCCGCGGTTTTTTTAAGAGATTCTAGTGAACAAACTTAAGATAATTTTGTAAAAATTGGTTCGGTAGTGCAAGAAGTGATTACTTTCGTGGTACTAGATTTTAATTTTCGGAAATCTCTTTTCGTGATTCGGAAATCTCTTTCTCGTAATTCGTGGTGGTTTTGAATTACCATTGTTGCTAGTTATAGTAATAATGAGGCTAAAGAAGTGGTATTATTATTTTTTACATTTTTTGTGTAAGTAATAAGCTTCCTCGAATACTCCGCGGTTTTTTTAAAAGATTCTAGTGTACAAACTTAAGATAATTTTGTAAAAATTGGTTCGGTAGTGCAAGAAGTGATTACTTTCGTGGTAGTAGATTTTAATTTTCGGAAATCTCTTTTCGTGATTCGGAAATCTCTTTCTCGTAATTCGTGGTGGTTTTGAATTACCATTGTTGCTAGTTATAGTAATAATGAGGCTAAAGAAGTGGTATTATTATTTTTTACATTTTTTGTGTAAGTAATAAGCTTCCTCGAATACTCCGCGGTTTTTTTAAAAGATTCTAGTGTACAAACTTAAGATAATTTTGTAAAAATTGGTTCGGTAGTGCAAGAAGTGATTACTTTCGTGGTAGTAGATTTTAATTTTCGGAAATCTCTTTTCGTGATTCGGAAATCTCTTTCTCGTAATTCGTGGTGGTTTTGAATTACCATTGTTGCTAGTTATAGTAATAATGAGGCTAAAGAAGTGGTATTATTATTTTTTATATTTTTTGTGTAAGTAATAAGCTTCCTCGAATACTCCGCGGTTTTTTTAAAAGATTCTAGTGTACAAACTTAAGATAATTTTGTAAAAATTGGTTCGGTAGTGCAAGAAGTGATTACTTTCGTGGTAGTAGATTTTAATTTTCGGAAATCTCTTTTCGTGATTCGGAAATCTCTTTCTCGTAATTCGTGGTGGTTTTGAATTACCATTGTTGCTAGTTATAGTAATAATGAGGCTAAAGAAGTGGTATTATTATTTTTTATATTTTTTGTGTAAGTAATAAGCTTCCTCGAATACTCCGCGGTTTTTTTTAAAGATTCTAGTGTACAAACTTAAGATAATTTTGTAAAAATTGGTTCGGTAGTGCAAGAAGTGATTACTTTCGTGGTAGTAGATTTTAATTTTCGGAAATCTCTTTTCGTGATTCGGAAATCTCTTTCTCGTAATTCGTGGTGGTTTTGAATTACCATTGTTGCTAGTTATTGTAATAATGAGGCTAAAGAAGTGATATTATTATTTTTTATATTTTTTGTGTAAGTAATAAGCTTCCTCGAATATTCCGCGGTTTTTTTAAGAGATTCTAGTGAACAAACTTAAGATAATTTTGTAAAAATTGGTTCGGTAGTGCAAGAAGTGATTACTTTCGTGGTAGTAGATTTTAATTTTCGGAAATCTCTTTTCGTGATTCGGAAATCTCTTTCTCGTAATTCGTGGTGGTTTTGAATTACCATTGTTGCTAGTTATAGTAATAATGAGGCTAAAGAAGTGGTATTATTATTTTTTATATTTTTTGTGTAAGTAATAAGCTTCCTCGAATACTCCGCGGTTTTTTTAAAAGATTCTAGTGTACAAACTTAAGATAATTTTGTAAAAATTGGTTCGGTAGTGCAAGAAGTGATTACTTTCGTGGTAGTAGATTTTAATTTTCGGAAATCTCTTTTCGTGATTCGGAAATCTCTTTCTCGTAATTCGTGGTGGTTTTGAATTACCATTGTTGCTAGTAATAGTAATAATGAGGCTAAAGAAGTGATATTATTATTTTTTATATTTTTTGTGTAAGTAATAAGCTTCCTCGAATATTCCGCGGTTTTTTTAAGAGATTCTAGTGAACAAACTTAAGATAATTTTGTAAAAATTGGTTCGGTAGTGCAAGAAGTGATTACTTTCGTGGTAGTAGATTTTAATTTTCGGAAATCTCTTTTCGTGATTCGGAAATCTCTTTCTCGTAATTCGTGGTGGTTTTGAATTACCATTGTTGCTAGTAATAGTAATAATGAGGCTAAAGAAGTGATATTATTATTTTTTATATTTTTTGTGTAAGTAATAAGCTTCCTCGAATATTCCGCGGTTTTTTTAAGAGATTCTAGTGAACAAACTTAAGATAATTTTGTAAAAATTGGTTCGGTAGTGCAAGAAGTGATTACTTTCGTGGTAGTAGATTTTAATTTTCGGAAATCTCTTTTCGTGATTCGGAAATCTCTTTCTCGTAATTCGTGGTGGTTTTGAATTACCATTGTTGCTAGTTATAGTAATAATGAGGCTAAAGAAATGGTATTATTATTTTTTATATTTTTTGTGTAAGTAATAAGCTTCCTCGAATATTCTGCGGGTTTTTTAAGAGATTCTAGTGAACAAACTTAAGATAATTTTGTAAAAATTGGTTCGGTAGTGCAAGAAGTGATTACTTTCGTGGTAGTAGATTTTAATTTTCGGAAATCTCTTTTCGTGATTCGGAAATCTCTTTCTCGTAATTCGTGGTGGTTTTGAATTACCATTGTTGCTAGTTATAGTAATAATGAGGCTAAAGAAGTGGTATTATTATTTTTTACATTTTTTGTGTAAGTAATAAGCTTCCTCGAATACTCCGCGGTTTTTTTAAAAGATTCTAGTGTACAAACTTAAGATAATTTTGTAAAAATTGGTTCGGTAGTGCAAGAAGTGATTACTTTCGTGGTAGTAGATTTTAATTTTCGGAAATCTCTTTTCGTGATTCGGAAATCTCTTTCTCGTAATTCGTGGTGGTTTTGAATTACCATTGTTGCTAGTTATAGTAATAATGAGGCTAAAGAAGTGGTATTATTATTTTTTATATTTTTTGTGTAAGTAATAAGCTTCCTCGAATACTCCGCGGTTTTTTTTAAAGATTCTAGTGTACAAACTTAAGATAATTTTGTAAAAATTGGTTCGGTAGTGCAAGAAGTGATTACTTTCGTGGTAGTAGATTTTAATTTTCGGAAATCTCTTTTCGTGATTCGGAAATCTCTTTCTCGTAATTCGTGGTGGTTTTGAATTACCATTGTTGCTAGTTATAGTAATAATGAGGCTAAAGAAGTGGTATTATTATTTTTTATATTTTTTGTGTAAGTAATAAGCTTCCTCGAATACTCCGCGGTTTTTTTAAAAGATTCTAGTGTACAAACTTAAGATAATTTTGTAAAAATTGGTTCGGTAGTGCAAGAAGTGATTACTTTCGTGGTAGTAGATTTTAATTTTCGGAAATCTCTTTTCGTGATTCGGAAATCTCTTTCTCGTAATTCGTGGTGGTTTTGAATTACCATTGTTGCTAGTTATAGTAATAATGAGGCTAAAGAAGTGATATTATTATTTTTTATATTTTTTGTGTAAGTAATAAGCTTCCTCGAATATTCCGCGGTTTTTTTAAGAGATTCTAGTGAACAAACTTAAGATAATTTTGTAAAAATTGGTTCGGTAGTGCAAGAAGTGATTACTTTCGTGGTAGTAGATTTTAATTTTCGGAAATCTCTTTTCGTGATTCGGAAATCTCTTTCTCGTAATTCGTGGTGGTTTTGAATTACCATTGTTGCTAGTTATAGTAATAATGAGGCTAAAGAAATGGTATTATTATTTTTTATATTTTTTGTGTAAGTAATAAGCTTCCTCGAATATTCCGCGGTTTTTTTAAGAGATTCTAGTGAACAAACTTAAGATAATTTTGTAAAAATTGGTTCGGTAGTGCAAGAAGTGATTACTTTCGTGGTACTAGATTTTAATTTTCGGAAATCTCTTTTCGTGATTCGGAAATCTCTTTCTCGTAATTCGTGGTGGTTTTGAATTACCATTGTTGCTAGTAGAAGGAATAATGAGGCTAAAGAAGTGGTATTATTATTTTTTATATTTTTTGTGTAAGTAATAAGCTTCCTCGAATACTCCGCGGTTTTTTTTAAAGATTCTAGTGTACAAACTTAAGATAATTTTGTAAAAATTGGTTCGGTAGTGCAAGAAGTGATTACTTTCGTGGTAGTAGATTTTAATTTTCGGAAATCTCTTTTCGTGATTCGGAAATCTCTTTCTCGTAATTCGTGGTGGTTTTGAATTACCATTGTTGCTAGTTATAGTAATAATGAGGCTAAAGAAGTGGTATTATTATTTTTTACATTTTTTGTGTAAGTAATAAGCTTCCTCGAATACTCCGCGGTTTTTTTAAAAGATTCTAGTGTACAAACTTAAGATAATTTTGTAAAAATTGGTTCGGTAGTGCAAGAAGTGATTACTTTCGTGGTAGTAGATTTTAATTTTCGGAAATCTCTTTTCGTGATTCGGAAATCTCTTTCTCGTAATTCGTGGTGGTTTTGAATTACCATTGTTGCTAGTTATAGTAATAATGAGGCTAAAGAAGTGGTATTATTATTATTTTTTATATTTTTTGTGTAAGTAATAAGCTTCCTCGAATACTCCGCGGTTTTTTTAAGAGATTCTAGTGAACAAACTTAAGATAATTTTGTAAAAATTGGTTCGGTAGTGCAAGAAGTGATTACTTTCGTGGTACTAGATTTTAATTTTCGGAAATCTCTTTTCGTGATTCGGAAATCTCTTTCTCGTAATTCGTGGTGGTTTTGAATTACCATTGTTGCTAGTAGAAGGAATAATGAGGCTAAAGAAGTGATATTATTATTTTTTATATTTTTTGTGTAAGTAATAAGCTTCCTCGAATACTCCGCGGTTTTTTTAAGAGATTCTAGTGAACAAACTTAAGATAATTTTGTAAAAATTGGTTCGGTAGTGCAAGAAGTGATTACTTTCGTGGTACTAGATTTTAATTTTCGGAAATCTCTTTTCGTGATTCGGAAATCTCTTTCTCGTAATTCGTGGTGGTTTTGAATTACCATTGTTGCTAGTAGAAGGAATAATGAGGCAAAAGAAGTGATATTATTATTTTTTATATTTTTTGTGTAAGTAATAAGCTTCCTCGAATACTCCGCGGTTTTTTTAAAAGATTCTAGTGTGCAAACTTAAGATAATTTTGTAAAAATTGGTTCGGTAGTGCAAGAAGTGATTACTTTCGTGGTAGTAGATTTTAATTTTCGGAAATCTCTTTTCGTGATTCGGAAATCTCTTTCTCGTAATTCGTGGTGGTTTTGAATTACCATTGTTGCTAGTTATAGTAATAATGAGGCTAAAGAAGTGATATTATTATTTTTTATATTTTTTGTGTAAGTAATAAGCTTCCTCGAATATTCCGCGGTTTTTTTAAGAGATTCTAGTGAACAAACTTAAGATAATTTTGTAAAAATTGGTTCGGTAGTGCAAGAAGTGATTACTTTCGTGGTACTAGATTTTAATTTTCGGAAATCTCTTTTCGTGATTCGGAAATCTCTTTCTCGTAATTCGTGGTGGTTTTGAATTACCATTGTTGCTAGTAGAAGGAATAATGAGGCTAAAGAAGTGATATTATTATTTTTTATATTTTTTGTGTAAGTAATAAGCTTCCTCGAATACTCCGCGGTTTTTTTAAAAGATTCTAGTGTACAAACTTAAGATAATTTTGTAAAAATTGGTTCGGTAGTGCAAGAAGTGATTACTTTCGTGGTAGTAGATTTTAATTTTCGGAAATCTCTTTTCGTGATTCGGAAATCTCTTTCTCGTAATTCGTGGTGGTTTTGAATTACCATTGTTGCTAGTTATAGTAATAATGAGGCTAAAGAAGTGATATTATTATTTTTTATATTTTTTGTGTAAGTAATAAGCTTCCTCGAATATTCCGCGGTTTTTTTAAGAGATTCTAGTGAACAAACTTAAGATAATTTTGTAAAAATTGGCTCGGTAGTGCAAGAAGTGATTACTTTCGTGGTACTAGATTTTAATTTTCGGAAATCTCTTTTCGTGATTCGGAAATCTCTTTCTCGTAATTCGTGGTGGTTTTGAATTACCATTGTTGCTAGTAGAAGGAATAATGAGGCTAAAGAAGTGATATTATTATTTTTTATATTTTTTGTGTAAGTAATAAGCTTCCTCGAATACTCCGCGGTTTTTTTAAAAGATTCTAGTGTACAAACTTAAGATAATTTTGTAAAAATTGGTTCGGTAGTGCAAGAAGTGATTACTTTCGTGGTAGTAGATTTTAATTTTCGGAAATCTCTTTTCGTGATTCGGAAATCTCTTTCTCGTAATTCGTGGTGGTTTTGAATTACCATTGTTGCTAGTTATAGTAATAATGAGGCTAAAGAAGTGGTATTATTATTTTTTACATTTTTTGTGTAAGTAATAAGCTTCCTCGAATACTCCGCGGTTTTTTTAAAAGATTCTAGTGTACAAACTTAAGATAATTTTGTAAAAATTGGTTCGGTAGTGCAAGAAGTGATTACTTTCGTGGTAGTAGATTTTAATTTTCGGAAATCTCTTTTCGTGATTCGGAAATCTCTTTCTCGTAATTCGTGGTGGTTTTGAATTACCATTGTTGCTAGTTATAGTAATAATGAGGCTAAAGAAGTGGTATTATTATTTTTTATATTTTTTGTGTAAGTAATAAGCTTCCTCGAATACTCCGCGGTTTTTTTTAAAGATTCTAGTGTACAAACTTAAGATAATTTTGTAAAAATTGGTTCGGTAGTGCAAGAAGTGATTACTTTCGTGGTAGTAGATTTTAATTTTCGGAAATCTCTTTTCGTGATTCGGAAATCTCTTTCTCGTAATTCGTGGTGGTTTTGAATTACCATTGTTGCTAGTTATAGTAATAATGAGGCTAAAGAAGTGATATTATTATTTTTTATATTTTTTGTGTAAGTAATAAGCTTCCTCGAATATTCTGCGGTTTTTTTAAGAGATTCTAGTGAACAAACTTAAGATAATTTTGTAAAAATTGGTTCGGTAGTGCAAGAAGTGATTACTTTCGTGGTAGTAGATTTTAATTTTCGGAAATCTCTTTTCGTGATTCGGAAATCTCTTTCTCGTAATTCGTGGTGGTTTTGAATTACCATTGTTGCTAGTTATAGTAATAATGAGGCTAAAGAAGTGGTATTATTATTTTTTATATTTTTTGTGTAAGTAATAAGCTTCCTCGAATACTCCGCGGTTTTTTTTAAAGATTCTAGTGTACAAACTTAAGATAATTTTGTAAAAATTGGTTCGGTAGTGCAAGAAGTGATTACTTTCGTGGTAGTAGATTTTAATTTTCGGAAATCTCTTTTCGTGATTCGGAAATCTCTTTCTCGTAATTCGTGGTGGTTTTGAATTACCATTGTTGCTAGTTATAGTAATAATGAGGCTAAAGAAGTGATATTATTATTTTTTATATTTTTTGTGTAAGTAATAAGCTTCCTCGAATATTCTGCGGTTTTTTTAAGAGATTCTAGTGAACAAACTTAAGATAATTTTGTAAAAATTGGTTCGGTAGTGCAAGAAGTGATTACTTTCGTGGTAGTAGATTTTAATTTTCGGAAATCTCTTTTCGTGAATCGGAAATCTCTTTCTCGTAATTCGTGGTGGTTTTGAATTACCATTGTTGCTAGTAGAAGGAATAATGAGGCTAAAGAAGTGATATTATTATTTTTTATATTTTTTGTGTAAGTAATAAGCTTCCTCGAATACTCCGCGGTTTTTTTAAAAGATTCTAGTGTACAAACTTAAGATAATTTTGTAAAAATTGGTTCGGTAGTGCAAGAAGTGATTACTTTCGTGGTAGTAGATTTTAATTTTCGGAAATCTCTTTTCGTGATTCGGAAATCTCTTTCTCGTAATTCGTTGTGGTTTTGAATTACCATTGTTGCTAGTTATAGTAATAATGAGGCTAAAGAAGTGATATTATTATTTTTTATATTTTTTGTGTAAGTAATAAGCTTCCTCGAATATTCCGCGGTTTTTTTAAGAGATTCTAGTGAACAAACTTAAGATAATTTTGTAAAAATTGGTTCGGTAGTGCAAGAAGTGATTACTTTCGTGGTACTAGATTTTAATTTTCGGAAATCTCTTTTCGTGATTTGGAAATCTCTTTCTCGTAATTCGTGGTGGTTTTGAATTACCATTGTTGCTAGTAGAAGGAATAATGAGGCTAATGAAGTGATATTATTATTTTTTATATTTTTTGTGTAAGTAATAAGCTTCCTCGAATATTCCGCGGTTTTTTTAAGAGATTCTAGTGAACAAACTTAAGATAATTTTGTAAAAATTGGTTCGGTAGTGCAAGAAGTGATTACTTTCGTGGTAGTAGATTTTAATTTTCGGAAATCTCTTTTCGTGATTCGGAAATCTCTTTCTCGTAATTCGTGGTGGTTTTGAATTACCATTGTTGCTAGTTATAGTAATAATGAGGCTAAAGAAGTGGTATTATTATTTTTTATATTTTTTGTGTAAGTAATAAGCTTCCTCGAATATTCCGCGGTTTTTTTAAGAGATTCTAGTGAACAAACTTAAGATAATTTTGTAAAAATTGGTTCGGTAGTGCAAGAAGTGATTACTTTCGTGGTACTAGATTTTCATTTTCGGAAATCTCTTTTCGTGAATCGGAAATCTCTTTCTCGTAATTCGTGGTGGTTTTGAATTACCATTGTTGCTAGTAGAAGGAATAATGAGGCTAAAGAAGTGATATTATTATTTTTTATATTTTTTGTGTAAGTAATAAGCTTCCTCGAATATTCCGCGGTTTTTTAAAGAGATTCTAGTGAACAAACTTAAGATAATTTTGTAAAAATTGGTTCGGTAGTGCAGGAAGTGATTACTTTCGTGGTACTAGATTTTCATTTTCGGAAATCTCTTTTCGTGATTCGGAAATCTCTTTGTCGTAATTCGTGGTTTTGAATTACCATTGTTGCTAGTAATAGTAATAATGCGGCTATAGAGGTAAGATTTATTTTTGTTTATATTTTTTGTTTAAGTAATTATTTAGTTCTTTTGAAAATGAACGCAATTGTTCATTAAGAAGCCATTAATCAAATCGTATTCGTACTTACTTTTTGAAAAACTTTTGAAATGAAAACCTACACTTCATATTGTAGGACATATATTAATAAATGCACTAACTTAAAAAAAAAAGCATAAGTCAATCAAATTTATAGATACTTTAATTTTAATATTTAAACTACTTTAATAAAGTTTAAATTAAAATCACTTGATCATTTATATAAATGTAAGTTTTCAATCACATTTACTGGAAATTTAAGCTATTACAATTTTGTAAATTAATTTATAGTGCATATGGGGATGTATCCTATATATACGAGTACATATAACAATTACATGGAAAATATTTAATAATGCACCATAAGTCCATTCTTCATATGGTAGTAACATATCCCAAAGATTTAATATTTTGAAACGATTTTACATACCACATTTATGATTTCTTTTGGTTAAGCAATTATAATCTAAAAATGTTAATATACCAAAAGCCTTCTGCAAGTACGAAACGGCTACAATATACACGTCTTTACTAAGCGTACAAGCGTCCTCCGCTACCAAAACAATTTGCGCAACTTAAATTATGCAATTAGCCCAAATGATGCTGAAAATTTTGTTGGTGAATGTGTTTTATTGCGTAATAGATATTAGCATATCTATGGGCACAAGCAGTCCGGTATAGGTATATTAAAACAGTGCACCTAAAACGTTTACCCACTCATAGAGAGTGACCTACAAAATAAACCCACCGTCAATTTTTGAAGATATGTTACCATGACAGAAATCGATATAAATATCTATAATAATGTTGCTAATTAAATGCTAGCGTTCGTACTCAACTCAAGTTACTTAAAAAATTATTTATTACGAATTTATCATTTTAATTGTAAACAGAACATATATTTCTGCTCAAATTTAAAATACACATTTTTCGTCGATAAACCAACTTTACAATAAATGTATGTACAACAACTCCTTACTGTGTCTTATTTAAATATGACGTTATTTTTCTATTTCTCCATCTATTCACAATTACTTATAAAAAGCGACATGCAAATTGTAAACATCAAATTGTGCCACCAAAATTTTTATATCAATCAAATTTAATTTATTCTTTGATACCTCTGGAATATATATATTATGCAACATATATACACGATATATATTTAAAGTTGCCACAAATTCTCATTTGTATTATCGCACATCGCAAATGGCAATACAAAGAATCTTTACAGTCAATTACACTTTGCTCTTCGCGCTGCTCCGAGCTGCCTCTTCTGTTACCGCTCGCTGCTTTAATATCTACTAAAGGGACTTGATTAAATTGCATATTAACGCTGTTAATTTCGAGCTATCTATCGATATACTGTCAATATAGTAATGAATAGGTGTAATTTGCACAATTATTATTAGTAATTATACAAGTATTAGTTCGATTAATTTTATTTACGTCTGTATATTGAGTGGTATAGGAAAAGGGTAAAAATCCACGAAAAGTCTGTCAATCATCGAAAAACATTATTTTAGACCCTCACAAAAAGAAAATCGTATTGGTATAACGTTCAGAGTATTCGTTAGTTTTTAAAAAAAAAAAAAGACTTGATTATAACATAGTTACATATTTGATGCTAGTTCTCGTGCAATTTGTGCAAGCGGAACCATTGTTTCAATTTAAAGCGCGGCTTCGGGTTTTTCAATTGTACATGTTAATTAAAAGCATATGTACACGGGGCTTAATGGTATAATTACTCAAAAAACCAATACGAGGTATCCATTGCTGCATGCTGCAAATCAAGCCACCCCTATATAAAAATATATGGCTCCAACAGTCCTGTAACTGCATTAGTGCTTAAATATTTAACACTTGAAAAATTACAATATTTAAAAGCTAGTTTAATAGAGTGCGGATAGAAATATGATTGTTGCGTACATTTTTTGGAGCAAAAATTTTTTTTATTATCTTCAGTTATAGATATGTAGAAGTACATCGCTCTATCCTGAGCAACCTCCTTATAGATATTCATTCTTGTATCTTTCTTATACCTATTCTAATCTCAAACTACTCAATAGTTAATAAATAATCGGTAGAAAAAATATTTTAATGATTTGCATTGTAGAAATTTCTAAGATGTATCTTAGTGTAAAGTGTACTTTAAATCACTACCAATATTATTTTACATTTTTTTAATTTTTAAAGAAAGTAAGAGTACCTAAATGAAATATTTTTTTAAAACCTGGTGCTTAAGATATAATTGGTATAATTATATTAGTGGATATTGCACAATTAGTAACTTTATTAATTTATTCATATATATGAATAAATTCGCTTCATATTCGTGGATTTCTGCAAACTCTTGTTATAAAATATATTAATTTAAAGCGGAGCATAAGTTCACTAATTATATAGATGATAAAAAATTTAGTAAATTTTAATAACCTGTTTTAAATTGAAATATTTAGAATTTGTTGTTATGTATTTCTCTGTTCTTTTCCTCTGGTCTACCTTTATGTTACTAATTTCCTCAAACATGTCTAAGAATAGAATATTTAGTGATTGGTACTTTCTTATCAAGAAATTAGATATACGTATTCGTTACCGATTTCGTTTTTTTTTTTAAAACATAATCGGGGCTTTTTAAAGTTTTTTAAATGATGTCTAAATCGTCTTTAGTTTTTATTTTATAATCTTCCAACCATCTACGAAATTGTATGGATTGTATACTATACTAGTTTTTAAAAGTACTATGTAAATATATTGGCATAAAATCAAAACAATGACAAGAGTTTAAACAATTTAATGTTTCTCTAAGTGCCCAAAAATCATATTGATAAATAAATACGTGGGCGATAGTAAAAGCTCGAACAATAATATTTTATACAAACAATTAGAGTAGTTGATTAAAATTTAAATTAATTGTTGTTTCGACTAATCATATAATGTAAAAATACGTTTCAGTTTTATATGCGCTTTAATAAAAATATATTTATTTACGAATGAATATTCTATAGTGCTTTTAATGTGAGTCAACAAGGATGCATTTTTTTATTTTGATTTTTGTTCCACGCGACGAAAAAGTATTCTATTCGCTTACCCTCATTAAAAGCTTCAAATATTCGGCTATAATTAAACATTTCGCGATAGGTAAAATCGCCTGAGTATATCAGCCGTTAGTTAGTTAGTTAAAGAGTCCGCAATCCTAAAGATTGGTTGGAAACAGCACGCCATGCCGATCTATCCTGAGCTAATCCCTTCATCTCCCTATAGCTATTCATCTCAACGTCTTCAACTATCTGACTCACATACTCCAATCTAGGCCTACCTACCCCTCTCTTTCCCTCCACTCTACCTTCTATGATCAATTGCATAATCCCCCCATGCCTAAGAATATGCCCTACTAATCTGTCTCTCCTACGCTGTAACACTCTCCAAATACTTCTCTTCTCCCCTACTAACTCTAGTACAGCTTCATTTGTTACTTTATCTTCCCAACCAATCCTCATCATCCTCCTATAACACCACATTTCGAATGCTTGTAATCTACGCTTCGCTTCCTTTCCTATAGTCCACGCCTCACACCCGTACAGTGCTACACTCCAAACATATACCTTCAGTAATCTTTTTCTAATACCCAAGTCAATATTTGATCTTAAAATCTGTTCCTTTTCTACGAATGCCTTCCTACCCTGCGCTATCCTACACTTTATATCTACCTTGCTTCGATTTTTTTTGTGATTCTACTGCCTAAATAACAAAAATCTGACACTTCTTCGATTCTATTAGCTCCTATTGTGATCCTCATTTTTCTACTGCATTCCTTTTTGTCACACCTCATCACTTTAGTTTTACCTATATTTATTTTCATGTTAAAATCCCTAGTCAATACTGCCTGCATACCATTCAATACCCTTTCTAAATTCTTTTCGCTTTCTTCCAATATAGCTATATCGTCGGCGAATCTCAACATATATATTTTCTCTCCCTGTACATTCACACCTACACTATACTCTTCTTTTACTTTGTTTATTGCATCTTCTATATATAGATTAAATAATAACGGTGAAAGTGTACATCCCTGCCGAACTCCCTTCCCCATTTTTGCTACCTCTTCTTCCCCCTCAATTCTAACTAAGGCAGTTTGGTGTTTATATAAATTAAAAATTATTCTCCTATCCTTATAATCTATACCCGTTTCTTTTAAAATTCTAAACATTATGTCCCAATGTACATTATCAAATGCCTTTTCTAAATCTACAAAAGCTATGCAAGTTACCTTTCCTACCCTCTTTCTTTTTTCTACTACCGTTCTTAGTGCTAGAATCGCCTCCCTCGTCCCTCTGTTTTTCCTAAAACCAAACTGATCTTCTCCTAGCCTTTCCTCTACTTTATTTTCTAATCTCCTATAAATAATCTTTAACAATATCTTCGATGCATGTGATAGTAGACTAATGGTCCTATAGTTCTCACACAAATAATAGTAATCGATATTTTCATCTGTAAGCTTGAGAAAGGTACAGTGAAGGTTTCTCCTTGCCTTGCACCGACCAATGAGTGCATATTTTAACCGTCGCCCCACCGATTCAGCCTAATCCCCCTAATACCGTGGGTTAGCCTGAAATCTTTCCTATAGACCGGGATCCCTGTATAGGGACCGGTATACAATCTAAACTGTGTTATCAACTGCCATCATTTCTATAAATCAAACTACAACAAAAAACTGCTCATTCCGCAGACTCCGTTAAAGTCGACCATTTTGCATTGAAAGCTCACTGCAAACCATTCCATTCCCCAAACAAACATGTAACAATGTAAGACCAACAACCATTACAACGCCAAGCTCAAATATTCGCGATATATCATATATATACCCGAAATTTACTTGCCTATAACAGACGCTACATGACATACGAATATTATAAATTTCACGCATCTATTCGACGGTTTTATCGTTTGAATGATAGATATGCAGATATAAATGCGTACGTGTGTTTTCTGAAAATCACCATACAGAATCGTAATAAGAATTTTTATAATCAAGTGTCTATAAATTCATGTTTAACTCGTTAAAAGAATCTACTACCAAATGATAATTTCAACTTAAAAAATGCTTTCGAATATATTATACTTTGGTACTCCCCCCCCCCCCCCCATAATGGAAAAGAAAAAATAACACCAAAAATTGCTTATATGAAAAATATATTTTTTATATTTAAGAAGTATAACAACAAGTAGATATTATATAGCAATATAAAAGCAACATTTATGTGAATTTATATAACATTGCACAGCTGTGAGCTGTAGGCATTAAAAAAAGTATAGAATATTAAAAAAATGATCTACACCCATATATTTATTATTCAGTGGCAGAACGTTTTCACATAATTAAATATGCATCTTCAGTGCTCTGTTGAGCACCAATAAATGTTTAGATATGCGCTAATATACAAAAAAATTTAAATTCAAAAATGTGGATTATTCATCTAAGATTGAGAATATCATGTAAGTAGATTTAAAGTTACATAAGACGTATACATCGTAAAAATAGTTTAAGAAAATTACAATGTGTAGAACAAATTGTATAAAGCAAAGAAACTAGATTTTAAAAAATATTACTACGGTGTTAAATAATAGCATAAAATATCAGCGTAACTTAAAGCATTAAGTAGCTATATGTACATTTCGAAGACTATGCCCCCATCTTCAGTAGCACAAGATAAAAACTAAATAAAATACCTCTGTCACGAATCGTGACATAAATTTTTTTTTATAAAATCTCTTATAAATTTCAGTATAATAGTATATTGTTAAATATTTTGTAAATATACATCATTGTAGCAAATTTCAAAAATTTTAGAAACTCGATGTTTATGTGAATATAAAAATACAAAATTCTTATAAAATTATAAATAACATATTAAGAAAATTTAAAAGAACAACAGATATTAGAAATATTAGTAGTTTAGAACAAAGTAATAATTCAACTCCAAATTTTGTTAAATTACCATTCTATACATATCAAATTTATATATATTTTATCTTATGCTACTGAAGATGGGGGCATAGCCTTCGAAATGTATATCTAGCTACTTAATACTTTAAGTTATGGTGATATTTTATACTATTATAGAAACTAGAGTTAAGGATTATGGATTATGTGAGTAAATAAACAGAATCGTTTAATTTTTGTGCCAGATTCCATTTATTTTTTATTTGTAAATTTCAATTAATATCGCTGAGCTTTCGACGCACAAATTTACAAGAATGATTTCTTCTCAAATTAACGGAATTTGAATGAACAACCACTCGTGAAATATCAACTCTACTTATTTGCACTTTTGTTTTGACATTTTGACATTGCTTTTCACCCAGTTTTGCATAAACCAATCCAACCCTGTAATGACCCTATATATACTTATGTACGTGTGCAAATGACAATTATGACCATATACGAGCCCATGTCATATATGTACATTTAGTCTAACGACAAACAACGTACAATGACTTCAGCCTCACTTGATGAATGCGGGTGTGGAACTCTAGCGGGTGTCTCTGCCGTCATAATTTAAATCTCCGCGGAATCGTATATTTCAATGCCACCGCAAATTATTTCAATTCATCCATAATTTGAGCTAATTAACCGCCTGCATGTGGGAAACGTTTCGGAAATGGGTCACGACGATCATCATGCAAAATTATCGGTTGGCAGAATCGGGTCTTGCTGTGCAGAAGGTTCACACACAATGTATGTGTAATTTTAATTTGCGTGGTTTGTTAGTCGTGTACAAAATTCTCTGTAATTTTGTATTACTTATGTACGTGAATTTTATATGAAACCAGTAAGCTGTAGGTGATTTAATTATGGGGGCACAAAGGTCCTTATCGTTAAAAATTGGATTCAGTTCGAATATGGAATAGTGCCCGTGCACTTTCACCGTTATTATTTAATCTATATATAGAAGATGCAATAAACAAAGTAAAAGAAGAGTATAGTGTAGGTGTGAATGTACAGGGAGAGAAAATATATATGTTGAGATTCGCCGACGATATAGCTATATTGGAAGAAAGCGAAAAGAATTTAGAAAGGGTATTGAATGGTATGCAGGCAGTATTGACTAGGGATTTTAACATGAAAATAAATATAGGTAAAACTAAAGTGATGAGGTGTGACAAAAAGGAATGCAGTAGAAAAATGAGGATCACAATAGGAGATAATAGAATCGAAGAAGTGTCAGATTTTTGTTATTTAGGCAGTAGAATCACAAAAAAAATCGAAGCAAGGTAGATATAAAGTGTAGGATAGCGCAGGGTAGGAAGGCATTCGTAGAAAAGGAACAGATTTTAAGATCAAATATTGACTTGGGTATTAGAAAAAGATTACTGAAGGTATATGTTTGGAGTGTAGCACTGTACGGGTGTGAGGCGTGGACTATAGGAAAGGAAGAGAAGCGTAGATTACAAGCATTCGAAATGTGGTATTATAGGAGGATGATGAGGATTGGTTGGGAAGATAAAGTAACAAATGAAGCTGTACTAGAGTTAGTAGGGGAGAAGAGAAGTATTTGGAGAGTGTTACAGCGTAGGAGAGACAGATTAGTAGGGCATATTCTTAGGCATGGGGGGATTATGCAATTGATCATAGAAGGTAGAGTGGAGGGAAAGAGAGGGGTAGGTAGGCCTAGATTGGAGTATGTGAGTCAGATAGTTGAAGACGTTGAGATGAATAGCTGAGGGATTAGCTCAGGATAGATCGGCATGGCGTGCTGTTTCCAACCAATTTTTAGGATTGCGGACTCTTTAACTAATGCATATATATTCCAATTTAAGATCCTAGTCATATTAAATGTTGCCTTTCCAAAGTTCATTATCTCCTTTTAAATTCGCGGGGGCAATATATTTAAGTTCAATCAATAGGAGCGAATGTATTATACGTTAGAAGGAAGGCAGCTTCTATACAATCGATTTCTTCTTAAGGCGATGGTAAAAATATATATAAAGGTTGATAGAATGTTGGGATAGTCGAGGCAAGGCGGTGCCGCGTTAAATTCCGTCCCGTGGGCACTTAGCGAGGGTGCGCTTTCATAGATTTTCTTAATAGTAAACCGCTTACTTCGGACTTTTATTTAACGCGACTGAATATACTTCCGATATACCGGATGTACTAAATTATCGCAACAATTATGTAAATCTAAACAGCATATAATCAAAGAAAAACGTAATTTAAAAATTAGTTAAAAAAACACATGCTCGAATAATAATTCCGGTATTTTTATACAGAGAGTTCTACTAGAAATTTAGAGGTATATCAACAAGGAAACGTGTACTTACATTCTTGTGTAGAAGTGACATACAATGATCAAATAAATACAGAACGTTCGAATATATAGCGCGTTTCTTATCCAAGGAAATTTTGTGTTTTATAAACCAATGGGATATAATATAAAATCTTAAAGGATACACTGGGTATATATATCAAAACTCGACCTATTAGATACGTACGTATTTCGTAAAGAGAGCAATGGTAGTGAGGAAAAGATGACTTGACAGCAGCTCACTTTAGCGCTGATTTAGTTATATGAAGAAGCTTTGCACTAGTTAAATACATCAACTCCTTTTGAAATAAATGAACTTTCACTGTAAAGAGAAATCAACCTTTATAAGAGGCCTTGCTAAAGACGCATTAGCCAGGTAGACGCAAGTAGACTAATTAAAACTATTAACACAGTAGACATGCCATTTGTATTCCTAATGAAATTATACGAAAATTCTTCTCGAGTTAGGTTAAGATGCATTTAAGTAAAATTTATTACGGGGATAGAGCACTTTTATATGCCATAAGAAAAACAGTACTTAATTCTACAAATTATTACTTCATTTTTGGATCGATTTTTTTTTAATTTCTTGTGGTAACAGTTTATAGGTGTAAAATTGCCCGTGAGGTCGCCGTTTTTAGATAAAAGTTTTAATTAGTTCGAAAATTGCTACTATACACAGGCCATTTTTTATTAAGATAAATTTATCGAAATTCAAAATTCTAAGAGCTTCGGGACAATTATATGTGCAATAAGGCCCCCTCTAGGGCCTTAAACTCAAGTGCTAATACAAGCAGCCAAGAATATATTTATAAAATTCATCTCTTATTTCTTACTTCGTGACACTGTAATATAATAAAGTTCAAATATTTATATTGGTGTAAAAAGTACCTAACGCTCCGAATAGCTTAGGTAATAATTAGCACAATATTGTTAAATAAAATTATAAATTGCTTCGAATTTTGAGTAAAATTGGAACAACTACAGCTAGTGATATATCCTTAAAAAACCAGAATATTCATCTCTTCATTCATCCTTCCTTCATGTCTTAATTTTTCACATATTTTCTAGCATTGTTTTTTTATTCTATAAATATTAGAGGACACAACATTAATAACACATTTTCGCTCGCAAGAATCTGGTCAATGTTTTAATATAAAATTCCACACAGCCTCCGGAAGCTTTTAAAATTATACACTCCTTCCAGTTTTGAGTAAAATTAGAACAACTGCAGCTAATAATGTATCCTTAAAAAAAACAGAATATTCATCTCTTCCATTTATGATTTTTCACATATCTACTAGCATTGTTTTTTTATTCTATAAATATTAGAGGATACAACATTAATAACACATTTTCGCTCGCAAGAATCTGGTCAATATTTTAATATAAAATTCCACACAGCCTCCGGAAGCGTTTAAAAGAAGGTACAGGGAGAAGTCCTGACAATATAAGCTTTAATTTTTATCATCATTATTTCGCGCTTTCATCATATTGTAAAAACACAAGGAAAGTCCGCTTGTGACCTGCCACAACATAATCCTCCTCTTCAGTCGTCCACCAACGCACACCAACGAGCACAAGAGCACTGACATTGTATATGCTACTCTGACATACAACCCAAATTTATCTTTTTATTATAAACTCATTCACACATCTGGTCATATTGAAATCAAACGAAATTTTTTATTTTTTTTAACATTTAATGCGCGATTTAATTCCTCTTCAGTTAATTATCATTCTGTAAAGCGGCTTCATGGAAATTGTATTGTATTTTAAGTTAATCAAATTAAAATTAAATAAATCAAAGTACACCATATCAATTTATATGTATTAAAATTTTGGTAGCTCATGCAAGAAAAATATTTCTATAACTTAATATATAACTTTTGGGTGGTTTGTAAAATGCCACAAGTAATTAAAACTTTTTGTTTGTGAGTTATGCGGAGGTCCACCCCCTGACATTACCCTTCTCTCCAGTCCACACTTGACGAACAAATCGTTATTATCACGTCGGAAGGAATATACGATACCGCTTTTCCAATTTCCAAAAGCCGCTTGTTATAACTTTGTCGCTCTTTATTCTACACAAGCACTTCAATTAGATTACAAGTTTACGATGCCGACGTACATATTTTGATACGAAAAGTATTCCAGGTAGACGTAGCACATGAAACCCAGATCATAAAAGCGCGCGCACATCAAACGTCCAAGTCTTAATATAACATTTTAATGCAAATCCTATTGCTGCACTGCATTCCGTTTAACTATTCTACGTTTTTATTACATTGCAATTAATTTGAGTGCCTCACAATTACCGCAAATTTTATTTTAAAAAGTTTCATTTGAGTATGATCTTATTTTATATTTTACACAAAAATATTTTATAACGCTTTATATAACATCTAGGAACGACATAGATTGCGAATGGAGGGAAATCAGAAATGGGTTAACTACAGCAGCAAATGAAGTATTAGGCACAAAGAAAAGGGCAGGTAGGAGGGAATGGATCACGGAAGAAATAGTTGAAATGATAGAAGCAAGAAGGAAAATTAAAATTGGAAACACAGAAGCAGGACAGAAAAAATATAAGGAACTAAGGAACTTAATTAATAGGAAATGCAAGCTAGCGAAAGAAGAGTGTATAAAAGGAAATTGTGAGGATATTGAGGAGGATATGAGAAGAGGTAAAGTAGATTTGGGCTACAGGAAAATTAAGTCACATTTTTCTAAAGTAAAACCAAAGGGTAACATTATATGTGATAAGCAGGGTAAGGAACTCACAGAAAATAAGGAAAAAGCTAGAAGATGGAAGGAGTATCTTGAACATTTATATAAAGGTAGGCAGGACATGGAGGAGCTAGAAAGTGTGGAACAGATAGATGAGGATGACTTAGGTCCTAGCATACTTAGGTCAGAGTTTCATAGAGCATTAAATGATTTACGGAATAACAAAGCAGCGGGGATTGATATGATACCAGCCGAATTAATAAAACACGCAGGGGCAAAAATGCAGGAGCGATTATACAGGTGAGTTTGTAAAATATATGAGAAGGGAGAAGTACCACAGGATTTTCAGCGTAGTAGAATAGTAACAATGCCGAAGAAAATAGGAGCTAATTTGTGTGAGAACTATAGGACCATTAGTCTACTATCACATGCATCGAAGATATTGTTAAAGATTATTTATAGGAGATTAGAAAATAAAGTAGAGGAAAGGCTAGGAGAAGATCAGTTTGGTTTTAGGAAAAACAGAGGGATGAGGGAGGCGATTTTAGCACTAAGAACAGTAGTAGAAAAAAGAATGAGGGTAGGAAAGGTAACTTGCATAGCTTTTGTAGATTTAGAAAAGGCATTTGATAATGTAGATTGGGACATAATGTTTAGAATTTTAAAAGAAACGGGTATAGATTATAAGGATAGGAGAATAATTTTTAATTTATATAAACACCAAACTGCCTTAGTTAGAATTGAGGGGGAAGAAGAGGTAGCAAAAATAGGGAAGGGAGTTCGGCAGGGATGTACACTTTCACCGTTATTATTTAATCTATATATAGAAGATGCAATAAACAAAGTAAAAGAAGAGTATAGTGTAGGTGTGAATGTACAGGGAGAGAAAATATATATGTTGAGATTCGCCGACGATATAGCTATATTGGAAGAAAGCGAAAAGAATTTAGAAAGGGTATTGAATGGTATGCAGGCAGTATTGACTAGGGATTTTAACATGAAAATAAATATAGGTAAAACTAAAGTGATGAGGTGTGACAAAAAGGAATGCAGTAGAAAAATGAGGATCACAATAGGAGATAATAGAATCGAAGAAGTGTCAGATTTTTGTTATTTAGGCAGTAGAATCACAAAAGATAATCGAAGCAAGGTAGATATAAAGTGTAGGATAGCACAGGGTAGGAAGGCATTCGTAGAAAAAGAACAGATTTTAAGATCAAATATTGACTTGGGTATTAGAAAAAGATTACTGAAGGTATATGTTTGGAGTGTAGCACTGTACGGGTGTGAGGCGTGGACTATAGGAAAGGAAGAGAAGCGTAGATTACAAGCATTCGAAATGTGGTGTTATAGGAGGATGATGAGGATTGGTTGGGAAGATAAAGTAACAAATGAAGCTGTACTAGAGTTAGTAGGGGAGAAGAGAAGTATTTGGAGAGTGTTACAGCGTAGGAGAGACAGATTAGTAGGGCATATTCTTAGGCATGGGGGGATTATGCAATTGATCATAGAAGGTAGAGTGGAGGGAAAGAGAGGGGTAGGTAGGCCTAAATTGGAGTATGTGAGTCAGATAGTTGAAGACGTTGAGATGAATAGCTATAGGGAGATGAAGGGATTAGCTCAGGATAGATCGGCATGGCGTGCTGTTTCCAACCAATCTTTAGGATTGCGGACTCTTTAAAATAAAATATAAATATAAACCAGTGCTTGGCAAACTTCTGGCAAATATCACAATAATTTATCATATATTTCGATGTGAGAGAATTCATAATATATATCTTTGCCATTCTTTCAACATCTTATATATCGCTGTATAAGTAAGTGGCTATATTTATACTGGCTGTAATGATTAGTAAAAAGAAAAAGTAGCCCTATACTGCGAAGTATTTGTATGTTGACCAGACAATAGCATTGTTTGTTCGAATATAAAATCCAGTCAATGAAAATCCATCAGATAGAACTTGGGATATAACAATATCAAGTGTAGTAAACATTTTAAGCAAAGACTTTCCATGTTATGTGGATATATTCACCATCGATATCCTATAATAATAATTTAAATTGCTTTGATTTATTCCCTCTTTTTCCAATAAAAGAAATGCCCAAGCAAAAAGACATAAATTATTTGAATGAAAATATGAAAAACCAATAACTTTCATCGGTGCAGATTCGTAATTGTAATGCTATGATTATACAATTATCTTCTGAAAAGTATACTGGACCAAATATAAGTGTACTTTTAGCTCGTGTATACGCTGACAAAAAAAAAATCAAAAGAGGTTTGTGCGAGTTATGAAAATACACTATTTCGAAAAAAATTTTACGTACTAATTGAAATAGCATCAAAACAAACGTAGCAATAACAAGTCCATATTCTAAATATAATTCGAGAATATAACAACTTCGTCGCTTTTAATATATTAATTTTGGTTTTGTGAGCATGAATAGTATTCAACTTTATATGAGAATAATAAAGCACTATAGTTTCGTAACTTTCAAATAAACTAAATGCTACACATGTACAGATTTCATCCATTATAATTATACATTTTAGATTAACTAAATTCTCTATATGAAGAGTATATACTAAAAGCCTTTCTGGCTACCTCGTAACAAAAATTAAATATCTAACAAAATTTATAATTATCAAATATCATTTTATCTATTAATATTTGAAAGTTGATGGAGATAAATTTGCAACTTCCAAGTAAAGTTTTTTTATTAAATTATTAAAAAATTATTAAAAAATAATATATTCACACAACAGTATTTTCATAAGTAATTAAATATAAATTTTATAGAGCGTTTTGCTCCCAATGATTCTTATTAACTAAAACTTCATCGTAAAATTGCTCGAGAAAGTTTTTAAATCTTTTCATTACAAATATACGATTTTGTTAGATTTTCCTTTCACATTTTAAGAAGATAGATACACATAAACTTTGATTTAACATATTTCGCAGTGGAGGTAAAGCCGTGTCCATTCAAATATAAAAGTAAACGGCTGTTTTTGAATAATTTCTCATTTAAAAGTTTCTGTTTGTTGCCATAATTATTTACATAATATTTCTGCTTCCTACGTCTCGAACTTTCGATATTGACACCCCAACATTGCAAGAAATGTCCTTCGCGAATGTAAATATTTGCGTATAAAGTCTCATTTCAATCAAATATATTACTTATATTTTCTTAAATATTAAGCTACTGACGATGGGGGTGTAGCCTTCGAAATGCGCATCTAGCTACTTAATGCTTTAAATTACAGTATTTGGGTGATATTCTTATACTTATACATATACTACGATAAATTTTTATATTGCGGTACTTTGGACTTGTACAATTATTATTATTTCGCTTATTCAGAACATTTACTGTACTCTAAACGTTTTTCGTGGGTATTGAACATAGTGGATAGTGGTAATTTATAAATTATTATAAATTGTGATGTTCTAAAAAAAAATCTTTAACATACATCCATCATTTAACGATTACACCGTCATGGAGTGTAAAACATCGAGGTGATTTTCAAAAAATTATGCATACATGCGTATATGTATGTATTTTCAATTGATTATTATTAGGAGCCTCATCCATCAATGTATAACATCAATATTTTGAAAAGTACCAAACGAACGAAAATGCTGAAATAGCCACGTCGGTGTTAGAACGCGGAATGTTTACGGAACTAATTTTTTCTGCTCTGTTTCACAGAAATTTCATGAATGATGTCCCATTAGAATTTTTATTCCTGCACATATGAGAAACTCTGAAAGTTTTCGTTTCGTAAACATCCAAATATACAGAGTAGAATAATTATATTCATACGTTTTTTTGTTGTTTGTTTTAGTATTTATCCAAGCATTTGAAGAAAAAATGGTGAGGGACAAGGGTGAGTTATTAAATTCTGTTTTAGTTCATAGAATAGGTGTGAAATTTGTCTGAATTCTGAAGACTTATTCTGACAATTATTACATATTTTATACCTACGTTATTGAAAAAATAAATCAACTTGATTCTTGAAAATTTGCTTCTATTCAAATGCACGTTCGTTAAGAGTGTTCAATTTGTATTTTGTAATATCATTTTTTTGTCAATTTGTCAATATCAATCTGTCATGTTTATGGTTAGATATTTCAAATTGCCATTCATTAAAAAGGCGTAGGAAATATTTATTAATATTTTATAGTTCATTTTGTACTTTTTAATATTTATACGTGGCATTATTAAAAATATGTCTCAAGCAACCGCGCTATTTGATGTAATCAAATTTAAATTCAATATGGCATTTTTAGGACTTTGTATGCAAATGCAGTGGTAAATATATTTGATTGTAATGTGGTTCTCATGAAATTTCACAGTATGATCTGCGAAGAAATCTGTAATAAATTTCCTAAACGCTTTCTGAATGTTAAAAGTTTTAAGTGGTATATTGCGTGACAGTTCGTTCTATATACAGAGAGGCAATATATAGAAGACATATCTCCTTACATACTTAAAATATGCGAGATTTCAAGATACACCAGTACAGTACTTGTGTAAATACTAAATACGTTCGTCTGTGGCATTATTTTTAAATCTGAAAATGGAATGCTTCAAATAAGAAAAAAAATACCGCATGGCTTTCATTTTCAATATTTTATCTGAAATGTTGCTTTTACATAAGCTCTTATCAACTACATTGAATATTGGATTATTGATTTCGTCATTGATGATATTTTTAATATCCGTTATAATTCTTATATCCTTCTGTCTATATTTAACGCTAGCATAAACTAAAATAAAACATGAAATTTTGTAATTAAAATCAAAAATGAAGTGGTGCTAGAATTAATTGAGAAAACTGAATTTTAAAATATTTATTAGGAAATATAAAATATATTTTCAGACACAGAAGTAATTTAAATAATTAGAGCTTACAGAGTACAGGTGCTGAAGGTTATGATAAATAGTTTTAGGGCATTGGCTCAGAAGAGATTAATATGGTGTAACGAAAACTTATCACACAAGATATAAAAATTTTTGCTTAGCTAAAGAGTTATGATGAACAAATAGTTTCGTCATATCTAGTCTGCAATTGAAAAAAAAAACTCAAGGAACAAAGGATTTATGAATGTATATTCTCAAGTTCGTCAAGCAATGACATAATTGTAAAATGATAAAAAGTCTTGTGCGAGAATTTTTACACGGTATTTTATAATATCTAATTTTTCTAGAATAAAATAAAATTCTTACGGACTCTTTTATTGTTAACATACTAATGATTATCATAAAAAACAATCTCTTCGCATAATATATTCTCATAATATCCTGTAATATATTGAATTGTTCTCCTACAAAAAAAAACATGTTTGAAAAAACTGTATCAAAAATGTCAATTATATAACTTCTTCAGGTTTTACCATTGGCTATTTCTGCCTGTAGTTTTTCCTAGGGAGTTCATTTTTGCTGAAAATCGCTTCTCATTCACACCGCCTAATAGCGAAATATATATTTTGTTCATATAAGATTTATGCTCCTGTTATAGAATGGATATAATATTTATGTAGCGCAGTGTTTTCGGCAAAAGAATATCTTGGATCCATATACATATATATGATTTGACATATATACCTTTTTATTTGTGTTTAATACAATAGCTACAGTTTGACATCCAATACAACAAGGAAAATATTTTAGCATTTCGTAGGTACTTTGTAGCCATAAAATACCTCGAAGGAAAGCTGGAATGAAAATGGTGATATTATTCATACATTGTATTACTATTTCATTCAAGAATGCTCTATTATTAAAAGCAAAACAATTTTCCATATGTACCATATAATATATATAATGCCGAAGAAAATAGGAGCTAATTTGTGTGAGAACTATAGGACCATTAGTCTACTATCACATGCATCGAAGATATTGTTAAAGATTATTTATAGGAGATTAGAAAATAAAGTAGAGGAAAGGCTAGGAGAAGATCAGTTTGGTTTTAGGAAAAACAGAGGGACGAGGGAGGCGATTCTAGCACTAAGAACGGTAGTAGAAAAAAGAAAGAGGGTAGGAAAGGTAACTTGCATAGCTTTTGTAGATTTAGAAAAGGCATTTGATAATGTAGATTGGGACATAATGTTTAGAATTTTAAAAGAAACGGGTATAGATTATAAGGATAGGAGAATAATTTTTAATTTATATAAACACCAAACTGCCTTAGTTAGAATTGAGGGGGGAGAAGAGGTAGCAAAAATAGGGAAGGGAGTTCGGCAGGGATGTACACTTTCACGGTTATTATTTAATCTATATATAGAAGATGCAATAAACAAAGTAAAAGAAGAGTATAGTGTAGGTGTGAATGTACAGGGAGAGAAAATATATATGTTGAGATTCGCTGACGATATAGCTATATTGGAAGAAAGCGAAAAGAATTTAGAAAGGGTATTGAATGGTATGCAGGCAGTATTGACTAGGGATTTTAACATGAAAATAAATATAGGTAAAACTAAAGTGATGAGGTGTGACAAAAGGGAATGCAGTAGAAAAATGAGGATCACAATAGGAGATAATAGAATCGAAGAAGTGTCAGATTTTTGTTATTTAGGCAGTAGAATCACAAAAGATAATCGAAGCAAGGTAGATATAAAGTGTAGGATAGCACAGGGTAGGAAGGCATTCGTAGAAAAGGAACAGATTTTAAGATCAAATATTGACTTGGGTATTAGAAAAAGATTACTGAAGGTATATGTTTGGAGTGTAGCACTGTACGGGTGTGAGGCGTGGACTATAGGAAAGGAAGAGAAGCGTAGATTACAAGCATTCGAAATGTGGTGTTATAGGAGGATGATGAGGATTGGTTGGGAAGATAAAGTAACAAATGAAGCTGTACTAGAGTTAGTAGGGGAGAAGAGAAGTATTTGGAGAGTGTTACAGCGTAGGAGAGACAGATTAGTAGGGCATATTCTTAGGCATGGGGGGATTATGCAATTGATCATAGAAGGTAGAGTGGAGGGAAAGAGAGGGGTAGGTAGGCCTAGATTGGAGTATGTGAGTCAGATAGTTGAAGACGTTGAGATGAATAGCTATAGGGAGATGAAGGGATTAGCTCAGGATAGATCGGCATGGCGTGCTGTTTCCAACCAATCTTTAGGATTGCGGACTCTTTAACTAACTAACCATATATTTAATTTATTATTGCTTATTTTCTGCAAGTATTGAAACTTTCTGAAAATAAGCGAATTATATAAGCAATCGATAATATCGTCTTTTGACTTTTCGAATCTCCAAAAAGTTCTTCAAACGATATATTGTTAAACAATCCAAAAGAGTACAAATAAAAGGGACACAAAAATGTTTCATTGAATCAATTGAGGTAATTTTTTAACAATGCATATTTTACATAAATAAATCATCGTACAAACCAAATAAATTACTTACTCGTGTTATGCACGGTCCCTTGTTTTTATCAAAATAACAACCTTGTTGGCAACAGACCTTTTCTAAACTTAGTGCATGCAAATTATAGCAATGTACAGTTTATAATCTAATTATTTGCTAACAGCCTAGTCCTAGACATCTACTCTCTGGAGCAGCGGGCATATTATTTAACATAACTGGAAAATCCATTTTGTCCGGCGACTGCTCAAATGCAAAATGAAATATTAATATCAGGTCACATTGTTAGTAACAAAATTATGATATAACAGTGTCTGTCCTAATTGATTTACCCCAAGTTATATATCCAGTCGCATATACATATGGTTCAAGTTCATATACAGTGTTAATATCTATTTCTGCAAATTTCTGCAAAGTTTCTTCAGAAATCCTGTAGAAGCGTTTTCAATTGTCTGAATTGTTGCTCCATTATTGAAATACTCCTAATAGTAGTATAGAATATCACCCAAATACCGTTATTTAAAGCATTATGTAGCTAGATGCGCATTTCGAAGGCTATGCCCCCATCTTCAGTAGCACAAGATACAAACTAAATAAAATACCTCTGTCGCGAATCGTGATTGATATAATATTAAATAAATAAGTCAACATGACAGAAATATTTAAAAAATGGCATATAATATAACGTATAAATCTTTTAGTAAACAGACAATATGAAATTGGGCCTGAATCTAAATTCATTAAAATTTGATTTAGATTTATGCATGTATTTAACTCGGAACACTTTTAGGCAATTTAAGTGAACTAATTTGATTAGGATGACCTGAGTTAGTCGAAAATATGCTCGGCTACAGCACTTTTATCGTTTCTAATTAATCTGAAATGAGCTAAATGCTCATTAAATCTAATTTAGGACAACTTATACTTTAGACAACTAGAACCAGATATTTTATAAATACCAGATTTTTTATTGAAATCAATCAAATTTTTGGGATTTCCTAGAAAATTAGCAAGACTATTATATGTTACTTTAAAATTATTTAAAATACTATCTAAACCACGTGCAATTATACGATCAAATTTAACAAATTTTGTAGTTGAATTATTACTTTGTTCTAAACTACTAATAAATAGATATTAAAAATGTATCTACAAGTTTTATAATTAACGATGAATTGCGAATAAAAATCTTCTGAACTGATTAACTTACATCATTTTCTTGAAAAATTTGATACAAATTTTCTCAAAACCATCAAAAAGTGCAACAATATTTCTGCATGGCCCCTATATTCATCCTACAAAGCATTCCATTCCAGTTGTGTTGTATTATTTGGACTTGCGGTCAGAAACTTGTAGAGACCAGTCCAAATCGGACCTTACCATCAACTTCCGACTGTCATATATGTACAGCACTCGCTGCTCTTCGCTCATCTCTGCAACCAAACTGGACCAGCGGTGTAGTAAAGTAAGCGAAGATTATCCACCAAGCAAATCTAACATGAGGGCAGATATAGATGCAGCTCCCGATAAAGCGGAAGGACGATAATGGATTGCACAATGCTCATTCATATTATGCATGATGTAATTCATTCTCAACTATATACAGTCACAAATCACATCGCTCTCTTCTTAGTCACGATGATGCTGTTTACTATTTCCGCAGTTTTTGTTTGATTTAGTGCTTGAAGTATGTGGACAATAAGATACAAAATTTCGTTTGAGGTTTTTCACTAAGTCACATTTGTAAGTGTTCAATGAGTTATTTCTCCTCAATGAGTCGAAAATGGTGCCTTAGTTTTTTTATGAATTTAACAATTCCGTTTATTGGATAATTTGCCATTGTCTAAAGTTCCATTTATTTCCTCGATTTCAAATATGTAAATACTCAAAACGGAAGTGTGCCTACGAATTTCTGTGTTATTAATCACGCACCATTTCTTCAGAGAAAACGAATCATTTTAACCCAGTTATAGGCAGCTAAAATAAATTTTAAAAAGAATAATACAAGGCAATTCTATATCAAAATGTATCTAAGAGATGTCCGTTCATAAAATTTATAACATCGAGCTCAAATTACCCAGTAAATAGAATAATGTGTCGGCAAAAGAAAGTACATATTTTTCGACTTACCTTCTTTCATATTTTTCCATTAATAAGTGTCTAATCCAAACAAATGCCGAAAGCACGTCAATAATTAATACATTCATGTAAACAGGAAGCGAAAGCAAAAACGAAGAGCGTAGAGGAGCAGTCTAATGGTTACTATACGAAACGATCAAATACATATACAACACGAATCGAAATCGAACAGGAATAAAAACGGAAAAGTCTCTTGTGGAAAGGATAGCTTGTTATACATGACAGGATAATGTGAACTAGGATTTCTACTTCCTTCGCCTTACTAGTTCTACTTCCTTCGCCTAGATTAAAACGGATTTAACATTTTAATCAATGCAATTGTAATGCAATTATATTTCAATTAAATTGTGCAAAACTTTGCTTTATATATTGGTTGGTTGACGAACAGATCATAGTCTTCAATTATCTACTATTGAGCATGATTAGCTTGTACTATTTTCGAGGCTTAGCAGAGCCATTAAAATTTTTGTCAATTGAAAATGGTTCGTTCCAAAACACAAATACAGAATTATTATAATCGCACGCACCTCTACATCGCACATACCAATTCCTTTCTTCACCTACTTATTTCCGGTATATATTAAAACTCGTAAATTATGTCTACACGGCCGACAAGTCAGTTCATACTTTCCTTCCTTCCTGCCTATTCTGTGCTGGTTATACTTCAACATAGTATATAGAAGAAAGGTAGCTCGACCATTATCGGTAAAAGTATAACAATGAAGAGAACGACCGCTAGTATCCTAGTAATTTTAATTATCTCATCTTTCACGCGGAGCAAATAAGTTTTGATGCCGGCCACCGCATTCTCTGAAATAACGATTACTTAATTATTACCTGGCGGCCACCGCCGCCGTAGCCGCCACCGCTAGGCCGCCTGACAGACGATCCCCTTCGGGTTCACACCTATGTTTCACGGCTTCACCTTAACGTTGTTAGCCGGAGTGAGCGATCGGCATGCTCATCTTGGCCAAAGGAACAAGAGTTAGAAGCAAGGCTTAGTTATCACATCGAACAAATGAACGGACTAATGAGAAACTCGAAATGTATTAAAACAAACATATGAAAGATGACGGCTATCGATTGAAAATGTTATAGTTCTCATGGACTACGTACAGGTAATGAAATTTTTCTTACAAAATAATATATTTCTTATACTAGCATCTTTAACGTATTCGAAGAATGTAAAAAAAACGATTCTCCTCGTTGAACCATTGGCCAATAACAAATTTTCTATCGGTTAGTTATCGCAGACATATTTGTAAGACACGCACCTTCAACTTTCAACCCGTTGCAAAATTTAATTATAATACCCACAAAATTTATTAGAAGATAAGGAAAGTAGATTAACAATGTTATTTGTGTGCGCAGAGCCAAAAGTATCAACGCCATAGATCACTTTTGCCTCTGCTCCATTATTCGCTGTTCCAAGAAACAATACCATTCGTTGATTTATGTAAGATCTCTACGCTAGAGTAGACTAAGGTATGAAGAAATTAAGCAGGCTCAAGTTAGCATTATAATTAGCCGTAAATGCAACAGGAATGTTTCAAAAATTGCCTAAATATTCGATTAATTGCAAATATCTAATTGCGCGTCGAAAAATGTTTGTCAAAAATGTGAAAAATTCTAAATTAACGAAAAAAACGGGTTTACTCGTCGTAACTAATCACCAACATATTTTTTTAATTTTTTTGCGCTTGTATAGGTCCAAAAAATAGTATACCGAATTTGATTCACCATTTTGATTTGAATAAAAATGATATAAAATTTTATAGGCAAAATTATACGTTTCAAAGTTCAACGTTTATTACAATATTCGATTTTTTTATAATAATTCTATTTTTAAATACCATTAGCGTGAAAAACTCTACGATACTATAAAAATAGTTTAATTTATAAATGCAAATGCAAAAAAATAAGTTCGTTAATTACTTTCATGTAATACATAAATTATAAATAAATTATAAATTAATAAATATCCATTGTCCAATAAATCGTTTGCACTTTCATTTGTAAACTAACTTTTCATACTATTAAATGCAACGAAACTCAATTTATAATTTCAATTTAACCCTGCACAAAGAGTTTAATGAATACTAGCTCGTTGATCAATTCATGTTTTGCTCGTAATTGATTTGACTTTTTAATTGCATATTATATATATAACGTATATAAATTTTGCCAAGTAGTCTTGAACGATGTATGTTCGAGTATGATATTTATTTCCATTTACATGTAATTTTAAAAATTATCACTACGGTGTTAAATTATAATATAGAATATCACCCAAATACCGTAACAAGCATTAAGTAGCTAGATGTACATTTCAAGCGCTATGCGCCCATCTTCGGTAGTATTTTATTTTATTTTATTTTGTTTTATAGCAAATTATCAATTACTTATAAACTATATCACGGAAGAAATAGTGGAAATGATTGAAGCAAGAAGGAAAATTAAAATAGGAAACACAGAAGCAGGACAGAAAAAATATAAGGAACTAAGGAACTTAATTAATAGGAAATGCAAGCTAGCGAAAGAAGAGTGGATAAAAGGAAACTGTGAGGATATTGAGGAGGATATGAGAAGAGGTAAAGTAGATTTGGGCTACAGGAAAATTAAGTCACATTTTTCTAAAGTAAAACCAAAGGGTAACATTATATGTGATAAGCAGGGTAAGGAACTCACAGAAAATAAGGAAAAAGCTAGAAAATGGAAGGAGTATCTTGAAGATTTATATAAAGGTAGGCAGGACATGGAGGAGCTAGAAAGTGTGGAACAGATAGATGAGGATGACTTAGGTCCTAGCATACTTAGGTCAGAGTTTCATAGAGCATTAAATGATTTACGGAATAACAAAGCAGCGGGGATTGATATGATACCAGCCGAATTAATAAAACACGCAGGGGAAAAAATGCAGGAGCGATTATACAGGTTAGTTTGTAAAATATATGAGAAGGGAGAAGTACCACAGGATTTTCAGCGTAGTAGAATAGTAACAATGCCGAAGAAAATAGGAGCTAATTTGTGTGAGAACTATAGGACCATTAGCCTACTATCACATGCATCGAAGATATTGTTAAAGATTATTTATAGGAGATTAGAAAATAAAGTAGAGGAAAGGCTAGGAGAAGATCAGTTTGGTTTTAGGAAAAATAGAGGGACGAGAGAGGCGATTCTAGCACTAAGAACGGTAGTAGAAAAAAGAAATAGGGTAGGAAAGGTAACTTGCATAGCTTTTGTAGACTTAGAAAAGGCATTTGATAATGTAAATTGGGACATAATGTTTAGAATTTTAAAAGAAACGGGTATAGATTATAAGGATAGGAGAATAATTTTTAATTTATATAAACACCAAACTGCCTTAGTTAGAATTGAGGGGGAAGAAGAGGTAGCAAAAATAGGGAAGGGAGTTCGGCAGGGATGTACACTCTCACCGTTATTATTTAATCTATATATAGAAGATGCAATAAACAAAGTAAAAGAAGAGTATAGTGTAGGTGTGAATGTACAGGGAGAGAAAATATATATGTTGAGATTCGCCGACGATATAGCTATATTGGAAGAAAGCGAAAAGAATTTAGAAAGGGTATTGAATGGTATGCAGGCAGTATTGACTAGGGATTTTAACATGAAAATAAATATAGGTAAAACTAAAGTGATGAGGTGTGACAAAAAGGAATGCAGTAGAAAAATGAGGATCTCAATAGGAGATAATAGAATCGAAGAAGTGTCAGATTTTTGTTATTTAGGCAGTAGAATCACAAAAGATAATCGAAGCAAGGTAGATATAAAGTGTAGGATAGCACAGGGTAGGAAGGCATTCGTAGAAAAAGAACAGATTTTAAGATCAAATATTGACTTGGGTATTAGAAAAAGATTACTGAAGGTATATGTTTGGAGTGTAGCACTGTACGGCTGTGAGGCGTGGACTATAGGAAAGGAAGAGAAGCGTAGATTACAAGCATTCGAAATGTGGTGTTATAGGAGGATGATGAGGATTGGTTGGGAAGATAAAGTAACAAATGAAGCTGTACTAGAGTTAGTAGGGGAGAAGAGAAGTATCTGGAGAGTGTTACAGCGTAGGAGAGACAGATTAGTAGGGCATATTCTTAGGCATGGGGGGATTATGCAATTGATCATAGAAGGTAGAGTGGTGGGAAAGAGAGGGGTAGGTAGGCCTAGATTGGAGTACGTGAGTCAGATAGTTGAAGACGTTGAGATGAATAGCTATAGGGAGATGAAGGGATTAGCTCAGGATAGATCGGCATGGCGTGCTGTTTCCAACCAATCTTTAGGATTGCGGACTCTTTAACTAAATAAACTATAATTATATTTTGCTACTGAAGATGGGCGCATAGCGCTTGAAATGTACATCTAGCTGCTTAATGCTTGTTACGGTATTTGGGTGATATTCTATATTATATTTACATGTAACTTTTATTTAATTACAAAGCACATGCAAATATGAAAATTGAAAATTTCATAAATAAATGGTATACAATTACTGAGCACATTACTCGATATATCTATTAAATAATGTATTTTGAAACATAATTATAAATTCTATTAGTTAAGCGTGTGGTGTACAGGATGTGTCAAATTATAGTTTATTATATTTTGCGTGATCTTTAAGTAAGTTAGTGTTCAGGTATAGTACGGAAATAGAATGTTTTATATATTTTATACATAACTTGCTCTTCTTCGTTACAAAATGCACTTCTTGTACGTTCCTGAAACGTTCAGTGGGACTAATAGTACGGCCCATAATATTCTACAGACAACCATAAAATTGAGAGTAGACTTTCTTATAAACTATCAATTATATAAACTGTATAAATTCGTCGTCTATTTTAAATATTTCCGACGATTTTAGCATATTTTCTCATTCCTAATGAACATTTCAATTGATTTAGTATTAAACACTAAAGAAATGGATTTTTATTCAATTATCGTTTATAATATATAAATAATACTTTACTAGATCTTGCAATTTTTTGTAATTTCATCCTTTTAACTATCTAAAGTATGTTTTAAATTATATAACTCTTACTACAAGATTACTGATTTTTTTTAAATTCACATTTAGGCATAATATTAGAAATAATATATAATAAAGTATTTTAATTTATAATACTATATATTATTTTATATAATATTATAAATTATATTTAAAGAAATTATCAATAATTTTTTGTGCCCAATTTTCAAACCTTAGAAACGTTAGCACATATTAAATTTAGCTACTTCGGCACAACAAAACTCGAAGAGAACAGAATTATTCGGCTTCAAATAGTCGTATACATTTAAATTAAATTGTCTTCGGAATTGTCTTTCGCAATTTGTTAAGTGAAATGTAGACAGAAATTTAGCATGCGATAAGGCCCCAATTTTACAAGTTGAATATTGTTCTGCATTAGCACCCCATTTGAATAATTAAGATTACATCTACGTGTCATAAATATTTGTAATATTCGAGGTAATATAATACATTAATTTTGCAGATATGACCATAATTTACACCTCTCTAAACATAAAGTTTTTTTTTTCATAATTTTTATGCATGAAATGTTTTTATATACAAAGCTTGCACATGCAATATCTTCACCTCATACAAATGAAGAAATAAAAAATTGTAATACACCTTAATGGGATTTCAGCATTGTATATTTATTCAATTTTAACATTTAAAAAATACCACATTAAAACTGAATTTTTATTACTTAAGTTAATAAATCTAAATGACACTTTTTGATTGGAAGTATATATTCAAGAGAATTTTTCGATCATTTGGTCAACGCATGATATACTTTAGATTTTTAGAATATTATGTTATTAACATTTATATCACCCGTTAACTATGTATTAAAGTTGCTGTTTTTAACTTTCTTAAAAATCAAGATTAGCTTTAAAGTTGTGTAATAAGTATAATCTCGCTTATACCACATTATATGTTGTTTATAATTAACTAAGTTAGTTAAAGAGTTAAATAGTTTAGTTCGAGAGTTAAGTTTGCACTAAAAATATAATTACTAGTATATATATATATTTTATAAAGCCTAATAAATTATAGAATATTAAAAATATAAAAGTATTTATTTGTACTGGATATTTTTATAGTCAAGAATTTTTTTATAACAAAGTCAGAAGGGCGTAATATTTTAAAAAATAAATTAAGAAAGATTTAGATTAGATAATGGGAGATTTTGAAGGTATTCGTTTTTTAAACTTATTTTTTGTCAAATTTCTTTCTTACTTTGAGACTTTGCCAAAAATTAACGCACCATGAAAAAAATTTACCCTGGCCGTAATATCCGTAAATGTATTTAGTAGTTTTGTCATATATTGGAATATTAATTTAAAAATCTGAAATATAGTTCTTTGCACACTGAGAAGACCATAAGATGTTGACATTATTTTAAATTTCTCACACTTTTAGATACGTGTTTTAAAATGGCACATTAATCGTAAATACACCAAAAAAATATCTTAATAAAACATCGTCCTATTCAAACATCTGAACAGCTCGATATATTAGCTCCTCAGCAATGTATTCAAGTATGTAAATGATATAATTATTTACCTTTTCTTTAGTATACAACGGCTATAACAGTGAACAAGCGAATTGCACATTCTGCAATAAAGTACGCAAGGTATACTTATTCCTGCAGGTATATTTTCTGTTTTCACCTTAATCTCTTTACCTCATTAAGAGGAGCGTAACGCTGGAAAAAAATCTAGGCAGAATAATTTAAAATATAGCAGCAGTACGACAGCGTGAACTATACACTGCCAGGGTCGTACTTACGCACAAGCCCATCAAGGTAAGCACGCTAACGTTAAATTCGAAACATATTTAACTCTGTGCTTTTTATACTTAATTGCATTACGTACAATTCGAAGTCTTGTCCCTGGGGGGACGCCAAACTGAACTGGTGACGCCCGAGGATAGGTTCAGTACGGCCCTGTACAGTGAATTCGCCCGGCGATAGCTTAACGCGAACGGCCTCGACTACCCAACGAAGGCTCATAATTTAGGCAGATTTCACACACGAAATACAAAAATAAAAACAACTAAAGTGGTGGGTGCTGGGACGCGAAAAAAAACGTTAAATAGATGACCGGAATGAAAGTCGAGACAAGAGCGCTTGTAAACTGAAGAGAGCATGCTAATAAAAAAAAAAAGTGAAATATGTTCATGAATACTAATCGCAAATTGAAAAAGCCGCAATAGAACGAATACAGCTAATATTTAAAATAATTAAATTAAAATGTTAAACCATTTTAACTTATATAAAAATATATTGTACGATTTAATACGCCAGCACATTTGTACAATTAATTTGCTTTAAAGTATTGCTCATATTATTTAACAAAAATGGCCTGTGAAATGCACTTCTCTAATCTTCAACATTCGAAATTATAATCTAAAAAAATATATTTTTATAAACCACTATAACATTTAATACAATTCATTTTACCAATACATTTCAATGGTACATTTAAATTTGATTTCCATCTAACAAAACGCGATTCTTTTTGCTTTCGCAACGCTCCTTTCGTCATAGATACATTAAATTAAGGACGTATTCCACGAGCCGACTGTAAAATAAAAAATTACGGCAAAGGGAAACTGTCATCTTACAATTGTAAGATACCGTCAACGGCAGCGGCACCAGCAGTAGCTAATAATTTTATTAAATCATCCGTGTCTCGAGAACTCACCAATGAGAGCTGACAGGAGCAGCAACGGCAACAGAATAGACGACGAGGACGTCGAGGATCTCAGTGATGGGATGCAGCAGCAAAGGACTCGAACAGAAGTAACGCACTCCATGGTGGAATACAGTATGTGTACGATTTCTTGCTACGATATAATAGACTTTCACATAAACACAAACACACGTACCAGATCGGGATAGAAAGACCTGGAGGAGGATGATGCTGTGGAAAACAGAACTATATAAGAGACAGTAGGGTGATTTGATAACACTCTGCACTACGAATACAATGTAGTCTTAAATCCAGTGTAGATATAGGGAGTTTTCGTTGCGCGTCACTTCTTGAAGAATCTTGAGTCAGATTGAGTGCTGTTTATGAAGATACAAACGACCAAAAGAACACAATTCTTATTGTGGCGCGCTGGTGTTGCTGCGTGAATTTAAGTGATTGGGTAATTTAATTTTTGTTGCACTTATTTTTGAACACTACAATCTTAAATTGGTGGTGTAAAACTGTAGTGAAGATATTTTAATTGATTGAAATTCGCTTGTGTAATATATGATGGGCTTGCGAAGAATTAACACTTAATATAATATATTTTAATTAATCAACACCAACTATTTTCTTTTCTATATTTACACTCTACGATATATTTGAAGAGAATTTTGTTATATTAATAACTTTGCAAATGGGATTTAAAACGATTTTTATTATATATTTAACACTATTTAAATTTAATTATACTACTATAATTATAACTAATTAAGCCAAATGGTTATAGGAGCTGATATATTAATTTGCAACCAATTAATTTCCTTTAATTTGGCTTATTTATTGTTTGGCGATAGTGCGCGATTTCCGTCGATGTATAGGCGCCGTCTTACTTTCGTACATGCCGCCGCGGCGCGTCTTTGGCCATCGTCCACTATAGACATATACATATATATATGTCAATGGCAGTTGGCGGGATTTCGCTGGACGCTGGAGCGTATACGTACACGAACTCAAATCTGCGAGCGGCAGGCAAGCTGCTGCAAGATGTTGTTGGCGGCACAACGTCCCGAGCGCGAGTTGTTGGCTGTGCTGAAGAGAGAGGGCGCGATGGCAGCGCTCCTGATGGCCGTGGCGCCCGCTGGCTTTCAGCACTGAAGGGCATGCGCCCATGTGGGATCGTTCTGTTACCGTTACCGCTAGTATCGTATATATACCGCATGATCCGGTCCGCAGCAGTATATATCCTATATGTAGCGATGCTCTTGTATTCGGTTGTGTTACGGTTAATCGGGTGGCATGTGGATGTATAGACGGCAGCGAAGGACTTCCTATATGTCCCTATATCTACGAGGTCCACATTCCATTCACAAAATTAAATGGTTCTCTCCAAAGCACCAAATATTGTAGCAAATCTAACAATACACAAATTGAAAGAGTCCGCTCATATAAGTATTTGGGAACCATAATAAATGAAAACAATAACCAAATACAGGAAATAAGATCAAGGATAGAGATGGCCTTCGTGAAAATGAAGAATCTAGAAATCCAATAACGATCTAAATATAGAAATTCGAAGCCGACGTGTAAGATGGTCTATGTTGTAAAGACAACTCTCCTATATGGGATGGAAGCATGGACGCTCAAAAAAAGAGACATTGACAAAATCCAAGCTTTCGAGCTATGGGTATACCGGCGCATGTTAAGAATATCGTGTACGGAGACGGAAAACAAATGAGGAAGTCTCGCGACAAATGAATAAAGAGAGCGAATTAGTCAAAACAATAAAAATAAGGAAACTGCAATATCTCGGCCACGTTATGCGAGGAGAAAAATATGACCTGCTACAATTGATTATACAAGGGAAGACGAAGCACCTCATGGCCCAAAAACTTAAGAGAATTGATAGTCAACTTAAGAGAAAAAGTAGCAGTGTCCAAGTGAGGATTATCATTATGATAACCAACCTCTGTTAGGAGAAATCATTAACTATATCACGGCATTCGTTATGGCTTGCTATAATGTCCTTATATTCTTTTAACGTCATATGACTGCAGATATCTTAAGGAATTGTGCATCTCCAAATCTTAAATCCTTTCCTAAAACATATCTAATGGATATGATAGTCGTAATTGTTTAATTGTTGGGGGATTGTAATTCTTTTATAATGTTTGATTGATGAATAATAGGCCCTTACTCCGGATTTAATTGGTTTTTTTTTTCTTTTGATCTGTGGTGATTTTTATTTTCATTTTACTTTTCTTGTGGTATTTTATAAGGAAAAATCTCCAAATTATGTATTGCTTAGGTTAGTTGGAAGAACAGGGTGGGCTACGTCTTGCGACTTGCTCACATCTGAAACTCGCCCATTGTAATTTTTCAATTCTTACACTAATGTGCATTATTCTTATTATTATTATGCGCAATCACAGATCATTCGTCCTAATTTTTTTATTTCTTAATTCTATTGTCTCCATTGAACAATTTTCGCTAAAACTGCTTAAATTTTGGTCTAAATTGCCAACGTGGTACACTGATACTCGCAACAGTAATAATTATTACAGTTTCGACCTCATCTGACCAACGTGGCTTATATTTTATTCAAAGTGCACTTCATACCAGAGCGTTAAGTTAAAACGATTACGATAGAATATATACCAGTAACTAATTGGATACCGGAAGGGACAAGCTTGCGTGCAACTGTTTATTAGCAGATTTATAGCGGAGCTTTGCCGCTACCACCAAAGCACAAGCTCCGACCACCCCCGCTGCAAGTCATCAGTTAATAATTGGATTAATCACATAAAGCGCTCAGAACGAATAATGAATGGATGTGCTGATACCCTTAAATTGTTTGCTGTCTTCTTACAACATAGATATTTCAAATTCTTAAATAAATATGTATTTATTTAATCCACTCCTGAGGAACGATAAATGTGTCCTTGCGATTTCGTGAAATGTTTTCATCTCGTTCACTCATCTTACCCCCGTATAAATTAATTTTAATAGTACGCCCGTTTACTACTATTTCGTTGATATAAATCAAATTCAAAACGCTAGATTCCTCAAATAATTATAAATTTGTCCGTAACTAATTATTTATACGAAAAAAAGCCCACGTCCAAATCGTACAACCAATTTAATTCTAGTCCCTAGCTAGTAATTTGGCTCCACACATTCTGTTAAAGTACAAAATAAATAGTTGATAAATTTATATAGCCAATCTATTATTAAACGTACTCCTACAACTGAGCAATGTCAATATAGTCTCGGCTATAACGACGCAGAGTTATATCGTTTATACCTTTTACATCTCTACCATCATCTAACAATTTATATCGTCAAGGGAGTTTATGAAAATTCGCAGATAACATGGACAGTGAGACTATTAGATAAATCCCCAACTTCCAGCTGAAGCGAAATTAGCGGATCTATAATGAATTCGTTTTCGCTACTTTAACTATCGGCGATGGAATTGTCGAAAACCGGCAGCGTAACTTTACATTTTGTAACAATTGTGGAAGAGCGGGAATGTAGACTCCGCTATTGTAGACAGAGAACGTAGTATTGACTCCTGTCAATATTGAATGAATTTTACTAACAGTGAGTGGAATGAAGACTGGATAACAATGATTTGGTACATTCAGTTACAAAGGATGACTTCAACTGTAACTGTTCATGAGCTTTCAGTAAAAGCTTTGAATTGTGAACGTTTGAGATTCGATGTGTATTTAATATTGAAAATATTACGTAATTTTAATAACACTTTGATTTAGGCTCTACAAACATTTATTTGAGTTTATTTCTTTGGAAATTACCTTCTTCATTTTAGGCTATAACATTAACCTGTAGGAAATTTTTTATGCGTTTGTGCCCAGCATTATTATTAGACCGCACTTTAACAATAGCAAAATTCTAAACTTGAAAGGCTTAAATTTTAATCTGACAATTTTTGTGGATGTATAATAATTTATAAGACACGTCATTTGTAACCAATAAAATTTTGTTTATGAAAAAACGAAGAAGTATCTTTTCTACAATCTCCTTTAAAAACGATTCTAATATCAATGTTGATTCCAATAAATTTGATAACTTTGAAGAAGTTGTTTACACATTCTCAATGGATACGAACATTTTTTTACTGGGCGCGAATTTTCCTTTGCCGCTTTAGAGGGAGCCTTAAAATAAGTAGATCCGCGAAAATATTTACTTTGCTTTGCCATCCGAAAACGCAAAAATGTATTTCTATACCGATTGCGAAATATAATTAAATACATAACGAAGCGATTTCTTCTTATTTTTTATTACCTTCTAGAGTTTTTATTCACTTTCACCTCGGTTCTCTTTCTTATAGCACTAGAATTTTATCTGTATTTCAAAGCTGTATTCCAAATTTGACAAGCTTTATTACAAACAATATGAAATGGGTTTGAAGGAAAATAACTTCGTTGTAATACCACTCAAAATATTTTTATTTTTGTTGACCGGTAAGGGCATCATCAGAGTAATTCGAAAGGCGTCTTGTATGTGGTGGCTTGTTAGGCCTGTACGTGGAGTGTTAATGTGTCAATAGTAATTCGAAAACTTAGATTTATTAGTATTTATTTATACAAAATTGTGAACAGGTATAATAGACAATGGTACATAGTAGAACGACGTTATAATAGTTGGTAAAGCTTATTCTATAAAGGTAAAAACAATGATTAAGTATCAATTGGGTACTTCCGAACATCCGGTTTATTTTAATGTTAGTTTAGAAAGAGGAGAGTTGTAAATATCGGTTTGTTAATTTAATAAATTGTAGTCTGTGTTATTGTAATATTTGAAAATCTTCAGTGCTTCTAGTACATTAAGATGGCAGCTTTTATGAGCTATATGTAAAATCTTAAAATCTTCCATAGGAGGACAGTTTTTATTAGATTTATTTATGTCTTCGGAGAATTTAGGGTCATTATCAATAACGTAAGTGTTGTGATTATCTTTTTTGAAACGATCTTCCTGCTTGGCCGATGTAGACTGAGTTGGTGCAATCTTAGCATTTTAGATTGTACACACTAGAATTTTCCATAGGGTTGGTTTTATTGTTGAAGAGGATGTTGGAAAGATTCATAGATGTTGGGTTGTTTAAGGTTGTCTATGGTAGTTAAAGAACTGTAAAAGGTTCTATGTATAAGTGAGTGGAAAGCTGCTAGTTTATGTTGAATAGGGTGCAAGGAATCGTTAGGGATTGTAATTGGTGAGATGGATGGTTTTCTATATATTTGGAATTCTAAATGATTGTTATTTGTGCGGGAAATGGCTGGGTTTAAAAAGTTACAACAGATACAAACAACATGTACCATCACAAAATAATTCTGCATCCACAAAAGCTCTTAATCGTTTTTGGAAGACACAATAGTCATTTGGAAGTGTAACAGTATGAAAAAGCGAAATCATGTCATAACTGATCGCTCAATTCTAGCATAAAAACAGTGGGCGCATAAATGAATTCTTGTCGTAGTGCGGTCGCAACAGGGTTTCAACTCTATACCACTAGAGTGAAGCAAACTCCACATAAGCAGACCACCCCAAAAAAGGACGGAATTAACCGACCAACCGACCCCACACAATACCATCCAAGGCAAGGCACAACGGCCAGCCACTAGTGATTTGTGGCATGTCTGAGTTTATGATCTGGAAAAATAATAAGTGCGGTCCAATATGATTGCCTCGACTGCTGTTGCAACCGACGGGAGCGGATCCTGAGTGTGCCGTTCCTGATGACGGTTCAGCACACTACAAACTCACTGTGTGCAAAACTACAAACTACTCCAAACATCTTAGAAGAAAGGGAATCGAATTTAAGACACTTGCGAAAATATTTGACGAGGGATTACAATATTAGAATGTACAAAGGTATAACCAAGGTGGTGGGGAATAATGAAGTGAAAGGAACTAAGATGTAGAAAACAATTATTGGGAAATAGAGGATAACATGTCATGATGGGTTACCTCAAAGAAATCTCTTTAATTGAGAAACAACTAAGAGAATACTTAACATCAAAGCTTTCTTTGATAATATATTCAAGTCAGCTCGATTTATTATTAGCCACACATATGGTTACATTACATAACGTTGGGTCGCCAGAAAATAAATGCGGTAATAATACAAAGTTATCCTACTAAATTAACACGTTAACATCTTAGTACATGTTTACAAAGCAAAACTGTAACACAATACAGTAAACAAAACTAAAGGAACAAATGAACAAGAAATAGAAAAATAGAAATATAGAAATGAACAAGGTGAGATGGCGGCTAATGGTGCTATTCTAAATATTCCTTGATAGCATAAAATTGGTTACTCGTGAAATAATCATTAGATTTAAATTTATTGAATTCTCTGATACTTTTGGTAATTTATTATACACTAAAATAAAATAAAAGAACTACTCATTTTCCAAATTCGTCCGACACGAGGCCTCGAGGATTTTATCGTCTTATATCTAAGTACAAAGTTTGTTCATGTCTATAAATACAATATCCTTGCTCTTGCCCTAGCAGCTCCTTCTTTCATCGCCCGGTCTTAGTCCTGCTACAGGCATCTCCGTCATAGAACGTCAGTGGTAATGATGACGTGCGTTAGGGATCAAGCCAGAGCTGGCTCAGCGCGACGTTCGGCTACGTCGCGTAGCGCAGACATGTTTACCACCGTGTCAACATTTAATGTTGCTAATATTGAATTAGCCATAAATCAAGGCGAGACGCGCAACATGGAAGCGTGAAAAATGATAGGAGATGGGAAGATGTAGAGGACTTAGATTACGGAAGGCAATGAAACTGATAGTTACTCTTCATATGAGTAGTTATTGTAGGTATGCGCTTCATATCTACGTTTGAAATAGAAAATCTTCTTCGCCCATAAACCGAAATAAATCAGATTGTAATGGCAACATATTCTATTCCCAGAGTCCATTTCTATTTCGCGAAATTTATTCGTGACAGTATAATTGATACTATGTATTTGCTAAAAATTAATGTATATTTAATTTTAATATTGGTCTCTACCCTATGAATCGTACAGCAATATTTGATAATAATAGAAAATATTTCAATAAAAAAATTACGAGAGCTGTCATTACAAAAATTGCAATAACAGTTAAATAAATAATGTTAATAGTAAATTGGTCTATGTATGGCCGTTTTTCATGAAACATAAATATTTATGAATGTGCAATATGAAAAAATACTTCTATAGTACTATTGCTTTATGCTGTACAATAACCAGAAGGCATAATTCATTAAATCAAATTAAGGCCAAGAAAAGGCGAAGTTTTGACATCGATCATTGAACTTCTCACTGTTTCCAATTAATCTTAAATACTCCCAATAATCTGTATAATTATCGAGCGTGTATTCCAGCGTTGTATTTAAGCGCAAATGCAACGAAAGCTATTTTCAAATTTCATTCGTGCGCGCTTCTTCGACGCTCCGCATAGTCATGCTTGGAACACTGTTAGCCATCTACGGAGCACCACAACACCCGTGACATGATCGAATTGCATTACTAATGGAGCCTCACTTTCGACGACAACGACAAACATCCCACGCCCGAATGAGTCGCCGGCGCCGGTCCTGCCCTACTCCACCTTCACCGCCACCGACTCCTATTGCCTACAATTCAGTGACTCCAAACAGTTTCAATTAAATAGCTAAGGAAGTTTGCAGACTCCCTATTATGGTCAACTGAACCCGCACCTTCTTTTCCCATGCACTTTGCTAATTTATTAACACAGAAGCTAATCGTGAAGCATCATCATCATCATCATTTGACATCGATTGAAACCTTTGGGCGCGAAAGTCTACCAAAGCGATACATTGACAGCCCTATACCACATGCCATGAGGTTTCTAACAAATGACAGATATTTCATGTATAAACTGTATTGGTTAAGAGTCACTGGCCTATATGTACATAGAACATGCACATTGAACACTGATGATAGGTCCCGGCACGTTTCGACACAATGGTCTTCCACAACGCCATCGTCGTCTGCGTCGTCATCTTCTATCTGCTGAATAGTCTACAGCAAAGCGGTGCACCGACGAGATTTGTAGCGGTTGTGCTCTCAAACTTTATACTTTGTGAAAGATTAAAAATTAGTAAAAAATGGCCATCCTATCCCAGCTTGCCTTGATAGATTCAATCTAAATAATTTTATTGTGAAGCAATACGAATGTCTGTTAATGAATATTCACGTTTTACCATTTATTTACCCCATTACCAATGCGAATTTCGCAACTTGCTTTACCTTGAACATTAGATGTGATTTCTTTCTAAATCTCGTTGACATGTTGAGTTCTTGTGGACGCATCTTCATCGCTGGCCCAGCAGTACTTTGTATGTCGTCTTACATCTTGTCGACACCGCCTGCAATCATTTTCTCCACGCTAGTTACAACGCCTGTTCACCACAACTGGAAGCAGGGACTCTTTGCTCCCTACACGCGTATATGCTACATGTTGATTCTTATTAATACCATGCCATGTCGGTGACAATTCGGGAGCTGGTTCGAAAAAAGTTGATGATACGCTTGAATCAGTTTTAGGGGAGCTATCGCTTCGAGAGTATATTAAAAACCATGTGCAAGGCCATGTTATATAATATTTTCAAATCAATGAGATAAACATCATCAAACGCAGAAGTCATATCAATACGATTGCTGGTTACAATGAAATTCTATTAAATATTCATAATTGAAGTTACAATTTTATTTAAAAATATGGTTTGAACGATATTTGCAAAAATGCTACACTATCACATATTCTAATTAGCACCTGAAGTATCCGAAGATTTTCTCAACTTATTATAACACTGGTAAACGTTTAATATAAGCAGGTCGCGATAATAGGTAAGAAGACTAAGAGGGTCCATCGTTAACAACCCCCGTGCGCTGTAATAATAAAAGGGAGAAATTGTATGATCAATTTTTCGTTCAATTACGTAGTAAAAATTGTGTTAAGAGGGCTGCTTGTTTAACGTGCTCGAGCTATTTATAATCAATCTAAAATTTTATTTTCATCTTAAAAACATTTTTACATATGAAAAGATCGTAAAATTTAAAGTGTATTAAAAAAAATAAACAAAACTTCTTGAAAAGATGTTCTACTATATCGATGTGTCTCCTGACGCAGTTTAAGATGTTGGAAAATGGAAATAAAATACTTTCTTGCGTTTAAAAATTTACCAGATTCTTAGCCCTTCAAGTGGGCCAATATAAAAACAAATAATAATCCAGTTGGTGCATCTTTCTGTCTGTAATGATACAGTGTAAATTTGATGTAATAATGGAAGATATAACGAAACTATACATTTTGACGGAAAAGCGACAAACTGGAGCTCAATATGCAATATGCAACATGCAAATACACGTTCATAAATACACACCGCGATAAATGCATGAGTCTGGTCTTAATTACAAGATATGTCTGACTAATTACCAACGACTGAACGCGCGGAGGACGAAGGACCACCGTGAGGACCAATGCTCTGGATGGAGGGGGGGGGGGGGCGTAAAAACGAGAAACAAATGAAAAATGAACAGCAAAATTTTGTGAGATTATACCAATGGATTTTCATTCCTTTGTAGATCAAATAAAACGTGTCATATGCTAAGTCTGTTGCTATTACGATTTTGGACGACTTCAGGTCTGTGCCATTATAAACTTGATTTACCAGAATACTGAACAACTTCGTAACTAAAATATTCTTTGTGAGTCACAACTCTTTATATACCATATTCCTTTTGATGTAGTAATAGACTTTAATAATCGATCTTATCAAAAAAAAGTTCTCAAATTTTCGAATTTTTATATCCAACCACTCTTCGACCAAATCCTCGAGAGTTAATTCATCGAAATCGTTGTGTTATATCTTTTCCTTGTTTCAAATCTTAAGTCTTCCAAAAAAATTAACAAAAATAAATCAAATAAAACGATGTAAGTAGCTTTAGTTGAATTCTATATTATATATTCTGTATGTCTAATATTTTATTAATAACTTTAGCACAACTTTCAGCCTCACTGGAAATTAACTTTTTCATTTTCTAATACAGTTTAGACAAACTAGAATAAAGCATAGTTAGTTAAAGAGTCCGCAATCCTAAAGATTGGTTGGAAACAGCACGCCATGTCGATCTATCCTGAGCTAATCCCTTTATCTCCCTATAGCTATTCATCTCAACGTCTTCAACTATCTGACTCACATACTCCAATTTAGGCCTACCTACCCCTCTCTTTCCCTCCACTCTACCTTCTATGATCAATTGCATAATCCCCCCATGCCTAAGAATATGCCCTACTAATCTGTCTCTCCTACGCTGTAACACTCTCCAAATACTTCTCTTCTCCCCTACTAACTCTAGTACAGCTTCATTTGTTACTTTATCTTCCCAACCAATCCTCATCATCCTCCTATAACACCACATTTCGAATGCTTGTAATCTACGCTTCTCTTCCTTTCCTATAGTCCACGCCTCACACCCGTACAGTGCTACACTCCAAACATATACCTTCAGTAATCTTTTTCTAATATCCAAGTCAATATTTGATCTTAAAATCTGTTCCTTTTCTACGAATGCCTTCCTACCCTGTGCTATCCTACACTTTATATCTACCTTGCTTCGATTATCTTTTGTGATTCTACCGCCTAAATAACAAAAATCTGACACTTCTTCGATTCTATTATCTCCTATTGAGATCCTCATTTTTCTACTGCATTCCTTTTTGTCACACCTCATCACTTTAGTTTTACCTATATTTATTTTCATGTTAAAATCCCTAGTCAATACTGCCTGCATACCATTCAATACCCTTTCTAAATTCTTTTCGCTTTCTTCCAATATAGCCATATCGTCGGCGAATCTCAGCATATATATTTTCTCTCCCTGTACATTCACACCTACACTATACTCTTCTTTTACTTTGTTTATTGCATCTTCTATATATAGATTAAATAATAACGGTGAGAGTGTACATCCCTGCCGAACTCCCTTCCCTATTTTTGCTACCTCTTCTTCCCCCTCAATTCTAACTAAGGCAGTTTGGTGTTTATATAAATTAAAAATTATTCTCCTATCCTTATAATCTATACCCGTTTCTTTTAAAATTCTAAACATTATGTCCCAATCTACATTATCAAATGCCTTTTCTAAATCTACAAAAGCTATGCAAGTTACCTTTCCTACCCTCTTTCTTTTTTCTACTACCGTTCTTAGTGCTAGAATCGCCTCTCTCGTCCCTCTGTTTTTCCTAAAACCAAACTGATCTTCTCCTAGCCTTTCCTCTACTTTATTTTCTAATCTCCTATAAATAATCTTTAACAATATCTTCGATGCATGTGATAGTAGGCTAATGGTCCTATAGTTCTCACACAAATTAGCTCCTATTTTCTTCGGCATTGTTACTATTCTACTACGCTGAAAATCCTGTGGTACTTCTCCCTTCTCATATATTTTACAAACTAACCTGTATAATCGCTCCTGCATTTTTTCCCCTGCGTGTTTTATTAATTCGGCTGGTATCATATCAATCCCCGCTGCTTTGTTATTCCGTAAATCATTTAATGCTCTATGAAACTCTGACCTAAGTATGCTAGGACCTAAGTCATCCTCATCTATCTGTTCCACACTTTCTAGCTCCTCCATGTCCTGCCTACCTTTATATAAATCTTCAAGATACTCCTTCCATCTTCTAGCTTTTTCCTTATTTTCTGTGAGTTCCTTACCCTGCTTATCACATATAATGTTACCCTTTGGTTTTACTTTAGAAAAATGTTTCTTAATTTTCCTGTAGCCCAAATCTACTTTACCTCTTCTCATATCCTCCTCAATATCCTCACAGTTTCCTTTTATCCACTCTTCTTTCGCTAGCTTGCATTTCCTATTAATTAAGTTCCTTAGTTCCTTATATTTTTTCTGTCCTGCTTCTGTGTTTCCTATTTTAATTTTCCTTCTTGCTTCTATCATTTCAACTATTTCTTCCGTGATCCATTCCCTCCTACCTGCCCTTTTCTTTGTGCCTAATACTTCATTTGCTGCTGTAGTTAACCCATTTCTGATTTCCCTCCATTCGCAATCTATGTCACTCCTAGATGTTCCATTAGCCATGATTTCTACTTTCTGCTTGTACTTTTCACATACATCAGCTAATTTTAACCTATCGACATCTACTATCTACTCATAAAGCATATATACATTTTTCTAATTTGCGTTTCTAATAGAGCTATTAACGAACCCGAATGAGTTCGTTTATAGCGAATTTGAGTTCGCTTATAGCATAGGGCAATTTAGTGTTTCAAAGTTGGTAGCTCTGCTTGCCAGTTATCAAACGTCAAACTACAATAGAAAGCAGCAAATTGTTTGATTTTAATTTTGACCCTGAAATGTACAATTCTACGTCAAACTACAAAAGAAAGCAACAAATAGGTTAATTTAAATTTATTTGACAATTTATTTCAAGTTTCAAATGTGCCAATAGTTACTATCAACAGTCAAAAATTCCCTAAATAAAATAATTTCCATATTTTATTTAAAAAGGGTATAAAAGACGCAAATTAGAAAAAATAGTATAAAAAACTCATTTCATAAGTCATTTATAACACTCGTTCTTTAGAAAACTCGATGCTACGCACCTCGTTTTCTAAACTTGAACTCGTGCAATAAAACCTGCCTTGTGAAACTCGTTCTTTAATATACTATTATAATTGAAAAGCTAACATGACCAATTCTATTTTAATTCTTTTAAGTATTCATAACAGTACGGCATAGATTATGCATATAAAAAAATTCTCGTCTATGGCAAAGGAATTCATAGTTTTGTACACTCTTAATGAAACACGAAATTCATTTTAATATCATATTCGTATTAAATTATGAAAATGGATGGACATTTAAATCAAATACATTAAATATACACGCATAATTAATTTATGTGAACCATTAATTAAAGAACTAAGTATTTAAATAAGTTTAATCTTCTAAATAATGTTACGGTACTCTACACTTTTCTTTATTTGGTCCGCCTTTATTTTCATACGTCGTTTCGTATTGTAAACATCCTCAGTGTATAAACGATTCTGTATATCCAAACCCAACTGTAACAATACAATGTCAATTATGTTTCATGTTGCTTATGCACCCAATCCTCATTCCCTTCTTACAGCACCAAAGCAATGAATACTAACTTATATATAGTTAGTATTCATTGACAAAGGATTAAATACTTATCGTATTATCCAAACTTCACTTTGCTCTTTTCTACGAATGCTATTCTCTTTTGTGCTATCTATCCTATTTTTTACATCTGGTTTGCTTCAGTTACCCATTTTAATTCTACTTTCTGAATACCAACAATTTGATTCTTCGTCTATTTTATTCGAATCTTCATCTTTCATCTACTCACTCTCTTTTTACACCTTATCATTTTCGATATGTTAGTATTTTCATATTGTAATCTCTAATACATATATTTCGATCCTTTTTTAAATTGCTGTACAAAATATTCATATATCGAATTTAATTGTTACTTATTAGTTACTTCCACAAATTCGATAGATAAATCAAATAAATAAATAATTTACCAACACATTAGCGTCTTCAATTTTTTCCATAATTTCATATTCATTTGCATCTTTAATAGGAATAATCATTACTTTCGGTTTAACGCCCGTTTCGAAATGTATTGTGCTGGATTTGAAAAAATTCAGTTGCTGCACTTGTCTACAATATAATACACAATAATTCATCCCTGAATGAGATTGTACTCTCTGCATACCGATTAATATAACACGGACCAACATACAACTCCTTAGAATCGTTATCGGCGGCCAATCCTTCAAGTAGAACGATATCCTCAATCATATCATTCGGTTTTAATATGACGAGATATTTTATATTAGGTACAAAGGCCCTTTCAAGGATTGTCTTCAAATGATCTGATAGTACAGATGTATATGCTGCAGTATTCATTAAGATTTTCGATACCAATTCAATTGTAACGTATTTCCATAGTTGGGACTCAAGTCTGAATAAGTTAAGATACTTTGATATTTATAGCGTGTCGAGGAAATCAATATACTCTGCAAGCTATTGTCCCTTAATCAATATTTACATGCATTTATAAAAAAAAATATTTATAGTCATATTATATCAAATTATCGTACTACAAATTTTATTATTGTCTGAAAACAAAAACGAAAAAACATAATTATCCCATCGCTTTCTTGTTAAAATATTGGATTTTTTCAACCCTGCTAATATTAGAGCGTATATGTAATATTGGCTGCATATCAAATAAGATATGACCTAATAGCCTACCCGAATATAGAATCATTGTATTTTTGTGCAGCGTCTTCCATAACGTCCATGCTTATCATGTACACCTCACTGGGAGCATTGGCAGTGACAGTGCTGCAGTAATATCGTTTTGTTAAATAGCCCAATTCACCAATACTACTACCTGACACAGCATAATCCTGGACCATCATATCAAAGTGATTACTACCCAGAAAGTCGACGACCGGTAATGCTCCGTATTCCCGCAATTCTTGTAGATTATCCACCTGAGATGGGTCATACTTCAAACTCAAAATACCTGCAACAATATACTGATTCTGCGATCATATAATAAACTATTAAAGGGAGCATCGAATATTGAATCGCGTTAGATTATCAATTGTGAACATGTATTCTATTTGCAAATTTTGCTGTAATATAATCAAGGTAGCCCGAATTTGAAAATATTTGATTAATATAGAAAATACCTGTCAAAATGCTTATTACTTCGCAAGTGCTTTTGATCGTTGTTAGAGTTATATAGATGTGAAAAAATAGGCCGCCTCGTGATATGTTAAGCAACAACACTTCGATATAAAATGTAGGATAGCGTATGATAGAAAATCGTTTATAGAAAAATAGCAAATCTGAATTAGATTGAAGATAGAAAGTAGAACAATAAAGTAGTACGTAATTTAAATAGTATATTTTGCTAAAGCTAAAATAGATCTTAAATAAAATCATAATTATTAACCTGTTACTAATACCATGACTCCTTCAAATATAGTATTTCGGTAGGCAATTATTTCATCAGTGTCGAAGATTCTCTTCTCCACACGTCTGAAAAGGTAATCTGTTAATTCATTATCACCAGCCATCCATGGAACGTCCTTGAAAATGTCTTTGGGCAGGCTGCGTTGTACAACTCGCATTCTTCTGGCCACCTTATTTGATTCCTCCCAACTCTTTTGCAATTTCACATTTTCTTGAATATCAATATAACCTATATATTCACCACAAAAAAAAAATGAAAAGCACCTGGAGAGTATTAAATATTTCGATGTTTCATTTTCAGATTTTCATAATTGTGGCATATAAAACTGAATCGTTTGACACTGATTATTTATACATATTGGTTAGATACAGCACATAATGTCAATATTAGTTAGTTAAAGAGTCCGCAATCCTAAAGATTGGTTGGAAACAGCACGCCATGCCGATCTATCCTGAGCTAATCCCTTCATCTCCCTATAGCTATTCATCTCAACGTCTTCAACTATCTGACTCACATACTCCAATCTAGGCCTACCTACCCCTCTCTTTCCCTCCACTCTACCTTCTATGATCAATTGCATAATCCCCCCATTCCTAAGAATATGCCCTACTAATCTGTCTCTCCTACGCTGTAACACTCTCCAAATACTTCTCTTCTCCCCTACTAACTCTAGTACAGCTTCATTTGTTACTTTATCTTCCCAACCAATCCTCATCATCCTCCTATAACACCACATTTCGAATGCTTGTAATCTACGCTTCTCTTCCTTTCCTATAGTCCACACCTCACACCCGTACAGTGCTACACTCCAAACATATACCTTCAGTAATCTTTTCTAATACCCAAGTCAATATTTGATCTTATAATCTGTTCCTTTTCTACGAATGCCTTCCTACCCTGTGCTATCCTACACTTTATATCTACCTTGCTTCGATTATCTTTTGTGATTCTACTGCCTAAATAACAAAAATCTGACACTTCTTCGATTCTATTATCTCCTATTGTGATCCTCATTTTTCTACTGCATTCCTTTTTGTCACACCTCATCACTTTAGTTTTACCTATATTTATTTTCATGTTAAAATCCCTAGTCAATACTGCCTGCATACCATTCAATACCCTTTCTAAATTCTTTTCGCTTTCTTCCAATATAGCTATATCGTCGGCGAATCTCAACATATATATTTTCTCTCCCTGTACATTCACACCTACACTATACTCTTCTTTTACTTTGTTTATTTCATCTTCTATATATAGATTAAATAATAACGGTGAAAGTGTACATCCCTGCCGAACTCCCTTCCCTATTCTTGCTACCTCTTCTTCCCCCTCAATTCTAACTAAGGCAGTTTGGTGTTTATATAAATTAAAAATTATTCTCCTATCCTTATAATCTATACCCGTTTCTTTTAAAATTCTAAACATTATGTCCCAATCTACATTATCAAATGCCTTTTCTAAATCTACAAAAGCTATGCAAGTTACCTTTCCTACCCTCTTTCTTTTTTCTACTACCGTTCTTAGTGCTAGAATCGCCTCCCTCGTCCCTCTGTTTTTCCTAAAACCAAACTGATCTTCTCCTAGCCTTTCCTCTACTTTATTTTCTAATCTCCTATAAATAATCCTATAAATAAATGTCAATATGTCTTCAGCTAACTCCTTTTTTTCTTTATTCATGCTAACCTCACGCATGTCTTTCTAATTGCATTTCCGCTTTTGTTTCATTACTCATTACCCCCACGTCTAACAATATATCGTGTTCTCATATTTTCATACGCTCTAACACTTTTCCGGTGCTTTTCTTTTCATCGTCTAACCGTATCACTTCTTTATTTTGAATTTATCTACCAAACGAAGCCGCAATATTTTCCTATAGTACTTACTATATTTGATAATAGAATTTCAAATAATGTCGTTTGATTTACCTGCAAATTTAAGTTCATTGATAGCTTCAGCGATGGAATTTAAAGTAGTTCTTATTGCTTGTTTGGTTTTAACGGTAATGGACACCCACGATCTCTCCTTTGTAATATGACTTAAATATTTATGAACGCTATCTTTTACCTCCATCAAGTCTTTTAGAGTCTTCATTCGTATATCTTCATCATCAATCATCTTTGGTAATTGCACCTCTATCTCTTCAAATGCCACCAACATACCCTTAATAAAAAGCCGAAATAATAATGTAAATGGAATAGGAAGAACAAAAACGTTTATTGTTACTTTAGCAATATCGAATGCTAGTGCCATTTTGAGATCAATATTTGACTCTAAATAGCGAACAAATTTTGGCTGCAAGCCACGACACAATCGAACGATCCTTATCATTCTTAACAATCGAAAAGCTCGCAATATACGCATAACCAAAGTGTTTGCAAAATCGAATAACTCCATTGTATCCATTACCTGGTCTGCGTAAGAAGCAACAACGATTACGAAGTCTAGTCTATTCCACCATGACCTGTTTTATTAGATAAATATTATAAATTTCTTCTGCAATAAACGCTTATTATCACATTCATGTAGATATTAAACAATTTGGTCTTAGTTTATGTCCCGTTAATTAGGTCTTAGTTAATAATAATAAATCATCAATATTACACCACAATTTATAATTGCACCATAAGATGCTTTTACTTCATCGAAACTTGTACGGCTAAATTCCTTATTGCTTTTACCTGAAATAATTTCTGAAGCCATCCCTTAGTTTCGTTTCAGAAAATCCCATTATTTTCAATATGAATTCTACGAGGAAAATTAAATTCCCTATCGTAAATACCACAAACAGTATTAGATCATACTTGTGCATCCTTTCATTTGATATTATTAGCATAGCTACCGTAGGAATTGAAACAATTAGAATTGTTGTATAAATCACATAATCAAAGTATGAATGCATCACGATATAAAAAGCTACTCTCCTATGATATATTTGAGGTGGATTAAAAGACGATTCTATGTCACTCCACATTTTCATAAGATATTTTGCAAGAAAACGTAAAACAGTCTAAAAAAAGCAATGCTTCACATAATTAGCTGAATGATTTTGATAAATATCGTTGATGATTACCCCCTGCTTGGCCATATTTGATAAAAGTTCCAATTCCGAAGTAGTTTTATTAGTTGAGTATGAGATTAATTCAATTGAACGCAGAAGAATCATTATACCATCTTTAGATAACATACCATTTTCATATTGTTTAATGAAAGATATTTGTTTTGCTTTAATTACTCTTGCGTTTGCTTCCCTGTTACGTAACAAAAAAATATTTTGAATGAGGAAGCGCATATTTTCAATTGTATCTACTTCATCGTGGCATCTCGTTCAGTCTTGGTTAATTCCATTGGAAATTCTCTTTTACAATATGGACAATAATTTAATCGAAATTCGACAAATACATCTTCATATTCATCAATATTCAATTTGTACGGATGTACCACAATAGTTGTGTCTTGAATCGTTTTCCAATCGGCATCAGATAAGTACCTTTAACATCATTGAAAATGTAACGTTAGCCATCAATGAAAATGAAATAAAAATATAAAGGATTGGACCTAGTAATTCGTATTATATAATAAAAATATCTCTAATAGACCTGTTCAATTTTAATGCTGCAATAAAGCTTGTACGTTTATCCATTATGAATCGCAAGCAGTTGTTCATGTTCGTTTTTCTTGTAATAGATATATCGGACAAGCCCATAATTTTAAGTAAATAGGGCAGTGTAGATGCATTTAAAAGCATAGAAAGGATAACTAATGGGACACTTATATTTATTAATATATCTATTGGTTCACGTTCATATATTCTCAGTATTAGTAAAAGATTAACAGAATCTTTAATTCCTGCTGTGGATAATACTATTAGAGATCTTAAGTTGATACCATGTTCCAATCTTCGCATAATTGGCATTGTCATGAAATAAGTAACAAACCGCAATATATTGGAACTCATATAGATTAGGACCATGAAATGACTCGATTGATATGCTCGTTTATCTCGTAAAAACCAAAGTAGGAAGCATGAAACAGTTAAGAACACAAATGAATCGATAAACATGAAGATATGATCCCAAAAAATGGAGATTAGCTTGTCGAGCTCGTGCGAGAACTTATTCTTATCATTTGCTATCATTAATCCCAATATAAATGTGGTCAAGTCACACGACACTGCTGCTTGGGGTGCGATGAGAGCGTAAGATATATACATGTTTGATAAAATTATCATCAAGACATTTACTGATTCCGTTTGAGTTTGTAACAGGATCCATACAACCAGCTTTCCATGTAAAATACCAATGGCTATAGCAGCCAAGAAGTGTCTGCAAGTCATCAATATATAGTACACCATATGCTCCTTGAAGTGATAATCTGACGTCGTGCTTATCAGTACCAAATCAGTTATACTTATTGATATGATCGATTCTATTTTCAGCAAAATTGCTATATACTCGTATTGACCCAAATTTTCCAAATACGATAAAATCACTATTGGCAATGGAATGGATGCTATGAAACCCAGCGAAATTGAATCATAATACTTGATGCCTATCAATCCATACAATATGAATACTAAGATGATCGCCTCCAGTATTGTTCTTATTGAATTCAACAATATACGATATTTGTATCTCAAAATCATTTGCAGATCCATGTTGTACGTAAAGTAAAATATCAATGCAGGCATCAAAATTGTTATCAAATCGCAGGAGTTGATGTATGTAATCATAAAGATAATCTGATAGTAATAAGCGCATAACATCATTATAGGCCAACATACTAACAACAACATCAATTTTATAGGTAAATACCATCCTAGGGTTATTATAACTCTGCGTAGCGTCATAAGCAACAAGGTGAATATCAAAAAAATAAATAAATACTTGGGTCGAAAATCTTCATATAGCAGGTCATCGTAGAGATGGTATTTTTTTACTTCGCCTAACATATTTCGTATTTATTCCATTCCACTTTTAATTAACTGGTTTTGCTTTGGTTTGTTAACTGACGTGAATATTTAAATTAAGTAAATTCACATTGACATTGTGATAATGATATACTAAGTCAAATTTGTAATAAGAAAAGCCCACTCTATCAAAATAGAATTGTAAAATTAACGCATTTATATAACTGCCAGTTAGTTAAACTTTAGTTTAATTTTTAACTGTCGTTTAACCGCAAACTAGATTGTATAAACATCAATTAACAATTGGTTATTTACACTATAGTTTTGAGAGGTTGGCAATAAGAAAATTCCTAGTTCTCGTGGCAAAACACTTAAATCAACAAATAGTGACCGATTCGTGACGTTAACGTTAAAATAATATTTTACATTATTTTACGAGCGATTTATTTTTTAGTAAAGTGTGCATTGTTATAGAATTCTTGTCGAATTCTGTAAGTTTGGCAATATAATTCTGTTATATTTAAATGCGGCCCGACAACCCGGCAACCCGGGCTGCATACAAACTAGCGGCCCGGGTTGCCAATGCAACGTGACGCCACGCTGCTTTTACAGCTAAGAATATATCGTTGTTTTAAGCTATTCTTTAGCGTCCCAACAGAGAAGCCTAGTCTAGTATACAGTAACATTAATATAGAATAGCCAGATAAGACAGTTGCATTGTTCTATGTACAATAGTTACGTTTGTACGATTTTGCCACGTGTTTCTCCAAGAATATATTTAAAATATGAATAGTGTTAGTTTTTTATTGAAAATAGAGTTTTATAGCCTTTCTCTTGAAGACAAAGTAAAAATTAAAGAATTAGGTATATTTTAAGAAATGCGCCCCTCTCGATTGAAATGTCAAAACCCGCCACTGATATAATTCCAACTGCACCTGCTACATAATGTCGACATTCCATATGATGCTATTCTAAAGTCCAACAATTATATTTATATCTTACAGCTATTTCGATCTACCAATCTGTACTTTTTTTCATATACATGTCTATCCAAATGTTCTATTCTATCTTAATTTTAACTCATCGCTAATTATCTTTAGCCGATAATAATACCGTCATAAATTTCAACATCCATGCAACCTGCTGGCACCGTGGTGCCGTGGTATAGCAGTATAGACTGGCACCACGGAGGTTGTGGGTTCGAATCCCACTCCGGTCAGGAGGGATATGTTCTTGAGGAGAATCCCCTCCGGACCATGGATATGCTTACTGTGTATGTCAAATGCAAAGTCTTTGTCCCTAAGTGTCACCGCTCAGCTGTTCTCAAAAATTTATAAAAAGTGTATGAGCTGGCCATATTGATTACGGCAACGTAAGGCCATAAGGAGAACCCGCAGCGCCCAACCTTAAAAAAAATACTTTTGAACATACATAAAAAAAAAAAATAATAATAAGTCATTCTTATGATTCTGATTATTTTGGCATTGCTTTACCAAACGAGCGCCAGTACGAAATATTGTTTATTTTTAACACATGCTTACAACTGATGTATAGTACTTGAAAAATGGGAAAAAATAAAGAATAATATGTTGTATCAAATATATAATTTGTTACGACCTTAACTACTGAAGATGTGAGCATAGATTTCGAAATGCGCATCTAGCTACTTAATGCTTTAAGTTACGGTATTTGGGTGATATTCTATTGCATGAACTATAAAATATTGCTTTTAAATAAAATTTTAATTAGGTGTATTATTACGTCGCCATATTTATCGCATCTTCTTGTATATACTCGAAAAAATAACGTACTTTATTGTGAGACTTTAATATCATTATTGGTGTTCGGAGCTTGCACAATTACCTTATAATTGTTATTTCGCCCTTCGATTCCTTTCAGTTGGCGGAGTAACTTTGATGTATTATAAGTGCGATGCCGTCTTCAATTTCAGGTTCAGACCGACCCCGAGCTTCTACTAGCTGGAAAACCTGGCGATCGATCGCTTAGAGGTGAGAAGGACGATGATGGCGAAGGCAGCGGCAATGTCAAAGTGACATAGATCCCTTCAGCCATACACAAACATCCGTTATCACTGTCTCTAATTCGGTCGAAAAGAAACGTGAGTTTAACTGTAAACTAGATCTAGATTTATTTGCGCTTCGTAACATTCTTCTCATTCCATTTGCGATTTATTTACGACTGTAGTTGTCGATGAAATAGAATCAAAGTATTCGTATTCGATATTTCATATTACGACGAAACGAATTTTACATGAACACTAAAACGAATTAATTCATTTTAAATTACATTTCGTTATAAACGGAAAATAATGTCAAGTGCTTCGTTAAAATCACAGTATTTAGTTCATTATTTTTTAAATATTTCTTCACTATGTACGAGGTTAGTTATTTACTTCTTTGATATTATCAAATAACCCAAATCGTATAAAAAGATATTTCCTCTTTAAGCCAATTTCTTTTTAATATATGTTTTTTAAATAATATAACCGCAATAAGTATATTGTTACATTGATAGATTTAATTTGAATATTTCAATATCTGATCATTCAGAATCTTTGATTCTTTATGCAATGTACTTCTTATATTGACAAGCAGTTTTTCACAATTTATGGAATTTTCTGATAATAAATTTCGACGGCATTGAAGTTCTTTTTCTTTAAACTATTAATCGAATTTTTATATTCACTACCCTTTAATCCGTAAGTTAGTCAACTCAAAAATTAATCTAATACTTAATTATCCATATACCACCAATTCTATGTTTATTGCTCTAAGTATGGTAAAAGATATTTTTGAAGCATCAACTATAAAATTGCTTTATTCTAGTATTTTAGAAACATTCTAATTTATAATACCACGTCGTTGTTTCAAATCTGTATTATGAAACTTACAAGTTTCATCCTAACTTTAATCACATATTACTCTCAATGAAGTCACTAACCCTGATTTAGTTCGATCTCAAATTCGTGTAATATTACGTTTCAAATTATAACATTTCAATATAGCCCAATCAATTTACTATTAGGCTGTTAATCATTTCTCTTTGTTCCTCCTTCGGTTAAAGCGTCCTTACTTCTCGCCTGTAGCTCTACCTGCCGTAACTATATAGGGTATCAATAAACAACCCTGTCATCGGGTTATACCTTATACCACTCTATATAGACGCTTTCCTCTTCAGCCAGCTTCCTGAACCATCAAAAGGGTGATTCAACAAACGTTAATTATTTGACAAAAATATTATAGGTTATAGATTTTGCCGTTATGATGTGATATATTCCATATTAGGGATGAGAAATAAAAATACAATGTTTTATATCACAATTAATAACGAGGATTTAATCGACTATAGTTTCGCTTATTAAGCATTATCAAGAAATTGACAACGAATTACAGAAAACACATTTATATATAAACAATCTATCTACAGATAATATCGAATAATGGGGAGGAGATTTGATCTAAAAAGAGATTTACGTGGTAAACTCGTAACTTTCCTTAAATCTATAAAAAAAACTGTGGAATGAAAAATGTTGGCGCCAATAAAGTTATAATTTAATAGAGAGTTTTGGTGATACGAAGCCTTTTTGACAGCAGCGAAAGACCGAACAACATATTGTCCATGTGTGTTTGTCATAATTCGGGCGGCTCTGTAATGTAATCATATAATATCATATTAAATCCGTGTCTTAAGCCCAGATAAGTAGATGGAGATGCTGTTTCTGTCCTCTGTGACATTGTAGTTCTGGAACTGTAGGACAATACTTGCGTGAGCTTCTATGTAATTTAGTGGCGGTTTCTTTGGAGGCCGCACGGCCGCGCGCCCCTCCTGAACATTGAGCGCATCACCGTAGATATATAATTGTATTGCGATATTTTATCTCGGCATTATTTTTCCTAAAAGATAAACCTTGCGTGGCGATAGCACTGAACACAACACGGTGTGGCGGCGAGCAAGGATGAGTTAAATGCATATGCACTCATCTTATCTGTTGCAAGCGGTAGAGTGAAAGCGACCGTATCATCTGTTTTTTTGGTTCACGTACCGTATGAGTCGCAAACAAACTAGCGGCCCGGGTTGCCAATGCAACGTGACGTCGCGCTGCTTCTACAGCTAAGAATATATCGTTGTTTTAAGCTATTCTTTAGCGTCCCAACAGAGAAGCCTAGTCTAGTATATACGAAAATTGATATAGAATAGCCAGATAAGACAGTTGCGCATTGTTCTGTGTAGTTACGCATGTACGATTTTCTCGTGTTCTCCAAGAATATATTTAATAAATGAATAGTGTTAGTTCTTTATTGAAAATAGAGTTTTGTAGACTCTCTCTTGAAGACAAAGTTTAGACACATTTGAGATACATTTATATATAAATAATCTATCTACAGATAATATTGAATAATGGGGAGGAGATTTGATCTAATTGGTCATTAGGTAAATTATAATTAGCGTATTTGGAGTGTTTGTGAATTTCTAATGATTCAAGCAAATTTAATTTATGACTTTTTGAACGAACATGTGTTAAATTATAGGAAAATTATGGTGAGATTCTAAAATATGGTGAGCAGAGCTCGAATTCGTTTTTTTTTTTTATTTATAACTATTAACATGTTCATTAAATCGAATTTTCAAGTTTGGCCAATATATATTGCATTGCTATCTCGACAATTAATCTTTATATACTCCACTTCGGTTACATTTATCTGTTTTATCTTTATGGTTGAATAACAGATTGGGTAGGGTGTGTAAGATGTTCGTTCTGTAAGACATAAATCGTGGTTAGATAAAGTGTTAGCAATTTTATGTGTGGTCGGTGGAGAAAAAGTAAAGGAAACATATTTAGTAGTGTTAGTGTAGGATAAATAGAGTTCAAAAATCATTTGCTTACGCTTTCTATGGACAAGATTAGAAATGGATGTTTTTTTGAAAACCATTCAACCATCAAGCAATCTCAAGAATATTTAAAATCTCTGGGTTCAAATGTTTAATACTTAGAGGCTCTAAGAATCAAGGATTTGTAAGCTGCAAGTTTATGTTTCAAAGGATGTGAAGAGTTGGTTGGAATTGTTATATGTGACAAAGTAGGTTTTCTATAAATGTTCAAATTAAATTGGGAATTCTGTCTATTTATGCGATTAAATCAAGAAAGTTTATAAAGTGATCGGTTTCAGTTTCTAAAGTGAATTTAATATTATTATTTTGTTGGTTCAAAAATGATAAAAATGAATCTAGTTGTCTAGCTAAAAAATATTATAATTTTTATAAAATTATCGTAGTATTATTTTACAAATTATATAAAAATTTATACTACATAAATATGTCTTCTAAATAAACCTTCTAGTTTTAGTCGTCATCATCCGAACGTTAATTATCATTTATCTCTTTACAACTAACAGTCCTAGTTACAAGGAATATTCTATTAAGGAACAAAAATATTATAAGTAAAAATATTATACAATAACCTCAACGTTGGTACAGATTTGGTAATACTTGTAATATATACGGTCACAGATTGTCTAAAAAGATCTAACGTAATCACACAGCCGCTAAAATAGGATTATCTGCAAATTAAATGTTACCCAATATACACATTTATTCTTGTTTCTCTTATGTACTTATCTTCTTAAATATTATATAGCAAATCAGACAATATATATTCGTATACTTGTTTATATAGTCTTAAACCCGAACGTTTCAAGAACAAAAACAAGGTTGAATGCATGAACATACAATATATTACACGATTCACTGTGTATATATCCCCGATCAATCAATAAACTGGTAGTGATTGCCGCAGCAACAACAAGAGGTATTAATAATATGTGACAGCGTTTAATGAAACTTGAGTTATTGGTTTCGTGGCTGCGACACGGCAGTGGAAAAAGGGGCTCCGTAAAATATCGGCACATGGCAAATAGGACGTCAGCAGTGCAGTAATCTTGGGATGGAGTTAAACGTTCCTCTACCGCTCAAACGGACCGCTTTGCGAACGGCGCCAAAGGTTTCGTTTGTGCAGACCTTCAGGGTTCTCTCACCCTTGCACGGTGGACGTGCCTCGGTTATATATCAAGGGTGCTGTGTAATTGTGAGATTATTTACTTGGTGCCAATTTGACCAGGTATAATGAGCGATGTAATAAACAATGCAGCACTAAGGATGCTACAGGGTGTGGGTTAAATAGTTAACCTCCATTTATTGGTGAATAAAACAAACGAATCATACGAACGAATGATCCTCGTTATGTCCATCTGATTAAAATGTTGGAGCTTAAAATCCAATTTAAAGAAATCTACTTAAACCACTGTTCCTGCAACCCCTAAATCTGGCTTGGATTTTATTTTACAAATCATTTTATTTGTTAGTTTCGTTAATTATTAATTTATATTGTTTAAACATGTATAGGTCGTGACAGAGGTATTTTATTTAGTTTTTATCTTGTGCTACTGAATATGGGGGTATGGTCTTCGAAGTGCGCATAGAATATTATATACTATTATTTAATACCGCAGTGATAATTTTTTTTTATGTATTTGTAGTTTATGTTGTAAGTTGATCGAAGTTTAAAATATTAAAAACTGTTGAAATATTCCGTAATTAAGAATAGAAACTAATTGATATGAGATTACTTAAAAAATTAGATGGAAAACCAAGCGATATGAATTTGTTGTGCAGTTAGCAAGAATAGATTGCGATATTTCCATTTACAACGTTTTTCATTTAATTCTAAGGTTACATTATTCTTTGCCGTGCAAACTGAACCAGAAATGATAACATGAAATAAAGCGTTCGTTAATGTATTTACTTTATGTCGCAATCAATCGTCAAAGCCGATTTGACTGGACTCCAGGGCCGATTCGAAAAATTCTGACAATCTTTGCAAAATTACGTCCGCCATAAATGATACGAATTATTTTAATATTAATATTTGGACATCTAGTTTTAGATAATTTGAACACAATTCTTTAGTAATCGTAAAACTATCTATCTATGATAATATTGTCTTGAAAAAATATACAATACCGAACTTATTACGTAATTCATATAAAATTGATTATGAGTAAATTTTCTCGAATTTATTGATTTTACTTTTTTTTTTATTCATATTAACTTCTTGTACATTCCAGTCATATTCAAAGAATTATGCGAGACTGTATTTCTTATATTTAAAAATTCTAAATTTTCGCGAATCGGCTCTGTTTCATTTATAAATGAGAAATAAGACAAATAAAAATTGTAACGACGAATTTATCAAACTTTGAATAATTCAATTATTGTAATCAATTCGTGGAAATGAAAATATGATAAGTTTAAAGTAACATATGATACTTCTAATAGTCTTGCTAATTTTCTAGGAAATCCCAATTAAAAGATTAAAATGATTTCAATAAAAAAATCGAGTATTTACGAAATATCTTGTTCTAGTTGTCCTAAAGTATATATAGAGGACAAACACGTAGACCAATTGAAACTAGATTTATGGAGCAGCTAGCTCATTTCAGATTAAATAGAAAAGATAAAAGTGCTGTAGCCGAGCATATGTTTGACTAACTCAGGTCATCCCATCATCAAATTAGTTCACTTAAATTACTTAAAAGTGTTTCGAATTATTCCGAGTTAAATGCTTATGAAGGTATAATGCTTATTTATTTATTTTTGGTTATTTTAGATAATGGAAGGAGTATCTTGAAGATTTATATAAAGGTAGGCAGGACATGGAGGAGCTAGAAAATGTGGAACAGATAGATGAGGATGACTTAGGTCCTAGCATACTTAGGTCAGAGTTTCATAGAGCATTAAATGATTTACGGAATAACAAAGCAGCGGGGATTGATATGATACCAGCCGAATTAATAAAACACGCAGGGGAAAAAATGCAGGAGCGATTATACAGGTTAGTTTGTAAAATATATGAGAAGGGAGAAGTACCACAGGATTTTCAGCGTAGTAGAATAGTAACAATGCCGAAGAAAATAGGAGCTAATTTGTGTGAGAACTATAGGACCATTAGCCTACTATCACATGCATCGAAGATATTGTTAAAGATTATTTATAGGAGATTAGAAAATAAAGTAGAGGAAAGGCTAGGAGAAGATCAGTTTGGTTTTAGGAAAAACAGAGGGACGAGGGAGGCGATTCTAGCACTAAGAACGGTAGTAGAAAAAAGAAATAGGGTAGGAAAGGTAACTTGCATAGCTTTTGTAGACTTAGAAAAGGCATTTGACAATGTAGATTGGGACATAATGTTTAGAATTTTAAAAGAAACGGGTATAGATTATAAGGATAGGAGAATAATTTTTAATTTATATAAACACCAAACTGCCTTAGTTAGAATTGAGGGGGAAGAAGAGGTAGCAAAAATAGGGAAGGGAGTTCGGCAGGGATGTACACTCTCACCGTTATTATTTAATCTATATATAGAAGATGCAATAAACAAAGTAAAAGAAGAGTATAGTGTAGGTGTGAATGTACAGGGAGAGAAAATATATATGCTGAGATTCGCCGACGATATAGCTATATTGGAAGAAAGCGAAAAGAAATTAGAAAGGGTATTGAATGGTATGCAGGCAGTATTGACTAGGGATTTTAACATGAAAATAAATATAGGTAAAACTAAAGTGATGAGGTGTGACAAAAAGGAATGCAGTAGAAAAATGAGGATCACAATAGGAGATAATAGAATCGAAGAAGTGTCAGATTTTTGTTATTTAGGCAGTAGAATCACAAAAGATAATCGAAGCAAGGTAGATATAAAATGTAGGATAGCACAGGGTAGGAAGGCATTCGTAGAAAAAGAACAGATTTAAAGATCAAATATTGACTTGGGTATTAGAAAAAGATTACTGAAGGTATATGTTTGGAGTGTAGCACTGTACGGGTGTGAGGCGTGGACTATAGGAAAGGAAGAGAAGCGTAGATTAGAAGCACTTGAAATGTGGTGTTATAGGAGGATGATGAGGATTGGTTGGGAAGATAAAGTAACAAATGAAGCTGTACTAGAGTTAGTAGGGGAGAAGAGAAGTATTTGGAGAGTGTTACAACGTAGGAGAGACAGATTAGTAGGGCATATTCTTAGGCATGGGGGGATTATGCAATTGATCATAGAAGGTAGAGTGGAGGGAAAGAGAGGGGTAGGTAGGCCTAGATTGGAGTATGTGAGTCAGATAGTTGAAGACGTTGAGATGAATAGCTATAGGGAGATGAAGGGATTAGCTCAGGATAGATCGGCATGGCGTGCTGTTTCCAACCAATCTTTAGGATTGCGGACTCTTTAACTATTTTAGATTTCACAAATTCGTTAATTGTTAATTTGTATTGTTTTAAAAGATTTATATGCCATTTTTTAAATACTTCTGTCATGTTGACTTATTTATTTAATAGTATATCAATCACGATTCGCGACAGAGGTATTTTATATAGTTTTATCTTGTGCTACTGAAGATGGGGGCATAGCCTTCGAAATGCGCATCTAGCTACTTATTCTTGTTTGTGTGCTATTCTAGCTTAATACTATATAGTGTTCCTTTAAAGTAATATATTTAATAACTGCTGATGTATCTGCATCATTTGAGTACGGTATAGTTCAGGGATGACCAACAGAAATTTCATTCTGAAACGGAAAAATCAAACACGAATGCAAGGTGTAAACTGCTATAATATTAATTGTTCTTTTCCCGCTTTTGTCACCAATGCAATACTATTTTAACTGGACAAAAAAACTTGATAAACTCCAAGTCCATTGAACTGCTATCAACTATTAAATTGATCACTAGTCATTGAAAACAAATTATAGTTTTACTCGTGTTTGGGCGAAAATGCCAAAGAACAATAGTTTGGCCACGCCTAATTCAGTAGAATATACATTGTACACCATATTACGGAAAGTTTAAATCGCATTATAATTTATTAAGCCCTCGGCAGATATATTTATACATTTATAAGTAGTAGAGTAAACCAACAAAACAGCATGCTCTATATGTGAACAATATATAGCTGAGGTATTCTACTCGTTGGTTATGGTGGTAAAGAGCAGCTGGCTGTTCCAGTTAATGCAAATTGACGCAAATACTCCCAGAGTTTGTGAGATGATTTGCATTCACTTCTTCCGGTATATTCCTTCAAATAACATCATTACATTATTTAGTTTTGATCACCATTCATAAAATGATTTCGGTATGTCGAAATATTCATAATACAGATATTTAGAATGTCAAATTTGAGGAGTCAATTCTTCCTTCAATTTTATTTTTTATTATTTTATTTACTATAGTACGATTTGGTGTAGAGGCGTTTATATAATTTGCATTAACGTTATCCTATATTGTATTTTTTATTTAATAATTTAGTTAGTTAAAGAGTCCGCAATCCTAAAGATTGGTTGGAAACAGCACGCCATGCCGATCTATCCTGAGCTAATCCCTTCATCTCCCTATAGCTATTCATCTCAACGTCTTCTACTATCTGACTCACATACTCCAATCTAGGCCTACCTACCCCTCTCTTTCCCTCCACTCTACCTTCTATGATCAATTGCATAATCCCCCCATGCCTAAGAATATGCCCTACTAACCTGTCTCTCCTACGCTGTAACACTCTCCAAATACTTCTCTTCTCCCCTACTAACTCTAGTACAGTTTCATTTGTTACTTTATCTTCCCAACCAATCCTCATCATCCTCCTATAACACCACATTTCGAATACTTGTAATCTACGCTTCTCTTCCTTTCCTATAGTCCACGCCTCACACCCGTACAGTGCTACACTCCAAACATATACCTTCAGTAATCTTTTTCTAATACCCAAGTCAATATTTGATCTTAAAATCTGTTCCTTTTCTACGAATGCCTTCCTACCCTGTGCTATCCTACACTTTATATCTACCTTGCTTCGATTATCTTTTGTGATTCTACTGCCTAAATAACAAAAATCTGACACTTCTTCGATTCTATTATCTCCTATTGTGATCCTCATTTTTCTACTGCATTCCTTTTTGTCACACCTCATCACTTTAGTTTTACCTATATTTATTTTCATGTTAAAATCCCTAGTCAATACTGCCTTCATACCATTCAATACCCTTTCTAAATTCTTTTCGCTTTCTTCCAATATAGCTATATCGTCGGCGAATCTCAACATATATATTTTCTCTCCCTGTACATTCACACCTACACTATACTCTTCTTTTACTTTGTTTATTGCATCTTCTATATATAGATTAAATAATAACGGTGAAAGTGTACATCCCTGCCGAACTCCCTTCCCTATTTTTGCTACCTCTTCTTCCCCCTCAATTCTAACTAAGGCAGTTTGGTGTTTATATAAATTAAAAATTATTCTCCTATCCTTATAATCTATACCCGTTTCTTTTAAAATTCTAAACATTATGTCCCAATCTACATTATCAAATGCCTTTTCTAAATCTACAAAAGCTATGCAAGTTACCTTTCCTACCCTCTTTCTTTTTTCTACTACCGTTCTTAGTGCTAGAATCGCCTCCCTCGTCCCTCTGTTTTTCCTAAAACCAAACTCATCTTCTCCTAGCCTTTCCTCTACTTTATTTTCTAATCTCCTATAAATAATCTTTAGCAATATCTTCGTTGCATGTGATAGTAGACTAATGGTCCTATAGTTCTCACACAAATTAGCTCCTATTTTCTTCGGCATTGTTACTATTCTACTACGCTGAAAATCCTGTGGTACTTCTCCCTTCTCATATATTTTACAAACTAACCTGTATAATCGCTCCTGCATTTTTCCCCCTGCGTGTTTTATTAATTCGGCTGGTATCATATCAATCCCCGCTGCTTTGTTATTCCGTAAATCATTTAATGCTCTATGAAACTCCGACCTAAGTATGCTAGGACCTAAGTCATCCTCATCTATCTGTTCCACACTTTCTAGCTCCTCCATGTCCTGCCTACCTTTATATAAATCTTCAAGATACTCCTTCCATCTTCTAGCTTTTTCCTTATTTTCTGTGAGTTCCTTACCCTGCTTATCACATATAATGTAACCCTTTGGTTTTACTTTAGAAAAATGTGACTTAATTTTCCTGTAGCCCAAATCTACTTTACCTCTTCTCATATCCTCCTCAATATCCTCACAATTTCCTTTTATCCACTCTTCTTTCGCTAGCTTGCATTTCCTATTAATTAAGTTCCTTAGTTCCTTATATTTTTTCTGTTCCTTTAATAATTTAAAAAGCATTTTTTTAATTTACGACCCCTTTACACAGGTCATGGAGAAATTATATTAGAAATAATAAACTTTTTTTTTAATGATTCATCTCACCTGCAATATTTTGTCCAATCGATTTATAATCATATATTTGCATCCACGAATAATAAAATGACTATACGATTAATAAAAAATAATAAATATGTTTTTAAAGAATGATTTATAAAATTTCTAGATAGGTACGCACAATATAATAATTCCTATCCATTTGAAATCATTTATTTCGGGTGCGTTCATTTAATTGAAAGAGGATATTTGTCCGCATTTACTTTTTCAATCAAAATTGATATATGGCGAAATATCGGTGTATTGTAGAAAAATACCAATGAAAGATAATATTTCCACTCGACCCAATACGGAAATGTGGCTTGTCCTTGCACAAAAGGTGTAGTCAGTCCATGAATCCTGTGAAATGTGAAAGCAAACCATTTTTCAAGCGAGGAATTTTATTTTCCTTTATACATCGCGATTGGAAGCAGTATCTTAATTGATTGTGCTACTGCAAAATCACCCTTATATAAATTATAGCGTTTGGTATTAATATTTTGCAATGATTTTTATACTAGCATTTATATCAACTGTCGAGCATTTTCCACTACTTTCTTTTTAATAATAAAAAACGGTTATTTCTTCTCAGCAGTTATATACATATATATATATATATATATATATATAACGCGGTGTTACGAAATACTTATTAGGTTTTTTTTTTCTTCACCAGTAATGGGAAAATCTGAAAGCTCAATAAAGTCAATATAAGGACGTTAAATGCCTCGGGAAAAATGAAACGGAATATGCCATCAATTACATATTTTTCAAGCACTACCAGTGTCAGTTAAAGAATTGGAGTTTAATAATACGTTCCTGGATATATATATATCCAATACTGTTGCCTTGAACAAAGAGTATTTCGTTGCTATTATTTAGTGAAAGCGTAGATTTCATTAAAGGAATAAATATATTTTAAAATTTATCATGTTAAATTATAGTATAAAATATCACCCAAATACCGTAACTTAAAGCATTAAGTAGCTATATTGAAGGCGCATTTCGAAGGCTATGCCCCCATCTTTAGTAGCATAAGATAAAAATAATACTAGATTAAATATATATTTAATGTAAATAAGCAAATATTTTCTAGGATGTTGGAATTGGTAAATATTCGAATTTAATTTCATTACAGCGTAATTCTATTTAGACTAGCTTTTGCGTACAAATCTTGTACGTTGGCTGTCATACATTTTTCCAATAACATGTGTTTGTTATATAATAAGACTAGTAAAATACAAAAAGATAAAATTAGCTAACACTTTTATCATGACCAGTTTGAAGCTTTACTTTACTAGGGCCAAAACGGGAATGGTAAATTCCTATAAATATGGGGTCAGGTAGAAGAAACCAAAAATGTGTATGGTCAAATTCCTACAAAACGCCTGTTGTCCATCTCCTTCCTCTTGCACGAAGCACTTATTTCTTGCACATGTAACTTTGTTTCCTCATGGGGTGATCATGCAATCAAATGCAGGCTTCTGGGTCCACTGGGTCATAGTTAATTGGGTAATTGTCACGATCATTAAATATATGGGAACCTATATCTATGTCTTCTTCTTCAATGTTTGATTTCAATTGGAAATATTTCTTTTGAATATCAGTAACGAGGGATTGAGGAACTTATTTTCTTGGAGACCGAACATTTATAGGAATTTACATATACCTTTGTAGGAATTTGACCATCATTAAGTCGACTACCTGAAAATTATCGGAATATGTATACACCCGGCCAAAAAGTGTTTTGTAGTAAATATCCCTAAGAGCCTTTTGAATTGCTTGATTTTTTTTTTAAATGGCAACCGCAACATCATAATAATGTAGTTACAAAACAGAGTGAATAAATAAATTAAGATACAATAATGGGATATTTTTTCATGGAAGCCTTGAAGACAATCGTTTTTACTTGTGGTCAAACTAATGCTTTTATATAAAGCATCTTTATGTTTCAAGTAAATTTTAAAGCGGAGTAAACAGTTCGACGTAGTTAACCATTTGTGTAATATTTGTTTGGACACGGCATGTGTTAAAGATAATGCTTTAGAGCGTCTAATGAAGCAGTCGTGACCGCAGCGCGCCTTGTTGGCCCCCTTTTTTGCCACCCTGTCGTCCTTTCCCATTCCTATGATGGGGCTAGTATTAGACAAAACCATACAATTCTGAAACCTTTGCGAGGCTGGGAAAAACTATTCTCTCATCTGCACATACCACTAAGTTATACATAATGACGAACAATCGAATCGTCTAACGAAATATTAAGTGGTTTAATTGTTTAACAGAATTATATCTGTGCAGGAAAGCGCGTGTGCGTGGTGCGAACTTGTTAAAAAAATGTAGACAAGGATTGTACAAGGTAACTTGAATATTGAAGATTGAAACATTTGTAAATTTACATTTTTTAATTACGTTAAAAATTCGGACAAAAATATTAGGAACATATGAAAATATGAAACGTAAAAAAGGAAGAAAAATGTAGTATAAAAGCATTTAAAATGTAATGTTTCATCAGAAGGTTGTGAGAAAAGGGTGGGTATATATTAAAAAATTAACACGTGCTAGAGTTACTTGAGAAATAAAAAAGCATTTGCATATAAAATAATTAGCACTACTAAATAATTGAATAATATAATTTTTATCCATAAATTTAAAAAATGGGCTAAGCTATACGGTTTCATAAGATTTCTTATGAAATTACAAAGAAATACCAATATCGTATAATAATTTCAAATGTCGAGTTTTTAATTTTTCCCTTTAAATTAGATAAGAATGTCTTTATATCATCCGATTACCAAAATTTCTTATAAAAATAGAAATTTTCATAAAACTATAATTTATGTCAAATCTTTATCAATATTCTATCGTCATAAAATATAATGTGAGATTAGAGGAGATAACAGTTTATTAAAATCTATCTTAAAATAATTAAAACAATTAGAAATATATAATACTTCATCTAAATCAAAGATTTTAAATACTACGTTGGATAATACATAAAATATGTTGCTTATGTTAAATACATTTGAAATATTTCCAGGTTGTTTATAAAAAACGTCAAAATTATATATTAGAAAATGATTATATTTAGTTAGTTAAAGAGTCCGCAATCCTAAAGATTGGTTGGAAACAGCACGCCATGCCGATCTATCCTGAGCTAATCCCTTCATCTCCCTATAGCTATTCATCTCAACGTCTTCAACTATCTGACTCACATACTCCAATCTAGGCCTACCTACCCCTCTCTTTCCCTCCACTCTACCTTCTATGATCAATTGCATAATCCCCCCATGCCTAAGAATATGCCCTACTAATCTGTCTCTCCTACGCTGTAACACTCTCCAAATACTTCTCTTCTCCCCTACTAACTCTAGTACAGCTTCATTTGTTACTTTATCTTCCCAACCAATCCTCATCATCCTCCTATAACACCACATTTCGAATGCTTGTAATTTACGTTTCTCTTCCTTTCCTATAGTCCACGCCTCACACCCGTACAGTGCTACACTCCAAACATATACCTTCAGTAATCTTTTTCTAATACCCAAGTCAATATTTGATCTTTAAATCTGTTCCTTTTCTACGAATGCCTTCCTACCCTGTGCTATCCTACACTTTATATCTACCTTGCTTCGATTATCTTTTGTGATTCAACTGCCTAGATAACAAAAATCTGACACTTCTTCGATTCTATTATCTCCTATTGTGATCCTCATTTTTCTACTGCATTCCTTTTTGTCACACCTCATCACTTTAGTTTTACCTATATTTATTTTCATGTTAAAATCCCTAGTCAATACTTCCTGCATACCATTCAATACCCTTTCTAAATTCTTTTCGCTTTCTTCCAATATAGCTATATCGTCGGCGAATCTCAACATATATATTTTCTCTCCCTGTACATTCACACCTACACTATACTCTTCTTTTACTTTGTTTATTGCATCTTCTATATATAGATTAAATAATAACGGTGAAAGTGTACATCCCTGCCGAACTCCCTTCCCTATTTTTGCTACCTCTTCTTCCCCCTCAATTCTAACTAAGGCAGTTTGGTGTTTATATAAATTAAAAATTATTCTCCTATCCTTATAATCTATACCCGTTTCTTTTAAAATTCTAAACATTATGTCCCAATCTACATTATCAAATGCCTTTTCTAAATCTACAAAAGCTATGCAAGTTACCTTTCCTACCATCATTCTTTTTTCTACTACTGTTCTTAGTGCTAAAATCGCCTCCCTCGTCCCTCTGTTTTTCCTAAAACCAAACTGATCTTCTCCTAGCCTTTCCTCTACTTTATTTTCTAATCTCCTATAAATAATCTTTAGCAATATCTTCGATGCATGTGATAGTAGACTAATGGTCCTATAGTTCTCACACAAATTAGCTCCTATTTTCTTCGGCATTGTTACTATTCTACTACGCTGAAAATCCTGTGGTACTTCTCCCTTCTCATATTTATAAAATGCATTTTCTATGAGTTTTATTTTTATGTTTTCACATTAAATTGTTTTTTAATCATAGTTCTTATGTGGCAAAATTTAGATATGCCTAGCATAAATAAGAACAAAACTTTCTGATGATTTGATCTTCAAATATCGATTGATTGTTCATAAATGGTATTTTCTGGTTATATTAACGCATTTATTGCATTCGCTTTTGATTGATTATATATATATATATATATATATATATATATATATATATATATATAGAACGCAGCATAATATAACAAAATGATATTCTTTGCTTGTTACAATTTGCACCCCACATAAGTAGGGGTGCAAAAAAATAAACTTTATACGGGAACGAACATTGATTCTAAATACATAAGCGCAACTCAGAACTGCAGCAGTATTGGCAGACTTGCGAAAATCGATGGGAAAGTAATTTTCAAGTCGAAATTATTTTTATAAAAGTATTAGGAGCGTGCACAGAACATTTAACACATCGAATCGCTATATGTTGGTGTGCGGCGATGCGTAGAAGGACTTTGTGCTGCATTGGGGTATAGAAGCGGGTAACTAGCGGAAACGGAAACGAGTTTAGGGTTTTAACAGAATCATACCGGGTGTACCAGGGGTGTGTTGTATGCGTGTCCATCGGTTGTATGAAGGCGAATAATCAGTAATGTTGCTTTCCGCCATTGTCATTTACTTCACGGTAGACCTTGCACAAGAAGCGTAATCATTGATAATAAAGGGCAAAATTGAATTTCGATCAAAGTTTAAAATCGATATGTCCGATGCTATATAATAGCTTTATTCCAATAGCTAACGGTTATTGTCAGTTTTAACAATTGCATCCATTTTTGATTTCGTCGAAATTGCGTCTATCTACATTTTCAAATAATTTAAAATATGACTATCTAAAAACATACTTTATAATGATGTATATAAATTTAAGAAGTAAATTAAATCGTTGACTTTAATAACAAAAACATGACTTTATGTTGTATATTTTTAATTCCAAAAATAATCGAAAGTGTAAATTCTAAAGCATTCAAATGATAACTTATAATTTTGATCAATTGATCCTTTTGAATAATTCTTATATGTTGGTGATTACACAATATTTTTGAAAAATTCGTTTTCTTATCAAATAATATACCATACACAAATATACGTTTGTTTTGGTGCCGTTTTATCTGTAGTATACATCCCAAAAGTAAATAAATTTATGTGCCACAATCACTAATAAAAGTAACAAGAATCTAACTTGTTGCAATTACATTTATTTTATAAATACCGAATATAAGATTTAATAAAACGGTTTTGCGTCATTCTTAATTTCACTCTTCTTCTAGAATCTACACAATTTCTAGAAACTCTTCTTAGTTAACTCACAGAAGACCGATCCGATTTAAATCGCAATCAATTGATAGTCTGGGACACTCGGTATATGATTGGTCGTATACGTTGTGGAAAATGGTAGCGTGTGGACAAATGTGCAGTGCTTTTTCAACTCGTAATTAGGTTTACCTTGTACAGAAGCCGTGATTTATCTCAATATATCAGAGGTTGCAGACAATATATAGATAAACCGCGCACCCAAGCATAGGCATAGTACTTCAAATGTTGAATAGACTGCCACTGCAATCGCCAATGAATCGGAACCGCCGTTCGCTGAAGGATCGAACTAGTCTTCGTCCTTCCCATAGGATGAAAGATACCGCGACACCAAAATCCATATGATTTATCAAAGTGGCAACTGCTGCGGAGCTGCCACGCGAGAACTGCTTACTTTAGCAAATGTGGTTCACTAGTCCAGATGAATTGTGAAGGATTGCATTGTGAATCCAAATCGAATGTACCTGAAAAATTACAATGGAAAATGTTCGCCATTATCAGCTTTGTGGTAAGCAGAATTTCCCAGGATTATAGAAGAATGGAACAGTGAGAACGGCAATCATCGAAATAATGAATTGAAGGGTTTGGTGCAAAAACCGGTCAGCTTCATTTTTGGGCAAAATTGACTTTTCGTGTGGTATTTAATATACTTAGCATTGGGCATGTTTTGGTGCGAAAAAGGGGCAGCTCTGTGGCATATAATGGGAAATATGTCTAAGAATGGAGTGACCGATCTTTTTGCCATGTGACCGATCTTTCGGTTTAATAGAAAAAGGGAAAAGAAACAAAAGAAATAGTGTATACGCCTAATGGTTGGATCGATTTGGTGAAGAAGACATCTCGAAAATTTACAGTAGTTGTGGTGAATCAAGACGTTATACTAAATTTCGCCAAAAGGATTTTTAAAAAGACCGTTACAAACAATGCAAAGTAACAGTTTTCCATTTCTAAAAATCGTGTTTCAAGTACGAAAAAACGAATGTAGTATTTCCGAATTTTCATTCAAGAAATCATCAGCTACATATTCAATGCCAACGGAAAAACTTTACAAAAACTACCCAATATCCATCAAGCAGAAAAAAACTTGAAAACGTCCGTTCTTTGGGTGAAAAGTATGTGCCCAAAAATGATCAATGGTATTACGATCTTGTGTATAATGCTGTGGGACCAGAAATACCTCAAGAAGATCTGGATAGCGAGGACGAGGATGTTGAAGTAGAAATGTATTAACATTGTAAAAGTCATTTTGTATGTTTGATAGTTAATAAAACTGAGATTTCCTACATAATTAAATATATTTTTAGTTTGGAGCAAAAAACAGACTAAATTATTTTCTCTAGTTTTTTCAGTGGCAAAACAGTTTTTTGTCAATACTGTAAAATTGATAAAAATGGAGCTGACCGGTTTTTGCACCAAGCCCTTCAATTGCAGTACCTCATAAAAAGCACATACAGAATCCTGAAAAAAAATTTTTTATCTATCTTCAAGGAACAACCCCAAACGGAATATTAAAATTTTATAGAATATATTTAAAATCGGATATACATTTAATAACGCCAATAAGCTCATGAAGAGTTACTTATCAAATAGAACCTGTAGTACTAAAATTAAATCGATCTCCAGTTCAAAGCTGATTGTGAGAAAAGGGGTGCCTCAAGGATCGGTACTTGGACCCATCCTTTTCTTGCTATACCTACAGAATCTAAAGAATGTCAAATTAAGTGTCAACTATACCATGTATGCTGATGATATGGTCATGGTATACGCTAATGAACTAAAGACATAACTAGAAGTGAAAATAAATGAGGACCTGAAACAAATCGATAATTGGTTAACTGCTAATAAACTAACTATTAATACTAAAAAGGCCGAGTACTTAATATTCTTTAACAAAAGTAAAAGTGATATAATAACGGACTCTCAAATAAATGGTGAAACTATAAATAGAGTGCAAACGGTGAAACATTTAGGAACTTTAATTGATTGAAAGATGAACTGGAAGAGCCATATACATCGTGTGAATAAACATTTAAGTGCAATAGCGAAACTAAAAAAAGAAACTGCTGAACTTTTATATAATGCACATGCCTTAAGCCACGTTACATACAATTTAACCGCCTGGGACAAAGCAAACAAAACGAATTTAAAATTAGTGCATCGTAAGTTAAATATTAAAACTTTATATAAACTTCACTATCGTACCCCGACAGAAAATGTATATAAAATAACAAAGAAACTTAATATATCTAAATGAATAAAAATGCAAAACTGCAAATTAGTGCACAAATCAATAAACAACACACAAAAGACAAATGTTAATTATTTTTTAAATAGTGAAGTGCGTGCTCACAGTTGAAGATCAAAGGAAAACATTCACATCCCCCGTATCCCAAATGAATAGCTCCTACAATGTTTTTTAAGAAAAAACTGTCGAACTTCCTCCTGAATTTAGAATAAATTATTTAGAATGTAAAAATGTTTTTTACCATACCATCCGTAATATAAGTGTTATATAATTACACCAAATCGATGTAAATAACTATAGGTTTATTTGCACCAGATGTTATCCTGCGTGGTACCAACTGTATATAAATCTATCAATAAAATACTTTAAAATAATTACGTTAATTTAATATATCTTACCTTAATTTAATAATAAGAAACATGTAGCCATATAAATAAGTAAAAAAAAAAATTCGAATCGTTTTTCTAACGTTCAATTCTGGATATATAAGCATTTGTACATAATTTGTCGATTGCTGCCAATTCTTTCGATTTGGCAGTAAAATGTTTTATTATCTGTCCAAATGAAAAGCGGGAAACGATTTATTTTTAAGATTTCATATTTCGAAAGTACCGTTTTTAACCTTAAATTCAATGAATAATTATTTAATTTTTCCTCCTATTGAAGGATATATATAACGATATTTCAATTATATTTAAATTTAAATGGATGTTTTTGTGGAATTGCGTGAATGTTCATTGAAATTTATGGAAAAATCGTTTGTGTCACAAATTGGATCAATTAATTAAATTTATAACATGTATTATGATCGAAAAAACCGATCACGGAATACATGATCAGCAATTTACGTTTATTGTGCATTGGTTTCGTGCACATCAACACAATTCCATATGTTTTTGATATGTTATTGAGTATTAAAAATTATTTGCATTTTTGCGCTGAGTTATTTCATGAAACAATCAACATCCTATTACTATTGCCATGTACCAATTTTCTGCCTATAAATCAATTGAAATATAAAGCCGTTGTTACATGCGCTCAGAATATCATACATTTTCAACGAGAAACTTATTTTTTTATATTATGCAAAATGGTTTATTTTACGACTCTTGATATTACGCTAATGATATTCCAATTTGGAGATTAGTTAATGGCATTTGTTAGTTTCCACAGCAAAGCGAAATATAATCTGAGATGTTAAGTGACAATTACAATGCAGATTCTGCGTTCATGTAGCAAGTTGATGATTTTATTTGAACACTCAGTGTTGTTGTACAATTTTAACTGATATATTAACCGCAGATAATTATGCAATTGCAATGAACAGGAGATTATAAAATAGCAGTGCCTAAGTTGAATTATTTCTTTACAAAGCCACTTGTGCTTTGATAGTTAAAGATATTGTACGCTAACAACAGCTACTGTTTTATGGAAATTAATTGCATATTAAGTTTCTGTGGAATATAAAATCCTCGTTTCCTAAATATACGCGCGTAATTATATCAAGCATAATATAAATTGGGATTGTTTAAAAAATTCGGCGAAACTTTCAGATGTCAAATTGAAAAACTTTGGTAATTATGCTATGCTGGCAGGTAAGAGAGTGCAATATGCGCATCCTTTTGCTTTAGTCCTCTTTAGTAGAGCCTATTTCACGAAATAAGAAACATTTCTATGAAACCATTTATAAAATGACTTATTTATTTCATAGTATATCAATCACGATTCGTGACAGAGGTATTTTATTTCGTTTTATCTTGTGCTACTGAAGATGGGGGCATGGCCTTCGAAATGCGCATTTAGCTACATAATGCCTTAAGTTACGGTATTCTATATTATAATTTAACAACGTAGTGATAGTTTTTAACGACTAATATAAAACGATTTTTCGATATGATCCTGAAAACTGTCTGCGTGTACTTCTTTGAGCAACTATTACCATCATTCGTGTGTCATAAATCTTTGGAGATGTTTCCCAAGTACAAAATCAATTTTTAATGTACATCATATGTATAGCATTGTACGGGTTGAGGCGTGGACTATAGAAAAGGAAGAGAAACATAGAACAAAAGCATTTGAAAGCATATGATGTGCTATAGGAGGATGATGAGGATTGGATGGGCAGATAGAGTGATAAATGTATTGAAACCATCTTAGAGTTAGTAGGGAAAAGTATTAGAGTGCTGAATATAGACTAGTAAGTCATATTCTTAGAGATGGGGGGTAGGTAGGCCGAGATTAGAGTATGTGGATTAGATAGTGGAAAATGTTAGGATGAATAGCACTATAGCTATTCATCCTAACGTCTTCCACTATTTGATCTCGCTATGGAGATGAAGGAATTAGCTGAGGATAGATCAACGACAGATGGCGTGCTGTATCAAACCATTCCTTAGGATTGACGACTATTTAATTAACTAACATTACATTCTTTCGCAATTACCTGCGAGGTACTGTATTTCACTAAAATATGAGAATATCCATCTATAATCTGAAAACAGGATAATATACATTTTATAAAGCCCTTATGTTGGCATTGCTTACATACACATAAGCACGGCATAGTGTCGCCACCTGCGGCTGATTATGCAACATAGCATCTACTGTAAGGGATGCCATTCCATGTTCCTAGCTTTTGGCCAAACTGTGGAACATGAAAGGAAACACAGTCTATATGAAGTAGTAACATGTATCTTCTGTATAGCGCAATAGAGCTGTTAGATTTTAACTTACAAAGTAAATGCGCAATTTGCTAGGGGTGAACTTTAGGATTTCGCAAAATTAAGTTATAATTCCAATGCCTAATATTGTACAGTGACGGAACCAGGTATTCTATGTGGAAATTATTCCATTGCCTTTTCCTGAGGAACGAAATGAATAATTTTTTCATCGATCGCTAAAAATATTTGAAATCGTGACGATAGTTGCCTTCAAATATAGAAATTGCACGCGTAATATCAGATTACATCATTTCCTTATTTTTTATCAACTATTCCTTTAGAATTTCCATATACTTCGCCTTTTATAATTAATTCCATAATTTCCCTCTGAATACAATTTGACTCATTAATCTATCTCTCCTACATTGTGACTTCCATATGCACAACATTTCAAATTCTTCTCTCGTCTTCTATTCTTCTAAATAATAATTACCCCAGATTCTTTCCACCTTACATCTTACGCCTTACACTCTTTACACTCAGAAGCAGGACAGAAAAAATATAAGGAACTAAGGAACTTAATTAATAGGAAATGCGAGCTAGCGAAAGAAGAGTGGATAAAAGGAAATTGTGAGGATATTGAGGAGGATATGAGAAGAGGTAAAGTAGATTTGGGCTACAGGAAAATTAAGTCACATTTTTCTAAAGTAAAACCAAAGGGTAACATTATATGTGATAAGCAGGGTAAGGAACTCACAGAAAATAAGGAAAAAGCTAGAAGATGGAAGGAGTATCTTGAAGATTTATATAAAGGTAGGCAGGACATGGAGGAGCTAGAAAGTGTGGAACAGATAGATGAGGATGACTTAGGTCCTAGCATACTTAGGTCAGAGTTTCATAGAGCATTAAATGATTTACGGAATAACAAAGCAGCGGGGATTGATATGATACCAGCCGAATTAATAAAACACGCAGGGGAAAAAATGCAGGAGCGATTATACAGGTTAGTTTGTAAAATATATAAGAAGGGAGAAGTACCACAGGATTTTCAGCGTAGTAGAATAGTAACAATGCCGAAGAAAATAGGAGCTAATTTGTGTGAGAACTATAGGACCATTAGTCTACTATCACATGCATCGAAGATATTGTTAAAGATTATTTATAGGAGATTAGAAAATAAAGTAGAGGAAAGGCTAGGAGAAGATCAGTTTGGTTTTAGGAAAAACAGAGGGACGAGAGAGGCGATTTTAGCACTAAGAACAGTTGTAGAAAAAAGAATGAGGGTAGGAAAGGTAACTTGCATAGCTTTTGTAGATTTAGAAAAGGCATTTGATAATGTAGATTGGGACATAATGTTTAGAATTTTAAAAGAAACGGGTATAGATTATAAGGATAGGAGAATAATTTTTAATTTATATAAACACCAAACTGCCTTAGTTAGAATTGAGGGGGAAGAAGAGGTAGCAAAAATAGGGAAGGGAGTTCGGCAGGGATGTACACTTTCACCGTTATTATTTAACCTATATATAGAAGATGCAATAAACAAAGTAAAAGAAGAGTATAGTGTAGGTGTGAATGTACAGGGAGCGAAAATATATATGTTGAGATTCGCCGACGATATAGCTATATTGGAAGAAAGCGAAAAGAATTTAGAAAGGGTATTGAATGGTATGCAGGCAGTATTGACTAGGGATTTTAACATGAAAATAAATATAGGTAAAACTAAAGTGATGAGGTGTGACAAAAAGGAATGCAGTAGAAAAATGAGGATCTCAATAGGAGATAATAGAATCGAAGAAGTGTCAGATTTTTGTTATTTAGGCAGTAGAATCACAAAAGATAATCGAAGCAAGGTAGATATAAAGTGTAGGATAGCACAGGGTAGGAAGGCATTCGTAGAAAAAGAACAGATTTTAAGGTCAAATATTGACTTGGGTATTAGAAAAAGATTACTGAAGGTATATGTTTGGAGTGTAGCACTGTACGGGTGTGAGGCGTGGACTATAGGAAAGGAAGAGAAGCGCAGATTACAAGCATTCGAAATGTGGTGTTATAGGAGGATTATGAGGATTGGTTGGGAAGATAAAGTAACAAATGAAGCTGTACTAGAGTTAGTAGGGGAGAAGAGAAGTATTTGGAGAGTGTTACAGCGTAGGAGAGACAGATTAGTAGGGCATATTCTTAGGCATGGGGGGATTATGCAATTGATCATAGAAGGTAGAGTGGAGGGAAAGAGAGGGGTAGGTAGGCCTAAATTGGAGTATGTGAGTCAGATAGTTGAAGACGTTGAGATGAATAACTATAGGGAGATGAAGGGATTAGCTCAGGATAGATCGGCATGGCGTGCTGTTTCCAACCAATCTTTAGGATTGCGGACTCTTTAACTAAAACACTCTTTAATAGAAATTGTATATAAAAATCTATACCGTCATCTATCTTATTACATTTTTTGAATACAAAAATCTACCAAAGTCAAACTTTGCCGTAAATAATAATTCTATAGAGCATTGCTTTCATATTGGTAGATATCAAACACAAACTCGAATAATCAATCATATAGATCCAAAATATTACAAAAAAAATCTGAAAAATATGTCTTGGCATGATGCTAACAAAGTTTTCCATATTATGTAACTTAAAAATGCAGCTATAGAACGAATCATTTACTAAGCATTTAAATTTCAAAAAATAAAATAAAAATTTTAGCTCTATAGTTCTTCTAAATACAGCTACAAAAGTGGTAAGGAATTTTATCCGTAATAAGAAAGAATTATGTGGAAAATATAAATCAATGTTCAGATGAATCACGTAGAGACATATTGCATTATAATTATACAATAACCACCTAGTACAGTACTAAATATATTCAAATAGAGATGTCTACAAAAGTTGTAAACTACTTTTTAACCGCTCGTTTTGGTGAAGCGACGAAACATCTTTTCAAATAACTGAACATCTTGTACTTATAAGAACAAACGACAGCATCCATCTCAGTCCTGAGTCGCCGTACGCGCCCTTAAGTGCTTGTCCTCGAACTACTTCCCCATACACCGACCACTTCAAAACGCATTGCCTCCAATATAGATGCTAACACCGCAGTATAAAACGATTGCAAGAGACGCACACATTCGTGCGCGGTACTAACATCAACTACAATTTTCTCACTTTCCACAATGGAAGTCGACTATAAGAACTAGTCGATGTATAGAATAAGCCTTTGGTATTTCTATAATAATTTGTGGATATTGTGGCAGTGGTGTTCAACATACTCCTAGCAAGTCGAATGCTCTCTATTTCTTCCTTAAATATCCATTTGCAATATACTAACTTATTTCACCCTACCTGTTCAATTTTAATATAGTCATATTATATGACGAAATATATAAAATTTAATTGCGACTTCTGATGATGAATAGCAAACTGCATGGCTCTGAAAAAGAGCCTTCTTTTAAAAATGTAAATTGCATCTCCAAAAAATGCTCAAATATAAATTTATATATTGATGTAATATCTAGATATGTTGAATTTACAGACATTCTACTACAATTCGTTATTATTCATGTACATACATTTATTTGTGAATTACTTTTTAAACCTGCTTAAAATTAGATTTGTATTTCTACAATCGTAAGAATATTATTGTTGAAACCATTAACTATTACATTTTTGAATTAACTCGTACATTAAATATTGCTAATTATTCTCCTAGATATTTTTGTGATTTTTATTACATTTTGAAAGAGATCTATGTAAATTTCTTAAATATATCAACATATTACGTACATATTCAAATTTATATAAGACAATTTTTTTTTAAATTAAGTTATACCAATTTGAATAACAAAGGATGTATGTTTTTGTTTTCAGCTTTTATATTAAAGTGTTTTAAAAAGGATCCATTACCTTTTTTATTTGTTACATCTACGTAATCGGAACTAATATATTATTTACAAAGTCAGCTAGTAGAGGAAAAACTATGAAGTTGCAACATTTTAAATAAGAAACAGAAATTTACTCATTATACTGAAATAAGAAACTAATGATTCGCTTTAATACCTGTAATATTAATATTTATTATAAAATGTTTTTTTGTAATATGAGCATGCATATAAAGTGAACAATTCACATTTTAATTGCTGAAACTTTCTAGGATTTCTGTTTTAAATAATATTAAAACTAACGGTTGGTTTCTTATATTATTTAACCATATATTTCAGCCAAAATTATATATTTCAACATTCAGCCAAAATCAACTATAATATATACACCAGCATAAATATCCGAAATTGTTAGTAATATCCACTTATTTATCTAAATATAGATTGAAACACTATTGTTAAATTACTAATGTATAGGAATGTAATTTCTTCCGATATCTAAATGATTACATTAAAACGGTATGCCAAGACGGAATTGTTCTTAAGATTTATCAATTGGCTGCATTTATATGAAGATAGCACTTTCGGAAATCTCAATTATTCTTCTACTTGAAATACTCATGCGTATTTGGATTGATACAAGCTCTTAAATTGGTCCCCCTGCCAATCATGCTTAATAAGGTCACTCGCTTTCTCTGCAATCATTATTGTAGGCGCATTGGTATTCCCTCGAGGTATTATCGGCATTATCGATGAATCCACAACTCTTAGATTCTTTATTCCATATACTCTTAGCTGCGGATCAACCACCGCGTCTCGATCATTCTTCGGTCCCATCTTACACGTCCCCACCGGATGAAATAACGTTGTTGTGTACGACATGGCAATACATTCCCAATATTGATCTGTACCAAATTGGTACTGTTTACAGGCTGGCAACGGTACCATCACCAACATTGCGCCAATCTCCTGTAAAGCTTTGGTATTTAATAAATTCAAGCTTTGCTTGATTCCTTCCACCATCGTTAACAAATCTATTCGTTCGGTATATGTTCCAGGATAGATCAAGGGAGTGCCAAATATGGGATCTGTATTGTTTAATCGGACCACACCACGACTCTTTGGATTTAAGAGTATAGGTCTTATCATCAGTCCAGAATAGAATGCTAGTGGCAGGACATTTGTAGCTGCATATAAGATAGGATCTGAAATGAAATCATTCGTATTGGCAGCATCGAATACATATTGTATATCTGGCCTGGCGCCACTAGCATATTGTGTTTGAACCATAGCACTGACTTGCAACGGGCCGGTCGTTGCTAAAGGACCATCGTGGGTTTTTCTGTAATTTTCTACTTCCTCTCTTCGTTGATAATCATCCAGTAATGTCGAGGTCTTATTCTGTAATGCAAGTAAAACACCATCTAAGGATGTGTGATCATGAAGATTATAACCAACTGCTAAATCTTCAATGACTTTAATGCCCATTGGTTCTAGATCTACAGCAGATCCAATGCCACTCAACATGAGCACTTTCGGAGAATTGATCGAACCTGCTGATACAATAACTTCTTTGCGAGCAATTGCAATCGTTCTTTTACCATGCGCCATGTACTCAACACCTGTTGCTTGTTTGGTATGCTCGTCAATAATTACCCTCACTACTTCTGAGTTTGTTCTAATTGTTAGATTTTGCCTTTTATTACGAATTGGTCTTATGAACGCTTTATTTGTACTTAACTTTTCACCGTCTCTAGTTGTGGTTTGCAGTAATGACACTCCAATTTGTTGCTCTGAATTATGATCGATATTCTCCAGTCCCAGCTCTTGAAGAGCCTAAAATTTATATAGAAAATCATCCACTAAATATTTAAGTTTTAACAAGTATATTTAAACTACTCGGAAGAAAGTGGGCTTTAAAACGCACCTGCAATAGTGCTAATGTATTTTGATCCTGGTATTCCATAAACTGGACAGTTTGGTAGCCATCAGTACCATGATAGTACGGTTCAATCTGCTTTATATTCCTATTGTCTTCCGACTTAATAAAATACGGCAGCACATCCTTGTATCGCCATCCTGGGTTACCCGATATAGCCCACTCGTCGTAATCTAGAGGCCCACCCCTAATGTAAATCATGTAATTGATGGTGGAACTACCTCCCATAACGCGCCCTCTCGCCCACGAACATTGACCGTTCATACGAGCGTGACAGTTCTTGCGTTCCGGTTGTGTAAAGTAATTCCAGTCGATGCTGCTGCGCTGTAGCATCGGTGCAAAGGCGGGAATATCCGCAACATCCGGTTGTTCAGGACCTGCCTCTAGTAATAATACCTGCAAATCATAGAAAATTTTAATATACCAATTTTGCATCAGGTATATGTATATTTTAAATTTCATGGAGGCATCATGTCTTGGGTTTTTTTGAAGTGAAACTTCTACAGGCGCGGTAGGGCAAATTGGCCTGAACGTCACGAAAAGTGAAACGCTTCTCTTTCTCCGACTCCAACCGGCAGTTGAGAGGAAAGAGAGGGAGAATCGTTTCTAATCTCTCCGCCGCATACATCATAAGACACACTACGCGCATGCGCCGCGTGTACTCTGCGTATACGTAGCATAAGGCAACCAGTAGACGCTTGCGTTTTTATTATATATTACACAAACACAGCTCAATCTTTTAGCTAACAATTTCCATTGTGTGAAAAGTGAAATGGAGAAAAAGACAAGTACAGACAGAGTGCGAGCCTTTAGAGAACGGAAGAAAGCGAATAAACCGCCAAGAAAAGTGCCAACAAGTACCTTGGAAAGAAGTAGAGAGTATCGAGCCAGGCAAAGGGCGTTAGAGAAACACGGTGGACAACATAACCTTCCTAAGACCTCAAATACACTGAATGAATCGATACCGTCGTTAAGAGAGGACACAGTGAGTGGTATAGAGAATTTGAATGCCACTGATTTAGGCACTGCTTCAGTCTACACGTGAAGATACACGCGGTGTGAGAGATCAACGAAATGAATCTGATACAGCTGAGCGAGCCATCGACAAATAGAAATGCACCCACTAGTGCATCATACACCAAATTTGCTGTAACATCTTGCTGTAGCAACCAAGTATTAAAAGTTTTTATCCTACATTTAACTTCTCTCGCATCAAACCCTCGGAATATTTCATATAAATTTGAACAAAAGATAAATAAATATTTACATCATTCTGTAAAACATCTGCTTTGACAATATGGCATAATGTTCTTGTACATAATGCAAAATGCAGCAGTAAATTTCATTGCAAAATAATCATTTTGTATGCACGTTCAATGGTGGACAATTTGCGCTTCGCACAAGTTCCAGCTCTGGACAATTGTGAGCATGAAGCATTTACGACGTCCAACAAATGGATTCAATTTTGGGTATTCATAATGATTGGAAAATGTAACAAAAGTAAACATGTCTTCGGTCTAAGTATTTATTTAATAGAATTGTGTCTGTGTTCGCGGTGCTACAATTTGCATTGCACATTTCAAAAAATTGTCAACCAGTTCTGCAGGTAGAAATAATACTAACTCGTATGCAATATCTTGAAAGTATCACACAAGTAAATTGTTTACTGTAACGGTACGAAGTGATATACGTAAATACGCTCCGGATTATTAATTGGAGTTTTGCAATTTCAATATATTAGAAAATATTGTATAGATACGTATATAAGTCCAACAAATATCGTAAATAGCCATGTATGTGTAACATTTTTATTTTCATTTGCGTGTTCTTGCATACTTGTATGCTAATATTATTATACGCTTATTTTCGTATACTCATTTCATCAAGCAGCCAACTGATATCATTTCCGTACAATTTTAACCTTATTTTCTTTTGAATTGAATTTTAATTTATATTGATTTTAAAGTAGCTTTCTATTGACATAAGACCACATACAAGAGCGATGCGTAATGCTTGCACATATTTTTATTTTTATTCCGCATTGAATTGATTTTTGTTCCAACTTTGAAATCAGAGTTTTTTTCATTGAATTTCAAGCATGGTAAATATATGAATTATAATATGCATAGTGCGCAAGAAAATCCACCAAATAGTACTTTCAAACATTGCAATATACTTAATGGTATTACACATTGAATATTTTGTTTTATTGCTATGAGAAAACCAAATGTAATCAATAATAATTTTTTACCCATTTGAAAGTATATTTAATTGAATCTTTCGTAGTACTTGTTGCGCACTCTTAAGTTAATTAGAGATATATTATACCACTTAATTTAATTTTTAATTTCTGATATATTAAACATTCAATAGAATATATTTCGACACATTTCATTCGGAATATGCAACAAAGCTCGTTTGATATATTTTACCCATTACCCATTCTACAGCCCTTTTCCATATCAATTATACCCTATAATAAAACAGGCAAAAATGTATTTGAAGTTTCGTAAATTTTTTTACTAAACTCAACAAACCGTAATACTGTAAATCAAAAGACATCGAAATATATTTATTAGACTTTTTTCTAAAAAAAATTCTATATACTCAGAATTTCTTTTCCGAACTGTCTTTAAAATCACCCTGAAAACAAAAAAAAATTGGAAGTATGTAATATGTTGTTTTCTAACTATTCTCCAATTACAAACTCAATATTTTGCACTTAATTGATGGATTTTTATTTGATTTTTATAATAATATAAACACATGTTTATATTATAGGTAAATACTTGCTGTGATTATAAGAACAATCTCTTGAGTTGAATAGGATATTCATCGAAACATATCAGGACTGGACTTCTGTAATAGCACAAAACATATCCAATAAATCCAATACTTTGCTTTTAATGTACCAATATATTATTATGTCGCAACTTCTTAAAAATATTGGCTTATAGTTTTATTTCAGATTTATTATAGTATTTTATGTAAGAAAAAATATGGATTCTAGACAAAACAATCTCGTCTAAAAGTTGTCTTTTTTTAATTAAAAGAATAACAAATTAAATTTCACTAATGGCAATAAGCAAATAAATAACAAATCTCTTAAAGCAATAAAACAGACGCTGCTAAAAAGTGCCAATTCAACAATTATTATTTATTTATTGCGAATATAAATTAATTTAAATTCTAGGGTACCGATTTCCTTTTCGCTGACATGACATCAAAAATAAATATTTAATATTACACACATTTATAAGTTCCTTTAATTACATAACAACATAAAAACTATATTTATGGTCTTAAAACGAAAAAAACGTCTAAGAATGCATACCATACTTGAGTACTCAAATCGTATACATTTTCTTATCTAAGCTTAGCTATCTAGCTAGGCAAACAAGTCCAAATTTATAAATTCTTATTAACAAAGTTCATAATAAATAATTAAATACATCGAAACCAATATGAGCACATTGAATTCTGTTCTTTTTTGAAATGTTCTGTTTCTTTGCCTAATCCCTTTTTGATTTGCATCCGTTTTTAAACCCACCTCTTCGTGTTCTTTATTAAACTGACGCAACACCTCCTTTCATTTCACTCCACAGAATCCGTTTATTATGTGTTGTTTTTGCATCTTCTTGTACTTTTTTACCTCGCTCTTATATATCTACTTGGATATTTTGAGAAATAATATAAACTCGTGGATTTGCAGATTTTTTTCTTCTAATCTTTATAATATAATCCATGTAAATAAGATCATATTGTACGTATACAAAGAAATCCATTTACTCATAAAATATGAATCGTCTCAAATCAATGAATACAAATAATTGTCGCTAAGTCAGCCGCGAAATAATGAAATTGTATTTATTTTATGTGTTCTGTCGTGTTTTTGTTCAAATGAGGAGAGAAAGTAATGACAATAAAATAGGAATAACACCAATATAAACTAGTGTTTATGAATGCGTTTGTTCTTAAGTTTATTGTACGTTTTTAAACGAAACATATTTCCCTATCATGTTACGATATCTCTGCTGAAGCTAAAGAATTAAATTGCAGCGTCAATCGTTCCAATTCCAAATATATAATTAATAATACAATTGCAATATTTTACGAACTTATTTTTGTCGTTAACTTATTATCAATCACACAACTTAATATTCGTACATGTTTTAAAATTTGTATATATTAAAATAAACTTTTAATACAAGCAAAATTCTTTTAATGTTTTGACAATGTTTGCTTGATTTGTTACCATAATACCTAATATTATAATTCATGCAAAATTTTTAAAACAGTACATATATTACTAATTGAACATTTTGATGAAAACGGATATAAAAAGTACGAAATTTGAGTGGCATAGTAATTTAAAAGCACCCATTTTTAATAATAATTCTTTCTAGAAACTAGATCAATGCATTTTGGTTTGGTTACGCATTTCAAATTTGCTATGCTTTAAATTGGAGGTCAATTTGTTGGGAAATTTAAATTATTACACACTAATGTTACCATTGTTAAATATTTACAATGAAATATACTCGCTGACTGGATTACGTGATACCCAAAATTATTTATTCTGTGAATAAATATTACAGCGTATACATTATTTAAATTTTGATAGATCTTTACTGATATTAAATTATGGTGTGTTTTGTAACAAAACTTTCGACAATCTATTATTTTTACATACTGTTTGGCCTAGACTGTATAAAGCCTAGACAATACCCATTAACTTGCGTGTGAAGAATCGTATTATCAAATAAGGTGTTAACGCCCATAATAAATTTTAATTAGAATAATAATGAAAAATATCAGTCAAGCACATCGCAATTGCTACATTTTTTTCCTGAATTTTTTTTTTGTGAAATTTTGCGTCCTTAATCCATGTGATGTAGTATTTTGATACTAAAATGTTGTAATAGACGCATAATTAGAAACCACAGCGATAAAATCATATAGTAGAACAAATCCCTACCAATTATAAATGCTCCGCTTAAAATTAAATTACAAAAATTTGAACAGCGGCTTATTGAATAATTTTAAATTATAATTAACCGTATTTGTATAATTTAACAAGCGACCTGCTGCAAATGAAATAAAACAAACCAGCAATTATAGTCATTACCTTGAATGTGATATATCATGTTCTACCTTCAAAAGAGATTGTTTATTTGAATTGAACTGTAATTGTCGATATCTAAATATTATTAATAATTTCTATCGTTACATCACTGCGCCCTCTATCTATGAATTTATATACTTTATGTACAAAGGTATAAAAGCCAAAGTTAGTCCTTGCTAGGGGATGATATTGATTTGGCTGGAAGGATCTCCAGGGCTGTATCCTCAATTTTCTAGATTATATTAAATTAAATTATATAATTTTTATCGTCACTTAGATGACTTTTTTCCAAAGGAAAAATTGCCAATATCATAAAATTCGGCTACGAAGTCCCTAATTTTAGAGCAATTAATTTAGAGCAAAAAAAAATATTTTACAAGCTGTGTAGGTGCGGCATGAGAATAAACCTATTGGTTTGAGTCCTCACCATTCGGGTAAAAGTCCTAATAAAGTCCAAACTTTCCTTCTATTCCATAAATAACAAATATTTGCATCAATCTTCACGTACCCTTCGCATAGAATTGTCTTATAGGCTTCAATTTATAACCTATTTTAGAAAAATTTATTTGAAACTAATATGCAAAATATTCACGATGATCTAAAATTCAAGATTTTATCCGAATTCAAATAGTACTTGAACTATAAATTTCTGAGCGGTGTCAAGAACTTGTATTCTTATCTTTAATTATTTTCTTTAATTTCTTTAATTAACTATTCTTTAACTAATACACTTTTCTTTGAAAGAAACTCATTCTAGTGGTTAGTAGGAAGGAGTTCTTCAATTATTAATTGTTTTTTATATTTGCTCTTTTGTCTTCTTCGTGATTATAATAGTTAATTAATTTATTATTATTAACTCCAATACATTATCAAACTTGTAGTTGTAGAACCCATTAATAAAGTAAGACACAAAGTATATTACTTATTTAGTAAATTGTGCCTATATATCTAATTAACAGTACAACTTTCATAAGTAATTATATAAAATATGCAATAATACTCAATTTGCTAGAATAGTGTAATAAATAATATAATAATCAACTGATTGTATGGGTGTAATGTGGCATTAATGAAAAGAATAAATATAAAATTTATTTATTAAGCAAAAACCAAAAGAAGTAGTCTTTAAATCTGCTTATCCCAAATAAATGTAGAGGAAATATAAACGATGGTTTAATAAAAAAAATTCAAACCCATTTCAAAGATTACTTTTCATATGTCTTGAAAACAGACATTTCTATTAGAAATTTCCATACTAGCGTATGTAAAGTTAATAAAATTTTAGAGCAAAAGGAATACTCTACAATGTCATTATTTCAAAGTAATTTAGATCCATATATGTAATTCAGTTTCTTGAAATGAAATAGTATAATTATTGACGTGTTAAATAACTACGCTTTTCTGCATTTATCACTTTCTTACAATTAATGTGTTTTGTATATAAAATTGTTAACTTCCAGATTATTTGACGAACAAATTAGTAAAAATAGTAGATGTCCATAATCATTATACAAGGACATTTAATAAATTTTATATAGAATTTGTATATAAATCTAATAGAAAGAGATCATTCTTCTATAAGTTCTGATAGTTCTATAGATCTGATAGAGTTCTATGCGTTACCAAAAATGTATTGAAAAATAGCAGTAATTTAAATAAGTTTAGAATCAGTTTAATAAAGTACATCGAACAGGATGTTTTATAAATTTAATTGAGTAAGCTGTTATATATATTCTTTGGTTTAGTTTGTTACATGTAAATTGTAAACAATATGTTCAATTTATTAACTGAGGATTATTGTTTAATTATGCATATCATATCAACAAATTTAATTCTCTAGTAATTTAGTTAATAATTAATTTTTAAATATTTTTAAAACTTTATTTGAAGTGCCTTGATTTAATTTATACATTTTTTGTCTTTGGTATATTAATGATGATCTAAACTAATAATAACTATGATCAAAATAATGTTAAATATATAATTGTAAAAAATTATACTCTTCTTTGGCCTGTAAGTTTTGTATGCGATTTAGTGTTAAATTGAACAAATTGTAAGTTAATCGCAATCAGTTTTCTTTAGATAATCTGTAAGTTATCGTTTATAAATATATAAATTTCGGACAAATCGACCAATACAGCTCGCATCCTTTTTCAAAAATTTCTACAGCAGTATTTTAATTATCTTCAAGCATTTGTATAATGAATAGCAAAATCCTTTTAATCCTCAACTATCTATAACATAACGTTTTCTATACAGCAGTATTTTAATTATATTCAAAAAAAAATTATAACGACAAGCAAAATCGTTTTAATCCACAACTTTCTATAATGTAACATTTTGAATTATCTACAAAAAGTTTGTTTTTGCATTTCTCGAGATAATATTTCATTTGAAAACAATTTTAGTTGCAAATATTCCATACCTTGATATTTCATTTGTATTAAAAAATTGCTCAGAGACAGGAAATTGTTATTATACACGCAGCTGACAGGAAATTAGCCGATAAGGAAAGAGTGACAATAAATTGTATAATCCTTTTATTAGTGTCGCATTTAAGTGCAATACTTTGATTGAACAATGAAAATAATACTAATGAATAGTATCACCCAAATACCGCAACTTAAGTAGCTAGATGCGCATTTCGAAGGCCATCTTCGGTAGCACACGATAAAAACTACATAAAATACCTCTGTCACGAAATGAAATTTTAATTTTAAAATGAATATAGACATTTTTGTTTTTGTTAGCCAGGAATTTTTACATTCATCAATCGTTTTTTAAATGCTTGACAACTCCATTTTAGACACACACTTCGAACTTACATTCCATTCGGATATTTCCGTCAATCGATTAGCAAGAACACATCCTGCACTTCCTGCCCCCACTATAATAAAATCGTATTCCTCGTTGCCTTTTGCACTCGCATACGCCTGGAACATTCCTTCACCGTGTGATTGCCAAAACTGGTCCGAATTGATTTCGTGCGTGTCGGGCGCATACCCACCACCATCCGATTTGAACTTATTATCATCCCTCGATCGGCCAAACAATGTCGCTATCAATTTCAGGAATATAAATGTCGATGGACCACAGTTTGTGACGTACGTATGGACCGCACATAATTGGGATAAATTAGGGGGTGTCCACATATTATCCGACATCACCATTACTATTCACGAAATATGGCCACGTGGAAAGTATTAGCACCGTCTATGGTTATTGATTATTGCTAACTGATACTTTGGAAGGTTCTTGGTTACGGGTAGTTGGCGTAAAGCTGTGACCTAACTCTAACAATCACTTAATGTCTTGTACTGCAAGAGAACAACGGCAATATAGTGGGATAAAAGGAAAGTGAGAACGGGCAGTGCAAATTAATCTAGTCTATGAGCGTATGAAATTTTTTTCCCTGCACACGCCTATATTGCTTGTACGTACTTATACTGTAAAAGAACGCCTATATACAGGGTAAAAACTAGCAATTATAGTCGAGATAATAATCGATTTGATATTTTCCGACTGTAAAATTCAAAGTTAGTGTATTTATGAACTAACGAAAAACGTCCATTTGACTTGCAGAAATCTTATTATTATTTACTATATTTGATGATATAAATTTTTAATATATTGATTTGTATTAAGGAAACTTCCAATTTCTGCAAATATAAAAAATATACTCGACCATGAAATCTATCTCAATTTTACTTTCATAAAGCATTTATTAACATATATAATATTTATATTAAAAATTATTTAGTTATTTCAATGTGCAATAAAAAATGTTGAAGTATTTGATTTTACGCACCAATTCTTAAGCAATCGCAAGATAAATAAATAATTGAATATTTAATAGAAAACGTAAATGTACAATGTGAATTCAATATTTGGTAAAAGTAAATATTACCTATTTAATCATGAAGTCTTCTATTTCGTAATATATCCATAATAAAACAACGGTAAATAAAAAACCCCAAAGCAACTTATCTCAAGAAGTTTCTAGCAAATATGAATAATATGAGACTATCATTATTTTTTACAATTGTCGCTTATTGTTTAAAATACGCTAATTGAAAGTAACTTCCACTCACAATTGCCGATAAAAGTTGATAAAAATTTTAATTAATCAATTCTTTCAGTTTCACCTTTTATTAAGATTAGTTAAACTGTTTAATCCGTTAGAGCAGCCACAGAAGGACAAATAGAGCCCAAAGTACATGATAATCTTTTGTTTAAACGCAACAAACCAAAAATGTTGCTGAACATCCTCTGAACATAAAGGAAATGTATATGAAATATATGCATCGGATGTTCTGCAACATTTCTTCCATTAATAGCCTGTTTTATTATAATTCGAATTTTACAAAAATGTTCAAATTTTACAAAACTTCAAATTCCTCCCAACAGTTCTTAATATCAAATCAATATAATTATTGTTCTCATTTGGAAAATTTTAGATAGATAGATAGATAGTTTTATTCTTTGAATAAGTCCAGATTTAGGCATACAATAATATACATAAAAGACATATTAAACATTAAACATATTGGTTTGAAATAAACATAGAGATATAACATATTTAAACATATAGAATGTATTTAGAAATCACAGTGATAATAATTTACAGACATCATAGAAATACGTCACTAATTATAGTTAAATTGAATCTGAAATTGTAAAAGAGGCATCTAAAAATTGTAAAATTGTAAAAGAGACTTAGTTTACTAAATATTGTTATACATATTCATATTAAATTTAAATTAAATTATATGTTAGACGATATAATTCAAAAAGACACATTGATATAAAACGAAATCCACTCTTAATTAATCACTGCTACTTTTGAAAATCAGGTTTATAAATCTTGTAGGCTCAGATATAATTTTGAGTTTCATTTGAGAACAATCTTTTATATTATAAGCGAGATTATATAAAGTCTTCATGCGCTGTATAAGACAAGACCTAAGTGCATTTTGTAGACAACATATGCATTTTAATAAATATGTATCTAGTTTGCATGGAACGCGTGAATATCGTATTATTAGAACATTCGAATTAAAACGATTATATGGCTTTATGCTCTAACACTTCGGTCTTTAGTGCTATGGGCAATGTACTATACAAATTTAATACTAACATATTTGCACATATTATAAGAGATACGGTAAAATTAAATGTACAAAAAAATGGACATTTGCATCGAAAATTGTCGAGAATATTCACAAAGAATATTCGCTCCGAAAGAATATTTGCGAAAACTTCAATTATTATAGTATAAACTATCTTGAAATATAGCATTCTAATAGTCTTGCTAATTTTCTAGGAAATCCCAAAGATTTGATTGATTTCAGTAAAAAATCTCGTATTTATTAAATATCTTGTTATAGTTGTCCTACATAATGTTTTAAGTTACGGTATTTGGGTGATATTCTGTACTATTATTTAACACCGTAGTGATAATTTTGAAAACTCAATTATTATATTTTTATCTTCATCATATCTTTGATATGTATTTAGATGAGATTCTATCTTCAACTAGAATTTTTTCAAGTCTAAAAGATCAAAATTGATCCATTTACAATAAAAGAGAACCTTTACAATGTACAAGGATTAATATAGAACCTTTACAAGAATTAATATTAACTAGATATAAGAGATATAAAAAAAATATTTTTTACAAAATACCATCAATTGCAAACATATAATATAAAATAAAGAAACAAAGTAAAATTAAAACTATATACACAAATATTTTAATTTTGTATATTATAAATCATAACCACGCAATTTATAATAACTAATAAACTCTTACCTATTAGGTTTGGGTTGACTTTGAGGTGGGCATAGAATATTATTTCCATTTTGAACAAAAATATAACTTTTACTTCAATCAATATAATTCTACCAAAACACGCTACGCTTCTGTCTTCTCCAAAGAATAAGTGCATGTGTGTCTAGTGCAGAAGGTGTGCGTCCTAAGAAATGCAATGTTGGCAAATCACCACGCACAATTATAACCATTTTATGTAATTAGAATGAATTCTTTGAAATTAATACAAAATGCAGAAAAGTTATAATAGAATATAAGAAATGTTATAATATAGAATACCACCCAAATACTGTAACAAGCATTAAGAAGCTAGATGTACATTTCAAGCTTGTTACGGTATTTGGGTGATATTCTATATTATAATTTAACACCGTAGTGATCATTTTTTAAATAAGAAATGTTGATAAATACTTATTATAGTAGCATATTTATGTCATAATTAATTTGTACGATAGCTATAAAATAGTGACAAATTTAAATTCGTAGAGCTAGAGTATTTTTTGTTATCTGGCACCACTGGTACTGTATAACCCGGATAAGCACAACCCTATGCGCAGACGACTACCAAAATTCTCCGCCAATTAAAAAAAAAATCATACATCATAACGGAAATCAGCCTTTATGACAAAGAAATGCAATACATCATTATAGAAAGCACAAGATGCAAATTGAACACGTAAATGTGTATGCTATCAAGTGTATTATGCATAATTTCATTAAAATAATTAAGTGTTAATAAAAACTATATTAATATTAGCCGGCACAATATATTAACTCTTCAATTAATAGTCGATGTTGAATGGATTATATGTTTATCTTCCGTGCATTTGATGGTCGCTTCTGTTTACTTATAATTTATAAAATATAAATAAATAGCTAAACGTATCATAATTTCAAATGGGATGCAATTTATTTCACAATTAATTGATGTTTAAAATAATCAATCGCGTAATAGTGTAATTAGTATGCAAATTACGCAATAACGCAGAGATTTCGTGGCCAATTAAATATTTATTTAATTATGTATATTTGAAAATTCACTAATCGAAAACTAAAAATAACTTGCGCCATGAACATCAAACATTAATATGGTTCGACCTGACCGTTCAAATAAAAGTTTTCGAAAGATTCCCAATTCGTCCCTTGTAAATCTTTCTTGATGGAAACAATTTTTATATAAGTAATTTATTGGAAATAAATTTATACATTAAACTGTGTATATATTACAATAATTAGTATGTAAATGTTATTCTAATAACATTTACTAATTACCTTCGGTCCTTCAGACTGTAGTTTTTTTATTAAATTTTTTTACACGTTTGTTTTAATTTTTATGTTAGTCTATTCAAAATGTACAGCAATCGTTTTAATATCAAAATCATGTCTGTGTATATAGAATATGGTTTTTGTTACGATCGTGTAACATTTTTAAGAAAATCATGTTACACAATAAATTGTTGTAGCTCAAACCATAGCTAAACGTTTCAATTAACGCAAAGAATGTATCCAGACTAAAAAAAAAATTAAACGGTGACAACTATTGTCTAGAGATTGTGTTCTATTGGTAGTAACTAAATCAATACTAAAGTGCGTATTATTGAATTGTTACAAAATATACAATTTTAAGACGAAAAACATTCAATGTACAATGAGAGTAGCAATATAATGCAGATCTCGTAAGGTCCGAATTTTGCGCTGTTACATTTTTAGATAATAATTTCAATTACAACTACTATGCAGAAACAGTTAAGAATGTAGAAAAGACACTTTCACAACCACTTCATCAATTCTCTCAAATTTCTAAGGCTAATTAGATTAAATTTCACCCATATAGTTACCTGTCCTCCTCGAAAAAAATGTATTTTTTTAATAAAAAAAAAATGTTTCCAGCCATTTATCATCAAAACTAGTTTAAGCATTAGTTTAAAAAATCCCAATACCTAATGTTCTTTAAAGTTGTTACAATCGTTTCTATATAAGGTGAAAAAATAAATAGTAAATAATTAATTCACGATAATATCGCTGAATTTTTATATTTAGACCAATTTTTTTTAAATTTCTATCTTTCTGCATTTTTAAATTATAGAAACGAAGAAATATTTAGACGACTAATTTAGACATACTACAAAAAAGTTCTTGGTTGGCATTAAGTGGATGTATGTCTTCAATCTATCAGTTTTATATAATTAAAACAGTTTCAATTAGCAAAAATTGCTGCAATCAATCGCATATTAGCGAATATATCAAAAGTACATACAACATTCTATTTGTATACGATTAATAAATTGTAACAATGTTCTAATGAAACATTTGCAGAATGTGAGTAAAGTAATTTGCATGACCCATATTTCAATTATTTTTTATGTTAAGTTAAAGAGTCCGCAATCCTAAAGATTGGTTGGAAACAGCACGCCATGCCGATCTATCCTGAGCTAATCCCTTCATCTCCCTATAGCTATTCATCTCAACGTCTTCAACTATCTGACTCACATACTCCAATCTAGGCCTACCTACCCCTCTCTTTCCCTCCACTCTACCTTCTATGATCAATTGCATAATCCCCCCATGCCTAAGAATATGCCCTACTAATCTGTCTCTCCTACGCTGTAACACTCTCCAAATACTTCTCTTCTCCCCTACTAACTCTAGTACATCTTCATTTGTTACTTTATCTTCCCAACCAATCCTCATCATCCTCCTATAACACCATATTTCGAATGCTTGTAATCTACGCTTCTCTTCCTTTCCTATAGTCCACGCCTCACACCCGTACAGTGCTACACTCCAAACATATACCTTCAGTAATCTTTTTCTAATACCCAAGTCAATATTTGATCTTAAAATCTGTTCCTTTTCTACGAATGGCTTCCTACCCTGTGCTATCCTACACTTTATATCTACCTTGCTTCGATTATCTTTTGTGATTCTACTGCCTAAATAACAAAAATCTGACACTTCTTCGATTCTATTATCTCCTATTGTGATCCTCATTTTTCTACTGCATTCCTTTTTGTCACACCTCATCACTTTAGTTTTACCTATATTTATTTTCATGTTAAAATCCCTAGTCAATACTGCCTGCATACCATTCAATACCCTTTCTAAATTCTTTTCGCTTTCTTCCAATATAGCTATATCGTCGGCGAATCTCAACATATATATTTTCTCTCCCTGTACATTCACACCTACACTATACTCTTCTTTTACTTTGTTTATTGCATCTTCTATATATAGGTTAAATAATAACGGTGAAAGTGTACATCCCTGCCGAACTCCCTTCCCTATTTTTGCTACCTCTTCTTCCCCCTCAATTCTAACTAAGGCAGTTTGGTGTTTATATAAATTAAAAATTATTCTCCTATCCTTATAATCTATACCCGTTTCTTTTAAAATTCTAAACATTATGTCCCAATCTACATTATCAAATGCCTTTTCTAAATCTACAAAAGCTATGCAAGTTACCTTTCCTACCCTCATTCTTTTTTCTACAACTGTTCTTAGTGCTAAAATTGCCTCCCTCGTCCCTCTGTTTTTCCTAAAACCAAACTGATCTTCTCCTAGCCTTTCCTCTACTTTATTTTCTAATCTCCTATAAATAATCTTTAGCAATATCTTCGATGCATGTGATAGTAGGCTAATGGTCCTATAGTTCTCACACAAATTAGCTCCTATTTTCTTCGGCATTGTTACTATTCTACTACGCTGAAAATCCTGTGGTACTTCTCCCTTCTCATATATTTTACAAACTAACCTGTATAATCGCTCCTGTATTTTTTCCCCTGCGTGTTTTATTAATTCGGCTGGTATCATATCAAGCCCCGCTGCTTTGTAATTCCGTAAATCATTTAATGCTCTATGAAGCTCTGACCTAAGTATGCTAGGACCTAAGTCATCCTCATCTATCTGTTCCACACTTTCTAGCTCCTCCATGTCCTGCCTACCTTTATATAAATCTTCAAGATACTCCTTCCATCTTCTAGCTTTTTCCTTATTTTCTGTGAGTTCCTTACCCTGCTTATCACATATAATGTTACCCTTTGGTTTTACTTTAGAAAAATGTGATTTTTTATGACATTTACTAAATTATCAGGACTGTATATAACATCGATGGAAACTTTAGTTTATTATATATTTATTAATAATTAGTTTATTGTATATTATACATTTTGTTGTATGCATACAGATAAATACTTAACCGAAAGAAACTTTTTTTGAGAAATCGATCAGGCAATACGATATATTAAACAATTTCCCCATATGTCACAAAATTTTACTTGTATTTTTGAAAATATAAGCTGACACCTTCAGTGATATTACCGCATTCGAATTTGTTTCGAAATACTTTTTATTTTGACTCAATTGCTTGTAAAATGTCGAGTTGTTAATTTCGATAATACTCACAGAATGCATCAATTGATTTCACGTCAAATAAATGGGAAGAAAAACTATAACAAACTTCTCGTTGGTAAATAGTTTATTCGACTAGACATCTCAATACACAAAACGAATGTGTCAATAAATTATTTAGCGTTCCTTCTAGGTTCTGCATTGCATCCCTCTTCATGTTGGACAATACGGTCAGGAAAGAATGTGCGTCCGCATCTCTTACATGATATTAATTCGGCTAAATGGTTGTCCCATATTCGATTAAAAGTTCCCTTAAAATCCACGCTACCTGACGCTGAAACAAAAAGATATTTCTTTTGAATTGGATACGTTTTCGATCATATGTTGCTTGTGGTAGAAAAGAAAATGTACGAATTTATATGTATTGTAAAATTGGTAAAATCGGATATGAAGTAATTTAAATCCTTAATTACTCCACAAGGCAATAATGGAAAATGAAAAATAGATAAATTACACTTAAAATTCTTCTTATTTGGATTCTATCTCCTCTACGTTCGTAAATTGTGTACACGGAACTGATTTTGCGATTTGTCTTCTATTGTATTGTATAATACTGAAAAATGTAGGATAATCGGTTGTTTAATGGGAAATATTTAGTTTACCATGTGATTTGATGGCATACTATATTATTTATTGTTTTCTTTAGTTTTATTACAAAAATATCGTTCACAACAAACCATTTTGCATCTATTCTTAAAATGTTACAGTTACTTATCTTAAAGATTATCACAAATAATAATTATCAGCACTAGAAAAAAATCTATTGGCGTTCTACATTAAATTAAATAATAAATATATACACAAGAAGCCTTGTGAGTTAAAAATTTGCTTCCTTTGCAATTGATCCAATTCCAAACATACGAAATAGAAAGAAAAGTTTCATACAAATAGGCATTTATACTATAGCATTATTCCGCGTATTAGAATGAATCTATTTCACACTAAAATATCTAATGTGCATATACAGTGAAGAATCTAAACTATTTCACTTTTTAGTTCATAAAGTTACATTTCTTATTTGTAGTTTAATAGAAATATAAAATCAAGAAAAAATGCAAACATAAGTTTTCAAAACCTAGAACATTGTATTTATACTGGCATATTTGGTAATATTAATTCATACTGGTAATTGACAACATAATTTACTACAAAGTTTATTCTTTCTGCTAAAGTTATATTGAAACGTTACATAATTCAAACTGTAAGACTCCTATTAGTTAACATATCTACAAGTTATATTTTAAAACAATCCACATGGAATAGTTTGAAATGTGATAAATTAAATCACAAGCAAATATCAAATTGTGGTACAACATATAATTCAAATACAGGACATGAACTTGAAATGCAAATGAGTGTAGTTGACTTTAAAATAGAAAAATTCTAACAATATTCTGAAAAATATTTCAACTACATTTAATATAATTCGCCACTTGATGACTTTATTCATTAATTACTTCGATCATAAGTATAATTTCATATGTGGGCGACTTATTAAAATCTTATATGATCCTTGATCTACACTCTTTTATATTCCTTTACAATTTTTTTCGTGTGTATCTACTCTATCTGGATTAAATGTACGCTTGCAAACTTTGCATGGAACTAGCTGACTGAGATGACTTTGCCAATTTGCCTCGTTCATCGCCTCGATGTCTACCTTTCCATCTCCTGTTGTAGGGATCCATGAAAGCACAAACGAAGAATTAATTATTAATGCAGAAAAGGTTTAAATAACGAATTATATAGCTCAAATTTATATAGTTACATTCATACTGTACGTTTTGTACATAATACAAAAACATGAATATGTATTTACAGAAATGCAGACATAGCCAAAGGTTCTGATGCAATTTTGAATATTTTATGTCCCTATATACTGTATGCTTGACGTCACAGTATGCTAAAAAAATATATCTTACAAAAATTCACTATTTGTATTAAAACAATTTTGAAATCAAATTAATATAACTGTGGAAAAGTGGGTATGAAGTAAAAGGTACTTTATTGAAAATGAAAAAAAATATTACTAAAAATTAAATTGCAAGCGCAAAAACGGCAACCTGGCATAGGTCCGTAGATATTATTTACCTTGAATTGAAACATTTCGTTTAATATAAAAGCAAATATGGTATTTACAAATATTATGTAAAAATTTCAGGTGAATAACCTTCTTATATATTCCTCAATATACCCATAATACATTTGTATATATATACAAGCAAAACTATAGCTTATTTTGTATCCGTGTTACATGTGATATTGATTTAACAAAACACGGAAATGGTCAGTCTTGAATTGAGACAAAATTGTGCTAAAACACAGTAAAAAGTGTTAAATTATAGATTATTTAATAATGCATCATTAAATATTTTTGGATGTTCTTAAACTATGGAAATTAACATAAAATCTATTTAAAATAGAATATATATTTGTATAGAAATATAATGAAAGAAATATTTTCCAAAGATAAAATATAAGTGAACGTATTATAATTATTATTGTATATAAAAATCTCACGATATCATAATTTGTGGAATCTATGCAATTTCTTGTAATTTTTGCCATTTTTCAATTTTATGATTTAATAGTTCTTCGGTTTATTAAGACATATGTGGCAACTGTATACTATATACTTCTAGCTTCATCAAACTTGCCTTCTGAACTTCTTCAGAACTTTATATACAACAATTGGATACAAATTTTAATAATATTTGATATTTGTTTTGTTGCATATATTATTAAATTTATAGCATATATTCTACGATTTTTAGCCAGTTTATAAAAATATATATAAAATAGCTCGACTAACGTGAAAATTATATATGTATTACTTTGCCGATTTTTAGTCCAACGCCACTTGAGGAATTTCTGAATCCACCACTGCTACAAAACATGTCTAAAGCAAACTTCATTACATTTATAGTGCGACTTTCAAACTTTCAAACACACATTCGCAATTCTTAACGTTCTATTATTATTGATACGAATTATTATATTCTTACGTGTAAACTTGATATCCGGTTTCAACGGTTCCGTGCGCCGTTTTCCACGCGGCAGTTTGTCATTTTCTGCACGCCACTTCTTCAGACATTGCGGCTCGTGGATGTAAATACTATTCACGCTGAAGAGGCGACCACATAGGTAACAGGGAAACATTGGCGGCTTCTTGCCAGATGACGGTCGATCTGTAGATTCCTCGTCTTTAGTCATTGCTCTTGCATTGTTAGGTGATGGAAGTTGAATGTCTGTATTTGAAAAACAGCTAGTTAAAAAATAAGGATAAATCCTCTCTGCGCAGTTCTATTGATCAAATATTATCAAATATGAATTTATGCAGTTCTCGGAGAATAGTGTAAATCAAAATATGAACGCAAGCATGTCGGGAATATTCATGTACCTTTGGCAACTTCTTAATACGTTCCTGATATGCATAAAACATCGATTTTCAATACCTTTCACTGTCGTGCTGACTAATTGTGGTGGTGGCGGTAATTTTCCATGTTCAGCTTGGTATTTCTTAATGCATTGCGGTTCGTGATATTTAATAGATTTTGTGCCGAAGAGTTTGCCGCAAATTTTGCACTGCACCGATGGTGGTGGCATTGACTTTATCGATACTATTCCCGATGGAGATTTCACCTGCAGCAACGGATTTATACTATAATTAATATTTAATTCAATTTTTATTTTATTTAAAAAAATTATTAAAAATAAAAAACTATTTTCATATTTAACGTGCCAATTGAATTGCAATATTATACCTGTGCAGTTGAAGCATTCTTCTTGCAGCTTCGTTGATGTACGATTAAACGATCGGGATGAAATGTTCGTCCGCAATGGCAAGGTGTTAATAATTGCTGTAAAATTAAGATACTTCAAATCATTTGAATCCATAAATTTATATAATATTCTAAATGTTTGCTGACGCAACAAATTCCAAATATCAACTTGGTAAATATATAATTTTTCATGCGTGAGCGATTTTAAGATTTACATACGCGAGTTATAATACTAAAAAGTTTCACATTTCGCAGAATCTTCGCAGTTCATATCTATACAAAAATATGTCAATAAAATCGAGTATCGTATGATTCTTCATTACTTATTAATCGATTGTAAAGTGTACGTCTTCTGAACGTATATTCACAATGTATGGCGTTGAACTGCTGCTACAAGGTTCAAGATCAATAACACCGCAAATACCCACTTATACTCCAATGAATGAAGAAAATGGGATCATCAATGATTCATAACTCGATGAGGTTTGTGAATTAATAATCCGGTATAATTGGTATCGGACTATTTGATTACTAACGAACCTATTTTCGATTTATTGGCAGGTGACATTACATTTCTCTAGGTATGTCATCTAAGATTAATAACACTAAATATAGAACAAAATGCTATCGTAATCGTCGGCCCTAAACGTAAATGAGAAAATCTAAAAATATATCATTTGTTAATAATTTCGTTTGATCGAAATTGCTGCTATATTCCGCAAATTGGAAGGATTTATAGCAGGCTTAATACATTAAGAAGTAGCGAAGCAATACTGCAATAATTTATAATCGAATACATTATAGAAAATAACTGCTGAAGAATATTTTGTAATAACTAAGAAAATAGTGAAATGAAAGAAATATTATAATTTCTATAAACGACAAACAGTTTCTACAAAGTTTTAAATTGCATGTTTCCGATTTCATTTTCACTAAATTAATTAATAAGAGCTGCATTATATCATTATCACGCGCATACCTAAAATACCATGCAATGTTATAACTGTTGAATTATTTCTTTTGTTATTATCGTGCTTTAGTCAGCCATCGATCCATTCATATGTGATTGTTGTGTTTATGCGATTGTAATGAAGATATAATGTTATGTCCAAACATTGAATATATCAAAGAATAGATAATTTATTATTCTCCATTATTATGGATTATGGACATGTATATCAGTGGCGGTTCCTTATGCAGGCCGCAGGGCCGCGCGCCCCTCCTGAACATTGAGCGTATCACCGTAGATATATAATTGTATCGCGATATTTTATCTCGGCATTATTTTTCCTAAAAGATAAAGCTTGCGCCGCGATAACAATCAACACAACACGGTGTGGCGTTCGTTGTGGTATCCGTTGCAAGTCACAGCAGCGACCGATGCTGTATCTATCGTTCGCGTGGTATATATATATCGCTATGGTGCACTAATCCTATCTATTGGAAGTGCTATATACATCATATCTAGTGAGAGCGACCGTATGCAGTATATCATCTGTTTCATCTGTCCGCAAACTAGCCGGCCAGGTTGCTATGGCAACATGACGTCACGCTGCTTCTATAGCTAAGAATATATCGTTGTATTAAGCTATTCTGGCGTACGATTCTTTAGCGGCGTCCCAACAGAGAAGCCTAGTATACAGTATACAGGAAAATTGATATAGATATAGTTGCATTGTTCTGTGTAGTTACGTATGTACGATTTTGCCACGTGTTTCTCCAAGAATATATTTAATAGAAATAATTTAATTAAAATGAATAGTGTTAGTTCTTTATTGAAAATAGAGTTTTGTAGAGTAGACTTTCTCTTGTGGACAAAGTAAAAATTAAAGAATTAGGTAGGCCATTGCCTGATTTAAATTTATCGCAAACTTGTGCAAGGAGTGCTCAAAACCGGACATTTTACAAGAGACATTTACAAAAAAAAATTATAACACAGATGAACAGATTCTCATATCGTGGCCATTTACAAGCTGCTGAGTTATTTAACACGAAATCGATGCCAACATTTTCTAAACAATTTCCAGTGGATGTTTTGGAAACCGTGTGTCATGCATATCAATTTTTGAATAAAACCAGATTAAAAACAGAATTAGAAGTGATTTACTCGCGTGCAGATTTTTATCAAATAATTGGAGCCACAAATTTTCTTTCGTTATTGCTACAAAATAATCTTAGTGAAACTTTCCCGGAAACTATAAAAATACTTAAAATTATTTTAACAACCACGATGACCACTGCTGAATCAGAGCGTTGTTTTTCAACACTTAAAAGAATCAAGACTTTTTTGCGAAATGCTATGGGTAATGATCGTTTAAACGCGTTGGCGTAGATGTGTATTAATAAGAATGTGGTGCGAGATACTTACAATTTTAACGAAAAAGTTTTGGAAAAGTTTATATCGATGAAAGATAGAAGAATGGAATTCACTTTCAAGAAATTATTGAATTTAATCATTTTGCATCCATTTCAGGTAAGATTTCTCACTATTATGTTATTTTTTAAGAAATGCGCCCCCCCTGAATGAAATGTCACGAGCCGCCACTGATGTATATAGTGAATACATTTTCAATGTCACATGCTATAAATATTAAAAGCGGAAAACAAATGTCGTCGATGAAATGATAAAAATATTTCTTGTAAAAATATATATTTTCGAATCGTTATTTTCGAATAGTTATTTATTTATATAATTTTATATTAGATAAGCTTCCTTTAATGTTCGTTACTTGTTATCAGTAATATAAGAAAAGTAGATACACCTTCTTAAGTCATTTAATTGGTTTCCAATAAGGAAAAACTATAAAATTTAATACTTCTTTGACAAACTTGAAAAGTTTTCCATTGCATATACAAATATTGGCACGTGACCTGTAGACTATTAAAGCGCCTCGTTTAATGCATAAAATATCAACAAATTGACCTGGCATTATACCAATAGGTGACATGCATTCCGTACAATGTCATTAGTGACGTCCAAAAGGTTGGGGTTCTTTACAAACCCCAACAATAATCTATTACAATGGACATGAACTCTGTCCAAACATAAATAATTCCCCTCATTAAATAGTATCGACGTATTCACCGTCGATATTGTAATGCTTTACCAGTACAAAAATTATTTTCTGTTAGATTTTATCACAGTTTTTTATATTATCTTCGTACCACCGATTATAATAATAAACTAAAACTATTGAATGCTACTTAATAATCCCTCGAGAAAATTGCTCTAAAATTAAAGTCTGTCAGCATTGAATGTCTCTTCGGATTGATCAAATTAATTTAACGTTTTTCGTTTTTAATTTTGCATGCATTTATTGTTTATGAGATGAAGAATAATAAACGTAAGATTAACATATATTCCAGATCACATATAGTGTATAGAAACAATTCGATAATATTAGAAACTTTAATAAATTAGAATTAGACATATATGTTGCAATTGAATCATTCTTATCTACAATACTTTTACAATAAAAACAACAAAATTATACCTGAGAAGCTTCCCAGGCAAATTTATTCCATTCCTGTTGCGTGAGCGGCGATTTTGGTTTTATCGGAAACTTCCGCCTCAGGTGTTCTGGCAATGTAGCATTCTCACGCTGCAACCTCTTAATAACAAACAAAAAAATATGTAACCTATTAGAAATTATTTAAAAATAATTGGTAAAACGGGATGTACACAAAAATATTTTGTTCAGCGAAAATCTATCGAGCCTACGGTGCTCGAAATATTTGCAACCAACGTTTATTATTTTTATCTATAAGGCTAAGTTGAAACGTCGAAAGAATTTCCTTTCTTCTAAATCAAATTCTCTATATTCCACTATATAGAAAAAGTACTATCAAAGTCGAAATACAAATGTGCCTTTTCAAATTGCAAATTCTTTTACAGAAACTATAACCTTCTCCTCTAATTGATAGATAATTAAAATGTTGTTCTATCTTCCAAATTATATTTTCCAAATTAATCACTAAGACGTTTAACCCGATCACCCAATACCAAAATTATTTTAAACCGAATCAATCCCAACATGAAACTTTTTTCTTTTTAATAATGTGATATTGAGATTTTTAATATTGTGATAATATTGTGACAATTATACGTCTATATATTAGCGATGGCAAATTGTAGGTCACATTGAGGACCTAGTTCGTAGTTTGTAGTTCATTTCACGAACTATAGGTCGTGAACTACTACATCTTTTTAAAATGAACTAGTTCACGACCTATATGAAATACATGCACATACTGAAAATAATCTCTTTTTTTCTCAATATAAATATATTAAATGGTAAAAAATAAATAAATTGAAATATTACAATACTTATTTTGAATTAAGAATGAGGAAGGAAAGACAACAATGTTTATAATTTATACAAAACATATATATAAAGAAATATAATGTTCTCTAGGTACTCACGATTATTTATATGAAGTTCTAAAATACTTATTGGTAGTTACGGATGAAAATGTTTACTACTTTACTAACACTTGAAAATTAAATGTACAAACTATAATAAAAATGAACTAGATAGAATCGTTTTGTTTGGCGTTATAATTTATATTTTCTATTCCGAATCTTCTCTGTTCAAACTTCAATGCTTTGATTTGATATTAAGTGATTGCATTGCACTCAGTATGAAATAGAAGAACTGTAAGATTTAGATGTTTATTTTTGCATTATTGCAAAAATTTGCTATGGCATGACATATTTAAGAACATATTTAATCTTGCGAATATATTAATTATATTATTCCACATGAAATCTGATACCAATATATAAATATTGCATCGAGTTTCCTATTTCGTTCCGTTCACCAACACACTTTATCACTAAATAAATGTTAGTATTGTATATGTAATGTATACTATACTGCATCGTTTACGAGTAGTTGTGATTCATGAACGGTTTAGTACACGACGGGTTCAGGACCTAGTACAAGTACATCAATACGTACTTAGTAGTTCATAGTTCACGAAGTAGGTCATAGTGACCTATAGGTCGTTGCAAAACATCGTCACAGTACGCCCGTTAGTTGATTGAACCGTTCATAGTGAACGGTTCGCGAGTGAACTACACATCGCTACTATATATATAATTTTTCTAATAATCTATTTTGATTATATAAATTCAATTCCTGTTTGTCAATTTGAGAGTTTTAAAAGAGCAAATCCATCAAGGATACAATACTTTTCATAATAATAAATACAATGTTGCATACTAAATATAGAATGAAGATATATTTATAATGTATTATGCCAATGACACTCGTGTGTAGATTGATTTTTGTGGTCTGCAAATTTTCTAACATGATTATCAGAATAAATGGGTTAGATTGTTTCTACCAACATCGATCGATTTTCTGTTGTAGAAAACGGAAAAATGTTCAAAAATGCTATGAAGACAAAATAAATACGATAAGAGTAATTTTGTTCTCTTAACAAGTCAAATCAATTCTCTTTTATTATGACGTGGTTCTTATTTATTTTTCGAAACTGCCATTACTTAAGAAACGTAATAAATATCTATATCCAAAAAAAATGTATAAATAAATCGATATTCTCTTCGGTTATCATTCCAAATGTGATGCAAAGACATTCTTTCCCACTGTTGTAATTAAAATTTTCACGAGTACATTTAATAATACTGAATCTTATAATTACAATTTGATCCTGAAACTCATTCGACGTGATAAATTATCGCTACAAATTATAGTGCAATTATAATTTAGGTCGTCTCCAAAACCGCATAACAGAAAGGTTAAACGACTTCTATTATTCTTTATATCATATATATAGTGCGAATGAATCTAAACTTCTTCAACAGCTACCTCAGTTTGAACCAGATCGATATCACTACGGGAATAAAATAGCTAAATCAAGTTTAAAATTAGAAATAGCAACAAATGAATTCGGATGTCTTGTAAAGTTATGCATCATGTTTGCAATTGTAGTTCTATTATTTACTAGTATGAATGCTTTGTTCTTTTTCAAGAAAGGTTCAAGGCTTGTCTGCATAATCAACGTTATATATAGGTGAGGGTCAGTTTAATTTCCTAGATTCTTTCCTAGTAACTTAGCAAAAGGGTTATCTCTTTGGTTATAATTTGTCAGTTGGACTAGCTTCGTGAAAGCAGGTTGATATCACACAACGTCCACTTCTTAGCAATACATGCTTTGTTAATATATTAAGTTTATTTAATGTATTGAAACAAAGTACTATAAGAAAAGTAGGATAAAGTAAATTTTATAACAGTATATAATTGTTTTCTGGAGAAGAAACAGATTCTTCGGGCGAAAAATCTGAAAAACTGCGTTTTTTTTGTCATACACACATCTTACTCTTGAATGCCATAATTAGCTTATACGTGCATTCTAAATTTACCTCTTAAATTCTCTTAAAAAGTCGCCAAGTAAATTAAATCACACGTCGAGTAATTTCGAAATTTCATCGCACAAGCATTAGTCATACCTCCAAGCACTTGGGCTCATGGAGTGGTAACGAGGCAGTCCCAAACTCTCTTCCGCACAAATAGCACGTCAAGGTCCGAGGACGACCTCTTGACGACCGAACCGGTGCATCACCAGATGCGCCTCCAGTGGCGAGATTATGTCCCGGTGGTGTATGAATTAACTGCTGCGATGGCAAAGACATTTTCCGTTCGCTACGAACGTTCCTGCAATTGATTCTGCCACTAATGCTATTTGAACTCAAGTTATTGGTGCCAGCTGGCTGCTGCGGAGTTAACTTTGATTTATACCTGGACAAAATATACGTATTTCGGTATAATGGTCGATGCGAATGAAACCGCATTTAATTTGCTATTACGTAAACAAATTTATAGCAAACCTGCGCTACCGAATACTTTTCGCACCTTAAATTGATTATGACTCATAGTTTCTAGTTTTAAAGTTGCGACAAGCGATTGTTAAAACGTATGCGAATCTTGTAATATATTCGCCACTTACTTAATAGCCGTTGGTTTTTGGACAGTATTTTTCACGGGCACCTTGGTGACCGACACATCATTCAGTCGCGTAATCAGCCCCGATGACGTCTGCACAGGTGCAGTGGGGTGGCTGTGGAACCGTTCCGGTTGGTCCGGTCTGCCGCATGTTGTGCACGGTTCCGGTAAGGCCTTTATCGATTGCGTCGTTTTATCGATACTAGGGATCTTGTTCTTGCGTACCATACCAATCGTTGTTTCTTTGGACTTGTTCGAACTGTTACTGTTATTATTCAATTCATCGTTGCCGCTGGCGATATCTGGGACGATTTTGGTGGGTTTCCGCGGCGGAGGACGCTTCGGCGGTATTACGCGCGACCGTAGAACCGATTTCCGCGCACTTTGCGGCAACGACGTGCTACTGTCGTCCTCCCAACTGTCGTCGCTAATCGTCGATGTCTGTTGATTATTGGTGATATGATTAATAGTATTGTTGACGAGATTTGTTTGTCTGGGTGTTGCTAGTTGCGATAATCGACTACTACAAATCGTTCTTTTGTTAATTGATTGTTTTTTAATTATAGATTTATTGTCATCGCGTTTGCCGCTATTTGAAATTGTAATCGTGCTCATCGGTCTGTTATTACCGGCTTTATTGATACCTAGATTTGTAAATGTTAAAAATTCTTTTCGCATCTTGCTCATGTCCAACTTGTCTATGAAGCGTATATCTAATATTTCCGGCTTTTCCAGCGTAGCGGTCAACGGCCGTTGGATTATATCATTCTCATTTATCAAGTGATTCTCCGAGTCCTCCTTGGCCTGCCATGCATTGGTAAGATGCAGGCGTAGGCTGGGACTTTTTGTCATCACTTCACGGTTATTATCTACAAGCGGTAGCACTAAAAAAGTATGAGGTCTTGATTTGTTCTCGCGCTTTTCCGATTTCCACCTCATTGATTCGAATTAATAGAACGTCCGCAACTATTAAATAACGGTATTCAAATGGCTGTCAATCTGTATTAATTCAAAGGAACGATTTGTTCTTCAATGAAAGAGTCTTGGATTTAAAATAGTTCGCGTACTTTCTCTTTGCCGTGCTCCGTGCTTACGACTGAACTGACCGCACAACCGCTGTCCAAACGGCCGAATAACGGTTCAATCCGCGCCCATACACGATATATTCTTGTACATATACATCTATCATATATGTATATTGTTTATTCACTGCACTATAAATTGATCCAGTCGGTTCAAACATGTTGTAACAACTTTACGATCGATATTTCTTCACTTTTATATTGCTGGCAGTATTAAAACAGAAAACGTTGCATACAAATACAATATCCATAAATAATCTTATATTAATTGTATTTATTGTATAATGTACTGTAATAGCAAGTTTTTGCTGTGCAGTCAAATGTATTGTCCTCCAAGATGATTTTTTGGAAAATGCTAAAAAGTGTACCTTCGCTTGATACTATAGAAATGTGATTTTTAATTCACATTATCTATTAATATATTTTGACCAGATATTGTTTCCGCAAAAATATCCAACGAAGACATAAATAGAACTAAAATAAATATTACAATAAATATTGTTCTATGTATATAATAATTTTTAATGAATTGTTTAAAGAATGATACAAACTACCTAAAAAAGAATTTTACACAATTTTTTTTTTTTTGTTTCAGTAATTCATTTAATAATTTATTTATTTGCATTTTATAGATACAATGAACTACCTAAAAAAGAATTTTACACAATATTATTTTTTGTTTTTCCGTAATTCATTTAATAATTTATTTATTTGCATTTTAGGATGACTTCGGAAACTAAAGCATTTATATTAAACAAAACCCAGATGTCTAAAAAATATGCTTTTAAAGAACTTTATATTTCTATATTTAATCTATTGAACGTCTCTAAATCAATTAAAAGCCAAGTGTCCATTAGTCCATGGATTTATTCCAGAATAATTCTGTTACTTTTTTTGAAAATTGTAACACTATTAAAGCACTTGTTATAATTTGCAGTTTCAAGAGTTTTCAGTTTGAAGACAGAAAATGAGCAGGGGTTGATATTTTAGTTATCTATTTATATTTTAGTGTACTGTCTTAAGTTTGGTAAATAGTAATTTGATACTTAATTAAAAACTTCATTATTTACGGTCACTGTTAGCTTCTATTTTTCAACATAGGATACGGTGAATAAATAAAAATCGAATTTATATAATAAAATCTCCCCATAATTGTAATGCTTTTGAATAGTTCGTAGGTAATGCTTAATGCTCGTTGCATACAAACAAACGCTATTCTTTATATGACGAATATAGGTATGTGAAATTTGAGGAAAAGAAACGTTAGTTCTTCGCATCTTCCCATAAAAGTGAAAAATTGCAATTTTTAAATTTGTACCGATTGTTTCTTTGCTAGAAACTCAAAAAACATCGTGATATGAACACAATGTACACAATGTGTTTTAATGAACACATTGTATATAATAAATACCATTTTATTTCACAAATTAGTTAAAGAGTCCGCAATCCTAAAGATTGGTTGGAAACAGCACGCCATGCCGATCTATCCTGAGCTAATCCCTTCATCTCCCTATAGCTATTCATCTCAACGTCTTCAACTATCTGACTCACATACTCCAATCTAGGCCTACCTACCCCTCTCTTTCCCTCCACTCTACCTTCTATGATCAATTGCATAATCCCCCCATGCCTAAGAATATGCCCTACTAATCTGTCTCTCCTACGCTGTAACACTCTCCAAATACTTCTCTTCTCCCCTACTAACTCTAGTACAGCTTCATTTGTTACTTTATCTTCCCAACCAATCCTCATCATCCTCCTATAACACCACATTTCGAATGCTTGTAATCTACGCTTCTCTTCCTTTCCTATAGTCCACGTCTCACACCCGTACAGTGCTACACTCCAAACATATACCTTCAGTAATCTTTTTCTAATACCCAAGTCAATATTTGATCTTAAAATCTGTTCCTTTTCTACGAATGCCTTCCTACCCTGTGCTATCCTACACTTTATATCTACCTTGCTTCGATTATCTTTTGTGATTCTACTGCCTATATAACAAAAATCTGACACTTCTTCGATTCTATTATCTCCTATTGTGATCCTCATTTTTCTACTGCATTCCTTTTTGTCACACCTCATCACTTTAGTTTTACCTATATTTATTTTCATGTTAAAATCCCTAGTCAATACTGCCTGCATACCATTCAATACCCTTTCTAAATTCTTTTCGCTTTCTTCCAATATAGCTATATCGTCGGCGAATCTCAACATATATATTTTCTCTCCCTGTACATTCACACCTACACTATACTCTTCTTTTACTTTGTTTATTGCATCTTCTATATATAGATTAAATAATAACGGTGAAAGTGTACATCCCTGCCGAACTCCCTTCCCTATTTTTGCTACCTCTTCTTCCCCCTCAATTCTAACTAAGGCAGTTTGGTGTTTATATAAATTAAAAATTATTCTCCTATCTTTATAATCTATACCCGTTTCTTTTAAAATTCTAAACATTATGTCCCAATCTACATTATCAAATGCCTTTTCTAAATCTACAAAAGCTATGCAAGTTACCTTTCCTACCCTCTTTCTTTTTCTACTACCGTTCTTAGTGCTAGAATCTCCTCCCTCGTCCCTCTGTTTTTCCTAAAACCAAACTGATCTTCTCCTAGCCTTTCCTCTACTTTATTTTCTAATCTCCTATAAATAATCTTTAACAATATCTTCGATGCATGTGATAGTAGACTAATGGTCCTATAGTTCTCACACAAATTAGCTCCTATTTTCTTCGGCATTGTTACTATTCTACTACGCTGAAAATCCTGTGGTACTTCTCCCTTCTCATATATTTTACAAACTAACCTGTATAATCGCTCCTGCATTTTTTCCCCTGCGTGTTTTATTAATTCGGCTGGTATCATTCACAAATATTTTATACATTTTCCAAAAAAAAAATCAAAATCCTGTTTGTGAATCATACTGGCCGTAGAGATCTTTAAGAAGTCAACATGCAAGATTGCCATATTGGTCTGTCTGATGTCATTCTTGTAAATAATTTATTGAATATATTATAACACGGCAATTTAGTGTTGAATATGTGGGTGTTTCTAAATAATACGCATTTCACTCTATTTATATTACAAAAAATAGTTCAATTAATTCATTAAATCATTCAACATTTCTCTTATTTTATAAAACAAACTAAGAGCAGATTCTCCTTATAATATCCTCGGCAAGCACTTCTTAGGATATTGTAAAAAAAATTAACAAATTCAGCCCATACGACACCAACCTGAAGTTACGATTTATATATGTAATATGGCTTTGTTATATTATTCATGGGCATTTCTCTTTGCTCTAATTGCACATATATTCGTTAGCTTAATTCATAACACACCGGCAGTATTAGTAATCTTCAAATTTAAGCGATTTTTACTTATCAATACCATTACCGATGTTATGTTAAAAGGGAGTCGTTTTGCAACAAATTTGTAATTTTTTAAGAATGGGTTAAAGTACCATTTCTTAATGATCTTAATTCGCGAAGGAAGTAAAAATAAGTTTGTCGTAGGGAATTTTTTATTACATTCGTAGGCGTCAAATTAACAAATTGAATGTGTTTTATTAATACATTGTATGATTTACCTTCATAGATTTCCATTAAAAAAAAATACTTACACAACAAAAATATATTGGAAATAAAGCGTATACATATTTATTTATTGTTTCTTTCTATCTAAATTTTAATACATTTCAACCTTTAAACTATTTAAGTTTCGTGCGATAAGTAATCGTATTCCTAGCTAATACATTCTTTGTATTCTTTCAATTATTATTCTTAAACGAATAGATTCAGAGCTGCTTGCTTGTAGCAGTTAATAATTTATCATTCTCTTTGTTGGATTGCGCTGCTTCTATTTCATCTTTTTTATGTTCTTTGTAAAGCCAACTGTAGAAAACAATGTTAAATGAAATCGTGATATAAACGCATCTTAAATAATTTCTTCCTTACTAAAATATGAAAAGCGCTGGAGTTGTTAATAATCCACCTAATAAGAAAAATGCACCGGGTACGTAATCGATGGTACTCGTGTATATCAAACTGTACATGGGACCATACGCCAGAGGCATCAATGCCTCGCATACCCCAAATAATGAATTGATTTTACCTGAAGAGGTTTTAATTGTCATTGTAAACCAACGATAATGAAAATTATAATTGTACATTTGTACTTTGTAGGAGAATTTTTAAGCATAACAATAATTCAGTATCAGAATCTCGCCTATTATTGAGTACCCAGAAAATTCCGAAAATGAAACTTTGACTGTTACACTTTATTATTTACAATAAGAATTTGATTACCAAGTTCATCCGGTGTAACCAATTTGGAAATTATGGAACGCATTGCAATAAATGAAGTTCCATTCAATAATTCCACCAGTGCGCCTAAAAGTAAAAAATCTAACAGTACTAGATCTGTACTAGACAAATATTTAATAATAAAATGAATGTTTACCAAGATAAAATATAGTAGTATTCGGTGCAAACGCGTACACCAAAGATGAAAGTATCTTACTAGCACTAGATAATATACCCAAAATTGCATCGTCAATTTTCAAATATTTATTGAAGAAGGCCAACGCAAATATAGTCCCTGCGAAATGTTATATTGAATAAGAAAGTAAATCGTCGCTCGGTGTGAAAATTTAAGATAATGTTGTACTTTATTGACACAGCAATTTTTCTCTATGCACTGTTAGTGTATTAGTTAAAAACTTATCTGGTATTGCGTTCCATTGAGGATCGCACATACTCCAAAGTATTAATACAAAAAGAAATAATGTTCTGAAGATGGTTTATCTACGCCTTGTTAAGTACTTAATTTTTTAATATTTACTAAAAATGAACAAAATAAAATGTTCTCTGAATTTACTGAATCGGTAAATGAAGACAACTCTGAACATACAAACCCTACTTACTGTCTTATACATAGATGTTCTTAAATATATACCTACCACAAATATGTACGATGAAAGCGAATGTAGAGAAAAAACTGTAATCAATTTCATCCCATGTAAATTTATACCTTACAAATAAATATAGCACACTCATTTCACCTAAAAATTTCTCATAATTTTTCATATTAAATTTCTTAAAACAATTTTGTATAGTTTCAATTTAAGGGGTAAAATCATTTTGAACCTACCATGCATTGGACCGATAATGATCATGACCAAAACCATTATAGTGCATATTCTCTTCCTTCTATTGCGAATATCATTCTTAAATGCAACCTTCAGCGTCTCTTTTATGTGACTTGGATCAAAAAAGTCTGCGAAGAAGTTCTTCTTTGGTGTTGTACTAGGAGCATCGATAGATTTATTTTGGTTTAAAATAACTTCCTGGATCGTAATATGGCCGTAAATTATGCTAATGGAATAGATGCACAGCGCAAGCAAAAACACTCCATAGAATCCAATTTGCTTAAGAAGTACTCCACTTAGAGCCATTCCTACCATTATGCTAACATTTGTAAACATACTAACTGCCCCTATACGCAACGTTCTCGTCTCTACACTGGATATCGTACTAATATAGGCATATACCCCCATAGTTACAGCAAACCACCCGCCGGTTAATGCAGGCAACACAGTTTCAGCGATTGCAGTCACTTCCATGGGTAATTCATAGAAAAAATACGTACACAGAAGGAAACCTATCACTGTACTCGCTTCTCCATATATTGGTAACAGGATACACGGTTTTCTGCGATTATTGCGGTCGCTCCATGATCCGAAGAACATTATTACTATTGATGGTACCAAACTTTGAATAACAGATTTCCAAGCGACCATTACAGCCACTAACTTTTGCACTTGCGCTTCATCTTCCTTCGTGTATCCCGTTAAGTTTCGATTGCTTAATGAGTCACACACAGAAGAATTAAGTTGAAGATTCACTTTGCAAGCTTTCTCCAAATTCAAGTTTTGTACTGCAAGGTTGCTCATAATGTAAGGCATAATATAACAAAACATCACTGGCTCCACGGTAATATTTTCAAAGATTAGTTTCGTATTTTTCCAAAATGTACCATCTTTCTTTCCAACCGTTTCTTCCACTTGAACATTTGAAGAGTCACCATCGACCATCTTATCTGCCTCCATAATTCTTAAATATATTTTAAGTGTCCCTATAGTTTGGTCACCTCTATAATCACAAAAAAGTAAAGAATTGTGTATGTTTCATACTAAAGAACATTTCCCTACAAACGCAACACTTTACAGTAAATCGTTCTATATGCCTAACATAAAATCTTCGCACGGCCGCAATTAGGCTATTAAGGGAATTATTTTCGTCTAATAAGATAATAGGTCCACTACATCTGGTACATTGCTGAATGCACGAATTATGTACGTTCGGACAACCTAATCTCCTTACCATGATTATACAAAATTATTAATTGCAATGTACATATAACTTAAAAGTACGGGATTTTCTGATATAATTGCTTAGTATTTACTGACTTATTTTTACTCCCATGACTCTCAGATAATTGATTCAAGTATTTAGTTTTTGTTTACTGAACACGATCTTAACGTTGATATGAAATTAAATTTACAATTTTTTATTAGTTTTAAGATATACGACTTGAGCCGATATTTACAAGCACAAATTACGCGACAAAAAAACGCGAGTAACACATGTGCTGAACAGTAATAAATTGCTGTGAGATTTGCGAAAGTAGTAATAGGAATAAATCTATCTGAGACAACTAACAACGAATTAAAGTCAATAATATCTATTTATCTTTGTTTACATTTTTTACCGTGGTAGTTTTATCGTAAAAGTAGAGCACTTCAACATACATTAATAAATTTAAATTATAATCATAAATGAATTATCTTCTATAACGATATCGTTTAAAGTGAAACCATAATTGAAAAATATTGTTATGAAATTGGCAGCGAAATCCTCGTTTATACGAATACTCCCATTCCCTATTAACAATTTTAAACGCTATATCTTCGTATGGAGGACCGGCGTGGAATCGTAAGATTGCAAATTCTCGATTCTCCGGGCATGGGGTCTACAAAAAGAAGTTGAAAATTTTAATGAAATTACTATATATTTACATAAACGTAGTTCATCATCGTAGTTAATCTGTCTATGCTTTTGTATATTTTTATAATTTTACATATTATAATTATTTAATATTTCATATTCATATACTGTATTATGAGACATGTGCTTTAACGGAAGGTAGTAATCTATTTAATTGAAATTATATCAAAACCTAATCATCTATGTCATTAATTAACGAGAGCTTTGATGAGAAAAAAATACTCACCAAGAAATATTCCGGTGTAGAATTCTTCTCAATTAGGTCTGGATAAAATATGTTGAACTTGTAGCCCTGTACGATCTTTGGCGGTGGATTGTCCATATCGTAATGCGTCTGATTGTATTTGTTCCATTCAAAGCCCGTGTGTACACGGTTGAAATACCGTGGCTTGCGTGGCCTGTACTTATCTGACCAAAGGTAAATCTGATTCTCTACAGATGCTTCCACTGAGAATTGTACTTCATCCTCGCCCATTCCTTTCCGAGCTTCCCTTTGCAATTGTAACTCCTCTTTCGTTAATGTAATCTTAAATTTTTTATATTTTTTATTACCAAATAGATTTACTACATATTAGAACACGGTTTACTCACCTCCATTTTCTTTCCAGTGCTAATGACTTGGAGTCGGGCGAACTCCAGACGTTTAATATCATCCGCCTCGAGGACTACGATGGTCCCTGGCTCCAACTCGGAAGAGTTGAGCAGCTTTGGACTGTAGCAGCCAGCTTCGTACGCGTCAAAGCATTCCTTCAATAAAACTTCTGCCGCTTCATCCGCTTCACTGAAAACAAATAAAGGCAATAATAACATGCTTGAGCCTGTAATATTAATATTGAAATACAATAATACGCACCTATCATTATAGGATGCATCAGCACTATTGCAATCCTGAGCTGACGTACTTGGAGCTGGCTCTAGGGACTTGGACGTAGATGCCATAGGACTGGTACTCTCTACCTTTGCTTCAACGTTTGTCGATGTGCTTACCGCTTGTTCAGCTTTCAACAATTGCAACTTTGTGCGTAAGTTCTTTTGATGACGATCTCGCAGGCTTGCACGTGCCATATGCGCCTAACAATAAATTTAAATATAATAACATATAATATAATAATTTAATAACAATATTCAATCAATTTAAATACTTGTAATTATTGATAGGATATTTTATTTTGATAGGATAGGATGATATTATATTTTATTTATTTTATTTACCACCAAAGCCGCATTAAATAATATAAAATACCTTTAATTGTGATAACAGGGATTCCCAATAACCAATATCAATGCCATCGGCTTTACTAGAAATCTTCTGCTCGATTTCTTGTTGTAAAGCTTCTAGTTGACAGATCGTCTTATTACGGAAGACGGATGTGACATCTTGAGCGACAGACTGGTGAATGCCCTCACGCCTATTAATGGCAGCATCGTATTCACAGTGTTGTTTCCGCAGTTTCTGCAGCTCATCGGCCACGATCACTGTAATATCAGTCCAGTAGTCGTGGTTACGGCCACGCTCAAGTTGCTGATACACTTTGATGTCTTCTACAAGATCCTCCAAGTCTTTGATCTGTAGCCCATTTAAGTAAGTGTATGGCTCATGCATTTCTACAGTATCTACTTCCTCCTCGGCATTAATATATTTGGCCAGTAAGTCAATGGGCTTAGCTGCAAATTATAACATATATGATTAGATAGGACGATTCTCAAAGCACTATTGTGATATATAAGATCGGAATTGAAATACTCCAGCCTTAAAAATATTCAAATAGCCCGTTTTATATGCCAGAACCTTTATTTATTATAAACCAATGCATTCAACTGATTTTACTAGGCCAAATGCAAAACAACTGGGCAAACATAAATAAGATGACTATTATTTCTAGTCTTACCACGGGCATCTTGAATCCGTATATGAGAACGTAATCGAGCTTGCTCCAAATGAAATTGGTCTTCCTGTCGTTCCCATTCTTCAAATTGCGCTGCCTCTTTGTTCCTTTGCAATAGCAACATTTCATCTTCACGTTGTTGACGCTCAAGTTCCCGTTCTTGACGTCTTTTCTTTACCTTTTCCAATTCTCTTTTATTCTCTTCTTGTTTAAATCTATTTCGCATTTCTATTTCCTCGCGACTCGCGTTAGATAAACCATCTTTAGATAATTTTTTTGACCATACAAATGTGGTGAGTAAATTTCCATCTCCGAATGGATTATCTGTATTAGTATAGTGAAGATATTCATTGTCCCATCCCATCCGCTCCTTACGTCTTCGTTCCTTGACATCTTTCTTCTTTAATCTTCGAATACGCTTTTCTTCAGCTGTTTCGGTTGCTTTTATTAGTTCCTTATGCTGCGCCTTACGTTCAGATTCTTTTAATCGTTCATTTTTAAGCTTTTCTAGCAACTTTATCGAATTATAACTATCTGAAGTACTGCTGCTGCTGCTGTCTCTAGAACTAGAACTATCCTTGCATTGTTTACTTGTTGGTTTAGGACCTTTTGCTAATTTCGTAGATCTACTTTGATGATGGGCGTTTGCTAATGATCCTCTACTACGATAACATGTATCCTTGTCTTCTTTCCTATATTATAAAAATTAAAATGAATAAACAATTTAGCTAACAAAATCCCTCTTAATGTAGAAATTTATTGACAAATGTTAATAAAATACTAAACGGGAATATAATTATAGATTACATATGGCATAATAAAATCCTTACCTGGTATTTGTATGAGACATTTTTAAACGTAACATAACATAATTGAAATTAATTAAAATTTTAGGAATATTAACCTACATAATCGTAAATAATCACATTTGAAAACGTCGCATAGGCAATGACATTGTATACATTGTATACACGTATATAAGGCATCATAGGACAATTAATCATTATATTATAAATACATTGTACATAACCACAAATTGAATCTCCTACTCGAGCTGCAGCGAGTGTCATTGTTTAAAATTTCTAAGCATTGATGATTAAGAGCCAAAGTAAGAACTTTTTCCAATGCTAAATAATAAATAATTGGCATTTATATTGTATATTATAAGTTATAATTCGTTTACCATATTTTCCAGAATTTATGAAACAATTTTCAAATGCATGTTGATTGTCCGATCAATAAAAAGGGGAAATTAAAAATACATGACAAAGATATTTGACAGAAAAAGTTTGATGTTCGTCAAAATTGATAAAAACCAAAAGTGTAGGTTAATGGGTATAAGTAGGCTGCAACGGACAATCGCATTTTTAATAGCACATTTTTCGCAGTATTAGTAATTGTACAAAAAACGGAAACTACCATAGCATTCGGTTTATAGCTGCCAAATACGATCATTTCCACATTTAGTTACCTTTTAATATATATCTCTCGAAACGAAGTGGGTACGATTCACATCTTCCTTTCCGCAGAAAAAATTAGATTACTATGAACCGCGAAAAAGTAATTGACGAAATGCAAAAGAATATTTATTATTCCGATAAATATAATGACGAGGAGTACGAATACAGGTGAGAGTATATTATCACCGGTTTTCTTGTCTCCCAATATAACCTACAATTTGCAGGCATGTAATACTCCCCAAGGAATTAGCGAAATTTGTGCCGAAGACTCATTTAATGTCCGAATCAGAGTGGCGAGGACTAGGTGTCCAGCAAAGCAAAGGGTGGATCCACTATATGATACATTCGCCGGGTTTGTATGCTATATCTGATTTTAATTCCTCTCTGAACTATATTTTTATTTTAGAGCCTCATATTTTGCTATTTAAAAGAGGTCTCTCCATAAATCAGTAAATAGTAAATATAAATATATTGGTACACTAGTATATTATACGTGATCTATATTAATATTCGGCGTGTGCTCTTTAGTACTATTTGCTATTCGGTCGATTATAATACATGTTTGTTGAATTTTATGTAGTGTTCAATTTATTATAGGAAGTTACATTACATGTGGTTACAATTTTTATGTGTCATAATTTATATTATTTGGTACAGTTATTTTCATTATTGTACTTTTAATACGCTGGAAATAATGTAGTATGTATTAGTCGGCTTTTTATTTATAATATATATTTTTATAAAATTCAATGACCAATCCCTTCCACCAGAAAACTGTAAATGTAGATAATAAGTAATCTTAGTTCTCGTCCATAATGAATTAATAGTTGTAGTTATCGGGTATTTGCGGACAATTTAAAATGAAACCACCTTCTTTTAAAGCGACGTTTCGAAATATACTGCAATTTCTTCTTCAGGCTATAAAATACCTTAAAATTTGGACCATTACATACATTGTGTTATATACATCTTTTTAATCTTACTACTATGTGTTAAGCAGTTTATTTACAATTTACAAAGTTATTTGACTGTATTTATTTTATTATATATTAATTTAAAAAAAAAAATTAAGAAACATCTAATATAATAAATTAAATGCTTATTTCTGATAAAGGTAATATATTAGATGTTTCTTAAAAAAAAAAATTTAATTAATATATAATAAAATAAATACAGTCAAATAACTTTGTAAATTGTAAATAAACTGCTTAACACATAGTAGTAAGATTAAAAAGATGTATGTGATGGTCCAAATTTGAACGTATTTTATAGCCTGAAGAAGAAATTGCAATATATTTCGAAACGTCGCTTTAAAAGAAGGTGGTTTCATTTTAAATTGTCCGAAAATACCCGACAACTACAACATAGTAGATAATAAGCAAATCGGCGAAAAAGAAATCCTTGATCTTTTAATGATTTAGACTAGATGAACCCGGCCCTAGGACAATAATATCTTGAAATTACTGCATGAATACTTTAATGTGATAAACATAAAGTGGAAATAATTATGTTGGCGGCATTGTAGTCACGCTTACGCATAACGGCCGTCTTCCTCAGTCAAGTAAAATTCTGGTTTAACTATAAATATTTTTTTATTTTATTACTATTCGTAGTGTATCTTCATAGAATTAAGATAAGGATAATAAACTTTAATTAATATCAATTTTTAATCTAAGGTCGATTTTGAAATTTCGAACTAGTGACATAGTCGTGAATTTGTCAGTTGTCAAATACATGAGAAAAGTCAAAGCTAGATTGAATTTAGTACGACAGTCGAAGCCAGATTGATTTGAGAGGCGACGTTAACAGCTCCAAATTATTAAAACCAAACAAATATCGAACACTAATTTCATTAGTGAATTCAAGCAAGTATATATATGTGTTGTTAAGTTCAAAATTTTCATAATATTTACAACATCAATATGGATTGGCTCGGAAGTTTAAGAGACTCGGAACAGGATTCCGAGGGAAGTGAATTGGTGAACGAATCCGTGAAAAATAGACTGAGAAGCTTGGTCAGTGATGCAAAACAAAAACCACGTTCGGATGCCGAAGAAGTAAATTATCAATATTTTCTTCACTGTTCTCTTTTTAATATACTTTTTATATTTTTGTAATGGCACGATGCGGTGGTTGCCAGCACAGCGCTAAACTTCAGCATCTTAACATCCTAAACTTAACCTAAGCATTCCCGCTTTTGTTAAGATTTGCACAATTGTTGAACATATTTTATATATTCTATTATACTCTACATCATTAATTCGAACTGAACCTGTATAGATTTTTATTACATTTTTTCAAAGTAGTATATAAACATTAATATAGAATATCACCCAAATACCGTAACAAGCATTAAGTAGCAAGATGTACATTTCAAGGGCTATGCCCCCAATATATATATGTAATATTTTTAATATTATATACATTCTAATATTGATTCCTTCTTGAATATCCGGGTCTAGGACATGTGGGCGCGGTTTAGTGATCCTCGCCACCAAGCCAACTGGCCAATGTTCCAATAGGCACTGAGCTACCTGGTCACCCACCGGCTCACGGTCTCTTGACCTGTTGGCTCGGCGACCTGTCGATTATTGCATTGCGAGTTGACGGCGGTCACTCTACCGTGGCCACTTGTCGCATGCCATCAAATTTATCGAAAGTATCTTATTTGTAAGCGGTAAATGCATCTAACATCAGGTAGTTGGGTTATAATAACGGTCGGCCTAGCGTATATATCAATGTATACGAAAGCGTATACCTGCACTTTACTTATTTATTTGGCTAAATATGAATTGTACTTTATTCCATCAATAAGGACATGTTCTTGAATTCATTATTTACATCTCACTTTCACCCATATATAACCAGTAGGTGACTTTATTTGTTATGTCTAGCCTACAAAGAGCCCTGAAAGGTCATAAAATTATCCAAAATTCTCAGCGCTGAAAACTTGCGAAAATCCAGTTCGCCCTTAATGCTTGTTACGGTATTTGGGTGATATTCTGTATTAATATTTAACAACGTAGTGATAATTTTTAAAAAAGTATAAACATTGAACACAAAATAATAATTAAACTGATCATATTATTCTTAATATTCTAGTCATTTGAACTTCCATTTACATTATTTCGTCGTCCAAATACGAAATCGGAAGTACGCAAATCCTATGTGCAGCGTATCGTCAATACTTATTTAACAAATAAAGTTGTTCCGGAAAACACCTCTAATATTGAAACGTCGAAAGTGATGTCTGTACCTTCACCCAAAAGAATGCACCCGTCAAGCACTCCATTTTACATGAGCAACGCAAGGGTAGCAATAGAAGATTCACTATTTCTCTCCCCGATTAACAATCTACGTCGCAAACCAAATGATAGTATAACTGATCAAAAAGAACAAGAACCCGATTCATTTAAGGTGAAAAACACAAAAGTAGTACGGCAAACGATCTTAAAGCGCACCAAAATGCCCGCTGTTGGAACAAATAAATTGAAACAAAATAATAAATCAAAGAATGTGACTGGCAATATTATAAAAAGTACGTCCAAGCTCAAGAATGAAAAATCTCTTAATTTGAATCGAACCGCAAGCTCGATAGTGACTGAGAAAGCACAATCGATGATAGACCGAACAAATAAGGATGGCGTTAGAGGAAATAGATTATCTAAGAAAAAAGATCTACATACATTTACCACTTTAAATCCGGATCGACGACGTACATTCCTCAACGTATCGGAAGATGATTTGTATGAGCATGTCTTTGAATTTGATGAGCAGTCTTGGTATACCGATGTATTACCAAAACCTAAAATATCGTATTGGGATGATATACCCTATCTCGTAAATTCTTCTCCGAAGCAAAAAGTTGTGATTTTGGAGAATATCCTAATTAAAGGACCTCAAACAGGATTTAGAGTAAATGATTCTGTCGCACCTGAATATAATAAAAATAACAACGCTGAGTCAGGTGAATAAACATTTAAATTTTGTTTTTAATGGGATTACAGTTATCTGCAAAAAACGCATTGTATGGGATCCAAAAAGTTTTTCGGCTTAACTATATTGATTGATGACGCTATTGCTGTGATATTGGCACGCTCCATCGCCAACAATCGCAAATTTTGCGACAATAAACTTTCGTGGTGTCATATTTTGTTGTAACATTGGCATTATGACTTCATTGAATAATTACTCGTTGTATAATTTGAATAATGCGTAATATGTTTTTATCCTGTTTTAAGATATCGAATTGGAGGCTTTCCCTAGAATTCTCAGAAATAAATCAAATAATCGTTCAAAATTGCTTTGTGATTTGGGATTGCACTCCCTGCAGAAATCTATGAATGATAATGCAAAAAGTGTATTGCGAAATCAAAGTAGGTTTCCATGAGGTTGTATTAGTTATATAAAAATCAGTTTATTACAAAATCGAAAATTTAAAAAAAAAAAATTAAGTGCAAATTTTTGTGTTCTTCGTTTCTAAATAGTAAATTTAGAATGGCCATTTATGGAAGCATTGGATATCACTATGTTCTTACTAATAAGCATAAGGATATTCTATACTCATAGAAACTAATTATCAAAAAGGCGCAAAAGATAATAATAATTTCATTAGTGTCGAATTTGCGTTGATCTCTGTCATCTGTGCCTCTGAAATATAAAACATATTATCTAGATATTAAGCAATTTTACCAATAGAAAATGTTTTAGAAAAGTCTTCTAGTAAGAAAAAAAACAAATCGAATGAAATTTGTATTGTCCCCACGGATGAATCAATTAAAATAAAGACGAGGTCGGCTGACAATAAAATTAAACTATCGAGTATGTAATACACAACTTAATTACCAAAATTTCAAATAAATACAATTACTATTATAGGCGAAGTATTATGTTAAATAATCATGTTAAATATTGCGAATTTTTCTTTATCATTTAGACAAGAATGTGGTGTCACCATTAACTGACGCATCCCCTACAAAGAAGAAAAGAGTTTCAACTAATTTAAATAATGAATTTTTCAAATGTATGGAGAACCTCCGTAAGTGTTGCCTTTTATTTTTTATTTTCTTTGTAACGTAATGTTTATTATTACCATCTTTTATTTAGAACCTATAGAATTTGATAAGTCGAACAGTAGAACAGGAAAAATAAATTCTTCGATTGAACGTACTATTATTCATGGCGTATCCGCCCACGAATCGCATGTTCAGGGTAAAATTCTTTCATTTATAGTCATTATTAACGAGCTATTTGTACTTGCAACTCTTTTAATAAGTAGGTGACAATATTGAAATGGGTACAATTAATCCGAGTATATCACCTGTTAAGACAAATCACGATGTTTCTGTTTTGCGTATTACTAGAAGCGGTATTACTATTACACAAGAAAAAAAATCAGGTAATTCTTTTATCTCACTTATTTATTTTCAATTCAATGCAAGAGTTCTTTTTTTGTTTTGTTTAGATGCTACTGAATTTAAGAGGCCCAGAGGCAGGCCAAAGAAAGCTAAACCAAGCAACTTGATTTCTTCACTTCAAGATGAGCCCGTACAAAATTCACATATCGGTATATATATTATAATCATCCATTTCATTTATAAAAATACAAAAGCTCACAGGTAATTAGGTAGTTAGTCACAAATTCTCGGCATAAATTGGAAATAGCATACCGTGTCTATTGATGTAGTTAGATTTCTTCTATTTTATATTCAAAGAATATGAGAATGGATATATCATTATTAATAAATTATATTTGAAGGTATTGGTATAGACTGACTACATTAAAATAAAAACTAAATATGTATTGTAATATTTTTTTGTGACGAACCCAATCGAGGTATAAGATAGTGCTGTCAAAATTTGTATATTTTTTCTTAATTGAGCCAGATTAAAAATTAATCGATTAATTAACTTATTTATTTTCAATTCAATTTTTTGTATTGTTTAGATGCTACTGAATTTAAGAGGCCCAGAGGCAGGCCAAAGAAAGCTAAACTAAGCAACTTGATTTCTTCACTTCAAGATGAGCCCGTACAAAATTCACATATCGGTATATATATTATAATCATCCATTTCATTTATAAAAATACAAAAGCTCACAGGTAATTAGGTAGTTAGTCACAAATTCTCGGCATAAATTGGAAATAGCATGCCGTGTCTATTGATGTAGTTATTTTTCTTCTATTTTATATTCAAAGAATATGAGAATGGATATATCATTATTAATAAATTATATTTGAAGGTATTGGTATAGACTGACTACACTAAAATAAAAACTAAATATGTATTGTCATATTTTTTTGTGACGAACCCAACCGAGGTATAAGATAGTGCTGTCAAAATTTGTTTATTTTTTCTTAATCGAACCGGATTAAAAATTAATCGATCCTTAGAATAATCGATTAATCGAGCTGGGATCGATTAATAAGGAAAAAGATCGCGAATCAAGAAGGGAAAATGAATCGATTAATCGATCTTTGCTGCCAGCATTAATAAATGAAAATTTCGTTTTGTATTAAATTAAATGTCTGTATTTTGTTCTATTCATACAAATTATGTGTTTCAAATAATTTTACAAATAAAATAATGTATCTATATATAATATCAAAGAAAAGGGCAGGTAGGAGGGAATGGATCACGGAAGAAATAGTTAAAATGATAGAAGCAAGAAGGAAAATTAAAATTGGAAACACAGAAGCAGGACAGAAAAAATATAAGGAACTAAGGAACTTAATTAATAGGAAATGCAAGCTAGCGAAAGAAGAGTGGATAAAAGGAAATTGTGAGGATATTGAGGAGGATATGAGAAGAGGTAAAGTATATTTGGGCTACAGGAAAATTAAGTCACATTTTTCTAAAGTAAAACCAAAGGGTAACATTATATGTGATAAGCAGGGTAAGGAACTCACAGAAAATAAGGAAAAAGCTAGAAGATGGAAGGAGTATCTTGAAGATTTATATAAAGGTAGGCAGGACATGGAGGAGCTAGAAAATGTGGAACAGATAGATGAGGATGACTTAGGTCCTAGCATACTTAGGTCAGAGTTTCATAGAGCATTAAATGATTTACGGAATAACAAAGCAGCGGGGATTGATATGATACCAGCCGATTTAATAAAACACGCAGGGGAAAAAATGCAGGAGCGATTATACAGGTTAGTTTGTAAAATATATGAGAAGGGAGAAGTACCACAGGATTTTCAGCGTAGTAGAATAGTAACAATGCCGAAGAAAATAGGAGCTAATTTGTGTGAGAACTATAGGACCATTAGCCTACTATCACATGCATCGAAGATATTGTTAAAGATTATTTATAGGAGATTAGAAAATAAAGTAGAGGAAAGGCTAGGAGAAGATCAGTTTGGTTTTAGGAAAAACAGAGGGACGAGAGAGGCGATTCTAGCACTAAGAACGGTAGTAGAAAAAAGAAAGAGGGTAGGAAAGGTAACTTGCATAGCTTTTGTAGACTTAGAAAAGGCATTTGACAATGTAGATTGGGACATAATGTTTAGAATTTTAAAAGAAACGGGTATAGATTATAAGGATAGGAGAATAATTTTTAATTTATATAAACACCAAACTGCCTTAGTTAGAATTGGGGGGGAAGAAGAGGTAGCAAAAATAGGGAAGGGAGTTCGGCAGGGATGTACACTTTCACCGTTATTATTTAATCTATATATAGAAGATGCAATAAACAAAGTAAAAGAAGAGTATAGTGTAGGTGTGAATGTACAGGGAGAGAAAATATATATGCTGAGATTCGCCGACGATATAGCTATATTGGAAGAAAGCGAAAAGAATTTAGAAAGGGTATTGAATGGTATGCAGGCAGTATTGACTAGGGATTTTAACATGAAAATAAATATAGGTAAAACTAAAGTGATGAGGTGTGACAAAAAGGAATGCAGTAGAAAAATGAGGATCACAATAGGAGATAATAGAATCGAAGAAGTGTCAGATTTTTGTTATTTAGGCAGTAGAATCACAAAAGATAATCGAAGCAAGGTAGATATAAAGTGTAGGATAGCACAGGGTAGGAAGGCATTCGTAGAAAAAGAACAGATTTTAAGATCAAATATTGACTTGGGTATTAGAAAAAGATTACTGAAGGTATATGTTTGGAGTGTAGCACTGTACGGGTGTGAGGCGTGGACTATAGGAAAGGAAGAGAAGCGTAGATTAGAAGCACTTGAAATGTGGTGTTATAGGAGGATGATGAGGATTGGTTGGGAAGATAAAGTAACAAATGAAGCTGTACTAGAGTTAGTAGGGGAGAAGAGAAGTATTTGGAGAGTGTTACAGCGTAGGAGAGACAGATTAGTAGGGCATATTCTTAGGCATGGGGGGATTATGCAATTGATCATAGAAGGTAGAGTGGAGGGAAAGAGAGGGGTAGGTAGGCCTAGATTGGAGTATGTGAGTCAGATAGTTGAAGACGTTGAGATGAATAGCTATAGGGAGATGAAGGGATTAGCTCAGGATAGATCGGCATGGCGTGCTGTTTCCAACCAATCTTTAGGATTGCGGACTCTTTAACTAATATATATTGTTACTATCAGATGTTGAATACTTAATTTAAATTCGTAATCATATTTATATTTTCATTAATATAATATAATAATATTTTCATTATTTCGACCGGGCTTATAATTATGAAAAAATGATGCATTAGCAATTTTCTTTTTTACGTACGTATCTTGTTTATATAACGCAGACGTAGATTCGATTCCAAAATCGTCTATGGAGGAACCAAACAATAATGAGTTTATTAAACCAACATGCCCACCACCTAAGAAAAAACCTGCAAGTAGTACTCATGTTGGTCAAGTTACATATTTAAGAAGCACTCGTTCACGGGGTACGTTAATACATTTCAACATATATATATATTTTCATTAAAAATAAATAATAAGACTAAGCTACTTCTTTTACATTAACTGTTGCTTAGTATCAACACAATTTTTTTTTCCAATAATATGTTTGCAGTATCTGTATCGTATTATTATAGAACTTGATGAGAAAGTCAATAACAGTGTATCAAAGGCTTCACCCGTAGCATTGGAATTGCCGAGCAAAACACGAAAAGGTATACCACGGAATCTAAAACCTGTTGAACCTGCTGATGGAAAATCTGTTCAAGTAGAATCTATATCAACTACCGAATCAAAATCAAGTGAGTTACTACTTCATCAAGAATAGCATAGTTGGATAAAGTAAATTTACCATAAATTTACCACAAAATAATGCAAAATTTAGAATACCATTGAGAAATCATTTCATTAATTACTCATTATCAAGTCTGCTTTAAGAAAGTACATAATGCCCCATTTTTTTTTAAGAATGTGACCTACTGGGCTCCCTCCTACGATAATACCTTCCACTTTTAACTAACTGCAACCAAACACTTTTCATTTATCTATCTACCCACATGATACTCACGATCCAAATATACCTAATTTCAAATGCTTCTATTTTACGTATTTTATTCCTTTACTACCGTCTATGCCTCGTAACTGTACAATGGTACTCTCCACTCTCCTTAAATTTTTTTTTCCTAATATCCAAGTTAATGTTTGTTCTTTTTCTACGAATGCCTTTCTACCCTGCTATCTTATATTATATATATACACCTTACTTCGGTTGTCTTTTATAATTCCACTTCCTAAATAACAAAAATCTGATATTTCAGCGATTTTATCATCTCCTATTCAAACCTTCATCTTTCGCCCGCATTCCTTGTCACACCTCATCACGTTGGTCTTACTTATATTTATTTTCATATTGTAATCCCGAATCATTATTTGCTTCATTCTATTTAATATCTGTTCTAATTGAAAAATAGTGGAGCAATATTTATTGCAGCGAAACGGCAATTTTTACGCACTCGAATTGCAAAATCGCATTTCGAGTGCGTAAACTATTACTTAATAAATCTAAATAAATGCTTCTGATGAACAAGCAATTTTGTAACATTATCACCAATTTAGTTATAAGTAATAATAAACATATGGTATTATGTATTCTGTGTAGAGCTTTCTGACAATGATGTTCCAAATACAAGGACAAATTCAAAAAGAAAAAATGTTGGCAAACAAAATAAGACGTCGCTGTTAACCCACGATAATCCATCAATTAATATGGAGCAAACGGAGGAAGAAATTACGAGCAGCACTTCGAAACCGTCAAGGAATAGAGTCAAACCGACATTTTTAAATGCATTTTTCAGTGAGTTGTTTGTTTTTAACAATTATAGTCTATGTGCTTATATATTTTTCTTGTGCTTTTAAAATGGGTTTTATCAAAATCAATTTAACTCATCCGGAAAAATGCCTATATGATACATATTAGTAATACCTCAAACACGTTTTATTAATTTCCAATGCTTGAACTTTAATTACAGATGGACATCAACGATATATAGAACGATCAGCAATCCTACACAAAAAAAGATCTTCTACGATAGTTAAAAAGAAAAAGGTAACGCATTATTTACAATAAGTTTGCATTAAAAATTGTTCATGCCTTAATTTGATCAAATTTGTGGATTCAGTAAAGTCAATCTTTTACGCTCTTGGCCTATATTTGTATCATTATTCTAATAAAAGACAATAAACTTTTATTTCGAGTCTTATTTCTGGTTTTTTTGCTGCGTCAATTTAGAGTAGTTTCATTTGATGAAAACTATTAATGTGCAGATTGGTTCAAATCTCTTCGGAAACAAAAGAATATTACTTTTTTATAGCACGATCATGTATTTATTAGACGACTATAGTTTCGTTATTACACATATTGAAGTCTGATAGAGTTACATTACCAACGTCTAGTTATATATACATAAATCTATTAGGCATTAGGGGTAGGTAGTACGATTACATTAGACAAAGAAGAAGAGATTAAGTCCACTTAATCATTTAGTAAAGCTAACTGGACTTATTCTCTTGTCTGTTTAATGAAGAAATTGTTTTAAATTATCTATTACAAATTTTCAATAATTTTGCTACGCTTGCTACTATGACGCAATTCTGGAAAGGAATGGAACGACGAGCTATAATATGCAGAAAGGAATATAACGTTGTCAGATTTGATCCTCTGCTTCAAAAACAAACGAGTTCCGTAAGATTTCTTTATCAACTTCTATCGGCCACATTTTGATGACAGTTTTTGTTTAAAGATAACTCTTAATTCGTAAATTAATCGTACTATTTTAACATACAAAAGCCATTAAAAGTAATTTATTACGAGGAATATACAATTTTATCATTTTTACGCAAGGCAAAAGTAAAAAATAATTAACCCAGTGGGTTCCGCATTCTGTAGTTTTCACGCTTTTCAATCAGCTAGAAAGATTTATAAAACAAAAATTAAATAAGTATTGATCAAGCAGCAAATACGTTTAAGGAAATATAAATAACACTTCAAGCTGCGTAGTTATCTAATATTAGCCACTTTGTTAAAATTATACTTTATTTCGTAGAAGATAATTTTACGTTCGTACAATAAACGCATTCCCGGTTTTCATGATTTAAACATTCAAATTCTACCATTTCGTACAAGTTTTTAAATGTATATAATTTTTTTTTCAGAGAATTTATAAATTCATACAAATATTTTAAAACTTGCAAAAATGATTTTTTTCGAGGGTTATTATATATAAAATTGCTTGTACTGGCATGCATTTTTATTGTTTATTTTATTCCTTTTATACAGACAACTAGAAAGATGACCAATCATGTGCGTATTAACATCAAGACAATGTTAGAAGAATCGCAACTTCAAAGTGAAAGACGGAGTATTAACTTGGAGCTTGAGAATAATATCATTAGTGGTAATATTTGTGAAAACAGCCAAGCTGATAATATACAATTGAAAGATTCTGACATACGCGTAGATAGCCAAGAATTGGACTCAACTGCTCCTGAAAACGAAGGAACTTTCGCAACAAAACATAGCTCTGTATTTGTTGCAAAAGAAAATGTTCATAGGTGTAAGTATTTTTCCAATTATAGTTGTACAATTATATTGTGTGCCGGGATGTTATTAATTTGTCTACAAAATATTTTTATTATTTTACAGTTAGCTAAATAAATTTGTCACTGAATTTGAAGATTGATTTCATTTTTGTAAAGATATGGAAATTTTTCATTATATTTTTTTAATTCACAACAAAACTATTTTTGACTTCGAATTCCTTCTATGAAATAAGAGATATTTAAAAAGTAATCTATAATGTATATTAAATTTTTTTTACCAATACCAATTTACCAATTACCGATATAATGTTAAATATTTTTTACATACTGTTTTCATTGAACAGCTTTCATATTCGATTTACCAATGGAATCTTCTGAAAATAAACCTATTATAACGCAATCTTTACCAAAAGATGCTGAGGTTAAAATTAGAAAAACGACAATAAAACCAGGATTTCGGATGGCTAATGTAACTCTTAAAAAATACAATTTGGTGCGTATTTTCAATGCAAAATTTTGTACATAGAATCCCATGAACCCTTCTTTTATTTCTTTGGGCGCTTAAAGATATAAATTTTAAATATTGATATTAATATATATTAATTTAAATTAATAGATATGTAATTAAAATACCCATGAGGTTATGCTAAAATAATCTAAAATATGACCTGATCGGGCTTTTTTGTTAAGATAAAAGAATAAAAGTGTTAATTATTGCCTCTTGTTAAAATTTGTCATTTAAATCCAATATATTTGCTAAATATTTGTGCACATTGTGCAGAACCATACATTGAAACGAACGTTTCAAATTTCATTCTTTAAGCCTTCAAATTTTAAAAGATTGGTAAGACTATCAACACATTTTTGTTAAGATTAGTAATGTTAAATTTCTCCAATTAACCTTGTTTTATTTAAGACGATATTCGTTGAATCTGGAACAGGTACATATCGATTACAAAGTCATACAGCACAATTAACAAAAAATCGTTTTGTTAGAGCCTACGACGGTAAGTTTTTTTTTTTATATACATATGGTTTGAAAAAATTCAATGTCTAAAATCAATATTCAATCATTACAAAGCAGTGTATCACTATAATCGTAATTCAAGTACTTTGTAGAATCTTGTTTCTATTTAGTTATATTTTTTAAGAAAGTAATTTATAATATTTTTAGGCAACGAATATTCAATTACCAATGATGGGGTGAAAGATTTAAGTTTGATTTATGTTATGTACCCCTCAAAGCGAATATAAATCATCTTCAAGAATTATAATAATAATGAATAACTATTAATATATCATTATATTAAATGCTTAATTTAATATCTTTATATATCATAACTAATAGTTTGTGAACGTGTGATCCGTAGGGTAAGGATTAATTTGATTTAAAACACTACCTTCAAGGCGCCCTTTTATTAAATTTATTACATTGCGATTTTCATCTGTATTCGGGATTTCAGTATATTAGTGTTGACGTCTATTTTATAGTTTGCAAAAAGTAGCTTTACATAGAGCGCTTTAACATAAGCGGTTAACAATAGCTTTTTTTTATAATATTTTCCATTTACACCACATTTATTAAATATACTGTTCATAATACTTGAAATTTGAAAACGTTTTTTTCTTCAAATATATAAATTTGAAAATAATAAGATTCGAAAAAGATGCATATAATAAATTCAGCAATTGATTAAAAATTTATTTGCGACACGCAATACTCTTAATTCAGTGGCACCGTTTTATCATATAACCATGAATTTTTATTCTAATGTTTTTTATTCAACATGCGTTACAAATGTAGTTAGTAATTTTATTTGTGTTTCAAGGCGTTCTAAAAAGGCCATTTTTTATTTTTAGTCAAATACTACCTATTATGTGACATTTAATCCATTTGAAGTACCATGATTTTTTACAATATAATCAATACATATATCTTTATAATCAATAGTATTTTTCTTAACTGTATACATTTTTACATATCCCTGGTGGGTTCAATCGTAGTTAATGATTCATCTTGTTAAGTCTTACTATTCGTCTCAACATCCTTCCCTATATATATACTTGCCTTTATATTTAATTTATCTTGCAAGTAACTAACGGGAGTTTTTTCAAAATTTAAATACCCACCCAAACCGTATCTTTTATAGAGTACAAAATGCTTCTATCCTATAAATATTTGCCTTGACTATTGGATCAAGTCAATGTTAGACCTTAAGATTTATCCATAAAATCTCTTACCGTACTTACACTATCTTACAATTTCGATCTAGTTTACTTTTGTAATTTTTCATATTTTTATGCTTCTTGATTAACAATAATCTGTAATATATCATTAAATCAATTTATTGGCATTTGTTTCCTTTCTAGCAACAATGTAAAGCATATAAGACAAACTGGGCAATTAACAGGTTCTATTTCCGTTATTTTCTAACATGTGATTAAAATGTTTCTCGATATATATTATAAATTACTAAATTTATGAAAAACGTCATTTATACGTTCATATATTATAGTGTAATGTGCACCAGTTGCAAATCCTGAAATGTAGTTGCTCCTATACAGGTAAAATTTCCGCTCCAAAAATAATCATTAAAGACTTGCGCACATTGCCAACTGCTGGACAGTGCACGAGCACAAATGATTGCTCCTACACTGCTGCGTATTCTGATTCAGTGTAAATACAATATACGCACGAGACAAAAATCGAACGTTCAATCTCACTCCCGCATATACCTTAATCCATTAATTTTTTTCAAAATACATGTTCCTCGAAGATCCTTTCTATAAAGTATATCAAATTAAAAATTCGTTTGAAAAACACATCGCAATTCCAATACACAATTCTGAAAATTAAATACACCATGTAATAGTTTTGCCAATGAGAAAACATCGCGCATCTTATGTATATACACTTCGTTAACAAGTGAATTAAAATTTAATCCATCGCTCATTGTGGTTGACATCACTAAGAGCTGCCAAATATAAATACATGTTCTATATTTATTTGTTATGTGCTAATATTGATCAGGTAATAGAAGTATTCGATATACACCCTCTTATAGAAACGAAATTTCTTCAGTTATATATTTTCAAAAGTATATGTGGATAAATAGTTTAAGAATTTTTAATTTGTTAAATTAATTAATCACATATTTTTTTTTTCATTATCTACTTTCAATTATAATTGAACCAGGTATTGGTAGATTTACCATTAATTTTTTATCAAACGCTTAATATCTTACCATTATTTCGCAATTTTTAATATTGTTGATATAAATTGGAGTAGTATAGCGTAAGTACGATTTAATTTTCGTCAGCCCTGAAACGTATATTGTAACACGAATTTTTTAGGTGATATAATGATAAAGTCCAAAACATTAAAAAATAATCTGCTGCAAGAATAATGGTGGTAAGCATTTTTTATTAGCTACGATTTTTTGTATTTGTTAAATATGTGTACTATTAAAGCCTGTAAAATGCGATTGTACATGTCTGTTATATTTTCTTTTTCAAACATTGTAATTGCTAAACTTCTACTTATATATTTATAAATCAACTGCAGTTAATATTATTTATTTATACTTTTTAGTTGAATACAGAATGGGCACAAGTAGAAATTGTTGATCTTATAAACGATGGTAGCGGACTAGCATTTGGTATTATCGGGGGCCGTAGTACAGGCGTCGTTGTAAAAACTATCATACCTGGAGGCGTCGCAGATAGGGTAATATTAAATTTATTAAAATCTGTCTCATTTTGCGTACTACTTATCACCCATGTAAAACAAAATGAGATTCAGAACCATAGCAAAAGTTACTTTTTTAACACACGCTAATATATAATGATCATTCTAAGCACCTCAAACCCTATGCTTTCATATGTATATAATAATATTTATCATCAACATGGTAATAAAACGCGTTATACTGTAAATTAAAAGTATTCAATTGCAAATGATTTAATATATTTCAATTACATAAATACGTAATAGAGCAATTCGTATTGTTTATAGGATGGTAGATTACAAAGTGGCGATCATATCCTACAAATTGGAGAGGTGAATTTACGCGGCTTAGGTTCCGAACAAGTAGCTTCGGTGCTGCGACAATGCGGCGTTCACGTTCGAATGGTTGTGGCGAGGCCAATTGAATCCACATCCTCTGATTATAAGGTATGATTGTTATGTTGACTTTATAGTACTCGTAAATGTATGCGAAATATTTTACAATTTATTACTTTTCAGTTAAAATGTCCACTTTCATTAATTCATTATACGATACGATTATAATTTTATTGGCTATGCTTATTGTATTGTTAAGTATATTATTTTATTGGTGGCCTAATTTTGATACCTTTCTACTTTTGTTTAATTTAATTTTATTACGCATTATTTAATGAAGCGTGGCTATTTATAAAGATAATTAGAACACAATTGCTACGAGGCAGTCCGCAATAGAATGCACTAATTTTATTTACCTTGTATATTAGTTTTCTATTATTTTCCCATTTTGTTTCAATGAAGCATATTTGAGCTTTTCCGAAATTGGATTTGAAAAAGGAACTTTATTCTATATATGTTTTAGTACATATTTAAATATTAAATGTGATAAGCAGTATATTATTGCCGGACGAAATGGACAGTAATGTTTAAGTAATTTTATTTAAATTTCGTTGTGTTTTCTATTATTTATTGCTCGCCGTGTGTAAAGAGATAGTCCTTCGTAAACGCTGTACAAATGTCCACTATATCGATTATGGAAAAAAATTACTCATTTATTGTGGTTTTCTGATTAAACTAGGGTTTGAGTAGTCATACCGCCATCGTGCCTACGAAAATATTAGGTGACCAGTTGGAATTAGATAAACATTTAGCTGACAATGGTTACAATGATTCCATTTCCAACTACTCGGGTAGAGATTCGGCTCCCTACATATACACCGGACAATCGGATATACATGTAAGAAAAATACCATGCTATTATATTTCATTATCCCATTGAATTAGCGCGTAATTGATGTTATAATTATCTTTTGCATTCATTATTATGATAATAAAATTTTAAAATTTAGTAAACAAAATATTTTGAAATGTACTTCTACTGGTTCATTAGTTTGGTACATTTTTAGATGAAATGTGATGTGATACATTCAGAAATATTAGGTATATAATTTTTCATAGCTTTTCTCATTATGTCGCTTCATAGAAAGTACCCAATCAACATTTCAGAAAAAAATGCGTATTTAGATTTAAACATACGTTTATATTAGAATTGGAAAAACGTTTGGTTTGTGTGATTACAGTCAATATCAAATATTGTGGAGGTGGTTCGGAATCCCATTCCCATCGACAAGAACATCCCTGTTATTCCGACATTCCAAAGCACAATTGCCCCACCCAAGGGGGGTGGTCAAAGAAACAAAACCACCGTTGAGCTTCTTCCTCTCGATATGGAATTACGAGAACCTAATTTACCCGAAACAGAAACGTACACAGTACAGTTGCGCAAGGATGATCTCGGACTCGGTATAACGGTAGCGGGATATGTTTGCGAGAAAGGTGAGAATGTCGGTGATGTGAGTTTTAATATTTTATAGCAGTTTAACAACGTTAATTCTTTATAGAAGAAATATCGGGCATCTTCATCAAAAGTATTAGCAGAGGAAGTGCAGCTGACATTATTAGGAAACTTAAAATGAATGACCGGATATTAAAGGTATAGTTTAACAAATAAAATTAGTATAATATAATAGTATTATTTGCGATAGGTTGACGATAAAACAGTAGTGGGACTAACGAACCACCAAGCTGTGGAGATGTTACGCAATGCCGGAGAAACCGTTACACTGTTGCTAGAGCGATACTTACGTGGACCAAAATATGATCAATTGCAACAGGCAATTAAAGCTAATGAACAAGCTGGATCTTTGCCACCGTCATCCTCTCTATCAAGTTTACCAAAGATTCCACTAAGTCTTGTTGTAAGTTTTGATCAAATTAAATACATGCGAATCTGATATTTCTTAATTCACGTTTTTGTACGCGTTAATACATCCCTTACGCAAGCGCCGCTCCAAATTGGTTGAGCTGCTTTAGGAAATGTGAAATCGGCTAATGGAGTAATTTAAATTCCAGAAATTAAGTTCATTGGGCATAGAGCCCGAGCCAGACTCTAGGACTAGTCTGGATTTTGATTCAGCAATATTGTTGGAAACAGCTAACCAACCAACAGACGAAAATGAGATTATTATTGACACATTAGATGGCCGCAAGTCCGTCCAGTTTAGTATCTGTAGCCATGAATCTATATACGATAGATGGAAAGATCTCATTATGGGTGATGCTGAATTAATTGTGTGTTGCTGATAATGGGATTCACATTTCTTCGAATCTTACTAATTATTATGTTTGCAGATAGCAGAAATGACTAAAAGTCCTCTTAGTGGATTGGGTATAAGCTTGGAAGGTACAGTAGATGTTGAAAATGGTCAGGAGGTCCGTCCACATCATTATATAAGAAATATTTTACCAAATGGACCTGTTGGTAAAAATAACATTTTACAATCAGGAGACGAACTATTGGAGGTAATTAATTATGTTGAACATGTTTGATACTACGCATCATTCACATATTTATCGATAATAATCCTATTCCTAGATTAAGTCGCACAAAATAAGGTGATTTTATAGAAAAAAGTTTGATCTCACATTTAAAGTTGGTTTGACACAATTTATTATAAAATAATAGCTACGAGTCTCATATAAAATGGTATATTGATTCTTAAGAAATAAAACTAAAACCGTCTAAACTTGTTTTAAATAAATTATAATGGAATATTATTTGCAGGTGAATGGGATACAATTATTCGGGTTAAATCATGTTGAAGTTGTTTCTATATTAAAGCAGTTACCATGCTTGGTATTCCTAGTTTGCGTTCGATCTGCTAATCCGATTAGAATAATTGATACGGCTCAAGATCGAGATGCATTCAGAGCAAGGGTATATATTACATTCGTGTATATTATATTAATTGTTCAAACAGTCTTATGTCTACAACTACTCTTTAAATTATAAATTTTATTATTTCAGAACATTCTGGCCGAAAGTATAATAACATTGTTACCAAATAGTGATAGGATGGTTAAAGCAAAATCGGAAACATCAATTGTATCTAGTATAGCAAGTGAATCTTGTTCCTTTGATAGTCGATCGAAATCGTTAGAAATAATAAATGGATTACCCATGTGGAGTGACGAAGAAACGATTGTAGAATTGTTGAAAACGGATCACGGACTCGGATTTTCAATTTTAGACTACCAAGTAAGAATCTTTTGAAAGTGGTAATTATTTTAAGAATATGACCTACTAGTCTATCTGTCCTACGATGTAATACTCTCCAAATACTTCTCTTCTCCTCTACGAACTCTAGTACGGCTTCATTTGTCACTTTATCTTCCCAACCACACCCCATCATCATCCGCCTGTAGCACCACATTTCGAATGCTTCTATCCTACGGTTCTCTTCTTTACCTATAGTCCACGCCTCACACCCGTACAATGCTACACTCCACACATGCCTTCAGTAATCCTTTTCTAATACCCAAATCCTTCCTACCCTGTGCTATCCTATATTTTATATCTACCTTACTGCAGTTAGCCTTTGTAATCTAATGTTTAGGTTCATTAAATGTTAATCTCCTTAACTTATAGGATCCGTTGGATCCCCGTAGTACCGTCATTGTTGTCCGTTCGTTAGTACCGGGGTCTGTTGCGCAGACGAACGGGAGACTCGTGCCTGGCGATCGGTTATTGAGCGTGAACGGCGTATCGGTGGACGGGGCACCACTAGATCGAGCTGTACAAGTATTGAAAGCTGCGCCGCGCGGAGTTGTGCGCATTGGCGTCGCCAAGCCGATCTCTACTCCCACCGCACACATTGCGCAACGTCCACTACAGCAATCTCCTGATCAGATGACAGACGACGCCAGTAAACATAGTCAGGTACATTTTTTAGCGCTGTAATAGATGTGTTGTAGTCATAGAGTTGCGTTTTGCTTGCGCTTTGTTTTATCCATTACAATTTATAGGCAATTTAGAAATCTTTAATTAATTTAAAAAATTATTACTACGGTGTTAAATATTAATATAAAATATCACCCTAATACCGTAACAAGCATTAAGTAGCTAGATGTATATTTCAAGGGCTATGCCCCCATCTTCAGTAGCACAAGATAAAACTAAATAAAATACCTCTGTCACGAATCCTGATTGATATACTATTAAATAAATAAGTCAACATGACATATTTGAATTACTTATGTAATTCTTTAATTACCTTTTTTTATCTTGTGCTACTGAAGATGGGGGTATAGTCCTTGAAATGTACATCTAGCTACTTAATGCTTGCTACGGTATTTGGGTGATATTTTATTTTAATTAATTTGATAAAAAAACAAACCTTATTTTAAATAGGTTATAGATTTTGCCGTTATGTTGTGATATTTCATATTAGGGAAAATAAATAAAAATACAATGTTAATTGTGATATAAAACATTGCACTTTTATAAACCTTATTTTTTATGTTAAAAAAACATGTCTTCGTTACAACTTTACAATAGTACCATTTTTAAACCACCGTTTCTTCAGATTTCGTTAAAGAAATGTCGCGAAACACTTTACATTATAAATGCTTGTAATCCCATATCTTCGACAAGGTACAAAGATAAACATTGCATATATACAAAACTGTAGAGAAGTTCAGGAAAAAGTTTATAATTTCTTTTTGTTGCCGTAGAAATAAACATTTAGAAGCTTATTATAAATTTGTAGAACTATGTAAGTTTTTAATACTATAATGATGTAGTGATTAGTGTTGTGACCATGCATTTTTACAAATTTAATTTAAGTGATTTGAAGCACAAGATATTTGCATCTGTGATTGTGTCTAGTGCAGAGTGATTGTTTTCATATAGCGACCATATCGGACTTTTGGTTTACTGTTCAACGTTGTTTTAGCTCCTCCTAAAACTTATCGAGGAATTGCATCATGAATACTCAACATATCTGGATTTAATAGGTAACATATTTTTGATAATTGTGTATATATATTTTTTGTAAATATGTATCTAAAGCATTTTTATTTTTCAGAATAATGTCACAAATTCAGCAGATTGAGCGGAATTGTTTATAATAAGTTATATGTGCTAATACTTATTCAATATTTCTGAAACTATGTAATAAATATAGTTATACATTTCGCACAATATTGTGTAAATTTTATTATTTATAATATTTTGTCTCAAATATCAATTTGTTGATAAACCGTGTCTTATAACTTTTTTTATCCGCATTTTCCACCAATTCCTGTAATTGCTGTGTTGTTTTTTAGTAAAAAAAGTTATAATTTAGAAAAGTATTAATCCAAAGTATTAAATCATACAAACGGTTGATTTTTCCTTATAAATATGAATATCCTGTTAGGTGGTCACTTCATTAAACAATACCAATATTTTTAGCTTTATTCGTAATAATTAAGTTTAGAAAACTCGTGGGTAGACCGCATGGCTTTTACATTTTTATTCAATAATGAATGTTACTTATTCTCATTTTCAATTAGAATCACTTTCGGTTGATTATATTGCAACGCTGTACAAATTATAAATTTTCAGGATACGGATATTGATGATCAAACATGTCTGGAAGACTTTCAAGAATGCATCGAAGAATACCAAGAGTGTCTAGACGTAATGCACATTTGCATTGATGATGATGGTGAATCTGCGCTTTCTCACTTTGATATAATTAATCAAAAAAAATCAAAACCGAAGAGATTTATCAAACAAATGTCACCACCTGATAATAAAACCAAAATTATCGAATATAATGACACAATTAGACAAGATGAACACATTACCAATCAACCGAAATTGATTCTAATTGAAAATGAGCATATGTTGCGGACTTCTCATGCTATTAAGACTTTTGATTGTCCTCAAATAATAAAATACGCCGAGGAAATATCTGAAAAGGATAGTTTTGAAACCTGCCAGGAAGATTCCTTGTCCGATGAAGTGACGAGGCCTTTTGAATATTTGGAGGATATAAATAAAACACCTACTAACTCAACCCATAACTTAAGCCATCCAAAAAATGGAGTTTTACATGCGGGTCAAGTGCAGAAAATGAACAATAATAATGAGGCTGTACAATTAATAGAAATTGCGGACGATTCCAATGTAGTGAATAAAAATATCGAGAAAACAATCGAGGAATGTAAATCTGTCTTAACAGTGGATTTTGATGAATATACGATTCTTGATGATATTAATAATATCAATTGTACTAATAAGAACGCTAGCTTTATTGAATCATACGAAGATATTCTTGCAGGTAGCATTACGCAACCTATTTTTGATACCATTAATATTAATATTGATACCATTGTGGAAGAAGTTGAACCCAAGAAGTTGAAGGAAATTTGCGATAAATCCACCGAGGCCGAACCACTAAAAAAATATGGTCACAATAATATCGATCTATGTAAAAAGGAATTTGAATTAACCAATTTAACAGATATTTCAATGAATGAAGAGCAAATCAAATCCATATCAATAATATCTCATATCATTGATAACATTCTATCAACAGTCGATAATATTACTAATTCAAGTAATTTTGATTATCAAATCGAGCAAGGTAAGAAGCCGTTCCTGGAATCGATGCTAGAAGATGTGCTACAAGAGGAAATCATGATTTCCTGTAGTACTTTCGAAGCTATAGACAGTTTACCAACAGACTGTAGTTTGACTACAACACTTAGGTCATCTGATTCACCGGATATATTGGAGGCAATTGAAGAGGAACCGCAATCTGATTTCATGTATAGCCATCGAGATTCTCCTATGCGCGAAGAACGTCGGCAAAGCGCGATTTATAAATCTACCGCCTTCTCAGAGCCCTGTCTAAAGCCTAACGACTCATTTCCGGCATTGGATTTCTTTGCGGATATCAAAGACGATGAACTGAAATCGTACGACAATCAAGCTGACTCTTTGGGTGGTGATCAGTTCTTTATTGTACAATACCCTCAGGAGGATATCACAAATTTCCATAAAGAGGTAAGGATAAAATCACCTTAATAAAAAATATAATCTAACTATTTACCACAGGTTTCCTATACCGGTCTCAAATTTCGAAGCGTGTAATCAAAAAGATCTAATTAATTTAAAGCTTGCAGACATGGGGTTTTTTTTTTACTTAAAAAAAATTGTTTAGTGAAAACGTACTCAAATCAAGCTCCTTTGTATTTGTTTCATGATAGGTAAGCAAGTGCCTCAGTGAACCAGCTGTAATTATGGATGTACACCATTCCCTGCAACTGGATTTGCAACACGTCTCTTTCACATATCGAATTAACGAGTATTACAACGACATCGACGAGTGTCTGGAGTCGTTCCGTGACGATAACAGCACACTACTGGCGACGTCTAGTGTTGCGCTCGAAGTTGGTAGTGGTACTGCGTTCAAGATTACGGTAGAGGGAGATGAATTGGACGACATAGACGATGCCGCATTGTTATCGGGACTGGACCTAACTTGTGACACGATGTGCGGTAGATGTCATTCTGAACCCGATATACGAGATAAGACATTCTTAACATTGACTTACGACCCGGGGCCTACTGGTGAACAAGAACATCGACGTAACTCTGCATTCGTTGAAGGGAGATATGAGAACTACAATGTCGTTGGGTAAGTTGTATGTAAGGATATTTTATTTATAAATGAAAATTACAATTTTTTAAATGATCACTACGGTGTTAAGTAATAGTATAGAATATCACTCAAATACCGTAACTCAAAGCATTAAGTAGCTAGATGCGCATTTCGAAGGCTATGCCCCCATCTTCAGTAGCACAAGATAAAAACTAAATAAAATACATCTGTCACGAATCGTGATTGTATATCAGTTATATATTTATTATAAATCAATCATATTAAATCTGAACTAGCTTTCTTTGTTTCTTATCTGTTTTAAAACGTTTATATTAATCTATCATAAATGCTTAATTTTCAGCACATTCAGCAGTTTTTTTTTTAAGTAGTGTGTCTATGATTTTAGTTCTGCGGATTATCCGACACTATTGCAGTCAGTAGTCACTGAGCGGGAAACAGCTGTGGATGTGAGAGAGCAGAATGAGGGGAATGAGTATAACTTAAGCGATAAGCGATGGGGACCAATCAAAAGTGTGCAGATTAATAGGGAAACAAATCAAAGTCTTGGCATTAGCATTGTTGGTGGAAAGGTGAGGCAATGCCATTAATATAAAGTAGGGTTCATCCTTTGTATCCGCAAACTAATGAAGATAAATCTGCAAACTTGTTCAGCTCTATATTCTTAAATTTATTTAACTACGGAGTATTATATTTTCGCAAGGTATACATCAACCTTTTAAAATTTTAAATACAATATAAAATTATTATAATTCATATCATACTATACAAAAGAGTGAAAGAATTTATTACAATCCTGTACGAAGAGTATAAAATTATGTTAATATCCCTTTACCCTGTTTCAATGTTCTGAATATATTGCTTTATTTAAATACATTCTTTTTGTTACAGGTTGATTTATGTGCCAATGAATTGCCAACAGAGACTGTTTTAGGAATTTTTATTAAGAAAGTGGTCGCTAATAGTCCAGCCGGAGAGACAGGGAATTTAAAGGTAACAGAATTGTATAAAAATATGTAAATTAGACATAATAGAATTTGCTGTTAACAGTTTTCTAATTTTTTAGACTGGAGATCGTATAATAGAAGTAAGCGGTATTGACGTGAGAAATGTTAGTCATGAAAGAGCCGTGGAAATTATTCGATACGCCAAAAATCCAATCACGTTTGTTGTACAATCCATCATTCCTTTTGTAAGTATTTTATTTTCATCGATGTGAGCATTTCCTTTCTAAATATAAATTCAAGTTTATTTTATTTTTCAATACATTATTGCACGTTTTGATTTGTAACTTTTCAGAATAATGAAGACTTTATTGATACTACACTTGTACCTAAAGTAATAATAGCTGATAAACCGACGTCACCATTGATATCGGTAAGTTATAGTTGTTAATGAATAAAACTAACGATTAAAGTATTGGATATTTGTCAAAATATGTCAAAATATATTTGGAAAAATTCATACCAGAATAATATCGCATTGTATCTCATTTTAAACCACTGGACTTATCCTTGTAAAGAATCCCCATATTTTGAACTTCCGTAAAATGAAAACGACTATATATCTTTAATTGTTCAATTTTCAGACTATATCTGAAGAGAGAAATGATAGACTGATCTCAAATAAATCTGTGGAGTTTTCAGAAAAGCTAATAGCTAACGAACATGTAATTCTAAAATTTGAAAAGATTATAGAATCAACTGAAAGCAGCGAAGATGAAGATATGCGGGAGATGGAGGGTCGAACTCGTTCCATTAAAGGCCAAAATGTAAGTTAATCTATTACATGATATTTTCAATATTAATTGACAAAGGACCCAGAAAATGTTGTAATTAGAGTTAGCCTATGCTTACATTTTCAAATACAATGGTACCATTTGAAAATCCTTCACCGATCACGATGTATGTAGTATTGTAGTATCATATATAACTTACATTGCTCGCCTTCTTTATGGATACCAAACATCCTTCGTGGTCTTTTTCGCATTCTAAATTATCTAATATTAAATAGTGTAACTTTAAAGTCCTACCAGCAAATCGTGAATATACTTTTTTAACTTTTCTGCATTTCTTCGTAGCATTTTCATTCTAGAATATTAACTGCTATGTCGCGAGTAAAAAAATTATTTAATTTCTTTGTTTTGTATTAAAGATCGACCGTGCCAGTGCAGCCAACGTGAAGCGGACACTGCAAGAGACCGTGGAAGATCCGGAGCAGGAGGACGATTTCGGCTACACAATTAGTAAGTTATATGTTTTAGTTTTAGAGTGTACTGTACTGGGGGCAATGATTTCAAGCATTACTATTGTACAATTGCTCAATTATTGCCAACTAGCAAGAAGAAAGTAACGCGTTGGTAACGGTTTATTTTCGACGTTGATAATTGTTTTAAACCTATATTTTAAAGGACCTACAATCGTAAACTGTTATATAAGTAAGTAATAATATCCCGAAGTTGCAACAAATTTATATAGAATATAGCAAAACATATTAAAATGACAAATGGAGTATTTCATTGATGAGTATATTTTATATGATATACTTTTAATTCGCGGATCTCCTCGATTGAACTATAGTAAGGATATGGAAAATACTCACTTTCATAAATAATGAATAATTTTGAAAAGTACAAAATATTACTTTGCCATAGCTCCAATAAATTCTTCGCTACGCCGCTGTTAGATACAGGTATTAATTACTTATAACGGTCTATAGAACAGCTACTAACATTCGACGTTTATTCAGTATCCAATTTCTAATGGATTTAAAAAATACGGCTAAAAGCATAATATAATAGACGTGCAATATACGTACTTCTACAAAAGGGTCTTTTTGTGCTCTCAATCTAAGTCTTGTAACGACTAATTATTTTAATTAATTATTGATTTAAAATACATGATGAAATAATAATTTCATATGGATCTTTTAAGTTATATATATGGAAACGACCATTGGTGTCCTTAATTTCTTCTAAACGTACATTTATCGATAGAACCCACAACATTAAGGAAATTGTAATTTAATACAATGTTTTTTTAGAACCTAAATATATTTGAGAATAGAATGAGTCACTTAGTATTTTGAAGAAAAAAAAAGTTCACCTTAGAATATTTTTATTATAATCTTAGAATGTGGGAGACCTTATAAAATTTAATATAATATTAATGAATATTCCCGCCAGTAATATAACATCAATTGAATAGAAAAAAGAAACAAATATAATCTTACTTATTTTCTGTTTACACGAATTTTAGCTGGATTATATAAAAATGATCGAAACTTTAATACAAACCCGTTTTTCATGTAAAGACGAGATAATATTTTAATTTTTACATGGTATTAAAAGTATGGTTAAACTCAAATATAAAGTTTCCTATCTATATTCGGAGGATTTAAATTCTCACAACTGAATGGTTTTACGAAACAAATCCAACAATGTATATATATACTTAATTCCGAATAGACATTCAACTTAATCAGAAAAGTTGCTAGCAAACTTCGACTATAAATATTTGTTCATTTATATGCATAAAACATCATTGCCAATTTATAAAACGAGATACTTTTTACGTAAAAAATGATTGGATTGTATTTGTTATTCGATGGAATTCCTATAATTATGACACGATTCCAAAGAATTAATATAAAATTATTATTATGATTTATAATTAACACCATGTTAATCTATCCTGAGCTAATTCCTTCAGTTCTCTTTAGTTATTCCGGCTAATGTACGATTCTGACCAGCTCACGTATTCAAATTTGGGTTAATGTCTGTCTCTCGTTCTTCTCCACCATCCATAACAAACATTTCTTCAACCAACTCCAACGCAACTCATTACAGCCATCACAAAAATACTAACAATAAAATGTAACTTTCGTTGTTTTCCGCAGTTAAATCGAAACTTCTAATATAAAAACTCAAACCGATTTCATACTACTATAAATTGTGTTTATTACTACTTAATACTACAGGCTATTCAATTACTTATCATACGATAAGTAATTGAATAGCCTGTACATTGATCTGAAACTGAAATAGTATTTTCATTAAAGTTGCGAAACAAGACGCTCTACTAAATCTACTATACTGATCCTTGCATATATTTATAGGTACAGTATATCCGCTTTTATACATAATTTCTCTGCAAGCAGCTCACGGTCATCTCTTGCGAATCTAAGCCGTTCTTAGCTCTGCGTCGGGCAACAGCGCGCGAGTATACCTAAATAAAGCGTTTTCTTTCAATCAGATAAATACATGCCAAGCAAAATACCGCGTATATATAGCACTTCTTAAATTGAACACATTTTTCCAACTGCGCTACCGACTTACCATTAGGTTATAGAATTTATTTTTTGCTAACGAGGTATATTTACATTATATTAGCTCAAAATTCCAGCTTCGCCTATTATGTAAATACACAGAAATACGGTTGAGTAGTCTATAGTCATTGTTCTGTTTTAGACGTGCACTTTAAAATACTTTTTATTTTGATAATACCATATAAGCGAGCTAAAGACGAAAACTAGTGCCAAATGTTGATTGAGTTTTTAATCCTGAGTTTTTATTGATTTGATGAAATACAATTATTTCTGCCTATCGTGTATTGTAATTCTATTGATGTTTGCTATTCTAATTTGGAGTTAGCATTGGAGATGTGCAACAGAATTGTCAAAGTCTTTACAATTCGCGATTTGCAATGTGCAAAATTGGGAAAACAGTACGCGCAGTTTTTATTTGCATTGGGGTAACAGTTCACTTTAGTCTGCTTTTTTAATGAAATTCGAATAGCTAAGTATAAAGTTCTAATCAGCTCCAAATTTTACTTCTATTTGAATAAAACAAACAGTCCCAATTGCAAAGATGTGCACATTATCAAAAGCAGTACACTAATGTCCACATGAACAAATATGGTGATGTGAGAATTATTATTCGTTGGGGAATTAGATTTTTCAATATGGGAAAGTCCAATACTTTCTGGTTGTCGTGCTTTTGCTTATGCGATGATTGTCCATACGATTTCAAGTGTGATATGGCATTGCGTTTAATCGCTAAACTTCTGTTAATATTCTAAACTTCTGTTAACTTCTGCTAAACTACGTAATATATGAAAATAATATTAATTTCAGTTATGCATGAGGTTTTAAATGAAATTGTAATCTTCTCCTTGTAGAATGAAAGCAATGTTCTTCAGTGGTTTTCTCAAATATAGTTTAAGTTGTTCTTTTGGGGCTTTATTTGGATATACAAATTCATTCTTCTTCTTGGCTTCATCTGTTCGATTTACTTCTAATTTCAAGTGTATATCTGCAAATATTCAACAACATAATAATGTTAAAACACATGTTGTTTTGTTATAGCTTGGCAGTATCTGACTGAATTGGCATTACAATAGATCCAACTACAGCTTCCTTTACGAAATGGATCGTAAATCATTATATATGTATGTAATTTTCATAATGTGATGCATATAATGCACTACCACAAGGTAGCCAAGAAGACATGAGGAAGTAGAATTGATGTTTTGGTGTTCTGCAATAATTTAGAACGTAAATATCCACTGTCGATTCCATTGATCTTACCTTTGATCGATTTTTTAAATTTTTGGTATTTGGGTGATATGCTATATTTGATCGATTTATTCATTTGAATATTTTTTAAATTCTATACCAAATCGAACCGCTGGCAGTTTCAGCATCGATATCAATAATCAAATTCCCGTTTAGGTATTTTTGAGCTGTGCGTAAAATTTTTACTCATATCCAATTGTTTCTGCACAATCGCTACCGCAGTGTGCTTATCATATATGGTCCAACAGCGATAGAAACGCCGCAGCAGCACCAACGGCCACAATATAAACAAAGACAGATTTACAGAATAGCGATTCTATAGCACGGGATGCCGTAGTGATTGCTAGATCTGGTTAGAGGGCCGTCGCGACGGAGACTGCATGATGCACCACGCTATTCAAAACTGTAGCAGATGTTACAGAAGCGATCAACATCAACAACCTGCTCCAAGAAAGAAACAAATTGACATCAGGATCATTCGCTGATCGCTTATATATTCTTCACGTCTTCAGCGAAGGTTTTATTTCAGGAAACGTGGTAAATGGAACGTACGAAACAATTTGATGGTGGATCAAATTAGACCATCTTGTGATTGTAAGGGATGCGTTCAAGTGCTTGAATTGCAAATTGATATGTTCCATATATATCGTAGTCATACAAGGGTATCGCTTTGGAGATTCGATATTGTTTAAGAGAAATGCGTGCAAGATGATTTTAGCATTTGATGAAGCAGACTTGAGTGTAATAAAGGCCGGACCTGTGTGTACCACCGGGTATGTACATTGTATAGCGCGTGTCTAGAGTAGATATATAGATGGATATCCTCAGCAGCAATTGCACACTCACTGAGAGCAAGCCAAAGCAAGCAAGCGAGCGGAGAGTGTGCTATTTCATCCGAGTTATAGTCGAGTTTGGTTAGTGCTGTGCCACCAGCTGCGGCAGAAGGGCGCCGCCGTATCCGTTGCCGCCGCCACTAGCACGTTGCTACGATCGCATGTGCTCGTGCGCGCCCCTGGAGCAGCATTAACAGCCACCAGTGCCGTCCTCCCGCTGATCTGCTGACATGTGACAAATGTGTCCACAGTTAGCGGATAGTTAATAGTGCGTGTAGCGCGCCGTGGCATTGTGTCTTGTGTAAACCGACAGAGATGCGACGTCCTGTCGTCCTTGCCGCCAATTATTACTATCCCCGCTTTGTTGTTGCGCTTCAGTGTTTTCGCGCTACTTATCCCATTGTCCATGGATGGTACAGTATACAACACACTGGACACTGACCGGATTGTCACCGTCACTTACCACCGTTATGACATTATCCAACACTCACTCAACCGCAGTCACACATTCTCTCCGCTCCGTTCTCGCAGTCTCTTCTCATGTTCTCATCAAACCTGTTTCAACATCTTCTTCATCCAACCATACACTGTCCTTCTTTTCGATCACACACCAGTTTTATATAAATTGTTTGGATTACAATACTTTTCCATCTCTTCCTGTAGTTTAATTGTTTTTAGCGTGAGGAAATTAAGTGCAACCATTAATATTTGTATGCAATAGTAGGTTGTAATTCGTTCGATTGTAATATAAGAATTACAGGAATTGCCGTAATGGAAGTATCTAGCTTCGTCCCGTAGTGCTCATATCACATTCACATGGCATTATATATGAAATGTAAGGGATGAAGAAGACTTGACTCGAAGACAGCCAACTGCCGACAATGGTAACAGCAGGTCTGTTCTTAACGGCGAAATATCAATAGCACTCCTTGAAACTCTTCCTTGCACGTAGAACACATATATATACACACACACACAAAGTATCTTGGTTCCTTAATAGCCAGTTTACATGCACCACGAATCTTTTTATAAAACGACATTATAACGGAGCACTTCAATTAAATGCTTCTTTCAATAAGTACATTATAATAGTATGTAGCTGCAAATGTGGAATTCTGCATTGCTGATCTCCCTTTTCATAATCGCTCCTCAATTCACGCAGCTCGACTTAAATATTAAGTAACTCTTTACAATGCATTGCTGTAAAATCGGTTTGAAACGTTTAGTGGAAGTTTAAATATTAGTTTGTGTAAATACGGCTAATTTTATTTACACTCACTTTGGCAGTTCCCGCATAAAAACGTTTTTGAAAGCAATTAAAACTGCGAGAAGTATTCTATTTATTATCATGCAAACGTCTACATTCATCGGCAAACTGGCTTAATATAAAAGTAGCAACACTCGAGTTGAACGTTGTGCAACTGTTTGACGCGTATCCTTCAAAATATTGCATCAAAGTAAAGTGGTCCTCTGCTGTAAGATGCAGAAAGATCGTACCTCGTGCATGTAAACTGTTATTACACAAGAGTGTTTCTCAAACTTTGCAAAATCATAACGAATCGCAAAGTTCATCTAGTTAGAAATATTGATCTAAATAGAAACTTACATCGGTTATTTAGATAGAGAGTCAGACTTTTTATTTTGATATTTATTATTGAATAGGAAAAGAATAAAAACGTAGATGGAAGATTTTGAAACGTTATGGTATGGGAAGATAATGATGATTTTCTGGGTAGATAGAGTAACAAATAAAGACGTAGTACAATTAGTTGAGGAACAGAGAAGCATATGGAATATATTACAGCTTAGAAGTGATGAACCGTTTTTATTTTAAGACGTTATTTAATTAGTTACAGAAGACAAGTTTAAGAGAAATCCAAATTATAGCGTATTTTCTTCAGGATTCTCACAAAAAGTGGCTTTAACTATATTTTTCCAAAAACGAATTAATATTCGGGTATGGACGAGTAATTAATTTGAACGAACTTCAATGCGACATATCATTCTTGTTTTTATTAATTATAAACTTTAACATTTCTTGAATACATTGTATGATGTTTATGAAGCACACATGCAGAGGTTTCCTCTGTGTCCTGTGATATGTGGAATATACGTATACAGCATAGGCAGGAGCGTTCGAGGTGATTTAGTGTTTCCGTTCGTCCTTCCTTCTTCGTGTGTATGACTATCCTCCAAACGTACACTCACTCGAAAATAAACGTCTATTCTACTATAATGCGCCTGTTATGCTTTTTTTTTTTCGCAGTTTGCGATGACATTGTCGTTTTATAAATGATATTAAATTACATTACATACAGTTGTACAATATTGGCAAGTATGGTATTTATCGTAATAATTTCAACGTTTGTCGGGACAATCGAAAAGTGTAGACTCGAGGTTAAAAAGGAAAAGTGGATAAATTTTCTTTTAGATTTACTTAGCTGTAAGATTATCGATTAATCTCATTGGTAATCCTCCGTGAAGCGAGCAATTCTTTGAAAGGATAATATTTCAACATCCAAATTTGTAGTGATACGATTAATTTTCTCGCTAAAGGATGTCTTATTAAATTGAAATAAATAGGTTGTACTGGATTAAGAATCATTGATATGAGAAGAGAATCTTCAGCGGATGTTGAAGAAAATAAGAAATAGATTGATACATCTTAGACATAGAAATACCATGTAACTTTCAAAAGAAGCCAGGTCAGGGAGGAAGAGATTTCAAAGTAGTTACAGATTAAGTTACACATCAAAGTGAATAGCATACATAATGAAGAGTTAGGTCATTTTGCATTATTAACGGACTTGCAATTTAAAGGAGCTTGTCCATGCACATTGTTTTTAGACTAGATATATTCACTTCCCCCGATGTTTCTCCCTTTAATGTTTGATTGACACATTTTTACAAGACTTACTCATTTTCTTCAGACCACTTTTCTATTTCTATTCATTTTGGTATTCCTCACCGTAGACAAAATTATATATAATTATGTCTAATTGTATCATTACTATTCGCGCTTTATTTGACTACAAATTGCGATATAGAAACCGTTTATATTTGGATAAGCGTATTTAACAGATTTTCCAGTTTGCAGAATCAGCCACCAGTTAGTTCGCTTCGTATGAAATCAGTATAAACGTAAAGTGAATAATGAGCACAATCAATTTTGCCGGGTCTTCTTTATTACAATACAATGAGATGTTATTCGTCTTTTTGGATTCACGCCAATAACGTTATATATTTGTTAAGTAATTAAAATGCTCCCCAACAATCATGTCAATTTTTAACTTGGTGTCTGTAACTTGAAAAATCAATCTATTTTTACTGAAAATTAAATTGCAAATCTACCAACATAAACTTCAATTACAATATCTGATTTTTATGGGTATAAATATATAAGTCCTCATTTTAAATTGCTAAAAACAATGATAGAACTTTAACACAACAACATTGCTAATACTTTTCATCAATAAAAAGAAGCTTTGGATAATGGTTTCACATTTACGGAACTGTAAATTGATTTCTGCAGAATTAAATTAAATTAAAGAGGAAACCCGAGAGAAATATTTTTTGGTACAAGTGGTACAAAAATTAACTACCCTCGCTTTGTTTCATCTACAAATTTTTAGAATCAAACTAACAGTTTTTGTAAGCAAGCTGATAAGACAGAAATCAAATCCAGTTTTACAATTTCCGTTTAAATCTTTTAGAAAGAAGCCCGGCATTTAAAATAATGTTGTTTCAATATCACCTCGAGAAAGGTTGCAATAAAATCCTACCTTTTTCGAAATATTTAGTTGAAGAAAATCTTTTCACATAATCTTTGCCGTCTACGTAAGTTTTGAATCCCCTTGGCATAATTTTGATCTAGCTTATGTAACCCTAAATTTAATCTTATTTCAGTATGAATAATATACGATGATTGTCATGTCATATCTTCCATCGCTGGAGACAGTATAATATCCGCTTCTTGGTATATTTTTTTAATTCATAAATTTTATAACATGAAAATGCCTTCATAACACAGTGGTGTTTAATAAAATTTATTCCTCTTAAATAACGTGGTATAGAACATTGATATATCAATGGATTTGTGAAATCTATATTTATCTATCTATATTTACTTATAGATATATTCTCGGATATATCTTTCAAATTTATATTTAATATAACAACCTTAGATTAAGTTTGTCAATTTTAATTGCGCCATAGATTACATTTTCTTTATTCTGTTTAAGACACCTCAAAATGGTTATTAATCACGAATTACTCTGGTGAAAATACGAATACCTTTATATATTAAATAAATATTTATATTTATTTAATATCTATAGATGAATAATTAAATTTGCTATACATCGTCCAATGATCAATGCATTCTGTGACGTAACAGATTCTATTAGTGACATACCTCTTCTGTTCACAACCAACCCAATTTACATTTTAAATTTATTGCGAAATATGTGCGTTAATTAAAATTGAAATGCCGAATGAGCCAGTTAACGAGATTGACAATCTGTCAGGCAGTTCTCTGAGTTAAATAACAATTAAACATGTTACAATTGCTGTATATAATTAAATTAATCCCCTAGCCCATCACAAATGCAGACGGTTTGTTTCAATTTACAGAATAATTCAATTCGGTGTAGAAATTATAAACGCTATTCTGTGATAATTTATCATTACGAAATACCTTTTTTACAATCAATTTAAACGAACGAACAATCACTTCGTGTAATATATGAGTCGAGAGTAACGTTGAATATCAAGAGGGTTGATGAAAACAAAAGATTTGATCATTTTAATTTGTGGTATTTAATCTATTTCGATTCATAATTTTCGAAAACAATGTCATTTACACCAACCATTATCAACTTTTAGAGAGCTACCCTGTTTTGCAAAGTCTATAAATGGTTTCTGGCTTTATAAACATCATTTTTACCACTCTCTGATGATGAAAGTACTTCGTAATATACGGCATACGCTTTTTTGAATATCCAAATTGATGCAGTTGAATATTCAATGTTCTTATATTCACTTTCAGTGATATAAAAGAAATGTAATCATACCGATATATAGCTATTTGTCAAACACGTCATTTAAATAATATATTTAATTTAACATTATATAAATCGTCGGAACATTTTTCATCGCAATATTTTCCAGTTCCGTAACTCCAGAGCTGCTCTCTTCAATTTCATTTTCAGAATATCGCGTCAAATACAAATACCCATACAGGCTTCATAAAATATTACGTTCACTATTAGCACGCTCCACATTCACAATTTTCGAAATAAAAAATTAAATACTATAAAATTATTGATGTGAGTGCGTTCAAAAGATTTTAAATGCTTTATTTCTCTTAAATTTGGTTACGAATTTTTAGTCATTTGTATTATTTTATAATACGTAAATGTAATTAATTTTTGTATGTTAAGGTAAATTGTTTACTGGGTCCGTAGTAGTTCTATACTACACCTAATTAGTTTTTGTAGCTTCTAAAATAAACGATATCCCAATGACCATTGTATGTACATCTTCAGCACCACAAGATAAAAACGAAATAAAATACCTGTGTCCTTTAATTTTCTTTAGGCTGTATATATTGCAAATGTCAAAAAGTATAGTAGTCCACTAGAATACGATCCCAATTTTGTGGCGCGTTCCCCAATTTTTATTTGGAATTTAAAGGCTCGTAAAATCCATTACATATATATCTCATCAACATATATAAATAGGAAACTATATGTATTGATGAAAGGGCTTGTGCAGGCATAGTCCTGACTAATGTCACTATAAATCTCCGTTTGGATCTCTGGACGATATAAATTGAAAATCTTCCTCTCGCTGTCAGTTTGTGTGTTTCCCCGTTATATATAATAGAGGAAATTGGACGGACAGTTTGTGTTTGATTCTAGGTGCTAGTCGAATAATTGAGAAAATGCCCCGAGCTGAATATAAAAGCCATTTGTTTATATTTACACGATGCCAAATGAAAACAAGAACTAGCCAAAATTCTCTATACCTACCAAATCCCTTACATTTCCTGACTGGTCATTAAACGATCCCTCAGCAAAATATCAAATTTCACATTGTTGCTGATATCCATAAAGAAATTATTATTATTACTGCAAATTTCTTCTTCCCAATACATTCACTTAAAATTTATGCATATAATGAATATTCTATATTCAATATATCATCTTGATTCATTTGTTTTGTAATTTGATTAACGAAACAAAAAAGAAATGGTTCGTTCGGTAATCTTAGACCTTTTATGTTACATTTTATTGTTCGACATTCTTTTTTCGTTTCACGGCAGTTTTCACTCCTTTAAGCAATGAATTAACAATTACGACGTTCAACCTTTTTCTTCCATTTCTTTTAATTCTCTGTTCAGTGAATATGTTTTAGAACGAAAAAAAAAAACCAAGAGAAATACCAGACATAACTAATAGGAACATTTCCAGCGTGTAGAATGGAATGTTTTGTTCAACACTGCAGACCTTATTATGGAAATATCGCTTTGTATTTCCGTCCGTAGTCGCAAGTGATTTTCCCATTCTTTGTACGTTGTTTGGTATATTGCAAGTGACGTTTTTTAAATTCCTTTGTAAGCTTCTTTTACATTTAATTTCGCGGGATATTTCTGGAGAATAATTGTACCTTAATTTATTTATGTATATATGAAGTAACCCAAAGTTACGACGTCAGCATTTATGTAATGGTTTTCCATCTAACCATTTAAGTAAAAGTCCTGACCCGACCTGACCTAAGCTCTAACTTTCCTCCAACAAAAAAATTAAAAGTGCCAACTGTATCTTAAATCTCCGCCACATTGAAAACTGTTTACTCAATGTTTTTATTTTGAATTAATGCTGAATTAACTTTAAAAGACATAGATATTATGGCGTGAATTTAGTGTCCTTTTGATATCTGATCCATATATTACTTTACAATAAAATTATATTTGTGAACAATAAAAGAAAACAATACATCGATAAATAATAATCGGTACAAGAAATAGATTAATAATAAATCAAATTAAGATTTCTTGAAAATACAGGTTAGATTGACGTACAAAGGAATGTGTATAATAAATTATATTTGGTATTAAACCTGAAATTAATTACGAAAAGCATTTTTAATGTGTTTATTATTGAAAATAAAAAGGCCAATTTGCTGAAATCGAAACATCCTGTAAACCCAGTAGCCTATAGCAACTTTAAATAGATTTTATAGACTTATTGGCCAGTGTAAATATACTAGCGAATACTCCGATAGATTGAGCGTAAAAAAAAAAATTCTGGATAATAAATTTCCTTGGACTATATATACGTTTAGATATCAATTAGCAATTACAGTAGGTGCAGTACCTTTTTAATTATTTCATATATAAGTGATCGACCTGTTGCTAATTATAACTCGAATCGATATTTTATTGGTATGTTTGAATTAGTGTGCTATTTTTTGTAAATTAAGATTAACAAACACAGGAGTATTATGAGCTTAACTTAATTCCACACTATTTTGCTTATTTTTCATTCTTCTATTACTTCCCGTTAATTTGTTCGCTTTACTAATTTCCATCTATTCTTATAGGGATGCTTTTACAACTGTCTTCGTAAACTGTCTTTATAAATGTCTTCGTGTTAGTAAAACATTTTATTTCCATTCTTTTCAAAAAGTTTGGCACAATTTGTGTAAACGTTGAACAATTTAGTTTTTATGATAAAAGGCTAAAAGCATCATATTAATTTACGTTTTAATGAATTTTATGTTTAAAGTGAAAAAAGTAAATTATTATCGTTTTGCATATATAAAAATAATTTCGTTGGTCTTTCATAAAAAAAAAAATTAAATCATCTCGTGTAACATTTTTTAATTCTTGTTATTTAATATATTATTTACTCTTACGTTTGCAATAAAACTAATAATGACATAATTTCAGTTTTCCCCGCTTAAAATTTTTTTTTACGATCTTCACGAATTTAATATTTCGTTTTGGAATATAAATGCAGAACTGGGTTATGTGTGTGGATCTTTTGTTTTATAATGCACGACTTGTATATGTATTTTATGACCAATAAAATTTGTAATAGCATTGTGATAAATCTGGTCAAAAGAAGTAAAGTATTAGTTGGCATTAAAATTTAATGATACTATATTAATTACGCGTTTTATAACTAAAATGTCCACTTATAACGGACATTATTTTCCTATGGTTTGTTTAGGAAACCACAAAATGGCATCAACTGCCTCGCAGGAAATTCTATATTCATTGAAACAACAACAAAAATCATATAGAATAGGGAATTACGTTACAGCTTAAACATATTCTAAAGGAAATAAAAATAATAATTCAATCTATTAATTTTTATATTGTGTAATATATCAAAAAAATAATTGACAGTAAGTAATAATCATATAACGGAAAGAAAGAAACATTCCAGAGTTCAAAAAATTAACTGATGAGCCGTGCAATAAATATTGATATGAAAAGGGGGTTGTATTTGTTGAATAACGCAGGTTTAAGGTATAGACATCTAAGTATGACAGTTTTTCCGATAGATTATACAGACGATACAAGATATTTCCGCATTCTCGACACGTTCAGTCTATTGACATATAGCTTAAGAGGATCTATCATGCGAAATTTATGTAGCGTATTAAACATTCGAGCTTAATAGCGAAAGTGGAGAAAAAATAAGAACATGCGGGTTGAGCTGGAATATGTAGAAGAAACGATTTTTCCTCATGCACTGACTCGAGTTTTCCCATTTTATAATATAATAGTAGATGTCGCTAGGTTAAAATTAGCTGATGTATGTGAAAAGTACAAGCAGAAAGTAGAAATCATGGCTAATGGAACATCTAGGAACGACATAGATTGCGAATGGAGGGAAATCAGAAATGGGTTAACTACAGCAGCAAATGAATTATTAGGCACAAAGAAAAGGGCAGGTAGGAGGGAATGGATCACGGAAGAAATAGTTGAAATGATAGAAGCAAGAAGGAAAATTAAAATTTGAAACACAGAAGCAGGACAGAAAAAATATAAGGAACTAAGGAACTTAATTAATAGGAAATGCAAGCTAGCGAAAGAAGAGTGGATAAAAGGAAATTGTGAGGATATTGAGGAGGATATGAGAAGAGGTAAAGTAGATTTGGGCTACAGGAAAATTAAGTCACATTTTTCTAAAGTAAAACCAAAGGGTAACATTATATGTGATAAGCAGGGTAAGGAACTCACAGAAAATAAGGAAAAAGCTAGAAGATGGAGGAGTATCTTGAAGATTTATATAAAGGTGAAAGATTTACGGAATAACAAAGCAGCGGGGATTGATATGATACCAGCCGAATTAATAAAACACGCAGGGGGAAAAATGCAGGAGCGATTATACAGGTTAGTTTATAAAATATATGAGAAGGGAGAAGTACCACAGGATTTTCAGCGTAGTAGAATAGTAACAATGCCGAAGAAAATAGGAGCTAATTTGTGTGAGAACTATAGGACCATTAGTCTACTATCACATGCATCGAAGATATTGCTAAAGATTATTTATAGGAGATTAGAAAATAAAGTAGAGGAAAGGCTAGGAGAAGATCAGTTTGGTTTTAGGAAAAACAGAGGGACGAGGGAGGCGATTTTAGCACTAAGAACAGTAGTAGAAAAAAGAATGAGGGTAGGAAAGGTAACTTGCATAGCTTTTGTAGATTTAGAAAAGGCATTTGATAATGTAGATTGGGACATAATGTTTAGAATTTTAAAAGAAACGGGTATAGATTATAAGGATAGGAGAATAATTTTTAATTTATATAAACACCAAACTGCCTTAGTTAGAATTGAGGGGGAAGAAGAGGTAGCAAAAATAGGGAAGGGAGTTCGGCAGGGATGTACACTTTCACCGTTATTATTTAATCTATATATAGAAGATGCAATAAACAAAGTAAAAGAAGAGTATAGTGTAGGTGTGAATGTACAGGGAGAGAAAATATATATGTTGAGATTCGCCGACGATATAGCTATATTGGAAGAAAGCGAAAAGAATATAGAAAGGGTATTGAATGGTATGCAGGCAGTATTGACTAGGGATTTTAACATGAAAATAAATATAGGTAAAACTAAAGTGATGAGGTGTGACAAAAAGGAATGCAGTAGAAAAATGAGGATCACAATAGGAGATAATAGAATCGAAGAAGTGTCAGATTTTTGTTATTTAGGCAGTAGAATCACAAAAGATAATCGAAGCAAGGTAGATATAAAGTGTAGGATAGGACAGGGTAGGAAGGCATTCGTAGAAAATGAACAGATTTTAAGATCAAATATTGACTTGTGTATTAGAAAAAGATTACTGAAGGTATATGTTTGGAGTGTAGCACTGTACGGGTGTGAGGCGTGGACTATAGGAAAGGAAGAGAAGCGTAGATTACAAGCATTCGAAATGTGGTGTTATAGGAGGATGATGAGGATTGGTTGGGAAGATAAAGTAACAAATGAAGCTGTACTAGAGTTAGTAGGGGAGAAGAGAAGTATTTGGAGAGTGTTACAGCGTAGGAGAGACAGATTAGTAGGGCATATCCTTAGGCATGGGGGATTATGCAATTGATCATAGAAGGTAGAGTGGAGGGAAAGAGAGGGGTAGGTAGGCCTAGATTGGAGTATGTGAGTCAGATAGTTGAAGACGTTGAGATGAATAGCTATAGGGAGATGAAGGGATTAGCTCAGGATAGATCGGCATGGCGTGCTGTTTCCAACCAATCTTTAGGATTGCGGACTCTTTAACTAATAATATAATATATATTTTTGCGCTGTTAACGTTTGTCTTTATTCAAATTTATTTGCAGTTTGCGTTTAAAATTAATATTTTTGAGTTTTCTTCTAATCTGCAATTGTTTCAACAATATTCTAATTCGAAAGAAATAAGCAGGCTTATGTGCACAATTTGTTGCGCTTGAGAAATCATGATTGTTAGATATATTAAGGCACGAATTATATTTTTATATACTGTATATGTATATGAAAATATAATATCTTCAGTAGTATTATTATGGATTGGATTGAGAATGTTATTCTTCCTATTGAATTTAGAAATGTAAATATATGACCTGTCTGTTTTAGTTTACATATTATTATAATCCGCAATAAATCATATGCCTATTCTAAATGATAAATAGACTCCGCTTGAACCTATATATATTATATTTGAGCATATATTATTTGCCTACACTCGAATAGAAACATACCAAAAAAAAAACAGTGATTTTTACACGCGAGATAGGGCAAATAACCGAAGAATATTCGATATAAAAATTCAATATACGCGAACGTTAATTAACTGATTCATGAGCAACTTCCTTCGCTTACTGTAAATCGACATTGTTTATTCGATTTTTCATTGTAAAATTGTGAGCATTGTTTGCGGCAACCTTATAATTATATGTGATATATATTTTTGTTTGCTGCCATTGCTATTAGTTTCATTATTGACATACTTACACATACATATTTCATGCCGTTATTTTCTCGTTACTTACATATCATTACAGCTAGCGCGACATGTAATTTTCCAAGTTTACGCGAAAACACTATTCCGATGGCAAAAATGTGCTTCTTTGCTGCCGTTGGCGTTGTCGCACGCATGTCACTTTTACTATAACCGAAATGTTTCTTGCGCGCTATTAGAGCGGCATAATATATACCGCGATATTAATATGTATTATATTCAACATCGAAAATAGCCCAAAAAGTATCGTACCCTTCGACGTATCCACCGCGTAAAAAGCAGTATTGTGATTTGTTTACGCTATAGTGTAGATAGGCATGTGTTTTCCGGCAAAGTATTTATTTTTCCTGGATTTAATAAGCCTGTCGTAACGCTATTTGGACGGATTTACGACCTGCCGCTGGTAAATTGTGCACAGCGATTTATTTTATTTTACTGCAGTAATTTAACTCGCAAATCTAATTATAACGCTTCCGAATGGAATTCAACCTTGTTAGTTACGAATTTATAATATATAATGTTAAACGTTCTACGTTTGTATACATAATCCTTCCGCTTCTACCTTTCGGTGTACCTTTCTGCTTTTCGGTCGAGAATCACCGCCCTGCTATTTTCCTCCACACTGCTCTGCCTTGTGCTTTTTCCTTTATCCCATTCCATTGTGCTCCTCTGTCTAAAAGGGCTTTCTTTATGCCATCTTCCCTTGGTCGTCCTCTTCCTCTTTTACCAGCACCTTTATACTCTTCTTGCTGTTCGAGTATCTCTCATCCCCAGGATGTTTCCTAACCACCGAATTTGTCCCTCTTCTATATGCTTTGTTAGAAATTTTCCCTTATTTCTATGTTTCCGTATCTGTCTCTTCTATTTTTTTTCTTAAAAACCTCATTTCCATGTTTTGCATCTTTCTGGCGGTTGTAGTCGTAAGTGTCCATGATTCACTTGAATAGTTTAGGGTAGGTACCAAACACGGTCTTATATATTGTTATTTTTGCTGCTTTTTGTATTCGTTTCTTATCGAAGGTCGGTCTTATGGAATGGAACAATCTACCAGCTGCCCCAATTCTTCCATTTATTTCTTCGTCTATCCACGTTTGTATAAATTATTAATATATAACGAAAGCGAGAGCAACTGAAAGACTTAGAATGTTGAGGATACTGAAAACTTTCGACAGATGCTATCGTATTATATTAAATACGAAAAAGATACGGCGTGGGGTAGATGAAAAAGATTCAATCTATTTATTCTGCAAATAGGAAGGAATTTACATATACCGTTTGGGATGGTTTGGATGTTTACCTTTATCTGGTGGATTTATGACGATGGAAAATATCTGAACTTTCAAAATATATTCATTTCATTTAATTAACGTGATTTTAATTTCAAAGAAGCGGCAATAAATTCAGGTCATTTGTATTCAATTTTGGAAACAATCGAATTTGGACTAATACGAAGCGACACTAACAAATATATTAATAAGCCTTCTTAATTTTCCATTGAAGCACTTCCTTCTAATATATATCTTTCAATGAATATCATTTTTGTTACACGTCACGATCGATAGCAATTTAGATCTCCTCATTGTTGAAGAAAGTTATGATGTATCATCTTTTAGCTTTTTTATAATCCTTCTTTAAACAGACAAATGAAAACATCCGTAGGGAATTAACTCTGGCATGTAATTGGCATAGCCGTTAATTTATGCCAGAATTAATTTTTAAAAATCCATTAATTATCTATTCAAGATATGAGACCAGATTGGGCATCTATTCAAGAATGGCTTATCTAGTAGCATTGTTTGTAAATATTATGGGTATATTCTAATTGTTTTTGTATTATATTTGTAAATCAAAAGGAAATTCATATAAATTGAACGAAGAAATAATATGCACACGATTTTAAACGAATGCACATCAAAGAAAGTGTATTTAAAACTCGATAGACGTAAAAACTACATTCATCCTAGCTATATGAAGAAATCGCAATGTTTGCAATAAAGAAAATTAAATTACCACAACTATTGCGACAAATCAAGGAATTTAATTTAAGAGTATTCTTGGTTCATATATTGTAAGTTTGCTTTCATAATAAAAAAAAATATTGTGATGACTAGACATCGGATTATATGCATTTGCTTTTTCACACGTTATTGCATATTATAGTACTTTCTGGTTTATAGTGCATAATTCGGCATAAAAGGTTGTGTTTTAAAACACGTTAAATTTTGAAATAGGCGCAAGAGACGAGAAGCAATTAAGCATATAAATGCTTACATTAATAGCACAGGTGAAAGCTTGCCAGAGGTGCTTTCAGCGTATATGGCGCCAAATTTTAAATATTGCCCTGTAACTGCGGTAGACGTAGAGCGATCGTTTTCGGCGTACAAATTATTATCGAGTGACAAACGACACAAATTTAAAATTTAAAATTTAAACAAATATATTGTGATATACTGTCGTAAAAAAACTATAAATAATTTGTATTTTTGTAAGTGTTTTGTTTGTTTTAACATATTTAATACTTCCGTTTGTTAAAATTGTTTTTTAGATTTAACTGCTTATTTTAGCATTTTTTGAGCATATTTGCATGCATATTTTTGCATTTTGATACTGCATATAATCCGATGTCTAGTGATGACAAATTGTTTAAATTTGAAATTATTTTGCAAACTTTCCTTTTTGAATTGTAGTACACAATGGACTATTTTTATTTACTTATTAATAATTTAAACATTAAGCTAAGCGAGTTTTTTAAATACTTACGTACTGCCATAACAAAGGGTATAAGGGCGCCTTTTGCGACTTTCGTTCTTGGGCAGATATTTTATACAATTAACATTTTTATACTCTCCAAGTGTCATTATTGCAAGCGATTCTCTTGAAGAAAATCTAGTATAATAACAATGAACGCGCTCTTATAGCCATTAATAATTAAGAATAATCCTATAGAGGCCTATAGACATACATTTTACATGATTAATAGTCTAAAATTTCATATTCTTGTAAGGACAAAAATAGTTAACCGAAGTTCATTATAATATATGGAATATTTGATGATATGTGAGTTTTAGGATTTTATTAATACAATATGAAGGTTTTCATATTATACTTGGTTCTATGTAAGGTGGCAGTAATATCATATATCTTCTATTATAACTACATAGATGGCGCTATTTCAAAGATTTTTCAGTATCGTTTTGTCACCCGCGTTGAGGACTGGTAGATTGTAAACCGTAAGGATTACTGGCAAACCTGCGTGGAAATCGTTCGCAGATAAGAAATATATTGTCTTTGGAGTCATCTGCAAGCGATATCGCTAAGTCCCTAATTTTTAGACTAGCTTTATAGTAACTAACTAGACCAAACCTCCACAATTTCTGTCGCACAATTTGAATACTAAATATATACAGGACTAGCGATGTGTAGTTCACTCGCGAACCGTTCACTCTGAACGGTTCAATCAAATGACGGGCGTACTGTGACGATGTTTTGCAACGACCTATAGGTCACTATGACCTAGTTCGTGAACTATGAACTACATGGTGCACGGTGTACGTATTCATGTACTGGTACTATATATATACTTGCCGTATAGTATACATTACATATACAGTACTAACATTTATTTAGTGATACAGTGTGTTGGTGAACGGAACGAAATAGGAAACTCGATGCAATATTTATATGTTGGTATCAGATTTCATGTGGAATAATATAATTAATATATTCGCAAGATTAAATATGTTCTTAAATATGTCATGCCATAGCAAATTTTTGCAATAATGCAAAAATAAACATCTAAATCTTACAGTTCTTCTATTTCATACTGAGTGCAATGCAATCACCTAATATCAAATCAAAGCATTGAAGTTTGAACAGAGAAGATTCGGAATAGAAAATATAAATTATAACGCCAAACAAAACGATTCTATCTAGTTCATTTTATTATAGTTTGTACATTTAATTTTCAAGTGTTAGTAAAGTAGGGGAAAAAATGCAGGAGCGATTATACAGGTTAGTTTGTAAAATATATGAGAAGGGAGAAGTACCACAGGATTTTCAGCGTAGTAGAATAGTAACAATGCCGAAGAAAATAGGAGCTAATTTGTGTGAGAACTATAGGACCATTAGTCTACTATCACATGCATCGAAGATATTGTTAAAGATTATTTATAGGAGATTAGAAAATAAAGTAGAGGAAAGGCTAGGAGAAGATCAGTTTGGTTTTAGGAAAAACAGAGGGACGAGGGAGGCGATTCTAGCACTAAGAACGATAGTAGAAAAAAGAAAGAGGGTAGGAAAGGTAACTTGCATAGCTTTTGTAGATTTAGAAAAGGCATTTGATAATATAGATTGGGACATAATGTTTAGAATTTCAAAAGAAACGGGTATAGATTATAAGGATAGGAGAATAATTTTTAATTTATATAAACACCAAACTGCATTAGTTAGAATTGAGGGGGAAGAAGAGGTAGCAAAAATAGGGAAGGGAGTACGGCAGGGATGTACACTTTCACCGTTATTATTTAATCTATATATAGAAGATGCAATAAACAAAGTAAAAGAAGAGTATAGTGTAGGTGTGAATGTACAGGGAGAGAAAATATATATGTTGAGATTCGCCGACGATATAGCTATATTGGAAGAAAGCGAAAAGAATTTAGAAAGGGTATTGAATGGTATGCAGGCAGTATTGACTAGGGATTTTAACATGAAAATAAATATAGGTAAAACTAAAGTGATGAGGTGTGACAAAAAGGAATGCAGTAGAAAAATGAGGATCACAATAGGAGATAATAGAATCGAAGAAGTGTCAGATTTTTGTTATTTAGGCAGTAGAATCACAAAAGATAATCGAAGCAAGGTAGATATAAAGTGTAGGATAGCACAGGGTAGGAAGGCATTCGTAGAAAAGGAACAGATTTTAAGATCAAATATTGACTTGGGTATTAGAAAAAGATTACTGAAGGTATATGTTTGGAGTGTAGCACTGTACGGGTGTGAAGCGTGGACTATAGGAAAGGAAGAGAAGCGTAGATTACAAGCATTCGAAATGTGGTGTTATAGGAGGATGATGAGGATTGGTTGGGAAGATAAAGTAACAAATGAAGATGTACTAGAGTTAGTAGGGGAGAAGAGAAGTATTTGGAGAGTGTTACAGCGTAGGAGAGACAGATTAGTAGGGCATATTCTTAGGCATGGGGGGATTATGCAATTGATCATAGAAGGTAGAGTGGAGGGAAAGAGAGGGGTAGGTAGGCCTAGATTGGAGTATGTGAGTCAGATAGTTGAAGACGTTGAGATGAATAGCTATAGGGAGATGAAGGGATTAGCTCAGGATAGATCGGCATGGCGTGCTGTTTCCAACCAATCTTTAGGATTGCGGACTCTTTAACTAAGTAAAGTAGTAAACATTTTCATCAGTAAAGTATTTTAGAACTTCATATAAATAATCGTGAGTACCCAGAGAAGATTATTTTTCTTTATATATATATTTTGTATAAATTATAAACATTGTTGTCTTTTCTTCCTCGTTCCTAATTCAAAATAAGTATTGTTATATTTCAATTTATTTATTTTTTACAATTTAATATTTTTATATTGAGAAAAAGAGACTATTTTCAGTATGTGCCTGTATTTCATATAGGTCGTGAACTAGTTCATTTTTAAAAGATGTGGTAGTTCACGACCTATAGTTCGCGAACGGTACATTGAAATGAACTACGAACTAGGTCCTCGAAGTGACCTACAGTTTGCCATCGCTATACAGGACACGCGTACCACTTATTATAGGGATCCTGTAAGACCATATTGTGCATATAGCTACACCTATTCACATGTACGCTTCATATCAAATAAGAATTCATATCAAATGAAAAGATAAGTAGGGATCGTATCAAGGGACGCCTGTCTAATCCAGGTTCTAAACAAAAATTGCGTATAAAGTTTATATTTTGACATAGCTTCCTTCCACAGTTTCGCAACCTTCACACCTAGCACGTGCGTAAATATTATCCCAGGTATTTATATATCATATTACCTGTAGTTTACTTCTTGTATTACGCGACGATGATACCATAAACTTACGTTTCCTTTTATATGAATAATGATTATCATTTAGGATTACATAAATGTATCCCCCGTTATAAGTTGTTTATTAATATAAATGGAACCTGGTTTTGGGCATTTAGTTAGCCCTTCATTTGGGAAAATATAAAACAAACTTTTACTGCGTCATTCAATAGTCCAATTTTGTAAATTAAATTAACTTTACTTATGTATTCGTTGGAAATTAAAGCGGCGAATCGGAATTTGTTTTATTTTAGCTAGGTATGTGTTCTTTTGCAATGCTTGTAAATAAAATACTTCGGATTACAACCCAACTAGATAGAGAACGTGAAGAAAACTTACTAAATAGTGTGCTGATTTCTTGAGGCTATATTTAACGCGTACTGTAAATATTGTTATTTAAATGTACATGTTGTAGTGGAGAAGTATTCTATAGGGAAATACGTTACATTTGGTAATATTATGCAAAATGCAGATTCGGTTAATTTAGGTAAAGTTAATCAGGTCTGTTACATCAGGGTACGAGGAATATAGCGAAGAAACTTTTGAATAAACATTTTTTTAACAAACATTTTTATATCTCCTCCCTCAAATTACAGATGGATCATATTAACAAATCCTTAACGAATTTATAGTTTTGAATTGGTTGACTAAAATTGAAAAGTAGATGAGAATATTAGGTCATTAAATATCACTTCGTCGATATTTTCTAATCGAATCTTGCTATCGATATTTTAAATATTCATTATCCTTTCAAATGGAGGACATTGTCAGGATGCAATTGATATGGCATTGAAGAAGATAACTAGTTGTTTTTGTAATTAATAATATATCTTTCAATGCTATCGACTACAAAGTCGTGTTGTAAGGACCTTGACTTCCTTGGAAAAACTTGTACAAGTTATGTATAAATATTTGAAAACTTTTCATGGATTATTATTCTCTAATGGATTTTTTAAATAACTGTACGTACCTGACCTGAAACTAGCTTAAATAAATGAATACAAACTAAATCGAAATTATTTTAATTTGAAAAATGGACTTGTAAAATACACAGTCCATATGTTGTGTTTATTTTTATTTTCAAACTTTCATTCGCTTCGACTGCAATGTCTTGGAAAAACAAATCGATTCGTTCTTATTTGATCTATTTTTTTTGTTTATATCAGTATCGTCTTATCTATATTATGTAAAGTAGGATGTAACAATTTTTTTTTAAACATTTGTACTCTGCTGGATTCTTAGAATATATTTCTCGGCGATTTAAAAATTTGGCATTGATGTAGTGAGTATTCGCATGACCTATAAATAATTTCAAAATGTGCGATGTTTAAAATGGTAGTTCACATATTTCTTTATAAAGGTCTTGTTCATTTTGTTAGACCATTCACTGAGAAAATGGTCAGCGAATTTGATGATCATAAAAGGTTGTTTTCCCCCGAGAAAATATACATTGCGAGTGAATAAAGTTTGTCTTTGGTTAAACCGTAGCGAAATACGGTTATAATTGCTAATTAATATATAACTCGCTTTAATAATTCGCCTATTTTAACATTTAATCGAATGAAGTTCTTTTGGCCATTTAAAATTGGAAAGTTTGTATCAACCAATATCCAAAATTTGACTTTTCACAATGGATGTAATTAACTTTCTTTTAAAAGAATAACTTTTTCTGTTAGGAAACTCTTTTTCTGTATATTTCAGTGCTTCCTAAAACGTTCTCTTGGCATTCTTCTAGCTCATAGACATTTTGAAAATTAATCATTCTTTTCTACGCTGCTTTTCCAATTCGATTTACAATAAATTATATTATTCTTACTCCACTTTCAAATAATTGATATGTTTGATATCAAATAGTATAGCTTTCAAATAATATCTCACCCAATCAAATGTATTAAATTCGTCTTTCATCTTATTTCCCTTTGATTCGTATATCATACAAATGTAAAGAATTTCATACAAGATGAAATTGAATTTTTGATTTCAATAAGAACTAGAGAGTTCATACATTATTGGTCCACTCAAATATACATATTAAGAACAAGCGTCAAACTTTGGCTGGCTATTCAGTAAAAATGCTAGTTAAATCGGGCAACACTCTATGAACTATGAATTAAAAAGGTCACCCTCTAGCAATACCAAATGTCTTTCTGAATGGACGCAATTGTACATTTATAAAGCGCCAACAATAGAAAATATGTACATATTGGATATATACTTCAAACATTTATGAATAAAAAATGATTTATCCTTACAACCCTTGGAAGAAACCGAATAGCCGATCCTATTCCATTCTCAAATTCTTGTTGACTGACTGACTTCTGTAAGCACTTTATTCAATCCTCTACATTTCCACAATCGTGCAGAAGTTCAGCGACGTTTGACATGTCATTTCATTGAATTGCGTCAATTGCGAAACTTTCCAGGATCCCCGTCTACGTATATGTTGTATAAAAAAAAACTGAACTTTCGAAATTTTATATTAAAAACTTTTGATATTTTTACTGAAATATGCTCTTGCTGTCGTTACTTCAACCGGAGATAGCTTTCATTTGAAAGTTACAAAGTAGTAGTTAAAATTATATTACTGGTGGGTCTTCCAGAGCTAAAATACTGTAGAAGAATTTTATATGTGCACATATTCGGTCGCGCATCCAAAAACTATCAAATACGACTGTAAAATAGAAACTTTAATATATGCTATATTCAACCCACCACAAATATACAAACTTGTAGTTTCTAAGGCTATATATAAAGGCTACACCAAAGAAATCTGTTAAAGGGATATTTTTAGCCCGCGTTAATTATTTCCAAATTAATAACTGCTGTTAACATATTTATTCCCATGCCACAAAGAATTTACAAACATACTATTTTTATACACATACTAGTTTTCATCAATCCTTTATTCACAAATTGTAGTGCTATATTTTCTTTATATATAGCAAATTGTTGCGAACAAGGATGTATATAAGAACAGACTTGTGTTATTTATTGCTAAAGACGTAATGTACCAACAAACTGTTCCGACTGCGTCGTTTAAAGGCAGATTGGTAATGAATTAGCCAAGCATTTGACAAGGCGTGATCTTCGGGTAACTATAACTATAGGGTTGTTACATGTGGCCCAACGTTGGCATTCCCATTGGCAGCGGGTGCTCCTCTAACACCGCTCTTCGCATATTCTACATCCTGTTTATATTCGACGTGAACGTGCTCCTTGCTTGCAGGGTTGCTTCCCATTCTTTACATATACAGGTTACATATACAGGTTACAACAACTGCCTCAAAATCAACCTTTTTTTTAAATCCAAGCATTATTTAAATACGCATTTTCACAAATTATCGATGAAATTATATTTTAAAAACGTTTCCACCCACATTTTCACATGTAGCATTGGGATTTAACTGACATTTTTATAGTATATATTTTCAAAATATTTTCTTGACATAAATTTATTTACTAAAATAATATCGGTTTATTTCGGATGACTTCCAATGTCATCCAAAATCCACAAGTTAATTAATTTCCTATTGAAATTATTGGGGTAACTGTAACTAATATGTTGTCCAACGTTGGCATTCCCATTGACTAGTCTTCTTAATGCAATTAAGGATCGTAACTATTTTTGGATTCATTTAAAAAATTGAAATAGAAAAAATCTGTCATGTTTGATAAGAATGTTCTACTAGAAACATTTAAAATCTTGTGCAAGTTGTTTTAATCCGCATGAGATGGAAAACCTTTGATTTATTCTTGCGATTATCTTCAGACTATTTGATACTCTTCAGACTACTTATCTTCAGATTATCTGTTAGATTTTAAAACTATACAAGAATCGAAAAATATCAATTTGTATTTACACGTTTTGAAACACGATATAACATCGTTATTTATAATTAATAAAAAAAAAATGATCGTAAATGTTCTTCTGGATTGTGATGCCTCCATAAAAAATATATTTTTTCACTCTACTATCCGTAAAACAATTGGGCATTAAATATTTATTGGTGATGTAAAACTTCAGCAAAATTGACAGACGATTATATCTACGAGAAAGATAAAACGCGATTACGCAGAACTTCGTTATATGCAATCCTGTATGCATGAGGGGGGGGGCCCCTCCCATGGAGGGTGCAATGTTCGCCGCGAGTCCTGACCTCATAACCTGTAACATTTCAAGAGAAAAGTGGGTCAGCAACGCAAACGTACACACTCGCATACCCAATCCCCATATTCACTACACACACACAATGTGTAGTTAATTAAAATCCATCGTAACAACTTCATGCTACTACCGCAGAGATTTGCTAATGATGAAGGATCTACCAGGATGTGCGTTGCGTGCACGTTCCTGAATATCTGCTGATGATAGACAAAAGCTATAAGCTAAGACATATGAGTCGATGTCTGCAGCTTGCTAGCGAAGGAGCGCGCTAAATGGCTTTAGTTAATATCATATAATCTAATGATAATGTACACAGTTTAGTAAATCAGAGCCGACAACGATATGCACTCCTTGTCGTATATAGTTACTTAGATACGTAATAAGAAAGTCTTCTCAAATATTTTGCACAATAATTAATAATATAGAATATCGCCGAAATACCGTAACTTAAAACATTAAGTAGCTAGATGCGCATTTCGAAGGCTATGCCCCCATCTTCAGTAGCACAAGATAAAAACGAAATAAAATACCTCTGTCACGAATACAAAGGATTTGAGAGAATTGGCACCAATGGTACAAACCCGTTACATACAACTAGATATACGATGGTAAATAAATAATTTCCAACCACTAGTGGTATCTGTTGGCAGCAGTTTATCTAATTTAGGAGACGCTGATCTTAATTAAGCAACACTACTTCAGAACATTTACTACCAACAATAACATATTACTGCTCGGTGGTATTTGTAAAATTCACAAGGTAATAAATTTTCCAATTTCTCTATTTACATAAAGTTTAACTATAAAATCTTTAAAATACGCCATTGAATCTCCATTCCAGTGTATTAATTTTTAATTATTTTTTTGTGCGATATTATCATATCGCACTTGCAGGATAATAATGAATCATCATCATCAATATCGATCGATTTTTATAAATCTAATTAAATACGGATATTAAAAACTAATAAATATGTAGAAATTCCAGCAACGTATATTCTCAATTCTTGCAGTTCTAAACATGTACAGCATTTGAAATTTAATAAAAAAAACTTTTGTAAATTTTTGCCCGCTCACTAACAACAAAAGCTTTAGTTGATTGGATTTTCTTTTGAATTGGAATACATAATTTTATAATATTTGCACATTTGCTTTTGACGTGAAAATACTCGTATAGATGATTACTCCGGCCATAATAAAGTTTCACTCATATATACCATATCTCTTCCGCGGAATCTCATTATTAATTTGAAATATCCGTACTCCATATAACGTTGCGTTGAAGATGGTGCAAAAGATGATTTCATCATGTTCCTTCATTTCAGTGTGTACTAAACTTTATATATTCGTTTGACTATACCTTATTCTGTAATTACTGTTCTAATTGATAGCCTTTTTTTGCTAAATAACATTTTATCCCACAAACACTTTACGTTAAAAACTCTTAAGCGTTTTTCAATTCTGTTTAAATTTAAAATTTCTTCGACATTAATATTATAGTTTTGTAAGTTTAAAAAATTCTGAACTGCCTCGATATGTTGAAAGCACATCATTTGCATTTCAATTTGAGATTCACTGCGAATTGAAAATACTTTATCATAAGAACAGGGAAGATCGTACCGGAGTACATGAGTTCAAGCTGCTCTCATCTCCAGAGATGGGCGAGCACTAAATCTAAGTATATAATATATTAAACCGGCATCAGGCTTAGTTAATATTGCCTGATGACAACTTGAATTATGTGGATACCCACATTGTTGGCGGAAATGGCTTCACTAATCGATTTAACTCTAAATTGCGTAAGTTCCATCCAATATTGTTGGCTAAATAATGATGCAGTTAATAACATGCTAGATTGAGCTCGAACATTTTGAACGAAAATCCCCGAAAACTCATCACCAACTTACAGATTACCTGCCAATGATTTTACCTACCTATTCTACACTTTTCCTCGTTGTCTTACGCCTCGTATCAGTGCAATGCTATTTCCACGAATTTATTTTTAATTGTCCATTTCAAACTTCTAAATCCTAACGTTTGTCATTAAAATTTACCTAATTTCCTTAACAGTTGTCTACAAACGCATTTCTATCATTCATTCTGTATATTGATATGTGTATAAAATATCTTATGAAATATCTTGTTCTAGTTGTCCTAAAGTATATATAGGATAAACACGTAGACTAATTGAAACTAGACATTTAAGATATGATAAGATACTAGATATGAGCTCATTTCAGATTAACTAGAAAAGATAAAAGTGCTGTAGCCGAGCATATATTTGACTAACTCAGGTCATCCTATTCAAATTTGTTCACTTAAATTAGTATATCAATGACGATTCGTGACAGCTGTATTTTATCTTGTGCTACAACGAAGAAAGCATTGAGCGAACCAATTTATATTTCAATTTTTAAAGCATATCTTGTGACAAAAAAATTGGTAGCGTAAATCATAATAATTGCTACATTCCATCAAGAGTTATCAAGTAGTATAAGCATAGTCTTTCTCACACAATCCCAACGAATAGTTTTATTCTATAATGTATTAATTGTGTTTCTGCCATAAATCCTGATGAGGTTTAATTACTTTATATGCGCACATATAATCATTTATCAAAGCATTTATGGGGGGATATATATTCGAAAATCGTTTAAATTGGTAACTGGTGCATGAGTTGACTTTGAAACCCTTTAATATCGGCTTCCGATATATACACAGAGGCGCCGACACGTCCAAAGTCGCCCAAAGTATAGGCGGTTCATCGCATACATACAGTTTGAATCACTCAGGATACGCGCTAAAATGATTGTTAATAATCAAAAGATCCAAAACCTTGAAAAAACTTCATTTCGCTCTGTGTTTAATAAAAATGCTATATGATTAATTATTATCAAATTTATTATTAATTATATAAATTATATTAATTATTATAAAAATGCTATATTTGGGCTACAGGAAAATTAAGTCACATTTTTCTAAAGTAAAACCAAAGGGTAACATTATATGTGATAAGCAGGGTAAGGAACTCACAGAAAATAAGGAAAAAGCTAGAAGATGGAAGGAGTATCTTGAAGATTTATATAAAGGTAGGCAGGACATGGAGGAGCTAGAAAGTATGGAACAGATAGATGAGGATGACTTAGGTCCTAGCATACTTAGGTCAGAGTTTCATAGAGCATTAAATGATTTACGGAATAACAAAGCAGCGGGGATTGATATGATACCAGCCGAATTAATAAAACACGCAAGGGAAAAAATGCAGGAGCGATTATACAGGTTAGTTTGTAAAATATATGAGAAGGGAGAAGTACCACAGGATTTTCAGCGTAGTAGAATAGTAACAATGTCGAAGAAAATAGGAGCTAATTTGTGTGAGAACTATAGGACCATTAGTCTACTATCACATGCATCGAAGATATTGCTAAAGATTATTTATAGGAGATTAGAAAATAAAGTAGAGGAAAGGCTAGGAGAAGATCAGTTTGGTTTTAGGAAAAACAGAGGGACGAGGGAGGCGATTCTAGCACTAAGAACGGTAGTAGAAAAAAGAAAGAGGGTAGGAAAGGTAACTTGCATAGCTTTTGTAGATTTAGAAAAGGCATTTGATAATGTAGATTGGGACATAATGTTTAGAATTTTAAAAGAAACGGGTATAGATTATAAGGATAGGAGAATAATTTTTAATTTATATAAACACCAAACTGCCTTAGTTAGAATTGAGGGGGAAGAAGATGTAGCAAAAATAGGGAAGGGAGTTCGGCAGGGATGTACACTTTCACCGTTATTATTTAATCTATATATAGAAGATGCAATAAACAAAGTAAAAGAAGAGTATAGTGTAGGTGTGAATGTACAGGGAGAGAAAATATATATGTTGAGATTCGCCGACGATATAGCTATATTGGAAGAAAGCGAAAAGAATTTAGAAAGGGTATTGAATGGTATGCAGGCAGTATTGACTAGGGATTTTAACATGAAAATAAATATAGGTAAAACTAAAGTGATGAGGTGTGACAAAAAGGAATGCAGTAGAAAAATGAGGATCACAATAGGAGATAATAGAATCGAAGAAGTGTCAGATTTTTGTTATTTTGGCAGTAGAATCACAAAAGATAATCGAAGCAAGGTAGATATAAAGTGTAGGATAGCACAGGGTAGGAAGGCATTCGTAGAAAAGGAACAGATTTTAAGATCAAATATTGACTTGGGTATTAGAAAAAGATTACTGAAGGTATATGTTTGGAGTGTAGCACTGTACGGGTGTGAGGCGTGGACTATAGGAAAGGAAGAGAAGCGTAGATTACAAGCATTCGAAATGTGGTGTTATAGGAGGATGATGAGGATTGGTTGGGAAGATAAAGTAACAAATGAAGCTGTACTAGAGTTAGTAGGGGAGAAGAGAAGTATTTGGAGAGTGTTACAGCGTAGGAGAGACAGATTAGTAGGGCATATTCTTAGGCATGGGGGGATTATGCAATTGCTCATAGAAGGTAGAGTGGAGGGAAAGAGAGGGGTAGGTAGGCCTAGATTGGAGTATGTGAGTCAGATAGTTGAAGACGTTGAGATGAATAGCTATAGGGAGATGAAGGGATTAGCTCAGGATAGATCGGCATGGCGTGCTGTTTCCAACCAATCTTTAGGATTGCGGACTCTTTAACTAACTAATGATTAACTATAATCCACCAAGACATTTTTAATATTTTAGAAATGTTGATTTTTGAAATTGAAAAATTACTCTCGTACATTATTCTATATTTTCGCCCTTTCTACGTTATATTTACAGTTTGATAATAAAAAATAATTTTTTCCTTTAAAGACGAAAAACCTGCCACACTGTTTGAAAGATGGTCTACAAGTTATTTTTAGATGGATGTTGGCTTATTCATTAATATTTACACCAAAGTTGTGCTCTTCATTAATTTGCAAAGATTCTTAAACATTGCATGTCTTTTTCAATGTATACTAATTGAAACTAGTATGTATAGACTAAGAATTTTTATATCACCAATTTTTAATATACAACATTTTCAAGAAATAGCTTGCAATTTGTAGTCTCGTCAATTACAATATATCATCTCATTGGGGCGGTAATAAATTTGTTCAATAAAAGCAAAGTTGTATTGGCATATAGTATAAAGGCAATTAAGTTAATTTTCACTGCTTGCCAAAATATTACCAGAAAATGTAATTTCGTCATTATACATTCCACAGGATTTCGGAAAAATATTTATCTTCATTAAGTCCTAAAATAAACGAAAATAAATTGTTTTTGATTGACACTTCCTCCGATCTAATTGCATTTCTCAGATCGAAACCATGTTTACCTGTAGTGGCATTCGCGCTAGCTTGACAGTAATAAAGAGAAAATATTTTATTATAGTGTCCATCTCTGACACTCCGCTTCAATCAAAAGTGACCCATTTTCTGCTCGTCGCTCAAGAAAGAGGAAATACACGGTGATTTAAAAAATCTCACTTATTACGGCTGATAAAGAAATCAAAATCAACAATAATGTTAAGCTTTCCTTAACTTATTTACAATGGTTTTAGAACATTATCTATGACGTAAAAATAAATTTATCGCCCATATACCTCGAAATAGTTGTTTGTGTTTTGTATTTGTAAAATTTTACGTCTGCCCATTATAAATACGACATATTTCAAAATTCTTTGCGTGCTCAAACGTTTTACTTTTTCCAGCATTCAATTTTCTGAAGCCTACCGTATGTAGAGAATTGAATTTCTGAAATGATGAAAATTTTACGAAGAATTTAGGGCGGTCATTCTGTTTACGTTCTATGCTTGGATTAAGCAACGCCGTTCACAAAAAGAATCTATCTTTTCATTGCCCCTATAAGCTTAGAAGCTATTTCACCCAATTCCTACAAATTTATATAAATGAAACGCTTTAACACGCTGGATATTATATCAACTGAGATCGCAGTCTATATTCACTCATCGCAATATCGCGTGATATATATAAAATTTAACAATCTCTTTGGGAAGATATATACATATACATATTCTATTGCCTTTACTAACGCGATTCTTGACTCCTTTTCTTTATAGTATCGCAAATGTCCCTTCCATTTCCAGACCTGAACGAATCCATTGCTATACATTCTTACATTGTTATTCTCACTCCAGGGACGGACTGGGACTATCCATTAATTTTTGTTTTTATTCATGCGAGGGACCGTAAGTTTTTATACGTTTGTACGGTTTTTGCGCTACAAATTTTACTTGGAATTAAAAATACGAAGGGAAACTGTGACCTTTATAGATATAAACAACGTGTAATGGTAAATTGAAAATTTAGATATTCTACTAATATTTAGAAATAGGGAGATAAATAAGACACATTGCAATGCTTTTTATGTAATGCAATGCTTTTTATCCAGCCCTGCGGTTCTGAAGGAAATCTGTAGCGTTTTTTATGAAAACTTTTAAAAGGTAGATAGCATATACATATATAGGCAATTGGAAACTATTCCGATAAGTGATAGTTATGGATATTGTGTAGATGTAGATATAATATGGAAGTGTAAACATCTGCGGGCGTTCAGATGGCGTCTTCGGCGGTGTTCCTAATGCGAAAATGATTCCGGAACGCAAATCCCTTGCCACCTCTCCCCATCTCCATGGACCTGCTACCATTCAATTATGTATAGTTTCTCGGTATCTCCTTCGAATCGCTTAACCGAGTCGTTTCCCAGTTTTCTCAATGCGGCATTGTCAAACTTCCATTATATTACACACAAACGCATTTTAAAACCAGAAAAATGATTCTATTCGATTGTCAACGTTGTATGCATTTATAAGTTATGGAAAAAGGACAGAGTGGCTAAGCTTTCCCTTAATCAAAACGTCCTAGAACGTTTGTAATCTCAAATCAATTTTTCCCTACCAAAATGTTTCTATTCGATTGTCAACGTTGTGTACATTTATAAGTTATGGAAGAAGGACAGAGTGGCTAAGCTTTCCCTTAATCAAAACGTCCTAGAACGTTTGTAATCTCAAATCAATTTTTCCCTACCAAAATGTTTCTATTCGATTGTCAACGTTGTGTACATTTATAAGTTATGGAAAAAGGACAGAGTGGCTAAGCTTTCCCTTAATCAAAACGTCCTAGAACGTTTGTAATCTCAAATCAATTTTTCCGTATCAAAAAGTTTCTTTTCGATTGTCAACGTTTTGTACATTTATAAGTTATGGAAGAAGGACAGAGTGGCTAAGCTTTCCCTTAATCAAAACGTCCTAGAACGTTTGTAATCTCAAATCAATTTTTCCCTACCAAAATGATTCTATTCGATTGTCAACGTTGTATGCATTTATAAGTTATGGAAGAAGGACAGAGTGGCTAAGCTTTCCCTTAATCAAAACGTCCTAGAATGTTTGTAATCCCAAATCAATTTTTCCGTATCAAAATGTTTATTCGATTGTCAACGTTGTGTGCATTTATAAGTTATGGAAAAAGGACAGAGTGGCTAAGCTTTCCCTTAATCAAAACGTCCTAGAACGTTTGTAATCCCAAATCAATTTTTCCCTATCAAAAAGTTTCTTTTCGATTGTCAACGTTGTGTGCATTTATAAGTTATGGAAAAAGGACAGAGTGGCTAAGCTTTCCCTTAATCAAAACGTCCTAGAACGTTTGTAATCCCAAATCAATTTTTCCCTATCAAAAAGTTTCTTTTCGATTGTCAACGTTGTGTGCATTTATAAGTTATGGAAAAAGGACAGAGTGGCTAAGCTTTCCCTTAATCAAAACGTCCTAGAACGTTTGTAATCCCAAATCAATTTTTCCCTATCAAAAAGTTTCTTTTCGATTGTCAACGTTGTGTACATTTATAAGTTATGGAAAAAGGACAGAGTGGCTAAGATTTCCCTTAATCAAAACGTCTTAGAATGTTTGTAATCCCAAATCAATTTTCCCTATCAAAATGTTTCTATTCGATTGTCAACGTTTTGTACATTTATAAGTTATGGAAAAAGGACAGAGTGGCTAAGCTTTCCCTTAATCAAAACGTCCTAGAACGTTTGTAATCTCAAATCAATTTTTCCCTACCAAAATGTTTCTATTCGATTGTCAACGTTGTGTACATTTATAAGTTATGGAAAAAGGACAGAGTGGCTAAGCTTTCCCTTAATCAAAACGTCCTAGAACGTTTGTAATCTCAAATCAATTTTTCCCTATCAAAAAGTTTCTTTTCGATTGTCAACGTTTTGTACATTTATAAGTTATGGAAAAAGGACAGAGTGGCTAAGCTTTCCCTTAATCAAAACGTCCTAGAACGTTTGTAATCTCAAATCAATTTTTCCCTACCAAAATGTTTCTATTCGATTGTCAACGTTGTGTACATTTATAAGTTATGGAAGAAGGACAGAGTGGCTAAGCTTTCCCTTAATCAAAACGTCCTAGAATGTTTGTAATCCCAAATCAATTTTTCCCTACCAAAATGTTTCTATTCGATTGTCAACGTTGTGTACATTTATAAGTTATGGAAAAAGGACAGAGTGGCTAAGCTTTCCCTTAATCAAAACGTCCTAGAACGTTTGTAATCTCAAATCAATTTTTCCCTACCAAAATGTTTCTATTCGATTGTCAACGTTGTGTACATTTATAAGTTATGGAAGAAGGACAGAGTGGCTAAGCTTTCCCTTAATCAAAACGTCCTAGAATGTTTGTAATCTCAAATCAATTTTTCCCTATCAAAAAGTTTCTTTTCGATTGTCAACGTTTTGTACATTTATAAGTTATGGAAAAAGGACAGAGTGGCTAAGCTTTCCCTTAATCAAAACGTCCTAGAACGTTTGTAATCTCAAATCAATTTTTCCCTACCAAAATGTTTCTATTCGATTGTCAACGTTGTGTACATTTATAAGTTATGGAAGAAGGACAGAGTGGCTAAGCTTTCCCTTAATCAAAACGTCCTAGAATGTTTGTAATCCCAAATCAATTTTTCCCTACCAAAATGTTTCTATTCGATTGTCAACGTTGTGTACATTTATAAGTTATGGAAAAAGGACAGAATGGCTAAGCTTTCCCTTAATCAAAACGTCCTAGAACGTTTGTAATCTCAAATCAAATTTTCCCTACCAAAATGTTTCTATTCGATTGTCAACGTTGTGTACATTTATAAGTTATGGAAGAAGGACAGAGTGGCTAAGCTTTCCCTTAATCAAAACGTCCTAGAATGTTTGTAATCTCAAATCAATTTTTCCCTATCAAAAAGTTTCTTTTCGATTGTCAACGTTTTGTACATTTATAAGTTATGGAAAAAGGACAGAGTGGCTAAGCTTTCCCTTAATCAAAACGTCCTAGAACGTTTGTAATCTCAAATCAATTTTTCCCTACCAAAATGTTTCTATTCGATTGTCAACGTTGTGTACATTTATAAGTTATGGAAGAAGGACAGAGTGGCTAAGCTTTCCCTTAATCAAAACGTCCTAGAATGTTTGTAATCCCAAATCAATTTTTCCGTATCAAAATGTTTATTCGATTGTCAACGTTGTGTGCATTTATAAGTTATGGAAAAAGGACAGAGTGGCTAAGCTTTCCCTTAATCAAAACGTCCTAGAACGTTTGTAATCCCAAATCAATTTTTCCCTATCAAAAAGTTTCTTTTCGATTGTCAACGTTGTGTGCATTTATAAGTTATGGAAAAAGGACAGAGTGGCTAAGCTTTCCCTTAATCAAAACGTCCTAGAACGTTTGTAATCCCAAATCAATTTTTCCCTATCAAAAAGTTTCTTTTCGATTGTCAACGTTGTGTGCATTTATAAGTTATGGAAAAAGGACAGAGTGGCTAAGCTTTCCCTTAATCAAAACGTCCTAGAACGTTTGTAATCCCAAATCAATTTTTCCCTATCAAAAAGTTTCTTTTCGATTGTCAACGTTGTGTACATTTATAAGTTATGGAAAAAGGACAGAGTGGCTAAGATTTCCCTTAATCAAAACGTCTTAGAATGTTTGTAATCCCAAATCAATTTTCCCTATCAAAATGTTTCTATTCGATTGTCAACGTTTTGTACATTTATAAGTTATGGAAAAAGGACAGAGTGGCTAAGCTTTCCCTTAATCAAAACGTCCTAGAACGTTTGTAATCTCAAATCAATTTTTCCCTACCAAAATGTTTCTATTCGATTGTCAACGTTGTGTACATTTATAAGTTATGGAAAAAGGACAGAGTGGCTAAGCTTTCCCTTAATCAAAACGTCCTAGAACGTTTGTAATCTCAAATCAATTTTTCCCTATCAAAAAGTTTCTTTTCGATTGTCAACGTTTTGTACATTTATAAGTTATGGAAAAAGGACAGAGTGGCTAAGCTTTCCCTTAATCAAAACGTCCTAGAACGTTTGTAATCTCAAATCAATTTTTCCCTACCAAAATGTTTCTATTCGATTGTCAACGTTGTGTACATTTATAAGTTATGGAAGAAGGACAGAGTGGCTAAGCTTTCCCTTAATCAAAACGTCCTAGAATGTTTGTAATCCCAAATCAATTTTTCCCTACCAAAATGTTTCTATTCGATTGTCAACGTTTTGTACATTTATAAGTTATGGAAGAAGGACAGAGTGGCTAAGCTTTCCCTTAATCAAAACGTCCTAGAACGTTTGTAATCTCAAATCAATTTTTCCCTACCAAAATGTTTCTATTCGATTGTCAACGTTGTGTACATTTATAAGTTATGGAAAAAGGACAGAGTGGCTAAGCTTTCCATTAATCAAAACGTCCTAGAATGTTTGTAATCCCAAATCAATTTTTCCCTATCAAAAAGTTTCTTTTCGATTGTCAACGTTGTGTGCATTTATAAGTTATGGAAAAAGGACAGAGTGGCTAAGCTTTCCCTTAATCAAAACGTCCTAGAACGTTTGTAATCCCAAATCAATTTTTCCCTATCAAAAAGTTTCTTTTCGATTGTCAACGTTGTGTACATTTATAAGTTATGGAAAAAGGACAGAGTGGCTAAGCTTTCCCTTAATCAAAACGTCCTAGAACGTTTGTAATCTCAAATCAAATTTTCCCTACCAAAATGTTTCTATTCGATTGTCAACGTTGTGTACATTTATAAGTTATGGAAGAAGGACAGAGTGGCTAAGCTTTCCCTTAATCAAAACGTCCTAGAATGTTTGTAATCCCAAATCAATTTTTCCGTATCAAAATGTTTATTCGATTGTCAACGTTGTGTGCATTTATAAGTTATGGAAAAAGGACAGAGTGGCTAAGCTTTCCCTTAATCAAAACGTCCTAGAACGTTTGTAATCCCAAATCAATTTTTCCCTATCAAAAAGTTTCTTTTCGATTGTCAACGTTGTGTGCATTTATAAGTTATGGAAAAAGGACAGAGTGGCTAAGCTTTCCCTTAATCAAAACGTCCTAGAACGTTTGTAATCCCAAATCAATTTTTCCCTATCAAAATGTTTCTTTTCGATTGTCAACGTTGTGTGCATTTATAAGTTATGGAAAAAGGACAGAGTGGCTAAGCTTTCCCTTAATCAAAACGCCCTAGAACGTTTGTAATCCCAAATCAATTTTTCCCTACCAAAATGTTTCTATTCGATTGTCAACGTTTTGTACATTTATAAGTTATGGAAGAAGGACAGAGTGGCTAAGCTTTCCCTTAATCAAAACGTCCTAGAATGTTTGTAATCCCAAATCAATTTTTCCCTACCAAAATGTTTCTATTCGATTGTCAACGTTTTGTACATTTATAAGTTATGGAAGAAGGACAGAGTGGCTAAGCTTTCCCTTAATCAAAACGTCCTAGAACGTTTGTAATCTCAAATCAATTTTTCCCTACCAAAATGTTTCTATTCGATTGTCAACGTTGTGTACATTTATAAGTTATGGAAAAAGGACAGAGTGGCTAAGCTTTCCATTAATCAAAACGTCCTAGAATGTTTGTAATCCCAAATCAATTTTTCCCTATCAAAAAGTTTCTTTTCGATTGTCAACGTTGTGTGCATTTATAAGTTATGGAAAAAGGACAGAGTGGCTAAGCTTTCCCTTAATCAAAACGTCCTAGAACGTTTGTAATCCCAAATCAATTTTTCCCTATCAAAAAGTTTCTTTTCGATTGTCAACGTTGTGTACATTTATAAGTTATGGAAAAAGGACAGAGTGGCTAAGCTTTCCCTTAATCAAAACGTCCTAGAACGTTTGTAATCTCAAATCAAATTTTCCCTACCAAAATGTTTCTATTCGATTGTCAACGTTGTGTACATTTATAAGTTATGGAAGAAGGACAGAGTGGCTAAGCTTTCCCTTAATCAAAACGTCCTAGAATGTTTGTAATCCCAAATCAATTTTTCCGTATCAAAATGTTTATTCGATTGTCAACGTTGTGTGCATTTATAAGTTATGGAAAAAGGACAGAGTGGCTAAGCTTTCCCTTAATCAAAACGTCCTAGAACGTTTGTAATCCCAAATCAATTTTTCCCTATCAAAAAGTTTCTTTTCGATTGTCAACGTTGTGTGCATTTATAAGTTATGGAAAAAGGACAGAGTGGCTAAGCTTTCCCTTAATCAAAACGTCCTAGAACGTTTGTAATCCCAAATCAATTTTTCCCTATCAAAAAGTTTCTTTTCGATTGTCAACGTTGTGTGCATTTATAAGTTATGGAAAAAGGACAGAGTGGCTAAGCTTTCCCTTAATCAAAACGTCCTAGAACGTTTGTAATCTCAAATCAATTTTTCCCTACCAAAATGTTTCTATTCGATTGTCAACGTTGTGTACATTTATAAGTTATGGAAGAAGGACAGAGTGGCTAAGCTTTCCCTTAATCAAAACGTCCTAGAATGTTTGTAATCCCAAATCAATTTTTCCGTATCAAAATGTTTATTCGATTGTCAACGTTGTGTGCATTTATAAGTTATGGAAAAAGGACAGAGTGGCTAAGCTTTCCCTTAATCAAAACGTCCTAGAACGTTTGTAATCCCAAATCAATTTTTCCCTATCAAAAAGTTTCTTTTCGATTGTCAACGTTGTGTGCATTTATAAGTTATGGAAAAAGGACAGAGTGGCTAAGCTTTCCCTTAATCAAAACGTCCTAGAACGTTTGTAATCCCAAATCAATTTTTCCCTATCAAAAAGTTTCTTTTCGATTGTCAACGTTGTGTGCATTTATAAGTTATGGAAAAAGGACAGAGTGGCTAAGCTTTCCCTTAATCAAAACGTCCTAGAACGTTTGTAATCCCAAATCAATTTTTCCCTATCAAAAAGTTTCTTTTCGATTGTCAACGTTGTGTACATTTATAAGTTATGGAAAAAGGACAGAGTGGCTAAGATTTCCCTTAATCAAAACGTCTTAGAATGTTTGTAATCCCAAATCAATTTTCCCTATCAAAATGTTTCTATTCGATTGTCAACGTTTTGTACATTTATAAGTTATGGAAAAAGGACAGAGTGGCTAAGCTTTCCCTTAATCAAAACGTCCTAGAACGTTTGTAATCTCAAATCAATTTTTCCCTACCAAAATGTTTCTATTCGATTGTCAACGTTGTGTACATTTATAAGTTATGGAAAAAGGACAGAGTGGCTAAGCTTTCCCTTAATCAAAACGTCCTAGAACGTTTGTAATCTCAAATCAATTTTTCCCTATCAAAAAGTTTCTTTTCGATTGTCAACGTTTTGTACATTTATAAGTTATGGAAAAAGGACAGAGTGGCTAAGCTTTCCCTTAATCAAAACGTCCTAGAACGTTTGTAATCTCAAATCAATTTTTCCCTACCAAAATGTTTCTATTCGATTGTCAACGTTGTGTACATTTATAAGTTATGGAAGAAGGACAGAGTGGCTAAGCTTTCCCTTAATCAAAACGTCCTAGAATGTTTGTAATCCCAAATCAATTTTTCCCTACCAAAATGTTTCTATTCGATTGTCAACGTTTTGTACATTTATAAGTTATGGAAGAAGGACAGAGTGGCTAAGCTTTCCCTTAATCAAAACGTCCTAGAACGTTTGTAATCTCAAATCAATTTTTCCCTACCAAAATGTTTCTATTCGATTGTCAACGTTGTGTACATTTATAAGTTATGGAAAAAGGACAGAGTGGCTAAGCTTTCCATTAATCAAAACGTCCTAGAATGTTTGTAATCCCAAATCAATTTTTCCCTATCAAAAAGTTTCTTTTCGATTGTCAACGTTGTGTGCATTTATAAGTTATGGAAAAAGGACAGAGTGGCTAAGCTTTCCCTTAATCAAAACGTCCTAGAACGTTTGTAATCCCAAATCAATTTTTCCCTATCAAAAAGTTTCTTTTCGATTGTCAACGTTGTGTACATTTATAAGTTATGGAAAAAGGACAGAGTGGCTAAGCTTTCCCTTAATCAAAACGTCCTAGAACGTTTGTAATCTCAAATCAAATTTTCCCTACCAAAATGTTTCTATTCGATTGTCAACGTTGTGTACATTTATAAGTTATGGAAGAAGGACAGAGTGGCTAAGCTTTCCCTTAATCAAAACGTCCTAGAATGTTTGTAATCCCAAATCAATTTTTCCGTATCAAAATGTTTATTCGATTGTCAACGTTGTGTGCATTTATAAGTTATGGAAAAAGGACAGAGTGGCTAAGCTTTCCCTTAATCAAAACGTCCTAGAACGTTTGTAATCCCAAATCAATTTTTCCCTATCAAAAAGTTTCTTTTCGATTGTCAACGTTGTGTGCATTTATAAGTTATGGAAAAAGGACAGAGTGGCTAAGCTTTCCCTTAATCAAAACGTCCTAGAACGTTTGTAATCCCAAATCAATTTTTCCCTATCAAAAAGTTTCTTTTCGATTGTCAACGTTGTGTGCATTTATAAGTTATGGAAAAAGGACAGAGTGGCTAAGCTTTCCCTTAATCAAAACGCCCTAGAACGTTTGTAATCCCAAATCAATTTTTCCCTACCAAAATGTTTCTATTCGATTGTCAACGTTTTGTACATTTATAAGTTATGGAAGAAGGACAGAGTGGCTAAGCTTTCCCTTAATCAAAACGTCCTAGAATGTTTGTAATCCCAAATCAATTTTTCCCTACCAAAATGTTTCTATTCGATTGTCAACGTTTTGTACATTTATAAGTTATGGAAGAAGGACAGAGTGGCTAAGCTTTCCCTTAATCAAAACGTCCTAGAACGTTTGTAATCTCAAATCAATTTTTCCCTACCAAAATGTTTCTATTCGATTGTCAACGTTGTGTACATTTATAAGTTATGGAAAAAGGACAGAGTGGCTAAGCTTTCCATTAATCAAAACGTCCTAGAATGTTTGTAATCCCAAATCAATTTTTCCCTATCAAAAAGTTTCTTTTCGATTGTCAACGTTGTGTGCATTTATAAGTTATGGAAAAAGGACAGAGTGGCTAAGCTTTCCCTTAATCAAAACGTCCTAGAACGTTTGTAATCCCAAATCAATTTTTCCCTATCAAAAAGTTTCTTTTCGATTGTCAACGTTGTGTACATTTATAAGTTATGGAAAAAGGACAGAGTGGCTAAGCTTTCCCTTAATCAAAACGTCCTAGAACGTTTGTAATCTCAAATCAAATTTTCCCTACCAAAATGTTTCTATTCGATTGTCAACGTTGTGTACATTTATAAGTTATGGAAGAAGGACAGAGTGGCTAAGCTTTCCCTTAATCAAAACGTCCTAGAATGTTTGTAATCCCAAATCAATTTTTCCGTATCAAAATGTTTATTCGATTGTCAACGTTGTGTGCATTTATAAGTTATGGAAAAAGGACAGAGTGGCTAAGCTTTCCCTTAATCAAAACGTCCTAGAACGTTTGTAATCCCAAATCAATTTTTCCCTATCAAAAAGTTTCTTTTCGATTGTCAACGTTGTGTGCATTTATAAGTTATGGAAAAAGGACAGAGTGGCTAAGCTTTCCCTTAATCAAAACGTCCTAGAACGTTTGTAATCCCAAATCAATTTTTCCCTATCAAAAAGTTTCTTTTCGATTGTCAACGTTGTGTGCATTTATAAGTTATGGAAAAAGGACAGAGTGGCTAAGCTTTCCCTTAATCAAAACGCCCTAGAACGTTTGTAATCCCAAATCAATTTTTCCCTATCAAAAAGTTTCTTTTCGATTGTCAACGTTGTGTACATTTATAAGTTATGGAAAAACGACAGAGTGGCTAAGATTTCCCTTAATCAAAACGTCCTAGAATGTTTGTAATCCCAAATCAATTTTCCCTATCAAAATGTTTCTATTCGATTGTCAACGTTTTGTACATTTATAAGTTATGGAAAAAGGACAGAGTGGCTAAGCTTTCCCTTAATCAAAACGTCCTAGAACGTTTGTAATCTCAAATCAATTTTTCCCTACCAAAATGTTTCTATTCGATTGTCAACGTTGTGTACATTTATAAGTTATGGAAAAAGGACAGAGTGGCTAAGCTTTCCCTTAATCAAAACGTCCTAGAACGTTTGTAATCCCAAATCAATTTTTCCCTATCAAAAAGTTTCTTTTCGATTGTCAACGTTGTGTACATTTATAAGTTATGGAAAAAGGACAGAGTGGCTAAGATTTCCCTTAATCAAAACGTCCTAGAATGTTTGTAATCCCAAATCAATTTTCCCTATCAAAATGTTTCTATTCGATTGTCAACGTTTTGTACATTTATAAGTTATGGAAAAAGGACAGAGTGGCTAAGCTTTCCCATAATCAAAACGTCCTAGAACGTTTGTAATCTCAAATCAATTTTTCCCTACCAAAATGTTTCTATTCGATTGTCAACGTTGTGTACATTTATAAGTTATGGAAAAAGGACAGAGTGGCTAAGCTTTCCCTTAATCAAAACGTCCTAGAACGTATGTAATCCCAAATCAATTTTTCCCTATCAAAAAGTTTCTTTTCGATTGTCAACGTTGTGTACATTTATAAGTTATGGAAAAAGGACAGAGTGGCTAAGATTTCCCTTAATCAAAACATCCTAGAATGTTTGTAATCCCAAATCAATTTTTCCCTACCAAAATGTTTCTATTCGATTGTCAACGTTTTGTACATTTATAAGTTATGGAAAAAGGACAGAGTGGCTAAGCTTTCCCTTAATCAAAACGTCCTAGAACGTTTGTAATCTCAAATCAATTTTTCCCTACCAAAATGTTTCTATTCGATTGTCAACGTTGTGTACATTTATAAGTTATGGAAAAAGGACAGAGTGGCTAAGCTTTCGCTTAATCAAAACGTCCTAGAATGTTTGTAATCCCAAATCAAATTTTCCCTATCAAAATTTCTGTATGTAATCTAAATAGTATTACGTTTCATTTTAACATCCTTTGATTGTAATTACTCGAAATTCTTAAGTTTGTTGTATAATAAAATAGACGGTTGTCGCTAACTTAGATCAAGAGAATATATTGTATTTGGTGAGACTCAGCCAACACTGGTAGAGCATACTAAGCATGAAACTTTGGAGAAACTGTTATATGAACTAGCGGAATTACAACAAGTATATAATGCGCGGGTTGTTAGTTTTCACTGACAAATGTGTGAAAACTGCTCTCAGAATATTAACCCGAAAATTCTGAATTATACAACATTGTCGAACAGTTGTGGATAGTCTTATATTTCACGCTATATTCATGAAAAGAAAATATAGTACGCCAAGTTGTAACGTTATTTAAATGTAAATTTATTGCTTGCAGGACCTCAGGACTAGATTATATAGATTTAAGAATCTACACAGTGAGGATCGCTTTGTTTCGCGCAATGCGTTTTATACATTTAGAAAAAAAATTCCATCACTATATCATTATCCAATTATTCATCAACGAACATTATTAAATATCCATAATCTCTTGACACATTTTAACACTAGTTTGTTTATATGTAAATGCCAAACTAAGACTGACACAGAACTGATATAATAATGCAATTAATATTATTATATTCAAATTCTGCTTGTTATAAATAAATGTCGATAAAAGCACTAATTACGAAGTAATCATCAATATTATTTATCATCTTCAATATTGGATGGAAAACCAAAGTCTATAATACAAAGATAGAAAATGTTTATTCCTAATTTAGCAACGATTCCTCCTCATTCTTTAGGCACTATTGAGGCACTTTAGGCAAATCGAGAAATGTTATTAAAGTTGGTATGAACGATATTGGAGCCATGCCAAGTCTTATACTTTAATTTTTTTATAATTGAAAGTAAACACTATTCTTACAGATAATTTAATTATATATATATATAGAATTATAATAACAAGAGATAATCATAACAGAAGCACAAAAGCAAAAAAAAAACGGTATTTTTTCTAAAATATATCCTACAATACACAAGGTTCTATAGCTGCGCATTCATCTTCATATCATCCATACATTATTCATCTCTCAAATTTAACACATCTTGAAAATAGAAATCATTAATCAAGCGACTTCATAATTCGCCGCTAATTATTCTTGCTCGTTAAATTCGGCAACTCATATAAGAGACGGTTACTATACAGGGTGACCCATGTGCATTAGAACGCCACGTGTTTGTCATTCAAGTCTTACAATTATTTACTACCACGTTTTTATTGAAATATCTTTATGAACGTTATGTAGCATTTGTCCAAAAAAAAAAGTATAAAAAGGTCAAATATATCCAATCTTTCTTTTACATTTTAAAAGTTATAAAATGTGTTGGCATAGTTTTCAGTATAACAAATGGCGAGCTTAACGTACGGTTCGCCCTGACTTAAGACAGACAACAATATCAACGTTGCTCAACTTTTCAAGGAAGTTTTAGCGACACACTATAACAACATTTCCTGTCGTATTTCCTAGTGCATAGTTGTAATAAAATTTAACTAGTCTACACAACTATAACTAACATATATAATATGGTGTTCGCAAAACGAGTTAATCTACTACTCACGCCATCATATAAAGTGATATTTTCGCGACACTTTGCGACCGCAACGCACAAACAACGAAGGTAGTAAATCATTTAACGATGGCATTATGGAAACTATAGCAGAGGATCAAGAAACCGAATATGAATTAGGTGAGTATTCAATATTCACCTAACCCGACAATTCGTTAATGTATTTAAAAAATTGAACCGCACTGGTAATTAAAAATGTATGCTCATTTTTTAAATTATAATTAATCCATGTTCCTAAGGTTCTTCACATATGTTGATGTACTTCAACCACTCAAGTAGAGTCATATCTCACAAGTCATACTCAATTTTTCGATAAGTTGAACGAATATATATTTTTCTTCGGGGCATTAAATGATTTTAATAGAACCTTTTTGTATATGACATCTGTCGAAATATTGCACGTTGTAGATAGCGCACAAGAACTAAGGTCCTGTCCGATATACATAAGGTCCTATCCATATAGAATAACTTTTGCACAGTATAGTTTTGAGTACATTTTTACCCATTTAAACGAAATCGCTACAACAATCCATTCTCGTTGAATATACCATCCGCTCAGACTTCGTAGGATTTTAATTTCAAATTGCATTCAGGGAATATGATCTATACGTATCCTCAATAGAATAAATCAAACCACAATAGCTTCCGCTGAATCATTCTATTTGGGTCAGTCAATCATTGTATGGTCTACTGATTGCATTTTTATTTGTCAATCTACACTGCCGATTTAATTCTTTCTAGTTTATAGTCTCCTACATTGAATAACAAGCAAGGTTAATGAAATCGAACAAATATATATGAACCTGACAATAATTAAGTTTAAAATATTGCAGCATTCAATCCGTAACCAAGCAAATATTGCATTTTTTTACTTTAGTTGTACGAGGGCTATCCAGAAAGTATGTTCCGTTTGGCTATCAAATAAAAACAAAACGTATATAAACAAATTTTTTGATTGCATCGTAAAGTACAAACATTAAACTATTTTTCCACGTAATTTCCACCATTGTGTAGGCATTTGTCAAAGCGGGGCACCAGTTTTTGTATGCCCATATCATAGAACGTTCTACGTAGTAACATTCTCACGTCGTTCATTGAACAGTCGTACCCATCTCCGTACCATTGAATCGCTGATTGCATTGTCTCCGTACACTTCACCGATTTGTTTATGAATTTCGTAAGGTTTCACATTCCTGGCATTGAAATAACGTTTCACAGGTGTCGGGATTTGCAATTCGCTTCGACATTATAAAATCTCACCGTGCAGCACACTCAATAAGAAGCGATTTCAAAATGGTGCCTATCCCTTCCCACTGAGTTAGTGTTGCTGGTGCGCATGCGCGAATTTTCCACAGTAGCGCCTGCGCAGCAACACGTGGCAGCGAAACTTACTTTCTGGATAGCCCTCGTATATATTCGAACGTAATATAACTACGCGAACATATTTTATTATAACAGACAAATCGTTTAAAACTATATTTTTATTACAACAACTTTCGCAGATTGCAGATGCAATTATACTCATTTAAAGTAGTAATACAGAAATCGTACAGGCGAAGAGATAACAGAGAATTTTCATTGATGATAGCATATACAAGATGTTGGAATATGGTGATTGAAAATCGATATTATATAATTATATACTCCGTTAGCTTTTAAAAATTATCACTACGGTGTTAAATTATAATATAGAATATCACCCAAATACCGTAACAAGCATTAAGTAGCTAGATGTACATTTCAAGCGCTATGCTTATAATATATAGTATATCAATCACGATTCGTGACAGGTATTCTATTTAGTTTTACTTGTGCTATTGAAGATGGGCGCATAGCGCTTGAAATGTACATCTAGCTACTTAATGCTTGTTACGGTATTTGGGTGATATTCTATATTATACTCCTTTAGCTAACAATGAACAACATTATTATATTGTAGTTTATATAAATTACCAACAATCTAACTTAACTATTTTCTAGCATTCAATTGAAATTTGGATTATTGTACCTTAAAGTTGCGCATTTTTGATGAGTAAATTTTTGATAATAAGATAAAGAATGAAATTACTCTATAGCAATTGGAAATTGGGATAAATTGAATAATTTTTTTAAATACTCAGGACTTGTTTAAAATATTTTTGTCATCTTTAGGATCGTAAAATTGTACATTTTTACGAAGAATTTGTCCTTTGCAAACACTAGACGTGTGAAAACTATCCAAGGCACTATTACACGGAAAAAAATTCTAAAAAAAATAGTACTATTGTAGTTATATATGTATTATTGGACTATCCACAATTTATTGTAAAAATAGGGACGAGAACAATTTGTTGATATTATACCCACAAGATTGTGTGAACATATTAGAAATTATATAAGAATATCCTATGCTTTATAGAAGAAAAACACACAATATTTTTGCGATTTCTACCAAACGCTAGTAGCTCAAATTTCCACAAGAAATATAAACTCTTCTCATAAAATTTATTAAAATTCTCGTTATCCTTGGTACATTATATACACTTTTTGCAAATTATTGTTCAGATAAAAACAACACTTTGTCGTTATGTTTCATTATTAAAAATCACAAAAGTATATTGAGAAAAGTTCAATAATATTTATTGTTTGTTAAATACACACTTACCACCACACAAATTTGTAAAACGAAAGTGCATGGAGGGAAATAATAAAAAAAATACGTTACAATGCAAAAACGAAACTTTATTAAGTAAATGTTCATCTGCGGGGGTGAATGTTTAACCTTTCTTATTAGATAAAACTTATATAATACAAAAGAATTAATATCGGCAGATAATGAGGAAAAATGAAGCAAAACTAAGAATTTGTTTGTTGATTTTAGCAACACAATAGTTCAGCATTTTTTATTAATCCCCATCTCTTAAGAATATACATAAATTATTGGAAGAAATATTACAAGATATATATTAAATATTACAGTTGCTTAAATAATCTTTCACTACACACAATATTGTGTGCATTTTTATGATGTACTTATTTCTATAATCAAAAAAACAACACCGAGCTTGTACGTTAAAAGTAAAATTACCATGATATAATATACAATTTCTATTACAAAGTATTTGTTAATAAATAGTGCCAAACTCAAATCACACAATCATTGTGTGACTTTTTCACACGTCCGTTTTTTCCGTGCACCTATATAAATACTCGTGCAGCATTAAAGATGTTTTTCTTCAAAGGGCATGTCGTCCTATTTGTGAATGAGTGTAATTCAGGCTTCAGGACACGTGGAGTGCGCAACTATGCACGGAACGTGTAAATACGTATCTATAGAGACATGGCACTGAAGACCGAAGCCATAATCCAATCCAATAACACTCTATACACCGGTCCGTTCACAATTGGAAAATGTTGTGGACGGAAATGTATGTAATTGTACCGTTACTGTATGCTTCTGGGTGCTACCTACTATACTGTATGGTCGAGTTAGTGTGGATGTTATTGATCCACCTATCCTTAGTTGCGCGGTTCTCAAACCATTCTTCGCGGACCATCAGGTCCGATCGCTGATTGAATCCCAAATCACCGACGTCTTGTACAGATCTAAATTCGTTGTCTCGCTATACCTAGCTACCTTTTTATTTCACATCGAAACTGTCGCAGCCTCGGGCATTTTTTAATACAAACTATTATAATAATCTGATGATTTTGTAACCAAAAATTCGCTAAGGGAATGTTTCCATTTTTAGTTTTCTTACGAAGGGTACCGAACTATTAATCCCACTAGAAAACTACTCTCAGATATAGAATCCTGAAATCAATTTCTGTTAGAAAATGTCCCATCCAATCATTTTATCGGTCGAATGTAACATTGGATAGAAATATAACAAAAGTTCCTATAGTATCCCATGTTTCAAGAAGTATACATCGCACATCAAATTACTTGCAAATTTGGAATCCTGAAGTCAAGTCCTAATATAAAATATCACAAAAAGAGTTTTCAAAACCTCAGAATTACACGAAATACAATCAATGGAGGTATCTTCTTCTTTTTCGATGTTTAGTTTTCTTACAAAATCTACAAAACTATTGGTCCTACAGTTTAGAAACCTGGAATCAAATCCTACTAGGAAACACCAGAGATTATACTACTTTTATTTAATTATTATTATAAAACTTATTAATTAATCCCGCGCGCATTCTTTTTATCAAACAACATTGGATATAATTTTAAGATCAACCTTTTATTAGTATATTCATCCAGAAAATTATGTTATTGTTATAGTTAAGTACGGATAGCTTGAAGTACTATTTCGCCCTTATTGGGGCTCATCAGCGTACTGTAACTTATATGCTATTCGTAAAATATATACATTCAACGTTCTTAAAAAAAAAAATTCTACTGCCACATTTTTTTTTAAATCCACTTCAATTGGTAAATATTCTTTATTGCAGATAAAGTGAAGAAGAAATACGCCAATTTGGGTCACTCGATACAGATGGTACAGTTGGAACGCAGCGGTCCGGGTTTGGGTTTAAGTCTGGCTGGGCACAAGGACCGTAACTGTATGGCGGTGTTCGTATGCGGCATCAATCCAACGGGGGCGGCTCACCGCACCGGGGGCATTCAAGTCGGCGACGAAATTCTTGAGGTAAATTATCTTCTCGAACCTCATATACAGGTCTGTAAATATGAAACCGGAATTTGCTTATAATTGACCCTAGAGGTCAATGTACCTAGTTACGGCCAAATTACGTCAGTGGCGCCAATTCCTTGTTGCATCATTACAAAGATTTTTAACTCACACCAATACAAGTTTTATACAACATCTGGTATAATAGCGTTGAACATGTCGAATTTTATGCCTGGAAATTACGATTTGCGGACAGCATTGATTTAAAGAAAACGGCTGCAGAATCGCATCGAATGCTTGTCGAAGCTTACGGTGAGCATGCTCTTGGTAAATCACAGTGCTTTGAGTGTCTTAAAAAATTCAAAAGTGGAGATTTTGACGTGAGAAACGAAGAACGTGGAAGACCACCCAGAAAGTTTGAAGACAGCGATTTGCAAAAATTGCTGGATGAGGATGACGCTCAAACGCAACAAGAACTCGCGGATCAATTAAATGTGACACGAGAAGCCGTCTCCATACGTTTGAAAGCCATGGGAAAATGGGTTCCACATGAACTGAATGAAAGACAGTAGGAAAACGGAAAAACCACTTGCGAAATGCTGCTCGCCAGGAATAAAAGAAAGTCATTTCTCCATCGAATTGTGACTGGCGATGAAAAGTGGATATATTTTGAAAATCCTAAGCGTAAAAGATCATGGGTAACTCCAAGCGAACCATCGACATCGACTGCAAGCCCAAATCGCTATGGACGGAAGACAATGGTCTGTGTTTGGTGGGTTCAAAAGGGTATGATATATTATGAGTAGCTAAAACCTGGCGAAACCATTAATACTGAACGCTACCGACAACAAATGATCGATTTGAATCAAGCTTTGCGTGAAAAACGACCAGAAAATCAAAAAAGACAACATAAAATGATTTTGCTTCAAGATAATGCACCAGCACACACAGAAAAACTGGTCAAGGAAACGATTGAAGCGTTTAGTTGGGAAATACTTCCGCATGCGGCTTACTCATCAGACTTGGCTCCGTCCGATTACAACTTATTTGCATCAATGGGACACGCACTTGCTGAGCAGCGCTTCACTTCTTACGAAAATGTACGAAAATGGCTCGATGACTGGTTTGCCTCAAAAGAGCAACAATTTTTTTGGCATGGCATCCACAAATTGCCAGACAGATGGGAAACATGTATAGCCAGCGATGGGCAATACTTCGAATAAAATATTTCCATCATTTTTTATACAATAAACGTGTATTTTCTATGCAAAAATTCCGGTTTCATATTTATATACCTGGTTAGTATTACAAAGGATGATATATATATCTTAATTTTTTGTACCTAAGGAGAATATATATATTCTCTTAACAGCGACTCAAATCGAAACTATATTTTCTTCCCTTGGGGGCACAAATAATTATTATTACACAATTTCTGGAAGGGATGCAAATTGTTCCACTATGCTACATTCCTTTGTTACACCTCTGCTCATATCTATCTTACTCCATAATCACCTGGAAGTTCCAAACTATTCGTCTTCACGCTTTGGTTTGTACCTTCGGTATTTCAACCAACGTAATGTATATTTTAGTTAATTAGTCGTCAATCCTAAGGTAAATGCTATAGCTATTCATCCTCCACACGTCCTCCACTATCTGACCCTCATACTCCAATCTAGGCCTACATACCCCTTGCTTTCCCTCTACTTTACCTTCTATAACTAATTGCATATTACCACCGTGTCTAAGAATATGACCTACTAGTCTATTTCTCCTGCGCTGTAATACTCTACAAATTCTCCCCTACTAACTCTAACATGGCTTCATTTTTTACTTTATGTTCACAAACAATCCTCATCATCCTCCTGTAGCACCACATTTCGAATGCTTCTTTTCCTATAGTCCACGCCTCACACCCGTACAATGCTACACTCCACACTTCAGTAATCAGTAATCTTTTTCTAATACCCAAGTCAATATTTGATCTTAAAATCTGCTCCTTTTCTACGAATGCCTTCCTACCCCGTACTATCCTACATTTTATATCTACCTTACTTCGGTTTTCTTTTGTGATCATACTTCCTAAATAATAAAAGTCCGACACTTCCTTCTATCTATTCTATCTATTTCTATCTATCAATTTTATTCTATCGTCTCCTATTCGTATCATCATTTTTCGCTTGCATTCCTTCTTGTCACACCTCATCACTTTGGTCTCGCCTATATTTATTTTCATGTTATAATCCCTAGTCATTACTTCCTGCATACCATTTAATACATGTTCTAAATTTTCTAAGATAGCTATATCGTCGGCGATCCTCAGCATATATATTTTCTCCCTGTACATTCACACCTACACTATACTCTTCTTTTACTTTGTTTATTGCATCTTCTATACGTTAGATAACAGGTTAAATAACAATGGCGAAAGTGTACATCCCTGCCTGACTCCCCTTCCTATTCTCGCTACCTCTTCTTCCGCCGTCTATTCTAACTAAAGCCATTTGATGTATATTTATATATCTAATTGATCGATTAATTTGTAAATTACGTCGTATATTGTCCACTGGCATTTTGAAGAACTTTTTTTTCGAAACTAAGCACATTGTACTCAAAGATTAGCTTTGGGGTGTCCAATTTCAAATTAAAAAAATAAATCATTTTAGATATTAAATAAAAATCAATTTTAATGTTTAAAAAAAAACACCAAACCTGTAAAGGTTTTCTTTTACCATATGTTTACAAAAAGATGGGAAATTTTGAAAAAGTTTTACAAAAAAAAATGATGACTGCTTATAGGTGAATGGTGTTGTTTTACATGGAAGGTGTCATTTGAATGCGTCCGCTATCATAAAAGGATTATCAGGACCAATTTTTAAAATAATTATATTAAGGTAAGTTAACGTTTTGTTCGCTCGTTTCCATATTCCATTATTCACAATCAACATTCATTTCATTTATGCAACCGGTATAACATACTTATTTTAAGCGCCTCTATTTAGAGATGAACAACCAACTATCGATACTTCGGAATATTTCATCAGTTTTTATCAAATTAGAACATTTACAAAATATAATTGTGCAAAATAAGTTAATTTTTATTTTATTTAGACGATTGCTTCTGCCTAAGTGTCCCATACCTTGAAAATATGTAGACAAAAGTGTTGGTTTTTTTTTTTTTACATAGACAAACTTAATATAAAAGTCGTATGAAAAGTATCGAATGCATCTCTATCTAGATTCTGCGTGCGCTTCTCTTGCTTATATATTTCTATATATACCTACATAAATACATTTATAATCTATTATATAATATGGAGATAAGTGAAATTTTCACCACCATATACCGATAGATTCGATTTTCATGGCCGTTATCTAGCTAATAAAAAAAAAAAACTGTCCCAATGTTGTAAAATTATTAACAATATACATAACCTATTTTTTCATTCCATTATTTATAAATATTATATGGATAAATTTTAAAAACTCAGTTCTGAATATCGCGGCATTTATTTGCATGTTCTCAAAACGACTTTCGAACAAATATAAACACATATAAATTACGTGAGATGGTTTCGTCAAAAATGTTTGCCATATTTCCTTATCGCAGGTGTAAATTCGAACTATTAGTGACGATGAATTTGTAATTTTGTTTATGTGTGTAATAAAAAGTACTACTTAGTAATTTATGTCATTCAGTTAATGGAAGGTAACTTAGTAAGGCAAACAGTAACAGAAAATGTTTGAGCACGATGACGGATTTTGTGTTATTTGTGAATTGAGGATTAAAATGTGCCATTGATTTTGCCAGTGGATCAGTCTAACTTGATTGTTAGTTGTGGCTGTATTTATTAGTGTTTTATTTTTAGTAATGATGAAAAAAATACTAACGCAATTTTATCTCTTGCTAAGGTATACTACTGCCACATTCTAAATATATTTGCAATACGCCTCTCTTGTACTTGCGCTAATAACATTTCTCCTTCTTCACGTTGCAGGCGAAAAGCAGCTATAGATGATATCGCAGTTCGTCCTATCACTCAATTTCCAACTTTACTTGCAGAAGAGGTGCGTTAAGCTTTCTAGCCACATTTATTAAATCATCTGCATTACTTTTACGTGTGCTTGTATTAAAAAATGAAATATTTTATTCAAATTTGCCACGCAACTGCACGCTTTATATAAAAAAAATGGCTAAAAAATGTACCATTCAATTACAATAACTGCAGTAAATATGCTTTTATATAATATTCATTCAAATTCGTTGCCTCGTGTATTATGTTGAGATATCAAGCTTTTTAACTATTATTAGCACTATCGAACGTATATAGATGTGATAAAAATAATTATTTGTACTTGTAAAGAGAAATATTTGCACTTTTCATTTGCAATCAATTGAGCTGAACTCCTTCCGAGCCGTCTAATAATTATTCCTGAAAAAATGAGAACGCATCATTCAAATCCTTTGTAGAAAACTACTTTATGATATTTTTCAAATTGTGATCGATATGCTGCGGGTTCGAATCCCCGTCTTCATAAACTTTCCAAATTATTTCTGTGCGATTCAACCTGTAATTTGTACTTCGAATTTGCTAGTGGTTGTCAATCAATTTTATAAAACTTCTTCGTGATGTGCAGGATAGCTTTAAATCGAAAGTCGCCATATTTTTTTTTTTTATAAGCCGATTACAACTTATATAAAAAACACATAAACATGTTGTTTTTTATTAATTTAATTGTGTAATATCATCCTGTCAGTTTGTACCCTGCTACATTTCGTGATTTTTTGTTTGTTTTAGTCTTCCATAAACATTCATTCTTAATTTCATCAATAACTTTTAACGTATTAAAATTAGTTATATGATGAGATTTTTCAGGTATGGCAGCATGTATTGCGCACTTTGTTCTTTTTTATTTTGAGCGAGTTTTCTATTTTGTTTATGGCAGGCTTCCGAGGATTCGTTTAGTCACTATCCAAATGTGCGAACCATCAGTATCAAAAAGGTATGTAAGTCCATTTATTTCCTATAAATAAACACCGTATTTTATCGTCTTTACTTACACGAGCAATGATTACTTTCGCCATCACATTCTTTACTCCACACTTGTAGATACAGCGTATACATTCATTTTATTTATTATGCCAAACAGCCACACTTTAATGTTTTATTTTCTTCAAAACTGAAAAGTTCTTTTATTTTGCGTAACACTTTTGCATCAACATCTTAAATAAAATTCGAAATCACACAAGAAATAATTATAATATTCATGTGAAGGAAAAATCATTATATTGTTCTTCTTTATTTGATTACTTTTTTGAATTTGATGTTTTAATTTTTCCATGAAATCATAATCCATGTACATGAGAGGCAAAAGAAATGTGAAATATAAACAATCTGTGCACTCTTTGAAACCATGAGTTGGTCAATACAGAATCACTATGATGGCACATTGATATTGTCTTTGATTGTACTTCCATAGAACATTCGAAAAGTATACCTATTTGAAATATTTTTATATATAATTAATTACAATAAGCCAAGTTCATCTCAAATATATTTTGGGATTTGAGTATGTAGTATGCATTTTGGCATTAAATACATTGAAAATCTATAGAACATTAAATAATATACCCGTTTGAATTATAATTATATACATCATTGGAACATGCAAAAGTCATCATGTTATATATTTTGCCATTTGTGTAGGGGAGCCAAAGCTTAGGGATTATGATAATAGAAGGCAAACATGCTGACGTGGGCCAGGGAATTTTCATTTCCGATATACAAGAAGGAAGTTCCGCTGAAAAGGTATTTTTTGCAATTGTATAACCAGATATTCGTCCATACTCTCCGAATTTAACTAATTAAATAATTGGATAGATGGATTACCATATAGTTACTATATTAGTTTCCAAAATGGATCTTTAATCATTAAATAAGCATTATTTGAGCATTAAAAATTGTTGTAACAATAAATTGAACAATAGCATGTTTTGTACCAACGGATTTTTATGGATAAAAGTGTTTACTGCTTTTATATTTTATTGCTTCCAAACCGCTTTTATATAATTGTTTTTTTCTAAAGTCTGGTATTCTTTTCCTGTGTTTGTTTTATATTCGTAAAAGGCTGGACTTGAAATCGGCGAAATGATTCTAGCTGTAAACAAGGATTCTTTATTGGGTTCCAATTACGATACCGTAAGTATTTGTTGTCTATTTAGAATGTGTTCCGGCATTCTTTTATTTTTTAATTATAACAGTAATGATGTTAATGAGGATATTGCGAATTTCAGCTGGCTTATCTTAGTGTTTGCATTCTGTCGTAAAGCAACACCAAGGGGAATGCCAATAATTGGGACAAACATTTTCTGTATATCTAACTACCATGTTTCAGCTTTGTAATAAATCAAGGAAAATATGCGCTATTTATTTGTTAGAACGTTTGTTGTAAATTATATAAATCGCACGTATATTTATTGTTAATAGCATTCATTCAGCAAATAATTATCCAGTTTAATTATTAATATATTGCGATCAAAACACTTTCATATAAAGGGGCAAAAGGATTTCGTATTAATTCTATTGAGTATTGTTATGCGGTATTTACTGATTTTTTTTGATTTTTTTTCAAATATGCACTAACGCTGTCCCCAGCAATGAATACTAAATATAGTTAGTATCCATTATCCCATGTTTATTAACTCGCCTATCAAAAATAATTATGCAATTTACAAGGCAACATCAATTTTGTCTCCAATAATCGACATGTCGTGCAATATGAATTTAATGCAGGTACTTACCTAATGATAATTTAACACTTTTTGAAGTATATATATACAAAGTATTATTTAATGTTTGTTGGGAGATAAAAGCTAATCTCTTGATCCTGTGTAGGTTTTAAAACTTTCGTTCTCTTTCTCTGTTATTAAATTATTATCTTTATTGTGTAGATAAATGGGTATCATTTTATCTATGTTTTATTACAAATAATATGATGATAGAGGTAGTGTATTAAACAATTCCGCCATCATTAGAAAACGTATTTTTTTGGTATAGCTATAAGGACATTCATGTAATTCTTTTCACTTTTACAGGCGGCGAATTTACTTAAAAGGACGGAAGGTCTTGTGAATCTTGTTGTATCTAATCCGGGTAAGCGGTCGGCATCTCCAATAACGGACGGTGCCAACAAAAACACCGTCAACAATAAGCCAGGATTAAAAACATCTTGTCAACCATCCAGGCCAACGACACCTGTTCCAGGTAAAGTCCTTAGCAAATTGACTTCTAGGTAATAAAATCAGAGATATAATTTTCAACTGCCTTTATGTTACTATAAGTGAACTAAAATAGAATGTGTTTTCAAACTTTTTCCCGACACAGCTAAAATTATCTGTTTTCACTCTGAACACAACAGTTATTTTACATAATTAATGGCCAAAAATGTATATATATTTTGAAAAACTATAGTGATACTGCTATAGTTTACCAAAATTCGAAAAGCATAATTTAGTAATTGGTCGTATATTTTTTGTATTCGATTTGAGATAAAGTTTCTAGGAACAATTTCTCAGGTACATTGGAGACTTAAATGCTTGTTAACTTTAATTTTAGAACCACCTGCGGATCTCTCTACATGTTCTCTTCATCCGGGAAAGGATACCACTATTGAAATCACAACAGATAATCAAGTGTTAGGATTATTCTTCATCGGTGGAAAAGATACGCAAATACAAGTAGTTAATTATTCTAATTCATACGTATGAATGATTGGCGTTTTAAATAACATTTGTACATTTCATTTAGGGTGGTATTGTAATAGTTGAGATATTTTCAATCGGGGCAGCCAGTAAGGATAAGCGATTACAAGCCGGTGATCAGCTACTAGAAGTAAATGGCATATCTCTGAAGGATGTCACGTATAATACAGCGTCACAAGCTCTTAGACAAACACTGCCAAAAGTATTTTCAATACGTCCTTGTTTCGAACGAAGAATTAATTCGTATTTATTTTTTTAATTTCAGATGAAACTTGTGGTATACCGGCCAGAAAAATTGGATTATCAGACAGTCGATTCAGAATTCATAAAGAAACCGGGCAAAGGATTCGGTTTGAGTGTGATGGCTAAAAAGTCTGGCCAAGGGGTTTATATTGCTGAAATTGTATGAATATCTTAAATTTGCAAATCCGAGTCTACCCATACCTGTCTTTCTTCGACTGCATATTTCTGGAACTAATTGCATATTATCTAGGAGTATATGATCCTCTTTTCCTTGCCTAAGTCTAACATGTCTTCATTTTTTTCTTTTATCAATACGTCCAATCTTAAATAATTGATAGAATCAAGTGATACCTTGTGGTAGTTCATAAATGGATTTGAAAAGGAAAAGAACTCAGTCATAATACCACTTAAAAACCACCACATTTAAGTGGTATTATAACTAAGTTCTTTTCCTTCAAGCCCATTTACAAGCAATCTTTATAAAGGTTTTGTGTCATCCAAATGAAAACCTAGCAGTGTTAATTCTGTTATTTATTTTTGAGACCCTAGAAAAAGTTTGATGTAGTAATAATGCTGATTTTTTAGTTGAGCGGCGGTTGTGCCGATGTGGAAGGCAAAATAATGAAAGGTGACATCATTGAATCGATAAATGGGCAGAATATTGATAATAGTTCAGCGGAAGAAGTCGGTGCACTCCTAAAAACAGTGACTGGTAAAGTAACGCTGAAATTAAATAGATACAAACCCATGACCAGATGAATTAAAGGCGCATTTAGATTAAAATATATTTAGTAATATCTTCATACCTCATCTGTATTTAACATATTTATTATTATATCATCTATAATAATTCAACTATGATAGTATATTATCACGTGCACCAATTGAATTTATACCTCACCGCCACAAGCATTTTTTTCTTTCAAAGGAGTAAGATATTCCAGTTGCAAATAACGTTTAAATGTGCATTATAAGTAAGAATTTGTTGTTTTTAGATGTTATAATAAAGGTCAATTTACAAATATTCACGTACTAGTAGTACAAGGTGGCAACTATTTCATTTATGATCATCGACATCTCAAGAACTTAAAAGTCACAAGATCTATTAAATTCGATGATTTTAATACAATGTATAGTTGAAAACCCACAATTTATCCACAAAACGAAATCTATTATCGCGTAAATTATATTCTGAATATAATATAATTGTCCTGTGTATGTTATACTTTGACAATGAAGCCAAAAATGTACGATTCTAGTTTTATTTCTATATAATTCCAAACGTATTTACAATTCATTTAGAGAAATTATTCATATAGTAAAGAAACTTTTGAATGAATCACTTATATGTCTTGGATTTCAATATGTTATTAATGAAATAGTTGTCAATTAAACGGTTTTATCTATTGGGAGATGAAATAATGTTATTTTTAATATAATTAAATATGCATTTTACAATCTTCGTTCCTGCTCTTTTTTAAGTTTATTATAATAAATATTTTTAACAAACTTTTTGTGAGGATTTATATGTACGACTAGTAGGTAAATAGAAATAGTGAACATTCTAGTCAATTTCTTCGTATTTTCTAGGAATATATTATACAATTTTAAGGGTATTTCGTTGATTGTATTTATTGCATTTAATATCCAATTTAAGATGTCTAAAATGTATAAAGAGCATTGAAAATACTTTATTATTACTATTCTTATATTCAAAATAAAATAGAATTGTAGAAAGTAATTTGACTGACACATGAGCGAAAACCTAAAATAACAAGAACTTTGAGATCTAATCGAAAAAAATCAATTTTCTCATATTTGCCAAAAATTTATCTTGTTACGAAACCAAACGCTATTTTACTTCTACATGATTATTCAAATCTATATACATATTGCACTAGTGTAATGCAATAAAGACTAGATTTAGAGATATTCTATACAATATCCACATAATGTGATAACTTTCATTTTAAACTTAATTATTTTGTACCATTGTCTTGTGCAATATAATTCAGATTTGGATAAAATCTAATATATACTACACTAGTATGCTCTATTTGTGAGTCGTATGCTTTATTAGTTTGGTGTACTAAACAAAAATTGTTTGCGTATAGTATAATTGAATTTTGAAATATTATATGATGTCGTACGTTCTTTAACCCAGGCATATTGTTAAAAAGTTGCAAATATTATTTACATGTGTATCGTAAACTTTGTTGACGTAAAAGGACAAAAAGGTGCTCCATTGACTTGAGATACAATATAAAGAATTCGTTTTAACTGTATTGACGATTTTATTTCATTAAATTGGTGCATAATTTTACCAATACTTTGTTTAAGATTACAATTCCCGCGCTTTTCTCAAAAAATATATTTGTTTTTTATTCGTCGAGCATGTAAATTGTTTACGTTTAAAATGTAAAATATTATAAATATAGCTGGGTTACTTGTACAATAGAAAATTTTAGAATCCTAATCGACTGTAAACTATATTAATGTAAATAATTAATATTGTATTAAAATTAACAATACACCGTCACGTCAAGTTCACTACTTGTACCAGCTAAGCTTTAGATACTATTTGTAAATAGCGTTATAAATACATTATGTAATTATAATAATGTTGCATGCCAGAATTGTAATAAATTCAATTTTATCTCTTATTTCAAATATTTATAATAATCAGCAGGAATTATACAGCAATGAGCATCTTTTTGGGAGAAGAGCAACAAATCTATTTTCAAAATTTAAGTTAACTTTTAATGAACTTTTATCTGCATCAAATTTATAATTATGATCTAATAATGCACAAAACAAAATGTATCCTGTTGTACTCAATTTATTAAATTAGCAAAGAATGCATGAAATACACAGCATCCATTTAAACTAAAAAAGAAGATAAAACCACACACATAAGTATGTGGAATTCTGCAATTAGTATAAAATTGTACTGGAAATGCAAGAAACTATCAAAATGCAAACAAAATGTAGTTTCGTGATCATTTAATAAAAATAACATTCAATCAATTGGACAGAGTGATAATCAAAATAAATCGGCTTCAGTTACAGGGACATTGTTGAAATTGATGTAATTACACAACACAATAGACTGGGTAATTTGTCACAATGTATTTTTGTATTTTTTTACGTAGGTATATCGGTGATATGAATAGCTTGAAGGATTTAGTCGCCTTCATTATCCCCTTCTTCTTCTTCATCAAATTCGCCCTCTTCTTCGGCGGTGGCGTCTTGATACTGCTGATATTCTGACACCAAGTCGTTCATATTAGACTCGGCCTCGGTGAACTCCATTTCATCCATACCTTCGCCAGTGTACCAATGCAAGAAGGCTTTGCGCCTAAACATCGCGGTAAATTGCTCGGAAATACGCTTGAATAATTCTTGAATGCAGGTCGAGTTTCCTATGAAAGTCGAGGACATTTTCAGTCCTCGCGGTGGGATGTCGCAAACGGCAGTCTTCACATTATTAGGTATCCATTCGACGAAATAGCTACTGTTCTTGTTCTGGATGTTCAGCATCTGCTCGTCAACTTCCTTCATGGACATCCTCCCCCGAAAAATGGCGGCTACTGTCAAGTAGCGACCGTGGCGTGGATCACAGGCTGCCATCATATTCTTGGCGTCGAACATTTGCAAGACCAACTCGGGTACGGTGAGGGCACGGTACTGCTGACTGCCACGGGACGTTAATGGGGCGAAGCCTGGCATGAAGAAGTGCAAGCGAGGAAATGGCACCATATTCACCGCTAATTTTCGTAGATCTGAGTTTAATTGGCCGGGGAATCGCAAGCAGGTGGTCACTCCAGACATGGTGGCAGACACCAAATGATTCAAATCACCGTAAGTGGGTGTAGTCAATTTTAATGTGCGGAAGCAAATATCATATAAGGCCTCGTTATCGATACAGTACGTTTCATCTGTATTTTCAACAAGCTGGTGAACAGAAAGCGTAGCGTTATATGGCTCTACAACAGTGTCAGATACCTTAGGCGAGGGAACCACAGAAAATGTGTTCATGATCCTATCTGGGTATTCTTCGCGAATTTTAGATATAAGCAACGTCCCGAGCCCGGAGCCAGTACCACCTCCCAAAGAATGCGTCAATTGGAAGCCTTGCATGCAATCACATCCTTCCGCTTCCTTGCGCACGACGTCCAATACAGAGTCCACCAGTTCGGCTCCTTCGGTGTAATGCCCTTTGGCCCAATTATTACCGGCACCACTTTGCCCGAACACGAAGTTATCTGGTCGAAAAATTTGACCGAAAGGACCAGATCGAACTGAATCCATGGTGCCTGGTTCCAGGTCCACCAACACAGCTCGTGGCACATATTTGCCGCCAGTTGCTTCATTGTAATAAACATTAATTCGTTCTAACTGTAGATCTGAGTCACCATGATATGTGCCTGTTGGATCAATACCGTGTTCATCTGATATTACCTCCCAAAACTGCAACGAAAGTTGTAATACAAAACAAAAATTCATCGCGAATATTTTAAACATACCTTTGCACCAATTTGATTTCCACATTGCCCAGCCTGAATGTGAACAATTTCTCTCATTTTCTCTTTATTTTATTTAATAAATTTGTAATAATTATGAAAATGTCAGTGATATCGAGCGAGTGAAAACAATTTTTGTTTTACGACTGTTATGATGTTATCAACATTTGTTTTAATTGCCACCCGGATTATTTAAAAAATTCTGTCATTATATGCTTAGGGTTTTATAAAACACACTATTAAATTCAAACAAAATGTAAATATAAAGACACCATGCTATAATATAAAAAATATATAGATTGCGTGATGACATTTTGTACAAGTAGGGACAAATATTTTATAAATCGCTCCAAAGAACGCTTTCTTAGCGTTTCTTTATTAATAATAAAGACAAAGTCGTGTTTGCAAGTACCGCTTTTGTCGATATTTTTGTTGGAAATTCAAATCTTGAGGTATTTCTTTAAAATTTTTAAAAACCTTTACAGCTATTTTTCATATATTAATCTGTACTTGTATAATATTGCGTTAACTATAATGTTACGATAGTTCGTTAGAAAGTTACGGCAAAGTTAAATATGTTATATTGCCTTTAAGAAGTCACTAATCGTGTTGATCGCGATTTCTTTTACTACGATAATGGATTAACAGATCATACAAGAGACAGTATATAAAAACAATTTAAAATAATAAACAAGATTTATTCAATAAATAAATAAATATTTCTCGGTGACAAATCTAGCAACGATTTCACCAAATGTTTAGAAAGCCTTTATTTATTTTGTAAAAACAATACTCTGAATTTCGCGAAATTACGAGTTTAATAGTTCAATCAACCTCACGAGGTGCATTGTATTTATCTAAGTATCTTAACAAACCATATAATCGTTTCTTTACTTTCTTCTGATCGTCTAATGTACATCCTAATAGCGTGCCCTCGAATTTTTTATCGGTTATTCCGTGAACAGTGTGAGATGAACAAGCATTTAAATAACTGAAACACCGATGCCTCGTTCCGTCTGGATCCATTTTCATTTCAACAACTAAAGCATCAATAAACCGGTTAACTTGATGCATAGCTTCCTCTTGCATTGGATCACGAATAGTATGCACCTTTACTTCAACAGTTAAACAACGATCAACAATTCGTTCCAAATATGTAGCGGCCTCCTCTCTATCAACTTAAATGTGTAATACATTCTTAACACGTGACAAGAAATTATGGACAGTAAGTTATTTATTCTTACGTCCATCCAGTTCGCTAAATGGCATAATTCGTACCGAATCCAATGCAGCTAATAATTGATCTTTCTCCTCTTCCAATTTGCTTGCATCCTTACGCAACCTTTCTACTCTTACTTCCAATTTGTCAAGCATCTCCATTAAACGTTCTTTTGTTGGAACAAGTACCAAAGCGCAATTTTCATCCACTTTAGGATGCATAGTGTTATCTAAGTAAAGTTACAATATTGAGAGGTTATCATAAATTATGTTATGATGTGACATATTATTACCAAACGAAGGGCCTGGAGAGGGGTCTACATCCATCCCAGTATAACTGGCGCTTTCTGCCATTATTAAATTGCAAATTTTTATGGATTCAAAATTGAATTACATTTTCGGAAATTTCGAAGAAATCGCTCTATTCTGGTTAGGTTAAGTCTTTGTCAGAGGTCAATGTTATGTCAATGTCAATGTATACATTGTAATTGGTTATGTTTTTATATTCTGAAGCTCTTTATAAATCAATTTTACAGTGTTGCCTGTTTGAACATTAATACTTTTACAAAAAAAAGGTAACCAATAATCACCTTATCCATACTAATACCAATGACGATGTATACATAAATGTTGCAAGTCCATATACGAAAACGAATCAACTTTAAGCGGTTGATTTTCATGTGGCGCCATCTGTCGATATCTTCCTCACGAGAACTTGGTGAAGATAACTGAAGACTGCGCTAGTATATTGACATTCAACAATCCGGGAGAAATGTATCGAATTGATAAAATACATTGTCATTGGCATTAGTTACAATGCACATTTAATAAATATACTAGCCATATATTAACTTGCACTCCTCAATGTATTCCTGCTCATACACTCCATCAAAAATAATTTTTAAAATGCCCAATTTGTAACTTCCGTCATCAACAAATATTTCACTTCTGTCACTCATTACAATTTCTTTATAATTGTACCTAAAGAAGTATTAATAATTGTACCTAAAGAAGTATACAATTTACAACCTTCAAAACTCTTCAATTTATTTTCTAAAAAATCTTTAACAATTTTCAGTTCAGCAAAAAAAAACGAAAAGGAAATTACATTTCCTTCATAAAGAAAATTTGTACTTACTACTTGTTGTGTTGTCTTTTATATATCGTAGGTACCTTGCAGTAACCTAACGTTTTACATATATAGTTTACAAAAAAATTTATTACACAGGATTTACACAAGATCGAACGTTAGACCCCACGGTGGCAAACGACACCTTAACGCCGAGACCAGTCCGAAACTGACAAACCATGATTTTATGAGCAGTATGAACTACAAGTTCTCCAAAAAATATAAAAATAAAAATCGACGAAAAATCGAAATATTTCAGAGGTATATATAACACCCCTTTTTCACTTTTCCGACGATAATTTCAACTTTTTCCGTTTGAACCGGAAATCAGTAAAATAGAGTTTTAAGACGATTTATAGCCATTTTGCATTGTTTTGGTCAGCACTTGTTAAACTTTCACCAAAATCGCTAAAAAAATCGGAATATTTCAAAGGTATATATACACGACTTTTTCACTTTTTTCGACGATAATTTCAACTTTTTCCGTTTGAACCGGAAATCAGTAAAATAGAGTTTTAAGACGATTTATAGCCATTTTGCATTGTTTTGGGCAGCACTTGTTAAACTTTGACCAAAATCGCCAAAAAAATCGGAATATTCCAAAGGTATATATACACGACTTTTTCACTTTTTTCGACGATAATTTCAACTTTTCCGTTTGAACCGGAAATCAGTAAAATAGAGTTTTAAGACGATTTATAGCCATTTTGCATTGTTTTGGGCAGCACTTGTTAAACTTTGACCAAAATCGCCAAAAAAATCGGAATATTTCAGAGGTATATATAACACCCCTTTTTCACTTTTCCGACGATAATTTCAACTTTTTCCGTTTGAACCGGAAATCAGTAAAATAGAGTTTTAAGACGATTTATAGCCATTTTGCATTGTTTTGGTCAGCACTTGTTAAACTTTCACCAAAATCGCTAAAAAAATCGGAATATTTCAAAGGTATATATACACGACTTTTTCACTTTTTTCGACGATAATTTCAACTTTTTCCGTTTGAACCGGAAATCAGTAAAATAGAGTTTTAAGACGATTTATAGCCATTTTGCATTGTTTTGGGCAGCACTTGTTAAACTTTGACCAAAATCGCCAAAAAAATCGGAATATTTCAAAGGTATATATACACGACTTTTTCACTTTTTTCGACGATAATTTCAACTTTTCCGTTTGAACCGGAAATCAGTAAAATAGAGTTTTAAGACGATTTATAGCCATTTTGCATTGTTTTGGGCAGCACTTGTTAAACTTTGACCAAAATCGCCAAAAAAATCGGAATATTTCAGAGGTATATATAACACCCCTTTTTCACTTTTCCGACGATAATTTCAACTTTTTCCGTTTGAACCGGAAATCAGTAAAATATAGTTTTAAGACGATTTATAGCCATTTTGCATTGTTTTGGTCAGCACTTGTTAAACTTTGACCAAAATCGCCAAAAAAATCGGAATATTTCAAAGGTATATATACACGACTTTTTCACTTTTTTCGACGATAATTTCAACTTTTTCCGTTTGAACCGGAAATCAGTAAAATAGAGTTTTAAGACGATTTATAGCCAGTTTGCATTGTTTTGGGCAGCACTTGTTAAACTTTGACCAAAATCGCCAAAAAAATCGGAATATTTCAGAGGTATATATAACACCCCCTTTTCACTTTTCCGACGATCATTTCAACTTTTTCCGTTTGAACCGGAAATCAGTAAAGTAGAGTTTTAAGACGATTTATAGCAATTTTGCATTGTTTTGGTCAGCACTTGTTAAACTTTGACCAAAATCGCCAAAAAAATCGGAATATTTCAAAGGTATATATACACCACTTTTTCACTTTTTTCGACGGTAATTTCAACTTTTTCCGTTTGAACCGGAAATCAGTAAAATAGAGTTTTAAGACGATTTATAGCCATTTTGCATTGTTTTGGGCAGCACTTGTTAAACTTTGACCAAAATCGCCAAAAAAATCGGAATATTTCAAAGGTATATATACACGACTTTTTCACTTTTTTCGACGATAATTTCAACTTTTTCCGTTTGAACCGGAAATCAGTAAAATAGAGTTTTAAGACGATTTATAGCCAGTTTGCATTGTTTTGGGCAGCACTTGTTAAACTTTGACCAAAATCGCCAAAAAAATCGGAATATTTCAGAGGTATATATAACACCCCCTTTTCACTTTTCCGACGATCATTTCAACTTTTTCCGTTTGAACCGGAAATCAGTAAAATAGAGTTTTAAGACGATTTATAGCCAGTTTGCATTGTTTTGGGCAGCACTTGTTAAACTTTGACCAAAATCGCCAAAAAAATCGGAATATTTCAAAGGTATATATACACGACTTTTTCACTTTTTTCGACGATAATTTCAACTTTTTCCGTTTGAACCGGAAATCAGTAAAATAGAGTTTTAAGACGATTTATAGCCATTTTGCATTGTTTTGGGCAGCACTTGTTAAACTTTGACCAAAATCGCCAAAAAAATCGGAATATTTCAAAGGTATATATACACGACTTTTTCACTTTTTTCGACGATAATTTCAACTTTTTCCGTTTGAACCGGAAATCAGTAAAATAGAGTTTTAAGACGATTTATAGCCATTTTGCATTGTTTTGGGCAGCACTTGTTAAAGTTTGACCAAAATCGACAAAAAAATCGGAATATTTCAAAGGTATATATACACGACTTTTTCACTTTTTTCGACGATAATTTCAACTTTTTCCGTTTGAACCGGAAATCAGTAAAATAGAGTTTTAAGACGATTTATAGCCATTTTGCATTGTTTTGGGCAGCACTTGTTAAACTTTCACCAAAATCGCTAAAAAAATCGGAATATTTCAAAGGTATATATACACGACTTTTTCACTTTTTTCGACGATAATTTCAACTTTTTCCGTTTGAACCGGAAATCAGTAAAATAGAGTTTTAAGACGATTTATAGCCATTTTGCATTGTTTTGGGCAGCACTTGTTAAACTTTGACCAAAATCGCCAAAAAAATCGGAATATTTCAAAGGTATATATACACGACTTTTTCACTTTTCCGACGATAATTTCAACTTTTTCCGTTTGAACCGGAAATCAGTAAAATAGAGTTTTAAGACGATTTATAGCCATTTTGCATTGTTTTGGGCAGCACTTGTTAAACTTTGACCAAAATCGCCAAAAAAATCGGAATATTTCAGAGGTATATATAACACCCCTTTTTCACTTTTCCGACGATAATTTCAACTTTTTCCGTTTGAACCGGAAATCAGTAAAATATAGTTTTAAGACGATTTATAGCCATTTTGCATTGTTTTGGTCAGCACTTGTTAAACTTTGACCAAAATCGCCAAAAAAATCGGAATATTTCAAAGGTATATATACACGACTTTTTCACTTTTTTCGACGATAATTTCAACTTTTCCGTTTGAACCGGAAATCAGTAAAATAGAGTTTTAAGACGATTTATAGCCATTTTGCATTGTTTTGGGCAGCACTTGTTAAACTTTGACCAAAATCGCCAAAAAAATCGGAATATTTCAGAGGTATATATAACACCCCTTTTTCACTTTTCCGACGATAATTTCAACTTTTTCCGTTTGAACCGGAAATCAGTAAAATATAGTTTTAAGACGATTTATAGCCATTTTGCATTGTTTTGGTCAGCACTTGTTAAACTTTGACCAAAATCGCCAAAAAAATCGGAATATTTCAAAGGTATATATACACGACTTTTTCACTTTTTTCGACGATAATTTCAACTTTTTCCGTTTGAACCGGAAATCAGTAAAATAGAGTTTTAAGACGATTTATAGCCAGTTTGCATTGTTTTGGGCAGCACTTGTTAAACTTTGACCAAAATCGCCAAAAAAATCGGAATATTTCAGAGGTATATATAACACCCCCTTTTCACTTTTCCGACGATCATTTCAACTTTTTCCGTTTGAACCGGAAATCAGTAAAGTAGAGTTTTAAGACGATTTATAGCAATTTTGCATTGTTTTGGTCAGCACTTGTTAAACTTTGACCAAAATCGCCAAAAAAATCGGAATATTTCAAAGGTATATATACACCACTTTTTCACTTTTTTCGACGGTAATTTCAACTTTTTCCGTTTGAACCGGAAATCAGTAAAATAGAGTTTTAAGACGATTTATAGCCATTTTGCATTGTTTTGGGCAGCACTTGTTAAACTTTGACCAAAATCGCCAAAAAAATCGGAATATTTCAAAGGTATATATACACGACTTTTTCACTTTTTTCGACGATAATTTCAACTTTTTCCGTTTGAACCGGAAATCAGTAAAATAGAGTTTTAAGACGATTTATAGCCAGTTTGCATTGTTTTGGGCAGCACTTGTTAAACTTTGACCAAAATCGCCAAAAAAATCGGAATATTTCAGAGGTATATATAACACCCCCTTTTCACTTTTCCGACGATCATTTCAACTTTTTCCGTTTGAACCGGAAATCAGTAAAATAGAGTTTTAAGACGATTTATAGCCAGTTTGCATTGTTTTGGGCAGCACTTGTTAAACTTTGACCAAAATCGCCAAAAAAATCGGAATATTTCAAAGGTATATATACACGACTTTTTCACTTTTTTCGACGATAATTTCAACTTTTTCCGTTTGAACCGGAAATCAGTAAAATAGAGTTTTAAGACGATTTATAGCCATTTTGCATTGTTTTGGGCAGCACTTGTTAAACTTTGACCAAAATCGCCAAAAAAATCGGAATATTTCAAAGGTATATATACACGACTTTTTCACTTTTTTCGACGATAATTTCAACTTTTTCCGTTTGAACCGGAAATCAGTAAAATAGAGTTTTAAGACGATTTATAGCCATTTTGCATTGTTTTGGGCAGCACTTGTTAAAGTTTGACCAAAATCGACAAAAAAATCGGAATATTTCAAAGGTATATATACACGACTTTTTCACTTTTTTCGACGATAATTTCAACTTTTTCCGTTTGAACCGGAAATCAGTAAAATAGAGTTTTAAGACGATTTATAGCCATTTTGCATTGTTTTGGGCAGCACTTGTTAAACTTTCACCAAAATCGCTAAAAAAATCGGAATATTTCAAAGGTATATATACACGACTTTTTCACTTTTTTCGACGATAATTTCAACTTTTTCCGTTTGAACCGGAAATCAGTAAAATAGAGTTTTAAGACGATTTATAGCCATTTTGCATTGTTTTGGGCAGCACTTGTTAAACTTTGACCAAAATCGCCAAAAAAATCGGAATATTTCAAAGGTATATATACACGACTTTTTCACTTTTCCGACGATAATTTCAACTTTTTCCGTTTGAACCGGAAATCAGTAAAATAGAGTTTTAAGACGATTTATAGCCATTTTGCATTGTTTTGGGCAGCACTTGTTAAACTTTGACCAAAATCGCCAAAAAAATCGGAATATTTCAGAGGTATATATAACACCCCTTTTTCACTTTTCCGACGATAATTTCAACTTTTTCCGTTTGAACCGGAAATCAGTAAAATATAGTTTTAAGACGATTTATAGCCATTTTGCATTGTTTTGGTCAGCACTTGTTAAACTTTGACCAAAATCGCCAAAAAAATCGGAATATTTCAAAGGTATATATACACGACTTTTTCACTTTTTTCGACGATAATTTCAACTTTTCCGTTTGAACCGGAAATCAGTAAAATAGAGTTTTAAGACGATTTATAGCCATTTTGCATTGTTTTGGGCAGCACTTGTTAAACTTTGACCAAAATCGCCAAAAAAATCGGAATATTTCAGAGGTATATATAACACCCCTTTTTCACTTTTCCGACGATAATTTCAACTTTTTCCGTTTGAACCGGAAATCAGTAAAATATAGTTTTAAGACGATTTATAGCCATTTTGCATTGTTTTGGTCAGCACTTGTTAAACTTTGACCAAAATCGCCAAAAAAATCGGAATATTTCAAAGGTATATATACACGACTTTTTCACTTTTTTCGACGATAATTTCAACTTTTTCCGTTTGAACCGGAAATCAGTAAAATAGAGTTTTAAGACGATTTATAGCCATTTTGCATTGTTTTGGGCAGCACTTGTTAAACTTTGACCAAAATCGCCAAAAAAATCGGAATATTTCAAAGGTATATATACACGACTTTTTCACTTTTTTCGACGATAATTTCAACTTTTCCGTTTGAACCGGAAATCAGTAAAATAGAGTTTTAAGACGATTTATAGCCATTTTGCATTGTTTTGGGCAGCACTTGTTAAACTTTGACCAAAATCGCCAAAAAAATCGGAATATTTCAGAGGTATATATAACACCCCTTTTTCACTTTTCCGACGATAATTTCAACTTTTTCCGTTTGAACCGGAAATCAGTAAAATATAGTTTTAAGACGATTTATAGCCATTTTGCATTGTTTTGGTCAGCACTTGTTAAACTTTGACCAAAATCGCCAAAAAAATCGGAATATTTCAAAGGTATATATACACGACTTTTTCACTTTTTTCGACGATAATTTCAACTTTTTCCGTTTGAACCGGAAATCAGTAAAATAGAGTTTTAAGACGATTTATAGCCATTTTGCATTGTTTTGGGCAGCACTTGTTAAACTTTGACCAAAATCGCTAAAAAAATCGGAATATTTCAAAGGTATATATACACGACTTTTTCACTTTTTTCGACGATAATTTCAACTTTTTCCGTTTGAACCGGAAATCAGTAAAATAGAGTTTTAAGACGATTTATAGCCAGTTTGCATTGTTTTGGGCAGCACTTGTTAAACTTTGACCAAAATCGCCAAAAAAATCGGAATATTTCAAAGGTATATATACACGACTTTTTCACTTTTTTCGACGATAATTTCAACTTTTTCCGTTTGAACCGGAAATCAGTAAAATAGAGTTTTAAGACGATTTATAGCCATTTTGCATTGTTTTGGGCAGCACTTGTTAAACTTTGACCAAAATCGCCAAAAAAATCGGAATATTTCAAAGGTATATATACACGACTTTTTCACTTTTTTCGACGATAATTTCAACTTTTCCGTTTGAACCGGAAATCAGTAAAATAGAGTTTTAAGACGATTTATAGCCATTTTGCATTGTTTTGGGCAGCACTTGTTAAATTTTGACCAAAATCGCCAAAAAAATCGGAATATTTCATAGGTATATATAACACCCCTTTTTCACTTTTCCGACGATAATTTCAACTTTTTCCGTTTGAACCGGAAATCAGTAAAATATAGTTTTAAGACGATTTATAGCCATTTTGCATTGTTTTGGTCAGCACTTGTTAAACTTTGACCAAAATCGCCAAAAAAATCGGAATATTTCAAAGGTATATATACACGACTTTTTCACTTTTTTCGACGATAATTTCAACTTTTTCCGTTTGAACCGGAAATCAGTAAAATAGAGTTTTAAGACGATTTATAGCCATTTTGCATTGTTTTGGGCAGCACTTGTTAAACTTTGACCAAAATCGCCAAAAAAATCGGAATATTTCAAAGGTATATATACACGACTTTTTCACTTTTTTCGACGATAATTTCAACTTTTTCCGTTTGAACCGGAAATCAGTAAAATAGAGTTTTAAGACGATTTATAGCCAGTTTGCATTGTTTTGGGCAGCACTTGTTAAACTTTGACCAAAATCGCCAAAAAAATCGGAATATTTCAGAGGTATATATAACACCCCTTTTTCACTTTTCCGACGATAATTTCAACTTTTTCCGTTTGAACCGGAAATCGGTAAAATATAGTTTTAAGACGATTTATAGCCATTTTGCATTGTTTTGGTCAGCACTTGTTAAACTTTGACCAAAATCGCCAAAAAAATCGGAATATTTCAGAGGTATATATAACACCCCTTTTTCACTTTTCCGACGATAATTTCAACTTTTTCCGTTTGAACCGGAAATCAGTAAAATAGAGTTTTAAGACGATTTATAGCCATTTTGCATTGTTTTGGGCAGCACTTGTTAAACTTTGACCAAAATCGCCAAAAAAATCGGAATATTTCAAAGGTATATATACACGACTTTTTCACTTTTTTCGACGATAATTTCAACTTTTTCCGTTTGAACCGGAAATCAGTAAAATAGAGTTTTAAGACGATTTATAGCCAGTTTGCATTGTTTTGGGCAGCACTTGTTAAACTTTGACCAAAATTGCCAAAAAAATCGGAATATTTCAGAGGTATATATAACACCCCCTTTTTCACTTTTTTCGACGATAATTTCAACTTTTCCGTTTGAACCGGAAATCAGTAAAATAGAGTTTTAAGACGATTTATAGCCATTTTGCATTGTTTTGGGCAGCACTTGTTAAACTTTGACCAAAATCGCCAAAAAAATCGGAATATTTCAGAGGTATATATAACACCCCTTTTTCACTTTTCCGACGATAATTTCAACTTTTTCCGTTTGAACCGGAAATCAGTAAAATATAGTTTTAAGACGATTTATAGCCATTTTGCATTGTTTTGGTCAGCACTTGTTAAACTTTGACCAAAATCGCCAAAAAAATCGGAATATTTCAAAGGTATATATACACGACTTTTTCACTTTTTTCGACGATAATTTCAACTTTTTCCGTTTGAACCGGAAATCAGTAAAATAGAGTTTTAAGACGATTTATAGCCAGTTTGCATTGTTTTGGGCAGCACTTGTTAAACTTTGACCAAAATCGCCAAAAAAATCGGAATATTTCAGAGGTATATATAACACCCCTTTTTCACTTTTCCGACGATAATTTCAACTTTTTCCGTTTGAACCGGAAATCGGTAAAATATAGTTTTAAGACGATTTATAGCCATTTTGCATTGTTTTGGTCAGCACTTGTTAAACTTTGACCAAAATCGCCAAAAAAATCGGAATATTTCAGAGGTATATATAACACCCCTTTTTCACTTTTCCGACGATAATTTCAACTTTTTCCGTTTGAACCGGAAATCAGTAAAATAGAGTTTTAAGACGATTTATAGCCATTTTGCATTGTTTTGGGCAGCACTTGTTAAACTTTGACCAAAATCGCCAAAAAAATCGGAATATTTCAAAGGTATGTATACACGACTTTTTCACTTTTTTCGACGATAATTTCAACTTTTTCCGTTTGAACCGGAAATCAGTAAAATAGAGTTTTAAGACGATTTATAGCCAGTTTGCATTGTTTTGGGCAGCACTTGTTAAACTTTGACCAAAATCGCCAAAAAAATCGGAATATTTCAGAGGTATATATAACACCCCCTTTTCACTTTTCCGACGATCATTTCAACTTTTTCCGTTTGAACCGGAAATCAGTAAAATATAGTTTTAAGACGATTTATAGCCATTTTGCATTGTTTTGGGCAGCACTTGTTAAACTTTGACCAAAATCGCCAAAAAAATCGGAATATTTCAAAGGTATATATACACGACTTTTTCACTTTTTTCGACGATAATTTCAACTTTTTCCGTTTGAACCGGAAATCAGTAAAATAGAGTTTTAAGACGATTTATAGCCAGTTTGCATTGTTTTGGGCAGCACTTGTTAAACTTTGACCAAAATCGCCAAAAAAATCGGAATATTTCAAAGGTATATATACACGACTTTTTCACTTTTTTCGACGATAATTTCAACTTTTTCCGTTTGAACCGGAAATCAGTAAAATAGAGTTTTAAGACGATTTATAGCCATTTTGCATTGTTTTGGTCAGCACTTGTTAAACTTTGACCAAAATCGCCAAAAAAATCGGAATATTCCAAAGGTATATATAACACCCCTTTTTCACTTTTCCGACGATAATTTCAACTTTTTCCGTTTGAACCGGAAATCAGTAAAATATAGTTTTAAGACGATTTATAGCCATTTTGCATTGTTTTGGTCAGCACTTGTTAAACTTTGACCAAAATCGCCAAAAAAATCGGAATATTTCAAAGGTATATATACACGACTTTTTCACTTTTTTCGACGATAATTTCAACTTTTTCCGTTTGAACCGGAAATCAGTAAAATAGAGTTTTAAGACGATTTATAGCCATTTTGCATTGTTTTGGGCAGCACTTGTTAAACTTTGACCAAAATCGCCAAAAAAATCGGAATATTTCAAAGGTATATATACACGACTTTTTCACTTTTTTCGACGATAATTTCAACTTTTCCGTTTGAACCGGAAATCAGTAAAATAGAGTTTTAAGACGATTTATAGCCATTTTGCATTGTTTTGGGCAGCACTTGTTAAACTTTGACCAAAATCGCCAAAAAAATCGGAATATTTCAGAGGTATATATAACACCCCTTTTTCACTTTTCCGACGATAATTTCAACTTTTTCCGTTTGAACCGGAAATCAGTAAAATATAGTTTTAAGACGATTTATAGCCATTTTGCATTGTTTTGGTCAGCACTTGTTAAACTTTGACCAAAATCGCCAAAAAAATCGGAATATTTCAAAGGTATATATACACGACTTTTTCACTTTTTTCGACGATAATTTCAACTTTTTCCGTTTGAACCGGAAATCAGTAAAATAGAGTTTTAAGACGATTTATAGCCATTTTGCATTGTTTTGGGCAGCACTTGTTAAACTTTGACCAAAATCGCTAAAAAAATCGGAATATTTCAAAGGTATATATACACGACTTTTTCACTTTTTTCGACGATAATTTCAACTTTTTCCGTTTGAACCGGAAATCAGTAAAATAGAGTTTTAAGACGATTTATAGCCAGTTTGCATTGTTTTGGGCAGCACTTGTTAAACTTTGACCAAAATCGCCAAAAAAATCGGAATATTTCAAAGGTATATATACACGACTTTTTCACTTTTTTCGACGATAATTTCAACTTTTTCCGTTTGAACCGGAAATCAGTAAAATAGAGTTTTAAGACGATTTATAGCCATTTTGCATTGTTTTGGGCAGCACTTGTTAAACTTTGACCAAAATCGCCAAAAAAATCGGAATATTTCAAAGGTATATATACACGACTTTTTCACTTTTTTCGACGATAATTTCAACTTTTCCGTTTGAACCGGAAATCAGTAAAATAGAGTTTTAAGACGATTTATAGCCATTTTGCATTGTTTTGGGCAGCACTTGTTAAATTTTGACCAAAATCGCCAAAAAAATCGGAATATTTCATAGGTATATATAACACCCCTTTTTCACTTTTCCGACGATAATTTCAACTTTTTCCGTTTGAACCGGAAATCAGTAAAATATAGTTTTAAGACGATTTATAGCCATTTTGCATTGTTTTGGTCAGCACTTGTTAAACTTTGACCAAAATCGCCAAAAAAATCGGAATATTTCAAAGGTATATATACACGACTTTTTCACTTTTTTCGACGATAATTTCAACTTTTTCCGTTTGAACCGGAAATCAGTAAAATAGAGTTTTAAGACGATTTATAGCCATTTTGCATTGTTTTGGGCAGCACTTGTTAAACTTTGACCAAAATCGCCAAAAAAATCGGAATATTTCAAAGGTATATATACACGACTTTTTCACTTTTTTCGACGATAATTTCAACTTTTTCCGTTTGAACCGGAAATCAGTAAAATAGAGTTTTAAGACGATTTATAGCCAGTTTGCATTGTTTTGGGCAGCACTTGTTAAACTTTGACCAAAATCGCCAAAAAAATCGGAATATTTCAGAGGTATATATAACACCCCTTTTTCACTTTTCCGACGATAATTTCAACTTTTTCCGTTTGAACCGGAAATCGGTAAAATATAGTTTTAAGACGATTTATAGCCATTTTGCATTGTTTTGGTCAGCACTTGTTAAACTTTGACCAAAATCGCCAAAAAAATCGGAATATTTCAGAGGTATATATAACACCCCTTTTTCACTTTTCCGACGATAATTTCAACTTTTTCCGTTTGAACCGGAAATCAGTAAAATAGAGTTTTAAGACGATTTATAGCCATTTTGCATTGTTTTGGGCAGCACTTGTTAAACTTTGACCAAAATCGCCAAAAAAATCGGAATATTTCAAAGGTATATATACACGACTTTTTCACTTTTTTCGACGATAATTTCAACTTTTTCCGTTTGAACCGGAAATCAGTAAAATAGAGTTTTAAGACGATTTATAGCCAGTTTGCATTGTTTTGGGCAGCACTTGTTAAACTTTGACCAAAATTGCCAAAAAAATCGGAATATTTCAGAGGTATATATAACACCCCCTTTTTCACTTTTTTCGACGATAATTTCAACTTTTCCGTTTGAACCGGAAATCAGTAAAATAGAGTTTTAAGACGATTTATAGCCATTTTGCATTGTTTTGGGCAGCACTTGTTAAACTTTGACCAAAATCGCCAAAAAAATCGGAATATTTCAGAGGTATATATAACACCCCTTTTTCACTTTTCCGACGATAATTTCAACTTTTTCCGTTTGAACCGGAAATCAGTAAAATATAGTTTTAAGACGATTTATAGCCATTTTGCATTGTTTTGGTCAGCACTTGTTAAACTTTGACCAAAATCGCCAAAAAAATCGGAATATTTCAAAGGTATATATACACGACTTTTTCACTTTTTTCGACGATAATTTCAACTTTTTCCGTTTGAACCGGAAATCAGTAAAATAGAGTTTTAAGACGATTTATAGCCAGTTTGCATTGTTTTGGGCAGCACTTGTTAAACTTTGACCAAAATCGCCAAAAAAATCGGAATATTTCAGAGGTATATATAACACCCCTTTTTCACTTTTCCGACGATAATTTCAACTTTTTCCGTTTGAACCGGAAATCGGTAAAATATAGTTTTAAGACGATTTATAGCCATTTTGCATTGTTTTGGTCAGCACTTGTTAAACTTTGACCAAAATCGCCAAAAAAATCGGAATATTTCAGAGGTATATATAACACCCCTTTTTCACTTTTCCGACGATAATTTCAACTTTTTCCGTTTGAACCGGAAATCAGTAAAATAGAGTTTTAAGACGATTTATAGCCATTTTGCATTGTTTTGGGCAGCACTTGTTAAACTTTGACCAAAATCGCCAAAAAAATCGGAATATTTCAAAGGTATGTATACACGACTTTTTCACTTTTTTCGACGATAATTTCAACTTTTTCCGTTTGAACCGGAAATCAGTAAAATAGAGTTTTAAGACGATTTATAGCCAGTTTGCATTGTTTTGGGCAGCACTTGTTAAACTTTGACCAAAATCGCCAAAAAAATCGGAATATTTCAGAGGTATATATAACACCCCCTTTTCACTTTTCCGACGATCATTTCAACTTTTTCCGTTTGAACCGGAAATCAGTAAAATATAGTTTTAAGACGATTTATAGCCATTTTGCATTGTTTTGGGCAGCACTTGTTAAACTTTGACCAAAATCGCCAAAAAAATCGGAATATTTCAAAGGTATATATACACGACTTTTTCACTTTTTTCGACGATAATTTCAACTTTTTCCGTTTGAACCGGAAATCAGTAAAATAGAGTTTTAAGACGATTTATAGCCAGTTTGCATTGTTTTGGGCAGCACTTGTTAAACTTTGACCAAAATCGCCAAAAAAATCGGAATATTTCAAAGGTATATATACACGACTTTTTCACTTTTTTCGACGATAATTTCAACTTTTTCCGTTTGAACCGGAAATCAGTAAAATAGAGTTTTAAGACGATTTATAGCCAGTTTGCATTGTTTTGGGCAGCACTTGTTAAACTTTGACCAAAATCGCCAAAAAAATCGGAATATTTCAAAGGTATATATACACGACTTTTTCACTTTTTTCGACGATAATTTCAACTTTTTCCGTTTGAACCGGAAATCAGTAAAATAGAGTTTTAAGACGATTTATAGCCATTTTGCATTGTTTTGGGCAGCACTTGTTAAACTTTGACCAAAATCGCCAAAAAAATCGGAATATTTCAAAGGTATATATACACGACTTTTTCACTTTTTTCGACGATAATTTCAACTTTTTCCGTTTGAACCGGAAATCAGTAAAATAGAGTTTTAAGACGATTTATAGCCATTTTGCATTGTTTTGGGCAGCACTTGTTAAACTTTGACCAAAATCGCCAAAAAAATCGGAATATTTCAAAGGTATATATACACGACTTTTTCACTTTTTTCGACGATAATTTCAACTTTTTACGTTTGAACCGGAAATCAGTAAAATATAGTTTTAAGACGATTTATAGCCATTTTGCATTGTTTTGGGCAGCACTTGTTAAACTTTGACCAAAATCGCCAAAAAAATCGGAATATTCCAAAGGTATATATACACGACTTTTTCACTTTTTTCGACGATAATTTCAACTTTTTACGTTTGAACCGGAAATCAGTAAAATAGAGTTTTAAGACGATTTATAGCCATTTTGCATTGTTTTGGGCAGCACTTGTTAAACTTTGACCAAAATCGCCAAAAAAATCGGAATATTTCAAAGGTATATATACACGACTTTTTCACTTTTTTCGACGATAATTTCAACTTTTTCCGTTTGAACCGGAAATCAGTAAAATAGAGTTTTAAGACGATTTATAGCCAGTTTGCATTGTTTTGGGCAGCACTTGTTAAACTTTGACCAAAATCGCCAAAAAAATCGGAATATTTCAAAGGTATATATACACGACTTTTTCACTTTTTTCGACGATAATTTCAACTTTTTCCGTTTGAACCGGAAATCAGTAAAATAGAGTTTTAAGACGATTTATAACCATTTTGCATTGTTTTGGGCAGCACTTGTTAAACTTTGACCAAAATCGCCAAAAAAATCGGAATATTTCAAAGGTATATATACACGACTTTTTCACTTTTTTCGACGATAATTTCAACTTTTTACGTTTGAACCGGAAATCAGTAAAATATAGTTTTAAGACGATTTATAGCCATTTTGCATTGTTTTGGGCAGCACTTGTTAAACTTTGACCAAAATCGCCAAAAAAATCGGAATATTTCAAAGGTATATATACACGACTTTTTCACTTTTTTCGACGATAATTTCAACTTTTTCCGTTTGAACCGGAAATCAGTAAAATAGAGTTTTAAGACGATTTATAGCCATTTTGCATTGTTTTGGGCAGCACTTGTTAAACTTTGACCAAAATCGCCAAAAAAATCGGAATATTTCAAAGGTATATATACACGACTTTTTCACTTTTTTCGACGATAATTTCAACTTTTTACGTTTGAACCGGAAATCAGTAAAATATAGTTTTAAGACGATTTATAGCCATTTTGCATTGTTTTGGGCAGCACTTGTTAAACTTTGACCAAAATCGCCAAAAAAATCGGAATATTTCAAAGGTATATATACACGACTTTTTCACTTTTTTCGACGATAATTTCAACTTTTTCCGTTTGAACCGGAAATCAGTAAAATATAGTTTTAAGACGATTTATAGCCATTTTGCATTGTTTTGGGCAGCACTTGTTAAACTTTGACCAAAATCGCCAAAAAAATCGGAATATTCCAAAGGTATATATACACGACTTTTTCACTTTTTTCGACGATAATTTCAACTTTTTACGTTTGAACCGGAAATCAGTAAAATAGAGTTTTAAGACGATTTATAGCCATTTTGCATTGTTTTGGGCAGCACTTGTTAAACTTTGACCAAAATCGCCAAAAAAATCGGAATATTTCAAAGGTATATATACACGACTTTTTCACTTTTTTCGACGATAATTTCAACTTTTTCCGTTTGAACCGGAAATCAGTAAAATAGAGTTTTAAGACGATTTATAGCCAGTTTGCATTGTTTTGGGCAGCACTTGTTAAACTTTGACCAAAATCGCCAAAAAAATCGGAATATTTCAAAGGTATATATACACGACTTTTTCACTTTTTTCGACGATAATTTCAACTTTTTACGTTTGAACCGGAAATCAGTAAAATAGAGTTTTAAGACGATTTATAGCCATTTTGCATTGTTTTGGGCAGCACTTGTTAAACTTTGACCAAAATCGCCAAAAAAATCGGAATATTTCAAAGGTATATATACACGACTTTTTCACTTTTTTCGACGATAATTTCAACTTTTTCCGTTTGAACCGGAAATCAGTAAAATAGAGTTTTAAGACGATTTATAGCCATTTTGCATTGTTTTGGGCAGCACTTGTTAAACTTTGACCAAAATCGCCAAAAAAATCGGAATATTCCAAAGGTATATATACACGACTTTTTCACTTTTTTCGACGATAATTTCAACTTTTTACGTTTGAACCGGAAATCAGTAAAATAGAGTTTTAAGACGATTTATAGCCATTTTGCATTGTTTTGGGCAGCACTTGTTAAACTTTGACCAAAATCGCCAAAAAAATCGGAATATTTCAAAGGTATATATACACGACTTTTTCACTTTTTTCGACGATAATTTCAACTTTTTCCGTTTGAACCGGAAATCAGTAAAATAGAGTTTTAAGACGATTTATAGCCATTTTGCATTGTTTTGGGCAGCACTTGTTAAACTTTGACCAAAATCGCCAAAAAAATCGGAATATTCCAAAGGTATATATACACGACTTTTTCACTTTTTTCGACGATAATTTCAACTTTTTACGTTTGAACCGGAAATCAGTAAAATAGAGTTTTAAGACGATTTATAGCCATTTTGCATTGTTTTGGGCAGCACTTGTTAAACTTTGACCAAAATCGCCAAAAAAATCGGAATATTTCAAAGGTATATATACACGACTTTTTCACTTTTTTCGACGATAATTTCAACTTTTTCCGTTTGAACCGGAAATCAGTAAAATAGAGTTTTAAGACGATTTATAGCCATTTTGCATTGTTTTGGGCAGCACTTGTTAAACTTTGACCAAAATCGCCAAAAAAATCGGAATATTTCAAAGGTATATATACACGACTTTTTCACTTTTTTCGACGATAATTTCAACTTTTTACGTTTGAACCGGAAATCAGTAAAATATAGTTTTAAGACGATTTATAGCCATTTTGCATTGTTTTGGGCAGCACTTGTTAAACTTTGACCAAAATCGCCAAAAAAATCGGAATATTTCAAAGGTATATATACACGACTTTTTCACTTTTTTCGACGATAATTTCAACTTTTTCCGTTTGAACCGGAAATCAGTAAAATATAGTTTTAAGACGATTTATAGCCATTTTGCATTGTTTTGGGCAGCACTTGTTAAACTTTGACCAAAATCGCCAAAAAAATCGGAATATTCCAAAGGTATATATACACGACTTTTTCACTTTTTTCGACGATAATTTCAACTTTTTACGTTTGAACCGGAAATCAGTAAAATAGAGTTTTAAGACGATTTATAGCCATTTTGCATTGTTTTGGGCAGCACTTGTTAAACTTTGACCAAAATCGCCAAAAAAATCGGAATATTTCAAAGGTATATATACACGACTTTTTCACTTTTTTCGACGATAATTTCAACTTTTTCCGTTTGAACCGGAAATCAGTAAAATAGAGTTTTAAGACGATTTATAGCCAGTTTGCATTGTTTTGGGCAGCACTTGTTAAACTTTGACCAAAATCGCCAAAAAAATCGGAATATTTCAAAGGTATATATACACGACTTTTTCACTTTTTTCGACGATAATTTCAACTTTTTACGTTTGAACCGGAAATCAGTAAAATAGAGTTTTAAGACGATTTATAGCCATTTTGCATTGTTTTGGGCAGCACTTGTTAAACTTTGACCAAAATCGCCAAAAAAATCGGAATATTCCAAAGGTATATATACACGACTTTTTCACTTTTTTCGACGATAATTTCAACTTTTTACGTTTGAACCGGAAATCAGTAAAATAGAGTTTTAAGACGATTTATAGCCAGTTTGCATTGTTTTGGGCAGCACTTGTTAAACTTTGACCAAAATCGCCAAAAAAATCGGAATATTTCAAAGGTATATATACACGACTTTTTCACTTTTTTCGACGATAATTTCAACTTTTTACGTTTGAACCGGAAATCAGTAAAATAGAGTTTTAAGACGATTTATAGCCATTTTGCATTGTTTTGGGCAGCACTTGTTAAACTTTGACCAAAATCGCCAAAAAAATCGGAATATTTCAAAGGTATATATACACGACTTTTTCACTTTTTTCGACGATAATTTCAACTTTTTCCGTTTGAACCGGAAATCAGTAAAATAGAGTTTTAAGACGATTTATAACCATTTTGCATTGTTTTGGGCAGCACTTGTTAAACTTTGACCAAAATCGCCAAAAAAATCGGAATATTTCAAAGGTATATATACACGACTTTTTCACTTTTTTCGACGATAATTTCAACTTTTTCCGTTTGAACCGGAAATCAGTAAAATAGAGTTTTAAGACGATTTATAGCCAGTTTGCATTGTTTTGGGCAGCACTTGTTAAACTTTGACCAAAATCGCCAAAAAAATCGGAATATTTCAGAGGTATATATAACACCCCCTTTTCACTTTTCCGACGATCATTTCAACTTTTTCCGTTTGAACCGGAAATCAGTAAAATATAGTTTTAAGACGATTTATAGCCATTTTGCATTGTTTTGGGCAGCACTTGTTAAAGTTTGACCAAAATCGACAAAAAAATCGGAATATTTCAAAGGTATATATACACGACTTTTTCACTTTTTTCGACGATAATTTCAACTTTTTCCGTTTGAACCGGAAATCAGTAAAATAGAGTTTTAAGACGATTTATAGCCAGTTTGCATTGTTTTGGGCAGCACTTGTTAAACTTTGACCAAAATCGCCAAAAAAATCGGAATATTCCAAAGGTATATATACACGACTTTTTCACTTTTTTCGACGATAATTTCAACTTTTTCCGTTTGAACCGGAAATCAGTAAAATAGAGTTTTAAGACGATTTATAGCCAGTTTGCATTGTTTTGGGCAGCACTTGTTAAACTTTGACCAAAATCGCCAAAAAAATCGGAATATTTCAAAGGTATATATACACGACTTTTTCACTTTTTTCGACGATAATTTCAACTTTTTCCGTTTGAACCGGAAATCAGTAAAATAGAGTTTTAAGACGATTTATAGCCAGTTTGCATTGTTTTGGGCAGCACTTGTTAAACTTTGACCAAAATCGCCAAAAAAATCGGAATATTCCAAAGGTATATATACACGACTTTTTCACTTTTTTCGACGATAATTTCAACTTTTTCCGTTTGAACCGGAAATCAGTAAAATAGAGTTTTAAGACGATTTATAGCCAGTTTGCATTGTTTTGGTCAGCACTTGTTAAACTTTGACCAAAATCGCCAAAAAAATCGGAATATTTCAAAGGTATATATACACGACTTTTTCACTTTTTTCGACGATAATTTCAACTTTTTCCGTTTGAACCGGAAATCAGTAAAATAGAGTTTTAAGACGATTTATAGCCATTTTGCATTGTTTTGGGCAGCACTTGTTAAACTTTGACCAAAATCGCCAAAAAAATCGGAATATTTCAAAGGTATATATAACACCCCTTTTTCACTTTTCCGACGATAATTTCAACTTTTTCCGTTTGAACCGGAAATCAGTAAAGTAGAGTTTTAAGACGATTTATAGCCAGTTTGCATTGTTTTGGTCAGCACTTGTTAAACTTTGACCAAAATCGCCAAAAAAATCGGAATATTTCAAAGGTATATATACACGACTTTTTCACTTTTTTCGACGATAATTTCAACTTTTTCCGTTTGAACCGGAAATCAGTAAAATAGAGTTTTAAGACGATTTATAGCCAGTTTGCATTGTTTTGGGCAGCACTTGTTAAACTTTGACCAAAATCGCCAAAAAAATCGGAATATTCCAAAGGTATATATACACGACTTTTTCACTTTTTTCGACGATAATTTCAACTTTTTCCGTTTGAACCGGAAATCAGTAAAATAGAGTTTTAAGACGATTTATAGCCATTTTGCATTGTTTTGGGCAGCACTTGTTAAACTTTGACCAAAATCGCCAAAAAAATCGGAATATTTCAAAGGTATATATACACGACTTTTTCACTTTTTTCGACGATAATTTCAACTTTTTCCGTTTGAACCGGAAATCAGTAAAATAGAGTTTTAAGACGATTTATAGCCATTTTGCATTGTTTTGGGCAGCACTTGTTAAACTTTGACCAAAATCGCCAAAAAAATCGGAATATTTCAAAGGTATATATACACGACTTTTTCACTTTTTTCGACGATAATTTCAACTTTTTCCGTTTGAACCGGAAATCAGTAAAATAGAGTTTTAAGACGATTTATAGCCAGTTTGCATTGTTTTGGGCAGCACTTGTTAAACTTTGACCAAAATCGCCAAAAAAATCGGAATATTTCAAAGGTATATATACACGACTTTTTCACTTTTTTCGACGATAATTTCAACTTTTTCCGTTTGAACCGGAAATCAGTAAAATAGAGTTTTAAGACGATTTATAACCATTTTGCATTGTTTTGGGCAGCACTTGTTAAACTTTGACCAAAATCGCCAAAAAAATCGGAATATTTCAAAGGTATATATACACGACTTTTTCACTTTTTTCGACGATAATTTCAACTTTTCCGTTTGAACCGGAAATCAGTAAAATAGAGTTTTAAGACGATTTATAGCCATTTTGCATTGTTTTGGGCAGCACTTGTTAAACTTTGACCAAAATCGCCAAAAAAATCGGAATATTTCAAAGGTATATATAACACCCCTTTTTCACTTTTCCGACGATAATTTCAACTTTTTCCGTTTGAACCGGAAATCAGTAAAGTAGAGTTTTAAGACGATTTATAGCCAGTTTGCATTGTTTTGGTCAGCACTTGTTAAACTTTGACCAAAATCGCCAAAAAAATCGGAATATTTCAAAGGTATATATACACGACTTTTTCACTTTTTTCGACGATAATTTCAACTTTTTCCGTTTGAACCGGAAATCAGTAAAATAGAGTTTTAAGACGATTTATAGCCATTTTGCATTGTTTTGGGCAGCACTTGTTAAACTTTGACCAAAATCGCCAAAAAAATCGGAATATTCCAAAGGTATATATACACGACTTTTTCACTTTTTTCGACGATAATTTCAACTTTTTCCGTTTGAACCGGAAATCAGTAAAATAGAGTTTTAAGACGATTTATAGCCAGTTTGCATTGTTTTGGGCAGCACTTGTTAAACTTTGACCAAAATCGCCAAAAAAATCGGAATATTTCAGAGGTATATATAACACCCCCTTTTCACTTTTCCGACGATCATTTCAACTTTTTCCGTTTGAACCGGAAATCAGTAAAATATAGTTTTAAGACGATTTATAGCAATTTTGCATTGTTTTGGTCAGCACTTGTTAAACTTTGACCAAAATCGCCAAAAAAATCGGAATATTTCAGAGGTATATATAACACCCCTTTTTCACTTTTCCGACGATAATTTCAACTTTTTCCGTTTGAACCGGAAATCAGTAAAATAGAGTTTTAAGACGATTTATAACCATTTTGCATTGTTTTGGGCAGCACTTGTTAAACTTTGACCAAAATCGCCAAAAAAATCGGAATATTTCAAAGGTATATATACACGACTTTTTCACTTTTTTCGACGATAATTTCAACTTTTTCCGTTTGAACCGGAAATCAGTAAAATAGAGTTTTAAGACGATTTATAGCCATTTTGCATTGTTTTGGGCAGCACTTGTTAAACTTTGACCAAAATCGCCAAAAAAATCGGAATATTCCAAAGGTATATATACACGACTTTTTCACTTTTTTCGACGATAATTTCAACTTTTTCCGTTTGAACCGGAAATCAGTAAAATAGAGTTTTAAGACGATTTATAGCCAGTTTGCATTGTTTTGGGCAGCACTTGTTAAACTTTGACCAAAATCGCCAAAAAAATCGGAATATTTCAGAGGTATATATAACACCCCTTTTTCACTTTTCCGACGATAATTTCAACTTTTTCCGTTTGAACCGGAAATCAGTAAAATAGAGTTTTAAGACGATTTATAGCCAGTTTGCATTGTTTTGGTCAGCACTTGTTAAACTTTGACCAAAATCGCCAAAAAAATCGGAATATTTCAAAGGTATATATACACGACTGTTTCACTTTTTTCGACGATAATTTCAACTTTTTCCGTTTGAACCGGAAATCAGTAAAATAGAGTTTTAAGACGATTTATAGCCATTTTGCATTGTTTTGGGCAGCACTTGTTAAACTTTGACCAAAATCGCCAAAAAAATCGGAATATTCCAAAGGTAATACACGACTTTTTCACTTTTTTCGACGATAATTTCAACTTTTTCCGTTTGAACCGGAAATCAGTAAAATAGAGTTTTAAGACGATTTATAGCCAGTTTGCATTGTTTTGGTCAGCACTTGTTAAACTTTGACCAAAATCGCCAAAAAAATCGGAATATTTCAAAGGTATATATACACGACTTTTTCACTTTTTTCGACGGTAATTTCAACTTTTTCCTTTTGAACCGGAAATCAGTAAAATAGAGTTTTAAGACGATTTATAGCCATTTTGCATTGTTTTGGGCAGCACTTGTTAAACTTTGACCAAAATCGCCAAAAAAATCGGAATATTTCAGAGGTATATATAACACCCCTTTTTCACTTTTCCGACGATAATTTCAACTTTTTCCGTTTGAACCGGAAATCAGTAAAATAGAGTTTTAAGACGATTTATAGCCATTTTGCATTGTTTTGGGCAGCACTTGTTAAACTTTGACCAAAATCGCCAAAAAAATCGGAATATTCCAAAGGTATATATACACGACTTTTTCACTTTTTTCGACGATAATTTCAACTTTTTCCGTTTGAACCGGAAATCAGTAAAATAGAGTTTTAAGACGATTTATAGCCAGTTTGCATTGTTTTGGGCAGCACTTGTTAAACTTTGACCAAAATCGCCAAAAAAATCGGAATATTTCAGAGGTATATATAACACCCCCTTTTCACTTTTTCGACGATAATTTCAACTTTTTCCGTTTGAACCGGAAATCAGTAAAATAGAGTTTTAAGACGATTTATAGCCATTTTGCATTGTTTTGGGCAGCACTTGTTAAACTTTGACCAAAATCGCCAAAAAAATCGGAATATTTCAGAGGTATATATAACACCCCTTTTTCACTTTTCCGACGATAATTTCAACTTTTTCCGTTTGAACCGGAAATCAGTAAAATAGAGTTTTAAGACGATTTATAGCCATTTTGCATTGTTTTGGGCAGCACTTGTTAAACTTTGACCAAAATCGCCAAAAAAATCGGAATATTCCAAAGGTATATATACACGACTTTTTCACTTTTTTCGACGATAATTTCAACTTTTTCCGTTTGAACCGGAAATCAGTAAAATAGAGTTTTAAGACGATTTATAGCCAGTTTGCATTGTTTTGGGCAGCACTTGTTAAACTTTGACCAAAATCGCCAAAAAAATCGGAATATTTCAGAGGTATATATAACACCCCCTTTTCACTTTTTCGACGATAATTTCAACTTTTTCCGTTTGAACCGGAAATCAGTAAAATAGAGTTTTAAGACGATTTATAGCCATTTTGCATTGTTTTGGGCAGCACTTGTTAAACTTTGACCAAAATCGCCAAAAAAATCGGAATATTCCAAAGGTATATATACACGACTTTTTCACTTTTTTCGACGGTAATTTCAACTTTTTCCGTTTGAACCGGAAATCAGTAAAATAGAGTTTTAAGACGATTTATAGCCATTTTGCATTGTTTTGGGCAGCACTTGTTAAACTTTGACCAAAATCGCCAAAAAAATCGGAATATTTCAGAGGTATATATAACACCCCTTTTTCACTTTTCCGACGATAATTTCAACTTTTTCCGTTTGAACCGGAAATCAGTAAAATAGAGTTTTAAGACGATTTATAGCCATTTTGCATTGTTTTGGGCAGCACTTGTTAAACTTTGACCAAAATCGCCAAAAAAATCGGAATATTTCAGAGGTATATATAACACCCCTTTTTCACTTTTCCGACGATAATTTCAACTTTTTCCGTTTGAACCGGAAATCAGTAAAATAGAGTTTTAAGACGATTTATAACCATTTTGCATTGTTTTGGGCAGCACTTGTTAAACTTTGACCAAAATCGCCAAAAAAATCGGAATATTTCAGAGGTATATATAACACCCCTTTTTCACTTTTCCGACGATAATTTCAACTTTTTCCGTTTGAACCGGAAATCAGTAAAATAGAGTTTTAAGACGATTTATAGCCATTTTGCATTGTTTTGGGCAGCACTTGTTAAACTTTGACCAAAATCGCCAAAAAAATCGGAATATTCCAAAGGTATATATACACGACTTTTTCACTTTTTTCGACGATAATTTCAACTTTTTCCGTTTGAACCGGAAATCAGTAAAATAGAGTTTTAAGACGATTTATAGCCAGTTTGCATTGTTTTGGTCAGCACTTGTTAAACTTTGACCAAAATCGCCAAAAAAATCGGAATATTTCAAAGGTATATATACACGACTTTTTCACTTTTTTCGACGATAATTTCAACTTTTTCCGTTTGAACCGGAAATCAGTAAAATAGAGTTTTAAGACGATTTATAACCATTTTGCATTGTTTTGGGCAGCACTTGTTAAACTTTGACCAAAATCGCCAAAAAAATCGGAATATTTCAGAGGTATATATAACACCCCTTTTTCACTTTTCCGACGATAATTTCAACTTTTTCCGTTTGAACCGGAAATCAGTAAAATAGAGTTTTAAGACGATTTATAGCCAGTTTGCATTGTTTTGGTCAGCACTTGTTAAACTTTGACCAAAATCGCCAAAAAAATCGGAATATTTCAAAGGTATATATACACGACTTTTTCACTTTTTTCGACGATAATTTCAACTTTTTCCGTTTGAACCGGAAATCAGTAAAATAGAGTTTTAAGACGATTTATAGCCATTTTGCATTGTTTTGGGCAGCACTTGTTAAACTTTGACCAAAATCGCCAAAAAAATCGGAATATTCCAAAGGTATATATACACGACTTTTTCACTTTTTTCGACGATAATTTCAACTTTTTCCGTTTGAACCGGAAATCAGTAAAATAGAGTTTTAAGACGATTTATAGCCAGTTTGCATTGTTTTGGTCAGCACTTGTTAAACTTTGACCAAAATCGCCAAAAAAATCGGAATATTTCAAAGGTATATATACACGACTTTTTCACTTTTTTCGACGGTAATTTCAACTTTTTCCGTTTGAACCGGAAATCAGTAAAATAGAGTTTTAAGACGATTTATAGCCATTTTGCATTGTTTTGGGCAGCACTTGTTAAACTTTGACCAAAATCGCCAAAAAAATCGGAATATTCCAAAGGTATATATACACGACTTTTTCACTTTTTTCGACGATAATTTCAACTTTTTCCGTTTGAACCGGAAATCAGTAAAATAGAGTTTTAAGACGATTTATAGCCATTTTGCATTGTTTTGGGCAGCACTTGTTAAACTTTGACCAAAATCGCCAAAAAAATCGGAATATTTCAAAGGTATATATACACGACTTTTTCACTTTTTTCGACGATAATTTCAACTTTTTCCGTTTGAACCGGAAATCAGTAAAATAGAGTTTTAAGACGATTTATAGCCAGTTTGCATTGTTTTGGGCAGCACTTGTTAAACTTTGACCAAAATCGCCAAAAAAATCGGAATATTTCAGAGGTATATATAACACCCCCTTTTCACTTTTCCGACGATCATTTCAACTTTTTCCGTTTGAACCGGAAATCAGTAAAATATAGTTTTAAGACGATTTATAGCAATTTTGCATTGTTTTGGTCAGCACTTGTTAAACTTTGACCAAAATCGCCAAAAAAATCGGAATATTTCAGAGGTATATATAACACCCCCTTTTCACTTTTCCGACGATCATTTCAACTTTTTCCGTTTGAACCGGAAATCAGTAAAGTAGAGTTTTAAGACGATTTATAGCAATTTTGCATTGTTTTGGTCAGCACTTGTTAAACTTTGACCAAAATCGCCAAAAAAATCGGAATATTTCAAAGGTATATATACACCACTTTTTCACTTTTTTCGACGGTAATTTCAACTTTTTCCGTTTGAACCGGAAATCAGTAAAATAGAGTTTTAAGACGATTTATAGCCATTTTGCATTGTTTTGGGCAGCACTTGTTAAACTTTGACCAAAATCGCCAAAAAAATCGGAATATTCCAAAGGTATATATACACGACTTTTTCACTTTTTTCGACGATAATTTCAACTTTTTCCGTTTGAACCGGAAATCAGTAAAATAGAGTTTTAAGACGATTTATAGCCATTTTGCATTGTTTTGGGCAGCACTTGTTAAACTTTGACCAAAATCGCCAAAAAAATCGGAATATTCCAAAGGTATATATACACGACTTTTTCACTTTTTTCGACGATAATTTCAACTTTTTCCGTTTGAACCGGAAATCAGTAAAATAGAGTTTTAAGACGATTTATAGCCAGTTTGCATTGTTTTGGGCAGCACTTGTTAAACTTTGACCAAAATCGCCAAAAAAATCGGAATATTTCAGAGGTATATATAACACCCCCTTTTCACTTTTCCGACGATCATTTCAACTTTTTCCGTTTGAACCGGAAATCAGTAAAATATAGTTTTAAGACGATTTATAGCAATTTTGCATTGTTTTGGTCAGCACTTGTTAAACTTTGACCAAAATCGCCAAAAAAATCGGAATATTTCAGAGGTATATATAACACCCCTTTTTCACTTTTCCGACGATAATTTCAACTTTTTCCGTTTGAACCGGAAATCAGTAAAATAGAGTTTTAAGACGATTTATAACCATTTTGCATTGTTTTGGGCAGCACTTGTTAAACTTTGACCAAAATCGCCAAAAAAATCGGAATATTTCAAAGGTATATATACACGACTTTTTCACTTTTTTCGACGATAATTTCAACTTTTTCCGTTTGAACCGGAAATCAGTAAAATAGAGTTTTAAGACGATTTATAACCATTTTGCATTGTTTTGGGCAGCACTTGTTAAACTTTGACCAAAATCGCCAAAAAAATCGGAATATTTCAAAGGTATATATACACGACTTTTTCACTTTTTTCGACGATAATTTCAACTTTTTCCGTTTGAACCGGAAATCAGTAAAATAGAGTTTTAAGACGATTTATAGCCAGTTTGCATTGTTTTGGGCAGCACTTGTTAAACTTTGACCAAAATCGCCAAAAAAATCGGAATATTTCAGAGGTATATATAACACCCCTTTTTCACTTTTCCGACGATAATTTCAACTTTTTCCGTTTGAACCGGAAATCAGTAAAATATAGTTTTAAGACGATTTATAGCAATTTTGCATTGTTTTGGTCAGCACTTGTTAAACTTTGACCAAAATCGCCAAAAAAATCGGAATATTTCAGAGGTATATATAACACCCCTTTTTCACTTTTCCGACGATAATTTCAACTTTTTCCGTTTGAACCGGAAATCAGTAAAATAGAGTTTTAAGACGATTTATAGCCATTTTGCATTGTTTTGGGCAGCACTTGTTAAACTTTGACCAAAATCGCCAAAAAAATCGGAATATTCCAAAGGTATATATACACCACTTTTTCACTTTTTTCGACGATAATTTCAACTTTTTCCGTTTGAACCGGAAATCAGTAAAATAGAGTTTTAAGACGATTTATAGCCATTTTGCATTGTTTTGGGCAGCACTTGTTAAACTTTGACCAAAATCGCCAAAAAAATCGGAATATTCCAAAGGTATATATACACGACTTTTTCACTTTTTTCGACGATAATTTCAACTTTTTCCGTTTGAACCGGAAATCAGTAAAATAGAGTTTTAAGACGATTTATAGCCAGTTTGCATTGTTTTGGTCAGCACTTGTTAAACTTTGACCAAAATCGCCAAAAAAATCGGAATATTTCAGAGGTATATATAACACCCCTTTTTCACTTTTCCGACGATAATTTCAACTTTTTCCGTTTGAACCGGAAATCAGTAAAATATAGTTTTAAGACGATTTATAGCAATTTTGCATTGTTTTGGTCAGCACTTGTTAAACTTTGACCAAAATCGCCAAAAAAATCGGAATATTTCAGAGGTATATATAACACCCCTTTTTCACTTTTCCGACGATAATTTCAACTTTTTCCGTTTGAACCGGAAATCAGTAAAATAGAGTTTTAAGACGATTTATAGCCATTTTGCATTGTTTTGGGCAGCACTTGTTAAACTTTGACCAAAATCGCCAAAAAAATCGGAATATTCCAAAGGTATATATACACCACTTTTTCACTTTTTTCGACGATAATTTCAACTTTTTCCGTTTGAACCGGAAATCAGTAAAATAGAGTTTTAAGACGATTTATAGCCATTTTGCATTGTTTTGGGCAGCACTTGTTAAACTTTGACCAAAATCGCCAAAAAAATCGGAATATTCCAAAGGTATATATACACGACTTTTTCACTTTTTTCGACGATAATTTCAACTTTTTCCGTTTGAACCGGAAATCAGTAAAATAGAGTTTTAAGACGATTTATAGCCAGTTTGCATTGTTTTGGGCAGCACTTGTTAAACTTTGACCAAAATCGCCAAAAAAATCGGAATATTTCAGAGGTATATATAACACCCCCTTTTCACTTTTCCGACGATCATTTCAACTTTTTCCGTTTGAACCGGAAATCAGTAAAATATAGTTTTAAGACGATTTATAGCAATTTTGCATTGTTTTGGTCAGCACTTGTTAAACTTTGACCAAAATCGCCAAAAAAATCGGAATATTTCAGAGGTATATATAACACCCCTTTTTCACTTTTCCGACGATAATTTCAACTTTTTCCGTTTGAACCGGAAATCAGTAAAATAGAGTTTTAAGACGATTTATAACCATTTTGCATTGTTTTGGGCAGCACTTGTTAAACTTTGACCAAAATCGCCAAAAAAATCGGAATATTTCAAAGGTATATATACACGACTTTTTCACTTTTTTCGACGATAATTTCAACTTTTTCCGTTTGAACCGGAAATCAGTAAAATAGAGTTTTAAGACGATTTATAGCCAGTTTGCATTGTTTTGGGCAGCACTTGTTAAACTTTGACCAAAATCGCCAAAAAAATCGGAATATTTCAGAGGTATATATAACACCCCTTTTTCACTTTTCCGACGATAATTTCAACTTTTTCCGTTTGAACCGGAAATCAGTAAAATATAGTTTTAAGACGATTTATAGCAATTTTGCATTGTTTTGGTCAGCACTTGTTAAACTTTGACCAAAATCGCCAAAAAAATCGGAATATTTCAGAGGTATATATAACACCCCTTTTTCACTTTTCCGACGATAATTTCAACTTTTTCCGTTTGAACCGGAAATCAGTAAAATAGAGTTTTAAGACGATTTATAGCCATTTTGCATTGTTTTGGGCAGCACTTGTTAAACTTTGACCAAAATCGCCAAAAAAATCGGAATATTCCAAAGGTATATATACACCACTTTTTCACTTTTTTCGACGATAATTTCAACTTTTTCCGTTTGAACCGGAAATCAGTAAAATAGAGTTTTAAGACGATTTATAGCCATTTTGCATTGTTTTGGGCAGCACTTGTTAAACTTTGACCAAAATCGCCAAAAAAATCGGAATATTCCAAAGGTATATATACACGACTTTTTCACTTTTTTCGACGATAATTTCAACTTTTTCCGTTTGAACCGGAAATCAGTAAAATAGAGTTTTAAGACGATTTATAGCCAGTTTGCATTGTTTTGGTCAGCACTTGTTAAACTTTGACCAAAATCGCCAAAAAAATCGGAATATTTCAGAGGTATATATAACACCCCTTTTTCACTTTTCCGACGATAATTTCAACTTTTTCCGTTTGAACCGGAAATCAGTAAAATATAGTTTTAAGACGATTTATAGCAATTTTGCATTGTTTTGGTCAGCACTTGTTAAACTTTGACCAAAATCGCCAAAAAAATCGGAATATTTCAGAGGTATATATAACACCCCTTTTTCACTTTTCCGACGATAATTTCAACTTTTTCCGTTTGAACCGGAAATCAGTAAAATAGAGTTTTAAGACGATTTATAGCCATTTTGCATTGTTTTGGGCAGCACTTGTTAAACTTTGACCAAAATCGCCAAAAAAATCGGAATATTCCAAAGGTATATATACACCACTTTTTCACTTTTTTCGACGATAATTTCAACTTTTTCCGTTTGAACCGGAAATCAGTAAAATAGAGTTTTAAGACGATTTATAGCCATTTTGCATTGTTTTGGGCAGCACTTGTTAAACTTTGACCAAAATCGCCAAAAAAATCGGAATATTCCAAAGGTATATATACACGACTTTTTCACTTTTTTCGACGATAATTTCAACTTTTTCCGTTTGAACCGGAAATCAGTAAAATAGAGTTTTAAGACGATTTATAGCCAGTTTGCATTGTTTTGGGCAGCACTTGTTAAACTTTGACCAAAATCGCCAAAAAAATCGGAATATTTCAGAGGTATATATAACACCCCCTTTTCACTTTTCCGACGATCATTTCAACTTTTTCCGTTTGAACCGGAAATCAGTAAAATATAGTTTTAAGACGATTTATAGCAATTTTGCATTGTTTTGGTCAGCACTTGTTAAACTTTGACCAAAATCGCCAAAAAAATCGGAATATTTCAGAGGTATATATAACACCCCTTTTTCACTTTTCCGACGATAATTTCAACTTTTTCCGTTTGAACCGGAAATCAGTAAAATAGAGTTTTAAGACGATTTATAACCATTTTGCATTGTTTTGGGCAGCACTTGTTAAACTTTGACCAAAATCGCCAAAAAAATCGGAATATTTCAAAGGTATATATACACGACTTTTTCACTTTTTTCGACGATAATTTCAACTTTTTCCGTTTGAACCGGAAATCAGTAAAATAGAGTTTTAAGACGATTTATAACCATTTTGCATTGTTTTGGGCAGCACTTGTTAAACTTTGACCAAAATCGCCAAAAAAATCGGAATATTTCAAAGGTATATATACACGACTTTTTCACTTTTTTCGACGATAATTTCAACTTTTTCCGTTTGAACCGGAAATCAGTAAAATAGAGTTTTAAGACGATTTATAGCCAGTTTGCATTGTTTTGGGCAGCACTTGTTAAACTTTGACCAAAATCGCCAAAAAAATCGGAATATTTCAGAGGTATATATAACACCCCTTTTTCACTTTTCCGACGATAATTTCAACTTTTTCCGTTTGAACCGGAAATCAGTAAAATATAGTTTTAAGACGATTTATAGCAATTTTGCATTGTTTTGGTCAGCACTTGTTAAACTTTGACCAAAATCGCCAAAAAAATCGGAATATTTCAGAGGTATATATAACACCCCTTTTTCACTTTTCCGACGATAATTTCAACTTTTTCCGTTTGAACCGGAAATCAGTAAAATAGAGTTTTAAGACGATTTATAGCCATTTTGCATTGTTTTGGGCAGCACTTGTTAAACTTTGACCAAAATCGCCAAAAAAATCGGAATATTTCAGAGGTATATATAACACCCCTTTTTCACTTTTCCGACGATCATTTCAACTGTTTCCGTTTGAACCGGAAATCAGTAAAATATAGTTTTAAGACGATTTATAGCAATTTTGCATTGTTTTGGTCAGCACTTGTTAAACTTTGACCAAAATCGCCAAAAAAATCGGAATATTTCAGAGGTATATATAACACCCCTTTTTCACTTTTCCGACGATAATTTCAACTTTTTCCGTTTGAACCGGAAATCAGTAAAATAGAGTTTTAAGACGATTTATAGCCATTTTGCATTGTTTTGGGCAGCACTTGTTAAACTTTGACCAAAATCGCCAAAAAAATCGGAATATTTCAAAGGTATATATACACGACTTTTTCACTTTTTTCGACGATAATTTCAACTTTTCCGTTTGAACCGGAAATCAGTAAAATAGAGTTTTAAGACGATTTATAGCCATTTTGCATTGCTTTGGGCAGCACTTGTTAAACTTTGACCAAAATCGCCAAAAAAATCGGAATATTTCAGAGGTATATATAACACCCCTTTTTCACTTTTCCGACGATAATTTCAACTTTTTCCGTTTGAACCGGAAATCAGTAAAATAGAGTTTTAAGACGATTTATAGCCATTTTGCATTGTTTTGGGCAGCACTTGTTAAAGTTTGACCAAAATCGCCAAAAAAATCGGAATATTTCAAAGGTATATATACACGACTTTTTCACTTTTTTCGACGATAATTTCAACTTTTTCCGTTTGAACCGGAAATCAGTAAAATAGAGTTTTAAGACGATTTATAGCCATTTTGCATTGTTTTGGGCAGCACTTGTTAAACTTTGACCAAAATCGCCAAAAAAATCGGAATATTCCAAAGGTATATATACACGACTTTTTCACTTTTTTCGACGATAATTTCAACTTTTTCCGTTTAAACTGGAAATCAGTAAAATAAAGTTTTAAGACGATTTATAGCCATTTTGCATTGTTTTGGGCAGCACTTGTTAAACTTTGACCAAAACGCCAAAAAAATCGGAATATTTCAAAGGTATATATACACGACTTTTTCACTTTTTTCGACGATAATTTCAACTTTTTCCGTTTGAACCGGAAATCAGTAAAATAGAGTTTTAAGACGATTTATAGCCATTTTGCATTGTTTTGGGCAGCACTTGTTAAACTTTGACCAAAATCGCCAAAAAAATCGGAATATTTCAAAGGTATATATACACGACTTTTTCACTTTTTTCGACGATAATTTCAACTTTTTCCGTTTGAACCGGAAATCAGTAAAATAGAGTTTTAAGACGATTTATAGCCATTTTGCATTGTTTTGGGCAGCACTTGTTAAAGTTTGACCAAAATCGCCAAAAAAATCGGAATATTTCAAAGGTATATATACACGACTTTTTCACTTTTTTCGACGATAATTTCAACTTTTCCGTTTGAACCGGAAATCAGTAAAATAGAGTTTTAAGACGATTTATAGCCATTTTGCATTGTTTTGGGCAGCACTTGTTAAACTTTGACCAAAATCGCCAAAAAAATCGGAATATTTCAGAGGTATATATAACACCCCTTTTTCACTTTTCCGACGATAATTTCAACTTTTTCCGTTTGAACCGGAAATCAGTAAAATATAGTTTTAAGACGATTTATAGCCATTTTGCATTGTTTTGGTCAGCACTTGTTAAACTTTGACCAAAATCGCCAAAAAAATCGGAATATTTCAAAGGTATATATACACGACTTTTTCACTTTTTTCGACGATAATTTCAACTTTTTCCGTTTGAACCGGAAATCAGTAAAATAGAGTTTTAAGACGATTTATAGCCATTTTGCATTGTTTTGGGCAGCACTTGTTAAACTTTGACCAAAATCGCTAAAAAAATCGGAATATTTCAAAGGTATATATACACGACTTTTTCACTTTTTTCGACGATAATTTCAACTTTTTCCGTTTGAACCGGAAATCAGTAAAATAGAGTTTTAAGACGATTTATAGCCAGTTTGCATTGTTTTGGGCAGCACTTGTTAAACTTTGACCAAAATCGCCAAAAAAATCGGAATATTTCAAAGGTATATATACACGACTTTTTCACTTTTTTCGACGATAATTTCAACTTTTTCCGTTTGAACCGGAAATCAGTAAAATAGAGTTTTAAGACGATTTATAGCCATTTTGCATTGTTTTGGGCAGCACTTGTTAAACTTTGACCAAAATCGCCAAAAAAATCGGAATATTTCAAAGGTATATATACACGACTTTTTCACTTTTTTCGACGATAATTTCAACTTTTCCGTTTGAACCGGAAATCAGTAAAATAGAGTTTTAAGACGATTTATAGCCATTTTGCATTGTTTTGGGCAGCACTTGTTAAATTTTGACCAAAATCGCCAAAAAAATCGGAATATTTCATAGGTATATATAACACCCCTTTTTCACTTTTCCGACGATAATTTCAACTTTTTCCGTTTGAACCGGAAATCAGTAAAATATAGTTTTAAGACGATTTATAGCCATTTTGCATTGTTTTGGTCAGCACTTGTTAAACTTTGACCAAAATCGCCAAAAAAATCGGAATATTTCAAAGGTATATATACACGACTTTTTCACTTTTTTCGACGATAATTTCAACTTTTTCCGTTTGAACCGGAAATCAGTAAAATAGAGTTTTAAGACGATTTATAGCCATTTTGCATTGTTTTGGGCAGCACTTGTTAAACTTTGACCAAAATCGCCAAAAAAATCGGAATATTTCAAAGGTATATATACACGACTTTTTCACTTTTTTCGACGATAATTTCAACTTTTTCCGTTTGAACCGGAAATCAGTAAAATAGAGTTTTAAGACGATTTATAGCCATTTTGCATTGTTTTGGGCAGCACTTGTTAAACTTTGACCAAAATCGCCAAAAAAATCGGAATATTTCAGAGGTATATATAACACCCCCTTTTCACTTTTCCGACGATCATTTCAACTTTTTCCGTTTGAACCGGAAATCAGTAAAATATAGTTTTAAGACGATTTATAGCAATTTTGCATTGTTTTGGTCAGCACTTGTTAAACTTTGACCAAAATCGCCAAAAAAATCGGAATATTTCAGAGGTATATATAACACCCCCTTTTCACTTTTCCGACGATCATTTCAACTTTTTCCGTTTGAACCGGAAATCAGTAAAGTAGAGTTTTAAGACGATTTATAGCAATTTTGCATTGTTTTGGTCAGCACTTGTTAAACTTTGACCAAAATCGCCAAAAAAATCGGAATATTTCAAAGGTATATATACACCACTTTTTCACTTTTTTCGACGGTAATTTCAACTTTTTCCGTTTGAACCGGAAATCAGTAAAATAGAGTTTTAAGACGATTTATAGCCATTTTGCATTGTTTTGGGCAGCACTTGTTAAACTTTGACCAAAATCGCCAAAAAAATCGGAATATTCCAAAGGTATATATACACGACTTTTTCACTTTTTTCGACGATAATTTCAACTTTTTCCGTTTGAACCGGAAATCAGTAAAATAGAGTTTTAAGACGATTTATAGCCATTTTGCATTGTTTTGGGCAGCACTTGTTAAACTTTGACCAAAATCGCCAAAAAAATCGGAATATTCCAAAGGTATATATACACGACTTTTTCACTTTTTTCGACGATAATTTCAACTTTTTCCGTTTGAACCGGAAATCAGTAAAATAGAGTTTTAAGACGATTTATAGCCAGTTTGCATTGTTTTGGGCAGCACTTGTTAAACTTTGACCAAAATCGCCAAAAAAATCGGAATATTTCAGAGGTATATATAACACCCCCTTTTCACTTTTCCGACGATCATTTCAACTTTTTCCGTTTGAACCGGAAATCAGTAAAATATAGTTTTAAGACGATTTATAGCAATTTTGCATTGTTTTGGTCAGCACTTGTTAAACTTTGACCAAAATCGCCAAAAAAATCGGAATATTTCAGAGGTATATATAACACCCCTTTTTCACTTTTCCGACGATAATTTCAACTTTTTCCGTTTGAACCGGAAATCAGTAAAATAGAGTTTTAAGACGATTTATAACCATTTTGCATTGTTTTGGGCAGCACTTGTTAAACTTTGACCAAAATCGCCAAAAAAATCGGAATATTTCAAAGGTATATATACACGACTTTTTCACTTTTTTCGACGATAATTTCAACTTTTTCCGTTTGAACCGGAAATCAGTAAAATAGAGTTTTAAGACGATTTATAACCATTTTGCATTGTTTTGGGCAGCACTTGTTAAACTTTGACCAAAATCGCCAAAAAAATCGGAATATTTCAAAGGTATATATACACGACTTTTTCACTTTTTTCGACGATAATTTCAACTTTTTCCGTTTGAACCGGAAATCAGTAAAATAGAGTTTTAAGACGATTTATAGCCAGTTTGCATTGTTTTGGGCAGCACTTGTTAAACTTTGACCAAAATCGCCAAAAAAATCGGAATATTTCAGAGGTATATATAACACCCCTTTTTCACTTTTCCGACGATAATTTCAACTTTTTCCGTTTGAACCGGAAATCAGTAAAATATAGTTTTAAGACGATTTATAGCAATTTTGCATTGTTTTGGTCAGCACTTGTTAAACTTTGACCAAAATCGCCAAAAAAATCGGAATATTTCAGAGGTATATATAACACCCCTTTTTCACTTTTCCGACGATAATTTCAACTTTTTCCGTTTGAACCGGAAATCAGTAAAATAGAGTTTTAAGACGATTTATAGCCATTTTGCATTGTTTTGGGCAGCACTTGTTAAACTTTGACCAAAATCGCCAAAAAAATCGGAATATTTCAGAGGTATATATAACACCCCTTTTTCACTTTTCCGACGATCATTTCAACTGTTTCCGTTTGAACCGGAAATCAGTAAAATATAGTTTTAAGACGATTTATAGCAATTTTGCATTGTTTTGGTCAGCACTTGTTAAACTTTGACCAAAATCGCCAAAAAAATCGGAATATTTCAGAGGTATATATAACACCCCTTTTTCACTTTTCCGACGATAATTTCAACTTTTTCCGTTTGAACCGGAAATCAGTAAAATAGAGTTTTAAGACGATTTATAGCCATTTTGCATTGTTTTGGGCAGCACTTGTTAAACTTTGACCAAAATCGCCAAAAAAATCGGAATATTTCAAAGGTATATATACACGACTTTTTCACTTTTTTCGACGATAATTTCAACTTTTCCGTTTGAACCGGAAATCAGTAAAATAGAGTTTTAAGACGATTTATAGCCATTTTGCATTGCTTTGGGCAGCACTTGTTAAACTTTGACCAAAATCGCCAAAAAAATCGGAATATTTCAGAGGTATATATAACACCCCTTTTTCACTTTTCCGACGATAATTTCAACTTTTTCCGTTTGAACCGGAAATCAGTAAAATATAGTTTTAAGACGATTTATAGCCATTTTGCATTGTTTTGGTCAGCACTTGTTAAACTTTGACCAAAATCGCCAAAAAAATCGGAATATTTCAAAGGTATATATACACCACTTTTTCACTTTTTTCGACGGTAATTTCAACTTTTTCCGTTTGAACCGGAAATCAGTAAAATAGAGTTTTAAGACGATTTATAGCCATTTTGCATTGTTTTGGGCAGCACTTGTTAAAGTTTGACCAAAATCGCCAAAAAAATCGGAATATTTCAAAGGTATATATACACGACTTTTTCACTTTTTTCGACGATAATTTCAACTTTTTCCGTTTGAACCGGAAATCAGTAAAATAGAGTTTTAAGACGATTTATAGCCATTTTGCATTGTTTTGGGCAGCACTTGTTAAACTTTGACCAAAATCGCCAAAAAAATCGGAATATTCCAAAGGTATATATACACGACTTTTTCACTTTTTTCGACGATAATTTCAACTTTTTCCGTTTAAACTGGAAATCAGTAAAATAAAGTTTTAAGACGATTTATAGCCATTTTGCATTGTTTTGGGCAGCACTTGTTAAACTTTGACCAAAACGCCAAAAAAATCGGAATATTTCAAAGGTATATATACACGACTTTTTCACTTTTTTCGACGATAATTTCAACTTTTTCCGTTTGAACCGGAAATCAGTAAAATAGAGTTTTAAGACGATTTATAGCCATTTTGCATTGTTTTGGGCAGCACTTGTTAAACTTTGACCAAAATCGCCAAAAAAATCGGAATATTTCAAAGGTATATATACACGACTTTTTCACTTTTTTCGACGATAATTTCAACTTTTTCCGTTTGAACCGGAAATCAGTAAAATAGAGTTTTAAGACGATTTATAGCCATTTTGCATTGTTTTGGGCAGCACTTGTTAAAGTTTGACCAAAATCGCCAAAAAAATCGGAATATTTCAAAGGTATATATACACGACTTTTTCACTTTTTTCGACGATAATTTCAACTTTTCCGTTTGAACCGGAAATCAGTAAAATAGAGTTTTAAGACGATTTATAGCCATTTTGCATTGTTTTGGGCAGCACTTGTTAAACTTTGACCAAAATCGCCAAAAAAATCGGAATATTTCAGAGGTATATATAACACCCCTTTTTCACTTTTCCGACGATAATTTCAACTTTTTCCGTTTGAACCGGAAATCAGTAAAATATAGTTTTAAGACGATTTATAGCCATTTTGCATTGTTTTGGTCAGCACTTGTTAAACTTTGACCAAAATCGCCAAAAAAATCGGAATATTTCAAAGGTATATATACACGACTTTTTCACTTTTTTCGACGATAATTTCAACTTTTTCCGTTTGAACCGGAAATCAGTAAAATAGAGTTTTAAGACGATTTATAGCCATTTTGCATTGTTTTGGGCAGCACTTGTTAAACTTTGACCAAAATCGCTAAAAAAATCGGAATATTTCAAAGGTATATATACACGACTTTTTCACTTTTTTCGACGATAATTTCAACTTTTTCCGTTTGAACCGGAAATCAGTAAAATAGAGTTTTAAGACGATTTATAGCCAGTTTGCATTGTTTTGGGCAGCACTTGTTAAACTTTGACCAAAATCGCCAAAAAAATCGGAATATTTCAAAGGTATATATACACGACTTTTTCACTTTTTTCGACGATAATTTCAACTTTTTCCGTTTGAACCGGAAATCAGTAAAATAGAGTTTTAAGACGATTTATAGCCATTTTGCATTGTTTTGGGCAGCACTTGTTAAACTTTGACCAAAATCGCCAAAAAAATCGGAATATTTCAAAGGTATATATACACGACTTTTTCACTTTTTTCGACGATAATTTCAACTTTTCCGTTTGAACCGGAAATCAGTAAAATAGAGTTTTAAGACGATTTATAGCCATTTTGCATTGTTTTGGGCAGCACTTGTTAAATTTTGACCAAAATCGCCAAAAAAATCGGAATATTTCATAGGTATATATAACACCCCTTTTTCACTTTTCCGACGATAATTTCAACTTTTTCCGTTTGAACCGGAAATCAGTAAAATATAGTTTTAAGACGATTTATAGCCATTTTGCATTGTTTTGGTCAGCACTTGTTAAACTTTGACCAAAATCGCCAAAAAAATCGGAATATTTCAAAGGTATATATACACGACTTTTTCACTTTTTTCGACGATAATTTCAACTTTTTCCGTTTGAACCGGAAATCAGTAAAATAGAGTTTTAAGACGATTTATAGCCATTTTGCATTGTTTTGGGCAGCACTTGTTAAACTTTGACCAAAATCGCCAAAAAAATCGGAATATTTCAAAGGTATATATACACGACTTTTTCACTTTTTTCGACGATAATTTCAACTTTTTCCGTTTGAACCGGAAATCAGTAAAATAGAGTTTTAAGACGATTTATAGCCAGTTTGCATTGTTTTGGGCAGCACTTGTTAAACTTTGACCAAAATCGCCAAAAAAATCGGAATATTTCAGAGGTATATATAACACCCCTTTTTCACTTTTCCGACGATAATTTCAACTTTTTCCGTTTGAACCGGAAATCGGTAAAATATAGTTTTAAGACGATTTATAGCCATTTTGCATTGTTTTGGTCAGCACTTGTTAAACTTTGACCAAAATCGCCAAAAAAATCGGAATATTTCAGAGGTATATATAACACCCCTTTTTCACTTTTCCGACGATAATTTCAACTTTTTCCGTTTGAACCGGAAATCAGTAAAATAGAGTTTTAAGACGATTTATAGCCATTTTGCATTGTTTTGGGCAGCACTTGTTAAACTTTGACCAAAATCGCCAAAAAAATCGGAATATTTCAAAGGTATATATACACGACTTTTTCACTTTTTTCGACGATAATTTCAACTTTTTCCGTTTGAACCGGAAATCAGTAAAATAGAGTTTTAAGACGATTTATAGCCAGTTTGCATTGTTTTGGGCAGCACTTGTTAAACTTTGACCAAAATTGCCAAAAAAATCGGAATATTTCAGAGGTATATATAACACCCCCTTTTTCACTTTTTTCGACGATAATTTCAACTTTTCCGTTTGAACCGGAAATCAGTAAAATAGAGTTTTAAGACGATTTATAGCCATTTTGCATTGTTTTGGGCAGCACTTGTTAAACTTTGACCAAAATCGCCAAAAAAATCGGAATATTTCAGAGGTATATATAACACCCCTTTTTCACTTTTCCGACGATAATTTCAACTTTTTCCGTTTGAACCGGAAATCAGTAAAATATAGTTTTAAGACGATTTATAGCCATTTTGCATTGTTTTGGTCAGCACTTGTTAAACTTTGACCAAAATCGCCAAAAAAATCGGAATATTTCAAAGGTATATATACACGACTTTTTCACTTTTTTCGACGATAATTTCAACTTTTTCCGTTTGAACCGGAAATCAGTAAAATAGAGTTTTAAGACGATTTATAGCCAGTTTGCATTGTTTTGGGCAGCACTTGTTAAACTTTGACCAAAATCGCCAAAAAAATCGGAATATTTCAGAGGTATATATAACACCCCTTTTTCACTTTTCCGACGATAATTTCAACTTTTTCCGTTTGAACCGGAAATCGGTAAAATATAGTTTTAAGACGATTTATAGCCATTTTGCATTGTTTTGGTCAGCACTTGTTAACCTTTGACCAAAATCGCCAAAAAAATCGGAATATTTCAGAGGTATATATAACACCCCTTTTTCACTTTTCCGACGATAATTTCAACTTTTTCCGTTTGAACCGGAAATCAGTAAAATAGAGTTTTAAGACGATTTATAGCCATTTTGCATTGTTTTGGGCAGCACTTGTTAAACTTTGACCAAAATCGCCAAAAAAATCGGAATATTTCAAAGGTATGTATACACGACTTTTTCACTTTTTTCGACGATAATTTCAACTTTTTCCGTTTGAACCGGAAATCAGTAAAATAGAGTTTTAAGACGATTTATAGCCAGTTTGCATTGTTTTGGGCAGCACTTGTTAAACTTTGACCAAAATCGCCAAAAAAATCGGAATATTTCAGAGGTATATATAACACCCCCTTTTCACTTTTCCGACGATCATTTCAACTTTTTCCGTTTGAACCGGAAATCAGTAAAATATAGTTTTAAGACGATTTATAGCCATTTTGCATTGTTTTGGGCAGCACTTGTTAAACTTTGACCAAAATCGCCAAAAAAATCGGAATATTTCAAAGGTATATATACACGACTTTTTCACTTTTTTCGACGATAATTTCAACTTTTTCCGTTTGAACCGGAAATCAGTAAAATAGAGTTTTAAGACGATTTATAGCCAGTTTGCATTGTTTTGGGCAGCACTTGTTAAACTTTGACCAAAATCGCCAAAAAAATCGGAATATTTCAAAGGTATATATACACGACTTTTTCACTTTTTTCGACGATAATTTCAACTTTTTCCGTTTGAACCGGAAATCAGTAAAATAGAGTTTTAAGACGATTTATAGCCAGTTTGCATTGTTTTGGGCAGCACTTGTTAAACTTTGACCAAAATCGCCAAAAAAATCGGAATATTTCAAAGGTATATATACACGACTTTTTCACTTTTTTCGACGATAATTTCAACTTTTTCCGTTTGAACCGGAAATCAGTAAAATAGAGTTTTAAGACGATTTATAGCCATTTTGCATTGTTTTGGGCAGCACTTGTTAAACTTTGACCAAAATCGCCAAAAAAATCGGAATATTTCAAAGGTATATATACACGACTTTTTCACTTTTTTCGACGATAATTTCAACTTTTTCCGTTTGAACCGGAAATCACTAAAATAGAGTTTTAAGACGATTTATAGCCATTTTGCATTGTTTTGGGCAGCACTTGTTAAACTTTGACCAAAATCGCCAAAAAAATCGGAATATTTCAAAGGTATATATACACGACTTTTTCACTTTTTTCGACGATAATTTCAACTTTTTACGTTTGAACCGGAAATCAGTAAAATATAGTTTTAAGACGATTTATAGCCATTTTGCATTGTTTTGGGCAGCACTTGTTAAACTTTGACCAAAATCGCCAAAAAAATCGGAATATTCCAAAGGTATATATACACGACTTTTTCACTTTTTTCGACGATAATTTCAACTTTTTACGTTTGAACCGGAAATCAGTAAAATAGAGTTTTAAGACGATTTATAGCCATTTTGCATTGTTTTGGGCAGCACTTGTTAAACTTTGACCAAAATCGCCAAAAAAATCGGAATATTTCAAAGGTATATATACACGACTTTTTCACTTTTTTCGACGATAATTTCAACTTTTTCCGTTTGAACCGGAAATCAGTAAAATAGAGTTTTAAGACGATTTATAGCCAGTTTGCATTGTTTTGGGCAGCACTTGTTAAACTTTGACCAAAATCGCCAAAAAAATCGGAATATTTCAAAGGTATATATACACGACTTTTTCACTTTTTTCGACGATAATTTCAACTTTTTCCGTTTGAACCGGAAATCAGTAAAATAGAGTTTTAAGACGATTTATAACCATTTTGCATTGTTTTGGGCAGCACTTGTTAAACTTTGACCAAAATCGCCAAAAAAATCGGAATATTTCAAAGGTATATATACACGACTTTTTCACTTTTTTCGACGATAATTTCAACTTTTTACGTTTGAACCGGAAATCAGTAAAATATAGTTTTAAGACGATTTATAGCCATTTTGCATTGTTTTGGGCAGCACTTGTTAAACTTTGACCAAAATCGCCAAAAAAATCGGAATATTTCAAAGGTATATATACACGACTTTTTCACTTTTTTCGACGATAATTTCAACTTTTTCCGTTTGAACCGGAAATCAGTAAAATAGAGTTTTAAGACGATTTATAGCCATTTTGCATTGTTTTGGGCAGCACTTGTTAAACTTTGACCAAAATCGCCAAAAAAATCGGAATATTTCAAAGGTATATATACACGACTTTTTCACTTTTTTCGACGATAATTTCAACTTTTTACGTTTGAACCGGAAATCAGTAAAATATAGTTTTAAGACGATTTATAGCCATTTTGCATTGTTTTGGGCAGCACTTGTTAAACTTTGACCAAAATCGCCAAAAAAATCGGAATATTTCAAAGGTATATATACACGACTTTTTCACTTTTTTCGACGATAATTTCAACTTTTTCCGTTTGAACCGGAAATCAGTAAAATATAGTTTTAAGACAATTTATAGCCATTTTGCATTGTTTTGGGCAGCACTTGTTAAACTTTGACCAAAATCGCCAAAAAAATCGGAATATTCCAAAGGTATATATACACGACTTTTTCACTTTTTTCGACGATAATTTCAACTTTTTACGTTTGAACCGGAAATCAGTAAAATAGAGTTTTAAGACGATTTATAGCCATTTTGCATTGTTTTGGGCAGCACTTGTTAAACTTTGACCAAAATCGCCAAAAAAATCGGAATATTTCAAAGGTATATATACACGACTTTTTCACTTTTTTCGACGATAATTTCAACTTTTTCCGTTTGAACCGGAAATCAGTAAAATAGAGTTTTAAGACGATTTATAGCCAGTTTGCATTGTTTTGGGCAGCACTTGTTAAACTTTGACCAAAATCGCCAAAAAAATCGGAATATTTCAAAGGTATATATACACGACTTTTTCACTTTTTTCGACGATAATTTCAACTTTTTACGTTTGAACCGGAAATCAGTAAAATAGAGTTTTAAGACGATTTATAGCCATTTTGCATTGTTTTGGGCAGCACTTGTTAAACTTTGACCAAAATCGCCAAAAAAATCGGAATATTCCAAAGGTATATATACACGACTTTTTCACTTTTTTCGACGATAATTTCAACTTTTTACGTTTGAACCGGAAATCAGTAAAATAGAGTTTTAAGACGATTTATAGCCATTTTGCATTGTTTTGGGCAGCACTTGTTAAACTTTGACCAAAATCGCCAAAAAAATCGGAATATTTCAAAGGTATATATACACGACTTTTTCACTTTTTTCGACGATAATTTCAACTTTTTCCGTTTGAACCGGAAATCAGTAAAATAGAGTTTTAAGACGATTTATAGCCATTTTGCATTGTTTTGGGCAGCACTTGTTAAACTTTGACCAAAATCGCCAAAAAAATCGGAATATTCCAAAGGTATATATACACGACTTTTTCACTTTTTTCGACGATAATTTCAACTTTTTACGTTTGAACCGGAAATCAGTAAAATAGAGTTTTAAGACGATTTATAGCCATTTTGCATTGTTTTGGGCAGCACTTGTTAAACTTTGACCAAAATCGCCAAAAAAATCGGAATATTTCAAAGGTATATATACACGACTTTTTCACTTTTTTCGACGATAATTTCAACTTTTTCCGTTTGAACCGGAAATCAGTAAAATAGAGTTTTAAGACGATTTATAGCCATTTTGCATTGTTTTGGGCAGCACTTGTTAAACTTTGACCAAAATCGCCAAAAAAATCGGAATATTCCAAAGGTATATATACACGACTTTTTCACTTTTTTCGACGATAATTTCAACTTTTTACGTTTGAACCGGAAATCAGTAAAATAGAGTTTTAAGACGATTTATAGCCATTTTGCATTGTTTTGGGCAGCACTTGTTAAACTTTGACCAAAATCGCCAAAAAAATCGGAATATTTCAAAGGTATATATACACGACTTTTTCACTTTTTTCGACGATAATTTCAACTTTTTCCGTTTGAACCGGAAATCAGTAAAATAGAGTTTTAAGACGATTTATAGCCATTTTGCATTGTTTTGGGCAGCACTTGTTAAACTTTGACCAAAATCGCCAAAAAAATCGGAATATTTCAAAGGTATATATACACGACTTTTTCACTTTTTTCGACGATAATTTCAACTTTTTACGTTTGAACCGGAAATCAGTAAAATATAGTTTTAAGACGATTTATAGCCATTTTGCATTGTTTTGGGCAGCACTTGTTAAACTTTGACCAAAATCGCCAAAAAAATCGGAATATTTCAAAGGTATATATACACGACTTTTTCACTTTTTTCGACGATAATTTCAACTTTTTCCGTTTGAACCGGAAATCAGTAAAATATAGTTTTAAGACGATTTATAGCCATTTTGCATTGTTTTGGGCAGCACTTGTTAAACTTTGACCAAAATCGCCAAAAAAATCGGAATATTCCAAAGGTATATATACACGACTTTTTCACTTTTTTCGACGATAATTTCAACTTTTTACGTTTGAACCGGAAATCAGTAAAATAGAGTTTTAAGACGATTTATAGCCATTTTGCATTGTTTTGGGCAGCACTTGTTAAACTTTGACCAAAATCGCCAAAAAAATCGGAATATTTCAAAGGTATATATACACGACTTTTTCACTTTTTTCGACGATAATTTCAACTTTTTCCGTTTGAACCGGAAATCAGTAAAATAGAGTTTTAAGACGATTTATAGCCAGTTTGCATTGTTTTGGGCAGCACTTGTTAAACTTTGACCAAAATCGCCAAAAAAATCGGAATATTTCAAAGGTATATATACACGACTTTTTCACTTTTTTCGACGATAATTTCAACTTTTTACGTTTGAACCGGAAATCAGTAAAATAGAGTTTTAAGACGATTTATAGCCATTTTGCATTGTTTTGGGCAGCACTTGTTAAACTTTGACCAAAATCGCCAAAAAAATCGGAATATTCCAAAGGTATATATACACGACTTTTTCACTTTTTTCGACGATAATTTCAACTTTTTACGTTTGAACCGGAAATCAGTAAAATAGAGTTTTAAGACGATTTATAGCCATTTTGCATTGTTTTGGGCAGCACTTGTTAAACTTTGACCAAAATCGCCAAAAAAATCGGAATATTTCAAAGGTATATATACACGACTTTTTCACTTTTTTCGACGATAATTTCAACTTTTTCCGTTTGAACCGGAAATCAGTAAAATAGAGTTTTAAGACGATTTATAGCCAGTTTGCATTGTTTTGGGCAGCACTTGTTAAACTTTGACCAAAATCGCCAAAAAAATCGGAATATTTCAAAGGTATATATACACGACTTTTTCACTTTTTTCGACGATAATTTCAACTTTTTACGTTTGAACCGGAAATCAGTAAAATAGAGTTTTAAGACGATTTATAGCCAGTTTGCATTGTTTTGGGCAGCACTTGTTAAACTTTGACCAAAATCGCCAAAAAAATCGGAATATTTCAAAGGTATATATACACGACTTTTTCACTTTTTTCGACGATAATTTCAACTTTTTACGTTTGAACCGGAAATCAGTAAAATAGAGTTTTAAGACGATTTATAGCCATTTTGCATTGTTTTGGGCAGCACTTGTTAAACTTTGACCAAAATCGCCAAAAAAATCGGAATATTTCAAAGGTATATATACACGACTTTTTCACTTTTTTCGACGATAATTTCAACTTTTTCCGTTTGAACCGGAAATCAGTAAAATAGAGTTTTAAGACGATTTATAACCATTTTGCATTGTTTTGGGCAGCACTTGTTAAACTTTGACCAAAATCGCCAAAAAAATCGGAATATTTCAAAGGTATATATACACGACTTTTTCACTTTTTTCGACGATAATTTCAACTTTTTCCGTTTGAACCGGAAATCAGTAAAATAGAGTTTTAAGACGATTTATAGCCAGTTTGCATTGTTTTGGGCAGCACTTGTTAAACTTTGACCAAAATCGCCAAAAAAATCGGAATATTTCAGAGGTATATATAACACCCCCTTTTCACTTTTCCGACGATCATTTCAACTTTTTCCGTTTGAACCGGAAATCAGTAAAATATAGTTTTAAGACGATTTATAGCCATTTTGCATTGTTTTGGGCAGCACTTGTTAAAGTTTGACCAAAATCGACAAAAAAATCGGAATATTTCAAAGGTATATATACACGACTTTTTCACTTTTTTCGACGATAATTTCAACTTTTTCCGTTTGAACCGGAAATCAGTAAAATAGAGTTTTAAGACGATTTATAGCCAGTTTGCATTGTTTTGGGCAGCACTTGTTAAACTTTGACCAAAATCGCCAAAAAAATCGGAATATTCCAAAGGTATATATACACGACTTTTTCACTTTTTTCGACGATAATTTCAACTTTTTCCGTTTGAACCGGAAATCAGTAAAATAGAGTTTTAAGACGATTTATAGCCAGTTTGCATTGTTTTGGGCAGCACTTGTTAAACTTTGACCAAAATCGCCAAAAAAATCGGAATATTTCAAAGGTATATATACACGACTTTTTCACTTTTTTCGACGATAATTTCAACTTTTTCCGTTTGAACCGGAAATCAGTAAAATAGAGTTTTAAGACGATTTATAGCCAGTTTGCATTGTTTTGGGCAGCACTTGTTAAACTTTGACCAAAATCGCCAAAAAAATCGGAATATTCCAAAGGTATATATACACGACTTTTTCACTTTTTTCGACGATAATTTCAACTTTTTCCGTTTGAACCGGAAATCAGTAAAATAGAGTTTTAAGACGATTTATAGCCAGTTTGCATTGTTTTGGTCAGCACTTGTTAAACTTTGACCAAAATCGCCAAAAAAATCGGAATATTTCAAAGGTATATATACACGACTTTTTCACTTTTTTCGACGATAATTTCAACTTTTTCCGTTTGAACCGGAAATCAGTAAAATAGAGTTTTAAGACGATTTATAGCCATTTTGCATTGTTTTGGGCAGCACTTGTTAAACTTTGACCAAAATCGCCAAAAAAATCGGAATATTTCAAAGGTATATATAACACCCCTTTTTCACTTTTCCGACGATAATTTCAACTTTTTCCGTTTGAACCGGAAATCAGTAAAGTAGAGTTTTAAGACGATTTATAGCCAGTTTGCATTGTTTTGGTCAGCACTTGTTAAACTTTGACCAAAATCGCCAAAAAAATCGGAATATTTCAAAGGTATATATACACGACTTTTTCACTTTTTTCGACGATAATTTCAACTTTTTCCGTTTGAACCGGAAATCAGTAAAATAGAGTTTTAAGACGATTTATAGCCAGTTTGCATTGTTTTGGGCAGCACTTGTTAAACTTTGACCAAAATCGCCAAAAAAATCGGAATATTCCAAAGGTATATATACACGACTTTTTCACTTTTTTCGACGATAATTTCAACTTTTTCCGTTTGAACCGGAAATCAGTAAAATAGAGTTTTAAGACGATTTATAGCCATTTTGCATTGTTTTGGGCAGCACTTGTTAAACTTTGACCAAAATCGCCAAAAAAATCGGAATATTTCAAAGGTATATATACACGACTTTTTCACTTTTTTCGACGATAATTTCAACTTTTTCCGTTTGAACCGGAAATCAGTAAAATAGAGTTTTAAGACGATTTATAGCCATTTTGCATTGTTTTGGGCAGCACTTGTTAAACTTTGACCAAAATCGCCAAAAAAATCGGAATATTTCAAAGGTATATATACACGACTTTTTCACTTTTTTCGACGATAATTTCAACTTTTTCCGTTTGAACCGGAAATCAGTAAAATAGAGTTTTAAGACGATTTATAGCCAGTTTGCATTGTTTTGGGCAGCACTTGTTAAACTTTGACCAAAATCGCCAAAAAAATCGGAATATTTCAAAGGTATATATACACGACTTTTTCACTTTTTTCGACGATAATTTCAACTTTTTCCGTTTGAACCGGAAATCAGTAAAATAGAGTTTTAAGACGATTTATAACCATTTTGCATTGTTTTGGGCAGCACTTGTTAAACTTTGACCAAAATCGCCAAAAAAATCGGAATATTTCAAAGGTATATATACACGACTTTTTCACTTTTTTCGACGATAATTTCAACTTTTCCGTTTGAACCGGAAATCAGTAAAATAGAGTTTTAAGACGATTTATAGCCATTTTGCATTGTTTTGGGCAGCACTTGTTAAACTTTGACCAAAATCGCCAAAAAAATCGGAATATTTCAAAGGTATATATAACACCCCTTTTTCACTTTTCCGACGATAATTTCAACTTTTTCCGTTTGAACCGGAAATCAGTAAAGTAGAGTTTTAAGACGATTTATAGCCAGTTTGCATTGTTTTGGTCAGCACTTGTTAAACTTTGACCAAAATCGCCAAAAAAATCGGAATATTTCAAAGGTATATATACACGACTTTTTCACTTTTTTCGACGATAATTTCAACTTTTTCCGTTTGAACCGGAAATCAGTAAAATAGAGTTTTAAGACGATTTATAGCCATTTTGCATTGTTTTGGGCAGCACTTGTTAAACTTTGACCAAAATCGCCAAAAAAATCGGAATATTCCAAAGGTATATATACACGACTTTTTCACTTTTTTCGACGATAATTTCAACTTTTTCCGTTTGAACCGGAAATCAGTAAAATAGAGTTTTAAGACGATTTATAGCCAGTTTGCATTGTTTTGGGCAGCACTTGTTAAACTTTGACCAAAATCGCCAAAAAAATCGGAATATTTCAGAGGTATATATAACACCCCCTTTTCACTTTTCCGACGATCATTTCAACTTTTTCCGTTTGAACCGGAAATCAGTAAAATATAGTTTTAAGACGATTTATAGCAATTTTGCATTGTTTTGGTCAGCACTTGTTAAACTTTGACCAAAATCGCCAAAAAAATCGGAATATTTCAGAGGTATATATAACACCCCTTTTTCACTTTTCCGACGATAATTTCAACTTTTTCCGTTTGAACCGGAAATCAGTAAAATAGAGTTTTAAGACGATTTATAACCATTTTGCATTGTTTTGGGCAGCACTTGTTAAACTTTGACCAAAATCGCCAAAAAAATCGGAATATTTCAAAGGTATATATACACGACTTTTTCACTTTTTTCGACGATAATTTCAACTTTTTCCGTTTGAACCGGAAATCAGTAAAATAGAGTTTTAAGACGATTTATAGCCATTTTGCATTGTTTTGGGCAGCACTTGTTAAACTTTGACCAAAATCGCCAAAAAAATCGGAATATTCCAAAGGTATATATACACGACTTTTTCACTTTTTTCGACGATAATTTCAACTTTTTCCGTTTGAACCGGAAATCAGTAAAATAGAGTTTTAAGACGATTTATAGCCAGTTTGCATTGTTTTGGTCAGCACTTGTTAAACTTTGACCAAAATCGCCAAAAAAATCGGAATATTTCAAAGGTATATATACACGACTTTTTCACTTTTTTCGACGGTAATTTCAACTTTTTCCTTTTGAACCGGAAATCAGTAAAATAGAGTTTTAAGACGATTTATAGCCATTTTGCATTGTTTTGGGCAGCACTTGTTAAACTTTGACCAAAATCGCCAAAAAAATCGGAATATTTCAGAGGTATATATAACACCCCTTTTTCACTTTTCCGACGATAATTTCAACTTTTTCCGTTTGAACCGGAAATCAGTAAAATAGAGTTTTAAGACGATTTATAGCCATTTTGCATTGTTTTGGGCAGCACTTGTTAAACTTTGACCAAAATCGCCAAAAAAATCGGAATATTCCAAAGGTATATATACACGACTTTTTCACTTTTTTCGACGATAATTTCAACTTTTTCCGTTTGAACCGGAAATCAGTAAAATAGAGTTTTAAGACGATTTATAGCCAGTTTGCATTGTTTTGGGCAGCACTTGTTAAACTTTGACCAAAATCGCCAAAAAAATCGGAATATTTCAGAGGTATATATAACACCCCCTTTTCACTTTTTCGACGATAATTTCAACTTTTTCCGTTTGAACCGGAAATCAGTAAAATAGAGTTTTAAGACGATTTATAGCCATTTTGCATTGTTTTGGGCAGCACTTGTTAAACTTTGACCAAAATCGCCAAAAAAATCGGAATATTTCAGAGGTATATATAACACCCCTTTTTCACTTTTCCGACGATAATTTCAACTTTTTCCGTTTGAACCGGAAATCAGTAAAATAGAGTTTTAAGACGATTTATAGCCATTTTGCATTGTTTTGGGCAGCACTTGTTAAACTTTGACCAAAATCGCCAAAAAAATCGGAATATTCCAAAGGTATATATACACGACTTTTTCACTTTTTTCGACGATAATTTCAACTTTTTCCGTTTGAACCGGAAATCAGTAAAATAGAGTTTTAAGACGATTTATAGCCAGTTTGCATTGTTTTGGTCAGCACTTGTTAAACTTTGACCAAAATCGCCAAAAAAATCGGAATATTTCAAAGGTATATATACACGACTTTTTCACTTTTTTCGACGGTAATTTCAACTTTTTCCGTTTGAACCGGAAATCAGTAAAATAGAGTTTTAAGACGATTTATAGCCATTTTGCATTGTTTTGGGCAGCACTTGTTAAACTTTGACCAAAATCGCCAAAAAAATCGGAATATTTCAGAGGTATATATAACACCCCTTTTTCACTTTTCCGACGATAATTTCAACTTTTTCCGTTTGAACCGGAAATCAGTAAAATAGAGTTTTAAGACGATTTATAGCCATTTTGCATTGTTTTGGGCAGCACTTGTTAAACTTTGACCAAAATCGCCAAAAAAATCGGAATATTTCAGAGGTATATATAACACCCCTTTTTCACTTTTCCGACGATAATTTCAACTTTTTCCGTTTGAACCGGAAATCAGTAAAATAGAGTTTTAAGACGATTTATAACCATTTTGCATTGTTTTGGGCAGCACTTGTTAAACTTTGACCAAAATCGCCAAAAAAATCGGAATATTTCAGAGGTATATATAACACCCCTTTTTCACTTTTCCGACGATAATTTCAACTTTTTCCGTTTGAACCGGAAATCAGTAAAATAGAGTTTTAAGACGATTTATAGCCATTTTGCATTGTTTTGGGCAGCACTTGTTAAACTTTGACCAAAATCGCCAAAAAAATCGGAATATTCCAAAGGTATATATACACGACTTTTTCACTTTTTTCGACGATAATTTCAACTTTTTCCGTTTGAACCGGAAATCAGTAAAATAGAGTTTTAAGACGATTTATAGCCAGTTTGCATTGTTTTGGTCAGCACTTGTTAAACTTTGACCAAAATCGCCAAAAAAATCGGAATATTTCAAAGGTATATATACACGACTTTTTCACTTTTTTCGACGATAATTTCAACTTTTTCCGTTTGAACCGGAAATCAGTAAAATAGAGTTTTAAGACGATTTATAACCATTTTGCATTGTTTTGGGCAGCACTTGTTAAACTTTGACCAAAATCGCCAAAAAAATCGGAATATTTCAGAGGTATATATAACACCCCTTTTTCACTTTTCCGACGATAATTTCAACTTTTTCCGTTTGAACCGGAAATCAGTAAAATAGAGTTTTAAGACGATTTATAGCCAGTTTGCATTGTTTTGGTCAGCACTTGTTAAACTTTGACCAAAATCGCCAAAAAAATCGGAATATTTCAAAGGTATATATACACGACTTTTTCACTTTTTTCGACGATAATTTCAACTTTTTCCGTTTGAACCGGAAATCAGTAAAATAGAGTTTTAAGACGATTTATAGCCATTTTGCATTGTTTTGGGCAGCACTTGTTAAACTTTGACCAAAATCGCCAAAAAAATCGGAATATTCCAAAGGTATATATACACGACTTTTTCACTTTTTTCGACGATAATTTCAACTTTTTCCGTTTGAACCGGAAATCAGTAAAATAGAGTTTTAAGACGATTTATAGCCAGTTTGCATTGTTTTGGTCAGCACTTGTTAAACTTTGACCAAAATCGCCAAAAAAATCGGAATATTTCAAAGGTATATATACACGACTTTTTCACTTTTTTCGACGGTAATTTCAACTTTTTCCGTTTGAACCGGAAATCAGTAAAATAGAGTTTTAAGACGATTTATAGCCATTTTGCATTGTTTTGGGCAGCACTTGTTAAACTTTGACCAAAATCGCCAAAAAAATCGGAATATTCCAAAGGTATATATACACGACTTTTTCACTTTTTTCGACGATAATTTCAACTTTTTCCGTTTGAACCGGAAATCAGTAAAATAGAGTTTTAAGACGATTTATAGCCATTTTGCATTGTTTTGGGCAGCACTTGTTAAACTTTGACCAAAATCGCCAAAAAAATCGGAATATTTCAAAGGTATATATACACGACTTTTTCACTTTTTTCGACGATAATTTCAACTTTTTCCGTTTGAACCGGAAATCAGTAAAATAGAGTTTTAAGACGATTTATAGCCAGTTTGCATTGTTTTGGGCAGCACTTGTTAAACTTTGACCAAAATCGCCAAAAAAATCGGAATATTTCAGAGGTATATATAACACCCCCTTTTCACTTTTCCGACGATCATTTCAACTTTTTCCGTTTGAACCGGAAATCAGTAAAATATAGTTTTAAGACGATTTATAGCAATTTTGCATTGTTTTGGTCAGCACTTGTTAAACTTTGACCAAAATCGCCAAAAAAATCGGAATATTTCAGAGGTATATATAACACCCCCTTTTCACTTTTCCGACGATCATTTCAACTTTTTCCGTTTGAACCGGAAATCAGTAAAGTAGAGTTTTAAGACGATTTATAGCAATTTTGCATTGTTTTGGTCAGCACTTGTTAAACTTTGACCAAAATCGCCAAAAAAATCGGAATATTTCAAAGGTATATATACACCACTTTTTCACTTTTTTCGACGGTAATTTCAACTTTTTCCGTTTGAACCGGAAATCAGTAAAATAGAGTTTTAAGACGATTTATAGCCATTTTGCATTGTTTTGGGCAGCACTTGTTAAACTTTGACCAAAATCGCCAAAAAAATCGGAATATTCCAAAGGTATATATACACGACTTTTTCACTTTTTTCGACGATAATTTCAACTTTTTCCGTTTGAACCGGAAATCAGTAAAATAGAGTTTTAAGACGATTTATAGCCATTTTGCATTGTTTTGGGCAGCACTTGTTAAACTTTGACCAAAATCGCCAAAAAAATCGGAATATTCCAAAGGTATATATACACGACTTTTTCACTTTTTTCGACGATAATTTCAACTTTTTCCGTTTGAACCGGAAATCAGTAAAATAGAGTTTTAAGACGATTTATAGCCAGTTTGCATTGTTTTGGGCAGCACTTGTTAAACTTTGACCAAAATCGCCAAAAAAATCGGAATATTTCAGAGGTATATATAACACCCCCTTTTCACTTTTCCGACGATCATTTCAACTTTTTCCGTTTGAACCGGAAATCAGTAAAATATAGTTTTAAGACGATTTATAGCAATTTTGCATTGTTTTGGTCAGCACTTGTTAAACTTTGACCAAAATCGCCAAAAAAATCGGAATATTTCAGAGGTATATATAACACCCCTTTTTCACTTTTCCGACGATAATTTCAACTTTTTCCGTTTGAACCGGAAATCAGTAAAATAGAGTTTTAAGACGATTTATAACCATTTTGCATTGTTTTGGGCAGCACTTGTTAAACTTTGACCAAAATCGCCAAAAAAATCGGAATATTTCAAAGGTATATATACACGACTTTTTCACTTTTTTCGACGATAATTTCAACTTTTTCCGTTTGAACCGGAAATCAGTAAAATAGAGTTTTAAGACGATTTATAACCATTTTGCATTGTTTTGGGCAGCACTTGTTAAACTTTGACCAAAATCGCCAAAAAAATCGGAATATTTCAAAGGTATATATACACGACTTTTTCACTTTTTTCGACGATAATTTCAACTTTTTCCGTTTGAACCGGAAATCAGTAAAATAGAGTTTTAAGACGATTTATAGCCAGTTTGCATTGTTTTGGGCAGCACTTGTTAAACTTTGACCAAAATCGCCAAAAAAATCGGAATATTTCAGAGGTATATATAACACCCCTTTTTCACTTTTCCGACGATAATTTCAACTTTTTCCGTTTGAACCGGAAATCAGTAAAATATAGTTTTAAGACGATTTATAGCAATTTTGCATTGTTTTGGTCAGCACTTGTTAAACTTTGACCAAAATCGCCAAAAAAATCGGAATATTTCAGAGGTATATATAACACCCCTTTTTCACTTTTCCGACGATAATTTCAACTTTTTCCGTTTGAACCGGAAATCAGTAAAATAGAGTTTTAAGACGATTTATAGCCATTTTGCATTGTTTTGGGCAGCACTTGTTAAACTTTGACCAAAATCGCCAAAAAAATCGGAATATTTCAGAGGTATATATAACACCCCTTTTTCACTTTTCCGACGATCATTTCAACTGTTTCCGTTTGAACCGGAAATCAGTAAAATATAGTTTTAAGACGATTTATAGCAATTTTGCATTGTTTTGGTCAGCACTTGTTAAACTTTGACCAAAATCGCCAAAAAAATCGGAATATTTCAGAGGTATATATAACACCCCTTTTTCACTTTTCCGACGATAATTTCAACTTTTTCCGTTTGAACCGGAAATCAGTAAAATAGAGTTTTAAGACGATTTATAGCCATTTTGCATTGTTTTGGGCAGCACTTGTTAAACTTTGACCAAAATCGCCAAAAAAATCGGAATATTTCAAAGGTATATATACACGACTTTTTCACTTTTTTCGACGATAATTTCAACTTTTCCGTTTGAACCGGAAATCAGTAAAATAGAGTTTTAAGACGATTTATAGCCATTTTGCATTGCTTTGGGCAGCACTTGTTAAACTTTGACCAAAATCGCCAAAAAAATCGGAATATTTCAGAGGTATATATAACACCCCTTTTTCACTTTTCCGACGATAATTTCAACTTTTTCCGTTTGAACCGGAAATCAGTAAAATATAGTTTTAAGACGATTTATAGCCATTTTGCATTGTTTTGGTCAGCACTTGTTAAACTTTGACCAAAATCGCCAAAAAAATCGGAATATTTCAAAGGTATATATACACCACTTTTTCACTTTTTTCGACGGTAATTTCAACTTTTTCCGTTTGAACCGGAAATCAGTAAAATAGAGTTTTAAGACGATTTATAGCCATTTTGCATTGTTTTGGGCAGCACTTGTTAAAGTTTGACCAAAATCGCCAAAAAAATCGGAATATTTCAAAGGTATATATACACGACTTTTTCACTTTTTTCGACGATAATTTCAACTTTTTCCGTTTGAACCGGAAATCAGTAAAATAGAGTTTTAAGACGATTTATAGCCATTTTGCATTGTTTTGGGCAGCACTTGTTAAACTTTGACCAAAATCGCCAAAAAAATCGGAATATTCCAAAGGTATATATACACGACTTTTTCACTTTTTTCGACGATAATTTCAACTTTTTCCGTTTGAACTGGAAATCAGTAAAATAAAGTTTTAAGACGATTTATAGCCATTTTGCATTGTTTTGGGCAGCACTTGTTAAACTTTGACCAAAACGCCAAAAAAATCGGAATATTTCAAAGGTATATATACACGACTTTTTCACTTTTTTCGACGATAATTTCAACTTTTTCCGTTTGAACCGGAAATCAGTAAAATAGAGTTTTAAGACGATTTATAGCCATTTTGCATTGTTTTGGGCAGCACTTGTTAAACTTTGACCAAAATCGCCAAAAAAATCGGAATATTTCAAAGGTATATATACACGACTTTTTCACTTTTTTCGACGATAATTTCAACTTTTTCCGTTTGAACCGGAAATCAGTAAAATAGAGTTTTAAGACGATTTATAGCCATTTTGCATTGTTTTGGGCAGCACTTGTTAAAGTTTGACCAAAATCGCCAAAAAAATCGGAATATTTCAAAGGTATATATACACCACTTTTTCACTTTTTTCGACGGTAATTTCAACTTTTTCCGTTTGAACCGGAAATCAGTAAAATAGAGTTTTAAGACGATTTATAGCCATTTTGCATTGTTTTGGGCAGCACTTGTTAAACTTTGACCAAAATCGCCAAAAAAATCGGAATATTTCAAAGGTATATATACACGACTTTTTCACTTTTTTCGACGGTAATTTCAACTTTTTCCGTTTGAACCGGAAATCAGTAAAATAGAGTTTTAAGACGATTTATAGCCATTTTGCATTGTTTTGGGCAGCACTTGTTAAACTTTGACCAAAATCGCCAAAAAAATCGGAATATTTCAAAGGTATATATACACGACTTTTTCACTTTTTTCGACGATAATTTCAACTTTTTCCGTTTGAACCGGAAATCAGTAAAATAGAGTTTTAAGACGATTTATAGCCATTTTGCATTGTTTTGGGCAGCACTTGTTAAACTTTGACCAAAATCGCCAAAAAAATCGGAATATTTCAAAGGTATATATACACGACTTTTTCACTTTTTTCGACGATAATTTCAACTTTTTCCGTTTGAACCGGAAATCAGTAAAATAGAGTTTTAAGATGATTTATAGCCATTTTGCATTGTTTTGGGCAGCACTTGTTAAACTTTGACCAAAATCGCCAAAAAAATCGGAATATTTCAAAGGTATATATACACGACTTTTTCACTTTTTTCGACGGTAATTTCAACTTTTTCCGTTTGAACCGGAAATCAGTAAAATAGAGTTTTAAGACGATTTATAGCCATTTTGCATTGTTTTGGGCAGCACTTGTTAAACTTTGACCAAAATCGCCAAAAAAATCGGAATATTTCAAAGGTATATATACACGACGTTTTCACTTTTTTCGACGATAATTTCAACTTTTTCCGTTTGAACCGGAAATCAGTAAAATAGAGTTTTAAGACGATTTATAGCCATTTTGCATTGTTTTGGGCAGCACTTGTTAAACTTTGACCAAAATCGCCAAAAAAATCGGAATATTTCATAGGTATATATACACGACTTTTTCACTTTTTTCGACGATAATTTCAACTTTTTCCGTTTGAACCGGAAATCAGTAAAATAGAGTTTTAAGACGATTTATAGCCATTTTGCATTGTTTTGGGCAGCACTTGTTAAGTTTGACCAAAATCGCCAAAAAAATCGGAATATTTCAAAGGTATATATACACGACTTTTTCACTTTTTTCGACGATAATTTCAACTTTTTCCGTTTGAACCGGAAATCAGTAAAATAGAGTTTTAAGACGATTTATAGCCATTTTGCATTGTTTTGGGCAGCACTTGTTAAACTTTGACCAAAATCGCCAAAAAAATCGGAATATTTCAAAGGTATATATACACGACTTTTTCACTTTTTTCGACGGTAATTTCAACTTTTTCCGTTTGAACCGGAAATCAGTAAAATAGAGTTTTAAGACGATTTATAGCCATTTTGCATTGTTTTGGGCAGCACTTGTTAAACTTTGACCAAAATCGCCAAAAAAATCGGAATATTTCAAAGGTATATATACACGACGTTTTCACTTTTTTCGACGATAATTTCAACTTTTTCCGTTTGAACCGGAAATCAGTAAAATAGAGTTTTAAGACGATTTATAGCCATTTTGCATTGTTTTGGGCAGCACTTGTTAAACTTTGACCAAAATCGCCAAAAAAATCGGAATATTTCAAAGGTATATATACACGACTTTTTCACTTTTTTCGACGATAATTTCAACTTTTTCCGTTTGAACCGGAAATCAGTAAAATAGAGTTTTAAGATGATTTATAGCCATTTTGCATTGTTTTGGGCAGCACTTGTTAAACTTTGACCAAAATCGCCAAAAAAATCGGAATATTTCAAAGGTATATATACACGACTTTTTCACTTTTTTCGACGGTAATTTCAACTTTTTCCGTTTGAACCGGAAATCAGTAAAATAGAGTTTTAAGACGATTTATAGCCATTTTGCATTGTTTTGGGCAGCACTTGTTAAACTTTGACCAAAATCGCCAAAAAAATCGGAATATTTCAAAGGTATATATACACGACTTTTTCACTTTTTTCGACGGTAATTTCAACTTTTTCCGTTTGAACCGGAAATCAGTAAAATAGAGTTTTAAGACGATTTATAGCCATTTTGCATTGTTTTGGGCAGCACTTGTTAAACTTTGACCAAAATCGCCAAAAAAATCGGAATATTTCAAAGGTATATATACACGACTTTTTCACTTTTTTCGACGATAATTTCAACTTTTTCCGTTTGAACCGGAAATGAGTAAAATAGAGTTTTAAGACGATTTATAGCCATTTTGCATTGTTTTGGGCAGCACTTGTTAAAGTTTGACCAAAATCGCCAAAAAAATCGGAATATTTCAAAGGTATATATACACGACTTTTTCACTTTTTTCGACGATAATTTCAACTTTTTCCGTTTGAACCGGAAATCAGTAAAATAGAGTTTTAAGACGATTTATAGCCATTTTGCATTGTTTTGGGCAGCACTTGTTAAAGTTTGACCAAAATCGCCAAAAAAATCGGAATATTTCAAAGGTATATATACACGACTTTTTCACTTTTTTCGACGATAATTTCAACTTTTTCCGTTTGAACTGGAAATCAGTAAAATAGAGTTTTAAGACGATTTATAGCCATTTTGCATTGTTTTGGGCAGCACTTGTTAAACTTTGACCAAAATCGCCAAAAAAATCGGAATATTTCAAAGGTATATATACACGACTTTTTCACTTTTTTCGACGATAATTTCAACTTTTTCCGTTTGAACCGGAAATCAGTAAAATAGAGTTTTAAGACGATTTATAGCCATTTTGCATTGTTTTGGGCAGCACTTGTTAAACTTTGACCAAAATCGCCAAAAAAATCGGAATATTTCAAAGGTATATATACACGACTTTTTCACTTTTTTCGACGATAATTTCAACTTTTTCCGTTTGAACTGGAAATCAGTAAAATAGAGTTTTAAGACGATTTATAGCCATTTTGCATTGTTTTGGGCAGCACTTGTTAAACTTTGACCAAAATCGCCAAAAAAATCGGAATATTTCAAAGGTATATATACACGACTTTTTCACTTTTTTCGACGATAATTTCAACTTTTTCCGTTTGAACCGGAAATCAGTAAAATAGAGTTTTAAGACGATTTATAGCCATTTTGCATTGTTTTGGGCAGCACTTGTTAAACTTTGACCAAAATCGCCAAAAAAATCGGAATATTTCAAAGGTATATATACACGACTTTTTCACTTTTTTCGACGATAATTTCAACTTTTTCCATTTGAACCGGAAATCAGTAAAATATAGTTTTAAGACGATTTATAGCCATTTTGCATTGTTTTGGGCAGCACTTGTTAAACTTTGACCAAAATCGCAAAAAAAATCGGAATATTTCAAAGGTACATATACACGACTTTTTCACTTTTTTCGACGATAATTTCAACTTTTTCCATTTGAACCGGAAATCAGTAAAATATAGTTTTAAGACGATTTATAGCCATTTTGCATTGTTTTGGGCAGCACTTGTTAAACTTTGACCAAAATCGCAAAAAAAATCGGAATATTTCAAAGGTACATATACACGACTTTTTCACTTTTTTCGACGATAATTTCAACTTTTTCCATTTGAACCGGAAATCAGTAAAATATAGTTTTATGACGATTTATAGCCATTTTGCATTGTTTTGGGCAGCACTTGTTAAACTTTGACCAAAATCGCCAAAAAAATCGGAATATTTCAGAGGTATATATAACACCCCTTTTTCACTTTTCCGACGATAATTTCAACTTTTTCCGTTTGAACCGGAAATCAGTAAAATAGAGTTTTAAGACGATTTATAGCCAGTTTGCATTGTTTTGGTCAGCACTTGTTAAACTTTGACCAAAATCGCCAAAAAAATCGGAATATTTCAAAGGTATATATACACGACTTTTTCACTTTTTTCGACGATAATTTCAACTTTTTCCGTTTGAACCGGAAATCAGTAAAATAGAGTTTTAAGACGATTTATAGCCATTTTGCATTGTTTTGGGCAGCACTTGTTAAACTTTGACCAAAATCGCCAAAAAAATCGGAATATTCCAAAGGTATATATACACGACTTTTTCACTTTTTTCGACGATAATTTCAACTTTTTCCGTTTGAACCGGAAATCAGTAAAATAGAGTTTTAAGACGATTTATAGCCAGTTTGCATTGTTTTGGTCAGCACTTGTTAAACTTTGACCAAAATCGCCAAAAAAATCGGAATATTTCAAAGGTATATATACACGACTTTTTCACTTTTTTCGACGGTAATTTCAACTTTTTCCGTTTGAACCGGAAATCAGTAAAATAGAGTTTTAAGACGATTTATAGCCATTTTGCATTGTTTTGGGCAGCACTTGTTAAACTTTGACCAAAATCGCCAAAAAAATCGGAATATTCCAAAGGTATATATACACGACTTTTTCACTTTTTTCGACGATAATTTCAACTTTTTCCGTTTGAACCGGAAATCAGTAAAATAGAGTTTTAAGACGATTTATAGCCATTTTGCATTGTTTTGGGCAGCACTTGTTAAACTTTGACCAAAATCGCCAAAAAAATCGGAATATTTCAAAGGTATATATACACGACTTTTTCACTTTTTTCGACGATAATTTCAACTTTTTCCGTTTGAACCGGAAATCAGTAAAATAGAGTTTTAAGACGATTTATAGCCAGTTTGCATTGTTTTGGGCAGCACTTGTTAAACTTTGACCAAAATCGCCAAAAAAATCGGAATATTTCAGAGGTATATATAACACCCCCTTTTCACTTTTCCGACGATCATTTCAACTTTTTCCGTTTGAACCGGAAATCAGTAAAATATAGTTTTAAGACGATTTATAGCAATTTTGCATTGTTTTGGTCAGCACTTGTTAAACTTTGACCAAAATCGCCAAAAAAATCGGAATATTTCAGAGGTATATATAACACCCCCTTTTCACTTTTCCGACGATCATTTCAACTTTTTCCGTTTGAACCGGAAATCAGTAAAGTAGAGTTTTAAGACGATTTATAGCAATTTTGCATTGTTTTGGTCAGCACTTGTTAAACTTTGACCAAAATCGCCAAAAAAATCGGAATATTTCAAAGGTATATATACACCACTTTTTCACTTTTTTCGACGGTAATTTCAACTTTTTCCGTTTGAACCGGAAATCAGTAAAATAGAGTTTTAAGACGATTTATAGCCATTTTGCATTGTTTTGGGCAGCACTTGTTAAACTTTGACCAAAATCGCCAAAAAAATCGGAATATTCCAAAGGTATATATACACGACTTTTTCACTTTTTTCGACGATAATTTCAACTTTTTCCGTTTGAACCGGAAATCAGTAAAATAGAGTTTTAAGACGATTTATAGCCATTTTGCATTGTTTTGGGCAGCACTTGTTAAACTTTGACCAAAATCGCCAAAAAAATCGGAATATTCCAAAGGTATATATACACGACTTTTTCACTTTTTTCGACGATAATTTCAACTTTTTCCGTTTGAACCGGAAATCAGTAAAATAGAGTTTTAAGACGATTTATAGCCAGTTTGCATTGTTTTGGGCAGCACTTGTTAAACTTTGACCAAAATCGCCAAAAAAATCGGAATATTTCAGAGGTATATATAACACCCCCTTTTCACTTTTCCGACGATCATTTCAACTTTTTCCGTTTGAACCGGAAATCAGTAAAATATAGTTTTAAGACGATTTATAGCAATTTTGCATTGTTTTGGTCAGCACTTGTTAAACTTTGACCAAAATCGCCAAAAAAATCGGAATATTTCAGAGGTATATATAACACCCCTTTTTCACTTTTCCGACGATAATTTCAACTTTTTCCGTTTGAACCGGAAATCAGTAAAATAGAGTTTTAAGACGATTTATAACCATTTTGCATTGTTTTGGGCAGCACTTGTTAAACTTTGACCAAAATCGCCAAAAAAATCGGAATATTTCAAAGGTATATATACACGACTTTTTCACTTTTTTCGACGATAATTTCAACTTTTTCCGTTTGAACCGGAAATCAGTAAAATAGAGTTTTAAGACGATTTATAACCATTTTGCATTGTTTTGGGCAGCACTTGTTAAACTTTGACCAAAATCGCCAAAAAAATCGGAATATTTCAAAGGTATATATACACGACTTTTTCACTTTTTTCGACGATAATTTCAACTTTTTCCGTTTGAACCGGAAATCAGTAAAATAGAGTTTTAAGACGATTTATAGCCAGTTTGCATTGTTTTGGGCAGCACTTGTTAAACTTTGACCAAAATCGCCAAAAAAATCGGAATATTTCAGAGGTATATATAACACCCCTTTTTCACTTTTCCGACGATAATTTCAACTTTTTCCGTTTGAACCGGAAATCAGTAAAATATAGTTTTAAGACGATTTATAGCAATTTTGCATTGTTTTGGTCAGCACTTGTTAAACTTTGACCAAAATCGCCAAAAAAATCGGAATATTTCAGAGGTATATATAACACCCCTTTTTCACTTTTCCGACGATAATTTCAACTTTTTCCGTTTGAACCGGAAATCAGTAAAATAGAGTTTTAAGACGATTTATAGCCATTTTGCATTGTTTTGGGCAGCACTTGTTAAACTTTGACCAAAATCGCCAAAAAAATCGGAATATTTCAGAGGTATATATAACACCCCTTTTTCACTTTTCCGACGATCATTTCAACTGTTTCCGTTTGAACCGGAAATCAGTAAAATATAGTTTTAAGACGATTTATAGCAATTTTGCATTGTTTTGGTCAGCACTTGTTAAACTTTGACCAAAATCGCCAAAAAAATCGGAATATTTCAGAGGTATATATAACACCCCTTTTTCACTTTTCCGACGATAATTTCAACTTTTTCCGTTTGAACCGGAAATCAGTAAAATAGAGTTTTAAGACGATTTATAGCCATTTTGCATTGTTTTGGGCAGCACTTGTTAAACTTTGACCAAAATCGCCAAAAAAATCGGAATATTTCAAAGGTATATATACACGACTTTTTCACTTTTTTCGACGATAATTTCAACTTTTCCGTTTGAACCGGAAATCAGTAAAATAGAGTTTTAAGACGATTTATAGCCATTTTGCATTGCTTTGGGCAGCACTTGTTAAACTTTGACCAAAATCGCCAAAAAAATCGGAATATTTCAGAGGTATATATAACACCCCTTTTTCACTTTTCCGACGATAATTTCAACTTTTTCCGTTTGAACCGGAAATCAGTAAAATATAGTTTTAAGACGATTTATAGCCATTTTGCATTGTTTTGGTCAGCACTTGTTAAACTTTGACCAAAATCGCCAAAAAAATCGGAATATTTCAAAGGTATATATACACCACTTTTTCACTTTTTTCGACGGTAATTTCAACTTTTTCCGTTTGAACCGGAAATCAGTAAAATAGAGTTTTAAGACGATTTATAGCCATTTTGCATTGTTTTGGGCAGCACTTGTTAAAGTTTGACCAAAATCGCCAAAAAAATCGGAATATTTCAAAGGTATATATACACGACTTTTTCACTTTTTTCGACGATAATTTCAACTTTTTCCGTTTGAACCGGAAATCAGTAAAATAGAGTTTTAAGACGATTTATAGCCATTTTGCATTGTTTTGGGCAGCACTTGTTAAACTTTGACCAAAATCGCCAAAAAAATCGGAATATTCCAAAGGTATATATACACGACTTTTTCACTTTTTTCGACGATAATTTCAACTTTTTCCGTTTGAACTGGAAATCAGTAAAATAAAGTTTTAAGACGATTTATAGCCATTTTGCATTGTTTTGGGCAGCACTTGTTAAACTTTGACCAAAACGCCAAAAAAATCGGAATATTTCAAAGGTATATATACACGACTTTTTCACTTTTTTCGACGATAATTTCAACTTTTTCCGTTTGAACCGGAAATCAGTAAAATAGAGTTTTAAGACGATTTATAGCCATTTTGCATTGTTTTGGGCAGCACTTGTTAAACTTTGACCAAAATCGCCAAAAAAATCGGAATATTTCAAAGGTATATATACACGACTTTTTCACTTTTTTCGACGATAATTTCAACTTTTTCCGTTTGAACCGGAAATCAGTAAAATAGAGTTTTAAGACGATTTATAGCCATTTTGCATTGTTTTGGGCAGCACTTGTTAAAGTTTGACCAAAATCGCCAAAAAAATCGGAATATTTCAAAGGTATATATACACCACTTTTTCACTTTTTTCGACGGTAATTTCAACTTTTTCCGTTTGAACCGGAAATCAGTAAAATAGAGTTTTAAGACGATTTATAGCCATTTTGCATTGTTTTGGGCAGCACTTGTTAAACTTTGACCAAAATCGCCAAAAAAATCGGAATATTTCAAAGGTATATATACACGACTTTTTCACTTTTTTCGACGGTAATTTCAACTTTTTCCGTTTGAACCGGAAATCAGTAAAATAGAGTTTTAAGACGATTTATAGCCATTTTGCATTGTTTTGGGCAGCACTTGTTAAACTTTGACCAAAATCGCCAAAAAAATCGGAATATTTCAAAGGTATATATACACGACTTTTTCACTTTTTTCGACGATAATTTCAACTTTTTCCGTTTGAACCGGAAATCAGTAAAATAGAGTTTTAAGACGATTTATAGCCATTTTGCATTGTTTTGGGCAGCACTTGTTAAACTTTGACCAAAATCGCCAAAAAAATCGGAATATTTCAAAGGTATATATACACGACTTTTTCACTTTTTTCGACGATAATTTCAACTTTTTCCGTTTGAACCGGAAATCAGTAAAATAGAGTTTTAAGATGATTTATAGCCATTTTGCATTGTTTTGGGCAGCACTTGTTAAACTTTGACCAAAATCGCCAAAAAAATCGGAATATTTCAAAGGTATATATACACGACTTTTTCACTTTTTTCGACGGTAATTTCAACTTTTTCCGTTTGAACCGGAAATCAGTAAAATAGAGTTTTAAGACGATTTATAGCCATTTTGCATTGTTTTGGGCAGCACTTGTTAAACTTTGACCAAAATCGCCAAAAAAATCGGAATATTTCAAAGGTATATATACACGACGTTTTCACTTTTTTCGACGATAATTTCAACTTTTTCCGTTTGAACCGGAAATCAGTAAAATAGAGTTTTAAGACGATTTATAGCCATTTTGCATTGTTTTGGGCAGCACTTGTTAAACTTTGACCAAAATCGCCAAAAAAATCGGAATATTTCATAGGTATATATACACGACTTTTTCACTTTTTTCGACGATAATTTCAACTTTTTCCGTTTGAACCGGAAATCAGTAAAATAGAGTTTTAAGACGATTTATAGCCATTTTGCATTGTTTTGGGCAGCACTTGTTAAGTTTGACCAAAATCGCCAAAAAAATCGGAATATTTCAAAGGTATATATACACGACTTTTTCACTTTTTTCGACGATAATTTCAACTTTTTCCGTTTGAACCGGAAATCAGTAAAATAGAGTTTTAAGACGATTTATAGCCATTTTGCATTGTTTTGGGCAGCACTTGTTAAACTTTGACCAAAATCGCCAAAAAAATCGGAATATTTCAAAGGTATATATACACGACTTTTTCACTTTTTTCGACGGTAATTTCAACTTTTTCCGTTTGAACCGGAAATCAGTAAAATAGAGTTTTAAGACGATTTATAGCCATTTTGCATTGTTTTGGGCAGCACTTGTTAAACTTTGACCAAAATCGCCAAAAAAATCGGAATATTTCAAAGGTATATATACACGACGTTTTCACTTTTTTCGACGATAATTTCAACTTTTTCCGTTTGAACCGGAAATCAGTAAAATAGAGTTTTAAGACGATTTATAGCCATTTTGCATTGTTTTGGGCAGCACTTGTTAAACTTTGACCAAAATCGCCAAAAAAATCGGAATATTTCAAAGGTATATATACACGACTTTTTCACTTTTTTCGACGATAATTTCAACTTTTTCCGTTTGAACCGGAAATCAGTAAAATAGAGTTTTAAGATGATTTATAGCCATTTTGCATTGTTTTGGGCAGCACTTGTTAAACTTTGACCAAAATCGCCAAAAAAATCGGAATATTTCAAAGGTATATATACACGACTTTTTCACTTTTTTCGACGGTAATTTCAACTTTTTCCGTTTGAACCGGAAATCAGTAAAATAGAGTTTTAAGACGATTTATAGCCATTTTGCATTGTTTTGGGCAGCACTTGTTAAACTTTGACCAAAATCGCCAAAAAAATCGGAATATTTCAAAGGTATATATACACGACTTTTTCACTTTTTTCGACGGTAATTTCAACTTTTTCCGTTTGAACCGGAAATCAGTAAAATAGAGTTTTAAGACGATTTATAGCCATTTTGCATTGTTTTGGGCAGCACTTGTTAAACTTTGACCAAAATCGCCAAAAAAATCGGAATATTTCAAAGGTATATATACACGACTTTTTCACTTTTTTCGACGATAATTTCAACTTTTTCCGTTTGAACCGGAAATGAGTAAAATAGAGTTTTAAGACGATTTATAGCCATTTTGCATTGTTTTGGGCAGCACTTGTTAAAGTTTGACCAAAATCGCCAAAAAAATCGGAATATTTCAAAGGTATATATACACGACTTTTTCACTTTTTTCGACGATAATTTCAACTTTTTCCGTTTGAACCGGAAATCAGTAAAATAGAGTTTTAAGACGATTTATAGCCATTTTGCATTGTTTTGGGCAGCACTTGTTAAAGTTTGACCAAAATCGCCAAAAAAATCGGAATATTTCAAAGGTATATATACACGACTTTTTCACTTTTTTCGACGATAATTTCAACTTTTTCCGTTTGAACTGGAAATCAGTAAAATAGAGTTTTAAGACGATTTATAGCCATTTTGCATTGTTTTGGGCAGCACTTGTTAAACTTTGACCAAAATCGCCAAAAAAATCGGAATATTTCAAAGGTATATATACACGACTTTTTCACTTTTTTCGACGATAATTTCAACTTTTTCCGTTTGAACCGGAAATCAGTAAAATAGAGTTTTAAGACGATTTATAGCCATTTTGCATTGTTTTGGGCAGCACTTGTTAAACTTTGACCAAAATCGCCAAAAAAATCGGAATATTTCAAAGGTATATATACACGACTTTTTCACTTTTTTCGACGATAATTTCAACTTTTTCCGTTTGAACTGGAAATCAGTAAAATAGAGTTTTAAGACGATTTATAGCCATTTTGCATTGTTTTGGGCAGCACTTGTTAAACTTTGACCAAAATCGCCAAAAAAATCGGAATATTTCAAAGGTATATATACACGACTTTTTCACTTTTTTCGACGATAATTTCAACTTTTTCCGTTTGAACCGGAAATCAGTAAAATAGAGTTTTAAGACGATTTATAGCCATTTTGCATTGTTTTGGGCAGCACTTGTTAAACTTTGACCAAAATCGCCAAAAAAATCGGAATATTTCAAAGGTATATATACACGACTTTTTCACTTTTTTCGACGATAATTTCAACTTTTTCCATTTGAACCGGAAATCAGTAAAATATAGTTTTAAGACGATTTATAGCCATTTTGCATTGTTTTGGGCAGCACTTGTTAAACTTTGACCAAAATCGCAAAAAAAATCGGAATATTTCAAAGGTACATATACACGACTTTTTCACTTTTTTCGACGATAATTTCAACTTTTTCCATTTGAACCGGAAATCAGTAAAATATAGTTTTAAGACGATTTATAGCCATTTTGCATTGTTTTGGGCAGCACTTGTTAAACTTTGACCAAAATCGCAAAAAAAATCGGAATATTTCAAAGGTACATATACACGACTTTTTCACTTTTTTCGACGATAATTTCAACTTTTTCCATTTGAACCGGAAATCAGTAAAATATAGTTTTATGACGATTTATAGCCATTTTGCATTGTTTTGGGCAGCACTTGTTAAACTTTGACCAAAATCGCCAAAAAAATCGGAATATTTCAAAGGTATATATACACGACTTTTTCACTTTTTTCGACGATAATTTCAACTTTTTCCGTTTGAACCGGAAATCAGTAAAATAGAGTTTTAAGATGATTTATAGCCATTTTGCATTGTTTTGGGCAGCACTTGTTAAACTTTGACCAAAATCGCCAAAAAAATCGGAATATTTCAAAGGTATATATACACGACTTTTTCACTTTTTTCGACGATAATTTCAACTTTTTCCGTTTGAACCGGAAATCAGTAAAATAGAGTTTTAAGACGATTTATAGCCATTTTGCATTGTTTTGGGCAGCACTTGTTAAACTTTGACCAAAATCGCCAAAAAAATCGGAATATTTCAAAGGTATATATACACGACTTTTTCACTTTTTTCGACGATAATTTCAACTTTTTCCGTTTGAACCGGAAATCAGTAAAATAGAGTTTTAAGACGATTTATAGCCATTTTGCATTGTTTTGGGCAGCACTTGTTAAACTTTCACCAAAATCGCTAAAAAAATCGGAATATTTCAAAGGTATATATACACGACTTTTTCACTTTTTTCGACGATAATTTCAACTTTTTCCGTTTGAACTGGAAATCAGTAAAATAGAGTTTTAAGACGATTTATAGCCATTTTGCATTGTTTTGGGCAGCACTTGTTAAAGTTTGACCAAAATCGCCAAAAAAATCGGAATATTTCAAAGGTATATATACACGACTTTTTCACTTTTTTCGACGATAATTTCAACTTTTTCCGTTTGAACCGGAAATCAGTAAAATAGAGTTTTAAGACGATTTATAGCCATTTTGCATTGTTTTGGGCAGCACTTGTTAAAGTTTGACCAAAATCGCCAAAAAAATCGGAATATTTCAAAGGTATATATACACGACTTTTTCACTTTTTTCGACGATAATTTCAACTTTTTCCGTTTGAACCGGAAATCAGTAAAATAGAGTTTTAAGATGATTTATAGCCATTTTGCATTGTTTTGGGCAGCACTTGTTAAACTTTGACCAAAATCGCCAAAAAAATCGGAATATTTCAAAGGTATATATACACGACGTTTTCACTTTTTTCGACGATAATTTCAACTTTTTCCGTTTGAACCGGAAATCAGTAAAATAGAGTTTTAAGACGATTTATAGCCATTTTGCATTGTTTTGGGCAGCACTTGTTAAACTTTGACCAAAATCGCCAAAAAAATCGGAATATTTCAAAGGTATATATACACGACTTTTTCACTTTTTTCGACGATAATTTCAACTTTTTCCGTTTGAACCGGAAATCAGTAAAATAGAGTTTTAAGACGATTTATAGCCATTTTGCATTGTTTTGGGCAGCACTTGTTAAACTTTGACCAAAATCGCCAAAAAAATCGGAATATTTCAAAGGTATATATACACGACTTTTTCACTTTTTTCGACGATAATTTCAACTTTTTCCGTTTGAACCGGAAATCAGTAAAATAGAGTTTTAAGACGATTTATAGCCATTTTGCATTGTTTTGGGCAGCACTTGTTAAACTTTCACCAAAATCGCCAAAAAAATCGGAATATTTCAAAGGTATATATACACGACTTTTTCACTTTTTTCGACGATAATTTCAACTTTTTCCGTTTGAACCGGAAATCAGTAAAATAGAGTTTTAAGATGATTTATAGCCATTTTGCATTGTTTTGGGCAGCACTTGTTAAACTTTGACCAAAATCGCCAAAAAAATCGGAATATTTCAAAGGTATATATACACGACTTTTTCACTTTTTTCGACGGTAATTTCAACTTTTTCCGTTTGAACCGGAAATCAGTAAAATAGAGTTTTAAGACGATTTATAGCCATTTTGCATTGTTTTGGGCAGCACTTGTTAAACTTTGACCAAAATCGCCAAAAAAATCGGAATATTTCAAAGGTATATATACACGACTTTTTCACTTTTTTCGACGGTAATTTCAACTTTTTCCGTTTGAACCGGAAATCAGTAAAATAGAGTTTTAAGACGATTTATAGCCATTTTGCATTGTTTTGGGCAGCACTTGTTAAACTTTGACCAAAATCGCCAAAAAAATCGGAATATTTCAAAGGTATATATACACGACTTTTTCACTTTTTTCGACGATAATTTCAACTTTTTCCGTTTGAACCGGAAATCAGTAAAATAGAGTTTTAAGACGATTTATAGCCATTTTGCATTGTTTTGGGCAGCACTTGTTAAACTTTGACCAAAATCGCCAAAAAAATCGGAATATTTCAAAGGTATATATACACGACTTTTTCACTTTTTTCGACGATAATTTCAACTTTTTCCGTTTGAACCGGAAATCAGTAAAATAGAGTTTTAAGACGATTTATAGCCATTTTGCATTGTTTTGGGCAGCACTTGTTAAACTTTGACCAAAATCGCCAAAAAAATCGGAATATTTCAAAGGTATATATACACGACTTTTTCACTTTTTTCGACGATAATTTCAACTTTTTCCGTTTGAACCGGAAATCAGTAAAATAGAGTTTTAAGACGATTTATAGCCATTTTGCATTGTTTTGGGCAGCACTTGTTAAACTTTCACCAAAATCGCTAAAAAAATCGGAATATTTCAAAGGTATATATACACGACTTTTTCACTTTTTTCGACGATAATTTCAACTTTTTCCGTTTGAACTGGAAATCAGTAAAATAGAGTTTTAAGACGATTTATAGCCATTTTGCATTGTTTTGGGCAGCACTTGTTAAAGTTTGACCAAAATCGCCAAAAAAATCGGAATATTTCAAAGGTATATATACACGACTTTTTCACTTTTTTCGACGATAATTTCAACTTTTTCCGTTTGAACTGGAAATCAGTAAAATAGAGTTTTAAGACGATTTATAGCCATTTTGCATTGTTTTGGGCAGCACTTGTTAAAGTTTGACCAAAATCGCCAAAAAAATCGGAATATTTCAAAGGTATATATACACGACTTTTTCACTTTTTTCGACGATAATTTCAACTTTTTCCGTTTGAACCGGAAATCAGTAAAATAGAGTTTTAAGACGATTTATAGCCATTTTGCATTGTTTTGGGCAGCACTTGTTAAACTTTGACCAAAATCGCCAAAAAAATCGGAATATTTCAAAGGTATATATACACGACTTTTTCACTTTTTTCGACGATAATTTCAACTTTTTCCGTTTGAACCGGAAATGAGTAAAATAGAGTTTTAAGACGATTTATAGCCATTTTGCATTGTTTTGGGCAGCACTTGTTAAAGTTTGACCAAAATCGCCAAAAAAATCGGAATATTTCAAAGGTATATATACACGACTTTTTCACTTTTTTCGACGATAATTTCAACTTTTTCCGTTTGAACCGGAAATCAGTAAAATAGAGTTTTAAGACGATTTATAGCCATTTTGCATTGTTTTGGGCAGCACTTGTTAAAGTTTGACCAAAATCGCCAAAAAAATCGGAATATTTCAAAGGTATATATACACGACTTTTTCACTTTTTTCGACGATAATTTCAACTTTTTCCGTTTGAACCGGAAATGAGTAAAATAGAGTTTTAAGACGATTTATAGCCATTTTGCATTGTTTTGGGCAGCACTTGTTAAACTTTGACCAAAATCGCAAAAAAAATCGGAATATTTCAAAGGTATATATACACGACTTTTTCACTTTTTTCGACGATAATTTCAACTTTTTCCGTTTGAACCGGAAATCAGTAAAATAGAGTTTTAAGACGATTTATAGCCATTTTGCATTGTTTTGGGCAGCACTTGTTAAACTTTGACCAAAATCGCCAAAAAAATCGGAATATTTCAAAGGTATATATACACGACTTTTTCACTTTTTTCGACGATAATTTCAACTTTTTCCGTTTGAACCGGAAATGAGTAAAATAGAGTTTTAAGACGATTTATAGCCATTTTGCATTGTTTTGGGCAGCACTTGTTAAAGTTTGACCAAAATCGCCAAAAAAATCGGAATATTTCAAAGGTATATATACACGACTTTTTCACTTTTTTCGACGATAATTTCAACTTTTTCCGTTTGAACCGGAAATCAGTAAAATAGAGTTTTAAGACGATTTATAGCCATTTTGCATTGTTTTGGGCAGCACTTGTTAAAGTTTGACCAAAATCGCCAAAAAAATCGGAATATTTCAAAGGTATATATACACGACTTTTTCACTTTTTTCGACGATAATTTCAACTTTTTCCGTTTGAACCGGAAATGAGTAAAATAGAGTTTTAAGACGATTTATAGCCATTTTGCATTGTTTTGGGCAGCACTTGTTAAAGTTTGACCAAAATCGCCAAAAAAATCGGAATATTTCAAAGGTATATATACACGACTTTTTCACTTTTTTCGACGATAATTTCAACTTTTTCCGTTTGAACTGGAAATCAGTAAAATAGAGTTTTAAGACGATTTATAGCCATTTTGCATTGTTTTGGGCAGCACTTGTTAAACTTTGACCAAAATCGCCAAAAAAATCGGAATATTTCAAAGGTATATATACACGACTTTTTCACTTTTTTCGACGATAATTTCAACTTTTTCCGTTTGAACCGGAAATCAGTAAAATAGAGTTTTAAGACGATTTATAGCCATTTTGCATTGTTTTGGGCAGCACTTGTTAAACTTTGACCAAAATCGCCAAAAAAATCGGAATATTTCAAAGGTATATATACACGACTTTTTCACTTTTTTCGACGATAATTTCAACTTTTTCCGTTTGAACCGGAAATCAGTAAAATATAGTTTTAAGACGATTTATAGCCATTTTGCATTGTTTTGGGCAGCACTTGTTAAACTTTGACCAAAATCGCAAAAAAAATCGGAATATTTCAAAGGTACATATACACGACTTTTTCACTTTTTTCGACGATAATTTCAACTTTTTCCATTTGAACCGGAAATCAGTAAAATATAGTTTTAAGACGATTTATAGCCATTTTGCATTGTTTTGGGCAGCACTTGTTAAACTTTGACCAAAATCGCAAAAAAAATCGGAATATTTCAAAGGTACATATACACGACTTTTTCACTTTTTTCGACGATAATTTCAACTTTTTCCATTTGAACCGGAAATCAGTAAAATATAGTTTTATGACGATTTATAGCCATTTTGCATTGTTTTGGGCAGCACTTGTTAAACTTTGACCAAAATCGCCAAAAAAATCGGAATATTTCAAAGGTATATATACACGACTTTTTCACTTTTTTCGACGATAATTTCAACTTTTTCCGTTTGAACCGGAAATCAGTAAAATAGAGTTTTAAGATGATTTATAGCCATTTTGCATTGTTTTGGGCAGCACTTGTTAAACTTTGACCAAAATCGCCAAAAAAATCGGAATATTTCAAAGGTATATATACACGACGTTTTCACTTTTTTCGACGATAATTTCAACTTTTTCCGTTTGAACCGGAAATCAGTAAAATAGAGTTTTAAGACGATTTATAGCCATTTTGCATTGTTTTGGGCAGCACTTGTTAAACTTTGACCAAAATCGCCAAAAAAATCGGAATATTTCAAAGGTATATATACACGACTTTTTCACTTTTTTCGACGATAATTTCAACTTTTTCCGTTTGAACCGGAAATCAGTAAAATAGAGTTTTAAGACGATTTATAGCCATTTTGCATTGTTTTGGGCAGCACTTGTTAAACTTTGACCAAAATCGCCAAAAAAATCGGAATATTTCAAAGGTATATATACACGACTTTTTCACTTTTTTCGACGATAATTTCAACTTTTTCCGTTTGAACCGGAAATCAGTAAAATAGAGTTTTAAGACGATTTATAGCCATTTTGCATTGTTTTGGGCAGCACTTGTTAAACTTTCACCAAAATCGCTAAAAAAATCGGAATATTTCAAAGGTATATATACACGACTTTTTCACTTTTTTCGACGATAATTTCAACTTTTTCCGTTTGAACTGGAAATCAGTAAAATAGAGTTTTAAGACGATTTATAGCCATTTTGCATTGTTTTGGGCAGCACTTGTTAAAGTTTGACCAAAATCGCCAAAAAAATCGGAATATTTCAAAGGTATATATACACGACTTTTTCACTTTTTTCGACGATAATTTCAACTTTTTCCGTTTGAACCGGAAATCAGTAAAATAGAGTTTTAAGACGATTTATAGCCATTTTGCATTGTTTTGGGCAGCACTTGTTAAAGTTTGACCAAAATCGCCAAAAAAATCGGAATATTTCAAAGGTATATATACACGACTTTTTCACTTTTTTCGACGATAATTTCAACTTTTTCCGTTTGAACCGGAAATCAGTAAAATAGAGTTTTAAGATGATTTATAGCCATTTTGCATTGTTTTGGGCAGCACTTGTTAAACTTTGACCAAAATCGCCAAAAAAATCGGAATATTTCAAAGGTATATATACACGACGTTTTCACTTTTTTCGACGATAATTTCAACTTTTTCCGTTTGAACCGGAAATCAGTAAAATAGAGTTTTAAGACGATTTATAGCCATTTTGCATTGTTTTGGGCAGCACTTGTTAAACTTTGACCAAAATCGCCAAAAAAATCGGAATATTTCAAAGGTATATATACACGACTTTTTCACTTTTTTCGACGATAATTTCAACTTTTTCCGTTTGAACCGGAAATCAGTAAAATAGAGTTTTAAGACGATTTATAGCCATTTTGCATTGTTTTGGGCAGCACTTGTTAAACTTTGACCAAAATCGCCAAAAAAATCGGAATATTTCAAAGGTATATATACACGACTTTTTCACTTTTTTCGACGATAATTTCAACTTTTTCCGTTTGAACCGGAAATCAGTAAAATAGAGTTTTAAGACGATTTATAGCCATTTTGCATTGTTTTGGGCAGCACTTGTTAAACTTTCACCAAAATCGCTAAAAAAATCGGAATATTTCAAAGGTATATATACACGACTTTTTCACTTTTTTCGACGATAATTTCAACTTTTTCCGTTTGAACTGGAAATCAGTAAAATAGAGTTTTAAGACGATTTATAGCCATTTTGCATTGTTTTGGGCAGCACTTGTTAAAGTTTGACCAAAATCGCCAAAAAAATCGGAATATTTCAAAGGTATATATACACGACTTTTTCACTTTTTTCGACGATAATTTCAACTTTTTCCGTTTGAACCGGAAATGAGTAAAATAGAGTTTTAAGACGATTTATAGCCATTTTGCATTGTTTTGGGCAGCACTTGTTAAAGTTTGACCAAAATCGCCAAAAAAATCGGAATATTTCAAAGAATATTATTAACGGAAAAAGTTGAAATTATCGTCGAAAAAAGTGAAAAAGTCGTGTATATATACCTTTGAAATATTCCGATTTTTTTGGCGATTTTGGTCAAAGTTTAACAAGTGCTGCCCAAAACAATGCAAAATGGCTATAAATCGTCTTAAAACTCTATTTTACTGATTTCCGGTTCAAACGGAAAAAGTTGAAATTATCGTCGAAAAAAGTGAAAAAGTCGTGTATATATACCTTTGGAATATTCCGATTTTTTTGGCGATTTTGGTCAAAGTTTAACAAGTGCTGCCCAAAACAATGCAAAATGGCTATAAATCGTCTTAAAACTATATTTTACTGATTTCCGGTTCAAACGGAAAAAGTTGAAATTATCGTTTTATTTATTGAAATTATATTAAAATATTAATTATTAAAAAGTGGTGTATATGTATATATACCTCTTTTTCACTTTTTCACTATTTTCAGACGCGATAATTTACGAATGTATTTTTCATATAAAAAAATGTTTGCACTCTAATTTTCAAAAGGACTAAGTAATTATTGTATATTTCTACATTTGTTACATTTTTTACAAACATATTAATTATACTTGGAAAATAATCTTTAAAAATTAAAAATTTTAGCATATATTTTCAAACGCGATAATTTACGAATGTATTTTTTATATAAAAAATTTTTAGCACGCTCATTTTCAAAAGGACTAAATAATTATCGTATATTTCTACATTTGTTACATATTTTTTTTGTAAACATATTAATTATATTTGGAAAATAATGTGTAAAAATTAAATATTTTGCTAGACGAACTACATTACCTACATTTTTTTTAAATATCTCGTTATTTCGTTTATGCCGCAAATATTTTAATTTGCAATTTTCCATTTTTTTAAAGGTATTTTACTTCCCTATTAAAAACCGAAACGATTTTCACGTTTAAAACGCCCTTGCTCTTGCATTTCGCAATCGGTCAAGTACATTTGGTATATATCTTCGATACGAATCTTCGAATTGGTTGGCGTTAATTCGAATTGCGAATTCCGAACACGTTCGTACGACTTCTTGTGTTAAACTAGCACTGACGCTCCACCACCTCCAAAGTTCTAAGATGGTAAGTAATAAAGGCATTGTCGTATTTAATGCGCCCGTACGTTCGGGTGTTTCATATGAAGAGGTGACTTGCGATATGTTGAACGAGATGTACTTCTTAGAGGTGCATTGAATCGAACAAGGAATTTTGCAATTATAACTGTCTGATATATATCGAATAATGGGTCTACGGTGTTTGTAGATAAATTAGTTTTAAAAACACGTTTGGCAATTTTTGTTGTAATCATTTTTCTAAATAAATTTGCATGAAAATGCTCAATAAGTAACAAAAAAATCGTTATATTTTAGTTACAGGAATTTACAAAAAATATTTTCTTATATTTTTTAATAACTTGTTTTTAAATATTTGATTTTTTTAAATAAAACCTATATATTTTACAGCAAAAAATTAATAAATAAATTTGGAAATACTTTTTGTCACAAAAATATTATTTTTGGTAAAATCTAATCGATTTTTATAAAAAAAAAAAGTTGATGTAAAATTTAGCGCATGAATTAAGTATATATCACCCTGTATTGTTTTTACGACAGTTGATTCAGGAAACGGGATCGAAAGTCAATTGTATGTTTATCGATTCGATTCTCCAGCACAGGGACAAAATTTAAATCACACTATTTGTTGCTTTCCTTTGTAGTTTGACTTTTGATAACTGACAAGCAGAGCTACCAACATTGAAACAGTAAATTGCCCTTTGCTATAAGAGAATTCACTATAAACGAACTGATTTAGGTTCGTTAACAGCTCTATTAGAAACGCAAATTACAAAAAATATGTTACGTGATTTTTTTTATATTTTTGAGAATTGAACGATTACTTTTACTTCTTTAAATGCTAAAATTACTTCTTTACTTGCGGACAATGTTAAGAACTAATTAGCAATATTATTAACTTGCCTATTTCACAATCTACAGAGGAATAACTTGACTAGAGTTGCTGTAAATCCGTAAAAATCGTATAAAATACAAATGAAAAATGGATCAACACAAAAAATCCATTCTTCTTGTTTCTAATTTAACCTTATATCTAACATCTATCATTCTTGACCGAAGGATTCAGATCACTGAAGTAGGCATGCGCCATTGCATCATCGGCGGATATCCTCTGGATTGGATTGCAGATCAGCAAACGCTGTAGCAAATCCCGTCCTCGGTTACCCAGTTTCGGTACAACCTATTCATAAAATATACTTAATGTACGATATCTTTCCCCGGAATTAATGAAAAATAATATTATTTATCACCAATAGTAAAAAAAAAAAAAGCATTTCAGGGCGCAACATATAACTAAAGGACTTTACAAAATCATATAAAATTATTGATACAATAAAACAAACATCAATAAATTTCTGTTTTTCGAACATTATTTCATAAATCGTGTTAGAAAATAGTATATTAAAGAACGAATTTCATAAGGCAGATTTGATTGCACGAGTTCAAGTTTAGAAAATGAGTTTTCTAAAGAACGAGTGTTATAAAATGACTTATGAAATGAGTTTTTTATACTATTTTTTTTCTAATTTGTGTCTTTTATGCCAGTTTTATATAAAAAATCGAAATCTCAAAATTTAGGGTATGTTTTGATTGTTGGTAGTAACTATCGACACATTTGAAATAAATTGTCAAAGTTACTGTCAAAGTTAACTGGATATTGTAGGGATTAGTGAAGTTAGGAGGAAAGATCAAGTAGATACGTGGTCAGGAGAATACAGATTAATAACCACAGCATCAGATAATGGGCATACCGGTGTAGGTTTTATAATGAATAGAAAGTTGGGATGTAGAATAAAGAGTTATTGCCAAGTTAGTGATAGAATTATAACTATTAGATTAGACACGAAGCCAACGGACACAGTTATAGTGCAAGTATATATGCCAACTTCAAGTCACGATGATGAGGAGGTAGAATCCATTTATGAGGAGATTGAATCTAGGTTAGCAAACGTTAAAGGACAGGATAATCTAATTGTAATCGGAGATTGGAATGCCGTAGTAGGTAAGGGAAAGGAAGTTTCAATAGTAGGAGAATATGGAATAGGAACACGTAATGATAGAGGGGATAGATTGGTAGAGTTTTGTATTAGGAATAAGCTAGTGGTAGCAAACACGCTTTTTCAGAATCACAAGCGCAGGATATATACGTGGAAAATGCCAGGAGATATAGGGAGGTATCAGATAGATTACATACTGGTTAAAGAGAGGTTTAGGAACCAGATTAAGAATTGTAAGAGTTACCCTGGAGCAGATATTGATAGTGACCATAATTTAGTAGTCCTGGACTCAGAGGTCAAATTGAAGAAATTACAGAAGTCTAAACAGGTCAGAGTAGATGTCGATAGGTTAAAATTAGCTGATGTATGTGAAAAGTACAAGCAGAAAGTAGAAATCATGGCTAATGGAATATCTAGGAACGACGTAGATTGCGAATGGAGGGAAATCAGAAATGGGTTAACTACAGCAGCAAATGAAGTATTAGGCACAAAGAAAAGGGCAGGTAGGAGGGAATGGATCACGGAAGAAATAGTTAAAATGATAGAAGCAAGAAGGAAAATTAAAATTGGAAACACAGAAGCAGGACAGAAAAAATATAAGGAACTAAGGAACTTAATTAATAGGAAATGCAAGCTAGCGAAAGAAGAGTGGATAAAAGGAAATTGTGAGGATATTGAGGAGGATATGAGAAGAGGTAAAGTAGATTTGGGCTACAGGAAAATTAAGTCACATTTTTCTAAAGTAAAACCAAAGGGTAACATTATATGTGATAAGCAGGGTAAGGAACTCACAGAAAATAAGGAAAAAGCTAGAAGATGGAAGGAGTATCTTGAAGATTTATATAAAGGTAGGCAGGACATGGAGGAGCTAGAAAATGTAGAACAGATAGATGAGGATGACTTAGGTCCTAGCATACTTAGGTCAGAGTTTCATAGAGCATTAAATGATTTACGGAATAACAAAGCAGCGGGGATTGATATGATACCAGCCGAATTAATAAAACACGCAGGGGAAAAAATGCAGGAGCGATTATACAGGTTAGTTTGTAAAATATATGAGAAGGGAGAAGTACCACAGGATTTTCAGCGTAGTAGAATAGTAACAATGCCGAAGAAAATAGGAGCTAATTTGTGTGAGAACTATAGGACCATTAGCCTACTATCACATGCATCGAAGATATTGTTAAAGATTATTTATAGGAGATTAGAAAATAAAGTAGAGGAAAGGCTAGGAGAAGATCAGTTTGGTTTTAGGAAAAACAGAGGGACGAGAGAGGCGATTCTAGCACTAAGAACGGTAGTAGAAAAAAGAAAGAGGGTAGGAAAGGTAACTTGCATAGCTTTTGTAGACTTAGAAAAGGCATTTGACAATGTAGATTGGGACATAATGTTTAGAATTTTAAAAGAAACGGGTATAGATTATAAGGATAGGAGAATAATTTTTAATTTATATAAACACCAAACTGCCTTAGTTAGAATTGAGGGGGAAGAAGAGGTAGCAAAAATAGGGAAGGGAGTTCGGCAGGGATGTACACTTTCACCGTTATTATTTAATCTATATATAGAAGATGCAATAAACAAAGTAAAAGAAGAGTATAGTGTAGGTGTGAATGTACAGGGAGAGAAAATATATATGCTGAGATTCGCCGACGATATAGCTATATTGGAAGAAAGCGAAAAGAATTTAGAAAGGGTATTGAATGGTATGCAGGCAGTATTGACTAGGGATTTTAACATGAAAATAAATATAGGTAAAACTAAAGTGATGAGGTGTGACAAAAAGGAATGCAGTAGAAAAATGAGGATCACAATAGGAGATAATAGAATCGAAGAAGTGTCAGATTTTTGTTATTTAGGCAGTAGAATCACAAAAGATAATCGAAGCAAGGTAGATATAAAGTGTAGGATAGCACAGGGTAGGAAGGCATTCGTAGAAAAAGAACAGATTTTAAGATCAAATATTGACTTGGGTATTAGAAAAAGATTACTGAAGGTATATGTTTGGAGTGTAGCACTGTACGGGTGTGAGGCGTGGACTATAGGAAAGGAAGAGAAGCGTAGATTAGAAGCACTTGAAATGTGGTGTTATAGGAGGATGATGAGGATTGGTTGGGAAGATAAAGTAACAAATGAAGCTGTACTAGAGTTAGTAGGGGAGAAGAGAAGTATTTGGAGAGTGTTACAGCGTAGGAGAGACAGATTAGTAGGGCATATTCTTAGGCATGAGGGGATTATGCAATTGATCATAGAAGGTAGAGTGGAGGGAAAGAGAGGGGTAGGTAGGCCTAGATTGGAGTATGTGAGTCAGATAGTTGAAGACGTTGAGATGAATAGCTATAGGGAGATGAAGGGATTAGCTCAGGATAGATCGGCATGGCGTGCTGTTTCCAACCAATCTTTAGGATTGCGGACTCTTTAACTAACTGTTTATATCTTTCAGGGACAAAAATTAAATCAAACTATTTGTTGCTTTCTATTGTAGTTTGACGTTTGATAACTGGCAAGCAGAGTTACCAACTTTGAAACACTAAATTGCACTATACTATAAGCGAACTAAAATTCGCTATAAACGAACTCATTTGGGTTCGTTAATAGATCTATTACAAACGCAAATTAGAAAAAAACATTTTTTTACCATGATATGGCCGATACTTTGTGGTATTCTACAATATTAGGCAATATATAAATAAATAAGAGAAATAAAAACTGACAAGGCACTGAACGACGTTGACACTGATAGCATATCATTTTCTATACAGTCAAAACAGCTATTAGCCATTTCACATATAGTCAAAAGTACAAACTATTACAATTGTAATTAGTTTATAGTTTTTGCCGTTATGTTGTGATCTTCCATATAAGGGTAGACAGATAAAAATACAATGTTTTATATCGCAGTTAAACTGCGATATGAAACATTGTCATTTTATTTCCCCTCTCTCTAATGCAAGTTATAATTACCTGCGACCAGCTCATATTGGGCTGGTACATGGGAAATGGTTTATAGTCCGGCAACGTAGACATACCGCTCCACGTGTCCTCATTCGGCGTACCCAACAATTTAAATATCCTCCGCAATTGATCGTCGACATCCGAACCGGGAAAGAGCGGTCTACCAGCGTTGGCCAGCTCGGCGAATATACATCCCGCCGACCACATGTCTATAGAGGTCGTGTACAACTTGGCGCCGAACAGTACATCTGGGGGCCGGTACCACAGCGTCACCACCTCCGCCGAATAGCATTTCACCGGTATGCCAAAAGCTCGCGCCAAACCAAAGTCGGCCAGCTTCAGTTCGCCATTCTTGTTGATCAGAAGATTTTGCGGTTTTAAGTCTCGATGCAACACGTTGTGACTGTGACAAAAAGCCAGTCCGCGTAGTAATTGGTACATGAATGATTTCACCACGTCCAAATCGATGTCGCCATTCAAACTGTCGAAGTACTTCTTAAGATCCTGGTCGCAATGTTCGAATACTAACGTTAGTTTCTTGTCGTTGTGCAGAACGTCGTATAGGCGGACTATGTTCTTGTGTTTCAGTTCCTTTAGCAGACAAATCTCCCGTAAAGCGGAGGATGGAACGCCTTCGTCATCGTCGTCCAATCGAACTCGTTTCAATGCGACTATTTCGTGGGATTCGCGATTTTTTGCCTTGAAAACGGTACCGTATGTGCCTTCCCCAATCTTTTCCAATTTCTCATATTTCTGCATTTTTTAATGCATGTTTTTTCTATAATTATTACCAAAACAACAAATATATTGAGGTTATGTAAACATCTGAGTCGTTATGACGTTCACTAAGGAAATAAATTTGATGACATTGACCACGTACGTATGCAGCGAATTATAGGCAACTAAATATGCACAAGAAGATTTATATATTCTAGTTGATACTTGACAACATATTAAATTAATGGGACTTAAATTATCATAGTAATTTTAGATTTAGTAGATTTTAAAAGTAAAGACTATAATTAGGCAGTTTCTAAATACATTGAAAATCTAGCAACCTTAGCGGCCCTTGCCAGCAGGCAACTTCATAAACGCACTTGTGCAGCGGAACATGCATTGCATAACAATCCTCATTTTTGAAGATTTATAATTATGCTTTGAATGGAAGGAAAATTAATATTAATCTGGAACTGCTACATGAGAATTTGACAATCGGACATCTTCCAATGTCCGAATTCCTTGAAGCAGTTCCAGATAATTTTACTACGCACGTGATTTCGAATTATATTAATATTAATATAGACAACTAAAACAGCTTATGAAGAACCTAGGGTTGCCCTAAAATTAATAATCGTGTTTGTGCACCATCTACCTAGGTCGATATTCTCAGCCAGGTCGACACGTCAAAATTTTAATCTGGTAGCATTTGTGGCGTAATATTTTAATAAGTATTTTTAAGATTTAAAATCAAAATGCCTAAAATGTCTGATATTAACTGGAAATTCTACGAGAAAACTCCCACTAAATTGAAGATTATTGATGCATATTTATTTTATATTCTATTGACCGGTATCGTACAATTCATTTATTGTTTATTGGTTGGTACATTTCCATTTAACTCATTTCTCAGTGGATTCATAAGCACAGTAAGCTGCTTTGTGTTGGCAGGTATACTTTTAATTGTTACGCCATTAATTCTAGCTATTAACATTTTATTAATTTCAGTTTGTTTGCGGATTCAAGTCAATCCGGACAACAAGAACCAATTCCACGGAATAAGCCCGGAACGGGGCTTTGCGGACTTTATTTTTGCACATGTCGTGCTTCATTTAGTAGTTATGAATTTCATAGGATAAGTTGAATTGTTTATACTTTTTTTTGCTTCAATAAACATGTATTTCGCTATATAAATTTTATGTAAAAATCTTATCAGTGCTAAAACAGGATTTATCTACGGCTAGATAACAAAATAATTACAAAATTTAAGTTTCTCTTTTTACGAGTTTTAATTTGGGATGCAATATCCATGAAAGTAAGATTCTTTCGAACAATTCTAAAAGAATAGCTCGATAGGAAAAAGGAACATAAATATAGGCAACTAAAACCACATCATAAAAATCTAAGGTTGTCCTAAAAAATTAGCAATTGTTTAAATATTCTAGTTACATAATTGATGAATATTAAATTAAGCAAATTTTTAAAAAACCCATTTGTCAAAGTGGGTATTAAAGACCCAACCTACGATCGATATGTCAGCTTCAGTTGCATGGAAAATCTGGCAACCTTAATACCCCTAGCGAGTAGGCAACTTCGTAAACACAACTGTATGGCGGACAACATGCACTAAATCATTATCCCTATGCAGCTATTCTCAGCCAGAATCGTACCGATATTGGTTATCTACGATTAGATAACTGCACTACTACAAAATTCAAGTTTGTTAAAAAAAAAAAAAATTAATTTTCGATGCAAGGTTCATGAAAGTAAGGTTCTATCCAATTGGTTCATCTTTCGGTAGAATATCTTCAAAAACGTGTCGAAAACAAATCCGTCCGAAGGAAATTATTATAATGGGTGATAACGGTGGTACTGAGGTTCCAAATGATGGTTTCAAAGTCAATTTAGATCACAAATATCCCTGGAAATGGCGACAAGAAAGAATACCGAGACTGAAGCAACTGTGGACTTTATTACCTCTTATATTCAGGTAGGTATTGTGCGATGTAGCTATTACAATCGATAAATTATTATTATATTATTAATATATGACTGTCCATTCAGGTATATTATATATTATTTGAAATTGAAATGGAAGGGAAGAACCGCAATTATGGACTTCATGCAAGTGGAAAATGCGAAGCAAATTTACGGTAATAATTACAACAGTCGTAGAGTCTATTTCGTTAGTTAAATAGTCCTCGGTACGATTCTGACAGAATAGCAAAAATAGGAAACAGAGAATAAATATAGGCAACTGAAACTACACGATAAAAACCTAGGCTTGCCGTAAAAAATTTCAATTAATATAAATATTCTAGCTACATAATTGATAAATATTAAGTTAAGTTAAGTAAATTTAAAAGATATCCATGTGTCAAAGTAAATCTTAATAGATATTAAAGACGTTGATGCATCGATAATCTGGTAACCTTATTATCCCTTGAGAGTAGGCAACTTCGTAAACACACCTGTATTGCGGAACATGCACTAAATCATCCCTATTCAGCTATTCTCAGCCAGAATCGTACCTAGTCCTTAATCCTAACGATGCAAATTCCTTCATCACTATATAGCTATTTATCCCACACACGTCCTCCACTATCTGACCCACATACCCCAATCTAGGCCTACCTACCCCTTGCTTTCCCTCTACCGTACCTTGTATAACTAATTGCATAATACTCCCGTGTCTAAGAATGTGACCTACTAGTTTATCTCTCCTGCGCCGTAATACTCTCCAAATACTTCTCTTCTAAAACGAGTACGGCTTCATTTAGTCTATTTAGAAAATTCAAATTTCTGATAAGTCATCTCGGTTTTAAGGTGTTCCCATAGGGGGTATTGGTTCTGGCAGCATTGGTCGCGGTTTCCGGGGGGAATTTTGTCGATTTCAACTGAAGCCGGGCATGTACGAGCATAAAACGGTCGATGCGGATCAATTTATTATCACGATCAAAAAGGCTAACGGGGAGACGGTTCTGCAGTCGTTATTGTCGACATATAAGTAACTATTTTAAAATGATCATAACGCTGTTAAATGAAATGTATAGAATATCACCAAAATATCCCGTAACTGAAAGCATTTTTTAATTGTTAATTTAGTATACTTTAATGTAGTACAGATTAAAAAAAAATCTATAATTCAATAGGTAAACTAGGACTCCCGATTCAGCATGTGTAAACTGCTGGTATAAGAAAGTACCTGAATAATTGATATATACTGTTAAATAAACCTAAAAGCTTAATCATAAATAATTCTTTGAAAATGCACAATATGAGAAACATACTAAGTCAATATATTAAATGTCTAAATACAATTGATTAACAGTTAATAGATGTAACAAATAATCGTCTGATACAAAATAAAGAGACTATAATTCTATTTCACGCAAAACTTGTAGGAAAGATCTATTATCTAAGACATCGTCAGTGATGTGACAATACCTCCTATCTGCTTTGAACATTAAATGAGTCGGGAGATGTTCTGAATATGCGCAATAAACCTACAGTCCGTTTGACATATGTCATTTTTTGAATTTTTGTAAGATCGGAGGTATTGTCACATCGCTGACGATATATTGATTCAAATTTCTCTTAAATATATTGAAACTGCTAGCATTATTTATTGTTTGTAGTAAGTTAATGTAAGAGCTAATTGCCCGAAGGGTGACGTTGTTTTTACCCGTATATAATAGCCAGATGCGTATTTCGAAGGCTATGCCCCCATCTTCAGTATACCTTAGTTAGGATAACTAGAATAAGATATTTCATAAATACCAGATTTTTTATACAAATCAATAAAATGCTCTGAGTTACGGTATTTGGGCGATATTCTATACTAGTTTATACAATGACAAAAGGGCGCGTTGAAATTGTATATTGTGCTCGTAGGTTGGAGGGCGGTGGTTTGAGCGAATGGAAGTCCGTAATTGATCCATCTAAGTGTAAATATACGGGTTTATATCCCAGAGCGTGGACCGAATACGATTTATCGGAATATGGCGTTAAATTAATTTGTAGACAAATTAGTCCAGTTGTACCAAATAATTACAAAGTAATTACTAGATATCAATTATATTGTTGCGTATTTTTTGCTCACGCAAATGTTAAAATGTGAAAACATGCTAAAATGATCTATGTTAAAATATCACCTTTTTATAGTCCTAGAGGGTACTTTTCTTCGAGTCAAAAAAAGTACTTTCTCCGACGCTGTAAACAGTTGAAAACTAAAGTCACTTTCTGGCGCCGGTGAACCATAAAAATTTCTTTATATTTTTGTCAAACAATAGAAACGAAATGTACCATTAATGAGCAATTTAAATCTTTATCTGATATATTTTACATTTAAAGTTTTTGGAATTTTTGTCACTCGGAAGAAAAAAACCGCATATTTTACGTGATCTACAATGATTTTTTTGTGACTCATTTATATTTGCCTATAGATTCGCTACTAAAAGTGTCATTTTAACTTCTAACAAAATTATATTGTATTTTCAGTCATGTTTGTTAAAATAATTAGGAGTCATCTCTACCGTGTGCCGTATTCGTGTGGAATGTGGAGAATGTTTCTAAAGAAGAACTAAAAGTTACCATAACGTTTACTTTCAAAAATGGAATCGGTGTGAAGAAAGAAGATGAAGATTGTACGTATTTATTTTTGTGAAATATTTTGTGTGAATTTCCCAATTGTAATAAGGACAAAAACCTTATCTAGTTGCATTGAACGTCATTGATAACGAATTTATAAATCGTAGAAAATAATGCGTATATACTACTGATTTTTAATCTCCTATTTTATGATACATATATGCGATAAATCAAATTTTATCATTTGACAATTTCACAATATTTAAAATCGATTTGATAATAGCATCAAATAGAATTGCAAATCTAATTTATAAAATGGCTTTGATTGATATTTTAAAATGCCTACGTAATAATCGCGATGTTAAAAATTATCCATATGATTGAATTTACACGTAGAAATGTATTTTTAACTTATTATCTGCACTAACCAGATTTTTCTGTACTATATTACTGTATTAACTATATTACAAAAAACGGTAACTTTTAGCGACGTGTAGTTCTAAACAATTTTCATACCTCAATGCTGAGGGTGTGGTAATTTATAATATGATACAGAAGATGCCTTGCGCCTACGCTATCGCCGTTAATTCTAATCCGCATCTCGTCGTTAGCAAATGCCTTCAATTTGACCCCGAAGATAATGGCGCCAAAATTTGGGAGGATTTAACAGCTAATGGAGTTTTTGAAAAAGTTAGTTTTCAAAAATATCGCAATGTCCAATTAGTAGTGTTAAGGATCTATACAAAAACTGACTTGAAAAACCGATTTTCGAATATTTACAAAAAAAAACTAGTTAAAAACTTGTAAAATAATTATACTTATTTCAAAATATGTATATCTTTTTGATCGTACAAAAATATGAAAATAACATTAAATATATTCCAAATAAATCAAAAATTAACAATTAACAAGAGACAATTCAAAAATTCTGAAAATAAAAACTGTGCATAGAGTGCGGATCGGTAATACGTTTTTTTTTTAATAGACTGGTGGTAGAACGCGCTTTTAAAGTTCAAAAACTGGTTTTAGAATTTTACATATTTAGTCAAAAAATCGGTTTTTCAAAAACCGACAAACCCTAGTAGTGATAGGGGCGGTGCGGACATCAATATTTTGAAATTTAAATTCTCGTACCAGTTTATTTATGCAACTTTCAAGAATGCAACCGTTTTTTACCTCAGATCAGTCCCAAACACAAATCCGACAATATATTTGGCGACATGGCGGTTGGTTTAGCCGCCCAGTTGACCGTTGCGCCTTCTACGGCTATTGACTTAGAATTCACTTTGGTATGGGATATGCCCATTATCAATTTTCCTTGTAAGGCGCGTAAGTATACTAAATACTATACAAAGATGTTTGGACAGGAGAATGCTACGCTCAGAATTGTGGATTACGCATTAAAGAATTATCGAAATTGGGAAAAACAGATAGTCGATTGGCAGAAACCTGTATTAGAAGATAAGTAAGTGATGGTAGAATTAAACGATAGAGTTTTAGAGCCCATACATCTTGGCTAAAGTTATAAATGAATGTATGTTTTAGAGACTTACCGAGTTGGTATAAGTCAGCTTTATTCAATGAAACATATTTTGTATCGGACGGTGGAGCTGTTTGGTTGAATATAGACGAAGAAGAAGCGAAACAAATGTCCCCCGATGATCCTAGGCAAGAATTTATATTTATAATTTTCTTTCATTCATGAAATGTATATTCTTTATTGCTTTGATGAACATTTACGTTCCTGCCAAGACAGTTTTCTTGAAATTATTCAATATCTAATTATTTCTTTTCAGATTAGAATATGGTCGATTTGCTTACTTGGAAGGACACGAATATCGCATGTACAATACGTATGATGTCCATTTTTATGCATCAAATGCTCTTATAAGTATGTTACGTCAAGTATAAATATATAAAATGCTACAAGAAAATTCTTAAAAATAACGATAAAATGAACTATACTCGATTGAGAAGTTTGTGAATAATTTTATAAAAAAAAATTATAACGCAAGGTAAATGGTAACTTTTAGTAACGCCATCGTAAAAAAAAAAACGCGTTAATGTCAACAAACATTGTGTGTTATTTGCAGTGAAGGTGACAGTCAGCTTTAGAAATACGCACCAATTTTATATATAACTTACGATATCTTTTTTGGGTGATATTTGCTAGAATTTGTTTTTTTTATTCAGCAAATTGGCCACTGCTGCAAGTGATTATTCAATACGATTTCCGCGACGCGATTTTCCGCGAAATAACAGACCCAATGAAAGAACTGTACACGGGCCATACGGTCGAACGTAAGGTGATTAATTCCGTGCCGCATGATCTGGGTGATCCCGGTGAGGATCCGTTCCTATTACTAAACGGTTATCCGATACACGACGTTAGCACTTGGCGTGATCTCAATACGAAATTCGTCCTGCAGGTGGTCTTGTTTTTTTTTATCCTGTGACAATTTCAGGTACTATTTTTGCGGTTGCATTTTTCAGGTACTGCGCGATTTCAAGCATTTGACCACCCTTAATATATACGATCCAGTTAAATATCTGCTGGATATGTTCACAGCATGTAAGGCGGTTATGGAACGTACTGAACAATTTGACGAGGATGGCGACGGGCTTATAGAAAATGGCGGATTTCCCGATCAAACTTTCGACGCTTGGGTTATGACGGGCTCAAGGTAGGGCTTTCATTATAATTAATGTTTAAATACACCTTTGTTTTGTGAATATATTGGATATGGCAAGCTAAAATCTGGTTGGCTATATGGTCAAAAGTACTTCTTAAATTTTGAAAAAATTATCATGTAACAGTAATGAATTATATAAACTACAAAAACCAGCAAGTTTTGAAGTTCAAAGACTTAACGGACTGCATTTTATTCTAAAACGCTTTTGTAAACGAAAACTGGATATAAGTATAAACCAATAAATAAGTTGTACAAATTGTTATAAAACTTTTAAATGCGCCTTGTATAATTTGTAAAACCATGAAATATGATTCGATTTATAAGTTATTGTTCTCATATATTGACTGTGACTTGTGTAAATACCATGCATCTTAAGCACCAATAAAAATATCAAATATCAGCTATTAATAACACGAACAAACAATTTGTTCTATTCAGCGCATATTGCGGTGGTTTATGGCTAGCTGCCTTATACGCCATGAGTGTGTTTTGCGACATGTTGGGTAAATCTGAAGAAAAACAACATTACCAGGACTTACTTGGCCGCGGCAGGAAAGCGTACGACGCGAAATTATGGAACGGCTCGTTTTATCGCTTCGACTGTCGCGAGCGCAGCGATGGTGACATCATCATGGCTGACCAAGCGTGCGGACAATGGTACCTCCGCCTCAGCGGCTATGCGTACGAGGTATTCTCCCAGGCTAAGATCGCCAGCGCATTGCGCACGGTCTATGAGAATAACGTGCGGGCGTTCTGTAATGGAACCATGGGCGCGGTTAACGGATTTACTTCCCGAGGGAATGTTGACATCTGCAGCATCCAGAGTGAGGAGGTTTGGACTGGCGTCACGTATGCGTTGGCATCTAGCATGATTCAAGAGGTGCGAATTAATACTCATATATCATGAAGTTTTTGTATCCTTCTAGAAGCATGTTGTTTTTACGATGAGAATTTGTTGAATTGGGATGGTCGCTTTTTGTGCTTTTATTGGTAAAATCTCATATCATTTTTGAAACATTAAGTGGAATTAAATCTTCTACGGAGTTCTTAAAGAATGGCATTAATGGCATAGGGTATGTTTAGTTAAATTATTTTAGTTAAATGTTTGTTGTAGGGTATGATAGAGGAAGCGTGGACGACTGCTGGGGGGATGTTTAAAACAATGACGGAGAAACTGGGATTGATCTATGAAACACCCGAGGCGCTATACGAGAAGAAGAATTATCGCTCTTTGGGCTATATGCGCCCATTAAGTATCTGGGCTATGCAAATTGCCTGGACTAAACATAAGCAATCGGTAACTGATAATGAAAATTGATATCGTTCTATATAACGTAATTCATATTAGTTGGAATATATTCAATTGTTTTTAAGTTTTAGCGACTTGATGTTTCATTTCGTTTACCTAAGAATATGCATTTTTTAATATTTAGTGTATAATTTAATGTATTTGTAGTATGAAGAATACTGGTTAAGTAATATTTTAGATACTTGTGTACTTACTTTTTAGCGAACATATGAAATATCTAAGTTTTGACTATTTTTTACATATCCTTATCGTCTGTTATATTTTTATGTATTTGTTGAAATAATAAAAATTGATGACAGTTTTATTTTATTTTATTTTATCCTTGAATCTGTTTTATTTTTCCCAAATATGCCTGATATTTCTTTACCCCACAAAAATTCGTTCAATTTCAATTATTTGGTCATATTTTTTCTACTCTAGCTGCAGCAAATTTAGCAGAAAATATTAATTTATAACACCTTAATCACCATTTTATCATAATTAGATTTGGTGTAACGTATTAGCCAATCTTCAATTTAAGATTTCTTACAACTTTTAGTCAAATGTTTGATGTGATGTATGTCAAAGTCCTTAAACGTCCTTTTTTTTTAACTCCCAAAGTGTTTTGTAACTTTTAAGTAAAGAAATTTTTGTTACATATAGTAATGTAAATTTATCGCCCATTCGTTGCAAATATTATAATTTAATTCCCATGGTGTGTTAGTCTCCAAGTAGAAAAAAATGTTTGACAGAAAAGAAGACCAATTTTGAGATTTAAAAAAGCAATTACCATAGTTGTTACTGTCAAAATCAAACATTATATAATCAGAATCCTTTTTAAACGAGAATGTAAAAAATAATGCGTCCTCACGACGTTTGTGTAAAACAAATTGCAACTCAAAGTGTATCACAATTTCTTATATTTAGTTGCAGATTTAGAATCATCAGATCATTTCATTTGTTGTTTAGTGAGATGGCTGCGGTCACCGACTGAATATATGCCGACATTTACCGGTAACCGCAATGCTAATTGACACTATACCGCTGCTGATCCGCTCCGATACACATCTGAATACGTAACTATACACTAATGCCTGGATATGATCAAATTAACTGCGAGAGTTGCTCCTTCTCATATAACGTCATGTTCAAAAGGTGGTAGACTTAGGGTGCACTTCTAGCTTTCCATAAACATCTTCGTCGATAGAATGTGAAAAACGCGCATAAAGATTCTTTTTATTCGTGCCGATTAAACGTTGATATGTATTTCTTTCAATGACGGTTTTGAAACTTCATCAGTTGCAGTTGGTGATTTCGCGCAGAATATGTCTGCAAAATGTTGGGGTGGAGCGGAATATACAGCGCAATTAGTTTTAACGATCGTAGTAATGAAACAATCTAGAACGGCAATTTGGAGAAATGATACGTCTTCAACAGTCGCTCCTCTATATCATCTAAGGGAATGCGAAGACATTATAAAGTTTAAATTGAAGCTACGAAATTGTATAAGAAAATGATTTATTTATAAATATCATTTTTACTGTAGAAATGATTAAGAATTGAATACAAATTCTTTGATTTTTATATAAATAAAGCCGAGTCAAAGAAAAATATTTATCTCTAACGAAATTTTGCTAAGATGGCATTGGTAAATCTTGATACGACGGTGATTGGTTTCGATTTGTTGAAGATTACGTTCCTTTTTAGGAATTAAATTAAATATTGAACGTGATCCTTTTAATTCGTTTAATCCGAAATGATTGATTAAAAAAGCTAGAAGAGATAAAATTATTATTAAATCTACATCGGGATTAAATTTCGCCAGCATAAAATGGCAGATAAACAATTCAGGAGCGATTTAAGATTGTATTTATAAATAATTTATTTCTAACAAGCATTTAAACTGAAATAAAATGTAGGAGGATGGATGGTGGCTGAAGAGAAATGTTGAGCCGGACGGGTGAAATGAAATAAAATATAAATTATATAAAAACAAACCTCCTCCTGCAAATTTACAACCGAACGGCTGAATTGAAGAAACAAGATCGGTACCATCATAAATCACAAATAAATATTTTTTTCCACATATCTGTACTCAAATGAACTTTTTGCACGAGGAATGGTTTATGTAATTAGATTATTTTTCGTTGCAAAGTCCTATAGAAATTTAGATTCATCGCTGAAGGTTCTCCCATCCCTAATGGCATTCCCGAACGGTTTTTTCTTCAACAAAATATCCCTGACCAGAGTGGGAGGGGGGATTCGAACCCACTACCACCGTGGTGCCAGTCTAATGACTATACCACGCCACCCCGTATGAATCTTCACATATGTCCATGATTTATGATGACGTGCGTGAGGACCTCCGGAGAAGATTGCGGGTGTCGGGGTGAGAGGAAGAAGGTAATTTGGCCTTTCGCCCGGGAATGTAGCGTTAATGGCCGTTGGGGGACATCGCACAGTTTTAATCTGGGACTAATTTGGCTCGCAGCGCCGCTGCGGCCAGTCCTCCTTCTAACTACTCTGTTGGGGAATTTATAATTACACCCTCAAAAGTTTATGCGCGTCACCACGCCATTTTACTCGCTACAATTTTCATCACGCGCACCAAGCAACAATAACTATTAACAAACTTTCACGACATACGATTTGTCCTCTGGATATTGTTTATATTCATTTATGACATCGTCCGCGAACGATTAGTATGCAGATCGATTTTGGTAGTCGCAGCTTCAGTACATTATTATGGAAGATTTGGTATAATAAAGATGGAAGGACTTTACTGTCGACTAATTAAACTTAAATGGGCAATCAGCAGCGTTTTTACGGCGCCATTTTCAGCCAGTTAGCGTCCAAATTAATTACGATAATATTTCATACTTTCGTTCAAGTTTTCATTTCACAATTTTACGTTTCACGTTAAACTAAGTTAAATATAGCCGTAGATTTCGTTTTTTTTACAATATTAGTATAAATACTGTCAAATTAGTACCAAAAAAAAAAAATGTAAATCTCATGCCTGAGGGATGGCCTGTTTATAAGTTTAGATTAGAATATTTGTTATTTTATAATACTGTTTTCTTCTTATAAATAAATAAAAATCCTCGTAAAAAAATAAATATTATTTGGACTAATTCGACGTATAATCGTTAAGTTTTGGTGTTTGGAGGATGCGTGTCCTGTTTTCTGATCATGTAGCGTATGTGCAGTTTAATATTTGTTGGAATTTCGTGTCGGGAGAGACACGGACTTAATTTGGAAATTGGAATTGTGCTAAGTTGGTATATGAATTGAAGGTGTTATAATTAGTATTCGGAGGATGTGCTGCTGCAGCTAATTGAGCCGAGTTGGAAACGGGCAATATCACGATCTTATATACAGGGTGAATACTATTCGGGTACTAAACGAAATATTACACTGTGCACTTTTTAACATTGTATAATATGTTTTTTTTTCATGGTTCGATAACGATCAATACAAAATCTTGATCAATAGAAATTGTTGATTGATTTTTCCTACTTAGAATGATTTTTTTTAAAGGATTATAAACAATATACGCGCGAAAAATGTAACATTTTTCAAATTTTCAACCAATGCACTTTACAATCCAAGAGGATCTGTGTAATCCTTTCATTGCTTATTACATCCTTTAATATCCAGAATTAACTTTCATTTCTTGCCTTTATTTGTTCACATCATTATACTCTTCTAACTATCCTATACATATATATACAGTATGATTCATGAAAGCCTTTAGATTTTTGAAAATTCACTTTTATAACGCGGCCCTATTAAAATTAAGCGTACGATGTACAGTCGAACAAAGTTTAAATTTATCTTTTTTTTGTGATTTGAATCAATAACTACTATTTACAAAATGATAGCAAGTGAGCGAAGTCTAAATTTTCCATTTGTATAGAATATCACCCAATTACCGTAACTAAAATCATTTAATAGCTAGACGCGCGTTTCGAAGGCGATGCCCCCATCTTCACTAGCACAAGATTAAAAGAAAAAAAAAGTTCGACACGGGTATTTTATTTTGTTTTTATCTCGTACAAGTGAAGATGGGGGCATCGCCTGCCAAATGCGCATCTAGCTCTAATTTACGGTATTCTATTTAACACGCAATAGATCTTGCATTTGTATAAACACCCTGTACAGTATCCTAGAACGAGAGAGTTAGGGAGGACAATATAGCCGTATATAGCGAGTGCACTACACTTTTAATTAACAAGCTAAATCGTTTAATGCGTCCCCAGACATTACTTTAATCTGGTGCTAATTATAACATCTCCCCACCACTCCAATATATATATCCTATCGTCCTGCCCCGCTCCGCCCGCCAGTGTGTCCTTCCGGACTTCCCCCCCACCACTATGGATATAGAAGGACGAGCGAAATATATGGTAACATCGTCAGAATGAAGAGGATCTCTCTGTGTATGTAATAAGCGAATTGCCTCATTTTCACTTGGTTCTGGCATATTATAATATGCGTTTGTGTTTGCTTTTAAAGCAGTTTTGTCTTGTGATGTTTATTGTTTGTATGTTATTTTTTTTTTATTGGGATGATTCGAATAGTAGATGTTTAGCTTTAAGTTTTAAAGTTTTAAAACGAAAATAATCAATTTTTACTTTTTCGTAGTTTCTTTGCGATATTTAAAATATTACCTGCTTCGACTCCCACAAAATATCAAACAAAATAAATTGTAATTGAATTATTTTGCGAAGCATTACACCTAAAATTAACCAAATGCTATGAAAATCGAGTTACTATCGCCCCGAAAATATTTATATATAAAATCGAGATTTGATCGGCATTTCTTAATCGACCAGATTTATTTTGATGTAATCTTAAATCGAATTGACGGAGGTATGAGATATATTCATACGTAACCAAACTTCAGAAGTAATCCAAATTCATTAAATCAAATCAAAGTTACGTTGTTTTTTTGTATTATTGTACAACGCAGTTCAAAAAACAATATGTGTTAATGGCAGTAGTGGACGTTATCGATTAGATAAGAAATCGAATGATTTTGACCAATTGGCCATTGTAAAGATGTATATGAATGTAGAGGTGAAAGGAATGGATGGAATGGATGTGAAACGTGTGATGGATTTGGTAAAAGATGTTAGGGAATTACATAAAAAATAATCGTTTAACTTGTCAAAAACTTGCCAGGAGATATAGCGAGGTATCAGATAGATTACATACTGGTTAAAGAGAGGTTTAGGAACCAGATTAAGAATTGTAAGAGTTACCCTGGAGCAGATATTGATAGTGACCATAATTTAGTAGTCCTGGACTCAGAGGTCAAATTCAAGAAATTACAGAAGTCCAAACAGGTCAGAGTAGATGTCGATAGGTTAAAATTAGCTGATGTATGTGAAAAGTACAAGCAGAAAGTAGAAATCATGACTAATGGAACATCTAGGAACGACATAGATTGCGAATGGAGGGAAATCAGAAATGGGTTAACTACAGCAGCAAATAAAGTATTAGGCACAAAGAAAAGGGCAGGTAGGAGGGAATGGATCACGGAAGAAATTGTGGAAATGATAGAAGCAAGAAGGAAAATTAAAATTTGAAACACAGAAGCAGGACAGAAAAAATATAAAGAATTAAGGAACTTAATTAATAGGAAATGCAAGCTAGCGAAAGAAGAGTGGATAAAAGGAAACTGTGAGGATATTGAGGAGGATATGAGAAGAGGTAAAGTAGATTTGGGCTACAGGAAAATTAAGTCACATTTTTCTAAAGTAAAACCAAAGGGTAACATTATATGTGATAAGCAGGGTAAGGAACTCACAGAAAATAAGGAAAAAGCTAGAAGATGGAAGGAGTATCTTGAAGATTTATATAAAGGTAGGCAGGACATGGAGGAGCTAGAAAGTGTGGAACAGATAGATGAGGATGACTTAGGTCCTAGTATACTTAGGTCAGAGTTTCATAGAGCATTAAATGATTTACGGAATAACAAAGCAGCGGGGATTGATATGATACCAGCCGAATTAATAAAACACGCAGGGGAAAAAATGCAGGAGCGATTATACAGGCTAGTTTGTAAAATATATGAGAAGGGAGAAGTACCACAGGATTTTCAGCGTAGTAGAATAGTAACAATGCCGAAGAAAATAGGAGCTAATTTGTGTGAGAACTATAGGACCATTAGCCTACTATCACATGCATCGAAGATATTGTTAAAGATTATTTATAGGAGATTAGAAAATAAAGTAGAGGAAAGGCTAGGAGAAGATCAGTTTGGTTTTAGGAAAAACAGAGGGACGAGAGAGGCGATTCTAGCACTAAGAACGGTAGTAGAAAAAAGAAATAGGGTAGGAAAGGTAACTTGCATAGCTTTTGTAGACTTAGCAAAGGCATTTGATAATGTAGATTGGGACATAATGTTTAGAATTTTAAAAGAAACGGGTATAGATTATAAGGATAGGAGAATAATTTTTAATTTATATAAACACCAAACTGCCTTAGTTAGAATTGAGGGGGAAGAAGAGGTAGCAAAAATAGGGAAGGGAGTTCGGCAGGGATGTACACTCTCACCGTTATTATTTAATCTATATATAGAAGATGCAATAAACAAAGTAAAAGAAGAGTATAGTGTAGGTGTGAATGTACAGGGAGAGAAAATATATATGTTGAGATTCGCCGACGATATAGCTATATTGGAAGAAAGCGAAAAGAATTTAGAAAGGGTATTGAATGGTATGCAGGCAGTATTGACTAGGGATTTTAACATGAAAATAAATATAGGTAAAACTAAAGTGATGAGGTGTGACAAAAAGGAATGCAGTAGAAAAATGAGGATCTGAATACGAGATAATAGAATCGAAGAAGTGTCAGATTTTTGTTATTTAGGCAGTAGAATCACAAAAGATAATCGAAGCAAGGTAGATATAAAGTGTAGGATAGCACAGGGTAGGAAGGCATTCGTAGAAAAGGAACAGATTTTAAGATCAAATATTGACTTGGGTATTAGAAAAAGATTACTGAAGGTATATGTTTGGAGTGTAGCACTGTACGGGTGTGAGGCGTGGACTATAGGAAAGGAAGAGAAGCGTAGATTACAAGCATTCGAAATGTGGTGTTATAGGAGGATGATGAGGATTGGTTGGGAAGATAAAGTAACAAATGAAGCTGTACTAGAGTTAGTAGGGGAGAAGAGAAGTATTTGGAGAGTGTTACAGCGTAGGAGAGACAGATTAGTAGGGCATATTCTTAGGCATGGGGGGATTAGGCAATTGATCATAGAAGGTAGAGTGGAGGGAAAGAGAGGGGTAGGTAGGCCTAGATTGGAGTATGTGAGTCAGATAGTTGAAGACGTTGAGATGAATAGCTATAGGGAGATGAAGGGATTAGCTCAGGATAGATCGGCATGGCGTGCTGTTTCCAACCAATCTTTAGCATTGCGGACTCTTTAACAAACTTGTCAAAAAAAAAAAAATATTTACTCGGAAATAGAATATGGTCATTTAAATTTAGAATCAGATTTGATTCGTCAATGTGAGATTGATAATTAATAATTCAAAAGGATTTTTGACGAAAAGAAAAATTCGTTCGCTTTAAAATTGAAGTAAACGAAAAAAACAAAAAGAAAATAAGTGAGATTGAGTTGAGCGTTTTCATCATATTTGATGATCTGCCAAAGAATCATTGAATTCTTTTAATGTGTCAATGATTCCATTTTCCAATGGGAAACCATAAAATGCAATAAATTGCCATCGAGTCTGTCTGTGTGTCCGCGGGGATAGTGTCATTTCAATTAACTCTTCGATCGGTGCGTTAAAATAATTTTAATGTGACATATGGATGGGAGTAGTGCCTAGTGTCAATAGCGGTATATCACATAGTCCAAACCTGTACATTCGTCAGGCTGGGGCAAATTATCACTGGCATGTAGCCATGCGGCCATATGTTCTTCGTTTCTTAAAACGTAGTAAAATGTTTACACTATATCTAGAGGTTTTTTTTTTTTACTAGCATACATTTTTCATTTTTGTACTAGTAGAAGAATGCTAGTTACTTATGTCACAACAGATGGCAGCACCGACCGGTAGGTAAATGCAGAACAGTCGGGCACATCGAAAACGTATTTAAATATTACGGATTTTGTTTGAGAAATAATTATAAAATGTATGTTATATATATTTAATAATTATAAATAATTATAAAAAACTGTGAAGAAAAATGGGATGTTTTACTCGGAGTAAAAAAGTTCATTTTTCACGGCTCGTCTCCGTCAAATTGAAATCTATACACTGGTTGAAAGAATGTGTATTTTTATTTGTGGTAAATCGAAATATTTATTTTAACAATTAGCTTGGAATATTATATATATTTGTTTGTTTGTAATCACTGGCAAGTGATTTTATCGAGGAAAATTGTTAAACTTCAGAAGTCGGCGTATTATTATCTACGTTTTTCTTGGATCAAAAAAACTGCTAATGATTTGAAAACAATTTTAAATATTCGTTATTACAATTATTTGAATAATTTTTTTTATTCTCGTTTTAATTTATGCAGTTAATGGAAGATTTTGGCCAGACCAAAATCGAATCTATCTACCTAGTATATTATCCTGTAATCCCGGCTACTATTTACAGCAAACCAATTATACGGTGCGTTTTTCCGATACAATTTTTCACGTATAGATAAAATATCCCGTATTGGCGTGCTGTAATTCGTTATGAAAACGCTTCGTATCGCAATATCAGCTACTCTGAATATGATAAACGTTTATTTAATTGACACTTAGCAGTTAATAAACAGTTTTATATAGTACTTGATATGCATATAAAATAATTGTTGCTATAAAGAGGCGAAATATTAAAAAAAAAAGTACATAATGAAGTTTGCCGCCAAATTGATTTAGTAATAACAAATATTTTGCTGTTATTCACTCGATTAATCAAATATTCATCAGTGGCTCCATTTTCATAATTAATAGCTTTTAATGATTCCGGGAAATGCTGACTTATAATTAAGGACCTTCTTTTAATGGGAAAATAAACATATTAATTATTTACAAAATCGCAATTGTTCAGAAAAGTTCAGAAAATGTCATACTTAATCAATTTAATAATTGGAAACTTTCGGAAAATTGAAAAGTTGATCAGTTGAATAATTTTAATAGTACTAAGAAGCTAAACGATTGTTATAAATCACCAGGTACATTTTTTTTATTTCGAATAAAATATCATTTCGCGCGTTGCTGGGAAAAAAACATTATAAGAAAAAATCAATTAACGTATATTTCGCGAATGTCAGTTCTTTTAATCAGAAGCAAATATCGCGAGTATACACGGCGCAGGTAAATGATAAGTACTTTAAATATTTGTATTTCCATTATCTACTTCAGGGAAGAATACACGCAGCAGGAACAGGATTTGAATGGCACGGAAAAGCTAAAACGAAGCTGCCTGTTTGGGTCGTGCCGTCGACAATAACAGCTGATCAAATGGTCACGGTTTCGGATTTTGACATAGGGCTTACTCTAGCTGCGTTAAAGGCGCGAATCGTCCCTTATTTTGCACCAAATGTCTAAATGTTTTTTTTTTTTTCATACGACGTTATATCATTTTTATACAAATTTAGTGTCGCTATAAATTGGATTCGGAAATCATTTTGTGTTGAGAATGAGCGAGAATTATTTCGAATCGGAACTGAAGATTGGGTTATTAAATTGCCTTCGGAAGCGCGTATAGACATAGGAACGATAATGGTATTTGCAAATACAAAATTACAATATAAAGAATAAATAAATTATATCTGCAAAACACACACACGAAACGTGTGTGAAAATGTATGTTTACATTGCTTCTTGTTCAGTAGTTGATATCTTTCGATGTACTGATAAATCGGGGGTAATGTATTACATTGCTGTTAAAATCCACAAAAAACGATATGAAATGCAACTACATATTTTTTATATCATAATTATTAAGTAGGAATAAAACGGGGGCAACAAAAAACGACCGATTCAAATTTTCACGATTTCATCAATTTTTGTTTCAATTTCGTTGTCTAAAATAACAATTAAAATCGAATGGCGAAGGCAGCTTGATATAATTTTAGTTTTAGCTAAATTTCAATTCAGGTGCAATCGAAAATAAAACATTATTGAATTGAACTAATGAGAATATTCATAACACGTGGAATTAGCATAGCGATAATTAGCGATCGACGACAGAGTGATTGGCCGAATGGGAAATTGTTTTAGCATAATTACAGCGGATGGGGGGGGGGAATTTATGGATGTGCAGCTGCAGCTGCAGTTGCAGCCGCATGTACTGCGTGGACGAATGCAGAGTTTATTTGCCAAATGAGGCAGTAATTTGTTGACTGTACAAGTGATATGTCGATTGTCTGGTAATTAATGGGGATTACTATGCTAATTAGCGATCGTTAAGAGTTTAATGAATAGCAAATACTCTGCTCTGTGCCGCTGCAACCACTCATCTGTTCTAGCTGTTGCGCGAAGAATTGTAAACTGCATTTTCATCTACGTGGTGTCAATTTTTTTAAACAATCGCCCTCCACGCATCATTTTAATCACACGCTGAATGGTGTTATTTCATTTATATAAAAAAAATTCAGGCAAGACAAAAACAAATATTTCTATCCAAACATTCGCTTCGTCCTCCATTTTCGTATATCTTCAAAATTTGTACCGAATCGAAAAATATATTTTATTAATTTACAAATTTATAAACTAGTACGCTGTTTTTGTAAACCCGTAGATTTTGAAATAGATGGTACCTGTGCAAATCGCCTTTCTAGTCGAATAAACCAATATTTATTAACGATTCGAAAATGGACATTACGCTATTAGCATAATGAAGATAGAATTTTGCATAAAATTTTACATTAGAACAATTAGACTCGCCGTAAAAGCAGTTTGAAATAACATGTTCAAATAGAATTTAACCGGGTATGTGATTTGAATAATAAAACCATTTTTGATCAAGATGTTTTAGTACCTCTTCAAGTCGATATATACAGAACATGTGAAATGAACGAGTAAATTATCATTGATCTACAAATTTTACAACGAATTAATTTTTACTTACTTTCCAATTTTAGAATTCGGTTGCTTTCTGATAAGGATGATTCTAAATACCAATTGAGTAACATTTAAAAAAAATACGAGTTATTTCTGTGATTACACTTTCGAACATAATCCCCTTATCGTATCCCGATTTCGTTAAAAATATTAGACGCTTGCAATCCCCGCGATATATTTAAAAGATTACATTTCACCATATTTTGTACGATTTAGAAAAATAGAATAGTATACCATCTCGGCCCTGACCAAGAATTTACAAAAATGATTAGTAAAAATGTATCTACGTTTTCAACAGAATATATGCACTCGATTTAATTTGAATTATTTAGATCGAACGATTTCGAATGGCACAAGTATTCATCAAAATTAATCGCTACAATTAGACGTACTAATCCCTTTTTCGATAAGAAATCTGCCAGTAATTAATTAATAATAGTCCAGTACTGTACTGTACAAAAAAATTTCACGTTTTGCAATAACTTTATATGGAACTTTAAATTCAAATCTCATGTGAAAAATATAAATGGAACTGTGGACAGGAGTTCTAAAATTGATTTTTCAACAGATTTTTTTAAATCTTTGATCGCAAGCAATTTTTTTTTTGTATATGGGAGGATTTTCAATCTAAACAGAGATGATGAGGCATTAAAAATGTTTACCAAACAAAGCAAAAATTGTCCAAACAGACGCAGTTTTCGTTTGTTGCGCGGCGTAATTTTTTTTTAATACTGTTCTTAATTCATTGGTACACGATTTTATTTCGATTATACAGATCGAAATCAAAGATTACTTATCAGACTACTGTATTTATATGTAATTACATCGTAATTGACATTAAAAACACAAACACTTCAGATTCTACACCTTCGAATTGTTATAAATCCATTACTCAAAATATATTTGTTTTGAAAAAATATTCCCGTTATTTCCTTAAGTATCTTCAAAAATTAAAAGTACAAATCGTTTAATAATCGAATTCTGTACCGATGATGTCCGAACAAAATTCTCATTAGATTTCTTATTGAAAGACTTTTATATGTTTTTATGTAGAATTAGAAAAGGGTTGCAAGGGTTTACTAATATTAGCCCAACTATTAAAGGAAATCAAATAAAAGTACGCAATTTTTAGTCGTTGTAGACAAGATGTCTAGCTGTGGAACGGTCAAACAGTTTCTTATTTTTTAATAGTTTCATCGATAAAACAACGTCTGAAAAAAATATTTTTTTAATGAAAGTTATGATTTTATTGCGACATGTTATAAAAATTTTAAAAATATAAGAAAAATACCGTTCAAAAGCCCGATCCTTTAGGAACATTTTCTAAAAATATTGTAAAAAAAATAATCGAAATTGGGGAAATGCTAGACACTTTGCCGAACCCCTACCATTTCGATTGCAATGGTTTACTTAAATAGCGTTAGCACAACTATTAAACGAAAGAAAATTAAAGTACGCAATTTTTATTGATTGTAGACAAGATACCTAGCTATGGAACGGTCAAACTTTTTTCTAATTTTTTCACTAGCTTCCTCGATAAAACAACGTTTGAAAAAAAAATTTTTTTTAATGAAAGTTATGATTTTTTTTCGACATGTTATTGAAAATAACAAATATAACAAATATACCATTCAAAAGTACCATCCTTTAGGAGCATCCTATAAAAATATTGTAGAAAAATAATTAAAATTGGGGAAATGCTAGACATACTGCCGAACCCCTGCTTTTAGTATGATACGACGCGAAAATGCTTCAAAGTACACATGCAGCGCGCATTTTTGTCCAATATTTTATCTTCAATTTTATTCCTATCAGGGCAATGGTAAATCGCTCCTTCAATATTTGTGGTCATTTGAGTAAACCGCCGTTGCTTTCCAATCAAAAGACTGTTCGCGCCAGACAATATGTCCACTTGTACACGAACATAAACATTTTCCTCTTCATCTTTCTCATCTACTACGCATATATTTGCGATCCGATTCTGTCAATATTATATCTACATTAAAAGTACAAATAATAGATACTGCTACTTATACAGAATCTCTTCCAGTCCGATTTTTTCCTCAACCGAACGATGGGATGTACAAATCAATTACAAGATTTGATGAATATAATTTGGTCAATGTATATATTTTATTTCGGCACGATTTAATCTTCTTATAACACGGCTTTCTGACTAATGCGAATTTATTTAGAAAATAATATATTTCATACATTACCGCAAACGATAGGGCCCAAAAAAATCTATAAAATATTTTTAATTAATTAATAGAAAAAATGTATTGATTGAACATTCTTTATATTTTCAGATACCTCGATTAAATTTCGGAATTTAAAATGATTGAAATATAATTAAAATCAAAGTTCCATAGTACTATAGTTTCAAAATAGTAAAAATTTAATGCAAAATAAATTACGTTTTTAAATATTTCATTAATTGGTGATTATTAATTGGTTTGTTAATGCTACTGGAGATTGTTCACCAACTAGTTCCTAATCGTTGACGTTAAAATATATTCGTTAATTGTATTAATAATCAAAGTGTTTGTCAATTTTACAGGTGGCTAATATAAGATTGATTGCTTTGATAATAAAGTTTGTAGAAAATTTTAAAGATACTATAGAGATTATCCAAAAAAAATTGGACGATGCGTTTATTGTTAGATATTAAATTTATAAATACATCAGATTTGAAATGTTCTGGCGGAGATGATTTTTCCCAAAAAAAAACGAAATTAATCGAACGTACAATTTTGCAGTTCAAAGAGCTGATCACTCTGCAAGTATTTGAGGCTAATGAAGCTGATATTCGGCTGTTCCAATGTAATTGTAATCAAATTCATTAAAACAAACGTGCTTTTGACACCCACTGCCTATACCTGTCCTTGTCCGAAATGCTTGTGCGTCAAACATCAATACGAAGACAAACAGCAGTATATTCGAAATAGCGTCCGCATTTAAACGATACCAATTCGCGTTTATGAAACGATAAAAATTGCTGGGTTTCGTCGCTGATTGCGCTTACTGCGTTTTCCGCAACGTGCGTGCATTATCCTTGCCAAGGGGCGCTGTGTGTTGTAGCGACTTTGGTACATATACGCCAGGACAATCAGCCCTAAAATCGCTCGCCGTTCGGAGCACGTGGCCCGACAGGATAGCGCTCGTGTCTCCTGGCAACCCCCCATACCGCGGTACCCAGGATAGAGCCCGTCCAGCCAATCGGATTTGGCGACTGCCTCACCCGCCACCAACAACGATATCATCATCACCGCTCACGTTGTGATGATCATCTCTCTCGCCCGGTGGTTCGAGTGCGAGCGAGCCTTGTAATGTCACTGTAATGTAGGATATTATCAGAGCATAATATGTTCCAAATCGCTTGCATAGTCCATCAACACTTGCGCTTGCTACTTGCCCAAACGGATCTGACGATTGTTTAGACACGCGCGATTTAGTGCCGGATAACGGTTGATTAGTGGTGCTAAAGAAACGGGACATTTCTATAATGGCGCAATTCATGGACGAGCACGTACTGTACCTTAAAAACCAATTCAATCAACAGAAACCGTTAAATATGGAAACGAAACTGGTCCAAAATCACGATTCGAACAAGGGCAGTTTCTGCATAGACGCTCTCCTCTCACGCAGCAAAGAGCACCACAATAATCGGTCGGTCGTTAGTCCAGATAGCTCGCGGAGTATAACCCCGGCCTCCTCCACTCGCAGCCACAGTCCGGCAATATCGCCCGGGTGCGAGGATGTCGCCCACAACCCGTTCGTTCCTAGGCCCGGCCTGCTGGGCTTGGGCGCCTATCCTATACCTCCCGGTGGGGGTGGGGCTCCGCCGCCGGGGTTCTATAGCGGGGCCTATCCACCTGGGGCTGCTGGTAGCGCATTTCACAGCCTGGACATGCAGCAGGTGCAACAACAGCAGGTGGCCCATGGTGTGGGTATGCTGCAGCATGGGCCACATTCCGCCAGCCAACTCCAACAAATGCAATTTGAATGGCTGGCAAGAACTGGGATGTTGGCGTACAGATTACCAGACCTGACAGGTAGGAATATTAAAGGGTGATATTTCATTTTTAAATGATCACCACGCTGTTAAATAATAGTATAGAATATCACCAAAATACCGTAACTTAAGTAGCTAGATGCGCATTTCGATGTCTATGCCCCATCTTCAGTAGCACAAGATAAAAACGAAATAAAATACCTCTGTGATTGATATACTATCAAATAAATTGGTCAACATGACAGAAGTATTTCAAAAATGGCATATAATATGACCTATACATTTTTTTAAACAATATAAATTAATAATTAACAAAACTAACAAGTAACAACAATAAGAATTGGTTTGTTAAACCTAAAATAACCAAAAATAGATAAGATGAAATTGGTCCTGAATCTAAATTCATTAAATTAGATTTAGATTTATGCATTTTCATAAGCATTTAACTCGGAATAATTCAAAACACTTTTAAGTACAATAATTTAAGTGAACTCATTTGAATAGGATGATCTGATTGATCAAAAATATGCTCGGCTACAGCACTTTTATCTTTTCTATTTAATCTGAAATGAGCTAAATGCTATTTATTCATTTAATTTATTAATTTATTTAATTTAATGGTGATATTTAAAATAGCATTTTGTACACCTTTTCATTCTTCCCCATTGTAGAGTAAAAATCTGTATAAATGAGGGTTATTATTATTATTATTAGTTGATTGATAAGATTTCGAACAGTTAGAAAAATCGATTGTCAATTTATGCACGTTTTTTTAATGTTAGCAAATTGATTTGAATCGACAATTTGTTAGATGAAAAAAAACAACTTTGTTATTAGACAATGTGTTTTAAAAATGACGAAAAGTCCAATTTGTGAAACGTTTATGAAACAACAAAGTTGCGAGATATCAAAATTATCACCAATTGAGTAAATTGGCAAAGATATAAAAGACTGGTAGCGTCTTATATTAATATTTTACATAATTTCGTATTATTCATTTGAAGTCATGGAGCGATAAATAATGATTTTAGTTTATGCCATTTTTTCGATAGAATTGTAAAAGATCGATCGATTGAAGGCTATAAGAAAATTGCGAGAGAAAACTATCACATCGTTTTAAATTTAATTTATCGTGCGAATGAAAATGCAAATTCATTTGCAAATGCAAATATATTTTGGAGTTTGAACTACAAATTTAAAAGTCCATGTTTATATAAATATGGACTTCTAATGATAATATTATTGGTACTAGTTGGAGGTATTTAGATGCAGTAAAATACAAATCCATTAACTGATTGTGGTAGATGAATTCAAAAAGGGAAATTTATACGAAATGGTACATTAAAAATGTATGGAAAAAGGTTATAACGATTACTAATACATTACTATCGTTTGGTTTATATATAGAGTATGTTGAGAACAAAATTAAAATATTTCGATTTTCCGATTTTTTTTTGAATCATAAGTCTTCGCCCTTTGATGAAGCGTTTTGTAAAGTGTCTCCCAACATGAAGTAAGATCATTTTAATGTACAGCACGAATAATAATTAAACAATCGGTAATTTCATTTTACGCAAAATGTTTGATAGTCACGAGAATGATATGTTGGCATATAGTATGTAACATAATCTGTTTGATTAGGTGATGTCAGGTATTAAGTTGTAAATCATGAATAGCGAATCGAAATAAATTATTATTTGTGTATTTTGTGTAAAATGTACATTGAATGTCAACAAACAAATATATCTGTTCGAAAGTGTTCGATTTGAACTGGGATGGTGTTTTTTTTTTTAATTTATTCGATAAGTGGTGTTTAATATGTTTGCCTACTTTACTTATGTCGTAATCGAAGTGAAAATGTATAAATATTTGATCGATTTAAAATAAAATACGCGATAATTCGATATTTTTGAGGAACGGTACAAGTGAACCGATATATTTTTCTACTCTCAATAAAACTGCAATCATACATCTTCAGTAATTAAAAAAATACGAACATTTTCGCAACGTCAGAGTCGAATTGATTTTAGTGTGGATATCCTACTCAAGAAAGTTAGCATGTACTCTTAACTGAAACAATTTTCGATATAGGTAGTTTATTAATATAGGAAGCATTTGGAATTTTCTTTTATTTGTTCTGATAAGGATAATTCGCTTATAGCGGGTATAACTTTCACGGCATTTATTCTACGCGCTAGTTAATAATCAAAATCATTTTAATCAGTATGCACAAACCACCGCACCAACAACAAATACACTGGGCTATATTAAAATTCGTAACACATAATTATGGCCATTTTAATTAAACAAATAATACGAACGGTAACATATGCCACAACGCAAATCTTTTCAATTATTAAACTTATCTATAGTATTTACACGCGAATTGTTCCTGTCTCGCGGATATGTTGGATAACTCAATATACAATCACGCGCAACGAACTTGACACAGTTAAACACGCACCGCATATAGCGAATAGACATTTTTATTGACCGCCAGTGTATTTTTGTCCTGCATGTTCATATTACATATTTTATAAAGTGATAATTTCGAATGCTCCATATTTTCAAATTAACAAATACACACGCTATGTTAATCCTGAAACGTGGATTATTTGTATACGTAAATTGCGTGATATTTGTACATTGACACTGGCCGTAAATATTAGAAAAGATTTATTTAGTGCCATGTTATTGGTTTTCGTAATAATCTTCGGATTTTCAGAGCGCTTTTATATGAACGGGTTTAAAGATAATATTATGAGCTACGTTTTTTGTTTTTTTTTTGATAAATATTTTTGACAAGGACAGCGAATTCGGTGATAATGTCTGAATTTTAGGACTTTTATTATAAACAAAAATTAAATTAAATACGAATTCATGAAGAATCTAGTTTGTCATTTCTATAGTTGTTCTTAAATCGCATTAGTTCTCAAAATTTTCATCAATGTTAAACTTAAGGTCGGATTGGGGAATTATTTATAATCTCCTCGGATTATATTTCGTGTATGTTCGAGGGGCAGATTTCTCAACATCTCAATGGTAATTTCTGCCATAATTTCGTATACATAACAAATAAGCATGCGCAACGAACATACACGAAATATAATCCGCACGGATTAAATAATTCATCAAGCATCGAATTGATCGGAACCAATTATCAAAACGATATTTACTTCTAATCACGTATTGGACTAATCGTAACAATCGCTATAATAATATTAATGCACATATAGATATAATAATCGACGATAGAATTGGTAATAAATCAATTATTAGCGTATTGGTGCCATATTATATAAAACAAATTCAATTTTGGTTTCAGACTGTCCTATATAGAAGTGCAACGGTAACTACATAAATATTATCCAATAGGTAGAATTTAATTAATATTGATAAGAGAAAATCCTTGCGGCAACCATATTCAACGTTTCGGGCAGATGGCACATCATCGGGCCAACACGCGGCCAATAATAAATTATATTAAAATATTATATAACGCTAAATGATCTATTACATATTTGCGTAGTTTATTGTATTGACCCATTAGCATCGCATAATAATGGGAATAGATATATTGCGGTGTGTACATTTAAATGATACAAGGATAATGCCAGGATAAGATGTCAAAAAAAATATTCGAACGCAAATTATTAATTAAACAACGAAGAAAAATCGGGCTTGTAAAAATATTCCACAGAACGTCCTAAAACTGATACCATCCGGTCTGTATTTAAAAATACCTTTATTCAGGTGGCAATAAAATCAGCTGAAATAAAAAAAATATATAAATGAAGCATGTTTTATTGAAGTGAAACTTCTATAGGCGCGGTAGGGTAAATTGGCCTGAACGTCACAAAAAGTGACACGCTTCCGTCACGAAAAGTGAAACACGCTACGCGCATGCGCCGCGTATACGTAGCATAAGGCAACCAGTAGACGCTTGCGTATTTTATTATATATTACACAAACACAACTTAATCTTTTAGCTAACAATTTGCATTGTGTGAAAAGTGAAATGGAGAAAAAGACAAGTACAGACAGAGTGCGAGCGTTTAGAGAACGCAAGAAAGCGAATAAACTGCCAAGAAAAGTGCCAACAAGTACCCTGGACAGAAGTAGAGAGTATCGAGCCAGGCAAAGGGCGTTAAAGAAACACGGTGGACAACATAACCTTTCAACCACCTCAAATACACTGGATGAATCGATACCGTCGTTAAGTGAGGACACAAAATGAGTGGTATAGAGAATTTGAATGCCACTGATTCAGGCACGTGAAGATACACGCGGTGTGAGAGATCAACGAAATGAATCTGATACAGCTGAGTGAGCCATCGAGAAATAGAAATGCACCCACTAGTGCATCATACACAGAATTTACATTCTTTCAACCTGCTTATCGCGAATTTGATAAACAATTTATCAATAATCGGCTAGGTACAGTGTGTTCCATATGTGATCGAATATGGTATAAGAACGATGTGAAACCTGTTGATCCTAAGCACGAGCAACTTTTACATACTGCGTTTCCAGCCATTATCATTGAAGATGTGATTGCGTGCAATTCATGCCGAAATGCTCTCACTCGGAATACCATTCCAATGTTGTCGAAGTCAAATAGTTTTGTCTACCCAGAATTACCTGGTCATCTACCAAAATTAGATTTAGTGTCAGAGAGGTTAATTTCGCCCAGAATTCCATTTATGCAAATTCGACGTTTACGACATGTACATGGTCAACATGGGATTTATGGGCAAATTATTAATTTTCCAATATCTGTGAATACGATGGTGAATCATTTGCCAAGAGACATTGATGATGATCATTGTATTAATGTCCACATAAAAAGAAGAAGAATACACAGATCGAGTTATTTAATTGGTTTGGTGAGAAAAAGAACTATAAAAATATGGCTCCAATATTTAATCCAAACTCCTCTTCATAGACTGTACGACATTATAGTTCATAATGCTTTCTTTGATGATCAGAGTGTCAATCAAAATCAATCAAAATCAAAATCAAATCGTTAACAAATGGAAAAAAGCAATGCATAAAATCAACTTTTTGCTAGGAGCTAAGAAGTTTCATTTCTATCACGCGAGAGTCTCACGCATATTTTATTTTTATTTTACAAGGGATAGGTTACATATTTACATGTTCCGCATGGACTATAGTACGTCATTGTCAGTTGTCGCTGCCAACATAATATTTGGCAGCGCTACCAACATTTTTCTCTCGTTGTTTTATTATATATACTAAATGTGCAGAACGTCGAATGAATTGAATTCCAACACTTATATACGTAAATGCGAACTTTGATCTAATCTACTAAATAGATTTATATATAGAAATTATTTCTATTTAAAAAATTTCGACGCGGGCTTAAAAATTGATCATGATTTATCGTTTGGTAAGTTAATTATCAATATAAGGTTATTTTTATTATTTACTTAGTTGTTATTATCGGTAAATTGAAGTCTTGAGGGATTATGCCGGATTTATTTGCTACTGTTTCTAAAAACGTGGTTGCGCTTTAAATCTAGTATGTAATATAGAATTAATTAATAAATTAAAAATAAGTTAAGCTCCCTTATCGTCAGATTTCTATCAATTTACACGCACCGAAATTAGCCATTATTTGGAGATTATTATAAAAATACCGTAAGATTATAAAGTTTGCAATAATATATATTTTTTTGCTGTCTACTAATAATTAAATTAGCCGATGAATTATCAATATACAGAATGATGTTACATTAAATAATCATATATAAAATTTTGATCATTTTTAATAGGTGGTGCAGGCACCTGAATTATTTGATAAATTTTTTTTGTTCGATTATGTACATTTTCCTTCGTTTTACCGAGAAATGTGGATACGGAATTGTAAAGTGGTTAAATATAAATATGGCGCAAAAAAAAAATTTTAGAAATTATTTCATTTTAATTCTGTCATTAGGACGGTGGCAACAGTCACGGCGAGATAATATTACATTTGAGTCGCGCATAAATTTATCAGTGCCATTTTGAGATGGTAGTTATATCCGCACTTTCATTGTTCGCCCCCCCCCCCCCCGTAATTCAATTACACTTAATCAAGAATGCGCGCTGTTTTCCATCCACCCAATGCCGGTGTTGCCCCGCACTGAGCCCCTAAGAGCACCCTCCCGGTATATATACCGATCTGCTATATCCCTACGGCGCTATCTGCCAGATGAGCCGCAATTTGCATTTAATTATCGCATATAATGCGCGAATTACGTTCGCGGAGCCCCGCACTGCTTCCGCCCGGATTATTTAATCCTCATAATCACTAGCGTTGTATTCGATTCGAAGTACTTTTCACTTCTCGATGCCTTCGATCGATCCTCCTACGTGGCCACTTTTCTAATTTGCTGCTGTTGATTATTTGTATATAACTTGTTGTTGTTTCTCAATTGAATTTCCGCAGTGTCCATCGATCTTCGAAACATACATTTAGATTGTAAAATCGTCACTGCGGCGTTAAATAATTATACAAAACATCACCCAAAAAGCATTTATTAGCTAGATGCGCATTTCGGTGGCTATGCCCCCCATCTTCAATTGTAGTGACCGAGGTATCTTTATTGTGCTACTGGGGATGGGGGGGGGGGGGGGGGCATATTTTTGTTAATAAATGCTTTATGTTACGATTGTTGGGTGATGTATTATACCAGTGATTCTCAACCAATTTTCCTTCGCGGAACACTTTTAATGATTTACAAATTTGGCGGTACATTAAAATTGTACTTATATAGATGTACTATAATTACAATTTTATTAATAATGTGTATACATAAATAGGCATAAAACATAAAAAAATATCAAGGTTCGTATCACTGATGAAGATACAGAAAACTTTTTTTATTATAATATCGAAGAATAACAATTTTAATACATTTATTTATTTATTTCAATATCAATAATGTGCTTGACAAACTCAATGGACATTTTGAACGATTTCATTTATATTTGAGCGCAAAAATGAGAATGCAACTCGCATTTCATGGTGCACATTTAATAGTTGCGATCTTTCTTGGTTTAACAAAGCCGAGAATTATCCAAATTCACACAAATTTGTTTACATTCAGTGGCACAGTGGTTGAGAATCACTGTTTCACACAATTGTGGAATTTCGTTTGAAAAACTGCTCGTTTTTTGATATCCCTACGATTCGACGAGAGAAATAATTGTCTGCAAACTCATTGCATGCGCATTTCTTCGCGTACTATACCCTACGAACGCACATAGCTAGATGTTATATCAATCTGCAGATCTTGGCAGTCGATTGGGAAGATAAACACGGCGAGTTGCCTGACGAGGTGCTCGTCATAGCGTCGCGACGCTGTGCAGACCGGTGTTCGTAGTGTGTGTGTTCTGCAGACAGTGATGTGCGAGAATGTGGCAGGCGCGTAGGACACGATTGTAAATTGGCCCTGTAAACAGATTCTAACATGATCAGCGCTACATTAGGTCCGTTGCTCCTCTGTCGGGCTCCTCCTCGTCCTCTACGACGCCGTCGGCTCCGTTACCCCGGATGCTAAACTAACCGGAAACGACGCCCGTCTACCCAGCGGTGGATCTTCACGTATTCCCGTGTGTTGTTACTCGGTGGTAGTGGCCATGTCGCGAAAAATTAATTTTCATTTCAATTCGTATTGTGACTATCGAAATCGAAAATTGTATTTACGCGAATAGGCTATTTGTTACATTTATAAAAATTATCACTACGGTGTTAAATAATAGAAAGTTAGATGCGCATTTCCAAGGCTATGCCCCCATCTTCAGTAGCACAAGATAAAAACCAAATAAAATACCTCTGTCCCGAATATATTATAATCTGGATATTCTATACTATTATTTTTTACATAATTAAAGAAATAAAGACTTCTTCGTCCAAATCAATCGACGAAGAATAACTAACATATTATTACTACAATCTCGCTCCTTTATCCCATACGTTTTAATCCCATAGACTCGCAGCAGTTCAAGAACTGAAGAATATTTTATGATAGTTTCATGTTTAATCCTGAATGCCAAGTCCTGGAAAACTTTTCCAGTATGTGTTTGAAGGCTTGTGACATATATCTATGTCTCCATATCTCCCCAATTGGACGATGAGCGGCCATATATATATATATATAGTCTCCTCGTCTGCCCCGAAGCCCAAGCCCGAGCTATAGAGTCCTTCGGTTCCTGCGGGACGTCGCGCATCCGTCCCCACTCTCTCGCGGCTCTGCAATTAGCTAACTCGATTTAGGCGAGAGAGATCCCTTTCCTACTTGCCATTCACATTTCTATATCTATGGATGTATTATACAGGGCGACAATTGAAAAATTTTCGATTTGCTAAGTTGAACAATAATAATAATAAACTGCCTTGATTAATAATAAAGAAAAAAATGATACAGTGATTGTTTATAATGGCGTTCAATGCTGCTTTTCAACTTATCAATTTTTCAACATTTAAACCATATATGTGAATGGTTTTCAAAAAACATCCATTTCTAATCTAGTCCAGAAGCAATTCTATTTATCCTACATGCTCTTCTACTAACACTACCAAATGTATTCTTCACTTTTTCTCCGGCAAACATTCAAACAATTACTACTAGTTTATCTAACCACAATTTAATTTAACCGCAAAGCAAATATGTTAACGTTCGAAAATTGCAAATAACTCATTTGGAACTATAATTGAAAAATGTATTTCGCAGTGGGTGGAGTAGGTCGCTGTTTTTCAATGAATATGTTGCGGGTTCGAATCTCTGTTACGATATCAATTATTCCTGGAAAGTTCATAGCATCCGCCCGCATTTTGAACTTCGGTTCTTCGGTTGATGATTCGAACATTAAAATGAAAATGAATCAATTCACCTGACTGTGTAAATTTCAAGTATTACATTCTTCGACTTTAGTTACTGCTTGACTACGATTTTTTTGGCCAAAAAGATTTAAATAATTCCAAAAAAATTGGTTGTTACTTAAAAATTCAGCTTTTTAATCCTTCTTTAGTGTCCATCGAATGGATACACAATTAATAGTATAGAATATCACCCAAATACCGTAACTTAAAGCATTAAGCACTGAATGATCAAAAATATGCTCGGGTACAGCACTTTTATCTTTTCTATTTCATCTGAATGAGCTAAATGCTGCTTAAAAGGATATATAGAATCTATAGAATATGGAAATGGTATTTTTCCATATGTTTCTGTTCGAAAGCTGCAATACGGTATAAAGCAGCTAGTGTAGCAGAAGAATGTATATATATAGCACTGGGCATGGATCTGTTCACAATGTGTTGTGAATGTTTTGTTCGCATGGTTTTTTATTGCTTTAACGAAGACCTAAACTGATTACAACGGGAATTTACTGTATGTGTGCGTGAATGGGGAAGATAGGGATAGAACAGGGAAGGTGGGCATGCGTGCTTTGTCTATCCACCCGCACGTGGTACCCTGACAGAGAAAAACACCAAACAGACTATTTGCACTGTGCTCAGTGGAAAATAAATGCGAGTAGATATACTAATTGGAAAATTAAGTAACGTTGTCGCATAATTTGGTGCAATCTGTCCGTAGCTACTTGCGCATGCAAATTGACGATAATCACTCGTATCACTGGTAAAAGTTTTGTTACAAACAATATTAGAAGTCTTCGCGTTTAGTCCGATTGGTTTTTCTACCAGAATTTTCAATCGATTCGTACATACGATGATTTATAAAAATCGTCTTTCCAGCGACACAATTTAAAGTCACCTACATTAGCGTCGAAAATAATTCACTCCACATCGGTTATTGAAACTAGCTTAATGTCGAATTGAAAAAATTTCCGCAGATGAATGTTGAGATTATTTAATAAACAAAAAATTTGCGCTACACTACGAATCGTTTCGGCGCACATACATCATAACAATATGTGTTAAACGATGGCATTAGTATAATTGTATAATCCAGTTAGGCGACGCGGAGACATGTTCCGCATGTTAAGACCAAAGCCGTAACAATATAACACAAGAGTGCCGAACAGAGAGCGCTTGTATACACTCAACTAATCATAATAATTGCATCACATTCTTTCGAGGGGGTCCCTCAGAAGAGTTTCTGAATGATGCATATTGCACCGCGGCTATCTGACTAATAAGCTGTACAAATATTATAACCAATTTTCTATGATGTGTGCCACGTAAGCTGTAGGGGATGAAATTGTTGTTGTGAAATGTCATTCGATCATTCCTTGAATGATGTAGAGTAATGAACATTTTTTCGTCGTCGTATGCAGAACTAATTGTTGCATTAATGATATCATTACAGTCGGGCATGTGCGTTTCGTTATGCCATTGCCTCTTCTTAACAATAGCAGAAAACCTGTTTTTAGATAATTTAGATATCTGCTACAAACGATTACGTGGCAATTTGTTTGATATAATATCGGGAGAGATCTGGTTCTGCATATATACGGATGAAAACATCAGATGTGTGTCGCTCGGTGGTTGTCACCCCTAATTCCACAGCTCACCATGAGTTTTATTGCCACCATTATAATTCAATGGTTTGTTGATATTAGTGCCTATTTACCGGGCGATGGGACACACAATATGGGCTGCTAATATAAAGGAACAACGGGCATTGTGAATGCGATGTGGGGCATTTAGCAGGTGACCATCTGTCAAGTAAACAACAGTATTTATCGCCCGTTTTAAGTCTAATGTGATTTTCAGGGCCGTAATAACAAGAACATTGTCATATCAATCACCGTGCGTAGTTTACATACATTTGCTCTAGTTTTTTATTTTCTGTATTATTCGTTTCGTAAATTTTACGGTACACTTTATTATAATCTATAAAAATACGTACTATCCTGTAGTAATAAAACACAAAAATTAATAGAACAGTTGCGAACATTTGTAATTGTTGTTATTGAGAACCAATAGCTGTTAAATTAGCAATTCTCTTTGGGCTTGATTCGGTCCTGAGCATTTGGGTCTAATGCCATAATGATACAATCAAATATGTCGCCAATTCATCCCGATCCAATCGCAACATAATACATTGAGTGTTAAAATTAAGCAAGTGCATTTGATTGCGTATTTAATAGCCAACGGGTGATTTCACTATTTCGTCCGCATTTTACAATTTAACGCTTTATTGCGACACGAATATTTTATACAAATAATCGAGAGAAAATTTGCGATTTAAATAAATCAACAGCGGAAAATATTCGAAGCCTTTACGGGATATATAGTTGCCAGAAAATTTCTTCAGTTCCATTTCGGTATTGGATAGAGAGGACATTGTGAGCACGTCTTGACTATATGTGAGTTTTTGCTCGATCTCGGGGACAATTTGGTTCATATAACTGCCGTGGCATCTATACATGCAGATTGGGTCTAATACCGCTATGATCTGATCTGAACAGAAGGAAAGGTTGAAAGTCTCGGCACTCGGGCAATGCATGGGAAATGATTTGAACACGGCCGACACACACACACACACATATATAAAAGGCTATATAGAGTGCGAAAGACGCTAAAAATCGGTTAGAAATTGCGTAAATGATCATTTAAATGAGTTTTGTTGTTCAATAAAAAAAGAACTGTAGAAAAAAAACATGCCGAAATTATGTTACGATTTTTTCGTGATATTTAATACAATTATTTAACGTTTGCTTTTTTACAAAAAAAAAAGAACTATTTTGTAATTAACGACACTTAGAATGATAGATGAATTATTTGTGTTGTACGAAAAATGTGGGTGTATAAAACTGTTTTCATATAGACTTATGTATCACTCTGTATATATCTTATACAGGATGCTTTATACCTATAACGCTATGGCAGGTTAGAATGGAAGTTCTTATGCCTGTAAATCACTGTGTAACGATCATCAGGGATGTTTTAAAGCTCTCTAGCGAATCTCGCTTTTCTACGTTGATATATGGAGGTTATGTGAGCGGTGGTACGTTCAATGCTTATAAATGACGACGTATTAGTGCACCCCCAACCCATCGACCCACCACCCACACACCCTCCCATACTGTTCCTCCGCAACGCTTCACCAAGTTCATCCACACAGCAATGATATAACATTGCACGAAAGAGGAAAGAGAGAAATGTAAATTGCCGCGGCCCCTCCGCTCATGGTAAGATCATAAATCAGGTTGGCGGCGGCTGGGGCGGTGGTGGAATCGGCCGTCTCCACGACTATGATAGTGTACTGGTTGGATAAGGACAATGGTGGATGGTGGCGGCGGCGGTGGCGGCGGCGGCGGATGGAATGGGGGACGCGCGCACAAAAAAAGCCTTTAATTGGAGCCATTTGCTCGGGAAATCAAATCGCTTATCGGGCTGCAAATGAATGTATTATTGGACCGGCCATATTGATTCTTCTATATTATAGCTACGGTCAATATTGTATTATCGCTTCAAAGGTCAATATTGAAATTTATAGCATCCCGCGAAAAAGATATATATATATATATATATGACTAATAATATAGAATATTACCCAAATACCGTAACTTACAGCATTAACTAGCTAGATGCGCATTTCGAAGGCTATGCCCCCATCGTCAGTAGCACAAGATAAAATTACCTGTCACGAATCGTGATTGATATACTATCAAATAAATAAGTCGACACGACAGAAGTATTTCAAAAATGGCATATAATATGACCTATAAATCTTTTAAAACAATATAAATTAATAATTAACGAAACTAACAAGTAATAACAATAAACTTTGGTTCGTTAAATCTAAAATAACCAAAAATAAATAAAATAGAAATAAACTTAAGTGAACTAATTTGAAATAGGGTGACCTGAGTTAGTAAAAAATATGCTCGGCTACAGCACTTTTATCTTTTCTGTTCAATCTGAAATGAACTAAATGCTCCTTAAATCTAGTTTCAATTGGTCTACGTGTTTGTCTTCTATATATACTTTAGGACAACTAGAACCAGATATTTTATAAATACCAGATTTTTTATTGAAATCAATCAAATCTTTGGGATTTGCTAGAAAATTAGCAAGACTATTATATGTTACTTTAAAATTATATTTATTTAAAATACTATCTAAACCACGGGCAATTATAGGATCAAATGGTAATTTAACAAATTTTGGAGTTGAATTATTACTTTGTTCTAAACTATTAATATTTCTGATATCTCTTGTTCTTTTAAATTTTCCTAATATGTTATTTATAATTTTATAAGAATAACCATTTCGTACTGCAATATTTCGGATATTATTTAATTCAATCTTATATTTATCATTAGATAAAGAAAATTTAATAAGCGGTTAATTAAATATATATCAATATATCAATCACGATTCGTGACATTGTTTAGTTTTTAGCTTGTGCTACTGAAGATGGGGGCATAGCCTTCGAAATGCGCATCTAGCTACTTAATGCTTTAAGTTACGGTACTTGGGTGATATTCTATACTATTATTTAACACCGTAGTCATAATTTTTAAAATATATACGACTAATTAAATTATTTTATATAAACCGAAATATGCAAACAGAAACGAATTATTTTGAAAAACTAATCGAGCTCGACTAAAAAATCATCATTGTATTATTATGTACACTTTATTATTGTATAAAATATGAAAAATGAATTAAATTATTAAAATAAATATTATAAAAATGAAATAGCGTGGAATTCGCATGTACACCCGAATACCGTTTGTATCGAATTAGTTTAATTGGATTATATTTTTACTAGATTGCGTACTCGCGCAAAGTAATATATACGCCATTCTAGCCGATATTATAATATATGGACTGTGAAAAACACAGCAAAGTGGTTTTCGGTTCATGGTGCGTAGCAATAGCACTAAATACTATGATCTATAGCCGGCAGACTAGCCGAAGAACCCACCCTATTAGCTAATTGATGCGATGCTATTTACTACTTCACTGCGCGATTCTTGCTTCAGTAAAAATTATAACGTATTATATATACGCAGTGTAGGCGGTAAGAAAACCGTAGCCATTTCGCTTCAAGCAATATATTTAGCGCTAATTAAATCATTTTAGACATTTCATCAAATCGTCACTACAAATACTACATCACGCAAAAACCGTAACACAACGTGTGTTATATACAATTTGTTAGTTATAGAAGGCTGTGCAGAGGGCACGGTGAACTGGTATGATCATACTAGTGCTGTCACGTAATCCGGTGTACCGGTCCAACTTTTGTTGGGGACCGGTTACTTTTCCTTTCGTGGTACACCAGTACGTACCGGTATGTACCGCCGCACCGCTGCGTACCACCGCACCGGTGTGCACCGTCGCACCGGTGTGTACCGTCGCACCGGTGTATACCGCCACACTGCTGCGTACCGCCGCACCGTTGTGTACCCCCCATACACCGGTGTATACCGTCGCACCGGTGTGTACCGTCGCACCGCTGTGTACTGGCGTACCGGTGTGTACCGCCATACAGGTGTGTACTGCAACGCGCACTGCGCACCGGTACAGTGGTTTACAAAAAATGGGCCGTTTCGAAATATCAGTACAAATTTTGAAAGTACTAGAAATGAAGCACAAAATATTATACAAAAGCAATTATATATCAGCTTTCAACATATTATACTTTAGGTCCATTGTAACACTATAAACATATGGACAACAAATGATATTACACCAGCGGCTTTTAAAATCAGAACTTTTACCGGTTCGTACCATACCGGTGCATCAACGGATTCGGTGCACCGATTTATTTTTACATACCGGTCCGTACCATACGTACCGGTACGTATGGTACGGACCAGTGCACCGGTAAGCGGTGCACCAGTGCACCGGTGACAACGGACTGTACCGGGTTACCGGTTCATGAGAGGAAATTTGATAGCACTAGATCATACATATAATTAGCATATAATTTGGTCGAATGATGAAAAATTTGACGTAGATTTCAAACATTTTGCCAATCACGTGATCTACAATTCCATAATACAAATGCACGCCGGAGAAAAGAGGGCGAGATGCGGTGAAACCAGAGGGGTAGTTATACGTATGTACGTAGAAATTAGGGGTGTCGTTAAATAGTATAAGGATATTAAATTATCATGACAATGGGGTAATCAGGGGTTGTCGGTGACAAATATATGACAAACATGCCCGGCCGCAGGTTTTCTATGCGCAATATGTTGGCGAAACTGACGGAGCGAATTGCTCTCTTGCCGCAATCCACTGTACCGTATGAATAATTAAACAAACACGAAGAACAGACGCGTCAGCCAGCGCAATGAAAACAAAAGCTTGTGTGTGTGTGTGTGTGTCATAATTTGGTGCGTACTATATTTAGATTATTATGACGTTCGATTTTTGTAATAGTGGAGTGCAGACAACTAACTCTTTCAAAACTGGTCCAGATGAATAGCAGGGGATGCTGCGTATGTGTCTTGCATTGGCTCTATAGAGGGTATATGCATCTGCTATCGGGTGCGAGGTGTTGAATTAAAAGAAATATGGATGGTAGTGTCAAGTGATTGTTGACCTGTGGTCTGGTTTGAATATTATTATTAGCTGTTGCTATATTCATATTTGTATAACGAAATATCATTCAGTTCATCATATTTTTAAACGTTCGATAGTAAATTAAAATCGTTGTAATTCAAATTTCGCAAGTTTAAGTAGAAAAAAAAAACGTAATTAATTAAAATTGTTAGTTTGGTAGAGGTAGTGAAGAGTGAAGGGATTTCGGACTTTATCAGGACTTTTACCCGAATGGTGAGGACTGAAACCAGTAAGTGTATTCTAATGCCGCACCTACACAGCCTAATAATTTTTTTTTGTAAAATATAACAAACGTAATTATAATTTTCGAAATTGTTTGTTTGAAAACAGGAAAATTATTCAGAAATATTTTTTTTTTAGGTATATGTCTTGGCAAAATTCGTAGAAATTTACACTATTTCGGAATATTCCATAAACGTTAATATGTCGTGTAATTTCGAACGATATTTTACAAAGGATTCCGTATATTTTTGTTGCAGGTTGCGGACCCGGCCACGCTCTCCTAGGAAAAACAAGAAGGCCACGCACGGCATTCACGTCGCAGCAACTCCTCGAGCTCGAAAAACAATTTAGGCAGAATAAATATTTGTCCCGACCGAAAAGATTCGAAGTAGCTACTAATCTAATGTTAACAGAAACTCAAGTAAGTGTATTGCTAACTCAAACATCATTTTCGATGCATGTATTAAAATGAGCAGGACACACCACCCTAAATATATTTTTTTATAATATAACATTTTATCACGCCATACAACAATTGAGGCCATATGAAGATCAGTCAATGTGGCAAGACAAGAAATAATTAGAAAAATTGATTGAGGTAACTTCGAAATATTGCGGATTCATTATTCTTAAAATGATTCGTTTGTGCGCGTGTGTGTTATAATAATCGCTGAAGCGATGTCAAATATGGCGGAAGGATCAAATTTTATGACGCACGTTCAGTGGCAAATTTCAGCGATGACAATTTTGCGGAGAATTATAATTTATGTTTAACGGGTAATCCGATGACTCGCATTGCGGAGACTGACATATATACATAAATTAAAAGCGGTATCGGTACACATTATATATCGGTTGGGCTTAGCGGTTATGCTAACCGGTAAATTTGATTTGGAAACATTTGGCGCTGCTCGAACACACATCGCATCCAATCAGGACGATATAAGCCGCATTTTGTGGCGAAATTAATTTATACATCCAAAGACATTGCCTCACACAACAAAAGTAGAATGTTTAATTTATTTGAACGAAAGAGGTGCGAAAATAATAAAATGTAAGTTGGTAACACGTCACTAGAATTGATTAGCTTGCGTTGAAATTTCTATTTTCCATCATGAAGTCAATAGAAAATCTTTGACCGAAACAATTTTTCAAGTGAAACTTCTATAGGCGCGGTAGGGCAAATTGGCCTGAACGTCACGAAAAGTGAAACGCACGCTACGCGCATGCGCCGCGTGTACTGTGTGTATACGTAGCATAAGGCAACCAGTACACGCTTGCGTATTTTATTATATATTACACAAACACAGCTTAATATTTTAGCTAACAATTTGTTTATCAAATTCGCTATGAGCAGGTTGAAAGAAATGTAAATTTTGTGTATGATGCACTAGTGGGTGCATTTCTATTTGTCGATGGCTCAGCTATATCAGATTCATTTCGTTGATCTCTCACACCGCGTGTATCTTCACGTGCAGACTGGCTCGATACTCTCTACTTCTTTCCAAGGTACTTGTTGGCACTTTTCTTGGCGTTTTATTCGCTTTCTACCGTTCTCTAAAGGCTCGCACTCTGTCTGTACTTGTCTTTTTCTCCATTTCACTTTTCACACAATTTCCATTATGTGAAAAAAGATATATAAATATATGAAAAAAAAAGATCGTTAACAAATGGAAAAAAAGCAATGCATAAAATCCACTTTTCCTAGGAGCTAAGAAATTTCACTTCTACCGCGCGAGAGTCTTACGCATATATATTTTTTTTATGTATTGAGAATGATGTAGTACTTATTTTACGTTATAAACGTCTTAACGAGGCACAATAACAAAAGAAACTACATATTTTTAAATATTATTTGCATGGTATTTATCTTTTATCTCAACACACAGCCATATTTCGTATTGTCCATTTGGAACAACAAAACCGCTTTTCCGACAAGGAAAACAATCAAAAGTATACGCGAAAGAATCCTACCTTTGTTACGTTCAAAACCTGAATTCGGGTTTCCCCAATCCCGAAACCGTACCTTTAAAAAATGTAAATGTTATTACAAAAAATGAAAACTAGTTTAATGAACGAAACAAATTTAATGTGGCTCTGAGACGTAGAGAAATGCACTTGTTAAAAACTGCATTGGTCAAAATAATTTTTATGTTTTTGTTTTCCGAATTAATTTTGCAATCAGCAATTTCAATATAGCATAGCGTAAATATCACGAAAGTTTTATTTTATTTTTTTAATATAATTCTTGAATTTCGGCTGATTAAGCGTGTACCATCTACATTATTATTAAAGTGTTAAATAGATTTACATTTCGTTCAATTTGTCAATTATTCTAATTATATTTATTATTATATACTTGTTATTATTATTATTTATATATATTAGGACAGGGCCACAAAAGAATGCTGATGAGGTCCGTCATAACAAACCAAATTTCTTATTTGGTTTTTTTTTATATAAACAATTAAATGAGTGGAACTAAAATTGGTGATTCAAGAAGCTCAAAACTAGTTCTGATCATTTTGTATCAAAATAGCATTCCAAAGACATTTTTTTCGACTGAAAAGACAGAAATCGGGTTTTGTGTCTGGCAAATATATGCGTACAATAAAATCGGGGTAGCGGTGAACGGGTGAGATCCGCGCGAAGCAGTAACAGTAAAAGGACGAAGGACGAAAGCATATAGAGGTACGTTTTCCGTGATCGTCGCCGTGATAAATCCTCTGTCACATTTTACCAAGCGCCAAGGCAGTTAGTCATCCCAATCCTAAAATATCACTTGTGTCGTTTGCTTGTTTGTTTGGGTTTGGGATGATCCGTCGGCGTGTCGACGTTGAGTCGTCGTTCAAGTCGTGGAAATCGTGTTGTAGCCGACGATGGTATTCTAGTAGTCGCACGTAACACCACGTCCACCACGTCCTTCACCGTTTCTATAAATACTTTGATTCGAACTGGAATGAAGGATGATGGAAGCGAGCCACCCATAAGGACTTGATATTTTTACCGTTCCTCGTGTTCGTTTTTAAGCAGATATCCTGAGGTCATTTTTCTAAACAGATCAACGATAGATCTAGTGATCGGATATCACAAAAAAAATCACAATGTTAAGGTCGTTTTTCTAAATAAATCAACAATTTATCTAGTGACTGGATATCATAAAAAATGCGGGGGGGGGGCAAATCAAAATTTAAGGGTCGTTTTGCGAAATAGATCAACAATAGATCTAGTGATCGGATATCACAAAAAAATCACAATGTTAATTAAGGTCGTTTTTCGAAATAGATCAACAATTTATCTAGTGACCGGATATCACAAAAAAATGGTGGGAAAACATCAAAATTTAAACGTCGTTTTTCGAAATAGATCAACAATAGATCTAGGTGATCGGATATCACAAAAAACAAATCAAAATTTTCCAAAAGCACGAGTGATTGTGTTAGTAAATATAATTCCTTTTGCAAAATTGCAGGTGAAAATATGGTTCCAGAACCGTCGAATGAAGTGGAAGAGGAGTAAAAAGGCCCAAATGGAATCGAAGTCAATGAACAAGGATACCAGTGGCAGCGGGGGTGGTGGTGGTGGTGGAGACGGCAGCAAATCCTCCAGTTCAAACAGTAGCAAGAACACGACCGCATCATCAGTGGTGTCATCTGAGGCGCGTGTGACGTCATCGCCGGTGGTCAGCCAGAGTCAAAATGGTTGCGTGCCGAGACTGTTGCAAGATGGCGAATCTTTGTATCGTCCATACGTTGTCTAATGGGATATTATTGAAATTTTATTGTGACGCGAGAACCGATGCGTTTAATAAACTTGGCGCGAAAGACCCTGTATACAATATTGTTTAAAATTTATTATTCTGGCAATGTATAAACATTTAAATCTAATATAAATTTCAACGTTATTAGTTGAAAAAGTATGCCATAGAGATGTTAATAATTTAAAACATTCCGTTTCGAATAGACTGCGTTATTGTAAATATTTAATGTATAGATGATAAGAGCATTCTGATTGGCGTTGATTTTATTATGTTTTAATGTCCGTGATTGAATAGCGATTATTAAAAAAGTGGTCGATCTTTATTATTTTATAAATAATATTGTTTTGTACATTCTTTTACTGATTTGTACGATTTTACGAGAGTTGTATATATATTTTCAAGTTCCTAATTCTATTGTATTATATGACGAAGCGATATACGTAAATAAAAGTAATAAGATATAAGTATTAAAATCTACGATTTTTTTTTGTCCTACCCAAATGAACTAAAAATAATCCTAGGCACATATAAAAGGATATAAAAGAGATTGAGTTTATATTTCAACAATTAACAAGGACTAGATATTTATTGTAAAATAGCTCTTAGAAAAAAACGCTTCAATTAGGTATTTTATTTATTATTATTATTTTTTTTTAATGGCTTTTGTGAAGCTGGTCACACTGCCAGAACAAGGTTCATAATAGGAATGTGTAAGTAGATTGTTAAGACATATTATAACTAACTAAATTAATTTATAGCATTATATTACCAAAACTTAATATCAATATATAGATCCACGCAATCATTCACAAGAGAAAGTTCATTCAAATGATATTAGATTAGTGATGGAAAAACAGGGACGCAGTGCTTCACGTTCAGGGGCCGATCAGAACGACTTCAGAATAACATCATATGAAAGGCCACGGTAAGATAGGGTAACAACAAATAGGATAAACAATAGGATATATCTACACCGCATTCATTTTACTTTTACTTTTACTACTTTAAGTATGTCTATATTTTGATATTGCAATATTTAAAGAAAGATATTAGGGCAGAGTCTATGCCTTTATCATTAAGTGATATTAAATTGGTGATGTTTGTAGGGAAAAATTTGACCACATTTAAAATACTCGTCAAAAGCTTATGTCTTTGTGCCTCATATAGGCTACATGAAAACAATTAGGTATTTGAATAATATCTTTTACGCTTCGAAGAAAAATTTCGGAGTGAATTCGTTTTTTTTTTAAACGGAGATCATAAGATTTAAGTATTAAAATTTACGATTTTTTTTGTTTGTCCTACCCAAATGAACTAAAAAAAATTCTAGGCACATATAAAAAGATATAAAAGAGATTGAGTTTATATTTCAACAATTAACAAGGACTAGATATTTATTGTAAAATTACGCTCAGAAAAAAACGCTTCAATTATTTTATAAATATCCGAAGAAAACTTTCGGGGTGATTTCGTATTTTTTTTTAACGGAGATCATAAGATGTAAGTATTTAGTTAGTTAAAGAGTCCGCAATCCTAAAGATTGGTTGGAAAGAGCACGCCATGCCGATCTATCCTGAGCTAATCCCTTCATCTCCCTATAGCTATTCATCTCAACGTCTTCAACTATCTGACTCACATACTCCAATCTAGGCCTACCTACCCCTCTCTTTTCCTCCACTCTACCTTCTATGATCAATTGCATAATCCCCCCATGCCTAAGAATATGCCCTACTAATCTGTCTCTCCTACGCTGTAATACTCTCCAAATACTTCTCTTCTCCCCTACTAACTCTAGTACAGCTTCATTTGTTACTTTATCTTCCCAACCAATCCTCATCATCCTACTATAACACCACATTTCGAATGCTTGTAATCTACGCTTCTCTTCCTTTCCTATAGTCCACGCCTCACACCCGTACAGTGCTACACTCCAAACATATACCTTCAGTAATCTTTTTCTAATACCCAAGTCAATATTTGATCTTAAAATCTGTTCCTTTTCTACGAATGCCTTCCTACCCTGTGCTATCCTACACTTTATATCTACCTTGCTTCGATTATCTTTTGTGATTCTACTGCCTAAATAACAAAAATCTGACACTTCTTCGATTCTATTATCTCCTATTGAGATCCTCATTTTTCTACTGCATTCCTTTTTGTCACACCTCATCACTTTAGTTTTACCTATATTTATTTTCATGTTAAAATCCCTAGTCAATACTGCCTGCATACCATTCAATACCCTTTCTAAATTCTTTTCGCTTTCTTCCAATATAGCTATATCGTCGGCGAATCTCAACATATATATTTTCTCTCCCTGTACATTCACACCTACACTATACTCTTCTTTTACTTTGTTTATTGCATCTTCTATATATAGATTAAATAATAACGGTGAAAGTGTACATCCCTGCCGAACTCCCTTCCCTATTTTTGCTACCTCTTCTTCCCCCTCAATTCTAACTAAGGCAGTTTGGTGTTTATATAAATTAAAAATTATTCTCCTATCCTTATAATCTATACCCGTTTCTTTTAAAATTCTAAACATTATGTCCCAATCTACATTATCAAATGCCTTTTCTAAATCTACAAAAGCTATGCAAGTTACCTTTCCTACCCTCATTCTTTTTTCTACTACTGTTCTTAGTGCTAAAATCGCCTCCCTCGTTCCTCTGTTTTTCCTAAAACCAAACTGATCTTCTCCTAGCCTTTCCTCTACTTTATTTTCTAATCTCCTATAAATAATCTTTAGCAATATCTTCGATGCATGTGATAGTAGACTAATGGTCCTATAGTTCTCACACAAATTAGCTCCTATTTTCTTCGGCATTGTTACTATTCTACTACGCTGAAAATCCTGTGGTACTTCTCCCTTCTCATATATTTTACAAACTAACCTGTATAATCGCTCCTGCATTTTTTCCCCTGCGTGTTTTATTAATTCGGCTGTTATCATATCAATCCCCGCTGCTTTGTTATTCCGTAAATCATTTAATGCTCTATGAAACTCTGACCTAAGTATGCTAGGACCTAAGTCATCCTCATCTATCTGTTCCACACTTTCTAGCTCCTCCATGTCATGCCTACCTTTATATAAATCTTCAAGATACTCCTTCCATCTTCTAGCTTTTTCCTTATTTTCTGTGAGTTCCTTACCCTGCTTATCACATATAATGTTACCCTTTGGTTTTACTTTAGAAAAATGTGACTTAATTTTCCTGTAGCCCAAATCTACTTTACCTCTTCTCATATCCTCCTCAATATCCTCACAATTTCCTTTTATCCACTCTTCTTTCGCTAGCTTGCATTTCCTATTAATTAAGTTCCTTAGTTCCTTATATTTTTTCTGTCCTGCTTCTGTGTTTCCAATTTTAATTTTCCTTCTTGCTTCTATCATTTCAACTATTTCTTCCATGATTAAAATAATGTAAGTATTAAAATTTACGATTTTTTTTTGTTTGTCCTACCCAAATGAACTAAAAAATCCTAGGCACATATAAAAAGATATAAAAGAGATTGAGTTAATATTTCAGCAATTCACAAGGATTCCGAAGCTAAATATTTATTATAAAATAGCTCTCAGAAAAAAAAACGCTTCAATTAGGTATAATATACAAGTATTTTTATAATATCTTTTACGTTTTGGGAGATTATTCGAAGTTAACATTCGGGATGAATTCGCTTTTTTTTTTAAACGTAGATTTATATCATTTAGTCCATACAGTATATACTAGGCGAGCTGAAAACGGATTCGCTCTTCGTGTAATTTGCTAAAAGGTTTTGTCTAAAGTGGCGTTCGCGCTTAAGTTAACAACAGATTCGCAATCGCATGTTTATATGGATGAGATGTTCAGATTATCTCCGACTCTCGCCGTCTCGGCTATAAACAGATTATGCGAATAGTGAAATAGCGAAAATGGTATCGCATTACAGAATATAACAAAGCTGTATCTTATACAGACGATGCAGAAATTAACGATCATTTTAACATATAGCGATGGTAATTTAAAATTGCGTACGGAATATCAGCGAGAGTCGAAGGAATTGTACTCTGGATGCGCAATTCGAAAGCGAAGCCTCTATTTTCAACAGAACCAACAATCAATGAAATAATACACTTGTGTTATATATAACGGGATTTCAAAAACAACTAAATTAAATTGTTTTGAAGAGTAAATGTTTAAGAAGAGGACAAATTTACTTGTACGACCAAATATTGATCAGTAATGCGAAAATAACAAAAAAATATATATCTATATTTAAAAAAAAATCATATTGTTCATTTGAATTTTTTATTAAACTATATAACAACGATATTAGATATTTTATGGGACAGGTTCATATGCCACATAAAAATTTCCATCCATCATTTATGTTACACCGTGTATAACTAAATATATGCGATAAACAATTTACGGAATTCGACATAACTCTTCGCGAAAAGCGCCGAGTAATAATTCACAAGTTCCTCGACCAAAATGACGGAGTTTGGTAGCAATCTAGAAGTTTTCCAGCACATTTCACGTCATTTCTTGGCGTTTCAGCCAGCGTTACGTTTAGCCCTTATATATATATATATATATATATATATATATATATATATATATATCTTTTCGACTTTCATCCCATAACAATTTCGACCAACTTCTTCTACGTTCGGCCGATGTATTTTTTTAGGCTATGATATACAGAAAGGCAGGAACATAAGATTAGGAACGGTTTTTGAAACTAAGGCATAGAAAATGACGTTGAAGATAAAACGATATTTCATGGATACGTCGTGGTCGTTATGGACAGTCGACAGCTACGTCGCAGAATATTTTAAATAAAAACTGATCACTTTTGTTTGTGTCTTCATATCTTGTAGGAAATGAATTTTCTCTTATTGCGATTTTTCCGATTGTTTGTAGCGATGTGCAGTTCGCTCGCGAACCGTTCATTCTGAACGGTTCAATCAAATGACGGGCGTACTGTGACGATGTTTTGCAACGACCTATAGGTCACTATGACCTAGTTCGTGAACTATGAACTACTATGTACGTATTGATGTACTTGTACTAGGTCTTGTACTAAACCGTTCATGAATCACCACGACTCGTAAACGATGCAGTATAGTATACATTACATATACAGTACTAACATTTATTTAGTGATAAAGTGTGTTTGGTGAACGGAACGATATAGGAAACTCGATGCAATATTGCAACAGCAACATTGCCGAGCTGAGTCACAATTTATATGTTGGTATCAGATTTCGTTTGGAATAATATAATTAATATATTCGCAAGATTAAATATGTTCTTAAATATGTGATGCCATAGCGAATTGTTGCAATAATGCAAAAATAAACATCTAAATCGTATAGTTCTTCTATTTCATACTCGTAAGCGATGCAGTATAGTATACATTACATATACAGTACTAACATTTATGTGATAAAGTGTGTTGGTGAACGGAACGAAATTATATTTCATTATATATATGTTTTGTATAAATTATAAACATTATTGTTTTTTCTTCCTCATTCTTAATTCAAAATAAGTATTGTAATATTCAAATTTATTTATTTTTTACTATTTAATATTTTTATATTGAGAAAAAGAAAGATTATTTTCAGTATGTGCATGTATTTCATATAGGTCGTGAACTAGTTCATTTAAAAAAGATGTTAGTAGTTCACGATCTATAGTTCGTGAACGATACATTGAAATGAACTATAAACTACGAACTAGGTCGTCAAAGTGACCTACAGTTTGCCATCGCTAATTCCTTGGCAACCTGATCATAGCTAACTGGCTGAAGACAAAAATATATGGACTATACAACGTTAAATCATACAAAGCGACATTAACGAAATTACAAAAGTAATTATCCGATTTTGCAATATAAAGTCTCTTATAAACCAAATGTATTTTGTACTTAAAAAAAATTAAGATATTCGAGTTTCGTGGATGAAACGAAGGAAAGAAAAAAAAAGTTTTTTCTTTCGATTCTATTCTATATATCATTTGAGCTTACAAAATTACGTGGTTATGTTACGAAATAATTGGAAAACTGTTGGGAAAACTGCAATGGTTTTTGGTGGGCATAATAAATGGATATACATTTAAAGAGCGGTCACGTGGGGATTTCGATCGTTCAAATAAGCATATCCCGGGCGAAAGGAGAATGGAATGGATGATGCCTAATTTGTATCGTTCACAATCTCATCAGGAACGTTCGCTAGAAATTTCCCTAATTTAATTGGCAAAATTGCTAACAAGAAGGAACAAACTGACTATATGCCGTCTGTACAGGTCGTAGAAGAACTACGGCGTGTTTCAAAAACGAATTGAAGCCACAATGGTGCAAAATAATATCTGGAGAATAATAGCTCGAACGGACAAGCTTATTTGCGCAGGGAATTTATTGCAAAACCATTAAAAAATATATATATAAAGCATAGCCATCATAATATGCTAGCGTAACTTTTCTGAGCAAACAAAAGAAATGAAATTACAAGGTTTTATATCACAATTAAAAACAAGGATTTATTCGACGCTTATTAAGCATTATCAAGAAATGGAAAACGAATACAAAAAACTTATTTATATATAAACAATCTGCCTGCAGATAATATCGAATAATTAGGTCTAATTGGTCATTACGTAATATATAATTAGGGATTTTGTGAATTTCCCAGTGACTCAAGCAAATTTAATCTTTGACCGTTTGAAGAAACATGCAAAATTGTTAAATTATCTATATTACGAAAATGATGGTGAGATTCTAAAATATGGTTAGCAAAGTTCAAAATTAAATTCCGAACATTCGGTATGGGATCCAATGTTCAGTGTTGCGTTTGTACGTCATATAGGGTCTGATTGGTTTCCAGCCGTGGGCATCTTGGGAAGACATTGCCACGGCGTCGTCGGGACGCCAAAAGGTGCCTGAGAACATGGGGTGGGTTTGGAGAACGTGGGGGCGGCCAATCAGAGGGCGAGACTAGTGGCGCGGAAAATGGCACTCCGGATCTACTTTCGCGGAATAACAATGATGCGGTGGCTCACAACGTGCGAATCTAACATCCGTATCATGGACTGCAGGTATTATATACACGAACAGTTTCGCATTTATATACCCACCCATCAAATGGCCACCTAATCCCGAGATCGCGATGCTACTTGGGAAATGTATACCGCATATATATATCGAGGTGTGAGAGTAAAGGATGTTTTAACATACCCGACAGAAGGTAAGAGATTGCGGTAATTGTATTTTCCATTTTATGAGCAACAATTTCAAAGATGATTCGGTTTTAGAGTACCAGTTTTTGTAGATATTGAATGGAAAGCTATTCCCTCGAGTTTTTTTCTGGTAAAATCAGTTTGTTTTTTTCACGCGATAAAATAATGAAATGCGCATTTTCTAATGTGGAATTATCTCAGGTTTTAAATCTGCAAGAAGTTTTGCTGTAGAACTAACTGTTTGGTAGCTATCGTCAATTTTTTTTGAATTGTTCGTCTTGGGAAATGGGACATGAATATTTCAAAAGCAACCGAATTTCGAAGTGAGCAAGAAAAAAAATATTGTGGGGTGGTGGTGGTTTATTGGGACATTTCCTAGTCGGAAATGATCTGACGATTCTAAATCTGCAACTAGTTTTGCTGTACGTCTAACATTTTAGAAGATATCGTACAAAAAATTGAAACATAAGTAGGATCCCCTATTGATTTTTTTTTGGCAACATTTTCACATTTTCGAAAGTGTGTTTGATGTTTTCTTCAAAATTTAAAATTTGCAAGTCATTTCGATGGGAAATGAATATTTCGAAAGTTACAGATTTTCAAAATGAGCAGTTTGAAACATTTTTCTATGGACGTGGTATGTTGAAATTTACAAACTTTAATTTACATTTAAAAAAATGATTGATTGTGATATTTTTTAATGGGAAATGATCTGAGGATTCTAAATGTGCAACTGATTTTATTGTAGAAGTAACAGTTTAGTAGATAACATAAAAAAAAATCAAAATGAGAAGGGTCATTTTTTTGGGTAAAATTTTCAATTATCGAAAGTCTGTTTGGTGTACTTTCTAAATCGATTCGACCATTTAGCTTATTAAAAAATTGAAAAATTGAGTTCGAAATAAGTTTATAATAATAGACATCCCATATAAATATGCAAGTAATTTTGTTTTGTGCGATTATTTACGTAAAAAGATTTTTGGAAAATCGATAAGAATTCCTGCGTCACAACCACCACCGACATCTACTGACTTCACATTGCACCAACGATTGAGCACTTTTGCATTTTGCAGTTTCCTCCTCTACATGCACTTGCTAGAGTAAATATTTTTCTACTAAATGCAGGTGATGAATACTAACGATGCAAGTGAAGCTGTTAAAATATAATGTTATCGACTGAGTAACAGCTGACTCGTCGTATACATTTGTAGTAAATAAGTTGCTTCGCTATCAGCGCAATGGAATTCTAAAATGTAGAACGATGTATCGTGATAGTTTAATATCAAGGATTGAACAAATTGTTTTTAAGGCGAGTCATGAAGCGATTACACGTTTTGAAGAACTCCGACGGTAACAGAGTCATAACCAGTAAGGCTATTTTATTGGGTGATATATGTGAGTTAAATATATCGTAAAATCATTTTTATTCTAACAATATTTTATACGTTTTAAATCTTTATTAAATGACATTGAAAATAGTGCCAACAGATATAGCCTCTGTTCACAATCGGGAAATAATGAGACCATTTCAGTACTCTTTTGATATTAAGTAGGAAATATTTGATATAATATATAATGTACCCTTCTCGAACCATCCTTATAAATAGTACAGGTTTTTTCGCAATCAAAATCATCTAATTAATTACCAAAGAAAGCATATAACTTCATTTAAAAAATGGTCAATGAATAAATCTGATGATTTATTACCTGCCAATGCTTATATAAAGTTAAATCGAACATTCTTTTATATTCATTTTTCAAACAAACTCCAAACTTCAAAAATGGCGCATTTTCATGAACATACTACTTGTACGCACGCGTCATTTCACATGTCATGTGACATGACGTATTTATATGTCATGTCATGTGACCATTTTTTAAATAAGGTAAAATACCGGGAAAATGTGACACAATATAATTTTTTTATATTGAGACAAATAACATCTATAAAATATTGTAATAACAAAAAAAAAGAACATATTCATTTACTTAATAAAAACAACTCATTTGGCTATTGTATACGCCTTTTGATTACGTTATTTCAATTCTTTGAAAATTTGTTTTTTGTTTCAGCTGTAGGTAAAACGACGTTAATTCAATCATATGTAAATGGAGGACACCTTGAGAAGAAAACCGCACCAACCATTGGCGCCGCATTTGCGTCATTCAATATTCATGTGGAAAATGCAATCGTAAAATGTGAAGTAAATGAAAACCTGCGGTTACCCTGAGAAAAATTCAATTAAATCTAGCTAAATATTAAATTAAGTAAAATTTGAAAAAATATCCATATGTCAAAGTAAGTCTTAATGGTAGGTATTAAAGACCTGACCTAAGTTGCATCGAAAATCTGACAACCTTAATACCCCTAGAGAGTAGGCAACTTTGTAAACACAACTGTATCGCTGACAACACGCACTAAATCAATATTCCTATTCAGCTATTTTCAGCCAGAATCGTACCAAGTAAAATCAAATTAATTCACCAAAAAAAATTTGTTTATTTTAAATTTCGAAATATCCAGAGGTCGTGTATATCGCGATGACCTGCCCTCGATACGACTAGCTTGAAATTACAGATTACACACCAATTGCTTCCTATCACTTAAAAAATCGTTAAAATTCTTCTCGATTGTTATTTTAGATTTGGGACACGGGTGGTCAGGAGCGTTTTAAAGCTCTTGTCCCTATGTATTATCGAAACGCCAATGCCGCCATTCTAGTATTCGATGTAACTAACCTCAATTCTTTCGATAATATTAAACGGTGGGCAGACACCTTGAAACGTGATATTTTAGAACCAATGACCATGATCGTTGTAGGGAACAAAATTGATTTAACAGACGATAGAAAGGTACGAAACTCGAATTGATTTTTACACCATTTGACAATGTAAATAAGTAAAAATAATAATAAATCAAAAATAAATATAGAAATCAATTTTATCCACTCTTCACGTTACCACATACCAAATTAATATATTTTATCAAGAGTTTAAATTAATTTTCGGTATTTCTTAGATAAGTCGAAACGAAGGCGTGCAATACTCAAATCAGATAGGCGCTGCATATTTCGAATGCTCAGCTTTGCAGTACAGGGTAAAATCCACATACAGGTTGTTACAAAAATTTATATATATCAATTTTTTTCTCAGGGAATTGAACAGGTGCTAAATGGTTTGGCTGTAGGCGTGATGCGTTTATATAACGTGAATATGACTGGGACGATTGAAGATGCGCTATATGCACCGACTAGTGACAAGTCACCAACTGATACTGCCGTCGAGGAATTTACTCAATTGTCTAATACAGCCCTGGCTCATGGAACTGAGCGAAAGTGCTGTTTTTAATTTGGCGAATTTATATCGAATTCTATTTCGAATCGAAATTTTACATATGGATGTATGTACACTTGACTTAAGTATATGTTTTGTATGATTTTTTTTATATAGTATTAACGTTAACAGTATTTTATTTTATAATAATGTAATAATATTTAATAAATAAAGGAGAATGTTTACATTTTATTTTAAAAAGTTTGCATCAAAATCTTGAATCGATATTTAAATTTTATATTTATTATCTTTTAATTCGTAGATTTTAATTTTAAAAAACACAAATTTCGCAAAAATTTATTTGTGTTAAATTATTAATAGTAAAGGTGTATATATAGCTTCAAATTTTTTTTTATATTCTAGTCGGTAGAAAAAAGATGTAAATGATTAATCGCGAGGTGACTTATATGAAAGTTACTTGTTACATTGAAAAAAAAAAAAACTTTAGAACTATTTACACTGCGTAATTAAAAGCAGTTTGCCATGTGAAATCTTTTATACATGATTGATAATAGCGTCCGTTCATATTTTATGTGAAAGCTTAATTGGTGGAAATGTGTTGAGCGCTCTAATTAGAATGACCATAAATTTCGTACGCCTGTCGTATAAAGTATAAAAATATTTAGAACGTATTTAAAAGGGCATAAATCCCGCATATTACAATTTGAAATATAATCTGAAACATGCTGAAGATAGTCTCGAGTTAGATGATAATGTCCGTGAAGTTTAATGAGGCGTATAGAAAAAAATCAGCAGAGAAAAAATTACCAAACAGAAAAACAACAACATACAGTAAGTACATCTAAAACAGTTTTTTCCAAGTAGTTAGTATATAAAGTATAATAATAAAGTATAATATAAAGAATTATAAATAATGAAACTATTTCAAGTTTTAAGTCAAATATTAATTTTCGACGAACAAAAATAATTAGGAACAAAATGTTGACAATGAACATAGATCATGAAAATGGCCAAAAATCGCTTTTTTTTTTAAACGAAAAACAGAATATTTATATGCCTTAATATTTCGGCGAAATTAAAATAACACTACTATAATTTTTACAATGAAAATTATCGTCCAGAAGATCATTTCTGTTTAAAACATCGGTAGCTTTTTTTGTTTTGAAAATCTTTTAACACTATATAATGACCAATTAATAAACCCTAGTGAGACAAGTAACTTGACTGGACTGAGCTATCGAATTTGTCCAGAATATTCTTTAAAAGGGGGATAGGGATGATTAAGAAGGGAAGTGGTAACGTAACGCCATCCGTATGTGAAGATTTTAGGAGATACGCACCGATCCACACATGAAGATATTTACCAGATATAAGACCGCTGGCGCCGCCTCAAGATATGCAGATATTATGTTAAGGGCTAACCACACCGATGTGGTTAAGTTACGCGTCAAGAATTATCGCGCAAACTAAAAGCTAGACCTCGCATTATTAATTTAAATTAAGAGCGATTAAAGTTAGATATAAACTTTTCTAAAATATAAACCTCTAACGAAATTTCAATTACATATCGAAATTATGTTTATACCATTTGCGTTTAACTGTAAGTGTAGCTGGACCTTTAGTGTTACGACCCTATGTGATGTAACGGTAAAAGAATTATAACATGTAGCTACTTGGTCTGTCACATTTCGCCTCATCAATATATTATAATTAATAAACATATAAATCTACGGTAATGATACAAGCCCGAAATGAGATTAAACGAAGATTTAGTTTTATAAAATTCAAACATTTTTGCACAGCCGTAGGTTTTAAGACTATCATATTCGCAATTTTGATTATTTTTGTACAATATTTTTAGGCAACGTTCGTAAAGGATGGGGTTTTTGAACGGTATATTTCTTATATTTTTAAATTTTCACTAACATGTCGAAAAAAAATCACAACAAATCCACGATTTTTCAGACGTTTTTTGTTTGAGGAAGCTGGTGAAAAAATAAGAAGAAAGTTTGACCTGTCCATAGCTAGACATTTTGTCGGCAAACAGTAAAAATTGCGTACTTTAATTTGCTTTCGTTTAATAGTTGGGCAACGGAAATAAACCCTTACAATCCTGAACAATAAATCTTCATCTTAACAATAAATACGATACAAACATATTTCTTATATATCTTATAAGGTCTTATAAAAGCTTGGGTATATGCATGGTTGAAATACCAGCAGGAATTTGAAGAACGATGGGAATTCTACGGTAGCGGCTCTTCAGTGTAAATAATTACAGCAAAAGCCAAAGTGTTGACTGCTTGGCGCCGTGCTTCCGTATGTTAATATCTTCAAACAAGGTGTACTGTGATGATAGTACCATTATATGCATATAGAATAAGTTAGGTACTACTTCCTCGTTAAATATAATTAACGATAAAACTTATTACTATATGCAAAGATCGTCTATTATATGAAAAATATAAGCGTTTGATTTAATAATATATAAAATGAACATAAAAGTCTCCCATAAGCGAATAAATTAATAATTGTAAATAATGATAATGTAGATTTTAAAGCGAAGATAACAGATAAATTTTCAGAAAAATCAATATGGAGTTTTGTATAAATCTTTTTTCCTGCACTAACGAACAAGAATTATGTACTAGCGAAGGAGGAAACGAGGATTATCGAAATTTTGGACTGGATTGTTGCATTAGAACAATCTGCATATCGAATTGAAAAATCCGAAGAAAAGTACAACGCAGATGCGAATTTGGTAGTCCATGATCACATTTCTAGATGTAAGATCCACATTTTCATTGTGATAGAAAATGTTTACTATAAATTGTATATATTACGAACTATAACTAATATATATATATTATAATATATATATATATATTATAACTGGACTCAGAGGTCAAATTCAAGAAATTACAGAAGTCTAAACAGGTCAGAGTAGATGTCGATAGGTTAAAATTAGCTGATGTATGTGAAAAGTACAAGCAGAAAGTAGAAATCATGGCTAATGGAACATCTAGGAACGACATAGATTGCGAATGGAGGGAAATCAGAAATGGGTTAACTACAGCAGCAAATGAAGTATTAGGCACAAAGAAAAGGGCAGGTAGGAGGGAATGGATCACGGAAGAAATAGTTGAAATGATAGAAGCAAGAAGGAAAATTAAAATTGGAAACACAGAAGCAGGACAGAAAAAATATAAGGAACTAAGGAACTTAATTAATAGGAAATGGAAGGAGTATCTTGAAGATTTATATAAAGGTAGGCAGGACATGGAGGAGCTAGAAAGTGTGGAACAGATAGATGAGGATGACTTAGGTCCTAGCATACTTAGGTCAGAGTTTCATAGAGCATTAAATGATTTACGGAATAACAAAGCAGCGGGGATTGATATGATACCAGCCGAATTAATAAAACACGCAGGGGAAAATATGCAGGAGCGATTATACAGGTTAGTTTGTAAAATATATGAGAAGGGAGAAGTACCACAGGATTTTCAGCGTAGTAGAATAGTAACAATGCCGAAGAAAATAGGAGCTAATTTGTGTGAGAACTATAGGACCATTAGTCTACTATCACATGCATCGAAGATATTGTTAAAGATTATTTATAGGAGATTAGAAAATAAAGTAGAGGAAAGGCTAGGAGAAGATCAGTTTGGTTTTAGGAAAAACAGAGGGACGAGGGAGGCGATTTTAGCACTAAGAACAGTAGTAGAAAAAAGAATGAGGGTAGGAAAGGTAACTTGCATAGCTTTTGTAGATTTAGAAAAGGCATTTGATAATGTAGATTGGGACATAATGTTTAGAATTTTAAAAGAAACGGGTATAGCTTATAAGGATAGGAGAATAATTTTTAATTTATATAAACACCAAACTGCCTTAGTTAGAATTGAGGGGGAAGAAGAGGTAGCAAAAATAGGGAAGGGAGTTCGGCAGGGATGTACACTTTCACCGTTATTATTTAATCTATATATAGAAGATGCAATAAACAAAGTAAAAGAAGAGTATAGTGTAGGTGTGAATGTACAGGGAGAGAAAATATATATGTTGAGATTCGCCGACGATATAGCTATATTGGAAGAAAGCGAAAAGAATTTAGAAAGGGTATTGAATGGTATGTAGGCAGTATTGACTAGGGATTTTAACATGAAAATAAATATAGGTAAAACTAAAGTGATGAGGTGTGACAAAAAGGAATGCAGTAGAAAAATGAGGATCACAATAGGAGATAATAGAATCGAAGAAGTGTCAGATTTTTGTTATTTAGGCAGTAGAATCACAAAAGATAATCGAAGCAAGGTAGATATAAAGTGTAGGATAGCACAGGGTAGGAAGGCATTCGTAGAAAAAGAACAGATTTTAAGATCAAATATTGACTTGGGTATTAGAAAAAGATTACTGAAGGTATATGTTTGGAGTGTAGCACTGTACGGGTGTGAGGCGTGGACTATAGGAAAGGAAGAGAAGCGTAGATTACAAGCATTCGAAATGTGGTGTTATAGGAGGATGATGAGGATTGGTTGGGAAGATAAAGTAACAAATGAAGCTGTACTAGAGTTAGTAGGGGAGAAGAGAAGTATTTGGAGAGTGTTACAGCGTAGGAGAGACAGATTAGTAGGGCATATTCTTAGGCATGGGGGGATTATGCAATTGATCATAGAAGGTAGAGTGGAGGGAAAGAGAGGGGTAGGTAGGCCTAGATTGGAGTATGTGAGTCAGATAGTTGAAGACGTTGAGATGAATAGCTATAGGGAGATGAAGGGATTAGCTCAGGATAGATCGGCATGGCGTGCTGTTTCCAACCAATCTTTAGGATTGCGGACTCTTTAACTAACGAACTATAAACGCATTACTACAATGCATTTTTTTTGGACTATAAACTTTTATACGAACTGATTAAGCTACTACCATGATACATAATCTTTATAATTTTTCAATATTTTTTTGGAATAAACCGATTTTTGTTGAATTCTGTCTCAATGCTCATCCAGGGAACATCTGGATGGCAACACATTCACAACGTTCATGGGTCCGTGAAAAATATCCTTAAAAGGAGCGGGAATTATATTAACGTCGCCAATTCAGAAATTAATTCACAATTTTACAAAAACCAATTTTACAATTGGTATGTATTGCTTAATGGAGCGCAAGATATTTTCATAATAGTCGTTCGCAATACGATACAATAAACTATTTGGCAAGTTAGTTTATGGCAATGTAAACGCGCATATTCCCGTGCCAATTACCCGCTACCTCCTGCCCATTATAGAATTAGGACGGGATATTAATGTGAGGAACATATCTACACCGCCACAACTCAAACAACAATAATTTGTCAGATCGCTAACAGCCACCAACTAAATATACTTTAATTGTCCCTACTCCCACCGATATATATTTTCAGCTATAGCTACTTAGTTGCCGTTTACTGTAAAATCTCGTTCGAGTGTATTTTAGTGCCTATCGGGGACACTCCTTCTTATCCCAATTGGTCCAGAGCTACTGCGATCTGTTCCCATAAAGCAATCGTAAAATACAGGACATAAAGAAATATCATCTACGAGTCTAAGCTTCGTACGGAATAATGAACTAGAAATAGTTAAGAGGGTTTGGATTTTTTGTCAGGACTTTTTCCTGAATAGGTAAGGATTGGTGTATCCTCGAGGCGCACTTATCTGTTATAACATGGAATATTTAGAGTTATAAGCAAGATTGTCCACATTGAAGAAAATGGATTTTAAAGCGAATTTGCACCGACAAATATTTAGATGTTATTTCATTTCTGTGTCCTGTATATGATTCTGGAGTTGGCACAAGGAAGCGACAAAGTCGAACCGTTCCCGAGCCTATTGGCTGAGGGATTGGTGCTAAACGACTGTTTTCCCATTTCTTAACTAGTCAATTATGAGTATTAATGTTTACCAAACACTCGCTAGTCAAAATATAATTAGTGTCGTCATTGACGTTGAAAGAAAACTGGGCCCGATATGGAACCAGGACAAAGTGCCTTGATATCGAGTAATAGTGTTCCGTGCAAGGCGAAATCTAGTAACTTCCTGATTGAATCGCTATTGTCGAAGGATACTAAGGATGTCTCTGCGATTTGCGTATCAAAGATCCCGAAAGAGTTTACGCAAATATGTGGAAATTTCGTCAGTACGGATGAGGGAAGAAGTGCGCAAACTGTTTGTAGAGCCGATTATGCGGATAGCTCCAGAAGTACGGACGGAGAGAAGCGGCTAGCGGAAGAGGAAAGTAGCGGCGAAGAAACGACCTCAAGAAGTTACACAGAAGGTAAACTATGGCTAAATGTTTTTCTCGTAATCAAGAACGGGATAGTTAAAATATACAATTTGGTTTTGCTGCAACGTCATATATAAGAAAAAATATATATAATTTTTTAGGGCCCTAAAAATAATGGTATTCATGTAATTAATTTTATTATCTATTTTGATTTCATATAAGAAAATTATAGAAGCGTAAGAAATATACGCGACGGATCACGCATACATTTCTTAAAATTTCAATGCACAAAATTGCAGTTATATAGTTAAAATTAAATACATATATTTTTGGAATATTGCAAAGTCATGTCACTATTTCCAAAGTCACAAAGTCCAAACGGCACTTTTTTCAGTCGCTCTCTACAATAAAAAATTTAAAGTCTGCATAAAATCAAGTTAACCCAACGCACTTTTAATAGGGCCATTTTTATTTATTTTTAGTTGATAAAGAAAATTTTAAGACACAATATAAATACAACAATCAATATCTGTTATACATTTTTAATATCAACGCGGGAAAAAATTATTAGCTGCGATGATGCGTGAAAATGCACGCGAAGTATGATTAAATATAGAAAGAATGTTTCTGGACGCGCATATATTTGTTAATTTATGCGAAGTAAAACTTCAAAAACACACAACGTTTGATATCAGATACATACAATAAATATCCCAACAAATGGGCAGATTCTCGGCTATATACGATGACAGTTTTCCCAAAAGAAGAACATGTCAGAATCAAATGTAGCGTTGGAAAGTTCCATGAAAAGTAATGAATAAAAATAAAACGCTTCTATGTATCGAGCGTAGTTAATGTTAAGGATGTATTTAGGCTTTAGACAGAGCTGTAACTATTTTCGAAGTGAAGAAATAATTAATTCAATGTATAAGGAAATATACACATGTATATAGTGCTAGGGAACAGTAGCTAATATAAAATACAATGTAATTATTTTAATTGTGAACATACGTTCATTTAAAAAAGTAATTCTATGCAATTAAATGAATTATTATACGCTATTATGATTTGTTTCACGAATACTTCATTATTTCGAGGATAATGAACAAGTGTACTAACAGAATTATAATATAATATATAAAATATGCATTTATATGCAAAGTATATATTAAAAATACATATATTAAATATTTAATTAGGTAGACCATATTTAGTATATTTCATTAAACAATATTTTTTAAATTTTGTTCTAAACTTACAAAATAGCTGTTATTTATGTGCCTCATGTTCCTAATCTCATATATTTGTTTAACGCCTATTTTCGAAGAAAGAAATCTATATATTCCGTTTGCGTATAGTCTCTCTGAACGTTTCTTGAAAGTTAATACCTTCGCCAGATACCGAGATCTTACATGGGGATTTGTCAGATTGTATCGTTCTTGAGCGATAGCCCTCGGGAACTAATTGCCGCTACAAGACACTTCTGTCTAAACACACTAAAATATTACCTTATCCAAGGAACAACTAGAAGTTTTACGGCTACTGAAAATACTGAAGTGAACCCTTTTCATTACTGAAAGAAAAGAAAAAACGAGCCTCTAGCTAAATGATATTTCGAGAACAAATGGCGTCGTAAAACAAAACTGATTGTAAAAATATGGAAAAGTACACAGAATTTCTAAGATATTCGGTATAGAGAAATTGTCAGGAAATGTTATAGATAGAGTAACGTTGTTGGTAAAGTCGTAATTGGCGTTTATTTACTAATAGTCTATGAAATAAATGTAAAATTGAATTACACACATCCTGAAATATGCTCTATGCACGGATATATATCACCACCTAATTGACGGGAACGTTTTGGAAGACAAAGTGACGCTAAACGACATCTAATTACAATCGGGCTACCTCTCTAGCACCGCGTTCCAAACTTCAGAAACATCCGGTCACTATTTCACTTCAATTAAAGCGCACGTTGCGCGGATTTTATTTTAAGAAATACTTAGTCGTTAAGAATTTTTCGGATGGAGTAAGTTCAGACGTTAGGGTAATTTACTTTGTCTCGAATAATGCAATAAATTTTATACGTCGGCTGAAACGAACATTGAAAATTGTAGGTTCGCTCACGTTAAGAGCTAGTCTGAAAATTATACAACAAGGATTTTTGCGCAGCTTTTTGGATTTTAAATAAACGGTTAGCAACCGGGGAGAACAAAATAAAATTACCGAAAGGCTTCTTTACAACGAATAATGTCGGTGGTAAGAAACGTAGAAAAATTTAACTGGTCCTTGAGATCCCTCAACTGTTTGCGCCGACTTATTTAATTCAAAGTAAGAATATTGTAGTGTCATTTATAACCGATATTAATGTCAGGCCGAGTGACAGAGCCGTAATTGCCACAGACGATTATCGGTGCAGCATCCCCGGCACAGGCAGAGCATCTAGATCCAGCATCATCCAGCGGGATCTCGTAGACAAGACAGTGTGCCGTCAAAGCACCACACTCGTTATACGAGTAATATATTGCTCTGGTTGCGATGCCTTTTTTGCTTTTTGTATCTCGCATCCAGCGGCACTCATTTTTCAGTAAAGCAATGCCCGCGGTCGTTTCAGTCGTCGTTAGCATTCAAATTCTAATTTCGTTCTGTAGTATACTCCGATATTGCAGGGAGTTACAGTAGCATTTTTGCTAAAGACCCGAACACACTAAGAATGAACAAGTCCGTCGTTCGAATATTTTAAAAATTCATATTTATCGACTTGTTGATGTATAAGGATTTAAAATTGTCATTGTTTATTAAATTGAGATTAATTCCATTTTTGTATCTTTTGTGTGATCCAGTCAAAAATCAAAAAATTTGTTCTAGAATGTCGCGTAGTTATTCCATGGACCCAAAATACAATTTCATTTAATTAACATTGGGTTTTAGAAAACAAGCAACTATAAAGATTGCTCAATTATGGTCTGATATCCAAGGAATTTAAACACTATGTAAATTGTCATTGTTTATTAAATACGATTGAGATTAATTCAATTTTTTGTGTCTTGCGAACTAACATAAATGTTAATCAACAAGAATGCTATACATCCAGTCAAAAATCAAAAGATTTGTTCTAGAGTCACGTAGTTATTCCATTAATGGACCCGAATACAATTTGATTTAATTAACGTTTTGCGATTGAAAAAAATGCAACTATGAAGAGGCTCGATTAAGGTCTGATATCGGAGTAATTTATTTCGAAGTTTGTGCAGATATGAGAAAGGCTCTTTAGATTTCTTGGCGCAAATTAGTGTCTCCTGTAACATGTCTACACTCGGGTCGTATAACCGTTCAGAGTAAACGGGGGCACATAAATTTCGATACGCCAAATTAGAACCAACTGTTTGGTGTAAAATTCGAGGTGCTAGGTACCAAATAAACCGATCAAGATGTTCCCAACTATAGCGGCAGGAACAGACGCCTCTATCCCGTTTTCTCTAAATGCTTAGGAGGCAGCGCCAAAACCGAGATAAATACCCAACTCATTAGAACAATTATATGCTAATCTACATAAACAGTACCTATCAACCAAGATTACCTGTAGCAAGAAAATGAAATTGTAGCAAATAAATTAGTACCTGCCTATGTTAATTAACAATGAAATAAAGTTTAATATAATGAAATGTTAAAATAGCCTCATTTCGGTATGTCCGTAAATTATAATAAAAATCGGATTATTAAAACCGTCTGCATATTGTTAATAGTACAATGTATTTTAGATTCATTGGCGGAGGATTTTAGAGGAGCTGAAGATGATCGCAAGAAAAGGCCAAGAACAGCATTTACCGCATCACAAATCAAATCATTAGAAGGGGAATTTGAGAGGAATAAATACCTTTCCGTGGCAAAAAGATGTCAATTATCCAAAAGTTTGAAACTAACAGAAACTCAGGTAATATGTTTACATAAGAACCAATCTGAAATTAATTTGGTGAAGCGATATTGCAATTATATGATAAAATAAAAACATTACTTTACATCCGAATTGAAAGTAATGGCTAATTAATTTTTGTTGTACATTAGATTAAAATATGGTTTCAAAACCGAAGAACCAAATGGAAAAGGAAATATACAAACGATATCGAAATATTAGCGCAGCAATATTATAATTCTATGGGAATAATGGCACCTAGACCAATTTTTTTGGGAGATAGATTGTGGTAAGTTCTGTTTCGCCAAATTTTTGAAACAAATCATTAAATTACACTGCTCTTCTGGAAAATGTATAAAAAATATTATATATTTTCATATAATCGTAATTCGCTCTAAGCAAAAAAATCATTGGATTCATTTAGGTTCTTCAATCAACCACAAATGGTGCCCTCGATGGTACCGAACTCGGGAATATCCGTGCATCAACATGGTACCCAAGTACCCATCGGTAATTACCCGGAATGTCCCACAGAAATGTCTAGCGAAAATTCGCCAATTTTGCAGTTGCAAAATTTCGGTAGGCATTTCGAGAATGCTTAATATTTATAAGAACTCGTGAATGTACATAAAAATGTATTAATATATTCGTATAATAAGGCAATTAGAAATTGTATTAAGATTTTAAATATTTATACCAATTCCACGTTACCAAAATAAAAATTAATTTTGCTAGTTTAATAAATATACAAATTTAATATTGATATTTTCTACAATTTCAGTTAATAAAAATAAATACTCGAAATGAAAGCGAATACAATTAATGTACAGGCAACCCCCGTATAACACGACATTCTTACAACACGGTTCGAAATTTTTTGGTTTAAGCACAATAGAGTTAAATAGGTTATAGATTTGGCCGTTACGTTGTGATATTCCATATTATAGGAAGGTTGAAGAAAAATACGAAGTTTTAATATCACGTAAATGATTTTACGTGATATTAAAACTTCGTATTTTTCTTCAACCTTCCTACAATAGAGTTAGTTACACAAAAACGAATTCTAAATAACGAAATAACACGGTATATTTGCGGTACCTAAAGACCGTGTTATACGGGGGGGTCACCTGTATGTGCATGAAACGAGTACTCGAAATTATATAGGTTGCACTGTTAAGGCGGAAGTATCTAAAGCTTCATTTGAAGCAGTTAATTTGGAAAAGAATTCATCGTCGTCATCCAAAAGCGCTTGCATACGCTTCTTGTATCTAAAACACGAGCACGTTAAGCATAATACATTATATTATGTACATCTTGTAGAAGATACTCGCATTTCGCTATCTGGATTATTTTCTGGATTTCGACATTTCTCTAATTTCTTGTCCAAAAGCTTTTGTTGATTTTTATCAGGGACATAATCCGATACCTTTACCATTGATCTGATACCTAAATAATCGCATATGTAGCTTATAATTTGCCACGAAAAAAGCGACATTAAACCGCCAATCAAAAAAGTTCGAAGCATAATTCTACATGTTGGCTAAAGTCCACAAATCAAATTCAATTGCAATTTAATGTCTCTGTATAAGCTAAAAAAATCAATAGTTTCACCAAGAAAATACAAATTATAAACGTCGATAACAAAAATCTGCATCTTACTGCGAACTGCGTCAATAAGAGGCGGTAAACTAGATCCTGCAAAGAGAGTGTCTGTGACATAAGCGTCCAGGTTTTCGTGTATTTTACTTGCAGCGTGTAGAACAGCTGCAAGGGCTACCTGCGCAGGTGCATAGAGAAGTACCACATCGGTTAGAAGCGCCTTCTCTAAGAACTGCTCAGTGCCGGCACGTAGACGCTCGGGTTGTTGCAAATTGCAACGCGTCTACAAAAGAATAAAATTAAACGTTGTCATAAATGCTTCGTTTTGTTTCTGTATTAAAATTATCACTACGGTGTTAAATAACTATATAGAATATCACCCAAATACCCCGTAACTCAAAGCAATAAATAGCTAGATGCGCATTTCGAAGGCTATGCCCACATCTTCAGTAGCTCATGTTAAAAAACGAAGTAAAATACCCGTCAGTCGCTAATCGTGATTGCTATACAATTGAACAAAGAAGTCAACATGACTGAAGTATTTCAAAATATGGCATATAATATGACCTACAAATCTTTCGAACAGCAGCATAAATTTATAATTAACGAAACCTAAATTGTCATACCTAAAATTAAAACAAATTTAAAAATAGTTCTTATTACATAAATTAAATAGACAAGATGAAATTGAGCCTGAATATAAATTCATTAAATTTGATTTAGATTTATGCATGTATATACTTTCATAAGAATTTAATTCAAAACACTTTTTAAGTCCACAAAAAGTCCACTAATTTGAATAGGATGACCCGATTCACAAATATGCTCGGCGACAGCACTTTTATCTTTTATATTTAATCTGAAATGAGCTAAATGCTCCTTAAATCTCGTTTCAATTGGTCTACGTGTTTGTCCTATATATAATTTAGGACAACTAGAACAAGATGTTTCATAAATACCCGATTTTTTATTAAAATCAATCAAATCTTTAGGATTTCGAAAAGCGCATCTAGCTATTTAATGCATTGAGGCGATTTCGGCGATATTTTATACAAATGTGTTTTTGACAATTTGGTAATTCGAACAAAATAACCTTTATGTCAATGAGCAATCCCTCGACGGGCCTAAATGGATTATGAATTGATAGATGGAAATTTAATTGCTCCATGAGTAGCAATTCGTTATTAAGAATTATATCTGTAGCTTTATCTCGATCTCCTTTGATATTAGCAACGAATTGCGCCAATGAGACATTGAATTCCTCTACTTTACATGCCAAATACATGCACGTTACCCTATTATAAACATTTATTAATTATGTTAAGTGTAAGGATATCATGGGTACGATTCTGGCTAAGAATAGCCGGATAGGGAAAGGAACATAAATATAGGCAACTAAAACACGATGAAAAACCTAAGGTTGCCCTGAAAAAATTGCAATTGATTTAAATATTCTATTTGAATAATTGATAAAATATTAAATTACGTAAAATAAAAAAATATCCATATGTCAGTCTTTATAGTGGGTATTAAGACCTGACCTAGGTTCAATACGTCAGCTTCTTTTTCTTGATTCATTCTTGATTCATCTGGCAAACTGAATACCCCTTGAGAGTAGGCTACATAATAAGCGCTACTGTACTAAATCATTATCCCTATTGTTATTCTGTCAGAATCGTACCATATCATGGGATTCTTACATTATTTCTTTAGGATGATAATTCATGACAGAGTTATTTAAATAAAAGCGTTTGAAATAATGAAAAGCGGTTCCTACGACACATTTAGGCATTAGAGGTTGGAATCGTTTGCAAAAATCGCGTAAATTAACTTCGTATCTGCGGACCATCAGTTTCTCTTCTTCCGGCGTTAGAAATACTTCGTATTGTTGCGTTTCCTAAGAATTACGTGTATTATATATACATAAATCGCTCAGTTATTGTAAAATACAACGCTTACCGGTACACTTTTGCTGTAAACTTTGATGTGCTTCAAATTCGCTTTTTCTCGCAGCATATTCAATTCTTCTTCACTAGTGAACATCCACAGCTTACACTGTGTACTTGTTGGAAACATTTAGAAGTTTATTTAACACTTGTAATAGTAAAAATATATATTCTAAAAACTTTATGCTTGTAATGCCGCTAACTTCTAACCCTACAACCTATGATGACGTGTATCGCACATACGTCGGAGAAGACGGGATTACTATATGCAACCAAATATACTACAGTCGCACAGGGTGATCTAATTCAAACGCAAGAAATTTATTTTTTAAATCCTTAAATATATAAATAGAAGAATGATACATTAGAATACATAGGATAAATTGATTTTTTTTTAAATAAACGATAGTATTTGGCTAAACAATATATTTTTTATTTCATTTCAGGTTGAAATCTTGGTTCCAATTTTTCACGATTATTATCCGAAAATGGTAAAAATAATTCGGGATAAAAGCGTTTTAATTTAACATTTTCCCAATCATACGTTCTAGAATCGTCTCCTATCATTTCTGATTCCCCTATATTTCGTTGAATTAATTGCGGCAAGGAAAATAATTCGGGATTAAATTCGTACAAATCGGCTATGTCCGAACTCGTCCAAGAGGACGGATCTAAAAGATTGTTTGTTTTGTTGTAATTCTGTTTTTTAATGAAATTAGTTAGAATTCTTACATTTTAGAGAATTTTCATTGCTTTTTGATTCTACTTCACTTCGAGGAATGCTATCAAATACTCCCTAGGGACAGATATAATTTTATAAGTAAATACATATTTAACGGACGAAGGGGTTTATTTATAGTTTATTTATTCATTTCAATAATTTTTTATTTTCAATTCAGTAATTATTTTTGAATTACCAAAAATATAAAACCGGCAATTGCCGTTTTATTTGTAATAATGAATAAATAACTAAATAAATAATATTTACTGGATTGCCTCCTCGCCTTCCAATCCTGGGCACTGATTTTGACGCTTTCAAGAAAAACTTTTCGAAATTCTCGTCGTTATTATTTTTATTTTCATTTTTATTGGGATTGCTTCGTCCTATTCTCGGCACACTTTTGGACGCTTTTAGAAAGAAAGGACCTTCTTCGGCAGCTAATAAATTCTGTCCCACAAGTATGCACACAATAAACGAAACTCGGATTAAAATTCCCATGATGTTGTTTACTTTTACGAGTGCTTTCACTCGACTAAATTAAAATGTAAATGTTACTAAATTAAGTTGTTTTGTGACTTTTATAGCAATTCAACACAGTCGCATTCCACTTTATATGCTTTACGGAGATGCGAATAGAGCGACATCTTGAATTACGCGGTTCAGAATAAAACAAAATATTATTTTGTTCACTCAAACAGTTTTAGAAAAAGAAAATGATATGTAAAATTTGCAAACAAATTATCATAATTTATAAGATAAGATCGTATTTATTTGCTGTCATTAACTATTATGGATGCTGTTTTGACTTTGGAAACGTCAATTTGACATTGTTGTTAGAGTGCTGTAAAATCATGATGGCCGCCAACTAATTTGGACCAATTTGACTTGCACATGGTATTATTTTGTTTAGTCAAACAGTTTAAGAAAAAGAGAATGATGTGCAAAATTTGCAAACAAATTATCATAATTTATAAGATAAGATCGTATTTATGTACTGTCATTAACTATTATGGATGCTATTTTGACTTTAGAAACGTCAATTTGACATTGTTGTTAGGGTGCTGTAAAATCATGATGGCCGCCAACTAATTTGGACCAATTTGAATTGCACGCGGTATTATTTTGTTTAGTCAAACAGTTTTAGAAAAAGAGAATGATCTGTAAAATTTGAGAATAAACTATCATAATTTATAAGATAGGATTGTATTTGTTTACTATCATTAATTTTTATGGGTGCTATTTTGGAAACGTCAATTTGACTATTCAATTTTTCGTGACATGTTTGACATGAGCTTGTTTGCTAAATATCGAACGAGGGAATTAATATTACGGATTCTAATTAATCTTCGAAGTGTCATGTTAAAAATAAATCGCCTTCTCTGCAAATTATGATTGTTCTTCGAAATATTATGTATGTTAAAAAAATCGCCATCGACGCGCACGGAATACATTTTTCCAAAAAGTACAGATTACGCCGACTGTATAAAATTAAAGTCTGAGTTCATTTCACTCCATTAATTAGTATTCTTCTGTGCGTTTAACAGAAATATAGTTCATTGACAATGAGTGGTTTATCGATGAATTGTGTAACAGAACCTGAATTTACAAATACGATCCTTTACGCGATTCTACCAATAAAACCCGCATATACTAGCCCTTTATTTCGCTATCAGAATGTAAAGTAATGAAACATATTAGCAGTGCATAAAAATACTACATAATCAATATTATCAATTTACAATACATATCAAATTATATTACATAAGTACTCGAGTTAAGAAAACTGCATCATATATGCATGGAAGGTGATCATAAAATAGACAAGAGTGGTAGAATAATATATGCATTAACTTGATCTTATATAATTTTGTATTTACTTTCCAAAATAAACATTTTAAACATTTTAAAAGCGCCTCCATCGTGCATATTGAATATTCAATTGAAAAAGCAATTGCTTTTTGATTTTTCTATAGCTAATTCAATGCTAAATAAATAAAGAATGGAGATTTTATAGCCGGATAGGGAAATAAGATAGGCAACCAATAGTACTCGATGAAAACCTAGGGTTGGTATTAGGTATTAAAGGTAATAAAGAGACCTGACCTACGATTGATAGGTCAACTTCTTGATGCATCGAAAATCTGACAACTTAAATAGCCCTATAGAGTAGACAACTTCGTAAACACAACTGTATCGCGGACAACATGCACTAAATCATTATCTCTATTTAGCTATACTCAGCTAGTTTTCTTCACATTTTGGACATGTTCAAATTTAAAAGCTTATTTCTTAATAAACAGTCCCAAAATATGAGTATTTTCTTTCTGTACGTGCATTTATATGAATATTAGCGAAACACGTTCGATATACATTCCTTCCCGAGGTTTACATACGCATTTACATCGCCGTACCAAACACATAATATAAAATGAATATTTTTCAACGTATATACATTATATTACATGCACGCGTATATGACAAAATCGAGTTTTATATACATCGTGATTCGGTATATATAAGGAGGAGGTGCGGAGTTAAGTCAGCCATATTAATGGAGTGAAACATGATGGTTCATATCATGTATTAAACGACCAATCATGCACATGCAATTAATAATCACGGCGCTCAGAGCCATGTCATGGTTTTCTCGCTGAGCAGTTGACTCGTATGGTACACTGTGTGCAAGTGGGTACCACACCAAGTGGTCGTGGTACCCGCAGAAAGAATCGAAACTGGTTTTCACAATGTACCGAGCTGAATTTCGGCCTAAGGTGGTTCTAAGGTGACGTGGGCATTGTGGTAGTAGGATCACCACTGCTTTGCAAATTTAACGAGTTTTGAACATGCGCAATAAACCTAAGAATCTGTTTGACATATCTCATTTTTACGAATTTTTGTAAGTTAGGTGGAATTGTCACATCGCTGACGCTATATAGATATACGAATACATGGCGAGCTTAAGAATTGCGGTTGTAGTTCAGTACTCAATTGATAGAGGCCGCAAGGATAACGGAAACGTTTCGGTTCGAATTCAGGATTTGTTCTTTAGATGCGCGATAATTATCGAGGGTTCGGTAAAATTGGTTTGATTATAATAATCGTCGCTCTAAATGAATATTTGGTATCATTTTCGACGTTGATTGTGGATATACAACAAGAAAATGAGCATTAATCACGGCGTAATGTGTTGTCGCTATTTGATTTGTTATAATGATATACACTTAAGAAGTGATAATGAGGATATTTATGTGTATCAATGTTACGAAAATTGGTGTAATTGCGAACCGTGTATCAAAGCCGGATAATACACATAATAATTAATTGTCGCTACTTAGTCAAATAACCAAGCAATTTGTTCGGAATTATAACTATTGGTGTAATTTTACTATTTACCATTATATTATGCTAATCGTCGTGTTCACTTTGATATTATATTATAAAAATGTATGGCTTATAGTCATAATCACTTCATTATCAAAGCAGAACAATATATTCGTTTAATTATCAGATTAGCGACAGTAAAAAAAAATTTACAATCATTATCAACACTCAACTTGACCATTAATTTATTGAATTATGCAGTTCATCAATCATGTTTTTAAATATTTGTTATATAAAAAGTAACACGAGAAAATAACATGTGTATTAGATAGAAAATTTTAATTTTCTATATGTAGAATTTCTACAAATAACTTGCGAATTCAATTAAAACAAATATTTACATTAAAACAATTATCTAGTTTAAGAATCACCTTTTTTTCATTCTCGCGAAAAATAAATGTATATTATTGTTTCATAGTTTGTAAAATAATAATAATTTCATCGCCGTGATTTTGAAGAATACACGATTTTATTGTTACTTAAAATTTTCCGTTTGCTATTATTTTTGCTGTTGTTCCACTTTTCAAATTTGACATTGAAATATATCAAAATGAAATTCCCCTCATGCTTAATTTCAAATCGACGTTTGCAAATTTTTGATAATCTTTGAAACAATGTTCCATGACAGATATCAACAAGTAGATCAACTCGAATTTCGCTAATATTAATTGTTTCCCATTCAAAAATCATCCCGTTATGTAAATTATTGACTCGGAGCGTGCACGAAAGAAACAACTCACCCGACCATGTCTGGAACTGGGATTGCGATAGTTCGACTTGTCCAGGAGAGGAAATCGTGGCGTCAGGACCATCCCTTCGGATTCAACGCTCGTCCTTCTCGCAATCCAGATGGCACCTTCGATCTGTTTCACGTAAACAAATCGAAATATTACTTATTTAACCTTTATTCGACATAAAAGTATTAGTAATTTATTTACATATCCATTTTCAACGTGGCAGAACATATAAACTAGTCAGAAAATTGTACGTGCAAAATTGGATTTTTCAAAAAAGGAAGTTTGTCTTTTGAACTATGTTCAGTTTCATCGTACTTATAATAAGATTTTTTTTTACTCCCATTTCAGACACATTAGTGAAAATATCTTCTACGTAGCATAGAAATTATAAAAGATATTTATTAAACCATCTATTAGACATTAAAAAAGTTGACATTTTTTATATTATTTAAAAATACTTATGTGCCATTAAAAAAATCAAATAATGTATAATTTACATTATACAATTCCATATATATAAATTTTTTAAGTGCACAATAATATTTTAGTGGAGGTGTTCAATTCCGGGCAGAACGGGAAGCCCATGGCAGGGAGGTCATTACATTTTAGAAATGACCTTTACAGAAGACTATCCTTCAGTACCGCCGAGGGTTAAATTCACGCCGCCCTTGTTTCACCCGAATGTGTACCCATCAGGGACTGTCTGCCTGTCTTTGCTAGATGCAGACAAGGATTGGAAACCGAGTATTAGTATCAAACAGGTAGTTATTAAAAAAATATATATTGCGCACAAAAATTATATTGTTTTTTTTTAGATACTTTTGGGGGTGTCGAATCTTTTAACAGAGCCGAACGTAGATGATCCAGCTCAAGCGGAAGCTTGTACCATTTATTGTAAAAATAGAGAAGAGTACGACAAAAGGGTGAAACAACAAGCGCTTTACCGAAGACATGGCGTACTCTGATAATGATTTCTTGCAATTAATATACATCAATAATATAAAAATTTGAAATGAAATATAAAGAAAATTCAACAATTCTTGCTTTGCTTCTTATGAACGTACCAGGCGGGTTATAAGCTATACAATTCTGTTTGTACAAACTAATAACTACTTACCACTCAGCTGAGAAAAATTAGCAAACTAATAATTTATCATTCTCAGAAAAAGAAGAAGAAAAAAAATGCATAGCGGCAATTGCGTAATGAAAAGTACAAATCCAACACATTTTCAATTCAAGCTTCCCACAATGGATGGATATACGCAGATTCGTAATTAGAGGTAAGTTTACTTCGGCACGACAATATCTTTTAATAATATACCTTTACGTATATTTTCATGTATATAGTGGTAGCTACCTATACGAAAAAGTTTACGTATACGATCCTGTATGTATATTGCGTTAGATAATTGCCGAGTGTAAGAATTTTTTTGAAGTAGGAATTATATTTATTTGATTGTTCGATAATTCAATAAGGTATGTATTTTTAATATGAAAAAAAAAAATTTTTCGACATCAATATATAGTATTGTCCCCCCGTAAAAGTTAAAAACATTTAAAATTATATTAGTCCATTGTGTGAGGCTATTTTATTTTAGGATTCGATGTTAAATTGTAAATTCTCACAGTGTTTGCAAATTTTTTTTAGTTTAAAGAGTCCGCAATCCTAAAGATTGGTTGGAAACAGCACGCCATGCCGATCTATCCTGAGCTAATCCCTTCATCTCCCTATAGCTATTCATCTCAACGTCTTCAACTATCTGACTCACATACTCCAATCTAGGCCTACCTACCCCTCTCTTTCCCTCCACTCTACCTTCTATGATCAATTGCATAATCCCCCCATGCCTAAGAATATGCCCTACTAATCTGTCTCTCCTACGCTGTAACACTCTCCAAATACTTCTCTTCTCCCCTACTAACTCTAGTACAGCTTCATTTGTTACTTTATCTTCCCAACCAATCCTCATCATTTCGACATGCTTGTAATCTACGCTTCTCTTCCTTTCCTATAGTCCACGCCTCACACCCGTACAGTGCTACACTCCAAACATATACCTTCAGTAATCTTTTTCTAATACCAATAAGTCAATATTTGATCTTAAAATCTGTTCTTTTTCTACGAATGCCTTCCTACCCTGTGCTATCCTACACTTTATATCTACCTTGCTTCGATTATCTTTTGTGATTCTACTGCCTAAATAACAAAAATCTGACACTTCTTCGATTCTATTATCTCCTATTGAGATCCTCATTTTTCTACTGCATTCCTTTTTGTCACACCTCATCACTTTAGTTTTACCTATATTTATTTTCATGTTAAAATCCCTAGTCAATACTGCCTGCATACCATTCAATACCCTTTCTAAATTCTTTTCGCTTTCTTCCAATATAGCTATATCGTCGGCGAATCTCAACATATATATTTTCTCTCCCTGTACATTCACACCTACACTATACTCTTCTTTTACTTTGTTTATTGCATCTTCTATATATAGATTAAATAATAACGGTGAAAGTGTACATCCCTGCCGAACTCCCTTCCCTATTTTTGCTACCTCTTCTTCCCCCTCAATTCTAACTAAGGCAGTTTGGTGTTTATATAAATTAAAAATTATTCTCCTATCCTTATAATCTATACCCGTTTCTTTTAAAATTCTAAACATTATGTCCCAATCTACATTATCAAATGCCTTTTCTAAATCTACAAAAGCTATGCAAGTTACCTTTCCTACCCTCTTTCTTTTTTCTACTACCGTTCTTAGTGCTAAAATCGCCTCCCTCGTCCCTCTGTTTTTCCTAAAACCAAACTGATCTTCTCCTAGCCTTTCCTCTACTTTATTTTCTAATCTCCTATAAATAATCTTTAGCAATATCTTCGATGCATGTGATAGTAGACTAATGGTCCTATAGTTCTCACACAAATTAGCTCCTATTTTCTTCGGCATTGTTACTATTCTACTACGCTGAAAATCCTGTGGTACTTCTCCCTTTGCAAATATGTTAATTATATTTCAATCAAAAGAACATGTAACAGTAACATTTAACGAAAGACATTGCGACAGTAATTTTAAAAAGTATTTATATTAGAAACTGATTATCAAAATTACGACCGCCTCTTCGTAATTAACTGTTTTTGATTTTCAACAACATATGACCATTTTTTTCTCAGACGATGATATTGTCTTTATATCGAAAATAGTCGGAAAATTAAAATATAATTAACATATTTCCAAAAACTGCGAGGATTTACTATTTAACTTGCAATCTGACAATTAAGCATATTTGATCATTCAAATTAATATATTGGCATTTGCATAATTTTATATTATCTTGTTATTAGTGGCGGTAATGAAATATGCAAAAGCACTGGCAAGAAGACAATCTATCCGTTTTGCACGATTAGTACTTTTTATCCACTTATAAGTATACATATTTAAATCCAGCTTTAATATATTATAGATAATTGCGTTACTTAGCGATGGCAGGTAGTTATTATAATAATTTTTTCAACAAAATATTTACTCGCGTTTCATTTTTATTCGCATGTCGGCGCTCCATGCATGATGCATCCGATTAAAGAAAAACAATCATAAGATGACAATAACAACATTGTTACCGACCAGTGATTGTTCCGGGTATCCCATTATTCATTCGCGTATTCACTCTTTTATATATTCTTCATTCGATTCTACGTATGCAACAATGCAACATATCGTCATCAAAGTCGTTTTAGAATTTGTCGCATTTTGTACCAATAAATTCCCATATCGAAAACAGCAAAAGAATAATTCAATCACGCAACAATTTCTTTTTCTACGTTCTTTCGAAGATCAAAGCAAAACACCACCACACTATAATGTTGCAACGGGAATACCAAATGTTTCGAAGTTTCATTCATACATCTAGAGGGAATACCGAGAGTATTTGACTTTTAACAAATCGAAATAAAACGTATTTTTTCAGTCCAATTTTCTTAGTCGTAATGAAACGTTCCGTCATTAATGTCGATGATAACTTCTGCATATTGATACGACACGAAGTAGTTGAGTATATTTGCGGTAGCCTTGCTTTGTTGATGGAAATCTTCAAGATCTACCATACATTTCTCGAATCACACGAAATACACGAACTATAGTTTTATATACAGGATTAGAAGAACGCGAGTAATCTACGTTTTGTGGTTTTCGTAGTACTTGATGAATTGCAACGCAGCATTGCAATGGCACTGCACGCCATCTGTATTTCAACACATCAGTTATGAATCTACGATTTCTATCAAATCCAATCCACATTGAATATTCATACGAGTAAACCATAAAATATTTTTCAAATTTGTTATGCTTTAAAAATGCTTAAAGCTTTTAGAGTTAAATTTTAAAGATAAATATCAGCTTTTTTTTATCCTCCTATATCGTCCCACATTCAAATTTGTTTTGAGCCAAGAAAACTGTGTCCAAATTTATCAAAAACTACTTCATATCCTAAATGTTAAAAAATCTCTTCAACGATCTACTTCTAACTTCACTTCTTTCCTACCGAAAGTATTTAGTTATTAAACAAAAAAATATTTCTAAGACGTATTGTTTCATTAATTGCGATAAAAGTCTTAAATTTGTTATATATAAGAATGTTCTCTCAAAATTGAGTTCTAAATTTTAAAAAAATATTGTACCAGACATCTTAAAAAGTCAGATTGAAAAAATCATTCGAAAAAGTGTTTTGAGAAATTCCTCAATTACCATTAAATCGCTGTCAGGTAGGCTAAATAAAATCGACTATTGAATAACGAATGACTATCTCACAGCACATTTTGACTTCTTTTTTATTCTGTATTGTTGCAGTGTGCATTGTCGTTCAAGTAGCGAGTACATGGTCGTAGATGTAAGTATAATTAACAGTCGTTCTTATCGAACGGACATATTTAGGGTTGGGTAACTGTCCTTGTAAGCGTTGCTATTCTCCGTTCTGTTCTGTTGAAGGAAGACACTGGACTCAATACCAGAACGACATTTTACGTTCGTTATTGTTACACACCCACACGTTAGACAGGCAAAAGTCGATCCGAATTCAACATTCGCTGGGAAACTGAAATCAAATTGTTCGCGTGCTTTCGTTCAGAATGGCAAAAGCGACTTTTAAGAAAATATCCTAATAAACTGGGCTCTACTAACGCTAGCGTTGGCTTCATACATTCTACACTCAGGGTGCAATTTAAAAAATATAAAATATATTATCCGTTTGTATATGAAACGCAATATATTTCATATAACAAACTCACGATGTGTGGCTCTGTTCTATTGTAAATTTTGTGAACAAATAATGCCGTACGAGCGAACAACATCAGAATGGAATTAAAAAAAAAAAAAACATTGAACCGCGTTTTCATGGTGGTACAACAAGATACTATATTCGAATTTAGAAGAATGCGCGATAATGAAATTGCTGATGTTTTCGCAACATAATAACGCTACCTCGCAACAAATAAAAACAGCCAAATTACCTTCGTGGAATTGGATGTGTCGTAACCACTAATATATGAATTCAAAAATTTCATAGCGAAGGTTTTATTATTTTATCAAATTTCAAATGATTATTGTTGGCGAAGACCTTGTTGTCAGTTTTTTTTTTTATATTAAATAAAACAAACGCAAATTGAGCAACAAATCAATGTTGCGTACACGTTTTAAAATCGAGAATTATTTCGATTGGACTTCTTCGAAAATATAGAAAATTTCATTGCAGGATTTTAAAGCAAGAAGCGTTGAAACAAAAATGCTTGTACGAAGGCTTTGTTGGAGAACCAAAGAAGTTATCCTTATAAAAAAAATCCGATCCAAGAGTGACGAGAAAATACTTTTCCTTTGAAATAAAAAAAATCGATTGTTGAGATTGTTTCATAATACAAATGCTTTTTGAATTCGGGTTGCAAATATTAAAACTAAATTTGGTACTTCAACGCTTAATTCATGGCTTTTGTTCATGTATACTAGGCATTAAGATTAAACATTAATGTCGACAATAATGACGAAGATTATCTCCATTAATGGCCAACACATAACTTTATACTCACTTACGTATAGGCTAGTATAAATATTACAATATAAACTTTATTACTAAATTAGTATTAGCACGCTCTTCTTTCATACCAACAAACAAAGTACATGTTTTTGTTCTTGGGCATTTGTTGTTGTTAGTATGCAAATTTGCAATACAACTTGGACGAGTTCTTTTCACGTATTGTATCTTAAGAGAATCGCTATTTAAAAATGATCATCAGCGACTTTGGAAATTGTAATTTTACCAGTGACAACTTTATTCATAGTTTTTCAAATAACTCCTCCATAAATAAATTACAACAAATATATATCCTTACAGATTGCCATCGTAAAATCTAAGTTTCTAAAAAAGGTCCAATTTCATTCGGTCGTATTTTGAATCGTCCATTGAGTTTATATAACCTACATTCTGGACAACTTTATTATTTATTTGCTTGGCGTGAGCTGTGAATGAAGGAGCTTATTCGGCATATGATAAATGATGGAAGTATGACTGTCCGAAACTTTACATATACAAGAATAATGTTGAACATTCGCACCATCATCCACCGAATGTGCCACCACAAAAGGAAAAATAAAGGGAATTGTGCTGGTGCGGTGTGTTTTCATATTATACGCCAATTTGTCCCGTTTAAATGATAATCAATCAACGGGTATAAGAACGATTTGGATTTCTCCATTGATATCGGTTTGGTGTGAGCAGACTTAAGATTTCAGTGTGAAGGGAGCTACTGTTTATTTTGATTTTTCTTTCGAACGTTTGCTAATATGAGATCATTTATTCATGCCAATTCTATTTGAATTTTACAACAAGGGGGAGATTTGTTCCGTTAGGGAAGTTTGGAATTTGAACGAGTTCATCTTAAAGAATGGCTCACTTGTTAGTTAAAGAGTCCGCAATCCTAAAGATTGGTTGGAAACAGCACGCCATGCCGATCTATCCTGAGCTAATCCCTTCATCTCCCTATAGCTATTCATCTCAACGTCTTCAACTATCTGACTCACATACTCCAATCTAGGCCTACCTACCCCTCTCTTTCCCTCCACTCTACCTTCTATGATCAATTGCATAATCCCCCCATGCCTAAGAATATGCCCTACTAATCTGTCTCTCCTACGCTGTAACACTCTCCAAATACTTCTCTTCTCCCCTACTAACTCTAGTACAGCTTCATTTGTTACTTTATCTTCCCAACCAATCCTCATCATCCTCCTATAACACCACATTTCGAATGCTTGTAATCTACGCTTCTCTTCCTTTCCTATAGTCCACGCCTCACACCCGTACAGTGCTACACTCCAAACATATACCTTCAGTAATCTTTTTCTAATACCCAAGTCAATATTTGATTTTAAAATCTGTTCTTTTTCTACGAATGCCTTCCTACCCTGTGCTATCCTACACTTTATATCTACCTTGCTTCGATTATCTTTTGTGATTCTACTGCCTAAATAACAAAAATCTGACACTTCTTCGATTCTATTATCTCCTATTGAGATCCTCATTTTTCTACTGCATTCCTTTTTGTCACACCTCATCACTTTAGTTTTACCTATATTTATTTTCATGTTAAAATCCCTAGTCAATACTGCCTGCATACCATTCAATACCCTTTCTAAATTCTTTTCGCTTTCTTCCAATATAGCTATATCGTCGGCGAATCTCAACATATATATTTTCTCTCCCTGCACATTCACACCTACACTATACTCTTCTTTTACTTTGTTTATTGCATCTTCTATATATAGATTAAATAATAACGGTGAAAGTGTACATCCCTGCCGAACTCCCTTCCCTATTTTTGCTACCTCTTCTTCCCCCTCAATTCTAACTAAGGCAGTTTGGTGTTTATATAAATTAAAAATTATTCTCCTATCCTTATAATCTATACCCGTTTCTTTTAAAATTCTAAACATTATGTCCCAATCTACATTATCAAATGCCTTTTCTAAATCTACAAAAGCTATGCAAGTTACCTTTCCTACCCTCATTCTTTTTTCTACTACTGTTCTTAGTGCTAAAATCGCCTCCCTCGTCCCTCTGTTTTTCCTAAAACCAAACTGATCTTCTCCTAGCCTTTCCTCTACTTTATTTTCTAATCTCCTATAAATAATCTTTAACAATATCTTCGATGCATGTGATAGTAGACTATTGGTCCTATAGTTCTCACACAAATTAGCTCACTTGTAATTAAATTATATTTTTGATGTAGATGATTACATTTTTTTGAATAGTATATATTAAAAAACGTCTATAAGAACTACGTAAACGTGCGAGTTGAGGTATATAAATCATATTCATGCATGCGAATATGAGGTTGGGAAAACCATTCAGCGGAAGACAATATATTCGTTTCCGTTTTGCCAAAAAGTAGCCTAAACCTAGACTGAGTTATATCCCCGCATAGGCCGAAATTGCCGCAGCCAAAAAGTAAAAACAAAACCAATAATAATGTGGTAGTACAAATGTTGGCTTTGCAGAATTTACATATCTTCGTGTATCATTTTATCAGTGCAATAGATTCTATGATGTATTGGTATGTTTCGAATTATTCGCAATCCGAAGATCCAAACGAAAATATATGGAAAAAAAATTGATTCAATAAAATTAAAATATACGTTTGTTTGCACGAATCGGTGTGCTGCAATATCTACCAAAAATCTAACACAACATTGCTAGAAAATGGCACGTTTCTTCTAATGCCGATCCTGATATACTTCCGTGCCATCGAAGAGATTGCCGTCTGCAGATATGGCGGTTCTGTGGTAGATGTGCGTATTCTTAGTGCCGCCGGTCATATCTATACCATCATCTACACCCAATTTTCTTTAAACTGACCATCCCTTGCAATACCTTCCGATTTAGAAGGAATATATTTAAGTCGAACTCGTTTCCTTTTATGTCTACCGAAGATTGGCAACGATTTATTAGCGTAGACAATAATTTTTCGAATATTTATATTGACGCAATAAATTGGAATCGAAATAAAAAAATTATTACATTCAGTCTTTGTATCAACATATCAACAACAAAAAGGTAATTGTAATATCAAGATTTTTTTTTTAATAAAGGCTTATTTATAACTAGATATTTTTTTTAAGGGAAAATAAGTAATGTAAATAATTGAAATGACATTAGTGAATGACGAAAATAATACATTAAAGTTATTAGTAAATTAGTTTATTTGTAAGGTCGTTCCTTGAAAGTTTCTTTCGTTTTTGGAAGGAAAACTGCGCATTATTATAGGAAAAGCATCGCCTCTAGCTACAGCTTAACGTTTTCTCCATTTTTTTTCTGTTCAAATGGTGAGGTATGTATTTGCAAACACTTACAATTAATGATTGGTTATTCCGACACCGAGGCATGTCTACTTCTCTTTTCTTTGTCCGTATTGCGAGTAGACTTTATGGATCAAGATTCAACAGCCGAGATTTCCTATTTATATCGCCATAGGTGTGCAATTCACTCGTATCGGGTATATAGTCTTCAGACATATATTACGAAGTACTTTCCAGGCTACGAATTATAGCGAACTCGTAAATAATATCGTAAACGTACATGCGAATTCGAAGAAATGTGTGTATCGTTTCTCTCACTGCTGACTTTTCCACGTTTCGCCGTTTCCATATGTGCGGCACCAGATATATAACTGCATTTGAGCCCATTTACCTGAACGGTAATTAAATTTTATGTATTTCAGCGCAAATAACGGTGCAAGAACGACGTCGGTCACTACTTTGGCCGAGAGTTGGATTTTTTTTTAAGAATCATAACCAACGATAGAATAAAACTGTTTCTAAATAACGCAGCAACCGAATTAACAAAACCAACGTTTCCGATTAAATCGAATAGAACACAAGAATGTATACTTAAGTTCTAGCAAACTACTCAAAATTAATAAAATATATAACGTTATTGATGCACAACTATTATGTTGCATCTAAACATCCTGTATAAATCAGAGAAGTAAGAAGACAAAAATATACTTAGTCCAAAAAAAATCGGCGTTGTTTTTATTTACACTACTCTCTTAAAGTTTACCAACATCCTGTATAAAATAGAACGGAACTTGACACACAAGCCACCACTGATGTTTTCCCACAGAACCTGTCACAATAGAAACAAAGGGACTCACGAGTGAAACAAAGTCCACGTTGGAGCAATGCACACGATGACGTGTATAGGTACTCTTCTTCCAACTCCCCTTCTTCATCTTCTGCATATGTACGCAAGTGGGTACCTACAAACCATCCGTTCTTTTCTACACCATCAATTCACGTGACTCCAAAGTTATAAGTATTATAGTCTTGTCTTGGTCTATCTCGGTTCATTAATTTTCAAACATTTGCCAAAATTGGGAAAAATGAACAATCATTGGTCAGTAGAAAGTAGAGAAGGTCCCCCGAGTTAAAAAAATATATGTGTACTTCTTTTTATTGGTAGTACTTGAAAATCGTTTCCATTTGGTTTCAAGCAAATTTTTTTTTTGAAAAATATACCAGGTCGTATAAAAAATATTAGTTAAAGTGCTCGTACCACTTTTTATGAAATTTCAATCAATAGTAATTTTAGAGGTAGATTTGCATAATACAGGGTAAATTGGGGTTGTTCGCGCTGAAGTCTATCGCACACATTTTACACACTCACTCACATGATCCATGGACAGAAGAGTAGTGTATGCATATGTGTCGAACTATAGTTCTTGTTCTTGCGGAGTTATAAGAGTATTAGTGCGGGTTGAGTTGGCGAAGACTGAGGAGTAAGTGTGGACAGGTAGTATAGAGACAAGTCATCGTCTTTAATGATCTCTATCTAGCCACGGACTACGGTACGTAATTCTTCAGTCTTCTAAATCCACGCTGTATATGGAGGAGATGTGGTAGAGCAGTGTATCTGAATCGATTCGAGGAATTTTGATAAAATCAAATTTTGAAATTATCGATAATTTAATGTCGATTAGATTATCGTCATTAAAAATGAGAAATTGAAATTTAATGCGGGTTTTAAACGACTGCACTGGAATAGTGCCTTTTTTCAGGAGATTATAAATTCGTGAAAGAAAACGTTAAGTAGCACTGGCTTAGAAATATGTTCTGGAATTGTAATGGGTGCTAAAACTGCTTGGATAGAGTCTAGGATGTACAAGAACACAGACTAATACAACAAGACAATAATCGTATGTGTATTGTCCATGCTTGTTTGTGAAGAATGGAATAGTATGTGGAGAATTGATGGTTTTAAATAAAAATTGCAAAATATTCGAAATTTCTAGCAGAATTGCGGTGTCTAGAATATTTGCGAGTGTAGAGCTTCCACTCAAGCAAGTGTGAGTTTCGATTTTTTAGGTATCGGCACTGCACGCCTCGAAGGAATCCACGAGGTTGCTATGTTAAGGTATCATTGATTTTCCTACGATAGGTATACACCGTTTTATTGAAAGTGGCGCAAAGTGACAGAAGTTCACGCATCATAAATCAAAACCTGTATGATGACTTGACCAATACAGTACAGAGCAGTGCTATTCAAAACAGTATGGCGTCAGTCGTACGGCACATTCAATAGAGCTGTGGGTACGCTTGTGAATTGTCAATAGAAAAACTAGGTGTGGCTCAGTACCTTGTGTATATAAGTGCAGCCCTTATGTGCAGTAGTGGACGATACTGGTCCGCCACTTAAAAAAAAAACGATGTATAATGCGTAAAATAATATTCTAAATATATTTTTCGTGCGATTCTTGAATCAATTCTAATTTGATCCAAATATCAATTTTTCAACAATCAATATCCCATATAATGATATTTCTTTTTCAATTTTTCGTAGTTGCGTGATATACATATCGTCATACTTCACAAATCACCGCAACATTCATCACTCGGTACATTTGCATCATTCTTAAAGCAGTGTATTAAAATACAATGACACTATCTATGACGTAGTTGACGCAGAAATTTCCGCGTAACACTTTCAATTCATCAGATTATTCCTGTATTAATTCCAGATCGTGTAAATGGCATAAAGCGATGATTTTAGTAAAAAAAAATTACGGACGGAGTGTTTTATGTAGCGTTGGATGTGGCTTAAAAAAAATGACATGGCGGAGGCGCCTCGAAAAAATTCCAAAAAAAAATGTTTTGGAGATGCAATGAACACTCGGTATGGTCTGGGAGGATGTTCTGTATATATATGCAGGATGACTCGGCAGACTGTATGGTAGAAGCCCGGTAGCTACTTACGATCTAGGTATTGAATTAAGGTGACGCCACCTTTCGCATCGCATCTCATATATATGTGGACTTTGGTACAGTATTAATAATAATAGTAATATGTGAGAAGAGAATGCGACACAACCGCTCGTCTGAGAAAATGCTGTTATATGAATTTGTTGTTATCGCCCAGAATAAAACTGCTGGAAGAGTACTGAAGATTATATTGCGAAAGCTCAATGAATAATGATAAATAGAAACATCGACGAAATAATTAGGTTCTCTAATTTATTACCAGATATCGAATAGTAGCTAGAGAAATTTTTAATTACGAGTACCTAATATACATCGACCAGTAATAAATTATTAATGAAAATCTCTTCAGCGTATTCATGAAATCACCACCTTAGCATATCTGACCTTACTGAGCCATTATTTTTCTTTTTATAAAATCTTAAATACGCTGAGAGAATACCATCGATTATGTAAGACATTACGAATACCGTTCCATTTTCTTCGAGTATTGACATGTTATTTTGTCGAAGAATGTTTATTTTTCTAAAATTCCATGGTTCGCAATGGAAATTGCATTATTATCCTTTGTCGAAAACGCGTTCGAAATATAGAGTGAATGCTGAGGATTCGAATGAGTGTAGACTCCTAGACCCTTCCTCTGTATTACACTAATGAAGCGAGAGGGCTTTATCATATGTGTATCTCCCTCGGCCCGGCGCCACTGCAACACACCTTCCGTGCCTTTTGAGGTGATGCGCCCCAAGTCACGCGGCTTCGCAGGATGACCAGTGTTGGCCTGGCAGCGGCGCAACCAAGACAAGTACCTATCGAATATCTGGTCCAGAGATGGGCTTCGATATATTATGCACGAACATTGCTTACGATATTTTCTTTGCTCACAACTAATTGAAAAAAAACGTGACTAATATTGGATGCGTCTTCATCATACAAGCAATTTCTCCATACGTAAAGGATTAATGAAACAATTCAGAGATTCGATAGTCGATTTGAATCGTTGTTTAAAAGAGATGAACGTTTCGAAAAATTTGTACTGTCTGTTAATAAATCCATCAATGCCTGAGGAAGCGATAGATATTCATTTCGAGTTCTTAAATGAAATGCGTTTAAAGTCACGGTCGAATAAAGGCGTCTGGAAAATGTTCGCAAGAAACAAATCCGCTGCTGGATTTGTTGCAGGTATCGCTGCGTCTCGCTTCATATAGAGCGCGATCATCAGGATCAGACATGTATGTATATATGGACACGCACACACAACACAAGAAACGATGAAGACACCGCTAAGGTAAGAGGAGCGGGCCACAACCACAACTCAATGGCCTGCAGCTAAACTCCTATCCTTTGCCGCGGTACCTTCTAATATATATCAAAGTACCTATTCGTACTCCGTACGTCTTCCTTTTTTACAATACTATATTTTGTTGTAGGAAAAAAATCTTATGAAATGATAACAAAATGATTTATCAAATTTTACGTGACTTTCATTTTGCATTACTTCGCAGCTGATCAAATAGGCCAAACGGAATTGAACCCCAACACGATTGTGGCGCCACGGGCGTATGCCCCAGCCGAAACCCCGACGACATTGGGGTGGATGTACCCTACACCATACCCTACGCGACTCCATAGCTATTCATGCAATCGTGCATCTCGATTCCCGATCGCAGACTGCTGTTCCGAGTCACGCGACCAACAGTCACTTCTTCGCCTGTCCTTTCCTTTCAATACGGTTCCTTTGCACTGACTATATGTGTGTGGAAATGAAATGGCAATGTGGTGGATGCATGATATTCAATTGTTATTGCCGTTCTTCAACGAACACCGCAACCGTCAGGATCAAACTGCGCATCAATACACCCTTGATCCGGGGAATATACATGGTGGCATTTTATTGCAAAAAAACGTGTTGTTTGTTTGGAATTGGAGGTTGTAAAGTTTAAAATCAGGCTCGTATTTCTTGCGCATCGTTTATTAAGCCATTCTATTTATATATCTGGAGACTATAGAAGAGCCTTAAATAATCTAAAGTCAGATTAATAAGGAAAAGAATTGGTGATCTGGTGAATGTTGGCGAAATAAAATTGTTGCAAATGTAAATAATCCATTCAAAGATATTCAATACATTTTTGATGTAGAGGAAAGGTGCAGGTATGTAAATATATTTTTCGCTTAATTTATTTGGAGTATTAGTTGCGAAGTCCATCGACCAGAAATAAGATCAAAGAACATATTGACGTTTGAAGATTCATATAATATGTGTAGACATAACTCGTTCTACAGCTGTCTATCATCATTTGCATGAACACCTTGAGGCTCATCCTATCCACGCACATCGATAGAAGGATTCGGCATTTGAGCATGGAGATACATCGCCGCTGCCTCGATTATAATCGGCTCCCTCTTCTGTTAGAGCACTACTTTGTCCGTTGCTTTAGGTGGTGTTAGATATCTTAAGATTACCCTTACGGAACACAATGAACAATCGGGAAGCGTGTATAACGAGTATAAAATAAAACAAGCCTTTCAAAATATATTGCTCTGGGTGGGTATAATCCATTGGTTTTGTGATCTTCGAATTTGATTTATATAAATTGAAATTCAATTTGTGATCCTATCGCGATGTAATATATTTCACTGTGTATATCATTCCACTATTCATTATAAAATAAATGGTCCTAACTAATCTCTTTTAAAAATGTAACAAAACAACTTTCAAATTTAATTCGAATTTCCAATATATGGAAATAAACGTTGCCAATTTCATTTTGAAAATCGACAACCATGAAATTCGTACAGGTCATTTTGCACGGATATTGTGGACCGCACGCATTTGTTCTGTCGTGTTTCCTCCCTGCAAGTCGCTCTGATGTGGCATTGCGACCCATCTTCAGTTATTGAGGGCTTCTATAATGACAGAGTACGGATCCGCAACAAGCCGAAAACGGCGGCCGAACAATGCAATCGTATGGCAATTGGCAGGTGTCAATCAGCGTTATAGTTTAGAAGAGTTCTCTTCAACAAATTGTGTAACAATGTTACCCTCGAAGAAGTTGGTTAAAAATATTTGCAAGATACATTGTTTGACGTAGCAATTAAATTCATTTCGACTTTTTGTTTATATTAATCGTGAATTAGGAAATTTTAAAATATATTCTTACGATAATAAGAGCAGTGGTAAAATATCTCCACGTCAATTGTGGTTTATTTGAAATATCCGCTGTTGTTAATTTTAGTAAACGATTCAGTTTATATAAAGAGCGAATGTATTGCTGTAAATTGGTCAATTTCTTTGTATCTCGTCTTCAAAAGGGTAGTTTTGCGGGCTTGGCTTGCCAACTGATCAAAAGCGCAGACGAATTTTGCCCGGAGTGAAGGACACTGGCGTCAACTCATCATATTTTCGGGCATATACAATCTTCCCGTTATACCTTTCTATGGTAGGTTTTTTTATATATTCTGCGTGCTCAGGCACCTTATTATTATCCATACGAAATCGGAGGGCAACCCAACCTGGATGGAAACAACACACACACACACACACACACAGCTCGTGGTAATTGATATAAACATGCGTTTTCGGTTTCTTTGTTTGCCATTTCACTGCCGCCATCATAGACTCGGTTCTTTTGGTATATATCGTACCGTTTCGTCGTTGAAGCTGGCCACGTCATATACAAGAATTAGCAGCGATTAGAAATGTGTATGGTATCATTATAATTGGCTAATAATTATACGTATGTGGCAATAGTTAGAAGTCTTTAGTTATTCCCGCCAAAAGTCATGAAATTCGTTGGTTTTTTAATGAACGCACATTTATATATTTACAAATGGATTCACCATACGAAACCTCGAAGGAACCAAATATAAAGAGTATTTCCGCAAATATAATATTCGAAATTAAACCTCATCCCTAACGAGTTCTAACGACCTCAACACATCTTAAGGATATTGCGGATGTCCTTATTGCGTTGCATTTCGAATGAATACGAGCTAGAAGCGATTTCTTGTAATATCTGATTTAGACAGAATTTAGTGCGGTTTTTCAGAAAGGAACTGATTATAAGATTTCGCAAAAGGATCACCCGCAAGGCAACACCAACATTTTTATTTCCTTGAGTAACATGTATACGCTGTGCGCAATTTTGAAGAGGCCACTTTTTCAGTTTTCATCGATTTAATGCAATATCAAACTATAACATCGTTTCGAAAAAAGTCGCTATTTTTGTAGTACATCCTAAAATTTAGAAGCGTTCTTGGACCCACAAGTTCGAGAATAGTTTGCAAGTGAATACAAAATGACCTTATTGCACATCCTTCGAAAATATATCGTACTCGACAGATCGCCACACTGTAGTGGTGTGACCAAGTGAAGAGTATTTTCGCTAGTATTGATGGTGCATAGATGTAAACCGAGGCAAGAACTAAACAGGTAACAAGAGGCGTTAACGGCGTGCAGATCGGTCTCTATACACTGATGCTCATGATGTCTAACATAAATAATCCTGATGTGATGTCGGCACTCACAGTCTACTAACAGAAAGACAAATATCTTGGCAAAGAGATAGCCAAAAGTCCTTGCATTAGATATGTGAATACATGGATGCTAAATGCATTTTTAAGATGATATATCAAGACAATTGTAACGAGTATGTAAAGAGTGTATAAATAAAATTACTCTAATGGGTATTATCGAACATTTTAAGACCAACAATTGACTGATAACTTTTGGAGATTCTTCAATTCTTTCAAATTTTCAATTAGCAAGTTTCAGCACTATCAATACCGAATTCTTCTGTTCATACATAACATTTAAACTGAAATTTAGTATTATTGAAACCAGTGTTGCTTAAATGTTTGTCTCGCTTTAATTTTCCGATTTCGAATTCGGTCTATTCGTTCTGGATCATTTTCTGTACAAACACATTAAAAAAAAGTTCATTTATCACACGCGCATAGTGTGTGGAGAAGCCAACAACGTTATATGGTAACGCTCGAAAAAGGCCACGAATATGGAAAGCTACCGGTTTTAAATTTACAACTATTTGGGACACTTTGTAGCAGTTTACAGTCGTAAAAATTAGTGTCGGTGATCTTAGAAACGGTAACGTAGGTATATGGGCGCGTAAGATATAAAAGAAGAACCGATTTATTTGGCATGTTTAAGAAAAGTAGCTTCTACAAAAGCTGTTGAATAAGCTCATTTAATTTGTCGAAATGGCATATGAAATCTAGCATGAAGCCACTTGAATTGTGTCAATGGATATATGGCGAGTGACGAAAGAAAAGAATTTTGCAAAAAAGGCTGCGTGTATCTTCATTTCAATATGGGAGTTCTGCTTTTATAAGGTGGTGTTAATAATGGAAGCAGAAGTAGTGAGATTAGCATTGAGTACGAGTGAATTAAGATGGTTTAGATATGACGAGGAGCCGAAGAGTCAGCACTGAATCATTGAATGAACTCGCTGCCTATAGGACTAATAGACTGAAGTTGTAGATATATATGTATGTATAATGGGCACTTTTTTAGAGTGACTGTACGAGCAGAAAGGCGTTGATGCTTTAAAAGATATCCTGTTAAAAATATATTACTTTTCCTTTTTCTCGCAGCGCCGCCTGGCGCCGTTAAAGAACTAATTTATTAATTATCTGCGGCACACAAACACAGACCAGTCGCTCAGCTCAAATATTAGTCTGTTAAATGAGTGCCGACTAATACAGATATACATAAATACTATATATCTATACTAAACATACCAATGAAGAAAATACATTTACTGCTAAAAATTTCGTAGAAAAAATCATGAAAGATTCTAATGAATATTTATTTTCACTATTTTCTATTCTTCCAATCATTGTACAGTATCAAAAACGTGTTCATCTTCATATAGAGCTTCACATTTTTGATAAAATTTCAGAATTCATTGAGGATTGCGTTTAGAGTCCTTTTTCATTAGAACTGAAAATTAGCCATTGCAGAGAACATCATATAAAAAGGTGGAATTCCATAAAGATGCATTACGCAAGATAAGCGTCGATGATGAGTAACTTTTGCTGTAAAAAAAAACATTCTGAGAACGAATACTATTAGTATATCTAGTTATTACGACATTAATCGATATTTATCGAAAATTGATGACTTCTCGAAAAGCTAACATATAGTCGGGTAAAAAAAAAAACCCAAACAAGTTATTTTTAGAGAGCGAGTTAATTTAATTGATCTCCGTCATTAAGCATTTAAATCTGAATTATGCGAGTAAAAGACACCAATTATGTTATCACAACAGGTAGTTCAATGCTCCTTATCCTCTGTATTCCGAAACAATTTATTTTGATAATAATGATTGCTTTTAATGAAACATCATTTGAATAAGCGCTGAACTATTCGTACGCTATTTATGTTCAAGCGCCTCCGCTAAATGCACTTTGGTAATATCAGTTCAGACGCGACGTCTTCTTGATAACTGCATAATGGCATATTGTTTATAATATTTGGCACGATCCTCTGGATATAATCGAAAGTGAAATCGCATCAGTTGCATTTCTTGTAATAATGATCCTATTTGGTTTAATTGACTATTAATTACCTGAGCTATATAATGCTTATGTATTTTAGAACGGTATATTTTAAGTCATGTTATTTGTTTAGCAAAATATATATATATGACGTTCTTTAGGATACTTGGAGGTTCTTGTTGACAAAGTAGATCGAATGAGCACTGTACATTAAAAGGACATCCATTGTATGCGGACAATTTGCAGCCCGACGAACTGGTCTAGTGGACTCACTGTGGTGTCCTGCCACGTCCCGCATTTGCGGCCACCGGGAAAATGAGAGACGCACAGAGCACTGGTCGTCGTTGTCGTGGTCGTCGTCGCCGCCGCCGCTGCCGCCGCCGCGACAGCGGAGTATAATTGGGCGTGTGTTGGAAGCCCTCACCGGCGGTGTCTGCTGCGCATTTCGCAGGATGCTCCGCCTGCATCTACATAGGCACACACCGAGATCCCCGACCGAGCATCACCACGGTTGGTCACAGCACCTAGTGCATACCGAGCGCAGGAGGAGCCGCTGCCGGCGTGTTGGAGTGAGTGCGCCTGACTGCCAGGGTGTGGAGGAAAAAGCGGTACCTGGCGGCCGCACACCACAACACGATCAAGCAGCAGCGGCAGTGGCAGCAGCCCGGCCTGGGCGATTACATGATTACTCTTCATTATAGTGTGTACGCTCGGAGGAAGTAGATGCTTCACCAAGCCCAATATACACCAATTTTCCACGCGCGCAAAAAAGAAAACGACATATGTACACACTCAATTTGGACGTAATTTGTTTTCGGGTAATCTGTGTGTGTGTGTGTCTGTGTGTGTGTGTGTGTGTGTGTGTGTGAGTGTGTGTGAGTGTGTGTATATATATATATGCGTGTGTGATTGCGTTGACGGTGCCCGCGCGCAATTATAGTGTGAATTACACATATTATCGGCGGCTCTCGTTGCCCCATTAGAGCGCTCCATAACTTCTTTCCAAATTACCCCATTTGATAATAATGAGTGCGATTAAATGATTCGCCTCCTCCTAATTGTCCCGCGTGGTCCACGTTGCCGTCGCTAAGTGGAAACGTGCTACCATCATCCATCCACCGTATACGTAGCTTCGCGATAATTGTGACCACTGTTTATCAACAATGAATTAAGTGACAAATGAATCCATGCAACCGAGGATGCTAATGTGATTGTGCTATATCCTTTGCGCCTTTACAATTTTCCTTGCAGTGTTTTGGTGCGTTGGTGCGTCGCCTGTCGCAATCCTGTCCGTGTATATTGTGCCCGTCTAACTCGGGTATAGAAGCATTCGCATCAATAGCGAATGCGTGTCTACAGAAGCGTCGCGACGCATCAGTGATTCTAGCGCGAAGCGCAACCGACGGCACAACGCTGTCGCCGTACCCGTTCAAGGTGGATAACAAACCGTTCACGACGCTCAACTTCACGGATTTGGGGTCCCCATTCGGGGGCCCCGGCGACGAACCCCCGGGAACGCCCGGCACCCTCGGAGCCCCACCGCCTGGCAGTGCGGGTCCTACGGATCCGCACGATGGCAGTGTGGGTACCCCCGTGTCCAAGAGCGCTTTTATCGAATTGCAGCAGCATGCGGTGGGCGGCTATGGACCCCTTCGAACATCGTATCAGCATCATTTCGGGCCGACGGGGCCACCGGGAAGTGGGCACGGGCCGCCGGGTTCACAGGGTGGCGGGCCGCATGACCCCACCGGTTTTCCTAGTCCGCGCAGTGCTCTCAGTGCTTACCCTTTCCCGCCCATGCACCAGAACTCGTACTCAGGCTACCATCTTGGATCGTACGCGTCCAATTGTCCTCCGTCGCCCAAGGATGACGGTGAGTCATCACGTATAAGATGAAGAATCTTATCAAGCGAGAGTTCGAATTACACTCTTCGTTTCTAACAGAGATTCGAAACCGTTCAAATCTCGTTTAACAACCTTTTTGAGCCATTTCTCGTTTATTGTAGATTCGGGAAATTCTAGTGGTCTCCTTAAAGAAAACCAAAGCGACGGTGAACGCAAATAGCTAACTATTTGATGGTTAATGTCTTTTATGCCACACAAATCAAGATGTACAAATAGAAGAGGTTAATGCTTATGGGATTATCAATATTATTTCATTTTTTCGGTGTATTTATGAACTGTGGATGCTAGTGTGATTGTGATTTATCTTTCTGCCAAACTTCGACGATATAAATCGTAATTTTAATGCGTTTTTACCTCTTTTCGTTCATGATATATAAATTGCATTTGCAAAGTAAAATGGAAGGATTGTCGGTTTATTTCACTTGACTTGAAGTAAAATTTTATCCAAACGGAAGTGTCTGTTAAATTCTTCATGATCATAACATAATTTGTATAAGTTTGAGAAGTAGAAACTAATTTTCCAAAAGAAATCCAAAGCTTCCTTAATCGCTCTACAGCGAAGGATTTCATACCTCCACAACATTGCATCGACGCGTAATTTGGCACAGATTAAAAAGTATTTTTGAAGTATTTGAAATTTTTGCACTTATCACTGCAGCAAAATCAGAAATCCAAAATATATATACTAAGTCATGTACGGTAACTTTTTAAGCGCGCATTTGCTGACGTGTCGAACGCTTTGACTCTCAATGCACAATGGAAAGTCATTTTTGTAAAACACTCCAGTTGAATCTGGAGGAACCAAATACGAGGCTATACCGAAGAGTAGATCTGATAGATGTTCGGTTGGAGCCTCGTGTTAACATGGGACAAGTGGCTGTTTGACATTCTTATATCGTACACACGTCGCTTCGGTTCGATAGGATGTCTTCATTGCTGTTGTTATATTGTCAGTTTGCCTATTCACGTGCCCAAAACCTCTCCACGCTATCGAACCATTATTATATGACACAAATCTCTAAATAACTAATAAGACAAAGTCAATATTTGATAGCAAATTACGTTCGGTAGAAAATTATAAACTACGTAAAAGCTCGCTGTATACACACTTTTGCCTATGACTTGCTTTTCTTTGAACAGATAACAATGTAGAAAATATAAAGAAGACTGCATATAAGACATCTCAAATCTGATGGTCGGATTTCTCATCCTTACTTAAAATAAATCAGAATTACAAATTTTTATAATGCTATGCGCACCGTGAACTATAATTTATACTTTCGGTTAGGATACATAATTCGCAGAACATTATTCAAATGAATTTTTGTCTCATGAATTAGCATAGAAAATTGGTATCATAATAAAATAAGTTAAAAAAAAGTGTTAAATCAAGTTTTATAATACCCTTTCGTCAATATTTCCAAATATCAGATTCTCTCAGCTTTGTTTTGAGATATTTTTTTTTCCTTTTTCAAGTTACTCACCACTTGGTCACAATAATTAGTCCGGTCTTAGTTTCTTTCAGATATGTGCTTATAATTTACGTAAACGACTATTATAAAAAACACAATTTTTGTCCCAGAACGGATAGTTTTATACATTTTAAAACTAATATACATCATAATTGTTTTCGAATAGATATTTAGTATTCAAAATATTGGTCAATTTGGTGTAGATTATGAAGAGGAACATTTTAGGATTACTGTAAAAAAAAATCCTCGATTTAATTTGGGGATAGCAAAGTAGAGATGATCTACTTAGCAAATAATGAAAAACAAAAGTTTATTATAAGCAAGCGAATTGTGTCTGCAGCAGGAAGAAAATCAATAGAACATATATCGGATTTTTAAATAGAAGTAATTGCGTTGAAATGAGTTTAAGATCTTAAGTATTTGTTTTGTTGGAGAAGCGTAATTTTCCACAATAGTCTCACAATAGTCCATTTATTTTTTGAAAATACGCAGAGATTTAATTTTAATACAATTAAACGTTAAATTTGTACAAGAAGGAACTACTGTCGTAAAAACAACAATTACCACTATCAATATCACATAACTTTCGTCTGTATTTCTATAATCCTGGAAATAACATTGACCTTTTTATTGAACCTCTTATTAACATTGAACGCGCTCTTATTTTCCGTAGCCTATATAAATGGCAGCGGTATTAAACATTTGAACTAGTAATTGACTGTTTATTGGCATCTAATAATTATCCAATTTATTGGGTCATTCTTCTCGATCGAATAATAATTCCGTGATGATGATGATGATGATAGATAAGCAATCTGCGACGTCGTTTACCTGAATGGCTTTCCATTGTACTTGCCATGCGGCTTAGCAGCACTTCAACTTTGGATTGAATGGAAGCGATGCTATCGTATAAAATAATATTATTACTTCGATACTTCACTAATAGATCCGATCCAATTATGTTCAATTGTCATAATTCACCTCGCTATATTTACCGAATGCAGTAAGCAAATAAAGGCACGTATATGTTGCTCGTACTATTGTACAGGGTATTCATTATCCACCTGGTACTATAAACGCTTCGTTGCAATATTGCTTCATTTAAGATAGAAACATTCTCGTGGATTTTAAGTTTAATTATTTTGTATAATAAAAAAAAATCGCTTTGATAAATTCATTAGTTTCGTCATAATTCAATTGAACATATATCGTCACAATTTTTCACTGTTCGCAACGATATTTTTTTGTTATTATGAAGGTCCTTATATTCAAAACAATTTGAATTTTGCGACATTTTTTTGTCTTATTGCCAATTTTCCACACTATTCACTTCAGTATTTCGTGATACATTGAAAAGATTTTCTTACTGTTACCATTGTTTTATGTAAAATAGTCTTCATTCTATGTAAGATCCATTGGATATGCAGCAAATTAATATTTACAGTTACGTACGCGATCATATTCACATTTATTTATGTATATAGTGTTTTATCCATTGATTCCATTATTTACCTAATACCACTCGCCTTGATGCGACTTTTATTATAAGTTATTTAAAGGCAAATTATATTATTATATTGTACTTACACAGCCACTTAACATTATAACGAATGCGTACGTTTATATGTATTCATAATAATAAATATAGCATTGTTTACGTTCGCGAACTATAAAGATTAATTAACCATCAAATTATAATATTCTAGTCATTATTCACCACGGCACATATATTATTCCATTCATAAATGCCCAACATAGACACAGTCCTATCTTTTTTTTTAACACGATAATGGCACCCTGGGCCAATATACACTTTAAGAATAAAATCAAAAATAAATTCTTTAAATACCATTAACAGTCCTATCATTAGCTCGTCATGATGTTATTTCGGGTGCTTCGTGCGAATATTTGTTTTATTATTTAAAAAAAAAACGTTGCTTCACCGTTTAATTGTTATTTTATGATTTTATATATTTTTTATTTATTTTATGAGGTGTGACAAAAAGGAATGCAGTAGAAAAATGAGGATCTCAATAGGAGATAATAGAATCGAAGAAGTGTCAGATTTTTGTTATTTAGGCAGTAGAATCACAAAAGATAATCGAAGCAAGGTAGATATAAGGTGTAGGATAGCACAGGGTAGGAAGGCATTCGTAGAAAAAGAACAGATTTTAAGATCAAATATTGACTTGGGTATTAGAAAAAGATTACTGAAGGTATATGTTTGGAGTGTAGCACTGTACGGGTGTGAGGCGTGGACTATAGGAAAGGAAGAGAAGCGTAGATTAGAAGCACTTGAAATGTGGTGTTATAGGAGGATGATGAGGATTGGTTGGGAAGATAAAGTAACAAATGAAGCTGTACTAGAGTTAGTAGGGGAGAAGAGAAGTATCTGGAGAGTGTTACAGCGTAGGAGAGACAGATTAGTAGGGCATATTCTTAGGCATGGGGGGATTATGCAATTGATCATAGAAGGTAGTGTGGAGGGAAAGAGAGGGGTAGGTAGGCCTAGATTGGAGTATGTGAGTCAGATAGTTGAAGACGTTGAGATGAATAGCTATAGGGAGATGAAGGGATTAGCTCAGGATAGATCGGCATGGCGTGCTGTTTCCAACCAATCTTTAGGATTGCGGACTCTTTAACTAACTAACGTGCGCACTGGATTATAGAAATATGCTCGATTGAACATTATAGTTTGATCAAATAGTTCCTTAAAAAAAATGGTATATTTTTCAGCATATGGTTGAAGCGCCCGTAGATTATATAGCACATATTTAATATTAAACATATTTAATAAGCACATAAGTTTGATATTACTTTTTGCGATATTGCGGCCTTCATATTAAATTCTTCTAATTTTTCAACTTCTCGCGTTTCTCGTCTAGAATTACTTATACTGCGATTATATGAAAATAATTGCATATATTTCGTCGGTATATGTCCCTTTATAGTTTTTCCTCGAGTCGAAAAATTGACATACTTTAAATCGCTGTTTAAATAGTTACATTCCGAACTTGATGACAGATTACAATTTAGGAATAAAGGATTGTACGATTAAGGATGAACAACGATAAGCCTTATATCTTATTATTTGATGGCACTCCTTTTCGCTGTACTTTCCTAATTTTTCACACACCAATAAATTGATTTATTATTATTATATACTATTATTTAACACCGTAGTGATAATTTTTTAAAATCATTATTATTATCGAGTTTATCAGGTTTCATAATAAAGCGTCTTGAAGAAAAACTTCTATGTTGGAGAGTTCATCCCTCTAGCAATTCTTCGTAACATCTTTTTTAGTTCTCTATCGAATTCTTCTTCTAATACTTGATTAACACTCATGTCTAAGAATAGAACTCATTAGTCTTCGACCAATTGTATATGTCTTCATTTGTCACTTTGTTTATTCACGTTTATAATTCATATTATCATTTTATAGCACCATATTTCAAAAGTTTATATCTTATTGTCCACTCCTCACAATACTACACCTCACACATGATTTTAAGAGTCTTCCTAAGATCGCTAAGTTAATATTAGACAACAATTGATCGCTGATAGATTTTTATAGTAACTGCGTATTTTCTTGCGTTTTCCATTGACAGAAAAATGCTTATCATTAGAGCGGCCGTCTGGAGGCGGCAAGGGGAAGAAGATGCGCAAGCCACGTACCATCTACTCCAGTTTGCAGCTGCAACAACTCAACAGGCGCTTTCAACGTACGCAATACCTCGCCCTTCCCGAACGGGCTGAACTCGCTGCAAGTCTAGGACTCACCCAAACACAAGTAAGAATTTTTTCTTTTACATATAAATTTCTGTAGCTGATATATCTAGCTCGATCAATGTCCGAGGAATTTTTTTGTTAATGACCGACAATGATTTATCCTACTTGCCAAAATGTTTCCCAATGAGGAAACAATTTTTTGGGGAAATGCAATGTTTATTTTCAGTCCTGAAATGACTGTTACGACCATTAAAATGGTGCATTTTGTTTAGACATTTAGAAAAATATTTTTTATAGCCTATTCATATAATATTTACAACATACAAATTTTATTGTACAGTACACTATTGTTTATCCAGTTTATCACTACAATTATTACCTTTTTATTATTAATTTATTACAATGCACAATATTCTAGAATATATGCACGAATTGGATATTATTCCCGTTTCCACACGAAGAAAATTTATATAAAAATGTGAAATCAATGAACGAGAGGTGTGTCTGCGTATATTCAGTGCTGTATGTGGTGATAAATAGTTTCACGGTAAAATTCTACCCGGAAAATGCGAATCAATCACAAGCGGTATGACAACGCTGGAAAACAAAACAATGCACATTATGATAGGTAGTTTCACTCTGGAGGACCACAAGTACGTGGCCAAATTGTATCAAATGGATATAGTACTTAGTTCAACATAGTTCAATAACGACCGAAGTAAATATTGATAGATTACGTTAATCTGATTTTATAGAATTAAAAAAAAAAAACGAAACCATTTATGAGCTACGTGTATATTTCGAAATCGAAAGACATTTCAAATAAAATTTCATAAAAAACGTACCAAAGCGGCGTTATAAAAAAAGCGGATTGTTTTTCGGTTGCGAACTTTTGATTGTGGTATTGATTGAAAGTTTCCTTTTGCAGACTCAGTTGCGTACGAGAAATGTCTCGCAATAAAACGTGAATTTGCGCGTAACATTTTGCGCGGAATAATTGAAATAGTAAAACTGCGAAAGAGATGCGTCTGTCGACCGTTGCTCCCTCCTCAGCAGCAGCAATTCTACTTGAGATGCGTGTATGATACACACGCATACCTATATATGCACGTACAGTTGGTATCAATGTTATTTTTGCTCGAATTCCAAAAAAGCTCGCTTTTTCAAGGAGATTCGCTGGAACGTTGAAAGGATTGTGGCCAAGAATGACACTATATACATACCGGATGGCCACTCGCAAATGTTAATATCGAAAAAATCTACATATATCGATTCTTATAAAAAAAAACAGATATTTCGTATTCTTTATCTAGAAATTCAGGAAGACGTGTCAAATTCCCTCCAGTTCATAATTTAAAATGACGCTTGCAAACTCCAAATATTTGAAATCTCAAATGAAAGAGCATTAAAATTCAAACAAGCTGTTGAAAAATTTGTCATGCAGTATAAAATCGTGTACTCCACAATACACGTGTACGGCAATATACCCAGAGATTCCTTTAAGATCTCTTTACATAAATGACTAGATTATTAAGATGGGGCTGTAAAATTACGAAATGTAAAAAGTTACGCATTTAATTGAGCTTTTCGCTGTAGTAATTTCATTCGTAAACTCGATTTTTTTGTTTTATAATCTCCATGTTCAAAAGGGATATTAAAACAATTCGAATTTCAACGCTATTTTCTAGTCCATATGCACTCTTCTGTGTAGGAAGATAGTATACACCCTGTATACGATGCGGTGTTGTCTTTGTTGTGTTTGCGGTATGCACACGGACATGTCCATATATATACAGCGCCACCACAAAGAATAGAATCCACAAGAACCAGGACTACGCATACACAAATTTTTAATACAATTTCGAAACATATAAATACAATATTAGGTGACGTGGTATATACCAGCCGTCCTAAATTCACACCACCATATATTTCAAAGAAATACTTTTTTAACGTTCTTTAAGAAAATTTGTCATATGCAAATAATTTGTGGAGTTCCGAGCAAGTTTGATAGTCATTTGTGCTGTCACAAAACTTTTGTGCATTGTCTCAAATGACGTTTTTTGTTGTTGTTACGACATGAGCTATAAAATGGTTAACCCTTACTAACAAATTTCAAAGGAGAAATATTATTCTAACTAGACAATATGAGCTTTAGCAACTAAAGTGTCGAAAATTTAGTCACTACGATATTTTTTAAGACCTTTTAAACTTAAACGCGTACTTTGCGAAAAACAAAATTATCATCACACTTTGGATATTGCAATATAAAAATATTAACAGAAAAGTTGAACAATTTATAGATATTTTCTTGAGGCATTTCCACCATGTAGATTAAAGGTAAGAGGAATATTCAATTGAAAAATTAATATTATATCAAATTTATTAGTATCTTTATATATTTGTTACGAAAAGTAATATATATGTATTATATGAAAAGAATATGTTTGAAAATTTGTTTTTGTGGTTTAAAAACAAAATAACATTTGAAGATATTTCTTAATTAAATGATAATAAATCGAAATTATCATAAAGTGAATTCCAGGAACGTAAATACTTTTGTAGAAAGCCGAAATCATGTTGATTGTGATAGCAAGTGTACAAGTATATATTTAGAAGTTCAAATATGTGCAAATTCAGTGGTAGAACCTGAAGGAATTTGTTAGAAACTAACAATTAAAAATAATTGAATAATTCAAAATGCAACGTATAATTATAAATTCTGGATATCTTGGATTACTATACTTTTACATCGATATAAATATATTAAATGCATTGATAAAAACTTAATGATTCTAAAAATATTAGAAAAGAAATTCTGCAATTTTATGAAATTATTGTATTAAGTAATTATAGAGATGGTTTGAACTTAAGAAGAGAACGATATATGAGAAAGCATCAAAAGATAAAAAGGAATGGATAGAGACATCGGAAGACAGTAAAAAATCCTTTGGATGATATATTAAAGAAGATAGTGTAAGAAAATGTGTATTTAGAGTAGATGAAAAAAAAAAGAGACAGCAGATTGAAGAGGAACTGAGTTATATATTACAGGAATATTTTTTTATGGGTGAAATTTAAAAAAAAAAGATGCTGAGCACGTTTATTTGTCTAGCGCAAATGTTTACGTCGCTTTTGGTAACGCTACTGTAATTTTTTGTAAATACCGGCTGATTAACTCGCCAGCGAAAATCGATTATTTAATCATTTTTGTAGTCCTTAATCAATTTGCCAGCGTTTGTGCAATATAATTATTCTACAACCTCAAACTTGCTACTGAGTAAATGCTTACTATTATATTATGTTAACTTCTTTGGCGTAACGGAGCTTCTTAATTACTCATAATATTTGCAGTGATGGCAAAATTGAAACAGTTTTATAGTTATATCGTTGGGAATAATCATTTTTAAAATATAATTACCACCAGAATGGACATAACGACAATATTATGCAAAATTACAGACACTTGGCTATATGATAGAAAATGTGAATAGGCAATCGGAATACTTCCAGTGTGGGTTCTGTGAAAATATTAGAAAATTTTATATCAATCACTTGCTCACGATTGTGATATAATTACGATATAAAATAAATTATGGGCATCATAATAATGAATTTTAATACAGGAACGTATATGTCAATTGTTATGACATTATATATTAAGGAAATTTAAAAGTTTAAGAATTGGTGGTAAATATAATTCACTAGAAAATTTATTGGTAAAGCATTCTTCGAAACAGCAATACTGTAGTTTTTATAAAATTTCGGTATGTGTCGTGAAAAATAGAAAATTTAACAGTACTGTCTCTGGAATGGGATTAAATACTAATTACAGTATATAAAACACAGGTATAATTAACAAAATAATTTTTTTTATGATCCAGATATGAAAAATACTTCATGCTGGTACGCTGAAGAGCTGCTAAGCAGTACGCACTTTAATTATTGCAAACAATATTTTATACAAGCGCAAAATCTATTATATTAAATGTAGCTAGCTCGTAATAAAAAAAGGGGCCTAGAAACTAGAAACGTGGACTAGCAAATTAAGATATAAATTTTAACGAATTACAATGTTACGTACAAATTCTTGTGCTTAGTTACCGTAACCGGAAAAAAAAACGATAAGAAGTGCTTTACAAAATGTTTTAATTTCACGGTTATCGTTGGCACTTAATTTTTTTTTTTGATAAGAATGTATTTAAATATTTCGGGTGGTTTCGTATCGGTCGATATAATGGATGGATGCTTCTATTTTGACGCAGCCTATTAGTATTTCTACATTTAAAAAATAGGATCGACCTAAATTATCGTTTTTTTTTTGTATGGTAAATGAATTTCTAAAAAAAATTAATGCAAAACTTCAAAATATTTCTCAACGTTTTGTGAGCTGGTAAACTGACGTACCAAAAGCGCATGTAAAATAAAAAAGAAATGGTCTACATCATTTCATACTTGAATTGATACTTCAATAAGTGTCCTAATTATTTTACGTGTCGCGTTAAGAGCCCCATTTTATTTATTATCAATCGAGAGATGTTTTCTACAAGCGGGCGCCTTTCATTTTTATATTTACACGCTTGTCGACAACAACCAGCCATAAATAAATTCGTTGGAAATTGAAATACGTAGCGAATTCAAAGAATGGAAGACGCGACGTTGTTTGTCCATCCTGAGTGGGTATAGAAGCAACAATTTGCCCAGATTTATTATAGTATTTACCGATGTACTTAGGCCGTTATTGTCTGTAGTTTACGCGTGTAAAATATATATTCCTGTCCAACTCGCGCCTACTTGCCTGAATCAAGCCTCGCAATGCCATGATGGCGGATCTCTCATGCACTAGTTGCGTGTCTCTACTTTTATATAAATACGGGATGATTCATCCGAGATACCCAATTAAACTGCAATCAGTTGTCCTTAAAAAGGTTCAAAAAAACAACCAGTCCTCTATCTAAAGCGTGAAAGCTATCGAAGCGATCTAATTTACCCAATATCCAAAAAAGATGAAATGAACCTGTGCACTTTTAGAGATCCTGTGGGTGTGTTTGACGAACGAATCACCCTGTGTATAAGTATATATCCGCGAGTCCTTTATATACGTTAATAATAATATAGCAACAAAAGAAGTCCGCGTGGAAAGGAAAAAAATCAAATTGAAAACAAATGGAGTTTCAACAAGAAGATAGTCCATTGATGTTGACTCTTTATTCTTTTCCTATACAGACACCATGCATAGTAACGCCGCGGTACTCACACGCTGTGCAGGAAGCTACGAACCTGAAACGCTATATTACGATGGGAAATGTATTTCAATATCATTCCACTTCGACGGTCGTTATTCGTATTATATTGCGAGTGGAGTTTGTACAATTTTACTTTGCTTTTGTTTCTTCTTTTGTACCGATCGAATTATATAAATGCGCAAAAAATTCAAAATATCGTTGTTGAATCAATCGCTTTTTAAGAAAACCTAAAAATAACATTATTTATAAATAACATAACATAACAATATCGTACGTAGCGACAACGATTTTCTCTACCAACAAAAGAAAACAATCGTTTCAATGTCCATTCATGTTTTTAAGAAGAATACATTATTTTTTTTTGTAGTGGGGAACAATTGTACGACCCGAAGCACTTGACTTGGAATCTACTGGAAGTTCCAAACAAAATTTCCACATCGAAAATATCAAACTCCGAATTGAGATAAGAAAAAAGATGATAATGACGAATTTTGCCGATTTTTCGGACATTTTTTACAAACTGACGAAATACAATTATGCGTTTTGAAGGTCTTATTTCGCGTGCAGGTCTTGGGTATCCAGGAACATGCTCCTGGCCCGCAATCTCTTTCGATCCACGCGTTGAAACGTGGCATCCTGCGCAGATAGATCCTTCGTACCTGCACCGAGCGCGCACACATCCACGTCGCTAATGAAGTAGCTACTGTCCGCTGATATGGACTACAAAGCCGACGTACATATACAATGTCGGAATCATTAATTCAGGTGGCATCGGAGATATCTGCTGGACCAGCTGACTTGCGGCAGGCCATCCATTACGGGCCTAACTGTTACCGGTGTGCAGTCGCTTGCTTGGTCGACTTGTGCCGCAATTTTGAATTTCATGGCTACAATTATTAATTCGATACATAATATTGTTGTTGCCGTACGGTTTCTTATTTTTTCTTTTCTTCTTGCGAGGCTCCTGGGCCTCTCCTCGGCCGACGTTATGTTCGCTTGTATTCTGTACTATTCGGAAGCAGCCGAAGTGTGTATATGTACGAAACGTACACGTTGCGTATTCTATACAAGGTGTTTCGGGTTAAAATATGTGAATCTGTTAATCGGGCCAAGTACAAGAAACATTTCTGAAAAAAATCGTTGAAATATGGAGCGTTTCAACGATAAAAAAAAATCAGAAACTTAAATAATATCGAAATTAAATGGCTTTAGTCTTTGACGAATCAAAACTTACGTTTTTTTTTTACAAAATGTAAGAATTTATGATATTTAAATGATATTTGATCTAAGATTTGGAATAATTGACTATTTATAACCCTGATTTATAACATCTTGTATACGAAAATGGGTATATTAATATAGAACACGCAATTGTATAGTTTATACATATAAAAATTGACTTCCCACAGTCGCTGTTGGTCGTCTGTCAGTTCGTATTTCTTCCTTCAGATGCGCCTACTACCATCTACTAGTGCTATCCTCCAGGTCTCTTCTATTCATGGAGAGAAGCACGAAGAATCGATTCATCTCCGCAGCCAGTGTCTTTCAGCCACAATAGGAACAATACCACCAATATCCACGGCCATCATTTTTATATTTACCGTCAATTCAAATCTATGCCGAGCGCTTAAAAAAAAAAACGTATATACGCAGCAGTCGAAGATGCCACACTGCTACCTCTCACAGCAGTGTTCTGTAATAATCCGTCAAAGAACAGTTAGACTCTTTCAATATAAAATCACGAGGATCATATTTATGTCGATTGCATTGTTCATTTTATACAACAGAAAAATATTGATACTGAAATTACAATACCACAACGAACGAACGAAATATTCTCATGATTTTGCAGCAAAATGCGTCCAATATAAGTTAAATTTTTATATACATACGATAGAAAAATTGTTCTTGTGCGATAATTTCATAACTAGAAAATTTCAGGCAAGTAATTAAATGTGGAAAAACGTAAAAAGGAACTCTTAAACAGAAAATATCCTCAACGAAGAATGATTTCGACAAACATTGATTTCGAAGATTGTAACTAGTTCATTCGGGAATGAAAATAGTGAAATGTCATTTTCTTCCAGTCGGGAATAATTTACAACGCTGCAATTAAAAATTGCGCAATTAGTTTGAACAAAGCTTTAATTTACAATTTCGGGGTGATATTACTAGGCAATAAAACTCGATTAAACGATTTCTGCAGCGATTCTTTTCAAATACACGCACGTATATTGAACGTTAATGATTTAATTAGCGAAAGTCACGAAGTGGAACCGAAGATAGCAGTACCGCGGAGTGTCGGAATGCCCTTTGCATACGCGATTACGTATAACGGAAGACGTCGATATCGGAGCAAAGACATGAACGTGCGAATAAATCAACGTTAATCACACATTAATAAGGATCGGTTCGGAGCTACGACGCCGATCCAGATTGGCTAGACCGCGCGAAAACTAACCGAACTATTAGCTAATTAATCTAGACGCGTCGATTCATGCAGAACTAACAAATTGACGCGTGCAGATTTGGCGTCCAGTCGAATCTGGTCGTCGCCAATCATAACTGGACGTAATTTCGTAATGAGTGAAGGATGGACGTATTACGAACAAAAAAAAAACCAAAATCCATCCCTGCATACAGCAATTATGTACCATGCCATTATTCTATTAAATATCCTACAAAAATATTCGATTATGGAGAAAGATTCTGATAGCCTAAGACAATATACGTAGATAATACTTGCAATTTAATTTCGCATTTCGCATAAACTGACTTAATATATGCTTACAGCTGGTGGTCATAGAACCATTATTTAATAGGTTGGTGAAGGTAGATACTTCGCAATAAGAATGCAGGAGTTTTGAGGCAATTACCTCCAATTACGTTCAATAAGTTATACATATCCACCAGTAGTTCATTTCGCACTATATACCGAAGCTATTTTGCACACTACCACAGCCTTAATAATTGCTCACTTAAAAAGATGTGTTTTATTAGATAACCAACCGTTTCCTTACCGGCCTATATATTTAATTGGGTTAGTAAACAACGGTGCGAAATTTATAAAAATATATGTACCGACTAAATAAAAGTATTATTGTTTACAACAGCAGATCGTTTCAGAATTTTGTTACACGTTTAAGTGTATCACCCAAATACGGTAACATAAAGCCGCAAGTAGTTAGATGCGCATTTCGAAGGCTATGCCGCCATCTTCAGTAAACTAAAGAACTAAATAAAATACCATGTATATACATTCATAAGCATTTAACTCGAAACAATTCAAAACACTTTTAAGTTATATAAGTGAACTAATTTGAAATAGGACGACCTGAGTTAGTCAAAAATATGCTCGGCTACAGCACTTTTATCTTTTCTATTTAATTTGAAATGCTCCTTAAATTGGTCTACGTATTTACTTTAGGACAACTAGAACAAGATATTTCATAAATACCAGATTTTTTTATTGTAATCATTCAAATCTTTGGGATTTGAATGATTACAAATCCTAGAAAATTAGCAAGACTATTAGAAGTATTATATGTTGGTTTAGATTTATATCTAAACCACGTGCAATTATAGGATTAAATGGTAATTTAACAAATGTTGGAGTTGAATTATTACTTTGTTCTAAACTACTAATATTTCTAATATCTCTTGTTTTTTTTTAAATTTTCTTAATATGTTATTTATAATTTTATAAGAATAGACATTTTGTACTGCTATATTTCGTATATTATTTAATTCAATGTTACGAGTATATTTATCATTAGATAAAGGAAAAGATCATATTATATGCCATTTTTGAAATACTTTTGTCATGTTGACTTATTTATTTAATCGTATATCAATCACGATTCGTGACATTATTTCGTTTTTATCTTGTGCTACTGAAGATGGGGGCATAGCCTTCGAAATGCGCATCTAGCTCCTTAATGCTTTCAGTCACGTGGTATTTGGGTGATATATATATCTATACTATTATTTAACACCGTAGTGATAATTTTTACAACATAAGTATATTGGTCAATATTTATATTTTGTTGTACGAGAGTATTTGCATTTTGAACGAGCGCATTTTTAATTGATTAAACGTCGGTTATACAATTAAATTACAGCGTTACGTTAAACTCATTTTTTATACTATTACGGCCGCAATTGTCACGATGATGGTACAATATTTTACCATATTTTACAATATGGTACAATTTTAGTGGTGGATTTCGAATAATTTGTTACTGCACTTTAAACACGAATTACATAAAAATGTTATTTTACATTTATAATATAGATGTACTTATTATATTTTTATAGAAGCAATTTTACACTTTCAATTTGTGCTTTAACGTCAAATGAGCCTTTTTGTTTTTTTGATTTTTACGCGACTATTATTACTCTAATTTTCTATATATGCATCGATGGAAAATTCAGGATATAATTTGTATCCGTTATATTTCTATCGGAGCCCCGTTTCCGTTCTGCCCAGGCGGGTTGTTCTCTTTCTAGCTTATCTGCACTGGAACTGAATGTAATAAAACGCCATAGATAGCTCGTTAGTGGAGCGGGTCAGATGTCAAAGGTTTACTGTTCCCTATAATTATCAGGACAACCGTATAGATCCTATGAACGCGTACCATGCCTGCATAAGTCCGCATGTTTCATATTGCCGTCTGTTCGTACCATCGTGGACATACTAAATTGCCCCCCGCCCCCCCAAAAATACATCTCATAAAACTTCAATTGCAAAATCCAATTTAAAGCGCGATTTTTGAAAGTATTACTTTTTTTTTAATGGATAGCCCTCAACCAAAGAGGTTCCATCGATTCGCTTCAGGCAGCATTTAATTGAACCAACTCTTTCTGTATCAACTTTTTATTTGGATCGCACTCTACGAAATATAGTTTGTAAGATGAGCGTGGCCATTATCTAATGCCCAAAATGGATATTTCCATTATCCACCAGTGTACAAATGAGTATGTTTGTATATGTGTACGTTTTTTTTATCCACCCCCCATAGAATAGTAGAGTTATAAAATTTAGTATTCTACTTGAGTACTTGTACAAAAACTTTCAATAAAGTAGCTGGCAATAATATATTATAGCTTGCCTTCCATTGTCGCCACTTCAAATTAAATGTTAACTTTGAATAGAAGGACAACTTGAATAATCCGCTATAAGGGAATTTATGCGGGAGATTCTAAATAAATGATTAAAGCTGAAAATGCTGTTATATTTTCACATTTTGAAATTATGTATCGAATAATTTTGATGCGAAATATTACAGGAAGAGTGCGGTAATAAAATAATATGTAATTTAAAAATGTGAATTCTTTTTTCAAAACCATTTCTTGTCGATTTAAAGGAAATATTTTCGATTCAATAAGGTACTAAAATTAAAATAGGAAACACAGAAGCAGGACAGAAAAAATATAAGGAACTAAGGAACTTAATTAATAGGAAATGCAAGCTAGCGAAAGAAGAGTGGATAAAAGGAAACTGTGAGGATATTGAGGAGGATATGAGAAGAGGTAAAGTAGATTTGGGCTACAGGAAAATTAAGTAACATTTTTCTAAAGTAAAACCAAAGGGTAACATTATATGTGATAAGCAGTGTAAGGAACTCACAGAAAATAAGGAAAAAGCTAGAAGATGGAAGGAGTATCTTGAAGATTTATATAAAGGTAGGCAGGACATGGAGGAGCTAGAAAGTGTGGAACAGATAGATGAGGATGACTTAGGTCCTAGCATACTTAGGTCAGAGTTTCATAGAGCATTAAATGATTTACGGAATAACAAAGCAGCGGGGATTGATATGATACCAGCCGAATTAATAAAACACGCAGGGGAAAAAATGCAGGAGCGATTATACAGGTTAGTTTGTAAAATATATGAGAAGGGAGAAGTACCACAGGATTTTCAGCGTAGTAGAATAGTAACAATGCCGAAGAAAATAGGAGCTAATTTGTGTGAGAACTATAGGACCATTAGTCTACTATCACATGCATCGAAGATATTGCTAAAGATTATTTATAGGAGATTAGAAAATAAAGTAGAGGAAAGGCTAGGAGAAGATCAGTTTGGTTTTAGGAAAAACAGAGGGACGAGGGAGGCGATTCTAGCACTAAGAACGGTAGTAGAAAAAAGAAAGAGGGTAGGAAAGGTAACTTGCATAGCTTTTGTAGATTTAGAAAAGGCATTTGATAATGTAGATTGGGACATAATGTTTAGAATTTTAAAAGAAACGGGTATAGATTATAAGGATAGGAGAATAATTTTTAATTTATATAAACACCAAACTGCCTTAGTTAGAATTGAGGGGGAAGAAGAGGTAGCAAAAATAGGGAAGGGAGTTCGGCAGGGATGTACACTTTCACCGTTATTATTTAATCTATATATAGAAGATGCAATAAACAAAGTAAAAGAAGAGTATAGTGTAGGTGTGAATGTACAGGGAGAGAAAATATATATGTTGAGATTCGCAGACGACATAGCTATATTGGAAGAAAGCGAAAAGAATTTAGAAAGGGTATTGAATGGTATGCAGGCAGTATTGACTAGGGATTTTAACATGAAAATAAATATAGGTAAAACTAAAGTGATGAGGTGTGACAAAAAGGAATGCAGTAGAAAAATGAGGATCTCAATAGGAGATAATAGAATCGAAGAAGTGTCAGATTTTTGTTATTTAGGCAGTAGAATCACAAAAGATAATCGAAGCAAGGTAGATATAAAGTGTAGGATAGCACAGGGTAGGAAGGCATTCGTAGAAAAAGAACAGATTTTAAGATCAAATATTGACTTGGGTATTAGAAAAAGATTACTGAAGGTATATGTTTGGAGTGTAGCACTGTACGGGTGTGAGGCGTGGACTATAGGAAAGGAAGAGAAGCGTAGATTACAAGCATTCGAAATGTGGTGTTATAGGAGGATGATGAGGATTGGTTGGGAAGATAAAGTAACAAATGAAGCTGTACTAGAGTTAGTAGGGGAGAAGAGAAGTATCTGGAGAGTGTTACAGCGTAGGAGAGACAGATTAGTAGGGCATATTCTTAGGCATGGGGGGATTATGCAATTGATCATAGAAGGTAGAGTGGAGGGAAAGAGAGGGGTAGGTAGGCCTAGATTGGAGTATGTGAGTCAGATAGTTGAAGACGTTGAGATGAATAGCTATAGGGAGATGAAGGGATTAGCTCAGGATAGATCGGCATGGCGTGCTGTTTCCAACCAATCTTTAGGATTGCGGACTCTTTAACTAACTAAAGGTACTACTTTTTTAAGATTTGCTGTCGATACTAATTATACAAACCGGTCTTATAATAAAATATAATTTATTATACACTCGTCACTCTAATTAATTAACGTTTTAATTAGTGCGCTATTATATCAGTGTGCAAAAAATATTGTGTAGGGATCTAGTTGTTGTTAGATGATCTATTCGAAGGACCCACTATTAAAAACCAGGTTATACAAATATAACAAACTATTGCTACTCGGAAGATATCTTTCTACAGAAAGAGGAAAAGGATGTAATGCATCCGTTAATTTCCACGATAAAATATTATAGCTTTACTACACCATCGTTGATGAGGTCGATTTGGCCTTTTCATTGCGATAGACAAAGAGGAGAGTTGCGATTCAACGAAAAAATATTTATGCCTTTTTAATTGCAATAAAACATGTTCGTCTTCTTTACTAAACCCACAATGTGTGCACCCACCGATAAAACGCAGCTTGTCCAATAAATCGACGTTAAAATAGCACAGAAATTTACATTTTTTTTTTGGCGATCTAGCTGACAATTTCGCCCAATTGATCGAATCTATTTCGATTTGTGTTCGTTATTGCGATAGTGTCGTCGGTTGATAAGGATAAAAGCAGGTGAAAAAGTCGAGCATTAGATGTGAAGCCACCAGGTTCACCATACCGCAGCAGAAGATGATCAGAGCGAGCGGTGGAAGACCGTAACATTGTAATCGCAAACGTGGAGGTGTGTGTTGTCTGAAGAGGAGATCCTCGGAACAGAAACAATGTATCTCTCCTGCTACGGTATGATGTATTGTAGCGATGTCGACGGCAGGACTGGCTTTACCCCAATTTTTTTGCATCATTTTGAGATAATTGAACGACAATTAGAGCTACTTTCAAAGTGACTTTGGAATTAGACAGACTATTTATTTATTTAGTTTAATGCGCATGGAGAGACAATAAATAAGATCCTTAAGGTCTCTCACTAATATACATATACAATTTTATATAGTATATACATATTACAAAATTTATTCGTAAAATAAATCGCTTCAAAATAAAAAAGGATAAATGAAAAACATCGGCGTTGTTAATGTCAGCATTAAAAGTACGCATTAGTCTATTATATGGAGAAAGACATTTTGCATTTATTCACAGCAACAGTATGCGTAATTCTAATATTAAAAGATGGTTTATAAAACCTGATGCAATCGATCAAACTCGTTTTTTATAATTTTATTACACATCATTATATATTCTTCTGTTTTTTAATCAAATTAATTTATATCTCGACAAAGTAACTGCATTGTCTAGGGAAGGATAATTTAAATAAAATTTTCTATCGCGCTATTTGTTGAAACGCTTCTTCTTCAAGCTTCAAGCTTCTTCTTCTTCAAAAACCTTCAAGCCGATTGGCATAGATATCATAGAAAGGATACATGAACCAGAATCTTATTGACAGTAGATTAAAGTTGTTTTATATAGGTAAATAATTGTTTCTTGTTTTTTTAAACGAGTAACAACTCCTCATTATAAAACCTGCTGTTTTATAAATCTTATTACAAACAAAATCGATATGAGAATCAAGTATTAACTTGGAATCGAAATAAATCCATAAATCTTTAATTTTTCCTGTGTATTTCTTACGCAAGTTTTTTTTGTAAATTTCTTACGCGTAAACGATATGCAACCAGATATGCGATATACGGTTGTGTGGCGTGGACAATAAAAGGATGATAAGGATTGGAGTGAGTAGATAAAGTGGCAAATGAAGACGTGCTATATTTAGTGTCAGTAGTTCAAGTTAGCAATTGATATTGTAAATGTGTACGAGGTAGGAAGTGCTAATGAGTCATATTCTTAGATACAGAGGTGTTGTGCAGAGTAATATAGAAAAAATCAGGTGTATGTAAAGAACAGTAATGAGGAGGTTCGCTGAGAATTGATAAATCTCAATGATGTGATTGGGTGGTGAGGGATTTTTGTAATTTAATTTGCAAAAATAAGATTTGATTCTTGTGGATTCTGGATAGTACATTCAAGATGGATTATGATTGATTTCTCATATCTGCCTTAATCTAAAATGATAATAAGTGTATAGTTACTTCGCGATTGTTAAATTTAACTCTCTGTGATAATATAATAGTACGATTTCAATTTAAATACAATGTTGAAATTTTATTTTTTCTATTTTAAAAATTATCACTACAGTGTTAAATAATAGTATAGAATTTCAGTGATTTTCGGTTCAATCGGAAACAGTTGAAAAATCGTCGAAAAATGCAAATAGTTGGATTCTTTGACGCACTCAAAAATTTCAAATTTTTGTCGATCTTAGTCAAAATTTAAAAAGTGTCCAGAACAACGTAGAATGATAAATCGTCCTGGAAACAAATTTTAGTGATTTTCGGTTCAATCGGAAAAAGTTGAAAAATCGTCGAAAAATGCAAAGAGTAGGGATTCTCTGACGCTGTCAAGAATTTCAATTATTAGTCGATCAAAATTTAAAAAGTGTCCAGAACAACGTAAAATGACAAATCGTCCCAGAAACAAATTTTAGTGTATATATATTTAATTAACCGCTTATTCAATTTTCCTTTATCTAATGATAAATATAACATTGAATTAAATAATATCCGAAATATAGCAGTACAAAATGTCTATTCTTATAAAATTATAAATAACATATTAAGAAAATTAAAAAAAAAACAAGAGATATCAGAAATATTAGTAGTTTAGAACAAAGTAATAATTCAACTCCAAAATTTGTTAAATTACCATTTGATCCTATAATTGTCCGTGTATTAGATAGTATTTTAAAGTAACATATAATTTTAAAGTAGCATAGTTCTAATAGTCTTGCTAATTTTCTAGGAAATCCCGAAGATTTGATTAATTTCATTAAAAAAAATTGTTATTAAATAAAGTATATATAGGACAAACACATAGACCAATTGAAGCTAGATTTACGGAGCATTTAGCTCATTTCAGATTAAATAGAAAAGATAAAAGTGCTGTAGCCGAGCATATTTTTGACTAACTCAGGTCATCCTATTCAAATTTCGAAGTACTTCCGTCATGTCGACCTATTTATTTAATAGTGTATCAATCACGATTCGCGACACAGGTATTCTATTTCGTTTTTATGTTACTTGTGCTACTGAAGATGGGGGCATAGCCATCGAAATGCGCATCTAGCCACTTAATGCTTTAAGTTACGGTATTTGGGCGATATTCTATACCATTGTTTTTTTCTGCGTAACGTTTATGTAGCGTGTCCTCTTTGGACGGACGGTTGCACGTGGCAATACATTTGGCATTTTTGAAACAACAGATCCTTGTAAGTCCAATACTGCATTCCAGGGAGGGAATATACAACATATATAACATTCGTTCGATAGTAGATCCGAACACATGTACTGCATACACCTATGCACCTACCTGTTGTTTGTGCCGATGCATGGTGTATTCGAACAGTGCCTGGGCACATCGTTGGATTTTGTCGATCGCATTGGGCACCATGCGAAGGAAAGCAAGCAGCAGCAGCAGCAGCGGCGATATAATGGAAGACCTGGCGTACCTATATACACGGTAGATTTCTGTGCGCGATACAGCGTTCGGAAATTATACGTTGCCGATGAAAATGTTATAATAAATCGAGATAATTATCATTATTATTACACGGTGGGGATTTTATTATATTTGTTCGTAATTTTTCAAGAGCAAAATATGCAATTTTCCGGTAGTCGATAATGTCATGAGGTATTAATCAAAGCAGCGAGTTGTGTGTGTGTGTGTGTGTGTGTGTGTTTCGTTCGCCTGTGGGATTTGTACGCTACGCTTCTTGTATATATCAGGCACTTCGGATGTCTATACCACCGACGATATAATAATGTGTTGAACGTACGTACGTGCATTTCTACACTACCTGTCGCTACCAATTAAAACATACTCACCTCCGCCATATAATAATAATACGCGTTTTGTGCAGATGTGCCCGAGGTGGCCGCGAATAGTTTCTCCAAATAACGAAAGTTACTTATTTGAATGTACCGAGGCTTCTGTAAAAGCGCACCGTTAATCGGCAGAAGCTGTCAATAATTATTGTAGGTAATTTTTCAGATTAATCCTGTTAGCGTTTTGCAGACATGACCATAACCGTTCACTAAATGATAAATTACAATATAAAGTGCATACATTTTTTATGCAATTAGACCATAAATATCCGAGTATGTATTACAGACATGTAGTCATACATGCGCAGCGCTCGTAATTAATGCACTAATTGGCTTAATTATTAAATTATAATATAGTTACGTTTAGATTTATTACTTTTCTATACAACGAATATATTCTGTTTCTATAGTCTAAGATTATTGTGTTTTTTTTCTAGGATGACCCGACCTACAAAGACCTTGATCTTGTCCATTTCCCACCCACGACATAATCAACTATTTAATGCCTTTTTTTGTGGCTGATTTCAGCAGCATTTTTAAACGGTACGTCAGGTTTTCAGAAAATTATACTTAGCTCAAAACAGGTTGTCACGTAAGAAAAAAATAAGTATGGGGATATAGCCAAGAATTTTTTTCAATTTTAACCAGAAGTGGTTCGCTGGGGACTTGTTTATGCAAAACTAGCGTTTCATTTTACTTCGAACATACTGTATAAAGACCTAATGGTAATTACTTTCTGTTGCCACTTCATTAGTTCGTATATTCATTACTGTAAATAATTTTTCTGCAGCGGTCCAATTTGCGCAATTTCATCGCAACATCGATATTGGCGGCCGTTGCGGTCGCGCTGAAGAGCCAGTGATTTGCGGTCTTCCTCTCGGTGGTACCGTAACACATGAATGAAGATGTCTCTTATCGAGTAAATTAGTTTGACAAATTAGGTGTTGGTCTGCAGAAGAACAATCCGCGAATATAAATGCGCGTCGATATCTCAACCTAGCACCGGCCCAAATGGCATTCGATTTGCAATTCGGTGCCAACGCTGTCTTTCTGGCACATACACCAGCAATTTTTATATTGTATCAAACTGGTTTCTTGATCTACAGCTTTTTCTGCACTCGTTTATTATCTGAACGTTTACGCTTTAGAAAAGTTTATTCGATTGGAAAATGTTGCAAAACTCATTTAAAGATTCAAAATGTGTGTGTTTTTTTTCTTCAATAGTTGATTATTTAATATGGGTGTTGCCGTTCACATATTCAAAATCGAAATGTGAAGAAAATACATGCTTAGATTTTTGAGCGACAGGGGATATGTTTTTTTATTTTCCTTGGTCACGATTTTCATTTTCTTATTTGTGCAAGCTTATATACGAAATAAGGTGTGGTGTACACCCAATTTTTACTGTCGGCATGGAATAACACAATTGGTGGTATGTATATGTGTTATTTGTTAACGAGTTAATATGGCTCGTAATTACGAGCTGGTGCGATTGAAGCTTAACCCCATTTAAACTGTAACGTGTGTTGAACAAAATCATTTACGAAAAAATTAATTACGATGCCTAGGTCTAATTAAAGCCGATATATTTCAATCGATGGTGGGAAATGACTCTTAAGCTGGTAACGTGATTAACTGCGGGGCGGCCCAACCGCATCAGAGTGCCCTTTCTGCACATCTCGCTCGCTCTTATGGTCGTGCACGTAATATTGAACATCATTAATTTTTCAGTAATTTGTTTTTCGATCGATATGATGACACCGAACATATGTGTACACTAAACGCCTTGTAGAATTTTTAAGTCCTCTACGGATATTTTAAATATTCGTTGCTGCGCGCTTCGAAGAAATCGGATCGTCGACATTTAGCTCGAAAAATTCATCGCTGATACTATTTTTTATGTATAAATTGGTTTTCTTTAATAGGTTATTTCTGAATTTTAAAAATTATCACTACGGTGTTAAATAATAGTATATAATATCACCCAAATACCGTAAAATATTAAAATATATAATATTCCTTTATCTAATGATAAATATAACATTGAATTAAATAATATCCGAAATATAGCAGTACAAAATGGCTTTTCTTATAATATTATAAATAACATATTAAGAAAATTTAAAAGAACAAGAGATATCAGAAATATTAGTAGTTTAGAACAAAGTAATTATAATTCAATTCCAAAATTTGTTAAATTATCATTTGATCTTATAATTACACGTGGTTTAGATTGTATTTTAAATAAATATAATTTTAAGGTAACATATAATAGTCTTCCCAATTTTCTAGGAAATCCCAATTAAAAGATTTGATTGATTTTTATAAAAAATCGGGTATTTATGAAATATCTTGTTCTAGTTGTTCTAAAGTAAACACGTAGACCAATTTAAACTAAATTTAAAGAGCATTTCAAATTAAATAGACAAGACAAAAGTGCTGTACCCGAGCATATTTTCGACTAACTCAGGTCATCCTATTCAAATTAGTTCACTTAAATTACTTAAAAGTGTTTTGAATTATTCCAAGTTAAATGTTTATGAAAGTATATACACGCTTAAATCTAATCAAATTTAATGAATTTAAATTCAGGCCATCGAAATGCGCATCTAGCTACTTAATGCTTTAAGTTACGGTATTTGGGTGATATTCTATACTGTTATTTCTGCAGTTAAAGAATATGGCCAATTTTTTTTTTTACAGTATACAATTTTTTTCTAGGCACTTTGAGTTTTATCATTCGGCGCATAGCATTAGATAAAATATCAATATGATTATTAAATTTTTTGTTTTAAATTGCTAGAGCAACATAATTTAAAACAAAAAGAATTAGTAGTAAGTTTGTGCGTGTTTATAATATCTAATATCAGGATAATTATATCATTATACACGGGGTGTTCATTATACACAAGTTGCTTTGTAAAAAGGGAAATTTCATATTTATTCTAAATAAATTTGTATACTTGTAGAGTATTCAAAAATAGGTGGTTTTATAAAAACACCCTGTATGCATCCATTCGGAAATTTCAAAGATTTATATGCATGAATAATATTTATACATGAAATGGATTTTAATACATTTCCAACTAGCATGTAAATGTAAATACAACATTATAATTTCTCACTAATTAGTAAATTTTCATACCTGTCTATTATAATATAGTTATTGTTGTAATCTGTGTAATAATTAAATCATGTTCAATGATTAATGTCATTGAAAAGTGAGTAGTTTGCATGTTTTAAGTACATCACTTATTTTAAACGATTAAATATAAATAAATATTAAACCTGCAAATTCAGCACATATTAGAGCAATTGAAAAGCGAAGAAGTGCTTCTTCGGCGGGGTTTCGTTCTACACACGATTGACATAATTGGCCTAACGAGAGGTCCAATAACTAAGCATGACTAAATATAATATATTTGCAAGTAACATCCTTTAACGAAGCGAGTAATTCCCCCATCGGTTGTTGTAACATTATAGTCGAATTTATTTCAATTTCGTGTATATAGTAACCAGTTGGCCCTTTCACGATGTTAGGTTATAGCCCTATATGTTCCAACAGTTAATCCAAAGGGGAAAAACCGACCGAATATATGTTGGGTGAATCGATGTCAAATATTGTCGCTACCCGTTTATTATATAGCGTGAAAAATACATTATTTACCACCGTAAAAATATGATAAATTTCGATCTAACCGAATATAACACGAATATACGGGCTATAATATATGCCATCCACCCTACTGATATCCCGAAGAATAAAAATAAATTTTATAAAAACTGAAACTTTTTTTTCGTACAAGTATCGAAAGAAATCAAATTCAGTGCACGGATTCTGCAAGATAATAAATTTGACAAGCGATGAAAAATTTTGGTTTCCATAGTTAGTTAAAGAGTCCGCAATCCTAAAGATTGGTTGGAAACAGCACGCCATGCCGATCTATCCTGAGCTAATCCCTTCATCTCCCTATAGCTATTCATCTTAACGTCTTCAACTATCTGACTCACATACTCCAATCTAGGCCTACCTACCCCTCTCTTTCCTTCCACTCTACCTTCTATGATCAATTGCATAATCCCCCCATGCCTAAGAATATGCCCTACTAATCTGTCTCTCCTACGCTGTAACACTCTCCAAATACTTCTCTTCTCCCCTACTAACTCTAGTACAGCTTCATTTGTTACTTTATCTTCCCAACCAATCCTCATCATCCTCCTATAACACCAAATTTCGAATGCTTGTAATCTACGCTTCTCTTCCTTTCCTATAGTCCACGCCTCACACCCGTACAGTGCTACACTCCAAACATATACCTTCAGTAATCTTTTTCTAATACCCAAGTCAATATTTGATCTTAAAATCTGTTCCTTTTCTACGAATGCCTTCCTACCCTGTGCCATAAAAAGGTTTTTACACATACATGTACACATTGTTTTTGATGATAAATTAAAAAAATTTTTAGTGTATGCGAACAATATATTTGGTGGATTTTGACCCAGTTCCCCTTGCGGTCGTAATAACCTTAATTTGAGATGTAATTGGCGGTCCGTAAGATCATTTATACTGTTCTCGGAATTCCGTTCGCATAACTGCAGAGATACGGAGCAACGAAAACGACGATAGCATGCATTTGTTGTACTCAACTCACAATGCCCTCTAAAAAGCAATAAGGAGCTGTAATAAATGCTCAAAAAATTACGTCACACGATCTTAATTGACAATTGTACCGAAGAATTCTACAATACCTGCTAAATAGTTTGATTGAAAGCACCTAGCGTTCTAGAAAATGATCTACATTGATGAATTGTAGTTATATAATTATAATTGTACCTATGAATTATAATGTATAGGTCATTATAATATGCCATTTTTGAAATACTTTTTTCATGTTCATGACTTATTTATTTAATAGTATATCAATCACGATTCGTGAGAGGTATTTTATTTCATTTTTATCTTGTGCTAGTGAAGATGGGGGCATAGCCTTCGAAATGCGCATCTAGCTACTGAATGCTTTAAGTTACGGTATTTGGGTGATATTCTATACTATTGTGTTTTTATACTTATATTATATTAAAAAAGTGATTAAAAATGATTTAGTTTATAATTTAAGTAGTTTATTTATTTTATTTATTTATTTATTTATTTATTTAAATTCTCACCAAAATCGATAAAAAAAAGAAAAATTTCAGAGGATCAATGAATCCAACTCTTTTAATTTTTCGACGTTTTTTCAACTCTTTCCGATGGAACCGAAAATCACTAAAATTTGTTTCCGGGACGATTTGTAATTTTACATTGTTCTGGACACTTTTTAAATTTTGATCGACTAAAATTGAAATTTTTGAGAGCGTCAAAGTATCCCCACTCTTTGCATTTTTCGATGATTTTTCAACTTTTTCCGATTGAACCGAAAATCAGTAAAATTTGTTTCCAGGACGATTTTATAGTCGTTTTACGTTATTCTGGACACTTTTAAAATTTTTACTAAGATCGACAATAATTTGAAATTTTTGAGAGGGTCAAAGAAGCCAACTGTTTGCATTTTTCGACGATTTTTCAACTTTTTCTGATTGAACCGAATATCACTAAAATTTGTTTCCAGGACGATTCATCATTCTATAATATTTTGGACATTTTATATATATATATATATATATCAATATATTAATCACGATTCGTGACAGAGGTATTTTATGTCGTTTTTATCTTGTGCTAGTGAAAATGGGGGCATAGCCTTCGAAATGCGCATCTGTATACTTAATGCTTTAAGTTACGGTATTTGGGTGATATTTTATACTATTACATTAATGAAATTAATTTTTTTATTATATTTTTTCTATTTTATTATTATATTTATTTTTAATAGGGGGACAATTTGGAGAAACAATATATAGATTTCTTCAGAGTATTACTTTGGACCAATTCAATTTTTCTATGTCAAAAACATGGCGAAGCTACGAAAAAAAATCCTTGAAGAAAATGTCCTTAGAACTGCCTTAGTTAGAATTGAGGGGGAAGAAGAGGTAGCAAAAATAGGGAAGGGAGTTCGGCAGGGATGTACACTTTCACCGTTATTATTTAATCTATATATAGAAGATGCAATAAACAAAGTAAAAGAAGAGTATAGTGTAGGTGTGAATGTACAGGGAGAGAAAATATATATGCTGAGATTCGCCGACGATATAGCTATATTGGAAGAAAGCGAAAAGAATTTAGAAAGGGTATTGAATGGTATGCAGGCAGTATTGACTAGGGATTTTAACATGAAAATAAATATAGGTAAAACTAAAGTGATGAGGTGTGACAAAAAGGATGCAGTAGAAAAATGAAGATCACAATAGGAGATAATAGAATCGAAGAAGTGTCAGATTTTTGTTATTTAGGCAGTAGAATCACAAAAGATAATCGAAGCAAGGTAGATATAAAGTGTAGGATAGCACAGGGTAGGAAGGCATTCGTAGAAAAGGAACAGATTTTAAGATCAAATATTGACTTGGGTATTAGAAAAAGATTACTGAAGGTATATGTTTGGAGTGTAGCACTGTACGGGTGTGAGGCGTGGACTATAGGAAAGGAAGAGAAGCGTAGATTACAAGCATTCGAAATGTGGTGTTATAGGAGGATGATGAGGATTGGTTGGGAAGATAAAGTAACAAATGAAGCTGTACTAGAGTTAGTAGGGGAGAAGAGAAGTATTTGGAGAGTGTTACAGCGTAGGAGAGACAGATTAGTAGGGCATATCCTTAGGCATGGGGGGATTATGCAATTGATCATAGAAGGTAGAGTGGAGGGAAAGAGAGGGGTAGGTAGGCCTAGATTGGAGTATGTGAGTCAGATAGTTGAAGACGTTGAGATGAATAGCTATAGGGAGATGAAGGGATTAGCTCAGGATAGATCGGCATGGCGTGCTGTTTCCAACCAATCTTTAGGATTGCGGACTCTTTAACTAACAAAAATATTTACTAAAGCATTTATTTCAGCATTTTAAAGCGTGTGAAGAATAGCAACATGATTTTGATGCATCCCTATGGACAACTAGCGTAAGAAAAAAAAATAGAGCGAAATATGATCGACGTCGGAAGTACGACAACTGTAGATATATTAAGATTAACTGTACAGGATTTAATGCGAAGTTGGGAAGTATCGTTTATATATCGACGGATAACTCAATTGGTGCGTCCGTTTCGGTTAGTGATGGAAATAACAGTTACATTACAAGAGCGTGGTATTTGTGCTAGTGCTAGTGCTACGGTATGTTGGCGATATGTAATATGCAGTGCGGAGTGAATTCTCACTGCGGGTATTCCACAGAAAACTGAAAACGGACGTCGTAGCTATTTCATAATTCATGATCAATTGATTTTCGTGTATCATGTATATGCATAAAATACTACCATGATATCTACATGTTCGTCCGACTAATAGTTGGGACAGCCTAGCCAGGCTATTCCAAAATTGAACGAGGGATCGCAATTTAAATTTACTCAAATTGTCGAGAAAAAATATTCCAATGCCAATTAATATTATCAATAAAGATTTTCAGCACATTTTCATCGTTATTATTTCATGTGCTAATAATAATCACAAGATATCGTGCAGAATTGATAATTCAGTAGAAAAATGCATCGAGTCGACATTGTTAGAATTGAAAAGAAGAATTCCAAAAAAAAAAATCCAATTCTATTTAATAATATCAATAAAGATTTTCAGCACATTTTCATGGTTATTATTTCATGTGCTAATAATAGTTAAAGAGTCCGCAATCCTAAAGATTGGTTGGAAACAGCACGCCATGCCGATCTATCCTGAGCTAATCCCTTCATCTCCCTATAGCTATTCATCTCAACGTCTTCAACTATCTGACTCACATACTCCAATCTAGGCCTACCTACCCCTCTCTTTCCCTCCACTCTACCTTCTATGATCAATTGCATAATCCCCCCATGCCTAAGAATATGCCCTACTAATCTGTCTCTCCTACGCTGTAACACTCTCCAAATACTTCTCTTCTCCCCTACTAACTCTAGTACAGCTTCATTTGTTACTTTATCTTCCCAACCAATCCTCATCATCCTCCTATAACACCACATTTCAAGTGCTTCTAATCTACGCTTCTCTTCCTTTCCTATAGTCCACGCCTCACACCCGTACAGTGCTACACTCCAAACATATACCTTCAGTAATCTTTTTCTAATACCCAAGTCAATATTTGATCTTAAAATCTGTTCCTTTTCTACGAATGCCTTCCTACCCTGTGCTATCCTACACTTTATATCTACCTTGCTTCGATTATCTTTTGTGATTCTACTGCCTAAATAACAAAAATCTGACACTTCTTCGATTCTATTATCTCCTATTGTGATCCTCATTTTTCTACTGCATTCCTTTTTGTCACACCTCATCACTTTAGTTTTACCTATATTTATTTTCATGTTAAAATCCCTAGTCAATACTGCCTGCATACCATTCAATACCCTTTCTAAATTCTTTTCGCTTTCTTCCAATATAGCTATATCGTCGGCGAATCTCAACATATATATTTTCTCTCCCTGTACATTCACACCTACACTATACTCTTCTTTTACTATGTTTATTGCATCTTTTATATATAGATTAAATAATAACGGTGAGAGTGTACATCCCTGCCGAACTCCCTTCCCTATTTTTGCTACCTCTTCTTCCCCCTCAATTCTAACTAAGGCAATTTGGTGTTTATATAAATTAAAAATTATTCTCCTATCCTTATAATCTATACCCGTTTCTTTTAAAATTCTAAACATTATGTCCCAATCTACATTGTCAAATGCCTTTTCTAAGTCTACAAAATACTAATAATAATCTAATAATAATCAAGATATCGTGCAGAATTGAAAATTTCGTAGAAAAATGCATCGAGTCGACATTGTTAGAATTGAAGAGAAGAATTCCAAAAAAAAAAATCCAATTCTAATTAATAATATCAATAAAGATTTTCAGGGCATTTTCATCGTTATTATTTCATGTGCTATATATAATAATGTAATAATAATCAAGATATCGTGCAGAATTGAAAATTTCGTAGAAAAATGCATCGAGTCGACTTTGTTAGAATTGAAGAGAAGAATTCCAAAAAAAAAAATCCAATTCTAATTAATAATATCAATAAAGATTTTCAGGGCATTTTCATCGTTATTATTTCATGTGCTATATATAATAATGTAATAATAATCAAGATATCGTGCAGAATTGAAAATTTCGTAGAAAAATGCATCGAGTCGACTTTGTTAGAATTGAAGAGAAGAATTCCAAAAAAAAAAATCCAATTCTAATTAATAATATCAATAAAGATTTTCAGGGCATTTTCATCGTTATTATTTCATGTGCTATATATAATAATGTAATAATAATCAAGATATCGTGCAGAATTGAAAATTTCGTAGAAAAATGCATCGAGTCGACTTTGTTAGAATTGAAGAGAAGAATTCCAAAAAAAAAAATCCAATTCTAATTAATAATATCAATAAAGATTTTCAGGGCATTTTCATCGTTATTATTTCATGTGCTATATATAATAATGTAATAATAATCAAGATATCGTGCAGAATTGAAAATTTCGTAGAAAAATGCATCGAGTCGACTTTGTTAGAATTGAAGAGAAGAATTCCAAAAAAAAAAATCCAATTCTAATTAATAATATCAATAAAGATTTTCAGGGCATTTTCATCGTTATTATTTCATGTGCTATATATAATAATGTAATAATAATCGAGATATCGAATTGAAAATTTCGTAGAAAAATGCATCGAGTCGCCATTGTTAGAATTGAAGAGAAGAAGAGGATTCAAAAATAAGAACGAGTTGTAGAGGGGGCACACTTTTGATCTGTATATCTATATACAGAGAAGAATTGATACAATTATTTATATTTATATAATAATGAACAAAATACAATTAATCAGGAGAAAGTGCAGGTATGAAAATTCATAGAGAAGAAATCGATATGTTGAACACTATATCCGTCTTAGAAAAAGACGAGGAAATTTTTTTTAAACCTTTAGTTTATTATCAAATAATAAAGTAATCAAAATATCGGATTATTTATAATAAAGTAAAACCACGATCACTACGGTGTTAAATTATAGAATAGAATATCACCCAAATACCGTAACTTAAAGTATTAAGTAGCTAGATGCGGATTTCGAAGGCTATGCCCCCATCTTCAGTAGCACAAGTAACATAAAAACGAAACAAAACACCTCTGTCACGAATCGTGATTGATATACAATTAAATAAATAAGTCAATATGACAGAAGTATTTAAAAAATGGCATATAATACGACCTATAAATCTTTTAAAACAATATAAATCAATAATTAACGAAACTAACAAGTAATAACAATAAACATAGGTTTGTCAAATCTAAAATAACCAAAAATAAATAAAATAAAAATAAATTTAAAAACAGTTCGTATTAAATAAATTAAATAGACAACATGAAATTGGGCCAGAATCTAAATTCGTTAAATTTGATTTATAAGAATTTAATTCAAAACACTTTTAAGTGATTTAAGTGAACTAATTTGAATAGGATGACCTGATTCGAAAATAACCTCGGCTACGGCACTTTTATTTAATCTGAAATGAGCTTAAACGCTCCTTAAATCTAGTTTCAATTGGTCTACGTATTTTCAAATATTAGCTGATGTTTTTTTTTTTAATAATTCTAGTTGATATTACTGTATTTGTATGGGAACTGTGTTGGGCTTGTGCCTGTTTGAACAGGCATAAATAAATAAAAACCCTGTGATCGATGACAAAATATAAGTGTGACAACAAGAAGGTACACCACTGCAGCGTCCAGTGACTATGACCATATGGCTCAGGCTGAACTGTAGCCAGTCTACCTCAGCCAGGAACAGGACTATAGACACTATACACAGTATATAGCATAGCCGGTATATGTATATACCAACAGGCAGAAGGATATATGAATATCGGATACACCAGCACAAACAGAAGAGCCTCGATGTGCCCTGTACAAATCTATAGCATGACCAAGCCGCGTTGGAATAGATACAGGTATATCGAAACTTGCGATACTATGGAATATGTTGTGTGCACGTTGCTGGCCCCGCAACTTCGGACCGAGTTCTGTAGACTATACCGTACCCGCCCATATTGCTTGCATAACCTCACGAGTTGAAACAGAAAAGAATAATTCAGAAACGCCCAACGGACATGTATACCTTACATCAATTTATAACAGGCAAAAATACACTTTAAAATCTCCACTATATGGCTTGGTTGTGTGGTTACTTCGGTCTTGGTACGTGCGTGCAGGGCCGTAGCTAGATGATCTTGCGCCCCAGAACGCAGAACCGTCCAGATTGCGTTGCCCCCTAGCCACTAGCATACATTGTAATCAATTCTATCCACTACTGAATTTATTATTTCTTAATAAACGGTTTCAGCGGAGAAAATGACATTTTGATGCGAGTTGACAGTTTTTTTTTTTTTAAATCAGTTATAAAACAATACACACATAGGCCTAAATGAAAAATACAAAAAATATCATGATAATTCGTTGAACAATGATAACTATATGATATAAAATGGCCTTATTTTCACTGTGTTATTATTATTATTATTATCTGTGTTATTTGGTTAATATAAAGTAAGAAAACTGTTAGTATTATTCACAAGTTCGTATACGCAAGAGTTGTTATTTGAAAAAGAACAAATAAAATCTGCAATAATCGATATTTTTACTTAGAGACATATTTCCCCCGTGAGTTATTTTAGCCGATAATGCGCCCCTGGCGGGGGTCTTCCTCGCCAGCCCCTAGCTACGGCCCTGCGTGTGTGTGTGTGTGTGTGCTGCTGGTAAGCGTTTTCCATTGAGTCGAAAAGATGTTGAAATGTAGTTCAATTTAGTTTAATCGAAGATGTGGGATGTCACTGACGGGCAACATAGATCGGCATAACTATTTGTTCATTTGCAGAACACTTAGCCTTCATCCATTTCTTGAACGAGGTATACTCAAATTAGTCTCAACTGTGCAGCTAGACATTTATTGCTTATCTATTATATTGGTCAATCGAAATAGTGCAAGAGGTCACTCTCCTGTGAAACCGCCTAAATATTTTATTTTTAGATTTCATAAACGTTTTATTTTTCACTTAGAAGCAAGATATTGAAAACTTTCAATTCTGCCGAAACAATTTTTTTTTATGAAACTATAACAATTATAAAATATTTTTGAAGAATTGAAGAATCTTACCCTATCAATGTATTTATTAATCTATTTTTTTCATTTTGTTATCTTAAATTTTTGCTAAATTAGCAATCAAATTTTCTTTATATGTAATATTGACTTGGTTCAGATTGAACAGATATTTCCCATCATTTTAATATATCTTTGCCAGTCTATACAAGTACATTGGAACGTTTTGAGGTTTGTGAATTGCTTTTGGGCAAATTCTGTACGGTGTATTCAAACTACAAGGACTCAGTTGACAAAGAATATAATCAATCACCAAAAGCCTCGAAGTGTACTTCAAATACACCTAACAATCGCTTAGAAAGCGAAAATAATATATATTATAGCCTGAAATTAATAAAAATAGAATATTACATGTTTTGTTGTTAGAGAAAATTTGTATTGAATTATGATATACCCTGTATTAACGAAACCACGAATAAAGTATTCATGTGTACCTGGAAATATATTTTTGTTTTGTTGCGGGTATCAGCCAATATTGTCCTATGAAGTATTAAAAAAAATCCAGTAAAAGGCTATTACAGGTTTTTTTTTTATAGCCCTAATATCTAATTCTCTTTTCAATGGAGTCAAAAAATCTCCAAAAAAAACAATAACTAAGGTATTCACTGCAAAATGAATCGCTACAGCGATAAATCTACAATTACATGTCAATCTTGACATACGATGGAAGTTTAGTCTTCGAAATGTGCACTTAGCTTATATAATTGCTGTTTCTTAATTAATATTTTATATTATTAAAATAGTCGTGGTGCAACATTTGCTGCGATATTTTTATAAATATAATTAAATGAAAAATAAATAAAAATGCGAGGTTAGTAATTTTAATCAATTTTTTTTTGGAATAATTTTTTGCAGTCTATTTGAGCGTAATTATAGTTTCGCGATAATTACTTTAATTGCAGTTTTCACTAAGTGAGATCTTTTAATTGGAACACACATACTATGAAAATGCATAACCATATTTTTTTTAGAAGACGCAGACATTTTTTTTTTTGTTATGTTAATGCAGAAAGTGGTAATTTGCATACGTCAACTGGAATAGCAAAGAGTGACAGCTAGTAATTGCTCTATGATGAAATAGAATCCATATTAAATTTAAAAAGATTATTTGCATCTATGCAACATATTCATAACATAGCAAGTGATATTATTTAAACTTTAGTCCTAGATAAAGGTAACGTTCAATTTAGTTGTGGAAAAGTGAAGCTAATGTAAGACAGATAGTAGATCATATACTAAGACACCGTTTTTTTTTTATCGAAATAGATATAAAAGGTACAATGTAATTTGATATCACAATCGCGTATGTACATTTTTTGAGCAAATTTGATTGTGACACTTTCTTTCGCAATTCGCATGGTGATTTAAGAAACTACACTAAGCGAACAAACCCGTTGCTATATAATAACTAATTAATTACTGTGGCGACTTTAGAATTAAGCAGGTGCAACGTACAAGAACTACATATATATTCTTCGGATAAGAAGTGCGGCGAAATGAAGTTATGAACTGGTCGATTACGATGTAGAACATGGAAATCATAAATCAATGCACTGTTTAAACAAATAACACTTAATGTAATCTTCGCTAATTAATTAGGCGATGTGGATAATTTATAACATTTTTTTTTTGTACACACTTTATTATACGAACTGAAGAAGGATCGGTGTTAAAAATAATTTAATAACTGTCCGTTAAGAAATTAAACAAGAGAATATATGCCATGGTTAAGTGTAGGCGAACATTACGGTACTTTGTATGATCAATCGATACTGTAAATAAATATTTTCGCAAGAAAAATAAATGATGTAGAAGGGTAGAATGCAAAAGCGTTTAAACACGTTTAAACGGTCAAATTTTGGGGGGGAAATACATTTTAGAATAAATATAAGAAAGTTTAACATTAACAGCATTTTTGATCGACGTTAAGTACTATCTTTTCTAATGGCAATAGCGACAGGCATTATAGATGTTTACATATTTGATTAAACATGAAGCTTCCTGAAATGTTGCGCTGGACATCTGTTGTTCTCACAACATTCATTTCCAAAATGATGCTTATTCTATTAATTCACGGATAGACATTTACAGCTACCAAGTTGTTTAAGAAACATGTGTACGGTATTATTAAAAATTCAACGACTTAGTAAGGAATAATTAGTAGTTAAAATGTAGCATTTTCTCAGATATCGTCTTATATCGATTCGAAGACGAAAGATAATGCCAAATTAAAACCGAAAAAGTATATCAGACGGGGTATTTCTGGTTCGATTTGACGACGTTTTAAAGCGAATTTGAGTAGTTCTTTTTTGAAGTGAAACTTCTATAGGCGCGGTAAAGCAAATTGGAAATTGACCTGAACGTCACGAAAAGTGAAACGCTTCCGTCACGAAAAGCGAAACATCCTACGCGCATGCGCCGCGTATAGGTAGCATAAGGCAACCAGTAGACGCTTGCGTATTTTATTCTATATTACAAAAACACAGCTTAATCTTTTAGCTAACAATTTCCATTGTGCGAAAAGTGAAATGGTGAAAAAGACAAGTACAGACAAAGTGGGAGCCTTTAGAGAACGGAAGAAAGCGAATAAACCGCCAAGAAAAGTGCCAACAAGTACCTTGGAAAGAAGTAGAGAGTATCGAGCCAAGCAAAGGGCGTTAAAGAAACACGGTGCACAACATAACCTTCCAACGACCTCAAATACACTGGATGAATCGATACCGTCGTTAAGTGAGGACACGGTGAGTGGTATAAAGAATTTGAATGCCACTGATTCTCACACACGTGAAGATACACGCGGTATGAGAGATCAACGAAATGAATGTGATACAGCTGAGCGAGCCATCGGCAAATAGAAATGCACCCACTAGTGCATCATACACAAAATTTACATTTTTTCCACCTGCTCATCGCGAATTTGATAAACAATATTTCAATAATCCGGTGTGAAAAAGAACTATAAAAATATGGCTACAATATTTAATCCAAACTCCTCTTTATAGACTGTACGACATTACAGTTAATAATGCTTTCATTGATGAGTAGAGTGTCAATCAAAATCAATCAAAATCAAAATCGTTAACAAATGGGAAAAAAGGCAATGCATAAAATCAACTTTTCCTAGGAGCTAAGAAGTTTCACTTCTACCGCGCGAGAGTCTTGCGCATGTTTTTCTTTTTTTCTAGTTCGATGAGTTTTTTATTGGCCAAAAATAATATGTAAAAACCGCAATAACGTGCGCAGATAATGGGTAATACTATGGTTCCAATTTATGTGGTCAACATCTGATGTTTTGTACAAATGCGTGTACAATCGAATCGTATCGCTGTTATAATAATAATAATAAAAAATGAAGAACAAACACATATTACACAATTCCACATATTACATATCTACAAATATACACAGGCTGATCAAATATGAAGCATTAATAAGGGATTCTAGATATTAAACTTCGTTAAGTGCAAAATGTTAAACCAATCGAGAAATTTATGATTGAAGATGCAATAAAAATTACCGAAATAATTCGTTGCGCAAAAGTTGCTCAAAACTGCAGCGTGCAAATTTACATATCTTTTGACTACTATGGTATAGATTGACCTCGTCATTAAAAGCTTAGAAAATTTCCTTTATTGTCCAAGTCCTCGAACAACGACACCAAACATTTAATCCTTGCAAACAGGACCGCTACTAGACAACCACCACCAAACAATAACTTCAAACCACATCACGCAGTATATATACGATCGAATTGTAAGTAACAGCGGCGTAGGTACATAGGTATTTATTGCAGCGCAATCTGTTGGCCTGTTTCCGGTTCATATTAAACCGGATATAGGCGGCAGCATGGTCTGTCTTCCGGCCTTCAACCCGTATGTGGTGCACACAATGCCCTGGCCCGATATATGTCGTAATGAGGTACAGCATTAATATATAAAGTACACGGAAAATATGCCGATGTTCTGAAGGATTGACGTGAACGTCTTCGCCGTTGTCGAGGACGATTTGACTGTCGCGTAAAATAGGCACTAAACGTAGTCCAGGCTGCGCTTTGTTAAGGGGGTCGCCGTACATTTAGAATATTGATCAAATTCAGTTCGAAATTTATCTATTGTTAGTTGTATCCAATACGTTGGGTGTCTAAATATTTGACCAGTATAAGCAAATGTCGCTTTGGAAAAAAATGTTGTACAAATTTTCACATTTATGCGTAAGCATAAATTTGTACATCCTTAACATTACCAACACATACGATAATAAAATGTGTGGTATCCCCTTAATGTTGTATTATAAGCTTAAAAGCACGCACAAACTTATTAATAATTTTATGCCAGATTTAATTTAGACATGATATAGCTCGAGTTTATATTTCTACCAATTACATTAAATAATCGATATTCTAATTTGACCTACATAAATTTACCTATATATAATATAGGCATTTCTTCAGGTATTTTAATTTTTCAAAATACCTTCAACTATCCTGGTATTATTATTGGATGTAAGCCGTCTCGACTTCACAAATGATTCATACTAGTAAACCCATATGTAATATTTCGATCATTAGAAAAATAAACAAAGTGGAGACTAACTCTAGCGGTGACTGATGACAGGCTAAATTACATTTTAAGTCCAAACAAATTGATCGTAATCTGAGTGCTAGGATCTTGAAGGAGGACCTCGATTATAGCACGGTATTAGCCATTATCCTTGTATGTTGGACCAACGAGAAGAGGGTGTGAGATTCATATGAAGCGTCGAATCGTCTAGTTTTCGTTTTTAAAGTTATGGCATATGGATTATACAGGATAGTGTAGAATATAAGAAATTGTAATAATGGTAATGCAAAAAAATCAGAATTAAAAATGATAAATACATTAAATGTTGGACATTTTGGCAATAACGAATGTGTACTTCCTCAAAATGTTGAATAATTGATTTATATTCGCGACATGTATCGTTGAATTAATTTAACATGTTCGGGAGATATTTTTCAGTAAACTTAAGCAGATAACAAATTTTGCATAACAGAATAAGTCATTCACAGTACGTCTTTTTGTTATATGTTTCTTATCGAAATAAATATATATATCATGGTTACGAAGTCTAAAAGTTTATAAATATAATAAGTAGTTATACAATCGAAGAAGTGTCAGATTTTTGTTATTTAGGCAGTAGAATCACAAAAGATAATCAAAGCAAGGTAGATATAAAGTGTAGGATAGCACAGGGTAGGAAGGCATTCGTAGAAAAGGAACAGATTTTAAGATCAAATATTGACTTGGGTATTAGAAAAAGATTACTGAAGGTATATGTTTGGAGTGTAGCACTGTACGGGTGTGAGGCGTGGACTATAGGAAAGGAAGAGAAGCGTAGATTAGAAGCACTTGAAATGTGGTGTTATAGGAGGATGATGAGGATTGGTTGGGAAGATAAAGTAACAAATGAAGCTGTACTAGAGTTAGTAGGGGAGAAGAGAAGTATTTGGAGAGTGTTACAGCGTAGGAGAGACAGATTAGTAGGGCATATTCTTAGGCATGGGGGGATTATGCAATTGATCATAGAAGGTAGAGTGGAGGGAAAGAGAGGGGTAGGTAGGCCTAGATTGGAGTATGTGAGTCAGATAGTTGAAGACGTTGAGATGAATAGCTATAGGGAGATGAAGGGATTAGCTCAGGATAGATCGGCATGGCGTGCTGTTTCCAACCAATCTTTAGGATTGCGGACTCTTTAACTAACTAACAACGTGAAAAAATGTGTCAATCTGAAAGATGTCAAATATTTAACCGCACATTCTCCTTATATTATGAACTTTCTAAGGAACGACGAGGAGTAAGAAGGCGGATTGATGAGTCTTATCAGCGTTATTAGGGACTTCTTCTACATGGCAGTACAATACTGTATTTCTCAAAAGTCGTCGAGATCTCGCATATTCATATTATTATTGTATGTTTAGTTTGCACGGATGGTCGCACCGCGAGTTACGTAACGTTTTCCCCCGTAATTACCAACGTAACATGACGTAAAATATTTTATTATGTTTTTATCGTTTCTCACACGAGTGACATCTGAAGATAGATGTGCATAGACTTCCGGTTCGCTGCCCGGCCACCGTCGACCGACAGAGACAGCGACAATATACCCGGGGAGCCTTGGTCACACTCAGATGCCTCTTCGCTGCACCATACACAATTTCAGCAAAAAAAAAAACATCATTAATGCCTCGGAATTGTATACACACATATGATATGTGCAGGCAACTTCTAAGCATAGTTCAATTGTTTCTTTAGATCTACCTGCGCCGACCATGCTATAAATTTTTTTTATCTGTTGTAGATACTAGATGCATAACATCTATATATCTATCCATTAAATACGGCAAATAACAATTTTAACCGTGCCCTCTGTTTTCTTCAATCATTTTTTTTTAATTACATGAAATTGTATATGAATGATGTTCTTTTTCATTATTTAATCTTTCATTGTGTTTGCAACCCTTCAATGTGTATACGAAAACAATAATTGTCTATTACAAGATTTGTCGTTGTGTTATAATAATCCATATTAAGAAAGAGAAATAAAAATATAATGTTTTCTTCTTCTTGATAATGCTTAATAAGCGAAATTCGTTTTTAATTGTGATATGAAGCATTGTATATATCCCTAATAAATATTTTTATTTCTATAAAAACTAACGATTCAATAAATGCGAAACTCGAAACAAATACAAGTTTCGTTAGATAGCGTGATGGTAATTATATTTTACGATTGTTTTATATTTGCGGGCAGCAAGTCGCGATGCACAACGTGTCTTGTGTCTTGAAACTTCGCTAGATACAACAGTACATTCGGCTGAAGAGCAGAAACTCCGGAAACTTCCAATTTTCCACGTCTACCTCTCGCTCTTTACGTACCTATTCATTACAATTAAATAATACCATTCGTACACTTATAACAAGATACTGCGGACCGTTTTTTTTTTACGACCAAATTCTCGTACACGAATGCATAAAATCTATGTCAATGGTAAAGGTATTTCAATATTATTTTTATGACTTCATGCGGTAACATTCTCTTCCGACACGTACACGTACGAATATAATAGGAATCAAATCCTTGCTAAGTTAATTTCAAGTTATATAAGCGCAATTAATAAAAACATTCGATGTTACAATCAACCAAAAATATATCAACACTTCCACGAAAATATCTTAAACTCCAATAACATTTATAGTAAAATCAAACAATAAAACATATCTAAAAATGTGATTTTAATTTCGCTAATAATTTGTACAAAATGATGGTATTTTGAGTTGTATCACTCTTCAACGCGACTAATCTATATAGCTAATTTTTTATGATAATGCAATTGCCTGCAATACGTCTGATTGCATTTACATGAGCGATTGAACGAAACGTACCGTTCAAAATCGATTTTCTGAATTTTTACAAAAAAAAAAATTATAATAGAATTGTTACAATCTATTTCTACAGTGTGTTTGCCTATATGGCGTAATCGTTGCCGAGTATAAACTGCAGTATTCAATTCGCTGTATTATTACAGCGACCAAGGACAGGGAAATTATGTAAATTATTAAGAAGCCTATATAAAGAGAGGCTATCTGTATCTCAGTGTGCCATTGTCTTTGCGCGCAGAATACTCAATTCACGAAATACAATTCAAGAGCATAGAAATCACGCTGATATAAACTTCTGCATGCGCATATAATGAGTACATGTTGATCCAAAGTTGATTAATTTTTGTAAAATATCGTAAGAAACAACAAGTGAAGAGTGTCGTTTCTTTCGTTGGATATCATTTAATCGACATAGAAACGAATATCATCAATCGAAATGCATTTTTGAATAATCTATCGATATCAATTAACAAATGTTTTTAAACGATTTATTGATTTTGCTGAAGCTGCTATTGGAAAGCGCACGCGCCTTTTGTAGCAGATTTTCAACTCCAACAAGGCTATCTGCAGAAGATCGTTTAACGATGGATTTATACAATAAAATACAGTACTAGCTAGTATACCACATTCATTAAATCTTGTCCAACATTAAATTTAAAAAAAAAACGAATTCTTGTATTAAGTGAATTCTAAAATCTCCCTGTTCAGATATACTTTTAAATATTTTTGTATGCAATGTGTTGTTAAATCGTTCCGCTCAACTTTCGTGGACTGACACCTAACATCGAGATGACAGTAGGAATGTACACAGTGAAATAATCGATTATATACTTAACCGTTTCACCTCTCACTCATGAAGTTACTGGGGATCAATGTGTGTTCATTTATCATCTTGTTAATAGAGTCTATATTTGCGGTAATTAGCCACAAAAACGTCTGCAAAGGCAACCGTATAACGGCTAAATGAAGGATGTCTGTGCAAACAGACAACTGTTTCTTGCGCAAATACGCAGAAATGTGAAATTCGATTAAATAACACAAATCAATCGATGAATACATATATTAATTCGATATTATTATTTCATCGCATTGTCTGCATATTGATACATTAACGTGACAATTGATTGATGCGAGTGATGAATCGAAAGTGACTTGCTTAATTATAATATTTGCAACAGTCTCGATTTGTAGGACATATAGTGAATCATAATCCGAATAATTGTGTTCTGTATTTACCCGTAATTAGAATTTTTAGTCATCGAGAACATTCAAAAATTGAATAGATTTATCCAGTCACCGAGCAAGCTGTAAATTCGATTTAATAAAGATCTTCCCGCGTAAACAATTGACGTAAATAATTAAATAACAAAACTAAATAATAATATATTTATGTCAAAGTATGATTTTAATGTCGGCTAAGACAAAGAACTGTTCGTTAAATCGTATAAATAACAAGAAAACATAATTTGTCATATTTTCATGTAGCTAATAAAGCATCCGACAAAGAAACAGGGGCGCGACAACCAATTGCGATAATATCGCTAAAAATGGCTGAATATTTTTTTTGTAGTAAAGCTGGCGAAATAAAATAAAATTACGAACGTGAGGCTCAGTTCGTCATTCTAAATTGACTTAAATAATTCTTCGGCCGAAATGATTTATTACGATTTTATCAGGACGCCACTGATTATTATAAATGTATATAGTTTGGACCTCGTGACTTGTTTGCCGCCCAAAGCGATCGCATCGTAATTTTTAATTAACCCGACTGTTTTTTGCCGCTCTTTTCTAAGAAGTGGACATAGAGGAGGATATAAGAAGAAGTGAATTGTTCATTCCATAGTACCAATTCATACAATCACCACAATCTCGTTATATTATCACAATCAATTTTTTTGAAATCAACTTCATGACGTGCAAAAAAATTGTAAACACGCCAAATATTATTAACCCAGTAAAAATTAAATTCCGGTAAAATTCTAGACATACATATCAAAAAAAAAATCAGTCGATTTAGAAGATATCTCGGCTTATTTAATTTTTTTCGATGGGTCGCTTCTACAAAAAAAAGTGTCCACTTTTATGTATTTAGCATTATACGTATTTTTTGTGTATATTAAGCAAGATTATACCATCTTACGTAGTTTATCACGAGCCAAGGTTGTATGCACATATTAACTTATATCCCGCTACTGGGTGGCTCGCAAAAGTCACGAAAACTATAATTATATCTTCATTTGATTTTATATCACTTACATATCATGCAGCCTAAAGATGAGTCTCAGCTTGTTCAATTCCCTGACCGAATCTTCTAGGTGGTGCAAATTGCGAGCTTCTGAAAAAGAAAAAAACCAATAATTAATACACATGTCATCACATATTGAAATATAAAACGGAGAAATGAAATTTTTAATTCTACTAAAAATGATATAACAAAATGTGCAAGTGTCGGAATTCAAGCTGCAGTTCTTCTAAACTAAAGGTTCTAAACTATTTTTAAGAACAGCCATATTTTTTTTAAATTTGAGCATACATTTTAGATGGGATGTATTTTGGGTGTAGAGAATTGTATTTGATAGCCCAATTGTATTTTGGATCACTGTGTATGGGCCATAGAACGACAAGCGCTTCCTTGGCGTTGCCGAGCACATTCGTGACGAGCCAAGGAGGAAATAATATATTAGCGTGCCTGCGAAACAAGCGCATGTCGCAGATTGTATTAGCTAGATGTTGTTGTATGCCCATACAGTGGATTGAGAATGCGGTGGCGGCGGGGGTGGTGCGAGGCACAACTAAACCATGTCCCTAAACTGAATCCTTGTCGGAGTCCATCGCCAGACGGTGTCTTCCTCTGAGTTACTAAATAAACGCGTGTCTTCTGCGCTATATGTAGTGCACTTTCTACCGGCTCACTTTCCGCAATCGAATTTATTAAGAAAACGAATGCTTGAACAAATCAATCCCCCCCTTAGGTATTGTCTAATAAAAACGATCGATTTTTTTTTTATGTAAGCATTTAAAAAAAAATCGAAATGTAAGAACATCGAGTGAAATAAATCACAGCGATATTTTATTTGATTATTACGTGTGAAAGAAGAGATGCTATTTACATGATTTATGTATTGGCGCTAGTACGACCAACACATATACATATCGAATTGTTTACGGTACGTAGTATGTAGGTAAATGCGGCGAATATGCAGAGAATCTTCATGTGCATAATGATAGCCAATCTTAATTGCAATGGTAGGTTTATTCGCGGCATTTTTTTCCAACTGAATTATACAAACACACATGTAGCCAGCGTGTATACAACAAAAGATTTGCGCTACTGCCTCTCGAAGGTCGCCGCATTTACCAAAGATGGTCAGGACCGGATTAACGCGATTTGATGATTAGTCCGCAAATAAACGTCCTTAACATTCTTTTTTTCGAACAAGTTTTCTTTTATCAAAAAATTGATATAATATATAATTGTGAAAGTATTAGAGATAGTTGGGGCGATATTTACTGAAAGATAAACCGAAATTAATTTTTCATCGGCAACGCAAATTATCAATATGACAATGATATACGTTATTATATAAAGGGACCAAAATTTTGAAGAAAAATCAATGCAAAAATGTTCGTAAGTAGTACCGTTACGGATCTGAACATTTTGTACCGTGCATTTCGCGAGATGGCAAGCGATAGATATGTGAGAACAGAAACATAATGCTGTTTTATGAATGCCGAGATAATACTACACAGTACTATTATATATCGGCGATAATACAGCGGGATATTACGCAACGTACTCACTGTGTTGTACGAAATATTAGTCATGGCAATGAAATTTATAAGTTAACATACGCGAGTACACTTCGATTTAGAATACTTCCTATCTATACATTTAGGAAGACATAATATATTTTCTAAGCGACCGATTTTTCATTGAGTTACAGCTCAATGAACCATCAAATTTTTGAATTCTGTAAATGTTAACAGTAGCGAAATTACACTATCATATCACGCTATGGTATCATTTGTGGATTTTTTTAAGGAATATAAAATAAGAACGTGCTTAATGGCCTAATCAATGCATGAAATTTATTCAAATTTCCTTAAAAAAGAACAAATTTACTGATACATCGCGTGCCGATTTTCTATTCTTATTATTATGCTGAAGGTAAGGTAGGAATAAAATGTATATGATTTTATTATTATATAAATATACCAACGTTTAATCAGGTTGTGTTTAACCAACGTAATAGTCACAGCTCATTGCACAGACAAATAGTCTGCCAATTCTGTGCACTAATCGATTTATATGTATACAGCGTTGTATTATTGGTTCTAACTATTGATTTCTATATAAACAAATCAATAATTAGTCATATACGAATCTGGTTATATTACAATATAACGTAATTTAATTATTAGAACACATTAAATTAATATTTGTACACATTTTATTGACTTGCCGCTGTGAGGTTCGTCGCTTCATCTGCTATCGCATGCGCCATAGTAATTAAATGGGACTAACAAATTGTTTGAAATTTTGTTTTTAAATGCATCAATACAAAATTAAAATTAAAAAAAAATCATTCTTATTCATGAGCATTTTGTAGTACTTTATATGACGTGTTTAAAGAACATTCGAGTATACGTCAAACTAGTGCATTCGATATTTTAATTAAAGCAACAACGCGATTAAAATTAAAAATATTGCAAGTTTGATAATGTTAACATAAATTTTTGTTTATATCGTTGCAATGTACCTTTCCATTGGTATTTTTTAAATTGAATTTTAGCAAACGTCGATGAACGAATTAATTTCTTTTTTAATTAATTAATTTGAATTTAATTAAAAAATAATAATAGTGATAAAAATTATTAATATTAATTACTGATATTATTTTTTTAATTGTATTATTAAATAACTATTATTGCCTAGAATGATAATCATGAACGTGGAAAGCTTTAAAATATATAAAGGATTGATTGATCGGTAACTATTTGTTTGTACATATTAAGAATAGGGAAATAAAAAAATTAAAAATATATATCTTCAAGTTGATATTTAAAAAATTATTACTACGGTGTTAAATAACAGTATAAAATATCACACAAATACCGTAACTTAAAGTAGCTAGATGCGCATTTCGAAGGCCCCATCTTCAGTAGCACAAGATAAAAACGAAACAAAATACCTCTGTCATGAATTGATATACTATTAAATAAATAAGTCATGAACATGAAAGAGGTATTTCAAAAAAATGGCATATAATGTAATTTATAAATCTTTTAAAACAATATAAATTAATAATTAACGAAACTGACAAACTGACTAACCAAAAATAAATTTAAAAATAGTTCTTATTAAATAAATGAAATAGACAAGATGAAATATTGGGCCTGAATCTAAATTCCTTAAATTTGATTTAGATTATATATATTATTAAATATTATTAATATTATTAAATTATATTATTATTAAATATATGAAGGGAGAAGTACCACAGGATTTTCAGCGTAGTAGAATAGTAACAATGCCGAAGAAAATAGGAGCTAATCTGTGTGAGAACTATAGGACCATTAGCCTACTATCACATGCATCGAAGATATTGCTAAAGATTATTTATAGGAGATTAGAAAATAAAGTAGAGGAAAGGCTAGGAGAAGATCAGTTTGGTTTTAGGAAAAACAGAGGGGCGAGAGAGGCGATTCTAGCACTAAGAACGGTAGTAGAAAAAAGAAAGAGGGTAGGAAAGGTAACTTGCATAGCTTTTGTAGATTTAGAAAAGGCATTTGATAATGTAGATTGGCACATAATGTTTAGAATTTTAAAAGAAACGGGTATAGATTATAAGGATAGGAGAATAATTTTTAATTTATATAAACACCAAACTGCCTTAGTTAGAATTGAGGGGGAAGAAGAGGTAGCAAAAATAGGGAAGGGAGTTCGGCAGGGATGTACACTCTCACCGTTATTATTTAATCTATATATAGAAGATGCAATAAACAAAGTAAAAGAAGAGTATAGTGTAGGTGTGAATGTACAGGGAGAGAAAATATATATGTTGAGATTCGCCGACGATATAGCTATATTGGAAGAAAGCGAAAAGAATTTAGAAAGGGTTTGAATGGTATGCAGGCAGTATTGACTAGGGATTTTAACATGAAAATAAATATAGGTAAAACTAAAGTGATGAGGTGTGACAAAAAGGAATGCAGTAGAAAAATGAGGATCTCAATAGGAGATAATAGAATCGAAGAAGTGTCAGATTTTTGTTATTTAGGCAGTAGAATCACAAAAGATAATCGAAGCAAGGTAGATATAAAGTGTAGGATAGCACAGGGTAGGAAGGCATTCGTAGAAAAAGAACAGATTTTAAGATCAAATATTGACTTGGGTATTAGAAAAAGATTACTGAAGGTATATGTTTGGAGTGTAGCACTGTACGGGTGTGAGGCGTGGACTATAGGAAAGGAAGAGAAGCGTAGATTAGAAGCACTTGAAATGTGGTGTTATAGGAGGATGATGAGGATTGGTTGGGAAGATAAAGTAACAAATGAAGCTGTACTAGAGTTAGTAGGGGAGAAGAGAAGTATTTGGAGAGTGTTACAGCGTAGGAGAGACAGATTAGTAGGGCATATTCTTAGGCATGGGGGGATTATGCAATTGATCATAGAAGGTAGAGTGGAGGGAAAGAGAGGGGTAGGTAGGCCTAGATTGGAGTATGTGAGTCAGATAGTTGAAGACGTTGAGATGAATAGCTATAGGGAGATGAAGGGATTAGCTCAGGATAGATCGGCATGGCGTGCTGTTTCCAACCAATCTTTAGGATTGCGGACTCTTTAACTAATATTATTAAATATATATTAAAATTATTAAAAATTATTAAAAAAGATATTATTATTATTATACTTTCGTAAGCATTTAAACTCGGAATAATTCAAAACACCTTTAAGTGTAATTTAAGTGATTTAAGTGTACTAATTTGGATAGTATGAACTGAATGATCAAAAATATGCTCGGGTACAGCACTTTTACCTTTTCTATTTAATCTGAAATGAGCTAAATGCTCTTTAAATCTAGTTTCAATTGGTCCACTATATATATTTTAGGACAACTAGAACAAGATATTTTATAAATACCAGATGTTTTATTGAAATCAATCAAATCTTTGGGATTTCCTAAACCACGTGCAATTATAGGATCAAATGGTAATTTAACAAATGTTGGAGTTGAATTATTACTTTGTTCTAAACTACTAATATTTCTAATATCTCTTGTTTTTTTAAATTTTCCTAATATGTTATTTATAATTTTATAAGAATAGCTATTTGTACCGCTATATTTCGGATATTATTTAATTCAATGTTATATTTATCATTAGATAAAGGAAAATTTAATATAACAATATATCAATCACGATTCGTGACAGAGGTATTTTATTTCGTTTTTATCTCGTCTTGGTGAAGATGGGGGCATAGCCTTCGAAATGCGCATCTACCTACTTAATGCTTTAAGTTACTAATACTATTCAACTTGATAGTAAAAGTAAACTTGTTTCTTATTTATCTAGTCTTTAAAATACATATTTAAAAAATTCTCGTTACTGTATAATACGCCGTCGGTCGAAAAAAACTAAAGTAAATTCTTTTCCAGGATATCGAGCATATAACGACACATACACGAGTACTTATTACATAACTCCCTATAAAAACACACGAACATTAGATATATGACGCTGAATAGACAAGTATACTAAAAAAACTGCAGTTAGTACTTGGTCATACGAGAATACGCTTGTACATAGTACCATGTAGCAGATAGGTACGCCTTGGGCTTTATGCTGTTTCCGTTTCACACATGACGTAGCAACTGCGCGACTCTTGCATTCACTATTCGTGTTTCGTGTCTATACAACGTCCAACATTACTGGTCCGCGTTCGAATTCCATATAGTAAAATTATTATTTTTACATACCCAAAAATTCATTTTACTGCCAACAAATAGTTTTCTAGTAGGATAAGCGGCAGTTGTAACCTTTCACTCTTCCTTTTCTATATAGTTCTGTCAACGTTCTTGAGTTTGAGGCACAAATTAACGTAATTCTCGCTGTTTATGGATATACTATACAATTTCGATGTCAGTACTATCTCTCTGTATCACCTGTCACGTGAATCAACCAGCGGAAAACTCCACGCTGTATAGTACTTGTTATATCTATATGCAACGAAATCAGTGGCGGCACTGAAATGATTTATATTTAACACTTGTAATTAACGTGGAAAATTTATATCGTAAACTATCGCCGTATAACTTCATTTTCCTTCGCACATGTTACAGTAACTATTAAATTGAACACATTTGGTAAATACGGGCCGCTACTGCCCCATAATACATAACGACATATCGTATACCGTTACACCCACCCAATGCAAAAAAATATATATGCTGCGAAAATAAAATTATGAATAGGTTTGTACAGTAACGATTTTATGGTTCTCCATAAAATGAGGAAAAAATATTGTGACTTCAGCTGAGAGAAATTGTTCGTTATATATGCACAATATTTTAATCAAAAATTCGCTTGGCAACTTAAAAAATTCCTAATCTAAATTAAACTAGTAATCGCTGTATTTCAATTAAAGTATAACAAAAAATATTGTGCGTTATCGAATTTGGATGCGAACAATATTGAAATTACGATTTTTCAATTTTATAAAGATTTCAATAAAATACATTGATATATAAAATTGATAACCCATCTTTATTTTAATAAAATATTTTTACACAGACGCCAGGTCGAACGAAATAATCAATCCATGTGATGAAATGACATTAGAACATTAGACAAAACCTAACCATGTTGAAAATTAATTCAATTGTCTTGATGCTACCACATTGGGGCAAACCTAGCCTCTACAATTCATAGCTAGCTATTAAAGCTAGCTACATGCAGTTAACTAACTTAAAAAGCGTCATGATTCATTTAAGATGGCATATAATTGTAATGGGCTGTTTGTTCTGTTGTGCCCAGCGATAACGTCACTACATTTCATGTTCAGCTTTTCGATGCGTCGCTAGAACGATCCTGATGACCATCCTTGGTTATTACATATACGCAAAGTCTCTGATAAATACGCTTATCTTTGAAACAATGTATTTTTTGTTCGATCATACATTTCAAAAATGTGTCGATGTATTTTTTAAATATTTAATTGCTCGTGTATTCAATTCATATCCTGCTCCTCAATAAAAATAAATAAAATTAGAATTTTATATTTTGCCAATAAAATACGACGACTATTTTAATATAAGAGGTATTGTCAGTTTAGTGATGACATAGGTGTACACGCTTCAGTAAATACATATGGGGAATAATATATAACAATTTGGTGACACTAACCTCGTAAAATATTTTCGACCGTTAAATAGTTATGTTTTTCATATACATACATTTTTACCATAACGCCCAATAAAATATACAAAAAATAAAGCGAGTAAAAAATAATAAAATATCGACGAAATAATAAAAAAACACATCGATTCAATAAATCAATATATCAATTAATGAAGGCCTTGAGAAATTAATGGAATCGAAAAATATTAAAATGCAAGTGTAATTTATTTACGACATATTTTCCGAAATGAAGAAGTGATTTCATATAATAATGACTTCATTTTTGTGCACTTCATATATATGATCGAAAGAAATATAAGCGTATTCAAAAAAAATCGAAAGAAAGGCATTTGTCGGCGTATTTTCTTTGTACAATTGTTATTATTCACAAATGTTACATCATAATGCAACGTAACATAAAAAAAAAAAATGTAATGCGTTACTCATAAATTCTGTTTCGCGCAGAAATGTGAATGCATATTCAATCTTGATTGAAAACCTAATATTCAATGTATAAACGTATCATCTATTCATGAATACACGAAGCGACTGCACGAAAAATTCTAAATTATTCATACACGTATGAATATATACAAGAATTATGAATGTAGTAGGTGAAAATATGATGCGTTCGTTCACGGGCAAAGAGTCGTTCGTTAATATATTTCATCGAAAAATCGATTATATTGACAACAGCAAAAAGTAGACGTGTTTAGAACGGTTTTTGAAATTCGTATTCAGTTTGTTTTGTAGTGAAATTTCGACATATCGCCCGCCTAACATTTTATTGTAGCCCTCTTTTGAAAGAACACCGTGTATCATCACTACAACACAGAAATGTAAAGTTGCGTGGACCCGCGAGCTGATATCTGTCAAATGCATGAAGTCTTCAACTTTGCGTTTTATTTTTACTCATTATAAATAATAATTAAAAAAAAAAAAAGCAACCGCGGCCACAGCAGCACATCGCCGGACGCAGCGCTTAATAAAACAAGACATAAGGATTCTATATGGGCTTGAGAGAGACCGTCCGCAAGACAGTGGTTACAAAACGTTACTACAATCTCCGTGATATCTAGAAGGCCTTGTAACATTTCCTCTACTCCAACCTTTGTGCAGCCTCGGGTCCACACGGATACACAACATTGAAAGGCTGCACCAAAACGTTAACGTTGAAGCTACGAATTTGTGGTTTGGCGAAGGCGTTTTTCGTACAAAAAAAATATTTCTATTTTAATAGATGTAAACTAAATCACAGTAAAATTCATACTCAGTACTATCATCATTTTAATCCTAAATTTTTCGGATATACATATTTTACAAAACCGATGAAATATACAATTGTATTTCAAGCAGAAATTTCGTAATTTTAAACCACCTAATATAAAAAATAATCTTGTTGTTGTATATTTTCTTCTCTACAGTTACGAAATTTTAAATACTTCATAGAACGTCACAAGGATAATCATATTGGAATTTAAGTCTTCTAAAATAAATTAAACTCACAAAGAAACTGAACTTTAACACCCTTTCTTTAATATATAATGTAATCATTTAAATATAGGAATATATGTAGGATAATGGCATATATGTAATAGCATATATAATATAATAGAAATATATGTAGAATATATGTGAAACTAATAAAATAATAAAATGTTTATTTGATTAACTATTTATTAGCAGACTTTATAGTTTCGCACAGGTAATATTACTATATCTGTCCAACACCTATAAATACCTTTATATATATGTATGGGGAAATCTCATAATTCATCAACCATTGTAAAAAAATCCCTCCGTTCCAGTGTAATACATCTAAACACGCATTTCGAATGCTAAAGGTTATGTTGACAATCTTATAAAGATTACACATATTGACGATATCATCGTTAACATAAGAACTGGGTGCTGTATCATGGGATACTAACACATGCTTAAATTCGCTTAAAGGATCTTATTATCAGATGAATGTTTGAATTTTGTATACAACCAAAGCGACATTATTTTTGTAGAACTCTATGTGAATTGCAGCACTCGCATATGTTCGCGCTGCAAACTTTGCGATCGAATATATTACGATTTTTGTTGAAAATATTAGATAATTACGATGATTTTTGCGTTTCAGGTGAAAATATGGTTTCAAAACAGACGGAGTAAATACAAGAAGATGATGAAGGCGGCACAGGTGGGTGGCGGCAGTAATAATAACGGAACCGTGGGCGGCCACGCGGGGCTCTTGGGCGCGGGCGGCGCCCTACCGTCGGGCAGTCCCGGACCGCAAGGACAAAATATGATGCCAGGTATGAATAAAATACAAATTATTGCAAATATTATATATGCGTCAGATATACGTTTTTATATGCAATGAAAACTAAAAAATTGTTATTTTGTTATTTATGATGGTGCTTGATGAAAATAATAAGCGAAAGCTAGTTATACTTTTTTCATTAAAAACAATCTTAAGAATACATTATAATAAATCATCGTCGTCCTTGATATATATATAAACTCCTTTTTTATTGTAAAAAAAAAATTATAATTCCATTTTGTTTAATAAAATAATATCTGCAAGTGATATAAAAAAAAAATTAAGTAAAATAATATCATTAAAACTAAAAGATTGTAATTTATGAAGGTATTTGCCGAAATTAAATAAATAATTTCAAATAATAAACGGCAGCAAGTTAGACGTTTTTCATGAAAAAAAAATCTTAAGAAGACATTATAATAAATCATCGTCGTCCTAGATATATGTATAGATTTTTTTTTTAATAGTAAATTTTAAAAAACAACTAATAATTCTATTTTGTTTAATAAAATAATATCTGTAAGTGATGTATATAAGATATAATAAGATTAAGAAAAAAAAGAGTAAAATATCATATATTTTTGCATTGGAGAGCCGAATAAAAAATACATATAAAAATTTCTGGAAATCGGCCTATGCACTATTATTATTGAGATGTCTTTTTGCGATAAATTTTTGAATCTGTAGCGAAGCTTCTAAATTAACAGCGATCAAAATAACATTGTATATCAATGTAGTAGATCTATCCATCCATCCATCAACAGATTTCAAAACAGGTAGACGAGGAATTATTAAATTCATACGCGATGTTTATATGCATTAAAATATTCATCGGATATGTAAATTGCATTTATATTGCATTATAAACTAGCTATAAAATAAAAATTGTGTGTGCGTGTAGTATATGCATATAATGTGTCGGTTAGAACTCACAGAACTCGTTTCATTTCTTCACTACTGTTTTCAATCGTAAAAGTTACCGATATAAATTACGGCACCGTACAAAGTTACGGTGGCCGGAGCGCAGATAAGATATGTCCTGCTATAAATATACAGAAATAGTCGAGTATTCGTATATGAATGGTTCTGGTGGAGCCGTGAAAGAACTGAGGAAGTGTCAAAAGCGGATTGTATCTTCGGCAATACTGTACGGGTGCGAGTGAGATAGCGCGAGTAGAAGTAGTAAAAACGGCCGTTCGAAGAAGAAAGGCACCGAGGATCAGATGAAGACATAAAGCGCTGATTCGCAGCGGGATGTAGTCAAATTATAAAAGCATTTATATTATACGCAACAAGTGTGTGCATTTGGAAAGAAAGAACCTCATAAATTATATATTTACGAATAAATTGTTTAGTCATCTACCAGCAGTTTTACAAATGCCACTGTTCAAATTCTTTCATTCCTTAATAACCTATCGATATATTCTACACAAAATCAATTTAAGAAAAATAAAACAAATCGCAATTCCGATCGTTTCATCAAAAGTGTCCAAAAAAAAACCGATTCAGTTTTCACTACATCTTAAGTCATCTCCCGTCGAGCCGTTTCGAATGGAAATAATATTATGCATTTCCCATGCGTGTCATTTTATTTTCCCTATCCTTATACATGAAGAATTCACCAAAATTGCCACGATGGTATATATTTAAGTGACTATTCAACAGCTAAGTCTAAACCTCTAAGGTAGTGGTTTTAAATGTAATTTTTTTGTTAAAATAAATATGTATACACTTGCAACTTGGCAATTGACAAAGATCATTTTGTATAAGAGTTATTACTGGTTTAAAGTGTTCCTTGAAGATTTGTTGTCCAACAATGATTTTAAAATAAATTTTAACATGTGACCAATGTATATTATGCTATAAATGTTGTAACGAATTGCTATAAAACATACCTATGTAATTATGTACACCAATAAAAATTCAAATTGCCATATGGTAAACGAGGTTCAATAGTTTTTTACATTTTGCTTTTTATGCAACGTTTAATGTCAATTTTTGTCCAATTTTCGAGTGATTTAATTTCTAATTATTTCTATATCTGATTACAGGCGGTGGTTCTTCGAGTGGTTCACCGGGAGGCGCTGGCGGTTACCTCCAGCACGGCTCACCTGCGCCGAGTTCAACACCGGGCTCGGATCTCTCGCATCCAGGCGGCGGCGGTCCGAGTCCCGGAATTGTTGGTGGCCCAGGTGGCGGCGGCGGCGGCGGTGGTTGGGACGTTAAGCCCCCGTTGCCGCCCCAGTCCCACCAGCCGCCCCTGCATGCCCATTCCCATCCTGCACCACACCCTGCCCCACACAACTACCTGCCACAGTACTCGTGGTACCCTACGGATAATCCCGGCCTACTAACGTAAGATAATATCTATACTATTCGTAGCGAATAGCAGTTGGAATTAATTTAAGCCAAACTCTTCAGGATGCTCAATAGCGATGTGTAGTTTACTCGCGAACCGTTCACTCTGAACGGTTCAATCAAATGACGGACGGATGTTTTGCAACGACCTATAGGTCACTATGACCTAGTTCGTGAACTATGAACTACTATGTACGTATTCATGTACTTGTACTAGGTCCTGAACCCGTCGTGTACTAAATCACAACGACTCGTAAACGATGCAGTATAGTATACATTACATATACAGTACTAATATTTATTTAGTGATAAAGTGTTGGTGAACTGAACGAAATTATATTTCCTTATATATATGTTTTGTATAAATTATAAACATCGTTGTTTTTTCTTCCCCATTTTTAATTCAAAATAAGTATTGTAATATTCCAATTTATTTATTGTTTACTATTTAATATTTTTATATTGGGAAATAAAGAGATTATTTTCAGTATGTGCATGTATTTCATATAGGTCGTGAACTAGTTCATTTAAAAAATATGTTAGTAATTCACGACCTATAGTTCGTGAACGGTACATTGAAATGAACTATGAACTAGGTTCTAAAAGTGACCTGCAGCTTGCCATCGCTAATGCTCAAGTCTCATGACATATTCTCAGTCACTATATTTTACAGTATATCTACATTTTCGAGTAATGACTTAATCGGAATTAATTAACAAAAAAATTTCAGAAATCCATTTTCTCTGTCTCTTCAATTCGAGAAAATTCCATGTTGATAGAAAAGTTTCTACACGCCCCGCAATGTTTGCAATTTATTTGCTCTTTTTTTCAATATTTGTATTAGCCGTTGTGCAAAGTGCGTTTGCTCTCTGAAGCTAGATAGTAATTAGCAGTACTAAAATACAACACTAGTTGCTTCTAATTTGTTTACAAGTACTTCGGCTCGTTTGCGGTATCATAACCAGATATACGAAAGCCATAATTACGCTGAGATCGAAATAAATGAACCATTCAACAAAGCGTCAAAATGTACTAATACAGACGCGAAATGAATTAATCTTTAAACAATTTTTATCTTCGCATTTCGAGTGGTAATTGTTATTATAACCTTAAGAGTAATAATTTTACAATTTGAAAAATTTGTCCAATTAAAATCGCATAAGTCACGTATTCAAAATCACCGTCTGAACAATATAATTTTAACTCGTACAATGCGGTTTCTAACGCGTCGAAATTTACGACTCGGAGAAGAAGTGACTTTGAATGGTTATAACCAAATAACGATCAATTCCGACTGGTACCTGGTATATGTTTTCAATAAGACTTGCGATTAAGTACTAAGCGTCGAATTGCATATAAATTTATGTGGACATAGCAATAATACCTTAAAAAAAAAGACTAGTGATTAGCGTTACGACATTTTACGATTGCAATAGTAACTTGCATAATTACAGCCGCGATATATCAAATCAAAGACTACGCGTGTATGTCGGCAACACTGTCATCACGCAATATATTCTAACATAAGAACATTTGCAATAGCGCATTATTAAAAACTATGTTCCAATCATTTGATATGTGCATAGAAAAATAGGTCGAAGAATTAAATAATTTTGAGATGATAAGTGAACATAAACTGATGGAAAAGCAATACTTCATTTCGGGCAAAGTAAAAATGCGATTGAGCAAGGGTGTGGAAGGGAGTCAGTAAGGGATGCACACTTTGGCTATTATCATTTAAACAAAATACGTATAGAAAAGAGTATAGTGACGGTAAGAAAATTTGTTGAGGTTTGCTGACGATAGGTGTATTAAATGGTATGCCGAAAGTAATGACTAAAGATAATAATTTGATTATAAATCTAGCTGAAATAATAAGATGTGAAAATACGTAAAAATATGGATTGATTTAAAAAATTATCACTACGTTGTTTAATAATAGTATAGAATATCACCCAAATACCGTAACTTAAGATTGCTAGATGTACATTTCGAAGGCTATGCCCCCATCGTCAGTAGTACAAGATAAAAACGAAATAAAATACCTCTGTCAATAAATAAATAAATACGGTATTTGGGTGATATTCTATACTATATGGATTGATGGTGAATAGAACAATAAAATCGATAAAGTATCAGATTTCGGTTCTTCTTCAAGTTTAATTTTCAAATGAAAATAACGCAAAGTTAATTATTGATTAATCTCCATGCTAACATGTTTTTCTTTTCTTTTTTGCAGGGTTTGGCCGGCCGTTTAATATTAAATGAAAGTGATTAGTTACTAAATAGCCTATAAATATATAAATATTATAAATATGAAGAAGAAAAACATAAGCGAACAGCGTTGATGATAACCAGTGAAGTGTAACATAATAGTGTATAAAATAAGCAAATAAATACTATAATTCCCAAGGTGGTAAACTACATTAAAGTAGCCGAACATTCCTGACGATGAGAGATAATTTCCGAAATGCGCCAATCAACTGATATCCATTTTGTGTATGTATATATAGGATATATGTATGCATGCTGTCCATAACTACCGCAATTATATGTTTAATTTAAAAAAAAGGTTTTAAATTAGCTTATATGAAAATTGATTTTTCGAGGGGGGGGTTTACAGCATTATGGGTACGATAAAGAAATGTTGCGGTAGCTACGGACATGGAGTTTTTTAATTATATTTTTCCTCGTGCGATGATGTTTTAGCCTATTTTTTTTTTGTTACAAAAAAAATGACGTTGATACGTTGTTCTCATTGATTACAAAGCTTAGATATATTCCACGTAATCAGATCATTCCTTTCTTGTGATATATAAATCTATTTTTATGTTAGTACGCTGCATTTTATCAGTGCAAAGGGCGTCTCGAAATATGTTCATAATTGCGAGTTAAATAATATTGTTAAAGTACCAAAAAGAACGATTAAAATGGACAATTCTTAGTTTGGAGACGTTCTGTAATGTGGAACCAATAGATTATTTGATTATAAAAAAAAATTCTTGAAGATGGAAGTATTACAGGTTGCGTTATGTAAGTGAAACTACTTACATGTGAAAATATGTGCAATATCACGAAAATTTTCATATATTTTTAATCGTGCCGGTACCAAAATATTTTGTAAACCAACTAAACCAAAAAAGTACAGCAGAGTTCTAAAAGTTTCAGAAATTTCGAAATTCAAATATGATTGACGGTATAAAAGTTATTTAATTAATACGGTCAAGGAATTATTCACGCGAACGAAATTTCATGGAATATTGGTACGAAATTTTATTAAGAAATAGTATGTAAGATTTTTACATCTTGTGGAAATTAATTAAATATAAACAGCAAAAGTTTAAACGATGACTTCTTTTATAATATTCTCTACAAAGTGAGTTTATTAAAAAAAAAAATGATATCACAAAATCGAATGAAAATTTCATCTATCAATTATAGAACTCTACTATACTGATGGTGCCTAAATGCACGAAACGTGCTAAAATTAGAAAATTACTTTTATACAAATTATTATAAAATCCATAAACGTTTAATGAATTGGAAATTGTACTTGAATTGAGAATATGTGTTTAAGATAAAACAAAAAAAGTTAGTTTAAAAAATATTATTTGATTCGCTTGCAGATTTATTGAAAACGACTTTTAATTTTGAAAAAAAAAAAACATGGATACATTAAAATGTTGATTTTTTTAACATGTACGATTTGACGATTTATAATTTGCGCGATTTTCTTATATTTCCTTTAGCGATTTTTTTGTATAGTATTATTGTCTAGGTTGTTGATGAATGATATATACATAGAATATGTCATGAAAAATGTACCTAAATATGTAAAGTAGTGTTACAAAAATTGTCTTTGATTTAGAAAAGAATACGATTATTACCGAGGAAAGAACTATTTCTGAATGTGTATAATAAATAGAAAAGAACTAAATTCCATCGACTTTTCATTATATTAACCTCATATCCGTTTTATTTCAGCAATATCAATCTTACTACATCCATTATTTCCTATTAGTTAAAGAGTCCGCAATCCTAAAGATTGGTTGGAAACAGCACGCCATGCCGATCTATCCTGAGCTAATCCCTTCATCTCCCTATAGCTATTCATCTCAACGTCTTCAACTATCTGACTCACATACTCCAATCTAGGCCTACCTACCCCTCTCTTTCCCTCCACTCTACCTTCTATGATCAATTGCATAATCCCCCCATGCCTAAGGATATGCCCTACTAATCTGTCTCTCCTACGCTGTAACACTCTCCAAATACTTCTCTTCTCCCCTACTAACTCTAGTACATCTTCATTTGTTACTTTATCTTCCCAACCAATCCTCATCATCCTCCTATATAAGAAACCAATAATATGTATTAATATTAATGGTTTTATAAAATTTATCACACCTCGCGGATAATTGCGCGCATTGTGCAAATAAATCAATATGAGGTGAGTACATTTTAAACTGCTCTTGACTTTAACTACTGTTTGGATACAGTTGATATAGTTTAATTAGTTCAGTGCGATCTTCTCTGTGTTTTTTGCAGCTAATTTACTCGCGTTGCATCTTAATTAAAATTGACAGCAATGGAGCTGAAGCAGCCTGATGCTCTTCGGACGTCTAACAGCAACAGGTGTTTTGTGCATTTTATAAACACTTTTCGAACACTTTGCGTCATTGATTTGTGCATGATACACATTACGATGAGTCGTTACTTTAATCAATTATTTACGTCAAGGTACTCTATATTTCATTAGTAATAATTCAAGCATTTGGTATTCTACAATAACAAGAACCCACGTCCGAATCAAGAAAATACATGGTCGATGTTTTTATTGAGGATTAACATTAACACTTCCAGATGCTTTAATTAAAAATTTCATTCAAAAATTCGCAGTTTATTCAAAAATTTAAATATATATAATATTCTTTATCTACATATCGCAGTATTATAATTTGGTTACATTTTGATTGGTGTAGATTACTATCTACAATATACAGGGTGATCGTTTTTATAATAAACGGACTGAGAAAGTGTAAGTTTTCAGTAGATATCAATTTTCCAAACTAAATAAAAAGTGGATTCAATAAAGTCTACATATCGAAGTATGTAGACAAATAGTATTTAATCGATGTCAATTTAAAATAGAAATAGAACCGACTATCCTGTATATCTAAAATCGGTTTAGTATATTCTATTAGTACGGCTTACATGCAGCGAACTGAACTGTATTGTTATCACTTGAACAAAGATAAACTATTATAAATGATATGACCTCTGGAGCAATTATTAGACTGACCTGATGTAAGTAAAACTGCCGCCCGTAGATATACAGCGTGTTGCAATTCCCTACAACAATTTAAACTAGCCATAACTTAATTAAAATAATCATTATTTACAATTTCGAGTGTTCGTATATACATTGGTAGAAATGTATCGAAGATTAATAAAAATAGCAACGTTCATACGGCATAATAAATTAAATGTATCATTCATCAAATCATTTCGACGTTCTTCAAATAAATAGAATGCGACATCACGTAGCGCATAGAATAAATATCGCTATTATTGCAGCAATGTCTGCGTGCGTTTATGTACCCCCAATTCAATAGGCTTATAAAGATGGCTTTTCATTTTCATATTAACCCAAATCAAGTAGTCCCTCGACTTCATCATAAAACCACGTGGCACCACGGGGCGTCTTTCATCGTTGCCGCACTTGTGCCACCCCGACGCCATGCAATCTCACATGCATTATTCCCAATTCTTCGTGTGTTCAATTCCAATTGAACAATCACAATATGTAACAGATTACATTGAAATGTGAATGAATGATATCATCATTAACTGTGGCGAATTGTCGATGATCAAAACACACGTTCAGTTTTTTTTTTTAAAGACAATTCCTAGTTGATTAAATGGTGATGTAATAGGAGGAAGATGGATAAGATGTAATAGCAGAGTAAGAAGACAATAAAATCGAAATTAAATAAATTTGATATTTCTAAGGAACAACGAATTCGTCGCATTCTAAGATATTTGTGTATTCTGAAAATATTACACGGAACTTATTATTTGTTATATCGACAGAAATTGTTATCCAAAACTCATCTTCTGCAATCATTTCGGTTCAACAACAAATATGACATGGACGTTGGAGATCAGAAGCAGTGGGAGATCTGCGGAACCTTTCCTGAAATAGCTCATCGACGCAAAGTCCCCAAACAACTCCCGACGCCTCCCGTAGCGCTCGAGGCGTCCCGTGGTGGCACGCGTCGCTCGTTACTGCCTCTATTCATAACTCTTCTCTTCGGGCATTCGTTGGCGACGCCATCGTCATTATTCCAGATCGACGACGCCGCTTCTAACGTGCGTCCCCCAAAAAAAAACTTTCACTACTATCTACCTTTTTTAAAAAGTCCTATTTTTTGCCAGGCAAACTTGTTTTTGGAATAAAAAAAACTATCAAAACGTTACGGGTCAATCAATCCTTCTTTTTGTAATTGTCGATGGAATTAAGAAATTGTAGTTTAGTTAGACTAATATGATATATCCTGAAAGGACATTTTAGTTGATCGCATGGTATAATCGCGAGGATATATATATAGTAACTAATATATTGGTTAGAATATCGGTCGGATATCACTCCAGTAGCTAAGAAGAATTAGGATCAGATGTAACCATATACAAATTACCTCGGTGGCAACACAATGAAGAGATAATACGAAGCGTATGTCACAAATCTACGGTTTAGGGTTGGGGTGGGAGTAATATGGTGTTGGCAAAGGGAATAAAACCTTGTTAAATAAACCATATGTAAAAGAGGCATTTTTTTTGAAGAATTAGTACTAGGTAATATTTTCAGAAGTCGAGTTGTTGGTTTATTTGGCACTGAAAATATTTCAAATAAATAAATCGGTGAAGCGAAAACGCGTATTTTTCAAATTCTCAAAAAGTGGCTGCAAAAAGTACAGCATTCATAAGAATATGAAACGACAGAAAGATATATCTTGAAGCTACTGTAATTCCGATATACGCATTTGCGTCGGTACAGAAGATAAAGATGTGCAGCGTAGCCAGAAAGGTTTTGGGCCTTTCGTACTTACGAACTGTATATTTCAAGCTAGAGTTGTGTTTAAATGAACTATATACTATCATCGTGAAATGTACGTACGTATATAGCATAAGCGGTAGCGGGACAACAACTAACAAGCGCGTAATATTTGGAATTTCGCGCGATTTTTAGCGCGGTCAGATCAAAGGACGAGCGTTCTTGTCGGACGCCGAAGACGGCACATTCGCTACCGCGCAGCAAATCACTGCAGCAGTATCGGGCCCGCTCCGCAGATCGGGTGAAGGTAAAAAAAAAAGAAAAACGGCATGAGACCCGCGGCCGCTCCAGTTCGATCCGTGAGTACCGGAGACTCTCCTGCAGCGGTATATAGGCCTAAAAACTCCAGGCGGCACATACCTGAGGTGCATGTGTGTAAATATACGTCTCTATATATGTTCGTGCATATGAACATTTTCTGCGTCCCAGGAATGATCTGTATATAAAGCCGGCTACAGACGACGTGACGAACGTTGGGGGCAAACGTTTGGCGTTCGTAAAGGTGATCCCTACACACGATGTGACAAGTACAAACGTATGTTGATTCATTCTATTTGATGTGTGATCGAAATACCGCCTTCGAGGCGAATGTAGGCCAGCGCCAACGTTGGTGATGCATTTTTCATACACACCATACGCGAATGTACCACAAAATTAATATTGGCTTACACTCGCCACGTCGTCTGTAGCCGGCTTTACAGATATACATTGAAAAGAATTTTATTTCCGTACTCGTCTACATGTCATATATCTAGGTACGCACCTATATTGTCATCTTAGCTTAATCTAAGGAAATCTCGCGAATAATAAGCATTCTTGGTTTATACCAATTATTTCTTAAAAAATGCAAGTTCAAGATAATAGCAAATCTCCCACTTCTTCAGAACTTTTTTTATTAAAGCGTAACATCTAACATCGAATTAATTTTTAGACATCGAAATAATAAAATATCCAATTTTATTTGCAAATAACTCGATAGACTTTCTAACCTAACGTAGGTTACTTTGGACATCGATAATAACATATTTCTTAATGCTGGAGTTAAACAGGCACTCGAGTTTCAGCGAAAAAAAATGAATAAAAATTGTCCATATTTATGCGGGATTTTACGGTATTCCTTAATCTATTTATAATGCAAATGGTAAGAAGTACAAGCGTGAAGTGCAAAAACTATAGGCACGTTTGTGTGTTTAAATGAAAGTTACCTAATATATCATTAATTATAAAACAAGCCATGTCTATCTGTCTACCTGAGCCAGCTGTGCCTTCTATAACTAATAGCACAAAGCCATCGTGTCTAAAAATTAAAATACTTCTCTTACGCTGTAAGAACAACCTAATGCTGAACTGACTCTACCACGTCTTCATTTGTCACTTTATTTACCCACCAAATGATCAGTCATTTTTTTATCGCGCCACTTGAAATCAAATACTTCTTTGTTACGTTTATCTTTGCTTTCCTATTGACTACATTTCACATCCATGTTGCGAGAAATTTATTTTTCATAATAATGGAAAATGAAACTATTGTCTATTTCAACACCATATATTGTCCAGTTCTTAAAGTAAAAAACTCCTCCACTGCAAATACTCCACTCCACGTTCGTCTAGGTGGTTAACGGCATCGCATTGTTACGACTTCACCAAAATCAGAAATTGCTTTAATAGAGATGGTGGAGCAGCATAAAAGTGCCGGTTATAATGTGTGTGTGTGTGTATTGTGGAAAGAGCGCAAATCGAGCGATTCAACAATCGCACAATATTTTCTATTCGCGTATGCTTTTAGCGTTACTCCAAGGAATTATGAATTTCTCCGGTAACCGGTATTCTATCCACATAGTAACAGGGAAGGACTCATAACTGACATTATTTCAGCGAAAGCCATACAAAATATTATTCATAGAAAGTATCGTAAACGAAAATAGCAAAGGAATTTATACAAAGAGAACCTGGAAATTCGTACGTTTAACTAATCATACACGAAGACTTGCAAAATCTCCTTTTTTTTTACGAATAATTTTACGATTACATGTAAAAATTGAACTAGTAACTCGAATATTAAGATTTAGAGGGTTGTAAAAGTTCTTTGGAAGGTGGGCGGGTTAGAGGAATAGAGGAACATTGAGAATTTGGATTTTCTCAGTCAGGTCTTCTACCTTAATGGTGACGACTCAAACCGGTAGGTGATTATCGAATTCTCAAGATTATCGCAAAGGTGCCGAAGATGCAGAAGATAAATAAATTTTATATTACTCTCAATTTGTTTAAGGCTTGTGTTTTACTGCTTACCAAATTTAATGAAAATATGCATACAAAAAAATACTTTTTTTGTTTCCCAGAAATCGTAAATGTGCACCAATTTTTACACCATATTTAATCATAACTAGATATTTACGTCTTGTTGCTCTACTATATTATTTGCCACTAAAAAGACTTTTTGTTTCTCAAAAATCGTAAATGTTCACCAATTTTTACACCATATTTAATCTTAACTAGATATTTACTTCTTGTTGCTCTAAATTAATTAAATTAAATTATTTGCCACTAAAAAGACTTTTTGTTTCCAAAAAATCGTAAATGTATACCAATTTGTACACCACATTTAATCTTAACTATATATTTACTTCTTGTTGCTCTATTATATTATTTGCCACTAAAAAGACTTTTTGTTTCTCAAAAATCGTAAATGTGTACCAATTTTTACACCACATTTAATCTTAACTATATATTTACTTCTTGTTGCTCTACTATATTATTTGCCACTAAAAAGACTTTTTGTTTCTCAAAAATCGTAAATGTTCACCAATTTTTACACCATATATAATATTAATATGTTAACCAGATATTGACTTCTTGTTAGTCTTTTAATCATTTCTAAGCAAATTAATATTTACCAAGCGTGAGACTACATATTTTTAAAACGCGCAAAATGTAATCATAATTATATTATTTCATATGACATTGTAACTGAAACTAAAATTTATAATTCACGACTAAATCGAAACTTCTTTTTCTGACCAAAATATAACTGCAGTAACACCCAGTATACTGACTTACAAAATGTATGAATGTGCCTAATTATTTGAGCTTTAAATTTTTTAATGTATTAGTTCCTTAGATTCTAAATTTTTTGAAAAAGGCACTTTATAAACATACCGATTTTTTGTGTTGCGATTTTAAGTCATATATAATTTAATGTTATTCTATATATGTTATTGTCTTATATGTTCCAATATTTTTATATTTTATACTTACAAATATTGTATTTAAATTGATTATTTAATGACGTGTGTAAATGAAAACATATCCGACACGAATAAAGATAAATAAATACATTTGGTGAACATTTACTAAATTCGGTATAACAATAGTATTTAAAATTCAGGCATTAATAAAACAACAGAAACCGTTATTATTTTAGTGACGCAAATTCCGTTTTTCGATCAGTCATCATTTGATATTTTGATTTCTGGTGTGTACGTACAGTGCTAGAGTCTAATTTGGTAGACATGTAATTTTTTGCTAGTCCAGGAACAATTCGCGGGTTTATTTGTGAGTACATTCCTGCACCATGAGTACAGATATAGATGGTATATAGACATGTCTGTATGTAGCATTGCGGCGGCGGCGGCGGCGACGCCGGTGGTGGCGACGTCACTAACGCTAACGTGCCTCTGTTCCACATGGATGCTCCTGTTCAGTTGCCGCTGCCGCTCACGGCTCCGTGCCTCCGTTCTCTTGGTTTTCTGTACGGGCGATGGCTGCGGAACGCTAATTCAAAAATCCTCAGCCTATAATTTAGCCTCCACGTCGTCGCTGCAAAGAGCACATCAGAAATAGAACGCGGAATATTCAATTCGTGGTGCCAGTGGTTGAGAAAATGTATATTCCATCGAGGCGTTATTTTATATGGCGAAGACAAGTGGTATTGCAGAAGTGTACAGAGAAAGTGCCCATTTTCACGGCTTTTTCAGCCTCAAATGATGCGATGAAAGAAACACCACAATTTCCCTCGTACGAAATTTTTTCTAATTGATTTCAACGTTATTTTTTTATTATCAGTCGTAAAATTACTGCTGGTTTTTGTGACATGACAATGTTTATAAATAACTCAAAAAATTCAATAAAATTCAGATATTTCTACAACGTTAAAAACAAACTAAATAATTCAAAATCGGAATATACTAATATCTACGCAAGTACAAAGTTATGTACAAAAAGTTCTCTTTTAAAATAAAATAGGTAATAAAACGCAAATCTGCAAGATATCGATTATTTCTTTTTAAAATCATTTAAATAGCGCAAATATTTCGCTCAGAGAAATATATCGTTTGGTTCTATTTTGAACTTATTAAATATACGAGATTTTAGTTCAAATCCAAAATTTATATTATCAAAACCATTCTATACAAAATAAAACTTTCGTCACATTATTCTGCCACTTATAGCGTAAGTCCCATTTTATTTTTTTTATTAAGAATTTGAAATTTCTTGCTTTTTAAATACGAAAAGATATCGAAAAGATATGGAAAAGAAAAGATATCCAAAAAAATCTAAAGATATCGTTTTAATTCCCAGGCAGACTTACTTTTACAAGAACATAACAAGTGAACTGTCCATTTTTATAATCGCAATAAAAATATAATAAAATTATATTGCTGGTTTGACAGCATTTTACATTGATAACCAATATTTATTCGATGCAGTCAAGTAACCGGACTTAGGCCGAACTATTTCAGATGCGACAACTTTCGATGGTAAATGGTATACCGAAGCCACTGTTGTATATCAACGAAATTGCAGAGCTTTCCCTTCTCTGATAAATGAAATCGGATAATAGTTTTTCATTTTCTTTCCTATTTATTATCGATACATAATAACAGAAAATTTCTTTAAAAGAAAACCGCACCAAAAACATAACAAATGTTTCGACTTCTGGTTCAATTTGTTTTATAATTGCGGAACGATATAAAATTGTTATTAATGCCGACACACCGGTAATAAGAATTTATTAGAATCCCAGATATTCTTATAGAATTGAGCAAATGACGGTTAATGAAACTAATACGAGTATTTTGTTATACGAAATGAAATTAAGCATCCAGCAACGAATTAATCTTGAGTTCTTAACTTAACACATACTTTCTAGTTCTCATTAATTAGTCGGCGTACTTTGATTTCCTTTTATAATAGGGAAGTGCAAATAATTTAATAATTAGCGCCCGCGGAAAATAAGTACTAATCAGCAGATTTTCCGTTACCTAGAGAAAAACCTCTCATCGCCGCTAATTGAGAAGTTTAGTTGTATATTATGCCGAATGTTGCATTATTATTGCAGGCCATTCAGTTTACGAGGTCTATAATCAACAAACTATTTATTTATTATTACCAGAATCTAATCAAACGTCTAACAATATTTTTTAATAAAATTGTTTTAGACGATTCAATATCGGAATATTCCAAAAGCCACAAAAAAAACTAATTAAAATCTAGTATATATTATCAGAAATGTATCATTAAAATATATTATATTGTCATATTAAGTATGAATTAAATATAATTGGATTAATTTATTTTTCCAACCACCATCTCTTTTTTATAGTATTTAACTGTCATAAATTCAATATAAACTATTAATCATGCGTCAAATCCAAACGATTTTTTTTTAAATTTCAAAATTCAAAATACCGTTAAGAAGGAAAATATTGTGCCAACCAAATGACAATTATCTATATAGAAGCTTTCAGTTCGAATATATTCTACCTACGAATGACACAATCTCGAATTCACTTTTGATTTTCTATGTGAAGGCACGTGTGCCGCCGGCGTCGACGACGCCTCCGTCGGGATGGACCCGTTGTCCTGGAAACAGGACGTGGCTGCTCAGTGCGGCCACTAAGGAAAACGAGTAAATTGTGGACACAATCATCCGACATTTCATAGTCCACTTCATTTTCTGTATATAGCCTAATATACTCATATAAACGGATCTACGAGATTTCGGTTGAACTACTCCATGGAAGCTTCTTTAAAAAAATAATCCCCCAAAAAAAAATCCCAATGATAGTATCGGCATAAACTAATATAGTAAAATATTCGCTATTTTAAGGGAACATTCGGGTGATTTTCTTTGAAGAAAACGGAATTAAAACGTTGGAAGGGCCTCCACTTCATTTTATATCAAATATATGATCAGAAATCGTCTAATGATTATATTTTAGGTAAAAAAATAATTTAATGATTTCTATAATAAATATAAAACTGTGGCGGTCATTATAAATAATAATTACGATATCTGTGGGCCTGCTACTGTTTTGCTGTTTAACAAATTATATCTATCAAAACTTGAACCGTTGTCTGTTGTCATATAACTTTGCGATCGCATCAAAATATACACAGTGTGTTTCAAGTAAACACGTTACCATTTAGTATTTAGGATTTTTGTCGATGCTCTTCAAACTGAGCATGAAATTTTTCTTACCATACATTTTTGGAATACTTGTGTATAAATGGACATGCTATTTGTTTGATATAAACAAATATATGGAGGAATAGTGGAGAATAACAACAACTTTTTTGCGGTTTCATAGTTACTGTATTTTTTTTTGTTAAATATAGCAACATTAGTCAGATCAATTGAAGAATCTAAGTATCCATCAATTTAATGCATGGGATGACCGGTGGCGGTCCTGAAGCACTTGAACATCTCGTAACATTTCTTCTCGAGATTGGTCATGTCCTTCATTTTCTCCATGCATGTATCCATGATCGGCTTGGCCTCAGCCTCCGTCATCCTGTGCTTGGCCACTTTCATCATGGTGTCCATGTGCATGGTACCGTCATGGTCCATGAAGCCGGCCTTTTCGAACATGCAACGCATGTAGGCGGCCAGTTTGTCATCATCAGCGTAAGTGCCCTTGCGGACGTCATGGACCATATCCATGGTGGTGCCAGTTTTCTCGACGCACTCGTCACGCATCGTATGATATTTTTCGATCATTTCAGGGGTCATCTCAGACTGAAAAGAAATTCACGAGATTTTTTTTTTTGGGGTACTTAAACGTCCAACGTTCAAACGACTGAAAACAGGAATCGATCAGAAAAACGTTGACTGATGAAGAGATTTTACAATTCTAGAAAAGCATGTGACGAAATTCAATATTGATGCCGATATTTGTAATCGACGATCATTTGAAATTTGGAGTGTAGCTTTCGAAATGCGCATCAATTTTATCAATATATCAAGTAGTTGTAAATATAGTCAAATAAATTTAAAGTGGAAATTCCTTTTAGATCAACTTTTCACTAGCATGAGCGTACAAAAGTGGAGTGAATGAAGAACAAATTTGAAGTAGTATAGAAAATGATATAGTAATAACATATACATACCTGGACGGAGTATACGGCAGCGCCAAAAATGCAAAGAGCGACGAGGAAGTTCATGATGATGATTCAGTTGTTGATGATGGTGTCTTAGTTCAATAAATCTGACTTAAGTGACAATAGCTACGCGCTAGTCCGAGTATTTATACAAAACTCAATCACCGATAAAAACAATTTAACTGCATTATTTTTGTCGATCTTCCATAGTACCAACATATTATATAATATATAATCAATGAACTGATAGTAACTTATTTTCGCCAAACTGATTTTTACCGCACTTCAGTGAATAACACGTCTGATAATGCAATACCGGACCACGGATCAAAGTTCGCTAAAAAAAATCGCGATATAGTTATATTTTCTACTATTCTAATCATATAGTTAGTAATTATTCCCTTGTTAATAAGGTATAAGAACTATAGTGTTAATACGATAAGAGAAGGAGTCCATAGTATTTGCGAATTTGATTAAATAGGCCAAATATTATTCAGTCTTAATTATGTTTATGTTTGCGCAAAATTAAACATTTATTTATTTCCATGCCGTGAGCATATATTTCAATTTCAAGTGCATGGAAGTTTTGGTGCTTCTATTAGTTTTTATTAGTGATTAAAAAATCACTAATAGAATTTTTATGGAAATTCGAGATTAAGATCATATCCAACAAGTATTCTAGTTAATTAAATTTTACGACTTAGATATACTTTTTGATTCCTGTAAAATCCTTTTTATGAAGTTTCAGTTGAAGGCTCAGTATGTGTGAGCTTGATTCGGCTATAACTGTAGAAAATTAATTTAATTACGTGAAAAATAATTACGATTGCCGCAATGTTCTTCTTCATAGGTCTACGCACTATGTATATATAAAACAGATAGACCATAAAAAAATGAACTGGAAAAAATGTAATAAATTATTACACGGAACTACTTTTTTGACATGCATATAGAGAACGCTCATGTATTATTCATGAGTCGATAATTAACATTTCCTTGCAAAAGTACTTATATTTAATATGAATAATTGCTATAATTGTGTTCAGGTGACATATTGTTTTTTTTTTATCGAGAATTTCACCGAATTAGTAAAGTGAAATTATTCGAGCAAAGGACAACGGAATAATTAAAAATGTTTACGTGATAATTTTCAATTAGTTTTATTTTACCAGAACGCAAAAAAAAAACTAGAACAAAGACTACAATGGAAAATCAGCGGCCGAGTTTCATTAAATGACCTATATGTAAATGTAATAATTATAAAGTCATTTTCGCGGGTTTTTTGAGCAAAGCGAAAATATGTTGATGCAAGTGTTGGAAAAGGCGCTCCGCGAATTGAATTAAATTTTAATTATGGATGTGAGCAAAAAGCAACTACCTCCGTAATATGAAATTAATCAACAGGAAACTGCATCAGATCAATCTTCCTAGTAATTTGGAGAACATGCTTTTCTTATTACGCGCGGACTTCAGGAGTGCAGAATGGTACTTTTGCATAATCCACATAAACAACAATAATTGAAAATTAACTTGCACCTTAATCTAAACTGCAAATACATTAATTTCAATTCAATGAATATCAATTTTTTTTTCATTCAATTTTCATTTACCATTTCCCTTTTCACGAATTTGAGCATTTAGAGGTTTCGAAAATTCGTGATATTTACCTAATACTAAATACGATTCTGTATTTTATATATTTTGCATTTACAATATGCATAACTTGCATTATTATTGTATAAAACAGTATAGCATATTTCATTGATGTTGTGCAAAATTTTTAATATTATGTCAAGTACTTATTTGCCGCAACTAACTGCAGTACGTATATTAGGCAAAATATCAGGGTTCGAAGATAATTTTTTTTTCATTTATATAAATATGTATTGGAGATACCAAAAATAAAGTAAGTTGAAGAATATGTACTTTATTTTTAAAATAACACAAGAGATAAGTTGACACAATAAAAAAAAAATTCTTTTGTGCAAATAAGATTCTCCTATGCTTAAGCTGCGGCAAAATAAATATAGCCACACTATTCGTATGTACATTTCTACATACGACATATATTCCGATACAGAGTAACAAATTTTTTACAGTTGATACGCATCGTTATAATTTAAAATCTCATTACAACCAAACGTATATAAAGTAATAAATTGTTTTTCACGTTCTGTATATGCACGTATTTGTTATTATTGATATGTATTATAATTCACTTTTGCCCGAATGAAGCGAAATCCGGTTTATTGTTGCATCCAAATGAATTTATATCACTAAATTACTTTTAATATTTCGCACTATAGTTTCGTTATTGCATTTATTGTTTTTCATTGCATCACCATTAAAACAAATTTATTTCTTAATATAACAGTAACTGTGTAGGGTACATACACAGGGTCGTCAGTTTATCTGTTTCATCGAAAGGTATATTATAATAAATTTATTTAAATTTAAAAAAACAGATACATTAATGTCATCTAGCAAAATTACGTTGTTCTCTAAACACATACAATTTTTTCAATTATTAAAATTAGTTAAAGAGTCCGCAATCCTAAAGATTGGTTGGAAACAGCACGCCATGCCGATCTATCCTGAGCTAATCCCTTCATCTCCCTATAGCTATTCATCTCAACGTCTTCAACTATCTGACTCACATACTCCAATCTAGGCCTACCTACCCCTCTCTTTCCCTCCACTCTACCTTCTATGATCAATTGCATAATCCCCCCATGCCTAAGGATATGCCCTACTAATCTGTCTCTCCTACGCTGTAACACTCTCCAAATACTTCTCTTCTCCCCTACTAACTCTAGTACAGCTTCATTTGTTACTTTATCTTCCCAACCAATCCTCATCATCCTCCTATAACACCATATTTCGAATGCTTGTAATCTACGCTTCTCTTCCTTTCCTATAGTCCACGCCTCACACCCGTACAGTGCTACACTCCAAACATATACCTTCAGTAATCTTTTTCTAATACCCAAGTCAATATTTGATCTTAAAATCTGTTCCTTTTCTACGAATGCCTTCCTACCCTGTGCTATCCTACACTTTATATCTACCTTGCTTCGATTATCTTTTGTGATTCTACTGCCTAAATAACAAAAATCTGACACTTCTTCGATTCTATTATTTCCTATTGTGATCCTCATTTTTCTACTGCATTCCTTTTTGTCACACCTCATCACTTTAGTTTTACCTATATTTATTTTCAAGTTAAAATCCCTAGTCAATACTGCCTGCATACCATTCAATACCCTTTCTAAATTCTTTTCGCTTTCTTCCAATATAGCTATATCGTCGGCGAATCTCAACATATATATTTTCTCTCCCTGTACATTCACACCTACACTATACTCTTCTTTTACTTTGTTTATTGCATCTTCTATATATAGATTAAATAATAACGGTGAAAGTGTACATCCCTGCCGAACTCCCTTCCCTATTTTTGCTACCTCTTCTTCCCCCTCAATTTTAACTAAGGCAGTTTGGTGTTTATATAAATTAAAAATTATTCTCCTATCCTTATAATCTATACCCGTTTCTTTTAAAATTCTAAACATTATGTCCCAATCTACATTATCAAATGCCTTTTCTAAATCTACAAAAGCTATGCAAGTTACCTTTCCTACCCTCATTCTTTTTTCTACTACTGTTCTTAGTGCTAAAATCGCCTCCCTCGTCCCTCTGTTTTTCCTAAAACCAAACTGATCTTCTCCTAGCCTTTCCTCTACTTTATTTTCTAATCTCCTATAAATAATCTTTAGCAATATCTTCGATGCATGTGATAGTAGACTAATGGTCCTATAGTTCTCACACAAATTAGCTCCTATTTTCTTCGGCATTGTTACTATTCTACTACGCTGAAAATCCTGTGGTACTTCTCCCTTCTCATATATTTTACAAACTAACCTGTATAATCGCTCCTGCATTTTTTTCCCTGCGTGTTTTATTAATTCGGCTGGTATCATATCAATCCCCGCTGCTTCGTTATTCCGTAAATCATTTAATGCTCTATGAAACTCTGACCTAAGTATGCTAGGACCTAAGTCATCCTCATCTATCTGTTCCACACTTTCTAGCTCCTCCATGTCCTGCCTACCTTTATATAAATCTTCAAGATACTCCTTCCATCTTCTAGCTTTTTCCTTATTTTCTGTGAGTTCCTTACCCTGCTTATCACATATAATGTTACCCTTTGGTTTTACTTTAGAAAAATGTGACTTAATTTTCCTGTAGCCCAAATCTACTTTACCTCTTCTCATATCCTCCTCAATATCCTCACAATTTCCTTTTATCCACTCTTCTTTCGCTAGCTTGCATTTACTATTAATTAAGTTCCTTAGTTCCTTATATTTTTTCTGTCCTGCTTCTGTGTTTCCAATTTTAATTTTCCTTCTTGCTTCTATCATTTCAACTATTTCTTCCGTGATCCATTCCCTCCTACCTGCCCTTTTCTTTGTGTCTAATACTTCATTTGCTGCTGTAGTTAACCCATTTCTGATTTCCCTCCATTCGCAATCTATGTCGCTCCTAGATGTTCCATTAGCCATGATTTCTACTTTCTGCTTGTACTTTTCACATACATCAGCTAATTTTAACCTATCGACATCTACTCTGACCTGTTTAGACTTCTGTAATTTCTAGAATTTGACCTCTGAGTCCAGATAATAATAATAATGAGCAATCGTAAATTATTTTAATTTTAATTTACAATTTTATGCTCCCCTATGTTAGTATAGAATATCATCCAAATACTAAATAATTAGCGAATATGCAATTGGTGATATCAACAATCCTGTATATTAAAAAATATCTATGTGCTAGAAGATATTTTTTATAAAATATTAGATGGCAATTTAGATTATTGTTAATATATTACAATTATACAAATGGTAATTAATTTTTTTTCGGATTAAAAAAATATATATATCCAACCATTTTCAATATCTTCTTGTGTAGATTTTTAAAAAGAATTCATAATATTATCACAATTTGCAGTTTTAGCAATGTACTATTTGCAGAAATTAGCGATTTGTGTTGTGAAGAAATATTCTTTTATGAACAACTAAACTGCGAATGAAAACGAATACGTTAAGAAGAAACATTTTTCATTTGTTCTAAAACGAATATACAATTTCAATTAATTTGTAGGACCTTCAAAATGTATTTTACATTATGACGAAGGGGGAATTGACGGAAAATAATTGACATAAGCGTGTCTTAAGGTAAATACACCATATAAGCAATTATATGGAGAAACTGTAAGTTGATGGCGCGTCAAAAGTCGTTAAATTTGTCTCCTGTTTACTCTTGCCGCGGTTCATTGCTTACTTCCGTTTTCTGTTACCTCAATTAACCCTGTGCTCTAATTACGCCGATCTCTAGACGCCAAATATTTAATTAGTCCGCGAAAAACATCAGCCTAGTGAATTTATATTGCCACTTTAGTATTACAGTTAGATATTTTCTAAAGAAAAATCTATTAAATTAGAAACTAAAACGAGCGAGGAAATGATGTGTGCAATTTACAGATGCACTTTCAGTTTTAAACATCGATTATTTTACGGGGCCTTCCAATTCAACAACACCAATAAATATTAATTCAAAAAAAAAATGGTACTGTAAGCGCGATTTTTATTTATAAACAACAATCGTTCGATAGAGAATTATCGAATATCGTATAGAATAAAATAAAATTTAACAGCGTGCATCATTCATTTTCTAATAAGTTGGCAAAAAATACAAATGATGATGGTGCCTTATAATAAATAATCTAATAAATAAAAAGATAATTTGTTTGTTTATACAATTTTGAGCGTTCAAATTAATTTTGTTTAAAATGCATTCTCTCTTACCCATTCGATAATCTTAGCAAAATTCGAATTAAGTAGCTAGATGCATTCAGTATTAAAGCATTACGATGCGCATTTCGAAGGCTATGCCTCCATCTTCAGTAGCGCAAGATTGAAAATCAATTAAAATACCTCTGTCACGAATTGTGATTGATATACTATCAAATAAATAAGTCAACATGACGGAAGTATTTCAAAAATAGTAAATAATATGACCTATAAATCTTTTAAAACTGCTTGAAAATATGCTCGGCTACGGCACTTCTATGAGCTAAATGCTCCTTAAATCTAATTTCAATTGGTCAACTAGAACAAGATATTTCATAAATACCAGATTTTTTATTGAAATTAATCAAATCTTTGGGATTTCCTAAACCACGTGCAATTATAGGATCAAATGGTAATTTAACAAATTTTGGAGTTGAATTATTACTTTGTTCTAAACTACTAATATTTTTAATATCTCTTGTTCTTTTAAAATTTCTTAATATGTTATTTATAATTTTATAAGAATAGCCATTTTGTACTGCTATATTTCGGATATTATTTAATTGAATGTTATATTTATCATTGTATAAAGGAATATCTACTAAGCGATTAATTAAAAATTAAAAGCAACAATGATTTGAATCGTTCCTTAAATAGTAGTGTGTATTTGTAACTTTTCCATATATATTTATATATTTTTTTCTATATATATATTTTTTAAACTCATATAATTGTTGGAAAAATCTAAAACAGGACATATTGGATAATCGGCACATTTTAATATTGAACCAACTGTAATATATATATATATATAAATATATAAAACTATAATAATAGGATCTTACTATTTCATAATTAGATTACAGTAGCTCCTTGAAAGATTTATATCATTTTATTTGTAACTAGTTAATCACATTCACGCATACAAAGGTGTAAAAATGCATTGCTAAGATTATTAATTATATCATAAGCTAAAATGCAGTCCAATTCAACATCTTTAACGATGCGCGCCTTATATGCAAATAAATATATTTTGTTGGTCAAAAAAATTCGTTGTTTTCGTAAAGTTCGTGTTTTTCGCAAAAGTAACGCGTTCACAAGCAAAATATGTTTAAAGAAATTAACGGTGGTCAATAGTGTTTGTTCTTTCCGAATTCCTTTTGACAAATTGCAGATACTGCGCTTATGCGAACGTAAATTCCAGTGCGCTATATCATTAGCCGTAACCAATTCCTTCATTATCCTTACGTTGAATAGGAAGAGGATCGTGAATGGTATCATGCTGCGGCCACAAAATGAACTTGTTGAAATGTACATTTGTACAGATTCGAGGTATGCCGCGTATGGTAGTGCCATTGATGTAGTACCTAGTGTTCGTTCGGTCGCTACTGTTTCCGATTGGACATTATATATTGAAATGTTTCAATACGCGTCTTGTGTATTCATAATTGGTATTACTGATGTAATGAAGAACGGGAGCTCGTTATTTATACGCGTAGAGAACTGAGAGAACAAATCAAAAGTCTACATTCTGCGATATAAATTGGAAAGGAGTCCGGTATCGGTACCCGGTGATTGTATTTATACGAATTTAATTAATATATACGTATTAGCTGGGTATATATTTTTCGTTTTTTTTTTTTTAATTTAGAACAAAGTTTATCGTTTTTTTGAACCTATATTCTCGAAGAGGAAAAAACAACTGAAGAATATCTACATTTATATAATAGCAATATAATGTTTTCTATACTTTAACTATTTCCAAAAACTCAACGAAGTGCAGTAAAACTAATTACGGTAAAAACAGAAGCCTTGGGTAAAAAATGCCAACAATTCTTCAGAGAGCCGAGATACGTCAAACATAAAACTCATAGCTTAACGATGCTGAGAAAACGATCGCGCTATCTCACTCCATCTACTGTCATTTCCTGTTGTTGCTCTCATACCAGAGTTTCTCAACGCGGTCAATATGCACAGCGAAGTAATTAATAAAAGAGGTCAATAAAACTCATTGTTGGACAATTCAGACACTTTTGAAATTTTTCAATTAATTTAACTAATATAATATTTTTGAACCATATAGGTGGTGCTAAGGGACAGAACTGTTCGACGAATAGATTTTTTGAAGTGAAACTTCTATAAGGCGCGGTAGGGCAAATTGGCCTGAACGTCACGAAAAGTTAAACACGCGGCGCGTGCGCATTCGTGTACTGTGTGTATACGTAGCACAAGGCAACCAGTAGACGCTTGCGTATTTTATTATATATTACGCAAACACTGCTTAATCTTTTAGCTAACAATTTCCATTGTGTGAAAAGTGAAATCGTGAAAAAGACAAAGTGTGAGCCTTTAGAGAACGGAAGAAAGCGAATAAACCGCCAAGAAAAGTGCCAACAAGTACCTTGGAAAGAAGTAGAGAGTATCGAGCCAGGCAAAGGGCTTTAAAGAAACACGGTGGACAACATAACCTTCCAACGACCTCAAATACACTGGATGAATCGATACCGTCGTTAAGTGAGGACACAGTGAGTGGTATAAAGAATTTGAATGCCACTGATTCTCACAAACGTGAAGATACACGCGGTGTGAGAGAGCAACGAAATGAATCTGATACAGCTGAGCGAGCCATCGACAAATAGAAATGCACCCACTAGTGCATCATACATAAAATTTACATTCTTTCAACCTGCTCATCGCGAATTTGATAAACAATTTTACAATAATCCAGCTAGGTACAGTGTGTTCCATATAAAATAACTATAAAAATATGGCTACAATATTTAATCCAAACTCCTCTTTATAAACTGTACGACATTACAGTTAATAATGCTTTCTTTCATTATCAGAGTATTAATCAAAATCAATCAAAATCAAATGAAAACGTTAACAAATGGAAAAAAAACAATCAACTTTTCCTAGAGCTAAGAAGTTTCACTTCTACCGCGCGAGAGTCTCACACATGTTTTTTTTTTTAAATTCTGTTGATATACCACGCAAAAAATATCACCAAAAAAAATTCGGTTAAAAATGATATCGTTTTTCTAGAGGGATATTAAAATAAACTGTTTGGGAACCATTGCCTCGTATACACACGCATCATACACATCAGTCAGTAGTTTTGATACCTTGTGAGTTGCTTCATGGCAAACGAAGATTGTAACGCTTGACCTTATGCTGTTTGACAGATTACATAAAGAAATGAACAAAAAAATAAGCTAATCGAATCAGTAGTGGACCAGCCAAAGCTAATTACTGTCCAATGTTAGCAATGAAGGTCTAATTAGTCGAAATAAAATATTTTCTTGGTCAACGCCCTTCAGGTTAGCAGTTACCCTGTAGGGTAAAAATTATTATAATTTCTCACTCATATAAATCCGAAGTGAGAAGTTAGCGAACAGAATCATTAAATTATATTAAAAAGTAATAATAATTAATTATATTACGAAGCTATTAGAACACATGTATTTTCTAATGTCTTCATTGAACAATGCCACCGATAAATAAAATCGTGTAATAAATACCATTAATATTATTGTAATATATAAATACCAATATAAATTTTAATACTAAACAACGAGACAAATTATAATACTGCCTTTTTGGCAGTATTAACATAAAATACGTGCAGGTCCTATCGGAGCTACAAAGATAGATAATTAAACTTAATTAGGTAATAGATATGGACAAATGGACACAACCAGTGACCGGGTATTAAGGATGACCAAAATTGTTTAATACCAAGAATGCTTCGTGGTTGCGATTGCTCTTTAATATATTTTGCTAACGAATTTTGCAAATATTTTTTCGGTACGAATTTGTACGAAATTCTATATGTTTAAATGTACACGAATTTGTTGAAAAGATAAATGGACAGAGTGACAAATTAGGGTGACGAGGTAGCTGTTGGACTACCAGCGAGGATTGACCACAGATCGCCACTCACAGAAGTTATTACACGCTATTAATTAGCATCTTAGACTAATTGAGAACGGAATGTCTGATCTTATCGTAGAATCGTCTTGAATATATACATAATTCAGATACCTCTGAAATACCACCTAAGCACACTGACATATACAAACAGATATCGTAATTAAAACATAAAATTTACTCAAAAATACATATGTAATGGTTAAATAGCATAATCTAGTTGACCGTTATTTTCAACAAAAAAAAATCGAATACACAAACATTTTGAAATGTAATTTGAAAAACGTTCTGTCTGGTATATCTCTTCTAACGATTTTTGTATCAGTGCTAAGAAGAGTTATCTAATTATATAAAATTATTAATAATTTCGTTTGATTTATTTAATTATGAAAGTAGCTACTTTTAATTCTCAGGATATTACATATTCAAGTAAATTTACGACTGATTAAACGTGTATAAATGCAATGGTTAGTTAGTTAAAGAGTCCGCAATCCTAAAGATTGGTTGGAAACACCACGCCATGCCGATCTATCCTGAGCTAATCCCTTCATCTCCCTATAGCTATTCATCTCAACGTCTTCAACTATCTGACTCACATACTCCAATCTAGGCCTACCTACCCCTCTCTTTCCCTCCACTCTACCTTCTATGATCAATTGCATAATCCCCCCATGCCTAAGGATATGCCCTACTAATCTGTCTCTCCTACGCTGTAACACTCTCCAAATACTTCTCTTCTCCCCTACTAACTCTAGTACAGCTTCATTTGTTACTTTATCTTCCCAACCAATCCTCATCATCCTCCTATAACACCACATTTCGAATGCTTGTAATCTACGCTTCGCTTCCTTTCCTATAGTCCACGCCTCACACCCGTACAGTGCTACACTCCAAACATATACCTTCAGTAATCTTTTTCTAATACCCAAGTCAATATTTGATCTTAAAATCTGTTCCTTTTCTACGAATGCCTTCCTACCCTGTGCTATCCTACACTTTATATCTACCTTGCTTCGATTATCTTTTGTGATTCTACTGCCTAAATAATAAAAATCTGACACTTCTTCGATTCTATTATCTCCTATTGTGATCCTCATTTTTCTACTGCATTCCTTTTTGTCACACCTCATCACTTTAGTTTTACCTATATTTATTTTCATGTTAAAATCCCTAGTCAATACTGCCTGCATACCATTCAATACCCTTTCTAAATTCTTTTCGCTTTCTTCCAATATAGCTATATCGTCGGCGAATCTCAACATATACATTTTCTCTCCCTGTACATTCACACCTACACTATACTCTTCTTTTACTTTGTTTATTGCATCTTCTATATATAGATTAAATAATAACGGTGAAAGTGTACATCCCTGCCGAACTCCCTTCCCTATTTTTGCTACCTCTTCTTCCCCCTCAATTCTAACTAAGGCAGTTTGGTGTTTATATAAATTTAAAATTATTCTCCTATCCTTATAATCTATACCAGTTTCTTTTAAAATTCTAAACATTATGTCCCAATCTACATTATCAAATGCCTTTTCTAAATCTACAAAAGCTATGCAAGTTACCTTTCCTACGCTCTTTCTTTTTTCTACTACCGTTCTTAGTGCTAGAATCGCCTCCCTCGTCCCTCTGTTTTTCCTAAAACCAAACTGATCTTCTCCTAGCCTTTCCTCTACTTTATTTTCTAATCTCCTATAAATAATCTTTAACAATATCTTCGATGCATGTGATAGTAGACTAATGGTCCTATAGTTCTCACACAAATTAGCTCCTATTTTCTTCGGCATTGTTACTATTCTACTACGCTGAAAATCCTGTGGTACTTCTCCCTTCTCATATATTTTACAAACTAACCTGTATAATCGCTCCTGCATTTTTTCCCCTGCGTGTTTTATTAATTCGGCTGGTATCATATCAATCCCCGCTGCTTTGTTATTCCGTAAATCATTTAATGCTCTATGAAACTCTGACCTAAGTATGCTAGGACCTAAGTCATCCTCATCTATCTGTTCCACATTTTCTAGCTCCTCCATGTCCTGCCTACCTTTATATAAATCTTCAAGATACTCCTTCCATCTTCTAGCTTTTTCCTTATTTTCTGTGAGTTCCTTACCCTGCTTATCACATATAATGTTACCCTTTGGTTTTACTTTAGAAAAATGTGACTTAATTTTCCTGTAGCCCAAATCTACTTTACCTCTTCTCATATCCTCCTCAATATCCTCACAATTTCCTTTTATCCACTCTTCTTTCGCTAGCTTGCATTTCCTATTAATTAAGTTCCTTAGTTCCTTATATTTTTTCTGTTCTGCTTCTGTGTTTCCAATTTTAATTTTCCTTCTTGCTTCTATCATTTCAACTATTTCTTCCGTGATCCATTCCCTCCTACCTGCCCTTTTCTTTGTGCCTAATACTTCATTTGCTGCTGTAGTTAACCCATTTCTGATTTCCCTCCATTCGCAATCTATGTCGCTCCTAGATGTTCCATTAGCCATGATTTCTACTTTCTGCTTGTACTTTTCACATACATCAGCTAATTTTAACCTATCGACATCTACTCTGACCTGTTTAGACTTCTGTAATTTCTTGAATTTGACCTCTGAGTCCAGGACTACTAAATTATGGTCACTATCAATATCTGCTCCAGGGTAACTCTTACAATTCTTAATCTGGTTCCTAAACCTCTCTTTAACCAGTATGTAATCTATCTGATACCTCCTTATATCTCCTGGCATTTTCCACGTATATATCCTGCGCTTGTGATTCTGAAAAAGCAATGGTAATATTTAAATTCGTAGAGTTTTTTTTATCACAACGTAGAAAACGCCTGATTTTTTTTTTTATAATTGATGCTTACAACTAACTAAAAGATAGATGTAAAAACACGCAAGTCTTTTTAACAATGACTTAAAAAAAATCATTTATTGATTCCCAATCTAACGCTTATTCTCTAAAAAATAAAAGGTCTTAAGCAATATTTTTATAACCATCGGCATAATCGGATTCTGCGGCATTCTACGTAGCAACGAAATGAACGTACCTAATAAATAAATCATAATACTTCGGCAAATACACATTGCCAGCGTACATAAGCGCACGAGGATAATCCCGATGTTTGGTATTTTTGCAGTACTTTAGAGTGTCAGAGGAGCATGCAGATATTTGGATGACATATGGGGCGGACTGGCGTCTCTTGTGTCTCACCGGAACTACAAAACAGCCCCTCTGCAGAGCTGATGGACGCTGAGAGTGAGGACCACGGCATAGAATAAAAAGGACACTGCGGTGAGACCTTTGAGAGCAGCACACCTTTGTACCTAGCCAGGATTAGCTTCGATCAGGGTATGGCGGGTGTTATCAGAGAGGACGCTTACGAAGATCAAGTTTAAAATTACTTAGAAAAAAATGGTTTAAGAAAGTACGTATTGTCGAAAAATATATATACAATGCTACAATTAATTTATGTCCATAGTAATTGTTTTACAATCCATTTTTATGCTTACCAAGAACAAATGTTAAAATTATTTAGAAAAAAAAATGGTTTAAGAAAGTTGCGTGATGTCAAAAAATATGCTACAATTAATTTATGTCTATAGCAATAATTTTACAATGCATTTTTATGCTTACAAAGATCAATTACCTTTAAAAAAATAGTTTAAGAAACTACGTAATGTCCAAAAATATATATACAATGATACAATTAATTTATGTCAATAGCAATAATTTTACAATCTATTTTTATGCTTACGAAGATCAATTAACATGAAAAAAATAGTTTAAGAAACTACGTAATGTCCAAAAATATATATACAATGATACAATTAATTTATGTCAATAGCAATAATTTTACAATCCATTTTTATGCTTACGAAGATCAATTAACATGAAAAAAATAGTTTAAGAAAGTACGTAATGTCAAAAAATATATATACAATGCTATAATTAATTTATATCCATAGCAATAATTTTACAATGCATTTTTATCCTTACAAAGATCCAGTGTTAAAGTTACTTGGAAAAAAAAGTTTTAAGAAAGTACATGATGTCAAAAAATATGCTATAATTAATTTATGTCCATAGCAATAATTTTACAATGCATTTTTATGCTTACGAAGATCAATTACCTTAAAAAAAAATAGTTTAAGAAAGTACGTAATGTCAAAAAATATGCTACAATTAATTTATGTCCATAGCAATAATTTTACAATGCATTTTTATGCTTACGAAGATCAATTAACATGAAAAAAATTGTTTAAGAAAGTACGTAATGTCAAAAAATATATATACAATGCTACAATTAATTTATGTCCATAGCAATAATTTTACAATCCATTTTTATGCGTACGAAGATCAAATGTTAAAATTACTTGGAAAAAAATGTTATAAAAAAGTACGTGATGTCAAAAAATATGCTATAATTAATTTATGTCCATAGCAATAATTTTACAATGCATTTTTATGCTTACGAAGATCAATTAACATGAAAAAAATAGTTTAAGAAAGTACGTAATGTCAAAAAATATATATACAATGCTACAATTAATTTATGTCCACAGCAATAATTTTACAATGCATTTTTATGCTTACGAAGATCAATTACCTTTAAAAAAATAGTTTAAGAAAGTACGTAATGTCAAAAAATATGCTACAATTAATTTATGTCGATAGCAATAATTTTACAATGCATTTTCAAATTTAAAAAATGTGGCGATGTGTACAAAATCTGGATAAAAACTGCCACGAGGAATATAAAAATAAAATCTGATCGAGAGCAACATCTATGGTTGTACGCTGCACCCTTTTAGCATGGGACAATGAGATCAATGCATACAATATGGTTAATTCTTGTTGCTTATGTTCAATATGCTTGTAGACAACAAAACATTAGAAATAAGTGTATCACCAACGTAAACAGCTATAATCCGGATTTGGAAATGTTTTCGGCCGTTCTGTCAATCAATGGTCTCATAATATTCCTATGTATCGCATATGGCAATCCTCAAACTACAAAATGTATGCCTGTTCATAAATTACATTTTTTAACTATATATTTTAAAAACGATTAAGAAATTCCTGTGAATGTTTCAGGGAATTTAAATCCTTTTCCCCCCTGCATCGTATTTCGAATCTTATAATATAGTCGGCACGCGTATTGAGACACCGCGTATATATAATGAACTAAAATCGAATATTCGTAAAAAACATATTTTTTACTGAACTTTAATTTCTTGCAATTAGAAACATTCAAAATAACTAGTCGAATGATACATACAAACCCGATATTCAAAATAAAAATAGAACACACGTGTATTTGTGTAATTACAAAGGGTAATTTGTAATTAGAGCATTCATTTCTGGGATTTCTCACATTACGTCGTTCGCTTCAATGCGCCATGTTGCAGTTATAATCGCAAATTATTATTAAATTATAATTATAATAATTTCCGATGCAATATTCTGTATTCATTCAATCGGTACTATAAAGCTACAATTACAAAGCGAGATTGAGATGAAAATAGTCAGAGAGTGTATTTATATTTAATATTTTAGCTTTTAACTTCATCGAAGTAAAATATAAATCAAGTAAAAGAATAAATTAAAAAATTCGTTTTGCTATCTAAAATTTATATTGGCTTCAATTTGGAACAATTTGACAAGGGATGTTATTTTTAAGGATGTCACTGAAATTTTCTACAAAGCGGTTTATTTAATTATCTGTTAGTTTTTAAAAGTTCATTTTATCAACAAATATGATTCCACGAGCATTTAAAATGATGTTCAATTATAAATGACATTTTTGAAACAATTCACTAGAATTCTTATAATCCTTCGGGTAGGTTAACAACTTGATTTCACCGTGTAAGTTTTGGGAGGTAGTGTGCGATAATGCTCTCGTATAGTAATCATAATAGATATAAATTAAATTGGAACACATTTATTATAAGATGTTACGACTTACGAAAGAGTGAGGTGCACATATTCGTGTATACAGACACACATACCGTCACTCACACAATCTACAAGAGTTCAATCTAATGCATCCCTGACAAACAACGATTCAAACATCCTCGCAATGCTGTACAAAAAAATTATTCACATCGATTGTTCTTAGCAATTCCACTTCAAATTAACGCAGGAGCTTAAGACAAATCATATATTATAGAGACCCTAATAGTAGAACCTCTTAGGCAACGCATTGAAGAGCACGAGTGATTTCGATTTTCAAAAAAAAATCAACAATTACTTTGCGAAATGTATCCCACAGTGAATTCGTTCTAAGCATCTCTCTTCCTAGTCTTAGAAGTACGTATTCTACTGTTAAGCTAATGTAGCGATATAGTAGTTCAGTTGAGATCTAGAAACAGGATGTAGTTCATTTAACCGAACAGTACAATTAAATTAGTTCCTATATGAATCCATCTATTCTAGCCATCGGTCTTTATGCGAGTCGTATCGTTATGGAACAAAAGACTTGGACAAAAATTCCTTTCGTAAAAACGTATCCGTACAATCAGATGTATAGGGAATTACCGTCATAGGCTTACCTATACATTTTTAACGCTAATTTATTACCGTTGGAGGATATTACGAAAAATTATCCTTAGTAATTTGTGTTACAGATTTTGCTCGCGAAATAAGTTCTATAAAAAAATTAATTTTTATATACTAGTGCGAATGATAGCATTTATAGTTAGTTAAAGAGTCCGCAATCCTAAAGATTGGTTGGAAACAGCACGCCATGCCGATCTACCCTGAGCTAATCCCTTCATCTCCCTATAGCTATTCATCTCAACGTCTTCAACTATCTGACTCACATACTCCAATCTAGCCCTACCTACCCCTCTCTTTCCCTCCACTCTACCTTTTATGATCAATTGCATAATTCCCCCATGCCTAAGGATATGCCCTACTAATCTGTCTCTCCTACGCTGTAACACTCTCCAAATACTTCTCTTCTCCCCTACTAACTCTAGTACAGCTTCATTTGTTACTTTATCTTCCCAACCAATCCTCATCATCCTCCTATAACACCACATTTCGAATGCTTGTAATCTACGCTTCTCTTCCTTTCCTATAGTCCACGCCTCACACCCGTACAGTGCTACACTCCAAACATATACCTTCAGTAATCTTTTTCTAATACCCAAGTCAATATTTGATCTTAAAATCTGTTCTTTTTCTACGAATGCCTTCCTACCCTGTGCTATCCTACACTTTATATCTACCTTGCTTCGATTATCTTTTGTGATTCTACTGCCTAAATAACAAAAATCTGACACTTCTTCGATTCTATTATCTCCTATTGTGATCCTCATTTTTCTACTGCATTCCTTTTTGTCACACCTCATCACTTTAGTTTTACCTATATTTATTTTCATGTTAAAATCCCTAGTCAATACTGCCTGCATACCATTCAATACCCTTTCTAAATTCTTTTCGCTTTCTTCCAATATAGCTATATCGTCGGCGAATCTCAACATATATATTTTCTCTCCCTGTACATTCACACCTACACTATACTCTTCTTTTACTTTGTTTATTGCATCTTCTATATATAGATTAAATAATAACGGTGAAAGTGTACATCCCTGCCGAACTCCCTTCCCTATTTTTGCTACCTCTTCTTCCCCCTCAATTCTAACTAAGGCAGTTTGGTGTTTATATAAATTAAAAATTATTCTCCTATCCTTATAATCTATACCCGTTTCTTTTAAAATTCTAAACATTATGTCCCAATCTACATTATCAAATGCCTTTTCTAAATCTACAAAAGCTATGCAAGTTACCTTTCCTACCCTCATTCTTTTTTCTACTACCGTTCTTAGTGCTAGAATCGCCTCCCTCGTCCCTCTGTTTTTCCTAAAACCAAACTGATCTTCTCCTAGCCTTTCCTCTACTTTATTTTCTAATCTCCTATAAATAATCTTTAGCAATATCTTCGATGCATGTGATAGTAGACTAATGGTCCTATAGTTCTCACACAAATTAGCTCCTATTTTCTTCGGCATTGTTACTATTCTACTACGCTGAAAATTCTGTGGTACTTCTCCTTTCTCATATATTTTACAAACTAACCTGTATAATATATGAGAAAGGAAGAGAAGCGTAGATTACAAGCATTCGAAATGTGGTGTTATAGGAGGATGATGAGGATTGGTTGGGAAGATAAAGTAACAAGAGAAGCTGTACTAGAGTTAGTAGGGGAGAAGAGAAGTATTTGGAGAGTGTTACAGCGTAGGAGAGACAGATTAGTATGGCATATTCTTAGGCATGGGGGGATTATGCAATTGATCATAGAAGGTAGAGTGGAGGGAAAGAGAGGGGTAGGTAGGCCTAGATTGGAGTATGTGAGTCAGATAGTTGAAGACGTTGAGATGAATAGCTATAGGGAGATGAAGGGATTAGCTCAGGATAGATCGGCATGGCGTGCTGTTTCCAACCAATCTTTAGGATTGCGGACTCTTTAACTAACTAACTAACCTGTATAATCGCTCCTACATTTTTTCCCCTGTGTGTTTTATTAATTCGGCTGGTATCATATCAATCCCCGCTGCTTTGTTATTCCGTAAATCATTTAATGCTCTATGAAACTCTGACCTAAGTATGCTAGGACCTAAGTCATCCTCATCTATCTGTTCCACATTTTCTAGCTCCTCCATGTCCTGCCTACCTTTATATAAATCTTCAAGATACTCCTTCCATCTTCTAGCTTTTTCCTTATTTTCTGTGAGTTCCTTACCCTGCTTATCACATATAATGTTACCCTTTGGTTTTACTTTAGAAAAATGTGACTTAATTTTCCTGTAGCCCAAATCTACTTTACCTCTTCTCATATCCTCCTCAATATCCTCACAATTTCCTTTTATCCACTCTTCTTTCGCTAGCTTGCATTTCCTATTAATTAAGTTCCTTAGTTCCTTATATTTTTTCTGTCCTGCTTCTGTGTTTCCAATTTTAATTTTCCTTCTTGCTTCTATCATTTCAACTATTTCTTCCGTGATCCATTCCCTCCTACCTGCCCTTTTCTTTGTGCCTAATACTTCATTTGCTGCTGTAGTTAACCCATTTCTGATTTCCCTAGCATTTATATAGGTCATAAAATTATCTATCCAATTTTCGACACGTCATAAATTCCACAACATAAAAAAAATTGAATATTTTCATTGTTCGTTTTTCTAACAATCAAATTTGCAGCATAAGGCTTCGACACATCTACGAAAGTATTTCTAGAAAAACAAACGATTGATATATCGATCTGAATTAGTAAAATATCAATTAAAATTGAACGATATATCTGCGCATATTTCAATATGCATCATGTAGATAGAATTCGTCACAAAACTTACATTGGACGGGCGTCATCAACGTCGGAGGCTTATTATTTTATCGCGATGTGCTTCATTATATCTCCTGTTATAAAATATAATATGATATTCAGAAGAGAGTTTGGTATGCGTTGGAGAAACGGCAGAAGAGACCCGGAGAGAAGTAATCAAACGGAAGCCGTCGGCCGTGCGCCCTACGATCACTTGTTCTTCTCTGGCAGTCATCAATCTTCGGGACAATGCCAGCGGTAATTATATCACACTTCACACCTTGGTCTTCGCCAGCATATACAGCGTATACCATATATCAAAGATACGGGCGCTTTCTGAATTGAATTCTTTAGATGCTTCGAGTTCTCTTGAAATATCAATTTTAACAGAAACATCAGCAAATCTCTTACAAAACCGTTTTGTTTTTGTAAAAGCTTTTTACTATTCTGTGTACTAACTAAACGTAGAAGACATGGGGGGTTTTTAAATCCAATTATAGCATTTTATTCGTTTTTCGTCTAGATTAATTCCAAACGATTTATTTGGTTTTAAACACCACATATTTAGTTTTCAGCAGCTGTCTTTACCATTCTTTTTCATTTCATCGTGTGGCTATCTCTACCACTCTTTTTCAAAGCATCCTGTATAGTACAATCCCAATACGTTCTTATAACGTGTATCTACGGGTCCATTCGAAGCCATGAATGATCTGGGCTTCCTAACAACGCGGGAGGCCATTTCATCTCTTTATATTCCTTCTTCTAATATAATGTAAATGTCTTGTTCCTTCTATCTTCAGTTGGTTCGCTTTATTAGTTATTACTACGTTGGCAATCGAAAAAAATGAATGAGCAAATATTCGCCATGTATCTATGTAATGATGTCTCAACGTAGCGAATAAATGAGATGATAATAATAAGACGTATAACTTCAAAAAGATTTTGTAAACGTTGAGATTCGTACAAAATGAAATAAAACTGGAATTAATGATTTCAGCTTTTGATCAAGTTTCTTCATTTCATTGTTCGTAAAAAAAATTATTATCATTTAGTACTCTAATAAATGCATAACCCAATCCTACATAAGACAATTCTTTCAAAAAAAGTTTCTATACATTTTTCGGCATCGAAAAAAAAAAGTACGTGCGATATTTCGTCGCTTGTGCTCGTGTCAGGACACGTGCCGAAAATTAAGCTAACTTCAGATAAATCTGTAAATTACAGCAATCATGGCTAGTGAAATTACACGTTACCCCGATGTCGAATGTGATTGTATGTTCCGTGCAGATGCAATTACATATTTTGTGTCTTTTAAAAAGCATGCCCCATCGATCTAACGGTTTTTTATATGTTAAGTATAACATTAACAAGTAAACATATTGAACGGGGTGGGGGGGGATAAAAAACAGTTGTAAAGGTAAGAGAGGCTCTAAAGACATTTGGGGCGGAGGACCCGTTCGTAGGACGCTAACATAATGCCGTATATCAGATGACATATTCAACGCGAGATTTTTACAGCATCGGTGGGTGTTCCTAGCTGCTTCCGGATGAAACAGAAAGCTGCAAACTGCAAGCCAAATGCTTAAGCTCAAATTTGTTGCAGAGTGTTTTTTTAATTTTTTTTATTATACAACAGAATCGTCATACCACCGTCATAAAAAAAAATCGAATATGGTCAAAATATAGTCGAAGATATATAATAAAAAATTCTTTGCGGTAACTATTTAATTAGATTGTTCTGCATTACCTTAGGTGTATGTAAGCATTTCGGAATTTTGTTCCTCGAAATTTGATCTTTGATTGAAAAACCTTTCCATATCCAATTAACTGAATGTTCTGGTGTCGAAATAATTGTCTTTTAAAATTTCGTCGGGGTAGTAAATTAAAATGAAATCGTATAGTACTTGAGGAATGGTAATCGTGAGATTTAAAAAAAAAAAAAAAAAAAACGCATGACTTCAAGCCATGACAAATTTACCGCTATTTATAATGAACAGCGTGTTTGATAATGCTTAAACTAATCTGAGCGTAAATAATTGATCAATTTGTTATATTACACATTTATAAACTCTCATTTTATAGAGATAGACAACATTTACTCTTCCAAATACTATTGCTTTTGTGTACTACAAAACAGGAAAGAAGTTGAACTGTATTAAAAAGAATATATATATCCTTAAAAACACCGCAAGTATTTGCAATCCACCTGTTCAAATTTAATTCAATTTCTACGGCTTCCTCGCCCATATTGGCACACTGTACGTGTTTTGTGCCTTCGAAATAAATGAACTTACGTCGACAATAATTTATATCAGTTGGCACATTATATCTATATGGGTTGACAAGTCTACAACAAGAAAAGTACTAAAATTTATATAGTAGATAACGACGTAGTCATAATTTAAAGTCAATAACAATTGTCAGAAGTGGAAAAGAAAATGACAGATAATTTTGTATAATTTGCATAAATTTTTGAAATCAGGGCCGTATCAGTGCGCGCAGGTGTAATCACAATAATACCTGGTAACATATATGTCTGTGTGCCTGCTGTCGGCCCTAAGTGTCCCCCACATACGTCACCTGGACAGTTTCGAATCTTGTGAAATCAGGTCTAAGCGATAATGGATGAAAATTGCCGCAGTCGCACATAAATAAATAAATTATATACACATACGCAATGTGTTTAAGTAAAATTGTATATTGTAGACTTAGAAATTGTTAAGGTGTTACGTTTAAGATTTATAGTATTTCCCCTGGTATATTAAAATTTCTATTGAAATGTACATTTCAATTCATAAGTATTGATCATTTATTATATATATATATATACAATAAATTCTCTTTTTATTGGTCACGATAACAAAAAATAAATACAGTAGTAGTCTTTTTAATAACTAAATTACGAAGAGGATTGTGATCAAATTGGTGAAACATGTTTCACCTATATATTTTTTTTTATTTTTTTTTACTAGAAAATTTCTTTCTAGACGATTTCCCCCTACAGTCTATAATTTTATTATCCCATCAAATAAAATTTGAATTCAAAAAACATACTAGTGGGAAATTTTGATTATTAATTATATATTTTTTAATTCGTAAAATTCATATTTTTTAATGCGTAAAATTCATATTTTTTTATATTCGAATGTATAATATATCTAAAAGAACCTTCGTTGAAATTGCTAAAATGCTTTCTTCATCGAATATTGCACGATGTAAATATATTCGTGTATTTAGAGATACAAATGTTAATTTGAAGAGAATAGAGCGTTCAGCGATATTGTCTATCATATCTTACATACTGTATGTCCACCTCAGTTTGTCGCATCAGCTGACGGATTAAGCGTGATTAGTCTAATTCGAATTTCCGCCCTGAGAACGACGTGGTCGTTGGACAGTCTTTCGGACGTTGTTACTTCTGCACGAAACAAACAAGTACTCAATATAAACTACGAAGCAACGTCAGTGGCGCTGGCACGATTTTTATAAGGGTATATCGTTTTTTTTTGTTGAATTTATAAGGAAAATCTCAACATGCTGTTATTAATATAACTCTACCTATTTTGTTATTGTGCTACATAAACATTTTTTGTAATTAAATCAATCGAAAATATATACTACGTAAAATTATACCTAACTATTTAAGAATGTTAGGAGATACGTTTTTTTTTTTTTTAATTGTATATTTGTGTAAAAATACGTAGGAATTGCGATTTTTTCTATAATTTTTTTATAGTAGTGTATGTAAATAAATAATAAACAATTCAACAGACGAAATTGTAATTACGTCTTTATTTTAGTTCAAATTCTATTCGTTACGTCGCTGAGGTAACTTAATCGCATTTTCTATTTGTGCTCCAGAATAGTCGTAAATTATAATTATTGCAAATGAGGACATTTTATTAGGATATTGTTGCTATTAGATTATCATAGTTCTATTGCGCCTATCTTAAGAAATATGCAAGTACTAGATATAAGAAAATATATCCAAAAAATCAAATGAAAAATCAGGGAATTAGAGAAAAAGGTCGTTTGTAAATTGCATAATAATTTGGGAAACTACATAAATATATCAGTGTAGAATGTTCTTTGGCAATATGAAAATAAAAGTTGTTCTAGATGGTTCGCCTTGTACATTTCAACGTTTTCTTTGTAAATGTATGAAGGACTTGGTTGATAAGTGACAATGTAAATAATAATTATAATTACATTCTATTGTAATGTTGTGATGTGACTTGTCTAAATATATAGGGTGTTTCGATATAATTTTAAAAATATTGTAACTCCATCGATACCTTCAAAAATAATTACCCACGCTTTGTATATTAGTTAGAAAAATACAAAAAAATAGGCTATACATATGATAGTGTAAATATAAATATTTTTCAAATAAATTTTAAACTTTTGCGATCTGATACAGTATATACAATGACGACGACTCAAATTCATAATACACTTGTCATCTCCTTCCTGTGTTATGAAACACGGTGGCATTCTAAACTTTGATATTGTACTTTTGAATACATTTTTTATTATTATTGCATCGAATTCAGGGCCGACTGTTACCTAAATGTGTTAATTAAATTGTAGCTGAACACAAAATTTATCGCTACGGCGCAAACTAGCCTAACGCCAGACCTGATTAATTAATTTGAAACTTGTGACAAAAGCAGATGTCAATTTGATTGCGAACCATTTTGCAGCGTCATTTTATATTATTCAGAAATTTGCGAAATTAATTTAAAAATATCAACTGGAAGTGGATTTAAAATGAGGTAATTCACGTGAGGAATATGATTAGTATAAAATAAATGCGAAAATTAATGTTCGGCGAAAATAATATGCCTTATATTGCTGCTGATATTAAATTTATGGCTGGTATGATATGCAACCGGTGATGCAGTTGTGTACTACAGCAACATCTTTTTAAATACCCGCATATGTAAGGATTATATTACAAAGGTCCTCGTTGCAGGACCTTCGTTGTGAAATAAAATATTTAATAAAAAGATTTAACTCCGTTTATCAATAATTTATTAACATATATTCGAAACATTAATAAATTAAAATTGTATTTACCAAAATTAAAATTAAAACGATTTGAAGTTTGCTTGTTATAAATACACTGGACTAATACCGTGCTAATTAATTTATATAGATGCTATAATACGAATAAATCGACAAATCTGGAATTGCAACATTAAGTACTTCATTCTTTATTATTTTTGCAACCGCAGCAGCCTAATCAATTGTTTGCTTCAATGCTAACGCTGTTACGTGGTGCCATATGACTGTGACTGTTGCGAAGAATGAATTGGTATGTCAATTGACAATTATTGTACCATCCAGACGGTACCGAGATGTAATATAATCACAACGTTTCTTACAAACCGCAATCCGGCATTATGAAGAAATGAATGATCGATAGAATTAATATTATGTTCACGCTTGAGTAAATTATACATTTCGCATTACTATTAGACGATACATGGTCGTTAACCATTGATTTAAATAAAATGGCAGGCGAACAAAAAACCAGTTAGCTTGCATATGGCAATTAGATGGATAAAGGTTGAATCATTTGAATATATCGTTATTTATAAGCACCATCACCTTACTGGGGTAAGCAATGGTATTAAAGTCATCACACATCGTGAAATATTATTTTAAATTAATAATCAGCGAATAATTAATAAATCGTGTATCAATATTTTATGAGCATAAGAACGTATATATGTGATTTCGAAATATATTTTTTTAAATATTATATTTAAAGCAAATGAACTGTTTCCACAGCAGATGCGGGTAAATCTAAATAAAATATCAAAATTAGGTATTTCGCAAGTTCAGGCTCTATCAAATAAAATAAAATAAAATAAACGAGAGCACGGATACTTGACGTTTTGTTCTTCTATGAACCAAGAAATTAGCTGGTGTAGCTAGGCATCATGGGAGTTCCCAACTAGATAGTGCTTTTCATGGTGTATATGGAGATCGGAGTTGCTTTTATAACATTAGCTAATCGGCGATGAACAATCTTCTTACAATAGACTGATCATAATTACTCTCATCGGCACAACTGTAGTATGCTACGGTTCATTCATGAATTATTAATGACCAACATCCATCTAACCATCTAACCATCCATCTATCTGCCAATCTGCTCTCCACTCTGAGCTTGTTATCATCAAGTATGGAAAAGCCGTAAAATTATGCATACACATTGATATTGCAATTATATACCACACACAGACACCACCACAAGACGTGATGCACGAAAAAAAAATGAACAACTGGACAGTTGCCAATAATTTATCAAAATTATGAATAAAAGTACAACTGTATATGTCAATAATCTGACGTGAAACGGCCAAAGTCAATTGTTGTTTGTTACGTTATTTTTTTAATCAGCAATTTGAATTTCTACCAAATTTAACAAAAAAAATACAGTATAATAACACAAGTCTGCGATAACATAAATAAAACGGCAGATAAAAACAAATTCCACGTCATGTATTCATATTTCACATTTCACATCAAAATTTGATCAAATACACATTGAGATCTGAGGTATAGTATGAGTCTGTTAAAATAGGATTCGCGATTTCGACTTTAACAGCATATGGTAACTCAATATTGATTCAAACTGTAAAACTAAATTTTTTTGAAATAGGTAGTAAAGTTGGTTTTATTAATATTACAAAACAAAAACGATGTTTTTTTCCGTTATGTTAAAACCAAGTGGTTTTATGCTATATTTTATATACTTATTCTAGTATATAGGGCATTTTATGGTAGTCAAAAATTATTTTGATTCATATTATATGTCTAATCTGTAATAATAAAGATGTAGGGCGCAGATATTCGAACATTTATGCTGGATGGACGTGATGCGCAATAGAGCGTCGATATTACGGAAAATTATAAATTGGAAGGTGTTTCCGAATCCATAAAATAAATTGTGCAAATTACAATTTTCTCGCTTGGTAATTACAATGCGAGATGATTAATAATACTGCACAAAAATTAGGAGAAACTTAGCCAGAGCACGAATACAAATATTCTGTTTAATTAAAATCGAAATTGATTTGTCACATCAGTATTTGTATTTTAGAAAATGTTACACTAGCGATTGTGAAATATATAAGAAGTGTAAGAATACAATTATACAAAAACTATAAGGAACAGTTTGTCTTAATACAATACTAGCATAAGAAATGCTATATAGTTGTTAAATAATCACGCTTAAGTAAATTATCATCAAGATATCAATTGATGATTTGTATATTTTAAATTTAAATTGAGAATTTGTCTATATTATAATAATCTAGTTTAAGTATAAAAACCAATGTTGTGGAAAAGTACAATAATTTGTACAATAGAATTTGCTCCCTTAATTTTTAATTGTGTAATTAAACCTAAAATTCAATTATTTAATATTGTAGTGACTTGTACATAATGCACCGTAGTTTTTGTATTACGAGGAGTCGAAATTATTTTTTATATGCCAGATTTTTTTAATTTTTAACAAAAAGTCAAATTTGCAACGTTACTGAATATAAAAAATGGTGGGTCCTATATTAGGAATAACAAAAATAATTACGACACAATTCTATAAGATTTTATGTTAAAAATAAGATGACGTGAATATATATAAATAATAACATAAACGTTATTATTTTACATCTGCATAAATATTTAAATAACCACAATTTTGAAGCAACCGACTGTATAATATCAACAAATTTTCACTTACCCATGTAATGCTATCAATAACAAAAGAAATCGAAAATCTTTCGATTGCCTGATGTCTTTCACTGTACGAAATTGAAAATTCTCTGTTGAACTTGCGTTTATCCATTTTAAGTCAAGCAATGTGATTAGCAATCTTAAGAACTCACTTTAAATACGAATCACAAAAAAATAACAAGTTCGAATATCGTTTGTTGGTTATGGTTTACTTTGGCACGAATGTATTTCTTTCACATGCGCAGTATATTGCGAAATTATATTTGTATATTTCGAATAATTATTAGATTAACATCTGGCAATTGGGTCGACTCAAGTTCAGCTCGACTCAACTCAACGTAAAATGGATGATGGTGCAGAAAATGATAAAATTCACAAATATTAGCAAAAAATTACAACTTCACCAACACTTTTAGCAACTTTGCGCAAGCAAAGTACCTAATGATGTTACTTTTTGCACTTCTTAATTTCCATCATATCCAAGATGTTAAAAACAAGACGATAAACACATTATGCCACAGAAGAATGTAAAATTCACAAATATTATCAAAAATTACAACTGCACCAACACTTTTAGCAACTTTGCACAAACAAAGTACCTAATAAAGTTACTTTTTTAACTCCTAAATGATACTACTTTTGTTTGAATGAACTACTTAATTTTCATCATATCCAAGATGTTAAAAACAAGACGATACACACATTATGGCAGAGAAGAATGTAAAATTCACAAATATTATCAAAAATTACAACTTCACCAACACTTTTAGCAACTTTGCACAAGCACTATTTAACTAGTTGCAAATTTGGAAGCCTCAGATCATTTCCCATTAGAAAATGTCCCATTCAATCATTTATTCACGTAAAATAAAGATTGAAAATTTTAATATGGCACGTCCATCTAAAAATGTTTCTAAATGCCGACTTTGAAAATCTGTAACTTTTCAAATTAAACATACAATTAACAGCGCGGGTTAATTTGAAGACGTAATAGTTAACACTAACCGAGAATGTGTAGGCAGATTCTAGTATTAGGTCTGTGTGACAACGACGATGGACATACACAAAGATTAATTACTTTTCAACATTCGCTTCGATCGAGTTTAGGCTAAATTTCGCGACCAAAAACGCACAGAGCGCTCAGTTCAGGCTTAGCGCACATTGTTTCGTAAACGCAATGTCTTATCTGCACACGCTATTTTATATGAGCAGTCTCAATGGTACCTTGTCTAACAGTTGAAGCGAGACTACGTTTGCTTCGACAGCACGATCAAGAACACCTGCAGCAACTGCTCGAGTATTCGTTATCAATAAATTCCTATACGTGTTTATATTAACAGAATTTTATGTAAACATTGTCAGCTAGTTTGTTTTGATTGTTATAAACAAAATTAAACCATCACTGCCCAATATAATTGCTTTACCATTTTACAAAAGATTTTTATATTAAAGTATTTCAAGACAAATCCACTGTTTAAACAGTTATAGCTAAATTGTGATGTTGTCGAGTTATAAAAAATATAAATCAAAAAAATTATTTTCTATGCAAAAACAGTTTGAAATGAGAATAACATAACACTACAATTACATCAATTTTATAAATAATTAAAGACTGATATGAAATTTGTGAGCTAAAAATAACTGGCTATAAAGGATTGGTATAATTTTTTCCCGGTATTTTCTGTATCGCAACATTAATATTAACATTTTTTTATGTAAAATAATAAATGATACATTCTCGAATAATCTAAATGTGTTGTAATGTAGAGAAAATGTAAATTAAAGCATACAGTACCAACGTGAAAACAGGAATTTCTGTTGTGATTTTAATTTGAGATAATTGTAGAATTACAGCAACTCTCTTATTATTGTAGCCTGACTGGAAGCAGTAAAGATTCTAGTGCCGAAGCTTTTCCGTACCAGCTAACCGAGTTTTGCATACCTATATCCAAAACGGCTTCTGCATATCAGCTCAACTAAATAACGTCCAGAATATAGTACAAAATCGCGTCAAGAAGAAGATGGAACGATGGAACAAATATTTTAGCCAAAAATGTATATTTTTCAGAAATACAGAAAAAAAACGACTTGATAAAGTATTTTACAATAAAACAATTTTCATTGAAATTTGCAAGACTGAAATAATCAGACATTTACATTGGGATTTTATTAACAACTGGAAATTGCAGTCGAAATTTATCTACGCTATAATGTTGCACATGGTATACGAATTAACAACCTTCTGCATGAAACTAGCTAGTTACATTTTTGTACCATTTTATCCATTATACATGTACGAAGAAGGAAATTTCACGTACATTTCCGCTTTCTAGTGCATTGGTGATATCCGCACAAAAATATGTTCTTAAATTTGAACATGGGAACTATTTTGAGAAGGTAGCTATTTTTACGATATTTCACAAAATATGCATGTGTAAGAATTTCACCTATCTAAATATCGAATATTGCAAAATATTACAAATTCAAAGTTATTTAGAATTGTTTATAGAAGTGATTGAATAAATCTTTGTATATTGTAAATTGCTTGACCATTGTGTAATTTCAACGAGCTAAGATGTTGATTTCTATTTTTTCTTATTTCAACTAATAAAGCACCAATACAACGATCCGACTTTTTTCGGTTGATAAAGTAATAATGATAATATTACAAGATTTAGTAAACTATTAAAAAATTTTGAGCATCATTTGCTACGGAAATTATTAGTTGCGTCCTTCGATTCTTTCAACTAAGTTTTATATATTCACCCTTTTCCGCCTACCAACAAATCCATAGATATTCTAATGTCAAGATGGTTATCTAATAGTCAACCTAAAAAAACAGGTGTATTTTTTCACTATTAATATTAAATGAGCCGCCGCCTTTTACTTGTGTCTTGTTAAACAGCTTCATGTATGTACAATTCTTTTGATTCTACATCAGAGTTGTATAACCAATAAGAAATATTTAATATCCTTATGTACCTTATGTATCCTTATTGGTAGCTTCTACCAATTCAGTGGACAAATGCTAGAAAAAATATTATGGTATCCTACATGAATTTAAAAAAATATATTATTCAACTGTAACAAAGAAATACTAACAAGTATTAATAATTCAATGACTTATGAAGATGGGAAAATATTTCTGATCCGTGAATCTAATCAAGTACCAACTACATGTCTTTACTTTACTATTAATTGTCAATATCCTTACCACCCTAAAGAACAGATGAGGGAGGAAATACGAAATGATTTCGATGATTTGCGCAAATAATATCAGCTACATCCTGGCGGTAAGCGACATAATAATGGCGTCCCCATTCACCAGGTGACATAAATTGATAATCTAGAAGAGCCCATCTGCCCTGTGCATCTACAGATACTGGTTTGACTTTGGCACTATATAACAGAAAAGGATCGGGTCATATAATGACGTAAAAGACAACAAGAACACGAGAATGAAGTAAAAGGACGCTCGCGTCTCACTTTTGCTTCTTCGAGATTGCGGAGGAGACAGATTACTAGTATTACATCAAGAATCGAGATGATGATGAAGTATGTATAGGGCGATGAGAAAATGCCGCATTGATTCGTGCGAGATTTACAAATTTTCGAAAATGTACAATGTCGAAAAGGACATAAAATTTGATGGTACCATAGACAGAACTTTTGATTAGTTAAGCTGAATAACAAAAATACAAAAATAATACAGAAAACAAAAAGCCTACCGCTTCGTGTACAAATTAATTGTGTATGACTTTTTGCTAAAAAAATTCTACCTTAATTGAAAATCGAAGCCAAGACGAGACAAAAATTCGGAACAATAAAAAGTAAACTATTTGTATTGAAATTAGACATCGAACGACGAGTGGTTTTAATTTAAAACTTTTTGTTTTTATTTTCCAACATAAAATGTGCACATTTATACTAAAGTATCCTGTATAAATCGGCGTTAACATCACATAAAAGTCAAGTATATAGCAGAATCTTCGCGCTGCAAATATGTCCTCTTTAACAGGGGTATATTTTGCAAGTAATCACGTTTTCTTCCAGCTAATTATTACGTATATCCGTATTATAAGAACCGAAAGCGTATGTAGATAAAAGTGGTCGTTTTGAAAAAGCTTCAATGTTAGTTTATAAGAAGAACTTGAAAAAAAAAGAAAATAATTACTATTATTATACTGTAGTAGTTACGTTCGCTAGTGGAACGTCGAAAATTTGTATAAAAGAAAAGCGCATATTTCGAATTCATAATTAAATTGCAGAAAAATTCGAAAAAAAATCTATATTTTACAAAACACACTTAATTGGAGTGATCGATCATGTTCGATCAAAATTATATTATTGTGCGTCCTAAAATCGTTTTTCCAGCGCTTTTTTTCACGTTCCATTCACATGCGCAAGAACAAGAATATAGTTATTGATCTACTGATCCTGTTATGCACACACCCTATACATATTCTACCCTTATTCTATATTTCCACCCTTATACCCCTTCGGCGCTTGCGCACAGCCACCCGCCAATAGTATAGGGATTACAAGAATTGTGTGGAACGGTTCGGCACCCCACATTTATATATACATACAGAAATATACCGGAAGTGCCGCATGCTTTCAGGGCCCCTTTCAGGGCTTCCGCTAAAATGGCAGAACTCAAAATGTTCGACTGATATTGTGGAGTTACTTACCGTGTAATGAATGGGACGTGATGGCTCTACTGTTGGTATTATATAAAGAACGGCGACTAGGTTTCAACAATGATGGCAGGATTACGAATGTAAACCACAAGACATGTTGTAAAATATTTTACAATATCGCACGAAAAAAAATTGATTTCACATCAGATTGAAAGATTTGCAAATTTAACAGTTGATCTGATCTAGTCAGTATGATTTTGATCAATTTCGAGGATATCATCAGTGCCTAGTAAAGATTACCAGCAGAAGAACCATGGTTTGTCTTTACCGACATTAAAAATCGCGTAGAATATAAAACTGGCTGCGGAAATAAATTTGACAAATTCTTATTCTTGACCAATACGTTTTGCATTCGACAATTTCATCTCTTAGCGTTCTTAGAAACGTTCATGTTTGACGTTGATGAGATATAAGATAAGCAGAGGACCGAATCAGAAGAAACATTACTACTAATGCCTAATGGATACGTCGACGTGGCCATCGCCCATCGGGCGACGTGATCGCGAGTGAATATCGCATTCTAATTCGATATTCGCGTGCGTCTGTCACAGCCACCGACCGATTGATAAATGTTCCTCGGTCTCTGAGAGAGTTCCGAGTTTATTCCATCTCGTTCTATCTCACCATCGTGCCATGTCACCGAGGGTGTGTACAGGGACGTTATTTCAGAACAAATTAGCTGATGTTACGTTTCGAATTCGAAATAATAATACTTTGAAAAATTATCACTACGGTGTTAAATTTAGCGCGTATTGAATAGAAAAGGTAAAAGTGCCGTAGCCGAGCATATTTTTGACGAACTCAGGTCATCCTATTCAAATTAGTTCACTTAAATTGCTTAAAAGTGTTTTGAATTATTCCGAGTTAAATGCTTATGATGATGCTTATATGCATAAATCTAAATCAAATTTAATGAATTTTGATTCAGGCCCAATTTCATCTTATCTATTTAATTTATTTAATAAGAACTATGCCATTTTTGAAATACTTCTGTCATGTTGACTTATTTATTTAATAGTATATCAATCACGATTCGTGACAGAGGTATTTTATTTAGTTTCTATCTTGTGCTACTGAAGATGGGGGCATATCCTTCGAAATGCGCATCTAGCTACTTAATGCTTTGAGTTACGGTATTTGGGTGATATTTTATACTAATAATCCTTTTGTTTGCACGAATTTCAGAATTTTCTTTAATTTTCTTAAACTTCTTAATCATCACACCCAAGATGTTAAAAACAAGACCATACACACATTATGCCACAAAAGAATGTAAAATTCACAAATATTATCAGAAATTACAACTTCACCAACACCTTTAGTAACTTTGCGCAAACAAAGTACCTAATGATGTTACTTTTTAAACTTCTTAATTTCCATCATATCCAAGATGTTAAAAACAAGACGATAAACACATTATGCCACAGAAGAATGTAAAATTCACAAATATTATCAAAAATTGCAACTTCACTAACACTTTTAGCAACTTTGCACAATCAAAGTACCTAATAAAGTTACTTTTTGAACTTCTTAATTTCCATCATATCCAAGATGTTAAAAACAAGACCATACACACATTATGCCACAAAAGAATGTAAAATTCACAAATATTATCAAAAATTACAACTTCACCAACAGTTTTAGCAACTTTGCACAAGTAAAGTACCTAATAATGTTACTTTTTGAACTCGTAAATGATACTACTTTTGTTTGAATGAACTACTTAATTTTCATCATATCCAAGATGTTAAAAAGAAGACGATAAACAATTATGCCACAGAAGAATGTAAAATTCACAAATATTATCAAAAATTACAACTTCACTAACACTTTTAGCTACTTTGCGCTAGCAAAGTACCTAATGATGTTACTTTTTGAACTTCTTAATTTCCATCATATCCAAGATGTTAAAAACAAGACGATAAACAATTATGCCACAGAAGAATGTAAAATTCACAAATATTATCAAAAATTACAACTTCACTAACACTTTTAGCTACTTTGCGCGAGCAAAGTTCCTAATGATGTTACTTGTTGAACTTCTTAATTTCCATCATATTCCAAGATGTTAAAAACAAGACGATAAACAATTATGCCACAGAAGAATGTAAAATTCACAAATATTATCAAAAATTACAACTTCACTAACACTTTTAGCTACTTTGCGCTAGCAAAGTACCTAATGATGTTACTTTTTGAACTTCTTAATTTCCATCATATCCAAGATGTTAAAAACAAGACGATAAACAATTATGCCACAGAAGAATGTAAAATTCACAAATATTATCAAAAATTACAACTTCACTAACACTTTTAGCTACTTTGTGCAAGCAAAGTACCTAATGATGTTACTTTTTGAACTCGTAAATACTACTACTTTTGTTTGAACGAACTTCTTAGTTTTCATCATACCGAAGATGTTAAAAACGTAATGATCTTGTTGGACTTTTATCAATAAACGCACGAGGATTTAGATTGATTTATCGATACGAGCAATAGCAGTACTGAGATCAATGAGATGATTTACAAACTAGTTATCGTCAAATATTTCTTAAATTATGGATCCTGTATTTGGAACAAACATGTGTGTGGTAAAACTTGCTGGAACAAAGGTTGAGATATTTTGGACTTGCCGAATATCTAATGTCCTTATAATAGCTCCCGAATTTAGACACAATATATATCTACCGTATGATATGACACGTACTAACGGAATTTACAAGAAATACATTTGTTTCAACGAGTTTCGAATTGATCTACCATACTAGCAGTGCTCTACAATATCCTTTGTGCAATCAATATAGGATGTCTTGAAAATAGAAGGAAAAAATTAATTGAATCCAAAACAGGTTCATTGTATTTCGCGAAACATTTTATTAAAAAGACGTAACTGATGTAATAATGTCAATGTTTTACAAAAAATGTCAGGACAGAAATTAACGTAAGAAGACAAAACTATACAACGTGGACGAAATGGATGAAGGAACTAACGAGGACCTTAGAATCCTTGAGATAGATGCTGTTTTGATGGGCAACGCAATTTAGGAAGAATTGAAATAATATCGAAACTGCAACTTGTAGAAGTTTTCGTGTAATAAAAAGATCGACTGGAACAATTTCATATGAGAATTTAATCGAATAATTCTATATCTGTTAGTGGTTTAATGGTAGAACTACAGTTTTTGTAGATATATCAAGATAATGGAAGTGAAAACTTAGTAAAGGTACCTCCTACGATTTTTCTGTGCAAGTGCAAGTGCATTTTCAAATGTGCAAGTGATTTAATCAAAAATGAACATTTTCACACGTGTTTTCACATAATAAAATAATTAAATTAATGGCATATTTGATAATTGATGTCAAACAATGTTAGGATGTCTAAATCTGCAAGTAGTTTTGCTGCAGAATTAATCGCATAAAGGTAGATATCGTAAGAAATCTGAAAATGGGAAAAGTTGTTTCGTTAAAAAATTGTTCGTTAAAAGTTCATAATTTTTATTGTATATGCTTACTGCTTATGATTTTATAATATGATTTTATCCGAAGAATTAAAATTCGTAACACGATTTTGATGGGTAATGAATATTTTGGAAAATATGGTTTTTTGAAATATCAAATGGACTTTATTTTTGTTTCCACGCACTAAAATGAACTAAGGATATATCTCCCAAAATATTATTACACGAGTCTTTTTCAACTAGTTCAATAATGAAAACAACAATACCAAAAATCAATAATACAATCAAATCAAAAACAGAAAATCCGTTTGGTGTAATATAAACGTGCGCTTGTCACACATCTCTTCACGAGTCTGCCAATCAAAAATTACTAATCTACCAAAGCATCCCTACGATACATGTATCTAAAACAGTACATGTTCATGATGGTCCATTCAAGAAGGGCATCCGCATCAGTGATAATGTTACATAGAACCATATGTGACGCCATGGGGGTATAAGAATTACCTCCGTTGCACTTGATGTCATTGTAGCAATTCCTGATGCCCTTCTTCTACTTCAGAAGACATAAAGAAGCTCGTATTGATTTATAGTTGATTCTATATCAGCATTGTTAGATAAATTGAACTATTGTCGAGTTATCTTTATTCAGGGTAGAGCCTACTCAAGCTAGTAAAGATATATTTTATTTAATCGCCTATTGTAATTTTTGAATTCTTACAATAAAGTGCATTATTATTATTTTAAAATACAGGCTATAAAATTGATAATCTATAAACAAAACCTTACGCTTTTAACGTTTATATAGATTTTTTTAATAAAAAATTTGAACAAACAATAGCAGTGTTTCGCATATATTCGAAAAATTGTTTTGCCGAAGACTTACAACGATTGTCTAACACCATGTTCATCATAGCAGTCAATGTGTTGGTTTTTACAGTAATTGAAAAATATATATTCTTCGTATATATAAAAGATAAAAAAAATTAATCTTCGCGCCATCAATGGTAAAATAATCCAATATAAAATTAATATTATTACATATTTTAATACAATGAAAAAATCTAAATGTAATTTACTTAATAGAGTCAATATACTGCGATAATATGATAATCTACGTTGGAAGAGATATATTTTAAAATAATGTGATAATTGTGTATTGTTATAATTTTTAGTTATGTTAGTTAGTTAATGATACAAAAGCAATGTGATGTCTTTTTTATCGGCATTTAATTATTTTAATATTTTTAGTTGAGATTTCCTATTAATATTTCTATCAAATATACCACCTAATATTTTATGGAATTTTTCTTGAAAATCTATAATCATTTTGCTTATTATATATTATTATCCTGATCACTTATATATATATCCTGATCAATTATATATCTCCAATTATCTTATTAATTTACAATATTAGTTAATAAGTTGTTTTTATACTTCTATATTTGTGTTTACTATTATGGGTTTTTTTTCTTCCTGATAAACAATAAGATCTATCTATATGTGCTACATTACAAACGACGATACAATTCTACGTGGTACCGCCACCGCGGCACTCGCACCACCATGAACTGCAGAGCGTCACCTAAAATCATTATAATTATGTCTTTTTAAGTTTCGCATAGGCATAGTACTTGCCCGCCTCTGGCGCCAACTTAGTACCTGCCAGTGCCATCGTGCCAGTGCACTGATTATGTGTGCTTTCGTAAGTACGTTCATCTGTCCAAAGGACACTGGGCTTGATTGTCAAGAAAGATGAATGAATATCTGTTATTTGATTGTTGAATGAAGTCCGTAATCTTACGACGAACCATTCTTTTTTTATTTATTACTAAACGTAATCGTTTTCTTCGTTAAAATTTTTTAGATTTTTTAAACGATAACAAACCTAGGTACTTGAGTATGTTCAAATGATCAAATATTCCACTGCCGTCAGTCAATAAATATGACGAATGAAAAGTTATTGTCAATAATTTGAATTTTTTTGTTAAAAATTATTAGTTTAAAATTTTTAAAGGAAATAATTGGTTGAAACGACTTATTAATTATTTGTAGAGACGATGACTTTAAACTTTTTCAAGAATATCTTTTATCTTTTTCAAGACATGGAATACCAACACAAGTGAAAAAATACTAAAATTACGTTTATGTTGTATAAGTCATTTTTTATATGTTGGCGGACCTAATTCATCTTCAACTGCGCGTAATGGTTGAGCTACCAGTACCATTGTTGCCATATATGAATAAAAAACTTCAGTACAATGTGCTCAAATTGTAAACTGCATAGCAAAATTCAGATCGAGAATATTTAATGTATGAATATATACGGCTTCGATTAAAGTCCACTATTTGGTAAAAAGTTTCCAGTTATTTATTATTTGTTTTGATCAATTATGCTAATGTATTTGTTGGCTGTCGATATGACAACATTGCAGTAATTTTGACCACACCCTCAAATGACAAAAATGCAGTGGCGAGCATCTCTTCACGAACATAAGGTTTCGGGGTGTTGAAGCGGCCAGTATATTTTCAATTTTTTTTGTTATCATTGGTCTTATGCATAAACTAGTCTTAATTTGTAATACGCAGTAGAAGGGACGGGCCCGCCACTTAAAAATAAAAATAAATAAATGCTAATCTATCTAATGCTAAACCAACACATCTTCAAATATTAATTGAAAAATAAATATGTTGGTTTGTCCGCCTTTGAAATATTTTATTTTTTCGATGCAATACCACCAGATTTTTTGTTATGTAAGTCTTCTATTGACAATATTTAATTTCTTAGTCTAAAAGTAACATAACGATAAATGTATTGATAAACCACCGCAAGACAAAATGTGTTGTTTTGCACACATGAAAATTTTTATTTCCACTAATGCATTGGTTACATTACTAAACGTCACAACACAACATTGTGAAATTAAAAATTTGCATCATTTCTTTATAAATAATAGCTTTAAAATATGAATTAAAAAATACTCAGCTTGCCACTTTTGTAGACTTAGAAAAGGCATTTGATAATGTAGATTGGGACATAATGTTTAGAATTTTAAAAGAAACGGGTATAGATTATAAGGATAAGCGCATAATTTTTAATTTATATAAACACCAAACTGCCTTAGTTAGAATTGAGGGGGAAGAAGAGGTAGCAAAAATAGGGAAGGGAGTTCGGCAGGGATGTACACTCTCACCGTTATTATTTAATCTATATATAGAAGATGCAATAAACAAAGTAAAAGAAGAGTATAGTGTAGGTGTGAATGTACAGGGAGAGAAAATATATATGTTGAGATTCGCCGACGATATAGCTATATTGGAAGAAAGCGAAAAGAATTTAGAAAGGGTATTGAATGGTATGCAGGCAGTATTGACTAGGGATTTTAACATGAAAATAAATATAGGTAAAACTAAAGTGATGAGGTGTGACAAAAAGGAATGCAGTAGAAAAATGAGGATCACAATAGGAGATAATAGAATCGAAGAAGTGTCAGATTTTTGTTATTTAGGCAGTAGAATCACAAAAGATAATCGAAGCAAGGTAGATATAAAGTGTAGGATAGCACAGGGTAGGAAGGCATTCGTAGAAAAGGAACAGATTTTAAGATCAAATATTGACTTGGGTATTAGAAAAAGATTACTGAAGGTATATGTTTGGAGTGTAGCACTGTACGGGTGTGAGGCGTGGACTATAGGAAAGGAAGAGAAGCGTAGATTACAAGCAATCGAAATGTGGTGTTATAGGAGGATGATGAGGATTGGTTGGGAAGATAAAGTAACAAATGAAGCTGTACTGGAGTTAGTAGGGGAGAAGAGAAGTATTTGGAGAGTGTTACAGCGTAGGAGAGACAGATTAGTAGGGCATATTCTTAGGCATGGGGGGATTATGCAATTGATCATAGAAGGTAGAGTGGAGGGAAAGAGAGGGGTAGGTAGGCCTAGATTGGAGTATGTGAGTCAGATAGTTGAAGACGTTGAGATGAATAGCTATAGGGAGATGAAGGGATTAGCTCAGGATAGATCGGCATGGCGTGCTGTTTCCAACCAATCTTTAGGATTGCGGACTCTTTAACTAGCCACTATTTGGCAAGTACATTAAATTAACAAAAATTGTTAAAATTTCAAACATAACGGCGACTCTATATCATTTGTTTCGATAACGACAACTTCAATTTGATTTTCCTCTAAACACACTCATTTCGAGTTGTGTTAGTTTACCATTCACAGCCATTACATATTTATTTCTATTCGGCGACTTCATAAATACGACAAGTCAATTAAAAGTTTTCAGATGACTTGAATTTTGAACTAATTTATTAATACACTAATACCACACATTCTTCAAATAATACAGAGCGCGCATACAATTTTTCAAAAACAACATACCGAATTAGGTACATCAAATTATTGTCGGCTACATAATTCAATATTCTTGCGGTATGATTTTTCTTGAAGACATATTCCTACTGAAAACAGTAATTAACGCGAAATGTGGCCGTTTCCCGCGTGTTTCACATGTGAGAAAAGGCCATACTTTTTCGTGGAAAGCCAACTAATATTCTCTTTATCAACTTAGCTGGGGAAATTATATGGAAAACTTTAGGTTATAATATGCGCTCATATAAGGGATGCTTCTCATATGCAGATAGCGGTGAATGTGTTTGTATATATATATATATATATATATTCTATGCATTATCATTTCTTAGAAATATCCCATCAATTATAAAACCTCAATTTATCCAACCAAGCGTATTTATTCTGGGAAAACTCTTATACAATATGAATGAATCCGCACTACATACATGTGTATGCACTATGTAGATATATCTATCTCTGCACGGACAATACAAGCGAGAAATGTACATACAACATCGACATCCCTGTATATATATATATATATATATATATATATATGTGTGATCCTGTATATATATATATATATGATCCTGTATATGCATCGCGTATACACTTACTAACACATTCTCTTGTGTGGTTCTTTGCATACCAAATACAACGCAGCGAAGTACTATATACAAGGTGTTCAAATAAAAATCAAGCTATAATTTCGACCGAACTGAAAAATTTCTGCCAGTTATCTAAATGCCGATACAATTGATTGGTAGTCTTTTAAAGACACCGAAGTTTGGTAAAAAAAAAAAAAAATTTCGACACCGCTCGCCTATTAAATTTAACAAAACTGCATTAAAATTTTGGAATTTTCGGTGGTCTTATTAAAGAATTGCCGGGTTTCAAAAAAAAAAAAATAGCGATAAATGGGCCTTGGGTACACTCATAGCATATGTAGTACGTGCTTATGTACAACTCGTCGTACGTTTTTGATGTTTCATCCTCGTTCGTATGGCCATATATACTTTGTTGTATATAAACGAAGGTATTGTGGCATGTTCTTTGCAGATCATACATATTTATAAGGCTCACCTAACCTATAATAATCGTCGTCTGAGTCCGCTTGATAATCTTTGGCTGCATCCGCCATCGCGATTGGTTCATGTACGAGGTAAGAGCGCTCGGAACGGTGTTGTTCTTTATGTGGCTCAGGGGCTCTTGTATCTCGTTCTTGTTCTCGGTTCACGGTTGATATTATGCCACGCTACACACCGCTGCCGACCTTATAATATGTTGTATATAAACTATAAAGACGCCCCTTCATTTTTACACAACCGAGTTATGCATAGTAACTTTTATATAACATAATATTGCTTATGTGTTTTATTCGTTCTACATGGTGAGGCAGATTTGCTGACGATTATTTTATCGACCACCGTGTTTTGTTTTTTTACATCGTATAATTCAACTTTCTCATGTTTTGATTTTGAATTAGCACCGAATACAGAAGAAGACAATTTGATATTTCGAATTCGCAATGAAATTATAAGGGAGGAGAACCAGCCCAACCCTTCGTGTGCACAAAATATAAAAAAGGGACAATAGCGAGCGCATATTTTTCATTAATATGTATTAATACGGCAAGAGGCGCGGTTGTAACAGAAGAGGAATGGCTATATACATCCTGGTATATGTAAAATACGTTATATACTGGGCGACTACTGGTAAAGACAACGTAGGAAAAAATCATCGATTTATCGAAATTCACACAAAACTGTATTAAGTTTTTTCGCTATATTTCAACAAAATTTCAAAATTTAAGTGAAGCTGTAAAAGTAAATGACTGTTAAACTACTAAGCTGTAAAAATTTTATTTTTTAAAAGATTGATGCCCTGTTCATCGAAAATTATTTCAATATTTCTTAGTCTTGTTACTCTATAACACAAGGACACCTTTGTTGCGTCATATTTTTTTAAATTGTCTTATGTGCGGGTTTGTAAGCAGTTACCCGTTATAAGAATGTCACGACTCTTTTATATATATAATGAAGTTACTTCAATGTTACTTCGTTTTTTAAATAAATAAACATTGGCTTTTATATTACATCGCTTCTTCTACATTTATATATACCGCTTCATATTTTTTGATAAAAATATGCAGAATTTATATCCCTCGCTACATATTTCATATCCTCATAGATCCGCTTAGTTATTCTGCAAGAAATTCTTATCATACCTGTCGTAATATATGCCCTATTGTACAAATTGATGATCATTGATTACGTTTATCTAGATTATGTTGACATTCGATTAATAGATGAATTTCACACCATCGAGGAAGTAACTATGTTAAATACGCGCAGACGACTGGGGCAATAGTTTATCCAAATTACAGGCTCTCTTCTCTGCTGATGATGGCGCAAAGCCAGGAGAATTATAGTAGCTGAACCAATTACTATATTAGCGCATGACATATAGTCATTAAATTTAGCATAATAATGATAAATAGCGACCACTTCGTAATTATTGTAAATTGCATGATTTATATCAATATTATATGCGTGGCATTTAGCGGCGTTCGCGCAATCACATGATTTTATAAACCGATTTTCGGCAACTAAATATTGCGAATGTAATAATATGATGCGACAAAAAAAAACGACAGGAAAATAATCCTTAATATTTTTTTTTGTCTGCAAAATATATATAAAAATTTGGAATACGAAAAACGTCATGGTAAAAAGGATAAATTAAGTGGCAGAATAGCCCAATATGTTTTTAGTAAAAAAATATATAATTAACGGGCTGAACGTCGCCTTTTGCGAATTCGTTTTTGTATATTATTACTCTTTATATACGTATTTTTTACTTTGAACTTTTTCTCGATAGTTAGTTAAAGAGTCCGCAATCCTAAAGATTGGTTGGAAACAGCACGCCATGCCGATCTATCCTGAGCTAATCCCTTCATCTCCCTATAGCTATTCATCTCAACGTCTTCAACTATCTAACTCACATACTCCAATCTAGGCCTACCTACCCCTCTCTTTCCCTCCACTCTACCTTCTATGATCAATTGCATAATCCCCCCATGCCTAAGGATATGCCCTACTAATCTGTCTCTCCTACGCTGTAACACTCTCCAGATACTTCTCTTCTCCCCTACTAACTCTAGTACAGCTTCATTTGTTACTTTATCTTCCCAACCAATCCTCATCATCCTCCTATAACACCACATTTCAAGTGCTTCTAATCTACGCTTCTCTTCCTTTCCTATAGTCCACGCCTCACACCCGTACAGTGCTACACTCCAAACATATACCTTCAGTAATCTTTTTCTAATACCCAAGTCAATATTTGATCTTAAAATCTGTTCTTTTTCTACGAATGCCTTCCTACCCTGTGCTATCCTACACTTTATATCTACCTTGCTTCGATTATCTTTTGTGATTCTACTGCCTAAATAACAAAAATCTGACACTTCTTCGATTCTATTATCTCCTATTGTGATCCTCATTTTTCTACTGCATTCCTTTTTGTCACACCTCATCACTTTAGTTTTACCTATATTTATTTTCATGTTAAAATCCCTAGTCAATACTGCCTGCATACCATTCAATACCCTTTCTAAATTCTTTTCGCTTTCTTCCAATATAGCTATATCGTCGGCGAATCTCAACATATATATTTTCTCTCCCTGTACATTCACACCTACACTATACTCTTCTTTTACTTTGTAGATTAAATAATAACGGTGAAAGTGTACATCCCTGCCGAACTCCCTTCCCTATTTTTGCTACCTCTTCTTCCCCCTCAATTTTAACTAAGGCAGTTTGGTGTTTATATAAATTAAAAATTATTCTCCTATCCTTATAATCTATACCCGTTTCTTTTAAAATTCTAAACATTATGTCCCAATCTACATTATCAAATGCCTTTTCTAAATCTACAAAAGCTATGCAAGTTACCTTTCCTACCCTCATTCTTTTTTCTACTACTGTTCTTAGTGCTAAAATCGCCTCCCTCGTCCCTCTGTTTTTCCTAAAACCAAACTGATCTTCTCCTAGCCTTTCCTCTACTTTATTTTCTAATCTCCTATAAATAATCTTTAGCAATATCTTCGATGCATGTGATAGTAGACTAATGGTCCTATAGTTCTCACACAAATTAGCTCCTATTTTCTTCGGCATTGTTACTATTCTACTACGCTGAAAATCCTGTGGTACTTCTCCCTTCTCATATATTTTACAAACTAACCTGTATAATCGCTCCTGCATTTTTTTCCCTGCGTGTTTTATTAATTCGGCTGGTATCATATCAATCCCCGCTGCTTCGTTATTCCGTAAATCATTTAATGCTCTATGAAACTCTGACCTAAGTATGCTAGGACCTAAGTCATCCTCATCTATCTGTTCCACACTTTCTAGCTCCTCCATGTCCTGCCTACCTTTATATAAATCTTCAAGATACTCCTTCCATCTTCTAGCTTTTTCCTTATTTTCTGTGAGTTCCTTACCCTGCTTATCACATATAATGTTACCCTTTGGTTTTACTTTAGAAAAATGTGACTTAATTTTCCTGTAGCCCAAATCTACTTTACCTCTTCTCATATCCTCCTTATATTTCTCGATAAAGACTATATATTGTTATTTAATTGTCTAAGAATTTATCAACATTGATCTAAAAGTGAATTCGTAAATGAAAATAATTTCGCACATTGACGTTTTTTTTTCTATTTCGTGCCTGATGAGGTGTTCAATAATTCTTTTGGACTAAGTAAAGTATCATCTAAGTTCAGTTTGGGTGAAGCCGTAGCCTTTAGGCGGCCAGAACAATACACCAACAATCGGCGTCGATGGACGCTTGCGGCGGCGTCGACGGTAATTGCAATTAATAATTAAACCGCAGTATCGCGGCTATGGCGGCAGCCGCTGCCGGATTAAACACTCCAATCACGCGAATCGCTTAAACTTTTATGCTACTTCCCCATGAGCATAAACGGAATGTGGTTTCGTACGAAGCTTTGCATCGCTTTTCCGATTTTAATACACGCTCGTGAATTGTATTTACATGTAAGCGAATGCGCCTGTAAGAACATAGCTATAGGCATAACGATAAATCTCTTACAAAACATTGCACGGACTAAGCCGATTGAAGAAAAAAAAACACGAGTTTCGATTGACTTATTCACACCTACAGACTGTTGTACTTTCACGTCGATTATCAGTCAGACTTCAGATTATAGAAAAGTACAATAAAAAAATTATATTTTGCCTTTGTACGATTTTATTCAACATTTCTGAGGCGTTTAAAAATTTCCTACATGAACATATTTATATTTAATATTCTATACCAATATTTATAATAGATTGTAGAAAAAAATATATAATGTATCATCAAATTGCAAAAAAAATAGACATACAGAAAAACAAATGAATCTTCGATGGCATTTATCGAAGAAGTATGCTTTTTTTTAAAAAAAAAAACCTCCACAGACTCTTTATTAATCTACAAGATCTTTGATCAATTTGATCTTTCATCATTTTGTCTTTGTACGAATTTATTCAATATTTCTGAGACGTTTAAAAATTTCCTACCCGAACATCATCAGATATTATTTATATTTTTCATATAAATTTATATTTTGATATTATTTTATATAGATTGTAGAAAAATACATAACTATCATCAAATTGCAAAAAAAAAATAGACATACAGACAAACAAATAAATCTTCGATGTCAATTATTGATGAAGTATGCTTTTTTTAAGAAAAAAAAATTCTTTGAGAAAAGATCTTTGATCGATTAAATAAGAAAATATTTTACGCATGTCCCATTTTGTCTTTGTACGATTTATTCAATATTTCTGAGGCGTTTAAAAATTTCCTACCCGAACATCGTCAGATATTATTTATATTTTTCATATAAATTTATATTTTGATATTATTTTATATAGATTGTAGAAAAATACATAACTATCATCAAATTGCAAAAAAAAAATAGACATACAGACAAACAAATAAACCTTCGATGTCAATTATCGATGAAGTATGCTTTTTTTAAGAAAAAAAAATTCTTTGAGAAAAGATCTTTGATCGATTAAATAAGAAAATATTTTACGCATGTCCCATTTTGTCTTTGTACGATTTATTCAATATTTCTGAGGCGTTTAAAAATTTCCTACCCGAACATCGTCAGATATTATTTATATTTTTTATATAAATTTATATTTTGATATTATTTTATATGGATTGTAGAAAAATACATAACTATCATCAAATTGCCAAAAAAATAGACATACAGACAAACAAATAAATCTTCGATGTCAATTATTGATGAAGTATGCTTTTTTTAAGAAAAAAAAATTCTTTGAGAAAAGATCTTTGATCGATTAAATAAGAAAATATTTTACGCATGTCCCATTTTGTCTTTGTACGATTTATTCAATATTTCTGAGGCGTTTAAAAATTTCCTACCCGAACATCATCAGATATTATTTATATTTTTCATATAAATTTATATTTTGATATTATTTTATATAGATTGTAGAAAAATACATAACTATCATCAAATTGCAAAAAAAAAATAGACATACAGACAAACAAATAAACCTTCGATGTCAATTATCGATGAAGTATGCTTTTTTTAAGAAAAAAAAATTCTTTGAGAAAAGATCTTTGATCGATTAAATAAGAAAATATTTTACGCATGTCCCATTTTGTCTTTGTACGATTTATTCAATATTTCTGAGGCGTTTAAAAATTTCCTACCCGAACATCGTCAGATATTATTTATATTTTTTATATAAATTTATATTTTGATATTATTTTATATGGATTGTAGAAAAATACATAACTATCATCAAATTGCCAAAAAAATAGACATACAGACAAACAAATAAATCTTCGATGGCATTTATCGAAGAAGTATGTTTTTTTTGAGAAAATAAACTTCTTTGAGAAAAGATGTTTGATCAATTAAAAAAGAAAAAATTTTACGCATGTCCCATTTTGTCTTTGTACGATTTTTCAATATTTCTGAGACGTTTAAAAATTTCCTACCCGAACATCGTCAGATATTATTTATATTTTTTATATAAATTTATATTTTGATATTATTTTATATGGATTGTAGAAAAATACATAACTATCATCAAATTGCCAAAAAAATAGACATACAGACAAACAAATAAATCTTCGATGGCATTTATCGAAGAATTATGCTTTTTTTTGAAAAAAAAAACCTCCACAGACTCATTATTAATCTAGAAAATCTTTGATCAATTAAATAAGAAAATATTTTACGCATATCCCATTTTGCCTTTGTTCAATTTATTCAATATTTCCGAGGCGTTTAAAAAATCCCTACATGAACATCACTAAATATTATCGTATATTTTTTATATAAATTTATATTTTAGACAAAAAATAGACAATTAAAAACATCAAGAAATATTATTTATATTTGAACGTAGCAATGATATATAAGAAAGATTTTAAAATAGCAGTACAAATTTTCAGGTTGATTTAATAACAGAAACAGATTTCGTGTAGTATTTTCGATTAAAGAGAAACATTTTCACGTTGTCGTTAACGGAATTTAATTTCAGTTCTTCTAAAAGCGTAACCCGTAATAAATAACATGTACTTATTTTCTTTAAATGTGCATACGGAGTCGATGCCCATTTCTTAACATTAAAACATGGAAGGTAACAATTTACTTACGTTAGTTGTTGAAATAATGAAATACGGCGTACGTAAACATAATAAAGCTTCCTTATTACCTACGTATCTGTCGGAATATTATAATTTGCATTCATTACCATATTCTATACATTTTCGTCGAAGGATTATGTATTTATTTTTGGGAGAATACTCTACTGTATTATTATTAGAAGCGCTGCTGAATTTTAAGTACAACCGTGTCCAGTAGTTCTTCTAGGATCACTTTGTTTCTACATTTTTATGCCTTCGGTATACACATACATTATTACCCGTAATAGTATACACCCGAAGATATAAACATACACCTCAACTGCAAAACATTGTAAGTAACAGCGGGTTCATAAAAAAAATTCGGCAAAATAAAATCTTCTATTTTGCCCTGCTATGGTCCTTTAGCAATTTCAAAAAATGATAAATCGAATATTACTGCAATGTAAGTTACGAGGTTTGAGCGTTTCAAAAGCGACCTTTTATCAGTTTAGTTATCGAAACACGTTTCCACCATATTTATATGGAAAATCAGCATATGATTTGAGTTTATATTACCTTTAATAGATGGTTTAAGTTGTTAAAGTTACATATACTGACTGGTGTGTCACATTCTATACGTTTATGTAAATTACTGAATTCTATATGTATATAAATATTATACACGATGAAATTATTCTTCTTTGAACAGCCTACACCGTGCAATTAAGTAATAATAATATTTTACATTTCGCTTAATCGCGCAGAATTGCAAAATATTAACAATAATTTATTCTAAAGGAACCATCATATATTTAAAATATAGTCGTTCGTGTAATTGTGATGGAAGATCTTGACCAGATACAATTATTCTTTCTGTCGAATAATTGCGGATTTTAATGCGACCCACGATGTTCGTATTTTTAATTCCGAACGTTTTTTAGAATACTAAATTAATATATTATAATATTCCACATTTAATTCAACTGATAATGATGTTTGGATTAAGCAAATTGTTAAGACATTTTTGTATGGTACTGTCATATTGTGGGGACATTCTTTTCCATCGCGATTTAATTGATTGATTTTTTGTTTATATCGCAAGTGATATTTATATTAAATAAATCTCATCGGAATTGGGGGTTTCTATTCGAAATAACCGCCACTTTGTGCGCCCAAACAATATTTGCGAACGTGTTATTATATGCGTAAAAGCAATAATGTCGTATGCAAATTTAATGCTGGTACGTTTTTGCTCACATAGTTTCATCAAATTTTCAGATACCATTTCTGAACAGGATTGATCGAATTAATAGGTTATGGATTTTTGATAAACTCCGTGGAAATAAGTAGTTTCGCTAGTCGTACAAAGCAGACTGTTAAAAATAGTTATAAAGCTTATAACAGGATAATATCACATCAGAGTGTTGTGCAAGAGTTCACGGATGGGTCAGGATAATTCATTTTTGCGAACGGTTCATTTTGAACAGATTAAATATGTATTTCTGCGTTTACACTAGAAAATTTTATTTTAATCATAGTAAAAAAGACTTTTCATGGTATACAATGTGATGTTCCATTGGAAATAGAAGAGATATAAATGCGTTTTAAAGTTGTTTTTTTTAATCGTGGCTTTGTGATACCTTTGCGAGTCAAGATTAAAGAACGGACGTGCCGAGTACGTTCCTGCATTGCAGAACGGAACTCTTTGCGCGAAACGGACACTTTTCAGTCGCAGCATATCCAACATTATACTTTCGATCGGCGTAATCGATTCCCGTCTAAATTATGGTAATCTTGCAAATAAACGTGATCGCTTTGAAGCTGGATTTTTTACATTTGCGGATTTTTTCATCGATCGCAAAAAGGGACGAAATAAAATTTGTACCGGCTCGCAATATTATACCAAAACAAAAAAATACGTTAACGTTAAAGCGTATTAAAATGTACCCTCATTATGTATATGAAATTTTTGGCGACGTATTACACGGCGCTATTTTTTGACCGCTATTAAACTAATTCATATCTTCGCGAATGTCGTACTAATGTAGTTTACAAGTCTTTTATAAAAATTTCAATATTAGCCGTTCGGTCCTCAAAAATTTGGTCAATTAGTAGCGCAGATAATTTCACGAGAATAACCAATTTAATTTTCATTTATTCGTTTAAATATTTCTAATCAACTGGTTTTTTTTCCATGTTTCTTTCATGTACTGTGCTGTAGTGCACTTACCTGCTTCGGAAATTCTTGCAGCTTGTTCACGATATTGAGAAAATACTGTAGCAGCGTAGTTTGCGCCATCTCTTGGTTAGAAGTCACTTTTACCTGCTTGAATAAGGTTGCCAGCGTAGGATTCTAAAAGCGCCACGCTACTTAACATCGCAAGAACATAGCCGTCGAATATCTAAAAAGAAAAGAGATCAGCTAGATATATATATTCACGATTCACGATAGCAGAATTAAAAAAAAAAAAACGTTTTTTGTTGTTAAAAAGACTTGTAATCGTTTTTTTTGGCGTTTAATTTCACCGTACAATGGTATAGGCTATTTAAGCAATGCGTACAAACTACAATGCACATATTTATAAAGTACTTTATAGCCTTGTACATAATAACATCGTCACTCTAAATAAAAGTGAACAAACATTATATTAAATCATTAAATAGTATTTAACTGTTACTGCTATATTCGGTATATTGCAAGGATTAATAGCAGGCTCAATCGCTTAAGACATACTACGCAAAAACGCAGTGTATTCATTCATGTAAATCAGTATATATTTAATCAGCTATAATTACTAATAGTAAGATAATTGTGTTCAGAATTTCACTGAAGCTTAATTTCCTGAATATCTTAATTTCCTTCAGGCGCCACTTAATTTTTATTATTACTATTATATTTAACATCGTAGTATTTCTAATCTGAAAAATATCGAATTTGATATTTGTCAAACCAAAAAAAAATTTATATCAACTCATCATAAATATGCAACAGTGGGAATAGGGATACCTTAACAAATTGCTCATAGAAAGACTAGCGAACGAACGCTAACATTTTTTCGGTTTTTTTTTAATGATTTTGTATATGTTCGGCGTTTGATTGTAAATTTTTGAGAACATTCGAATATAACCTTTATAAATTATAGTCTATAATTTAAGCCCGAGAGCGGTGCAGTTCTCTCATACGAGCACAGCGAAGATGTATCAAATGAATCACACACCACATCACAGCCTCTCTGATGTGTCTTATTCGTGTTATATCAGAATGGAAGCACCAGGACCGGCATTATCCATCAGAATCTCACAAATCGCGAAACAAATGCAATCAGGATCACTTACAAATTTTGTAATAAATGCGAACCTTTTAATCAAATAAATCGGTAAAATGAATTTTTCCATTTGTCACGATTGTAAGTATATATTTAAATGTAAATTCTCAGTTTTTTTTTAATTTTCCGACTAGTTTCGATACTTATAATATACCATCTTCTGGGAAAAAAATGGTCAATTATTTTGGTCTGCTTAAGATTATTTATAATAATATAACGAATTAAAAATTACGAAGAAAAACATTTGTTATTATGGTTTTTTTTGGTTTAAATTAATTTTTATATATTTTTTAAACTGAAAATTTACATATTATTCCCACTCCTACATTAAAATTATAACCTCACATAATGGAATTCTACAATTACATAAGTATATATGTACAGTCATTTCGCGATTATTGAAGATTCTTAATTAAATTTAAAAACTTGATATGTACAAAATTATATATATTTGTAAATTTCTTAGTATTTATTAAGTAGCTATATATTTTTTTGTTTATTTATTTATTTCTCCATAGTTAAAGAGTCCGCAATCCTAAAGATTGGTTGGAAACAGCACGCCATGCCGATCTATCCTGAGCTAATCCCTTCATCTCCCTATAGCTATTCATCTCAACGTCTTCAACTATCTGACTCACATACTCCAATCTAGGCCTACCTACCCCTCTCTTTCCCTCCACTCTACCTTCTATGATCAATTGCATAATCCCCCCATGCCTAAGAATATGCCCTACTAATCTGTCTCTCCTACGCTGTAACACTCTCCAAATACTTCTCTTCTCCCCTACTAACTCTAGTACAGCTTCATTTGTTACTTTATCTTCCCAACCAATCCTCATCATCCTCCTATAACACCACATTTCGAATGCTTGTAATCTACGCTTCTCTTCCTTTCCTATAGTCCACGCCTCACACCCGTACAGTGCTACACTCCAAACATATACCTTCAGTAATCTTTTTCTAATACCCAAGTCAATATTTGATCTTAAAATCTGTTCCTTTTCTACGAATGCCTTCCTACCCTGTGCTATCCTACACTTTATATCTACCTTGCTTCGATTATCTTTTGTGATTCTACTGCCTAAATAACAAAAATCTGACACTTCTTCGATTCTATTATTTCCTATTGAGATCCTCATTTTTCTACTGCATTCCTTTTTGTCACACCTCATCACTTTAGTTTTACCTATATTTATTTTCATGTTAAAATCCCTAGTCAATACTGCCTGCATACCATTCAATACCCTTTCTAAATTCTTTTCGTTTTCTTCTAATATAGCTATATCGTCGGCGAATCTCAACATATATATTTTCTCTCCCTGTACATTCACACCTACACTATACTCTTCTTTTACTTTGTTTATTGCATCTTCTATATATAGATTAAATAATAACGGTGAGAGTGTACATCCCTGCCGAACTCCCTTCCCTATTTTTGCTACCTCTTCTTCCCCCTCAATTCTAACTAAGGCAGTTTGGTGTTTATATAAATTAAAAATTATTCTCCTATCCTTATAATCTATACCCGTTTCTTTTAAAATTCTAAACATTATGTCCCAATCTACATTATCAAATGCCTTTTCTAAGTCTACAAAAGCTATGCAAGTTACCTTTCCTACCCTACTTCTTTTTTCTACTACCGTTCTTAGTGCTAGAATCGCCTCTCTCGTCCCTCTGTTTTTCCTAAAACCAAACTGATCTTCTCCTAGCCTTTCCTCTACTTTATTTTCTAATCTCCTATAAATAATCTTTAACAATATCTTCGATGCATGTGATAGTAGGCTAATGGTCCTATAGTTCTCACACAAATTAGCTCCTATTTTCTTCGGCATTGTTACTATTCTACTACGCTGAAAATCCTGTGGTACTTCTCCCTTCTCATATATTTTACAAACTAACCTGTATAATCGCTCCTGCATTTTTTCCCCTGCGTGTTTTATTAATTCGGCTGGTATCATATCAATCCCCGCTGCTTTGTTATTCCGTAAATCATTTAATGCTCTATGAAACTCTGACCTAAGTATGCTAGGACCTAAGTCATCCTCATCTATCTGTTCCACACTTTCTAGTTCCTCCATGTCCTGTCTACCTTTATATAAATCTTCAAGATACTCCTTCCATCTTCTAGCTTTTTCCTTATTTTCTGTGAGTTCATTACCCTGCTTATCACATATAATGTTACCCTTTGGTTTTACTTTAGAAAAATGTTACTTAATTTTCCTGTAGCCCAAATCTACTTTACCTCTTCTCATATCCTCCTCAATATCCTCACAGTTTCCTTTTATCCACTCTTCTTTCGCTAGCTTGCATTTCCTATTAATTAAGTTCCTTAGTTCCTTATATTTTTTCTGTCCTGCTTCTGTGTTTCCTATTTTAATTTTCCTTCTCCATATATATAAATATATTAGTAAGATAGCGCTTTAAATAAAAATGTAATTTTTTATTACTGTGTTTATAAATTTGTTTGTTGTAGTTTCGATTAAACTTGTCTTGTGGTTACTTGTGGCAATTTTGTAATTTTATTTGTAATAAATAGTCAAACTTATTGTTTGCTACTATTTACATAAATATCAAAAAGAAGTATAAATACATGAAATATAGGATTAGGATATAGGACATGAAACATTCGTTCACTTGTAAATTTTACAATTTTAAGAAGATCTAGAACATTGATCTCAGTACGTGTCTGAGAAGCGAAAAGAGAGTGGTATTTGGATATAGAGATGTAGAATAGATGTGGAACGACTTGTCTTGTATATGCGCGTGGTTTTCCGCTGGCGAAGGTCGAGCAAACGACTCCGATGATTATATGTTTTGATTTTTGTAATGTATCTCCAAGACAGAATAATAACTATGCAGTCGCTGGCAGCGAGTCCTGCGATGGAACCTCTCTTCAGTCTAGGATGTGTATGTACAAGCCGAAGGAATGGAATCAGCGGCATTTAACGTAAAAATGATACTTCCGAAAACGTCGCATCATCTGGTCCTAAAAGAATGTGAGCAATCGCTATGTTTTGTAATAGTTTGTAAAATCGAGATTTTGTAATATTTGCGTTTTCTTCAGCGAAGTTGATTTACAATTAACATTAAATAGAATACTTTGACTATAAAGTAAACTGTATTAGATGAATTGTTTTCATTACGATTATTTAAAATATCGGTTAATATAAAGAATATTTACGTTAACATTTACAGCACTCAAACTTTATTACATTATTTTTTCACTAAAAACTAGATGTTATACACAACGAAATATTACCTTATTGTTTAATAAATAAGAACAATTTTCGTTTGTTGTATTCACAAGTTGGCTAGAAATGTCACAGGAAAAAATAATAATTTCTACAAAAATCTCTTAATACCTAGAACTGATATATCAAAAATTGTACACAACAAGAACAACAAAAATATTTAGTACACTATTACATTTAAATATGAATCTTTATATAAAAAAAAAAGTCATAATCGATACTTGATACTTGTATATTAATTACATAAATATCCATCAAATGACGTACAAGGCTCTATTTATATTTTATACTGTGCCAGCGCATTGTGAGTGTGGTACTCCATTGCTATATGGTTGCGATGGTGGCTGCCGCTTTGGACCTGGTACCGATGCTTTAGGGCGCTGCGTGGGTGTCGAATGACCAGGCGGGGCCCAGCTGCAAACAACATGTTCCAGCTCTACCAATGACCATCGCCCAACACTCGAACGACTCTGCAAGAATGGTAAACACTAAACATGCTCCACATACCATTTGTTTTGTTTGTATTCTTCACTTCTTCATTTGTGTGTGTATATATATATATATATATATATATATATATATATATATATATATACGTGTGTTTAGAAAATGGTTCTAAATTGTATAAACACAATTTATTTTTATATATCAATAAAAAAAATTTGGCAATATGCTAACCAACAAAAATTAATAGCAAAGTAAACGATAATGTAAGGTGTTTTTTTCTTCATCAAATATCCACGTATATTTTTCAAGTTCCTTTCATAACAAGAGATTATAAAATATTTTTTATCGAAATAATTGAATTTATTATTCGAGCTTCAAATGAATTATTTGAACAATATTCCAGGCATCTCCACCACCTAATATTATATTAAAAGGTACTCACACTAAACATTTACCTCAAAACTTTCATATTTAATATTGAAACAATACTCTCAAGGTATATGTTATTTTCGACAATTAAATGCTTCAATATACTTTCGATACGAGATTTATGTCAATTTTACAATGTTTATTCAAATAAATGACAATGAAAAATCTGTAGTTGAAATTTTAAGATTTTGCGTACATAATAAAGTGCAAGAAGAAATTTTTCAAAAAGAAAATCTACTATTTTTTTTTTAATTCACGCTATATTAAAAATTCTTACATTTTTTTCTCACTTTAATCTTATTCGTACAAAAACAGCAAATTTTAAGAACTAATTCGGAAAAGTGTTATGTTAAGATTATATAGCAATGAGGCGTGAAAAAGAGGAAAGGAAAATTTTAGATGACGTATTTTTAAAGGTGATGCTATAAGAAGATGGGTAGATGGAGTGATAAATGACGATATGTTAGGAAAAGAGAAATATTTAGAAATTGTTAGCGTAGACGAAAAGGACATATTCTTCATTTATTAGACACGGAGGTCTTTTGCAATCAGTTAGAGAAGCTAGAGAATCGTTATCAAATGACATAAACATATCCTTGGTTGCCAATTATATATGTTTTTCTCTGTACATAACAGCGAAAGCTGAAGAACATTTTTATCATTTCATCAAAAAAAAGATTAAAAAATGGTATTTGTTAATTTTACTTTCGAAGATCGACATAAAAAGCTCAATTTGAATCTTTACTCAGTTCTCTATTAAATTTTAATATAGTTCCTCCCGAACTTTTTTTACAAATTCAGAACTATGATGTTGAAGCTTCGATATAGATTTTTAATTTTACATAAAATAATCGGACATATTACTTTAGATTTCGGTAAGATTTTGTTAGTTAATAAATTACCTAAAACAGTTACACATTACAATACATTTAAACAAATGCCCCCGGCTTTTAATTCTCCTCACACTAAACGAAATTAAAGCGTTTTAAAAATACATTAGGCGAATGTGCATAACCTCAAACCCAATCAATTTTTTTTTTGTTAGTGTACGCGTTTAAGTAACAAACCGTGTATATTATGGGGATGTGGCACGAAGGGTTATTACTTTCTACGCTATTTCACCGGTGTATAATAGTCGCATAACCCATCGAGTATTGGCGCAGTTCAATATGGCCGGTCAAATATTGGTTATCAGATAAGAGGTGATAAGGTGTGTGCGCGCTATCTAATCATATTATGCCATTAGAGGAGCAGCGCCGATAAGTCCTACGTGTCCTGTCCATTATATACGTACATGGACTATATAGAGTTTATTATAAAGCACCGTACGATTATATGACGGCCACTCATTTATTTACACTATCAGAGATCCTCAAACAATATACTTTTATCAAATTGCCACTGCGATCAAATTCGAATTCAAAAAATGTGTTATTCCGGCGATTTTTGATCGTCCCCAACGATGTAGAAAAAAAGAGAGCAGAATTTTGTTAGAACAGGTAGTAAATTACATGCGGGAAGTAATGGACTAGGGATTATAACATAAAAATGTATATAAAGTGATAAGGTGTGACAAGAAGGAATGCAAGCGAAAAATGAGGATATGATAGAATAGAAGAAGTATCTGACGTTTGTTATTTAGGAAGTAGGATCACAAAGGATAACCGAAGTATGGTGGACGATATAAAATGTGGCATAACACAAAGTAGGAAGGCATTCGTAGAAAAAAGGAGCAAATTTCAAGATCAAATATTAGAAAAAGATACTGAAGGGTTAAGTGTGTAGCATTGTACGGGTGTGAGGCGTGGACTATAGAAAAGGAAGAGAAACGTAGAATAAAAGCATTTGAACAAGTGTGGTGCTACAGGAGGATGATAAGGATTGGTTGGGCAGATAAAGTGACAAATGAAGTCGTGTTAAAGTTACTCGAGAAGAAGAGTATTACAGCGCAGGAGAGATATACTAGTACGTCATATACTTAGACATGGGGGGGATATTATAATCTATTGTAATGACGCAATATATTATTTCTAGAATTATTGAACTGCTGAAGATGTTTTTCGAATAATTGTTATACTGTTGATAATTTTGAAATTTCTAATATTTGTTAATACCAACGCTTATAATTATACTGCGTGATCGGTCAATATATATATTTTTTTAATTAGTACGTGCAATTATTTTATGGACTAATGATGGATAAAATTATTTTGGTTTTGTAGTTAAAAATTTGACTTAACAGACGTTCATTCAGTACATGAAATTGTATGAATAAAAAATCCTCTTGCGAATTGTGAAGGTACAATAAATTAGAATGTTTAAATAATAATTAGAAAATTATAAATTATAAAATGTTGAATAAGATCTTTGAAAATATAAAGTGTAGTGTATTTTATGTTTACAAATAAATACACAATCGAATAATTTATTTATTAGTTCCTACTGCCGTAATATGCAATTTCATTTGGAGTATTTGGATTCTCGTAAATTGGAAATGTATTTCGATAATGATTTGTGGACTATGCACCCTTATCTACGTGATTATTTACGCAGAACATACTCATACCTCTTCCACCAGCTGATTACCAAAATGGTTTATTAATATTGAAGTTTACCCGCGATATTAGATCCGGCATAACGTTATTTTTATTGTCGAAGAACATTTTCTATATATTTATGTGATTGCGTAAATTCTACTGAAGGTTCACATTCTATCCAAAAAGTAATTTCATTCATTGTCGTCGTGTGATTAATTTAACGAGGAATGTTTAAAATCGAAATAAATCGGTGGAAACGAATTAAATTCTTTACCGACACGAAATAATCGATTATTTCGAAATATCCATTACTTATTGTAAATTTTTATGTTGTCCTTGCCGTTGGTACAGTTAATATAAAATATTATAACGCATAAGACTCGTTTTCTTGATTCACCTATATTCTATATATAATAAAGTCGCTATTAAAATTTATATGTATAAATTTCATGATAGTGGAGATATCTACAATTAATATGTTAATTATACACATTAATCAATTTAAATGTTAACTACCTATAGTTAACAACTTTAGGCATCTTTATAGGTTTAAATTTACACTATAGAAATAATTTATAGTCAATATAGTTATAGTTGTATCGCTATAAATAACGAATTAATCAATAAATTATTACATATACGGACAGGATTAGCAATTTTATTACAGTTTTTTTTTCTATATGATACGAATATAGCTCGACCATGCAAAAACTATTTCACCTTTTCATATGTCAAGAATTTTTTTTCGAAATAAATACATATTGCATATAATATATAGTTAAAGAGTCCGCAATCCTAAAGATTGGTTGGAAACAGCACGCCATGCCGATCTATCCTGAGCTAATCCCTTCATCTCCCTATAGCTATTCATCTCAACGTCTTCAACTATCTGACTCACATACTCCAATCTAGGCCTACCTACCCCTCTCTTTCCCTCCACTCTACCTTCTATGATCAATTGCATAATCCCCCCATGCCTAAGAATATGCCCTACTAATCTGTCTCTCCTACGCTGTAATACTCTCCAAATACTTCTCTTCTCCCCTACTAACTCTAGTACAGCTTCATTTGTTACTTTATCTTCCCAACCAATCCTCATCATCCTCCTATAACACCACATTTCGAATGCTTGTAATCTACGCTTCTCTTCCGTTCCTATAGTCCACGCCTCACACCCGTACAGTGCTACACTCCAAACATATACCTTCAGTAATCTTTTTCTAATACCCAAGTCAATATTTGATCTTAAAATCTGTTCCTTTTCTACGAATGCCTTCCTACCCTGTGCTATCCTACACTTTATATCTACCTTGCTTTGATTATCTTTTGTGATTCTACTGCCTAAATAACAAGAATCTGACACTTCTTCGATTCTATTATCTCCTATTGTGATCCTCATTTTTCTACTGCATTCCTTTTTGTCACACCTCATCACTTTAGTTTTACCTATATTTATTTTCATGTTAAAATCCCTAGTCAATACTGCCTGCATACCATTCAATACCTTTTCTAAATTCTTTTCGCTTTCTTCCAATATAGCTATATCGTCGGCGAATCTCAACATATATATTTTCTCTCCCTGTACATTCACACCTACACTATACTCTTCTTTTACTTTGTTTATTGCATCTTCTATATATAGATTAAATAATAACGGTGAAAGTGTACATCCCTGCCGAACTCCCTTATAATATATAAAGCCTTAAAATTTTCCAGTAATTTTCAAAGCGTAGGATCGAAAATAGAACCCTTATGTTGAATTTTCAAATTTTGAATATTGAAAACAACGCATTGTGTTTAATTTTCAATAAGAAGCTTTCACTACATGTTCGATCCTCAAGAAAATATTTCGCCTCTTCATATGTCAACAATATTTGTTTGAAATAAACGCATATTATAAAGTATCAATAATTAAATAACCCATTTTCCGGTTATTTTCAAAGCGTAGGATTGAAGATAGAACCCTTATGCTGAATTTTTAATATTAAAAACGACGCAATGGGTTTAATTTTCATTAGAATCTCTCAGTACTTGTTTGAACCTGAAAGAATATTTCGCCTTTTCATATGTCAAGAATATTTCTTTGAAATAAACGCATATTAGAAAGTATCAATAATTAAATAACCCATTTTCCGGTTATTTTCAAAGCGTAGGATTGAAGATAGAACCATTATGCTGAAGTTTGAGTATTTGAGTACTATTTTGAGTATTAAAAACGACGCAATTTTCATTAGAAGCTTTCCGTACATTTTTTAACCTGAAAAAATATTTCGCCTTTTCATATGCTATCGTCATCACAAGCTACCCATCAAAATGGAACGTCTGAAAAAAAAAAAACTTAAAGCAAACCCAAATTAATTCAATTCAAAAAGCAATAAATTCAATCAGAATATTTTTTTGAAATAAACGCATATTATAAAGTATCAACAATCAAAAAGTTATTTTCGAAGCGTAGAATTGAAGATAGAACCCTTATGTTGAATTTTCACTACATATCCGAACCTCAATCAAAAATTTAATAAGGCATCTACGGTATTTTACTCGTAAGAGGTAAAAGTACGGCATAAGGTAATAATGAAATAAATCACGTTGGTTTAAACAAATGACATTGAAAACTGTGCAGTTTGTTGTCTGAGTTAAGCACCAACCAAGTAGGAATCACGATATTTTCATGGATTTTTTCTTACGTTTCGCATTGTTAACATAAAACATTTTTTCGGAATATTCAATATCGTAGTGTATTTTATGCATACGGCATAAATAGGAGAAGCCCGTGTGTTAGTTAGCTAGAGGAGTGAATTGAGGTGGAATATCGTGACTAAATAGCGTACATTCGTGCGGACTGTTCCATGGGAGTGTATAGATCGCGTGCGAGCCTCACCGACCTCGTATACACCAATGTACAGGACCGTACTATCGCTAGACGCTAAATCCATGCAATTGTACCGAATATCAACCAAATATGCAGTGGTATTCGATTCTGCTGCTACCGAAGATGAGGGCATAGCCATCGAAATGCACATCTAGCTATTAATTACGGTTTTTGGCTGCAAAATTTACAATGCTAAAGAGACACTTTCGGATTGCATTTTACTAAAGTTACACGGCTTGTATTTCAAATTGTTTTACATGATCGGTCGAAGATCAAATAGAACCAAAGTATTTATTAAAGATTGTGCTTCACCATAAAGCTGTCACTAATTTTTTTGGAAAATACCAAACACGTATTTCGTTAATCACAAGCACGTATTTAAAGAGGGACAACGAACTTTCTTGAAAAATAATAAAATGCAAGCAGTTTTGAAGAAAAAAATATATCGAGAAAATATTCATACAACAATTTCGATCGTTTATATTGCCACGTGTACTTTAAACAATTGAACTTGCTGAAGTACAGTTCTGTATATATACGTATACGTGTGTTTGATCATTTTTCTTGTGCTGAGTATGTCAGGATTCTTGGAAACATGGACGCTTTGTGAGAAAGTCCGATTTTTTACTCCCATGCAAAGCGTATATATATATATAATATACGATACATATTCTATACCACAAACAAAATACGATATATTTATATGTACATGTTCAGTTGTTCGTATGAACATATTCAAGTGCAACAGAATGTAATGTTTCGGATGAAACATGGTCATGTCCGAAAAAAATATTAGTACAATCGCACATGTCGTTTTTCTTATTCTTTGAATCTTATTACAAATGCGAGTCTAAGGAGGAGTGCCCGGTTCAATTTTGCTTAGATTTCTAGCTACGAATTTATTTATGTATGCGATATGCGCAGCCTACCTTGAACGAAACAATATTTTATAATCGAATTTTTGTGTTGGTAGAAAGAAAGATGGCCTCTCACGCAGCTGTCAGGCATTCATATATCATCGGCGGTATAAAAAACAATACCAAACAAAAATAGAATACGGTTTGAGTTGAGAGAAGAACCAGCCGAAGAACTAGCTCACTTGGCCGATGTTCTTTTGTATATGGTAATGGCTTATAAGAAACGGCTTGCTGCAGAAACAACACTTGTGCAAGAAGATATCTATATGCCATAAATTCGTAGTGATTAATAGAAACGTTTCTTTTATTGGATGGCAATATTTTTATATAAAATATGAAGCATTTTTTCGAGAGTAGGATATTGCGGCATGAGTATGAGAAATTTTGAGAAAACGAGTAATTTTTGCATGGCTGTAGATTTTAATAAAGTCCTTAGCAGCGCATTTCGAATACGCACAATTATATCTTAATAATTATTAGTACTCTTCGGGATCAATAAAATTTGTGCCATATGAAATCAAAATATCTTCATTTCGTTTAAATCTGGACAAGAGCTGTTTTAGAAACAACCAACTAGTATATAGTAAGGTGCTCTTGTCATGATTATATGTAAGTTATATACAATATGCAGACATATGACTAATGTAGTTTCTGTTCTTGGGTTCTTATATCATTGGATGCTTAGGGGCCTGCAGACAGTACGAGGACCAATGTGGTCTCGAGATACACTTGAAGATACACTGGAGCCTCAGCAGAATTTATCTTCTTCGATATCAGTTTTAACTGTTAGGGCACGCAGCAATATTAAAGAAACCTTTGGTTTCATGTATGAAGGGATGATTCTTATTCCATAATCTTTAAAAAAAGAAAAATCACCAACTAAAGATCAATAGGGGATGTGTTCATTTTTGCCGCCTCTGGTATAGATTACAAACATATTATCAATCGAATTCCCCTAAGAAGACACCTAAGCAAAAACTTTTTCTATCACCTTTTCAGTTTTCTAAGCAAAATTCCAAATCTAAAATATGCCGAAAAATGGTAAGTTTTCAACAAAAAAGATGCTATCTAAGGAGAATAAATAGAAAAATTGGTTTGTGATTTAAGCCAAGGATAATCATCTTATCAATCGAATTCTCTTAAGCAGATGATTTTTTTCCCACTAATGTTCCAACACTTTTCTTGACAAATATTTGGCTATTGTGAGCAAAATTAATACCCCACATGTTGACACCTAAACAAACACTTTTTTATATCACCGCATCAGTTTTCTAAGCAAAATTCCAAATCTAAAATCTGTATGCCCAAAAGATGGTAACTTTTCAACAAGAAAGATGCTATCTAGGGGGAATAAATAGAAAAAAATGGTTTGTGATTTAAGACAAGGATAATCATGTTATCAATCGAATTCTCTTAAGAAGCAGATGATTTTTTTCCCACTAATGTTCCAACACTTTTCTTGACAAATATTTGGCTATTGTGAGCAAAATTAATACCCCACATGTTGACACCTAAACAAACACTTTTTTATATCACCGCATCAGTTTTCTAAGCAAAATTCCAAATCTAAAATCTGTATGCCCAAAAGATGGTAACTTTTCAACAAGAAAGATGCTATCTAGGGGGAATAAATAGAAAAAAATGGTTTGTGATTTAAGACAAGGATAATCATCTTATCAATCGAATTCTCTTAAGAAGCAGATGATTTTTTTCCCACTAATGTTCCAACACTTTTCTTGATAAATATTTGGCTATTGTGAGCAAAATTAATACCCCACATGTTGACACCTAAACAAAAACTTTTCTCCATCACCACTTCAGTTTTCTAAGCAAAATTGAAAATCTAAAATCTGTATGCCCAAAAGATGGTAACATTACAACAAAAAAGATGCTATCTAAGGAGAATAAATAGAAAAATTGGTTTGTTATTTAAGCCAAGGATAATCATCTTATCAATCGAATTCTCTTAAGAAGCAGATGATTTTTTTCCCACTAATGTTCCAACAGAACAACACTTTTCTTAACAAATATTCGGCCATTGTGAGCAAAATTAATAGCCCACATGTTGACACCTAAACAAAAACTTTTTTCTATCACCGCTTCAGTTTTCTAAGCAAAATTCCAAATCTAATATCTGTATGTCCAAAAGATGGTATCTTTTCAACAAGAAAGATACTATCTAAGGGGAATAAATAGAAAAAATGTTTTGTGATTTAAGCCAAGGATAATCATTTTAAAGGAAATTCAAGAACTCGCAAAGCACGAAACAGAAATCCTCTGCCTCAACAGTTAGAAACTTAATTATTTCATGTATATTCAAAATGTATTTGAAAACACTAGTACCTAATATTATATTTCTGTTTTATTCGCCATATAAACCCAAACTCCGTGAGGAATATTGCGCTGGATTCGATATATGTTCTGAAAAAACAATAAATCAAGCTTGTCATCTTGAACCCGGTACTTTATCCATCACGGACAACATGATCTACGGCGGATAGTTCATTATCAGCGTGTGGGGACTAATTGCTGCCAGGTGCGTATTGACCCGAGAAAAATCGGGGACTATTGGTGCAAATAACCGTTTTCACACTTAAATTTCCTTAGTATAAAAATATTTGCAACATTTTATACGAGCGACAAAATCGTCGGCATTAGGCTTTGTACTAGCAATAAATAAATCGGCAGAATAATATTTAATCGAGCAAATAAATCCAAGCAATTACGTCCCTGGCCACAATCATTCCTCACGATATCTATAGTATAGCACAACATAATCCGTTTTGGTCCAGATGCGCAATTATCATCTCCATTCAGTTAGGTACCAACTATCCTTTAGTGGTACTGAATTCTGATCAAATCCAATGCTCACTGCAGTCTATTGCCTGCGGTCATCTCATTCCTGAACGAACCCTTTCTACCCTTAATGATGATGAGGATTGAAGACTGTTGTTGTTATACAACTATGATAATGATGATGATGATCTGGACGATGATGATAATTCGATATTATAGTTTAATTGCAGCGCGCTTTCGAACAGATGGCTATCTATCTATCTTATAGGTGACAGATTTATAGTTATTTCTGCGTATGGAGAAATTAGAAATATTTACGGGAATAGCCCCACGGCTTTTATTCATCATTTGTGCCATTTAAATTTGCATCAGATAATCTAAATTTTCAATCGGACCTCGAATGTATCAACGTTGTTAAATCTACATCTACAAAACCAAACGAACGATAGTACTATGACACCCGCCAATTAAGAACCGACCCGGCAATTAACTTGACACTTGATTGTTCCACTTGCCATACCAGACCGGTAATTTTTGATAAAAATGTTAGATAAATTCGAAACACCGTGTTTCTGTCATACGGGGAAACATCGGGTTAGCTTTTCGTAAACGATACTTGCAATGATTTTACACCAATCCATAAAATGGATTTAACAATAGAATTTCGTTCGCAATAATTAAATGACCAAGAAGATAATTGCTAATTATGTTTACGTAACAATTCGATAAAATGATCTTCGTTCTATTGAATAAATATTTCAAGATTTTCGAATTCTATTTTCAATATAGAATCTTCTAGCACCTCCAGCTTTCAATTGGTAGAATAATGTTTGATACGAAGACGGGAAACAAGCACGAAAACGCGATATTTCTATTGACATATGGAAATCAAATATCATAATAAATGCGGCAATATCGTGCGAGGGATAAGTTAGCGTTTCGCTGAACGTTGATCCAATGGTTGATGGAGTCGTCGCGACGCCAGAACGAGGATTTGGCGTCGACGTCGTGACGTAGTTGCGAGCAACGGGAAAACAAAACCGGCGCTGATATCCCTATGGCGTCATTTACGAACAATGCAAGAAATGGCGAAGAAAATCATTTAAATCGATTGTGTTTTATCAATTTTTAACCTTGCTTCGAATTACGCAATTTGATTTGTTTTCCTGCTAACGTACGCACAGCCTTAATAACAATTTTATTAAATTATATTATTAATTAAAAAATATATTTTAAGTTGTAATTTATAATGGAGGCATCTAGAAAATTCATACAAATCATCAAATAATTAAAATTTATAAATATATGATTATTCAGATTAATTGTCAATCTGATTTTGTGTTCTTTAATTTATAAAAAAAAACATATATGTTTATATTAATTTTATATCTAGCTATATAATATAGTAATACCAATGTCGAACTAAATGCAAGTTTATTCTAGCGTGGTCATCGATGTTACGTTTCAAAATTAAAATAGTTGTTTACTCATAAAGAATTCGAAATGAATTCATCCCGCGGCAATTCTTCAGTCCCGGTGTTCGAACATTAATTTTATACACATCAATATTAAAATATTCCGTCGATAAATATTGTAAGCATAATTTATAAAATGTGAATGCGCATTATCTGCAGTACAGAAAATTATCAATGCGTGCGTGTAAAATTAGAAGAAACAGAAGTGAGTTTGTCGAAGAAAAATTGCATTTGGAAGATCGTGTTGCATAAGAGAATTAAATAATAGAATATATTCTTAGGTGTGGGTTATTATAAAATTTATCGTAAAATGTAGAGCAGAGGAAAATACCAATATTGAAAATTAAAATTATTTCATTTTTTTATTATTTATAGGGACATTAAGGAGCTAAAGATCAGGCGAGCTATTTACTATCAATCTGTTCCGAGTCAAAAAATCTTCACCTTTCTTTTGTTGATATTTAGATCAAAGTAAACGAGGCTTTTCATAAAAAAGAAATTTTTTTGATTCCGAAGCTACACAAGATAGACGTGCAAGTTTCAATTGATTCTTCTGTTATATGCTCAAATTTCACGGGCGTCATTCTGAAATATTTTTATAGTTTACTACGAACAAACTGCCGTCTTAGTTAGTACTCAAATCGCTCGGAGGGCCCCCAATGATAGTGGACTCTAACTATAATATATTCGATATGATCCGCGTATGTACTTACTACTTACTACAGGATCCTGGTCTTGGTACGAGCTTACCTTACACTACATTATGAATAATTAATAACCGCATATTAATTGCTAATTATTCCCGGTGATGCTGTTGTTACTATGCTGAAGAACATTCAGAGATGAATACATATTATGTTACGTGCTATCAATACAGCGGATGCGTGTCTAATCTAATGCGTATATAGTGAATATACGTGCATATTCCATTTTTTTACTAATCGTGATCTGTTTCGCATAATGTATTTCATGGAAAAAGGTAACTTATAAAGAAGTACATGCTTGACATTGAAGTTTCGTATTTTCATATACGTGTATAAGCTTCGGCTAGGCAAATAATTACTTAGGGGGATATAGATTTTTTTACGACCTGGCCATATATCTTGGAAGAAAGGGAACAGAATTTGGTATTAAAGGGTATGCAGGAAGAAATGACTAATATGAAAATAAACATGAGCAAAGATGAGGATTAGAATAAGAGATGATAGAATAGAAGACTTTTTTTATTTAGGAAGTAGGATTGGAAAGAATAACCGAAGTAAGGTAGATATAGAATATATGATAGTACAGGGTAGGAAGACATTTGTAGAGAAAAGGAGCAGATTTTAAGATCAAATATTGACTTGGGTATTAGAAAAAGATTACTCAAGGGTTAGTATGTATCATTGTACGGGTGTGAGGCGTGGACTATAGGAAAATAAGAGAAACATAGAATAAAAGCATTCGAAATGTGGTGCTACAGAGGGGATGATGAAGAAATTGAGAGGTGGGTCTAGATTGGAGTATGTGGGTCGGATAGTGAAGGACGTGTGGGGATGAATAGGGAGATGAAGAAGTTTGCTGAGAAAAAATCGGCGTGGCGTGCTGTTTCCAACTAATCTCTAGGACTGACGATTATCTAACTATCTAACTAATACGCTGGCAATGTTATCAAGTTACAGTTTGGACTATTTACAATATTTTTATATAATTGGACTACGGAGAGATTCTTTTCAATATTTCGAGTATTTACAGTATTTAAAAATTATTATTTTTTATGTACATAATAGCATGTTTCCTCTATGAGTATATATCTAAATGTCGAATGCATTTTATCATAGCGAAATTCTTAAAGTATTGGTATCCCCATTAAAACTTTCGCAAACCAAGTTTGGAATTCTGAAAAATATAGCAATTAAATATGTAAAGTTTCGTCGAGCCCTTTTCCTCTATTTAACACTTGCGGCCGCCTCCCCTAATTAATTTTGATTTAAAATATAAAGAAATTCGTGCATCTCGTGTCTTATTTTAGAATCTTTATTTCAGTGGACGTTAAAAACGGAAATTTTTGTTCAATAACACGAACCAAGTGCATTAACAACGGTACAAGAATAAATCCAATCGTATGATTTATCAAGTGAAACTTGAATATTTGGGACATTACCTAGCGACACCACTTCTACACCACAATCTACAGAAATATTTCGTGTGAAAAACAAAGAAATTGGTGCATTGTGCGGGATTTTCAGGGCATCGGCACGATTATCTTCGGCGCCGTCCTTCTTACATACCTTACGACCTACCCACCATCCGCACACCTCGTACGAGTATATTTTATTTGACTGTAGACTGGATACGCCGAATACAAATTTAGGCTGAAATAACAGAGTGCGGGATCTCCGCTCCTTACCCAATACAAGACCCACATAAGTACACACTTTGGTTCTGGAAAAGCTATAGGGTGACACCTTGAAGAATATTTTCGCCATTTATCAATTTATTTTGGTCCGTCTATTAAAAAAATTCAATTAATATCTACTCGTGCGAAACTAACTGCGCTAGTTACATTTCTTCCGATAATTTCCACCTTTTATCTCCATCAGAGTGAAGTGATTTTATTATAAATTTTGTTAACTGGAACTTCTCGAGCAAAACTGCAATTTAAATTCATTCCAGCGAATGCAAAGGTCGTGTAAAGAAATCGCACGTAAATTTTTTATTGTTTCGATCTCTATGTATATGGTCCGCTAGAAGTACCACATTCACAGCAGAAGAACACGGACAGACGGACATATACGGGGCCGCGTAATTATTACTTATGTCTTGTTCTTCTTCTGTGGCGTTGCTCCGTATGTTGGACGACGCGGTCGTCCTGGTCATCCCGCACACCTCACACAGGTAGCTAGACAAAGACAACAAATACCAATCCCATATATATATATATATATATATATACATGCAAGTACGACCTTTAACAACACACACATGTACAGACAGAGAAAAGTCCGCACATCTATCATTAAATATTTTTTATGCCGGAAACGGGCGCGGGCATCAGAACCAGAGCTGCATATGTATGCATGTATATATGCAATCTTGAGCCAAACGAACGCACCGTATAAGATGTATTTACCATACAACGTCCTCCGTTGACTTTCCGACTGCTGATTATAGATTAGATTGGTACCGGATCGGAATATATCAGCTTATCCTATTTCTGATTCAACGGGTGATGCGAAAATATGAGCATTCAATATAACGCATTAGCATTTAGCAGCGGCTAAAGTTCTTCCATCATATGCAAGAAATCTCCTTATTCGAACTTTCACACAGAAGCTTGGTATATATTTATCCTAAGCAACAGTCATTCAATTTTGCCAACAAAAAAATACGAGTAAATGACAAAGATTAAGCTTAAGAAGCTTGGTAACCCAAAATTGTATTCTCAAAAAAAAATAGTCAAATCAATTGTTTGAATCCAAAGTTAAGCTTCGACCTACAATTGTTTATTTGGAAATTATTTTGTGGTCATTTATTAACTCAAATTCAAATTCGCTTAATAGTTAAGGAATTTCATTTCGAAATCATTTGCCTCGGTGGTAGGTACCTAATAAAAATGAGTGGACAAGAAATATTACCAAAAAAAAAAGTCACCAGGTATACGGTAATCACTAATTCAAGCAGTGTACAAATTAGCACGTAATCAATTGTTCGTTGATTTTGTTTTTCAAGCGTGTTCGTTACGTATGAATAACGTACCTGCAGAAAGAAGCAGGAGGATTTATGTGTGGTGTAAAATTGGCTATCGCCACCGCGTACCGACCTGTTGATGACGGCACATTTGTTCTAATTATTTCTAATAACGTATACTTTCTCTCAAGAAGATGGTAATTGATATAAATAATATGTGTGTGTGTGTATATTGTACAGAAGCGATCGTGTAATTTCAAATAAAATGACTAAATACGATGCCGGTAATTGGATTAATAAATTTCAGATCTCATCTCGATGCGTATGATCACTTTTACATGCAACGATTACTCTCCCGTCTAAAGATCGGATGAACGGCAACAACGATGACTTCATTAATATTACGAAAAATAAACGTGATTAGATGTTTTAGTTCTATTTTCTCGTTACGCATTACACATCATACACTAATCGATAATTTTGTTAAGAAATTGCCCAAGATATCATAATGTTTAATCAAATTGGATACATCAATTTGTCGTGAAATACTCGTTCATTTCGCTATAGCTATTTATTTACCTTGCCCTGTCCCAATTTGAGTTTATTAATATTTCCCTCTGCTCTGGCTTCTACCACGAATTACATAAACTCCAAAAAAATTGCCCAACTGTTCCTGTATTTACAATAATCTGTTTATATGGAAAAATACCATGGCAGTTAGATTTTGACCGAAGCAATTAAATTTTTCTCCAACGAATATCTCGACATAAATTTTGACGTAAAACATAGTTGGATGAGGAATTAATTTGTCTAATTAATTTGTAAAAAGAAAATGCAAATATTTAAATCAAAACGTTTTTCATAAAAAGAAACACGTTGAAATACAGAATTCGGAGCTCCTCTTAATATATGTTACAAGTTGGTTATTATAGGCGCATATTCTTAGACAATTAAATATCGATCAAAAAGTGAATTCTTCGGATGGTTACCGGTTATAAATTAACAACGTGGACCAGTGTAATCGTGCCGGTCGAGATATACGGTAATGTATGTTGCTCATCGAAATGGTCCAACGTAATAAAATGGGGGAGTGGCCGTACAAAATATATTAACGAAATTTATCGTGTGTCAAAAGTAACTGAAATCTTGCATATAAATCATGAGCGCTGTGTCTTAGGTGCCATCAAACAAGAACTTAAACAAGTCCACCTGTATTGTTCTTAGCAGCGGATTAAAATAATGTCAAAAGGGTTATTGATCAATATTTATTTGGTGAAGAATTTTGCTCAATACGTTACCAATTTTTAAAAATAAGAAAGATATAATCTCTTCTATGAGTTCCGGAAAAAGAACTGTCTATTTGAAAAAAAAAATACAACGTGCAAATTGGTTGTTATAAAAATTAAACTTGAAAAATCGTCACTTTCAACAATTCCCTTGGGGAATAAGCGACGATACAAAATCCTATCCTATTCCCATTGTATTTTTCGGAAAATACTGAAGCTGTAAAACTTAAATTTGTATACCCAAATATTCTAAAAGAAATGTCCGCTGGAAATAATTACCGGTTTATACGCCACATGATTAACACCCCTATGTTATACCCTTGAGTCATTGTCGTATCCTTATCACGACTATTCGTATAATGGTAGGTTTGTTTGGGCAATGTATCGGTAGCGAATGGTGGATTATAATATGCACTCGCGTACATAGTAATTAAAACAAATATTTTTGTTAATGAGTAGTTCACTGTGCTGATGCTGGAACGGCGCTGCCGTATGTTGCGTCGGCAAATGTTTTAAAGCGAGCGACGGTAAAGGATGGAAAGGTGAAATAAGAAAAGGCAGGATGTCCAAGTATAGCGCGAAGACATTTTCGAAGAAATATAAACTATTTTCTATTAAAAAAGCCATAATAGAATTGTTAGCACTTCCCTCCCCCAATAATAGTTTAAAAGATACTAAAGTCGTATAAAAGATCAATTGCAAAATTTGATGACCAGAAATGCTTATGGTTCAATTATTTTTGCAAATACACAAGCACTTTATTATTTACATATTATGTTTATCGAACAACAAATTTTCAAACACTGAAAATTAAATGTTGAACAGTTTATCGACACCCATCTGCACGAAGGTGCAATAAATATATATATTTGAAGCTATAACATTTTATCAATCTATTTGTAAATTTTGAGAAATGAAGATAAATTTATATAGGTGGATATTTGATGGCAGAGATGCCACAAATCGTTTACTTTCCCTTACAGGGATTTTCTTAAACTATCATTTTGTACTTACTTCTTTAGTTGGACGTACATTTTTCTCGTTGGTATAATATTATTTATATTCTTATTTTGATTTTGCTGTTGCATCAATTGTCGACGCTTTCTTAAGTCAAGCAAACGAGTTTGGTAAAAAAATCGGATTATGAAGGAAATTAGCATTTCGATCATTTCAGTAGGTACTAGCGCCTTTTTGGAAACATTCACTGCATTCTCGCTATGATCGGCGAGCATCGGTACAATCCTTTGTTTTGTTTGTTGCTTTTTTGGCGCCATCTTGCCGCAGGGCAAAGCAGCGCGCACCGCGTAACCAGCAATTACGTGCAGTCTGAGAGCTGTGCTCCGGTTCAGGCCGTTGCCGTTGCCTTGGCTGTTTGATGCCTCATCCAAACCTCCCCAGACTGCAGCGGGAGATATATTACCCTTCTTCGGATGAACTGACGGCATGTCCAGTACCGCGTTCCTATAATGCCATATAGGATGCTGTTCTCGACTGCCACCAACGTACAACTCTTCTTCCACAGCAAACGTCCCTTCTGCCATCAGGTTATAAATGGTACCATCCACGTCGAACAATTCCACAAATTATAATTAGTTAAAAAACATGATATACTGAGACTATACGCCTGCTCACTTCTAGAAATGGTGATTTTACAACACTTAATTCACATCGCACACAAGTCACCGTAATAACGAACTAATTGCAGTGGTTAATTCATTACTTTTAGCTTTTTGGTGATCAATGGACAGATGAGATCTTCTAGAGGAACGTTGTGTGTCGATACATTGTTGTCGTACCGACTAACACGATCAAACTAAAGCAGCTCGGTAAACATGCGTTCAGCGGTAATTTGTGACGAAATAAGGGGAAAATTATAAAATTACATTGCCAGCTTAAACTATACACTCTTTATTTGTCCCAAATCACCGACTATAGCGGCCCCAACGTCGGAATACGTGGCTACATGCAAACATCATGAGGTTCATTATGTACAGCCATAAGAGACTCAGTCAAAACGCATTACTATAACTCTCTCTATATACCTATATTGACTATAATGGATGAAGATTGCACTGCTATTACACACTGCATCAATTTTATACTATATGTAGTCGTATATGTTTATCTGTTATATAGTCTATATATCGGCCAACGTAGCAGAATTATTAAAATGAAATCAAAATTCAAAAATATTCTCCAGGTCAAAGTATTATTATCTAAACTATATGAACTCCTCCAGTGCTCCAAAGTAATCCAGATGTGTCAATATTTCCATTTATTGCATGATTCCATCTCGGTAGCTGCTAAAATCTTCATTTGATGCATCACCATATATATTTTGATCAGTTTGAATTTCGATTATATCATTTCGCAAATCAATATTCACAGATACACTTCACTTCCAAACTAAGCTCTAAACAATGGAGCCTTTACCGCGTTATATATACCTCAATATTTACTAGTACCTTGAAATATCGACACCGAATTAATATCAATAGGAATTTATCAATGAAATAAATAATTCTCGAAGATCCCGCGTCGAGAAAGGGGGCATTACAACGGGCCGGCCCGTTGGCTATTCTGTTTTATCATTTCGTGCAACAACAGAAGCCTTTCGAAGGGTACCACCTAAGATGTGGAGTGGACTAATGCATCTTCCACTGTGTAATTATATATTTGAAATTATAATTATTATTAAAGCATTATCCCGTTGTAATCTACAGCGGAAAGAGTACACTACACAAGCCAAAACGTTGTGAATGAGGGACGTGAAGAGAGATTGGACGTTCATCAACTTGGAAAATCAACAAAAATGTCATTAAATTTAATTCTTTGTTTCTTGTTTGGCTATTTGTGTATTATTTTTTAGTGAGCGCATTAAAACCGTAGTCAAGGTACTGCAGTAACTTGCTACTTGCATACATTATTTTATGTAGATTTCATTCTTACGGGTCGTTTTACATGTATAGGCTTATCTGCGGGATCAGAATGGACCATTATTTATTGCTTGCGAGATTAAATTTTTCAGCATAAATTAGTATCTTATGGACAAAGCGTATAAAAGAAAGAACAAACCCGACGGTGTATAAATTCTATGCAATGACACGAGAGATGAAATCAGAAAAAAACAGAACTTACCAATGTGCATCGAAAGCGGCAAATGACAAGATCTAACCAAACAAAATGAAAAAATATCGAGTTAAGTGATGGGTTTTAGTAATGTTGGCTGTTGCTGAGGTATTACCTGTCTCCATGTTCATTCCGAACGTATATATGGAATCTCAGCTTACATTTCAACTGATTAACAATTACATATTCAATGCTTTAAATGTGAAAACGTTTCCAACGATGAAACGGAATCAAAACTTTAATTTGGTAAGTCGCTTCATTCGCTTCATACAAGAGCAGGAAAAATCGCCATTTTGCTATTTTGACAGATATGAATAATAATGCACAAATCACATTTCGTGTTGTATTAAGGAAAACAGTTGTCAAAACTGCTTTGACATTTTACTAATGACACACAAGAATAAAAACAAAAATATGGCAGAATCCGCAGTTACATTCTTGCTGCCATCTCTCAACGGCTACACTAACTACATGACATACCAATATGGATGGTGAAGTAGCAATTGGCATTGTCGTTTATTGAGGTTATGTTATAGCTGGCTCTTGATATTTCCTCGTTTCTTTCTTTATTATGATAAATACGTATTTAAAAGCATTTCTTTAGTTACAAACATATTCGGAAACATGGAGAGAGATTCAAACGGTATCCAAGATGAACGAAAGTACTTCCTTGCTGTGCTGCATACGTTTCAAAGCTACCGGTAAGTCATACCAAATCCGATTTTTTTTATAGTACAATTTGTTTAATAAATTGTTTTTATTGATATCGTTAGAAAACAGTCGATGTTACGAATAGAAAATAAAGTACAATATTTGGCTAGTTTACCTAAGCACCATAAAAGCTGGCTGACGGCATACAGCTCCGATTTAGAGTCGTTTAAGGAAGCAGTTGAAATAAACGCTAAATACATACCCAAGGTAGCGTTACAGATACTTTTATCGAAGCTGTCTGTCTTTCTACCTTATATTTTAGGTTCTGCAACATGCGAACTACATGTTCGAGAACGTGTATAATAGTAACGAAGGCATGACACATAGCGAAGGGCAAGTAGGCACTTTATCCGAAGGACTGGATAAGGTGCAGAACGTGTTTAAACAAGCCATGCGTGACTGGAGCGCCCTGGGCGCTGAGGAACGCCACCAATCCTACGGCCCAATCATAGATGCTATAGAAAAAGAGTATGACGGCGTGACGGATAGAGCCGATATTAGGTAAGAGAATTAATTAACTACTTTATAAGGTATAGTAAAAGATGCGTTTTAAGGGTGCTGGTGCCCGGCGCAGGATTGGGCCGTCTCGCCTATGAAGTAGCAGCGCGGGGCTTCTTGAGCGAAGGCAACGAGTTCAATTTATTTATGCTCATCGTGTCTTATCATATCCTAAACTGCTGCAAGACTGTTGAAGAAATTCAGGTCTATCCGTGGGTGCACCAATACTGCAATAATCTTTCCGCATTAGACCAAACATTGAGCGTCAAGTACGTTTGAAAAGTGCACTTAATTGAATAATTATTTTGTTTTCAATTATGTTTGTAGAAGTTTTAATGAACTATTTTAGGACGTGAGGTAATCAAAGATATTGCGTATTTACTTTTCAAGTTTCAGAAAACGAATTACATAATAATGGGAAAAAATAAGCATATCGTCAGCGATGGGACAATACCTCATATCTTTTTAACGAGTTGGGAGATGTTCTGAACACGCGCAATAAACCTAAAAATCAATTTGGCGTAATGTAATTTTTCGAATTTTTATAAGAGAGAGGTATTGTCGCATTGCTGACGATATAACGGGTGTAAAGCTGGATTAGAAACAGGCATTTACATGTTGAATTAAATTTGTTCATATAATGGCTCCATTGGTTATTTTACAGCACAATTATAAATGGAAAATATTTACGTAATTTATTTTCAAGATATTCGAAGAAACGTTTTCCATGGATGAAGCCCTTAAGTCATATTAAGCCTTGATTTTGACAATTAATAGCTCATTGATTCTGTCATCACTGGTTATCGTTTAAAATCAAGGTTTTTTTCAAAATCAAAAATGCGAAGAAAACATTCAAGTTTTCTCTTATAACGATAATTTCATTCAAACCGAAAATCTCAAGTGAAAAGCAACATTTAATGAATACAATAGCTGATCAGTTTCACAAATAATCTAGTTATAAAAATACGAACATTATTTTGTTAAATAGCCTCCCTAAGGATTGTGCTGTTTCCAACCAGCACAACTAATTCCTTCATCTCCCTTCATACCATACGTCCTCCACAATCTGCACCCACATACTTCAATCTAGACCTACCTACCCCTTGCTTTCCCTCTACTCTACCTTCTATAACGAATTGCATAATACCCTCATGTCTAAGGATGTGACCTACTAGTCTATCTCTCCTGCGCTGTAATCCTCTCCAAATACTTCTCTTCTCCCATACCAACTCTAGTACGGCTTTATTTGTTACTTTATCTGCCCAACCAATCATCATCATCCTCATGTCACTACATTTCGAATGCTTCCATTCTTCGAGCATTTTTTAACAAATTTTAACAAATTGTTCAAACAATCCACCATAATTTTCATTGCTAGATTTCCAGATGTGCGTATAGATCTCTCGGGAGACACGTTCTCCATGACAGCCGGTGATTTCTTGGAGGTATATACGGATCCGGATCGTTGGCACTGTGTCGCCACCTGCTTCTTTATAGATTGCGCCAGCAATGTGGTGCAGTTCATCGAACAGATTTACACCATTCTCCGCCCAGGCGGTGTCTGGATAAATCTCGGACCTCTTCTCTACCATTACTCAGAGGTGAAGGAGCAACAAAGCATAGAACCCAGCTTCGAGGTAAACATTCACAAATAGCGCAGCGATATTAACATAACGGCAAAATCTGTAACCGCAATATATATAGAGCTTCAAGTCCATCTCAATTTGTTTGCATAACTGAATTTGCAGGTGCTTTTAGCCGTCGTGGAACACGCAGGTTTCGTCATTGAAGACCAGCGCACTGGTCTGAAGACACGCTATTGCCAAAACCCACGCGCCATGCTGCAATACGAATACGACAGCGTGTACTTCGTATGTCGTAAACCACTCACTGCCAGTGTCGCCATAAGCGATAATATTGGCAACCCTGTAACCACAAATGATATTATATCAGAACAGAATATGGATGATGTTGAGGCTAGTGGTGTATCTTCCACTGATAATATAACAGATGAAGGAATATCTGAAGAAGTAATAGAAAACGATCTGTAATTCAAATGGCGCGGTGAAATAAGTGTTTGATACATCGTTTTTTACATGTGCCTAATTTTTTTTTAGGGATATATTTAGTTATTAAATGTTTAAATTGAAAAATTTCTTGCTTTACTTTAGCTAGTTGCGTTTGAGTTGTGCCAATATATTTGCTATCTTTAATACCCCATCAAATACTCGTTAGTATGTGCTTATTTTTTTCCCTGATATGTTATTATTATAAAAATTATCACTACGTTGTTAAATATTAATATAAAATATCACCCAAATACCGTAACAAGCATTAAGTAGCTAATCATTTTAGCTACTTAATGCTTGTTACGGTATTTGGGTGATATTCTATATTAATGTTATTATTAGTTTTCTGTAACTTTAAAATTAAATACGTAACATCTATGATTACCTCGCAGGCTAAAATAGTCATTAAAGCTTCTACAAACATAATTGAAAACAAAATTATTATTTTATTAAGTTTACTTCAAAATAGCTTCTAATATTTGATAAGCTCTAACATTTATCTGCAAAGATTTATACTCATTAAAGAAAATTTTTATTTCGACTAGTCTATTTTGTTACAAAGACTGAAATGCAAATAGCTTTATAATAGAATTTAAAGGAAAAAAGAACGAGATTTTTACTATATTGTCTACTTATAATGTAACTTCTGGTGCGTATTTGTTTTAGATAGGTAGTTAATTTATTTTAATAAACGATTGTAAGAATGCTGTAGTATAATTAAAAACAAATGATAATAAGTAAACATTAGAATTAAAGTACCGGGAAAATATATTGAATAATGGATTGATATTATACATATATATGTACAGTTATTGTAATAATGCGTCAAATAAAATTTTCAAGTTATTATATAAAGGAATTTAATTTAATTTTTCAAAATATGCAAATACTATATTATTTATGCAATATGCAAAATATTCAAATTTATAGGCTTTTTTCTTAGATGTTTTGTTGGTGAATTAGATTCCGTGAATTTATACAAATCTTTAATTTTATTTAATAATTATATAGCAAGGAAATTAAATGATGCATTTTAATGGTTCCGTTTTAATTTCATAGATTTAGTTATAATTTTGGTCTATTTATAAAGATTTTTTATTTATACGAGTAAACCCTTGATCAAAATATGGCAAATCAGATATAAATGTATAGTTTAAAAACTTAAAGAAAACAAAATTGTTTCTAAATGCAGACTTTGAACACCGCTAAGTTTTGAAAATTAAGAGGCAATTAAAAGCGCGGGTTAATTTGAAGACGTAATAGTTAACACTGACCGAGGAGGTATCGGTAGATTCTAGTATTATGTGTGTGCGACAACGACGATGGACGTACACACAGATTACTTACTTTTTCAACATTCGCTTCGATCGAGTTTAGACAAATTTCGCGACCACAAACGCACAGAGCGCTCAGTTCAGGCTTAGCATACATTGTAGCGTTTATGCAATCTCTTATCTGCACATGCAATTTATATGAGCAGTTTCAATAGTATGTTGTCTAACAATTGAATTTAAATATTAGAAGAAAGTTTTTTTTCATTTATTCGTTAGATGACGTTTTTGCATATTTATTTTAAAGGTCTATATGAATACAGCCGAAAATTAGTCAGTCTTATTTTTAATTTCTGAACAATTTGCCTGATATACTTAAACTTTTAATAAAATGCACAAATATAGACAATAATCGCTTTAATTTAACACCAAAATCATTAAAGCCGTTTTCGCAAAACGACTGTCGAAACAAACGCAGTCCCAACTTAAATATAAGGATATTAATGCCCCTTCTATTTTTATAACTCCTATTCAGTAGGGCGATTTCAACTAATTAAAATTAATACAACTATGCGATTAGAAGCAACATTTTCTGCTCTTACAAGATGCCGTTAATATATTAAATAATAAAAAAATAATTGTCAAATTTATTTAGCAATTCTACAATTATTATATATATCGATTTTATGGATGTTTAAGATTCAGACAAGGTGGCATGTAATTACATTTAAGTGCATGTATCTTATAGTGTATTTTATATAGAGAATACCTAACAAGTACTTTGTGCTGCTGGTTAGTTTAGTCATTAGTACATTTCTGAGTTACTAAGAAAGGAAAGTATTCGCGCGCAAAATACGTAGAGAGAATCGGGACCTTGGTAATGATCTTACACATTTTTATCGTTTCTTCATAAATAACGAGAAAACACCGACTAAATGTAACGATATATATATTTAAGTTTGAATTGGTAAACTAGGAAAATTTATGCAACAAATAATATACGAGTACATGCAATTTCAGTTTTGCATACATTTACATGCAAATGTACGACGTGATATAATAAAACCTTTTTACAACGAAAATTGCGTTTGTAATTGGTTGTAGAATTAAATCATTGATTTATTATTTTTAATCATTTATTTTATAATTACAGAATTAATTTTTTTACATCAATTTTGGTTATAATTTAATATAATTATGTTACTGGTTATTATATTTTATTTCTTATTTAAATTGAAATAGATTTGTGATAAAATGGTGCTTCACAAAATATTAATATAATTTTTTTAAGTAATAATTAATAGTGTATGCGAATTACTATATTACTACCGTGGAGGGTACTTAACATATAATTGTTAATTACTTTTGCGAAAAACACTTTTGATAATTTCGTTTTTTCTTTTCAAATGAAAATTACTTTTTTTTAAATAATTTGCATATGACAGTGAATGACTTGAAAGAAAATGTGCGTTTAATACGCGTCTCTTTGCTTGTATATAAGCAACAACGTACAAGGACAAGAAAATCACTGCGCTGTAAAAAGTACTACACGGCAAGACAATTATCATTTGATCCTATTAATATAGTTTCACCTGTTCAACGATGATGATTTCATACCACCAGCATCAGTGGTAATCCTTGCATAGTTAAATGTTGTAAGAAAATAAAACAATGTCTGCGAAAATTGTTTTTGTATTATTACTCGGTGGAGTAAGTGTAGCATTGTCCAGTGTATCGTCGTCGAGAAAAGATGAAATTTCCGAAAATAATTTATTGTTTCCTAATCTGCCCAATGGCGCCCCGTGGTCTGATAATAATCTGTGCAAGGAAGATAGCCAAGTTTATATCGATAATGTCGGTAATTTAACTCTTTGGGCTCATCAAAGTAAGTGACAAATTGTATTACGTTTTATTTCTATTTTATAAATGTATTTTACGAATTGAACGTGAGAAAGGCGACTTTATGATCCTGAAACAATTCCATTACCTGTAACTGAAAATAAAGTAAAAAAATTGAAGATTTTTGCACTTCGAGAATCCAAAACGGGTCTGAAAACATATCATTATATTAAAAAGTAGTTAAATAATTTTAGGCTGTACTCTTTTCTGCTTTAATTTATTGGAGGGCCGTAAAAATATTTTTTTTATCATGAAACTAGAGAAGAAGAAAATATACGGCAGACCAAAACTGGATAATTTCCTTTCGATTTTTCTTAAGATATGCAAGCAATAATATTAATACCCACATACTATATAATTCAGTCTTAGATGCGACAGCAAAATCGTCAAGTAATGTCTTGACTGGCAGTATTTTTCAATTCGGCGGTTTTGAAGAATGTCTTCAAGTAAATGCTCCTTTCGAAATACAATACTGTTTGGCAACAATTCGCATGAAAGATATTCCAGAATCATATAAACCGAAAGATCCGTTTTCTCTGACATTCGAACATTCAGACTCTGTACTAAAAAGGATGTATGTAAGTTTTTCTTTTATTACATTAAAGTTGTTCTATTTGACGCCACGTTAAATCAAATAAATTCATATGATTAAGTTTTCACATTTGCCTGACAGCCATTGCAGTTTTTAACAATGTTTAAGAGCAGCGTCTCCAAATTATGGACAAACTTCTACCAATAGAAGGTCGCTTGAACTTGTATTGTACAACGTGTTTGCACCATTGTTACCAATTCTCTCAAATTCTGTATAGATACAATGCTAAATAATTAGTGACTATGTAACTTGATACGTTCGCTTATTGTATAATTTATGGCTGAAGGGTAAAAGCGCCTTGCAAATAAAATATATTCTACTACCGTTTAAAAGCCCCATCCTTTAGGACCATTCTTCAAAAATATTGTACAAAAATAATCAAAATTAGGGAAATGTTAGACACGCTGCCGTTCGATTGCAAGGGTTTACTAGCGTTAGCCCAACTCTTAAACGAAATCATATTAAAGTACACACACAATTTTGTATAATGGTAGACCAGATGTCTAGCTATCAAATAATAAGATTCTTTTTTTTTCACTAGCTTCCTCGATAAAACAACGTTTGAAAAATCGTCTTTTTTTTATGAAAATTATGATTTTTTTTCGACATGTTATTGAAAATTTAAAAATAAAGAAAATATGCCATTCAAAAGCACCATACTTTAGAAACATTCTCTAAAAATATTTGATAAAAATAATCAAAATTGGGGAAACGCTAGAAACACTGCCGAACCCCTGCTTTTCGTATGATGAGACGCCAGCCTTAACAAGAGTTATGAACATTTTTTTACCAAAAAAAATAAATTGATTATAAGTATAATTTGCTCACATTCACCAATTTAGTCTGCAAAGTGGCTGTAAGATAAAATCGTGCCAAAATTAAAAATTAAAATAACAAAATTCGTTTTTTATATTAACTCAGAGAACGGAAGATAAATCGAAACAAGTACGCGATGAAATCCACTTCGGTTGGTGTGTGCCAGCCTCTTGTTCCCCTAGTGATTTGGAGAACTCTTTGCAGCATCACTTAGCTGATGTAGAGCATCCTTTTCAGGAGATAAATATTTCGTACGCAGGCAAAGTTTCACCGCAATTATGCCATACCGTAGCCGATCTGAACAATTACGATGCGCTGGATATTTTATTTTGGTGCGATACGAATATTCAATTTGATCGGACAAGTTAATTAATTTGAATTTTATAAGATTACAGCTTGCTTTTGGCGGTATTGATTTTTATGGCCATCGTATGCACTGTTTGCTATCATAGAAATAAGAAGTTGCGCCAGGAATGTCCCAAAAAATCGCAACCTGGTAAATTAATTCAACGTTGCTTCTACACTTCGGACACATTCTTATTGCCTCATACACTGATTTTTTGCATTATTTCAGAAAAAATCAAGACGCAGATAATTTGGAAAGCGTTTTCAGTAACTGAAAATTTTGCCGATTTATCGAAATGTGAATCAAGCAGACCCGAATTAAGTATTTTTTATGGTGTGCGTACTTTTTGTATTATGATGATTATTATGGATCACCGATTTGGAACATATCTATCTGGGCCTTTAAATAATTTCGACTTTGTTGAAAAGGTAACTCTGAAAATTGGGCCACATCGCCAATTCTGTAATTTTAACTATTTGCAGGAATATCGCAGAATTTCGTCTTGGTTTATTTTCCACGGCGATTTATTCGTAGATACGTTCTTCATTCTTAGTGGAATGCTCGTATCTTACGGATTATCCTGTCAATTAGACAAGAGGAAAATTAATCCCGGATTTTTAATTTTTGCCAGATATGTTCGGTAAGTTTCATTATTGTTTCTGCAGTTTTGAAACGGCTTAAAACAAACAATCTTTATTATTTACTTTATTAGAAGTAATTGGATTCGCTCGCTGTTAAATTAGCATTAAATACGTTGTTTATTTTTTTATATATAAATGTTACGAATGGCGATTATTTGAATACAATGTGGCTGCGTGTAGGTAGGCATATTTTAATCGCCGGTATATATTTTTATATAATATTAATCTGCCACTTTTTGCAATTAGTCGTGTAAAATTACTATGAAAATAGCCGTTGAATTCGTGCGCGCTTGCATATATTTGTACAACGAAAAGACACGTTGAAAGGAGTTGTTTTGATGTGGACCTTTCACTAGTTCAAGGATGCGGCACTAACTATTGCAACAAAAAAAAACAATATCTTGTTGATTATTTGCTATAATTCTAGAATTGCATAAAGCATTTTTTAATTCATTATGCAGTCATATTTTATTTGCTTGACATTGTAATTAGTTACATTAATAGAATAAACGCTTGAATCATCTGCGTTCAATCGATTGATTGAATTGATCGAATGGTAACTTTTACAATATATTGAAACAAAAGAATCATATCGTAGTACTGTACTTTACCAACAATAAATTAATCCGTTTTAACCTGAAACACAATTCAATCAACTAATTAATTCGATTGTAAATGAGAGAAAAATAATAAGAATTTTATTTCTGAAAAATGTAGGAATTCGAATCCGCGATGTTGTAATATAATAAATATTATATGTAATTGAATCAAGCAAAATTTAAAATTTTTATAATTTAGTTAAGTAGCCAGTTTATTTTTATATATATTTTTAGAATTGAACTGTTTGGGTCAAAATCCATTAAAAAAGTAAACAACATAATCGCTCAATTAATAATTAAGGACGTGAAATTATAGGGTTTTTGTTTCCATCAGAAAAAAATTGATTAGAACGGCAAATAAGTGTAAAAAATAATGTAGCTACATTAAAAATCATATTGTTTATTTAAAGTACTCAGTTAGTTAAAGAGTCCGCAATCTCAACGTCTATTCATCTCAACGTCTTCAACTATCTGACTCACATACTCCAATCTAGGCCTACCTACCCCTCTCTTTCCCTCCACTCTACCTTCTATGATCAATTGCATAATCCCCCCCATGCCTAAGAATATGCCCTACTAATCTGTCTCTCCTACGCTGTAACACTCTCCAAATACTTCTCTTCTCCCCTACTAACTCTAGTACAGCTTCATTTGTTACTTTATCTTCCCAACCAATCCTCATCATCCTCCTATAACACCACATTTCGAATGCTTGTAATCTACGCTTCTCTTCCTTTCCTATAGTCCACGCCTCACACCCGTACAGTGCTACACTCCAAACATATACCTTCAGTAATCTTTTTCTAATACCCAAGTCAATATTTGATCTTAAAATCTGTTCCTTTTCTACGAATGCCTTCCTACCCTGTGCTATCCTACACTTTATATCTACCTTGCTTCGATTATCTTTTGTGATTCTACTGCCTAAATAACAAAAATCTGACACTTCTTCGATTCTATTATCTCCTATTGTGATCCTCATTTTTCTACTGCATTCCTTTTTGTCACACCTCATCACTTTAGTTTTACCTATATTTATTTTCATGTTAAAATCCCTAGTCAATACTGCCTGCATACCATTCAATACCCTTTCTAAATTCTTTTCGCTTTCTTCCAATATAGCTATATCGTCGGCGAATCTCAACATATATATTTTCTCTCCCTGTACATTCACACCTACACTATACTCTTCTTTTACTTTGTTTATTGCATCTTCTATATATAGATTAAATAATAACGGTGAAAGTGTACATCCCTGCCGAACTCCCTTCCCTATTTTTGCTACCTCTTCTTCTTAATAAATTCTACTCAACTTAATAAATTTTATGAAACCGATTTTAGGGAAAAATATAGATATCATTATAAAAATTCGGTGTCAGATTTGCTTTCCTCGTTGTCACTTGCATTTGTCGGCATGTCAGCGCTCTTCTTTTATAACTTCGTAACCGGTAGTAAAGTAGCGCTAATGGGCCAGCTTAACGTATTAGACATATAAAAGCATATTTATTACATTGAGTTAGAGGAGTTTTCCTTTCCATGAAATCTTTGTCTGTATATAAATAACATTAGATATAATTTGATGAATTCTTCACTATAAACCCATTTTCTTAAAATTTGGGAGTTAGTGACTTTTAAATTTCCTTGATTCAACTTCATTTAGATCATTTAAATACTGAAGACTTGTTACAGGTTGACCCCATTATTCGCATTTATTGTATTCTTCTACGTTTCGATGTTTAATCACATTGCAACTGGACCTTTATGGAAAGTAATCGTAACTCCTGAGACTGTCGATTGCAGGAGTAATTGGTGGATTAATTTATTGTATTTGAATAATTACATTAAAACGGATCATATGGTAAGTTCAATGTGGAAAAAAATCTAACCAGATGGAGGAATATTTTTTATATGCGACAAATTTTTAATTTTTCAGGATTAGCTTATTTAAGCAAATAACGAATATTGCTAGTTTCACGGAAAAAGTACCAATTATCTTAAATTTCAATTAAAATTCTAATATGCAAATACCATGAAATACGTAACTAAATATATGCTATTATTTATTATTATTCGTATCAATAATTAGTTCTGTTTCAATGATTTCTTGCTTTTTTGCTGTTTATATTTACGGAAATTATTTTTTATTATTTTTTCATTTACATTTTAGTACATAACGGCTAAATTAACATTTTTTAAAGTAATTTCTTTCTTTCTAACGTCACATCACAGTGTATGGTACATTCCTGGTACCTCTCTTGCGACTTCCACTTTTTTATCGTCGGTATCTTCCTCGTACTTCTCATCCGCCGGAACCGCCGCCTTGGCATGTTCGTACTCTTCGTTTTATTCATCGCATCAATAGCCATACCATTTCTCCTCACCCTACTACTACAGCGCCCTGCCCTCATTCGGTTCTACCCGCTTACGCTCATCGCCCCGAAAGTTGACATTGACTTTCAACTAACCTACATCAAATCGCACACGCGTGCGTCTGCGTACATCGTGGGAATGTGGCTTGGACTAGTCTATTACGACAAGAAAGAAGAAGAGGGCTATAGGATGAGCGGAGTAAGGCAAACTCGAACTAAATTCGAATTCATTTGATTAGCAGAAGAAACTTGGTTAGTATTAATTAAATTTCCCCGCAGTTACGTTCTCACGTGATGACAGCCGTCTCGATTGTGCTTCTATTCGGGGGCATGGCGAGTGGCGCCCTCTTCTACAACCCGTATATACCGTACTCCGCTTGGGCGTCGGCCTTGTACGCTGGCCTGCATAGACCTGCCTGGGCTATTGGTTCTGCTGGTCTATTCTACACGACCAGTTACGGTCAAACGGGGCCCTTACGGCCTTTCTTAGCATGGAGGCCTTGGGTGCCTCTCAGCAAGCTGGTTTACGGCGCGTATTTGTGCCACATGGTCTTCCAGTTCCGGTCAGTGGCTTCAGTCACGGCCACCAGACATATTTCGTATATTGACGTTGTAAGTTATAAAAAAGTTGCGTACGTTTAAATTTTGTTTAATTTGGTAAATATTTTTCAAAGTCCTCAATCTTAAGGATTGGTTGGAAGCAGCACGCCACACCGATCTATCCTGAGCTAATTCCTTCATCTCCCTATACCTATTCATCCCACATGTGCTTCACTATCTGACCCACGTAGTCCAATCTAGTCCTACCTACCCCTTTCTTTCCCTCTACTTTACCTTCTATAACAAATTGCATAATACCCTCATGTCTAAGATTGTGACCTCCTAAGTTGTTTTTTTCGTATTTTTTTCTCAGAATAGATTTTATCAATGCCTCTAGTGTTTTGAATCTAATAAATTGTTTTTTCTCTTAGATGCAATTGACATTTGGTGATTGGATGGCTTCATTTTCCATAGCTTTGATATTATATTTGCTAATTGAGGCTCCTGTGCGTAATTTATTCAGAGACCTGCTGCTTCCTTCCAAGACCCCAACGCAGACAGATACCGATGTCAGAGATGCTCAAACTAACAACAATAGTAATAATAATGATAATAATACCAGCGATAGCCGTGTTTGACATGTTACACTTACAAGTGATATTTTAGGTGATAGATACAAGAAAATGTAAATTATTTTTATCTAATAAACATATTTTTTATAATAGCATTTTATTTGTTTTTATCGTGTGCTACTGAAGATAGCCTTAGAAATGCGCATGTAGCTACTTAATGCTTTGAGTTACGGTATTCGAGTGATATTCTATACTATTATTTAACATCGTAGTGATTATTTTTTAAATAACTAAATCACGTTTAGTTCTTTTCTACGTTTTAATAAATATTCAAAATGAAACTCTAATTTTTAAATATTTATATATTTAAATTGCGACTGCGTTTCTTTCGACGATCGTTTTGTGGAAACGGCTGGACCATTCATCATAAACAATCGATAATTTTTATATTTTGTGCTTTTTTAAAAGTTTATTAACTATACATTAATGTCGAATATGTCCATATTTTGACAAAAGGTATACGCGTTCAAATTTAAAAAAGCGTTTCGCTCGCTATCTTATTACTTTTAGTAATAGCAATTTTTTAAGGTGCAACCAGACATTAATATTTCACTAATCAAAAATTATCGTACGATAGCATGTTGCGGTGATTATAAATACCAGCTGTGATAGTTAACTAATATTTGACACGAGCCATCATACTTGATATAACCACACATTTGAATTTGACACATAACCACACATTGTTTTAATAATATATAATAAAATTAAGGTAAAGTAAATAATTATACTCGTTGAATTGATATAGTAACTTTAAGCTGTTATTGTGTATTTTAATTATAGTCGATTACTTTAAAATGACGCAAGATATTGTGCAAAATATGGAACAAGTCACTATCAATCATAAAGATGAACAGGAACACGATGATGATATTGTAAATCCCTGGAATGTTCTGGGCAAATCCGAAACGGGTGTAGATTATGATAAATTAATCAGTAAGTTGCGTTTTGCATTTTTTACTTCGAAATAATTCTTCGGCATGATAAACTGTTGCGCAATCTTAATAAGCCGTCAAATCTCTGCGGATTCTAAGAATATACGTATTATTTTTTGTACGATTCGGGCTGAGAATAGCCGTATAGTAAAAGAAAAATACATATAGGCAACTGAAACCCACACGATAAAAACAAAAAAAAATCAGTTGATTTAAATATTCTAGCTACATATGTCAACGTAAGTCTCAATAGTGGGTATTAATAGGTCTGTTTCTTGTTGCATCGAAACAAAGGCTACCTGAATATCCCTTGAGAGTAGACTACTTCGTAAACACCTCTGTTTTTTTTTTAGAACGATTTGGTAGTTCTAAAATTGACGATGAACTTCTTGAACGATTTGAAACCGTTACTGGGAAGCCGCTGCACCATTTCTTACGAAGGGGTATTTTCTTCTCACACCGAGACATGCATTCCATATTAAATCAAGTTGAAGCGAAAAAACCGTTTTATTTGTACACTGGCCGGGGGCCTTCGTCGAACGCAATGCATTTGGGTAAATAATAATAATACTTTATTCAAACCCATAATACATAACAAATAAAGATTTAATGCAATATTTTACAAAATAACAAGTTGACTAAAAATATGAAATTTATTCAGAATAATGTTAAATTGTATTAAGACAGGAAAATGCGGAGTTTAGTTGTATATTAACAAAGATACACTATACACTAATAATATAACTATAATATAATATAATATACACTATTCTTACACTCAACCAATATTAGTGCTATAATTATAAGAAAATACTCAATTATATTAAACAATAACATTACAAAAGAAAATATATTATAATTATATACAAACGTATTTCCTGAACTAAAAGGCGAGAAGAAGAAAAATAATATACAGAAGAAAAATTACTAATTAGAATAATAGATACACACTGTGAAGAAAAAACATTAAATAATATAGCAAACTGAGCAACGTAAACTATTAAAAAACATTGTGATAGTAAATTATAAATAGATATTTGTACTGAGCAGCTATGACACACTGGTCGAAACTTTTACTAACATTTCGAAATAATCGAAATGATAATAAAATGCCCTTGCCAGTTTATGTTACGTTAGTTTATCTTGCTAGTTTTGTACGTTACTACATTAGATCTACCATTAGTAATGATTTACAGGACATTTAATTCCATTTTTGATGTGTAAATGGCTCCAAGAGATTTTCGACGCACCTTTAATCATACAATTAACTGATGACGAAAAGAGTTTGTGGAAAGACATTACTGTCGAAGAAGCTAACAGAATGGCCTACGATAATGCAAAAGATATCGTCGCTATTGGCTTTGATCCCGCGAAAACGTTCATATTTGCCAACTTGGATTATGTCGGGTAAGTCTACATATAAGTGTAAATATAAGTAAATTCTATACATAAGTGTATAGAATATCACACAAATATCGTAACTCAAAGCATTAGTAGCTGTATGCGCATTTCAAAGGCTATGCCCCCATCTTCAGTAGCACATAATAAAAAACAAATAAAATACGTCTGTCACTAATCGCGATTGTTATACAATTGAATAGAGAAGTCAACATGACAGAAGTATTACAAAATATGACATATAATATGACCTATAAATCTTTTGAACAATACAAATTAGTGATTAACGAAACTAATAAGTAACAACAATAAATAATGGGTAGTCAAACCTAAGTTAGTTAGTTAAAGAGTCCGCAATCCTAAAGATTGGTTGGAAACAGCACGCCATGCCGATCTATCCTGAGCTAATCCCTTCATCTCCCTATAGCTATTCATCTCAACGTCTTCAACTATCTGACTCGCATACTCCAATCTAGGCCTACCTACCCCTCTCTTTCCCTCCACTCTACCTTCTATGATCAATTGCATAATCCCCCCATGCCTAAGAATATGCCCTACTAATCTGTCTCTCCTACGCTGTAACACTCCAAATACTTCTCTTCTCCCCTGCTAACTCTAGTACAGCTTCATTTGTTACTTTATCTTCCCAACCAATCCTCATCATCCTCCTATAACACCACATTTCGAATGCGTGTAATCTACGCTTCTCTTCCTTTCCTATAATCCACGCCTCACACCCGTACAGTGCTACACTCCAAACATATACCTTCAGTAATCTTTTTCTAATACCCAAGTCAATATTTGATCTTAAAATCTGTTCCTTTTCTACGAATGCCTTCCTACCCTGTGCTATCCTACACTTTATATCTACCTTGCTTCGATTATCTTTTGTGATTCTACTGCCTAAATAACAAAAATCTGACACTTCTTCGATTCTATTATCTCCTATTGAGATCCTCATTTTTCTACTGCATTCCTTTTTGTCACACCTCATCACTTTAGTTTTACCTATATTTATTTCCATGTTAAAATCCCTAGTCAATACTGCCTGCATACCATTCAATACCCTTTCTAAATTCTTTAAGTCAAACCTAAAAGAACCAAAAATTAAAAGTTTTCCTTATTAAATAAATTAAATAGACAAGATTAAATTGGGCCTGAATCTGAATTCATTAAATTAAATTTATATTTATGTATGTATATACTTTGATAAGCATTTAACTCGGAATAATTCAAAACACATTTAAACAATTTAAGTGAACTAATATCAATAGGATGAACTGAACGATCAAAATGTATATGCTGGGCTACAGCACCTTTATCCTTTCTATTTAATCTGATATGAGCTAAATGTTTCTTAAATCTAGTTTCAATAGGTCTACGTCTTTGTCTTCTACATATACCTTAGTTAACTAGAACAAGATATTTATTTCATAAAAACCTGATTTTTTTTATTCAAATAGCAAGTGTCCAGAGTTCTACCGTAACATGATCCGAGTCCAGAAGTGTGTTACGTACAATCAAGTCAAGGGCATATTCGGTTTCGGGGACAGTGATAATATTGGGAAAATATCGTTCCCTGCGGCGCAAGCCGCTCCCGCATTGTCCACCAGTTTTCCGAAGGTATTCGGTGGCAAGAAGATCCCCTGTTTGATCCCGTGCGCCATCGACCAGGATCCGTACTTCCGGATGACTCGGGACGTCGCGCCGCGTATCGGTTTCCCCAAGCCGGCCCTGTTGCATTCGACGTTCTTCCCGGCACTTCAGGTAATTATTTAAATGAGACCGTTCTTGAGTTAGTTGAGCGATTGGAAAATATTCTTGGAGTCGCGGGTATAATGTAATTAAATATAAAATAGATTGATGTTTAAACTATATATATATAATATTTTCAGCAACCTATTATTTTTAAATATCGATCTGCGAGTGTGTATAATTGGGAATTAGCGTAACAATAACATTTGTATCATCCGCATAATTTACAATATTTCTGTCTTCTCTCTATATACTTCTCTAAGGGCGCTAAAACTAAGATGTCGGCCTCAGATGCGTCCGCTACGATTTACCTCACCGACACGCCGAAACAGCTAAAGAATAAAATCAACAAGCACGCGTTTAGCGGCGGCCGGACAACGGTCGAAGAGCACCACGAATTCGGCGGCGATTGCAACGTAGATATCTCGTATCAGTACCTAACATTCTTCCTAGAGGATGACGCGCGATTGGAGGAGATCCGCGCGGCTTATTCCAGCGGTCAAATGCTCACCGGTGAACTGAAGAAACTGTTGATTGACACGTTAACGCCTGTTCTGGTCGAGCACCAGACACGACGTGCACAGATCACCGATGAGCAGCTGGAGCTGTTCATGACACCTAGGAAACTGCACGTGGACTTTTAACGCGGTAAGAATGTTTAAATATTATAAAATTTTATAATGTTGATAGAAGAAAAATTAATTGTCGAATAATTTTATTTCTCGCAGGTGGTGTCCAAACAAACTTACAAATATCATTCCTTATAAGCTGAAAACTCGCACTACAAAATGAAAAATGCAATTGTACGCAATACTTAAAAACACCATATTATTTATACTATTTATTTCGTATTTGTAACAGTTAAACATATTTATTAAATGGGTTGTGTATAACGGCTTTTCATAAAGTATTTATTTGAAATTTAGATTTTTTACATATATGTCGAAACCCATGTTTTATAATTCTAAACTTCTTCGGGAAGTTGCTAAAAAAAAACTTGAATCAATAACGGTAAAGTGATCAAAAAAATACTCTCATTGCTGTAACTGTGCAAGTATCGAAAAGACTATTTATTTATAATAAAGCATACGTATATATATATATATATATATTATACAACATTTTCTACATCCATCTACGCCAGTATTTAAAATATTTGCTAATGGTGCGGATGCAACCGTTCTTTTCCATACTGCTCCTGCCATGCTTTCGCGAACTCTGACTTTCGCTGTTCGCGCCGGGCAAAGTACTCCGGGTACTGCGCTTTCTCTAGCGGGTGCCAGTAGTCTAGCACCCAATCTGGGGGCTCGACAACGCGGGCATACGCCACACCACCCGGCGATTCTGGAACTGAACGAATTTCAAATTTGCTACGCGTATTAGAAAAACATTTAAAATCGAACGGTGAAGGAACGTTGGAATTGATGTTCGGCTTACTTACAGCAGGTATTTTTTTGGTTTTGAAAATGTGTATGGAACAACTTGATGGGATACCTGATTATAGGATATTTACTTGGTTCTTATAGGATTAGACTGATTGCTGCAATTGTAAAGATTAATGAACAGTGATTCGAATAATAGATTAGTATATTACATTTCCTGGGTTGGCAATGTTGACCCATAAATAATTCCTCTTCGCCCTTTTCGAGCAAGTCGTTCGCTGTGATAATATTCTTTATATCTGCGCTATCGTCGAATCTCTTCCGCATAAGAACAGCGTGATAACGATAAACCTCCCTACGAAGGATATTATATAATACAGAACAGGTCGCGATTTTGCTGGCATGTTAATTACCTCCTATCGTACCAACTCTCTAGATTCCGTAGAGCTCTTTTGTACAAGCTCTGCACCCTTCTAGTGTGGGATATAATTCCTGTTGGTAAAACAGACATGATTTAACAGTAAACCTTCACCAACCATGAAATACTAAAGAAAGGTTATGTAGTGTGAAAGTTTAAGACAAACAGCGCCCGTGTTGCCAATTGTATTTATTCACTAGTATATTGAGATTAGTTCTGGAATTTATTAGCAATTGATATAATGAAGCTAACATTCAGTAAAATCTTTTTGTCCAAGCCACTATCGTTTACTATACATTTGTTATATTAAATTTAATACAGTTTCCCAAAAATTAACTATAATTCATTATAGAATGTTAAGTATTTAACAATAAGTTAAGGGATTAGTGATATAACTAGTAATACAAAATTTGTTATTAAATTACTTAAAGCAGGGACTGAATACTTGATACCAGGCGTGCTTGCTTAGCAACAGTCCATGTATATTGATCTTTAACACTATAAGAAATGTAAGAAAATGTTTATAAACCATAAAAAACAGTTGCAACATGGCAGATAGTTTAAAGAGTCACATTGAAATGTTAATTGACATTTAAAAAAGTTTGGTCGTATTTTCATTTTGTTTTTTAAAAGTGGCCAATTCTTTTGTGATTGAAAAATAGTTGTGTAATATACCTTGTTTCCTGGACATGTCCCCGCGAAAACGGGCATTTGTAAAAGTAGAAGATCCTTGCCAAAGAAAAATAACGCACTACTTCTCCAAAACGGATAAATGGAAGCACGACTTTCATCTAACGATGCCACTGAAGAAATCGTTCAAAAAGAAATTACTTGACCCAGAAATTGTTGCTACTGTAGATTTGGATTCTTCAGATCAAGAATGCCAGGTAAGAAATCATCTCACCACGTACACAACCAAGCAAAAGAAAATCGCTAAACGAGTCACGAATGCAACTAAACCTCGCAAAAAACGCAGGAAAGATCCTACCGCGCAATCTGGAATTATTGATACTGCGGATGGTATGATCTGTGATGAGTTTGTAGACCCGACGAATTTACCTACAACCTCCAGCCAAGCCGTTAATATACCGGATAATGCTTGCCGGAAAGAAAAAATCTTATTTTCGCAATTATCTAGATTCGGCGTATATAGTTGTAAAAACAACGTTTGCGTGAACAAACCAAAACTATTAATTAACTCGCCCGGAAATGAGAAAACTATTATACTACAATCGAATACGATGAATCTGTTCACTGTTGATGGTGATAGGGACGAACCTTCATCAAGAATAATTAAAACAGTTGTTGAATCTCCGATAAATTTCAATCGAAATACGAATACTGTTAAAACAGAAAACGATGATTCGTGTCACGAGATTAATGCTAATTCAAATATAGAGAATTCTCCAGAAATCTACAATGTGGCAGCGCCGAATTTAGTCGAGGAATTTAATAATTCGTCTAAATCAGAGCCACTATACGCACCGATGGTTAATAGCATCGATATAACAATCGCTTCGTCCGATCCAGAGGAATCGACTGCCATGGATTCGACCACCATTAACAATTACGTTGCCCTGAATAACAACGAGAATATTCACGACGTGCTGGTAGAACTCCATCACGCTTTAGATCGGATGGAAAACACTGCGGTTATAGAACCGGGTTCGCCGTTTTATAAGATGTTCTTCTTAAGAAAAGTTATTAGGAATGTCGTCGAAAATTTCGATATGTTACGATTACTTAGGGAAGCGGAGAGGAATACGTTGGTGCAATTCTTGAATATGGATACGAAATACCAGTACTTCTGCTTTAGATTGTTCACGTGCCTTCCGAAATGGTATAATATGTATAAGCTGATTGAAACCATTAATCTAGATATGAATACTAAAGAGATCTCAGAGATGTATACTCGTTTGCAAGAAAACAGCTTCATACAAACGGGTAAGGAAATAGCTTAAACCTCACACCGTTAGCAGCGGAATTATAAATTGTAAATAAAGTTTTGTGTACAAACGTATTGTATGAAAGGTGTCATAAAACAACGCGTGCCTTAAATTTAGGTTTAACTTCTTATAACATTCGTAATTTCATTTCTAAAGCGATTTTATTTCGTTTTAGATTATTCGACAGAATCTATTTCAACGTTACTTCATATGTTAGAGGGAAGCGCTCTGACAAGCATTCATCGTAAATTTAAGATAAAGAAATCGCGGTGTAATACGAACGAGACGATAATAGATTCATTGATAGCGTGTTGCAATTCCCAGACAACGTTGTGTTCGAATTATAGATCGGATCAGGTTTTATATAAGCTAATTAGCGTGGAGATGGGACCGTGTGCGAAATTGGACAACAACTTCTACACGACATTATCTCGTATACATCTGCTTAATGCATTCACCAACCACGATCTGGTTAAAACGAGCGATTTGTATTTTTTGCTGGCACAGATCGAACGGGGTGATGTTACGTTGCCGAACTACGATGTTGAAAGTACTATCGGCAACATATTCCCCAGAAGACAAAACTTTTTATTGTTAGTATTTATTTGGTGTCGATTTAAAGATGGTGAAAACGTATAGTTTTGCGCATTTTAGATATTCAAAAGCTGCGGAATATAAAAGTCAATTTATTTTAAAAATGAAGACAACTAGCAAGAGGAGAGATTGGATAAGTATCAAGGATATTTGTGATTTTTCCTTTGTAGAATTGCAACAGTTTCTATTGGATAATTCGTTCCAAAAGTAAGCTTGAATTATAGTTTAACACATTCATTTTTTAATATTTTGTTTATTTTCTCTATTTTGCCTTCGCTCTGATAATTTCTCAATTCTATGCAACAATTTAAAAAAATGTGCGCGGTTAGTGCAGAAGTTTTAAATCCTCTCTTCTCTTCTAGTAATTCTGATTTAATAAATCGATTTACGGCTGGTCATAAATACGCTAGCATATTAAGCGAAGCCAGTATGTATTTAAAGAGCCTGTATTCGGACGACGTTGAAAAATGGTTGATTCTCTTATTGCAACAGCGTAATTTTTGTCAAAAGTACAGAGGACTTTGGTACAATCGTTTGGCTTTATTAAAATCTTACAAAAAAGAAGTCGATGAGGTACTCGGAAAAAGTTGTCTTAAAACACACAATATAAATAATGTCTTATTTTATACAGGCTGTGATGATCGTATTAAAAGGTCTAGACGATAATTATGTGAGTGAAAGTGGCAGAATGGAGATTTTGAAGCGAGGCATTGGCCTTATGACGAGAAAAACGAATAAGGTGCGAGATGACTTGCTCGTTGCGTTAAAATTGAAAATACCGAATCCGTTGGAAAAAAAGTATTTCGTAAGAAATATTCAAGGCAGACAACAACCGGGGTAAGTGATTTGTGTTAGCCTGCTTATTGGTTTTTCTGTTGCCCTCAACGTTAGTATTACCGTTTGAAGAGTATCCCTGCATAAGAGCGCTCATGCGTTATTTACTTCATCAAGTCGCGTTTAGTAATCTACTGACTGGTTTAATAAAACACTTTTGCTCATCTTTGCCTGTTTTCTTTCTTCTACATCTCGCAAATATTTATTTCCACGTTGTAATCTGCTTAATATTTGCTCTAAAGTATGCCGCCTTTCTTCTAACAAAGCGACAACGTCAGCGAACCTCAACATGTCTGATTATCCCCCCTGAATTTTCTTGTTTAGAAACCAGAGAAAATGCTATTTTCTCGAAAACGACGGCGAACAATGCATCTACTACAGCGTCGAAGAATACTCAATGAAATATTACATAACTGAATTGAATTTCACCGACGGTGTACACTGCGAGGGTGCTTTATTTACAACTTTGTTCACCGTCCTCTTTTGGGATGTTATATACGACGAGTATACAGCCGGGGCATTCATCAATAATCTGCAAGTCGTTCCGCTCGATTACTTTTCGAAAGACTTTCGCGCCAATCGCGTGGACGCCATCGACGGCCGATTGGAACAGATAGCGAGAGTGTGGAGTGCGGAGTGTTTCGAGCGGACGATCCGCGATAATTTCGATCGGCATAAGCACAGGCGGTGCGGAATTACCGCGAATTTATTCGAATCTGGGCAACAGCTTGTTACTATTGCCAAGTGTATCGGCAGGGAAGGACTTGCCGTTGTGATGAATCGAATGGTGGGGGATCTTGCGGACATGTATGCTGGTTTGCCGGATCTGTTTGTATGGAACTCGTCTACATATAAGGTGAGGAAACTTTATTTTCAATTACCTTCGCGTATTATAAGTGAAAAGAGATGATCTGATAATGATTATAACAGATAGATAGATAATTTATTGATGTTATACATATGGATACATGTTTACACAGGTCAGAATCCATAAAATAAAAACATAAATAATGTAAGCAGTAGAGATGACGTTAGTTTATCTTTATTTTCGTTAATTGGTCGTTATTTGAGAGGATTGTTTGATATAAAATATCCAAGTTGCGGGAATTTAGTTAATCTTGCGTTTGTAACGAACGTATTTTAGTGTAAATTCGTTGAAGTTAAAAGTGAAAAAGACAACCTCTCCGCGAAGCAAATTTTGTGGCTGAATTTTCTAAATTCGGCAAACTTGGACACTGAAGTGTGCCGTGTTTTGCGTAAGTATATTGGTATATGCTGTTATTACCCCGGTTAATGTGTATTTTGATTTTTTTTAGCAAATATAAATACTTCCAACGTGCCTGCGTCTTAACGTGCTACTATTCAATAGTAATCAACTGGGAAATTGCATATCGTCTGCGATGTGACAATACCACGTATCTTGCAAAAATTTTAAAAATAAAAATAATTTTATTCATTAAAAGTTCAAAGCATATAGGAGGTATTGTCACATCACTGACAATTTGTTTTTTTGATAATTTATATATATGTACATATATATATAATTTTTGCTAGATGTATTTTAATTTTACACGAAATTATGCATTGTTTTAATTTTTAAATTCTACTATCATTTTTATGATATCTAGTTTATTCAATTTTTGTTATCTTGTTTCTGATTATATCTATTTTTTTTAAAGGTTGGTTGAGCCGTAACTTTTTTGTAGTCCATTTAGAATAGCGAAATAAAAAACAAAGTTTACTTCTAGTTTTTTTAAGTTTATATAACATTAATGAATAATAGATATTTAAGACGCTAAAAGATGTATATTATAAAGAAACATTTTTTGAATAAAACTTGTTTTATAAAATGTATTTATACAACGTTATTATGGTTGTTAGAAAAAATTTAGTTTGTAAAATATATGAGAAGGGAGAAGTACCACAGGATTTTCAGCGTAGTAGAATAGTAACAATGCCGAAGAAAATAGGAGCTAATTTGTGTGAGAACTATAGGACCATTAGTCTACTATCACATGCATCGAAGATATTGCTAAAGATTATTTATAGGAGATTAGAAAATAAAGTAGAGGAAAGGCTAGGAGAAGATCAGTTTGGTTTTAGGAAAAACAGAGGGACGAGGGAGGCGATTCTAGCACTAAGAACGGTAGTAGAAAAAAGAAAGAGGGTAGGAAAGGTAACTTGCATAGCTTTTGTAGATTTAGAAAAGGCATTTGATAATGTAGATTGGGACATAATGTTTAGAATTTTAAAAGAAACGGGTATAGATTATAAGGATAGGAGAATAATTTTTAATTTATATAAACACCAAACTGCCTTAGTTAGAATTGAGGGGGAAGAAGAGGTAGCAAAAATAGGGAAGGGAGTTCGGCAGGGATGTACACTTTCACCGTTATTATTTAATCTATATATAGAAGATGCAATAAACAAAGTAAAAGAAGAGTATAGTGTAGGTGTGAATGTACAGGGAGAGAAAATATATATGTTGAGATTCGCCGACGATATAGCTATATTGGAAGAAAGCGAAAAGAATTTAGAAAGGGTATTGAATGGTATGCAGGCAGTATTGACTAGGGATTTTAACATGAAAATAAATATAGGTAAAACTAAAGTGATGAGGTGTGACAAAAAGGAATGCAGTAGAAAAATGAGGATCACAATAGGAGATAATAGAATCGAAGAAGTGTCAGATTTTTGTTATTTAGGCAGTAGAATCACAAAAGATAATCGAAGCAAGGTAGATATAAAGTGTAGGATAGCACAGGGTAGGAAGGCATTCGTAGAAAAGGAACAGATTTTAAGATCAAATATTGACTTGGGTATTAGAAAAAGATTACTGAAGGTATATGTTTGGAGTGTAGCACTGTACGGGTGTGAGGCGTGGACTATAGGAAAGGAAGAGAAGCGTAGATTACACGCATTCGAAATGTGGTGTTATAGGAGGATGATGAGGATTGGTTGGGAAGATAAAGTAACAAATGAAGCTGTACTAGAGTTAGTAGGGGAGAAGAGAAGTATTTGGAGAGTGTTACAGCGTAGGAGAGACAGATTAGTAGGGCATATTCTTAGGCATGGGGGGATTATGCAATTGATCATAGAAGGTAGAGTGGAGGGAAAGAGAGGGGTAGGTAGGCCTATATTGGAGTATGTGAGTCAGATAGTTGAAGACGTTGAGATGAATAGCTATAGGGAGATGAAGGGATTAGCTCAGGATAGATCGGCATGGCGTGCTGTTTCCAACCAATCTTTAGGATTGCGGACTCTTTAACTAAGAAAAAATTATGGTTGCGGTCATTCATAAATTCTGCAATAGTGTACTACGATTTATTGATTAAATAATTCTTTATATTTTTATTTAATAATTTTCATTTTAAAATATTACTTTCGCGGCTTGTCGTCCTATGGTTTCTACAAAGGGGCATTAGAGAGCAGCACATGTATTGTTAAATAATTCCTGTGCGGCCATGTTTTATTTCTCGTACATTCACTACAGCGCATAACTGCAATTGTCCGTCTGACAGCGATGGATGATAGCGAAGTAAACGGCAAGCGTCATGTATTTTTTCAATAAAATTGTGAATTAAAATGTTTATAAAATTAATTGGTTGCAATAGTGACAGTTAAAAGTTAACGTAGCAAGCGCACAAATTGCTCCTAACAGATAAGTGTAAAATATGTGTTTTTGCGGATGATGCTATTGGTTAGATCAGTATTTGTTTCCGGAGGAAAACATTTTTTGGTTTCGAACGCTGCTGTTTTAGTTTGTAAGTATTACTTAAGCGCTTTAATTAAACGTTATTTGATTAATTTGATTGGTTCCATTGATGTATTTATACATCGCTACTTTACAATACCGTAATCGTTGCATTTAGTCATATCGTATCATTTATTTTCAAACGTGATTTGTAGAAATACATAATTTTACCCAACGATCTAATTTCAGTTCGTTATCGAAATCAATTTTTAGTACGATTTTGGCTGAGAATAGCCGGATAGGGAAAGGAAATCTAATATAGGCAACTGTAACTACACGATAGAGTTCCCTTCAAACAAATTTCAATTGATTCAAATATTCTAGCTAGATAATTGATAAAATATTAAATTAAGTAAAATTTAAAAAATATCCATATGTCAAAGTAAGTCTTAAAAGTAGATATTTTAAAAACCTAACCTACAATCTATCGGTCATCTTACTGTATCGAAAATCTGACAACCTCGAGAGTAGGCAACTTTGTAAACATCTGTATCGCGAAACATGCACTAAATCATTATCCTTATTCAGCTGTTCTCAACCAGAATCGTACTCAAGATTTTGTAACACAATCCAGCTTAGGAATATAAAATTATAATGAGATATTTGTAAACAACTATATATAACACACAACATATCATGTCGCATTTAATTATTTTGAGATTGTAAATATTTAGAACAAAATCCACCACTTGTGTGATAATGTTTTGCACAATGTGAAACATCGGCGGATACAATATGATTAGTACGTATCAGTTTCTAATTCGCTGTATCAACCGGATGATCATTTTTGCATTCGAAAGAATCCAGAATCTTTAAATTCTATCAATATTTTGTCCGATTATATTCGATCCATCAAAATATATGAACTTTTTTTAAATTGCTTTGTGTGGTGATACAAATATTTTTCTAATTAAACTATTAATTTGTTTTTCTTAACTTTTTCTTTTGTAAAAAATGTTATTAAGCGTAATCCCAAAAGATTGTCTAGTCCGGATTTAAGTCCATAGGTTTTTATCCCTCCTCCAAACTTTAAAAATTCTTTTTTTTGCATTGCATTTAAAATTGAAGCAGATTTTCGTCCAACATCATGATTTTTTTTTGCATATTTAATTGCTTATTTTAAACTATTAATAATATTATCATTCGAATCTTCAAAAAAAAAGTGCTAAAACAAATAATACGTAATTCTGTAGTTTCATCCTGTACTGTTGTTGGTATTCAATTACGTGGATGTTTTTCTTTAATTTTACAAAATTAATTTAGACGGATAAAACTCGCATTCTATGTCCTACATATTCCAACAAAATGAGTTATCACTTGGACAATACATATCCAGTACTATTTGTTTCAATCAAACTAGGATTAGAAAATATCGCACTTTTTTCAAGTTGAATTCGGTCGGATAAGTATCTGAATATCCATAGCAAATCTCGAATTATAATGAACAAGTTACGTTATTATTTACCTGTTCCGCATGGACGTTGTTGTGTATATGTCAATTGTTGCTACCAACAAAATATTTGGCAGGGCTACCAACACTTTTCTTTCATTGCATACTTTAATGTAATAAAGATAGAGAATAGGTTTGAAAACCACTAACGTCAAAATGTAACAATAGATTTCTGAATTGCAAAAATAGGTATGTGTAGAGATTTTCGAAAAAAGTTCGTATTCCAGTGCAACCCATCCGATGGGCCATTAAGACTTTTTTAAAAAATATATATGAAAAAGAAGGATATCTTTTTAATCTTTTGTATAATTACATAATATACTTTAATACAGTTGTTACAACATTTTTTTAAGCTATTCTTTCAAATGTAACTAAATAATTTAGTATATAATTTATTCACAAGTGCTTAACAAAGCATTATGTTTAATTTTGAAGAAATAGTTTACTGTTTATCTTCGGATAATCAGAAATGGTTTGGAAGCACTGTGTTTATATATCTTCATATATCGCACGCTGGCACTGGACCTCTCATCCACTATTGATCTGGCTTATGGCAGTAGCCATTCACGAGATGATCAGTGTAATAACATTGCGGCCATTCTTATTTTTGTCCGTATTCATAGATTTTATTTATTTATGCACGACTGTCGCCTTATGAATTGTTTCCTTTGCAATTGCTGGTAGTGGAGGATATGTCTCAGAAATGCGCGCAAAGTGCTTGTTATATGTCCTTTTCAGAAGATCTATTTTCGATTTGACTAACGTTTATTTACATTATACTGTCGTCCATAAATATATTTCAGTTTTCTTTGGTAGCGTTCTAACTTCTGGAATAATAATGTTTATTTCGTATATTTTATACGGTATTCATTTGGAGCATTTTGTTCTATTTCACCACTTATTCATAGTAAACAGTAGCATTTATCATTAAAAATCCGGCATATTGTATTCGCCAATATTTCGCCGTGCTTTTCCTAAATCGTCAATTTTGCCGCGTACACGCCATGATCGATAGAAATAATATATTTTGTCCGTTCAATAACATAATGTAATTTATGACGGGCCGCACTCTGTAACGTGTAATATCGCACCCTATTTATTCAGTAAATAGAGCCATTTGTTACATTTCTCCTCAAATATATCCAACTAACATACAACTGCGAACTGCTAATAAAAAATAAACATATTCTCCGCGATTTGCATTTATTTCTGCGGCCTGTGTGAACATATGACGCGCGATACATAAAAAACAATTCGACCCGGTGATAACAACATACTTCATTCCTTCAGTAATTCCACTCGCAAACTATTATAAATGAGAAAATTATTCGTCAACATAAAAAAATCTACTCGGAAAATCCAATACATAATCTAATATCAAAGTTCTTCCAATTTAGCCATTGAACTTGGCACACCCCCCAAAAAAATATATTTGCTTTTCTAGAAAGCAAAAGCTTCGAACGAGGATATAATTTTCGCTACACTAGTATTAAGTGATATAGATTTTTTTTTTAGAGAACCCAAAAAGTCGTGTTTCCATAGCGAGCGCTTAGAATAAAATTGGTGAAATGTCACATTGACAGATCACCAGCCATTACTGGAGATTGCCAGTTGAGCACCTGCTCAGGATTAAGCTGGAAATCTACTTGAATATACCTTAACATCATCGACGAAATCTAAATGCCTGTTTCCAAATCGCACCTTTATAACGATAGAAACCTTACTCGCTGCTGTATCGTGCACCAATTTTGAATTTGCTGTTCTATTTTTATTCACGAAATTAATATTTGTGTATAAATAAGAATTATCCTCCATATACAGCGATTAAATGCGTGTATTCGTTATTGTGATACCGCGTGTTTTACGCATTTTTTTTGGTCGCTATATCCTTACATCGGTGTTTATCTTTGCAATAAATATCGGATAACTAAATACCGTAACGTAGGCGGATTTTTTCCACCTATAGAGATAATATACGCTCCCGTTTATAAACGCGGGAATTTTGTAAGGACTCCTGTACCGTATATACGTTTTTCGGCGTTGAGCGTGCTTAGCGCACATATACAGTTTATAATTAGATTACGTTATATTCGATTATGAAACGAAAGGAAAATGTGCTTCACTGTATAAACTCTATATACACGTATGTATTCTCTATATTCTATTCTATAGCTTCAGCACGTGCACGTTTTATAATTATACTGAGCGTTGCTTCCTGCATTCTACCAGCTTCTAAATACAGTGGCTTCAGTCAGGTTTAGTAAAATTTGTGTGGAATTACCTATTGTCTTCTGTATGGCAGCTTAGAAGAATATCCTTCATCATATTATCTGTGGATAATAAAAGATAATACTAAACCTCGTACTAAACTAATCTTAAATAATCACCGGGCTGATGTAAAACCTTTGTTTATCTTGATTAAATTTAAATGAGCAAAGCTTGTAAGTCAACTGACTCTTCTGACCATATATTCTGGTCAAAATATATCATCAGCGGATGGTTTAGTTAGAGAATTCGAAAAAAGTCGATGTGAGGTTTCAGTTTCAATTGGTAAGAACTCAATTTTATGATTACCTTCGAATCTTTTCGGTAGAATTCCGTTCGCCCGGAGCACGTTCTATTCGTTTGTGTGTTTTACGGGTGACCAATCACCCGGTATATATGCGATGCAAAACATTTTCGCTGGGTATAATGTAGCAGGAAAATTATCGTTATTTCGCTTGGATGCGTTCGGCGGGATGGTCGGAGCGGAAATTTTCACACTGTGCAGCCGAAATACGGCGACAGAAGTAGGAGAAATGCTTTCACCATATTACCGCACATCCGAGTTGTCGTGCTCACTGTTCTGCCACTATACAGATGAAGAGTAAATCCACGTGTGTATCGATGATGACGACCGTGATCATTTCCGCCTTGGTTTAGGATGTGTAATTAAAGTGTACATGAGGCATTATTACGAAAGGCGCTGTTGTTCGCTGGATGGTGTGCATGGTATTTGATGGTGGCGTTTCGACGTGGACTCTGCGGGGGTCGGTGGGAGGGCGTCTGTCTGTGGCTTCTATATCGCGGAATATAATTCATGGCGGGCGTACACACGCAAATCCACTAAGAATTATGGGGGGCCATTTCTGCATCGCAATTGCTGCAGAGATATCTGCCGAGGCAAAAAGTATGAGCAGGTTTTCGTGATAAAATGGAACGAATGACCTAAACGTGGATGTACTGTTACTATCACCATTTTAAATATAAATATACCGATTTCTGTATCAAAAGTGATCTTGTATCAAAATCGCAATACATTCCGCTTGGGATTAGTACTTAATAACAATAATTGTCTTTGTTCATAGCCATATCTTTTCAAATAAAAATATAATAAATACATTGGCTATGATACTAGTTGTGTCCACGTCCACCCAATGGCCAACCTTGTGAAATATGAGAAAACGTGGAAAAACTCATGGGTAGTACTAATATATCACCGCACAATAAATTAAAAATATAAATAGATGTATATAAAAGATGATGTATTTTGTATATACATATATCATAAATAAAGGAGAAAAAATGGCCACGAAAAGGCGAAGTTTGGATTTCAGTCATAGGACCTCCATGCCACTCTTCCATTTAACCTGAACCACTTTTACTTCCACTTAACACTTGGAAATTTCAGTTTACTTTTTGATCAGGCTACACATATATAATGAAACTGAGCATTTTCCAAAAGCAATTGACTTAAAATTCTACATCTGCACATAGTATTTCGTTGGGCCAACAATTTGGTATATTGAGTTGTAGAATCTATCCACTTTTCGTGCAGTGTAATATAAGGATGTATATATTATAAATTCGGTGTATATTATCCTTAATTTGGTGTTAAAAAAATAAAACCAAAAGCGGAAAAAATTCTAATGGTATATCAATCCCCCTTGAATTTGATGGTAAAACTTGAAACATTTTCGAAAGTCTGTTTATGATATTTTCTAATCTTATGATTTAGGTTAGTAGTTTTGATGGAACATGTATATTTTGCAAAATGTAGTTTATTGAAATTTGAAACTATATATACTTACACTACATATACATATCTATACTTTTTAGTGATTATTATTAGTGTTTGTTGATTTTAACGAGTTATTTTATACATGCTTAACATGTGAAATATTTACAATGTTTTTGCAAATTTTCACTGTATCGTTTACTATTTTAATCTATCTTGTACTGATAATTAATGTATTATATTTATGACGCATTGTTTCTTAAGTTACTATCATATCTAGTACATTAATGTAATAGTACGTTTATATTGATCTTTTTGAATTTGATAAATTGGAATCGCGAATAATTGTATACGGATGTTAAAATTGCAAATTTTTATTTTTCGCGAAAAATATGGTTAAACGAGCGATTTTCCAATAAAAAATAATCCCAGATTCTAACTCCGCAAATAGTTTCGCTGTAGGATTAATTACTTCGTATTTATGATAAGTTAGTTAAAGAGTCCGCAATCCTAAAGATTGGTTGGAAACAGCACGCCATGCCGATCTATCCTGAGCTAATCCCTTCATCTCCCTATAGCTATTCATCTCAACGTCTTCAACTATCTGACTCACATACTCCAATCTAGGCCTACCTACCCCTCTCTTTCCCTCCACTCTACCTTCTATGATCAATTGCATAATCCCCCCATGCCTAAGAATATGCCCTACTAGTCTGTCTCTCCTACGCTGTAACACTCTCCAGATACTTCTCTTCTCCCCTACTAACTCTAGTACAGCTTCATTTGTTACTTTATCTTCCCAACCAATCCTCATCATCCTCCTATAACACCACATTTCAAGTGCTTCTAATCTACGCTTCTCTTCCTTTCCTATAGTCCACGCCTCACACCCGTACAGTGCTACACTCCAAACATATACCTTCAGTAATCTTTTTCTAATACCCAAGTCAATATTTGATCTTAAAATCTGTTCTTTTTCTACGAATGCCTTCCTACCCTGTGCTATCCTACACTTTATATCTACCTTGCTTCGATTATCTTTTGTGATTCTACTGCCTAAATAACAAAAATCTGACACTTCTTCGATTCTATTATCTCCTATTGTGATCCTCATTTTTCTACTGCATTCCTTTTTGTCACACCTCATCACTTTAGTTTTACCTATATTTATTTTCATGTTAAAATCCCTAGTCAATACTGCCTGCATACCATTCAATACCCTTTCTAAATTCTTTTCACTTTCTTCCAATATAGCTATATCGTCGGCGAATCTCAACATATATATTTTCTCTCCCTGTACATTCACACCTACACTATACTCTTCTCTTACTTTGTTTATTGCATCTTCTATATATAGATTAAATAATAACGGTGAGAGTGTACATCCCTGCCGAACTCCCTTCCCTATTTTTGCTACCTCTTCTTCCCCCTCAATTCTAACTAAGGCAGTTTGGTGTTTATATAAATTAAAAATTATTCTCCTATCCTTATAATCTATACCCGTTTCTTTTAAAATTCTAAACATTATGTCCCAATCTACATTATCAAATGCCTTTTCTAAATCTACAAAAGCTATGCAAGTTACCTTTCCTACCCTCTTTCTTTTTTCTACTACCGTTCTTAGTGCTAGAATCGCCTCTCTCGTCCCTCTGTTTTTCCTAAAACCAAACTGATCTTCTCCTAGCCTTTCCTCTACTTTATTTTCTAATCTCCTATAAATAATCTTTAACAATATCTTCGATGCATGTGATAGTAGGCTAATGGTCCTATAGTTCTCACACAAATTAGCTCCTATTTTCTTCGGCATTGTTACTATTCTACTACGCTGAAAATCCTGTGGTACTTCTCCCTTCTCATATATTTTACAAACTAACCTGTATAATCGCTCCTGCATTTTTTCCCCTGCGTGTTTTATTAATTCGGCTGGTATCATATCAATCCCCGCTGATAAGAAAGTTGAAAATTGAAAAATGACCAGGATACCTTTTGTTTGTAAACATGGCGGAAATATTACGTCTCTAATATGTGTGTGTCACAATATATCCTTTGTTTGTTTACTACGATACATCTACGATATTGATTTACCCACAGCGTTCTACTAGCGGGATTTTCTCGAGATGCCCACGTTATTCTTGCAGCAATGTTATTTTCTCTAGAGGAATTGCTTATAATACAGTATAAAAGATTAAAGAACGAAACTAACGGTGTCCAATTACTCACAATCTCTTTTCCCATGACAAATAGGTATCGTTAAGAGAGTCGTCAGGAGCATACAAAATGTAACAAATTTATATTTGCGAGCGCGAACACACACTATATATATGTACAGATATTTTGTTTGTGTGCTCCATAGTAAAGCTCATTAGTGTTTCACTCGAGAAGTGTGCTCGTCTTGTAAATTTGTCTGTTATAAATCATGGCAATTTAAGATATTTGCTCAAATATTTGCCGGCTACGCGTCAGGCGCGAAGCAATGTCCATTATACAGCGTTGCCTTGCCCTTTGTTACAGTTGTTATATGAAAATTGCAATGTTAAATGTTTTCATGAGCTCGAACAAAAATTACATGATTACATTTTTAATTTAACTTATTCGTATTTTTTATCACCACATATATAAATAAACAATTAAATTCGTAGCTGACGAATTTCAATAGACGATGGTCCAGGATAGTTTTGATCAATTTTTCAAATTTTCAAAATTGATCAAAAGATCAATTTTCCTCACTATACATGACTCCATATGAACTAATGACCTAAGCCTATATTACATTTCATATTATTTATTCGGGAGGTTACTCACCTAGTAAAATTGGTGTGCAAATTTTCATAAATCCCACAATATCTCAGCAAATATCTACAAATCCCACAAAATACTTTCAAATCTTATTAAGGATTGGCGTATCTCAAATCTTTTGTGCAAATATTCAATAGTAATTCGCCCCTCGTATTTTTTAGATTTTTACGATTCTAGAGCATATTATCGTCGACTATTTGCTTCAGTTAGATATTTATTTATTTATTTATTTAGCTCCAACAACAGAAATAAAATTTCCAATTACAGTGGAGTATATGGACAATTAGAATAAATATATTAATACATTTCAACTTGAGATATAAAAGAATTTATGACAAAAATGGTTTGTATATATTATAGTATATAGCAGTAAATTTTTAAAAGATTCAAAAGCCAAATTTCTAATCGATATCGATACTTCTTCGGATTTTCCGAATATTGATTACACCGATTTAGGTTAATAATTCGTGTAGATTTGTGGCTGTAATAATTATTCCGTGCGCTTCGGTTCGCTGACTATGCAGATTATCAGAATAATTGGGTCCTTATTTCGATGGCCGACTCGATTGTTAGTATAGCGGTAGTTTCGGTACGTTTCTGTTCGGTTTGACAACGCCGCTATTAGGCCGTATTAGGCGCACGCGAATTAAACGTATTATAACGGAAAGGATTGTGTATTTAGATGTTTACCGGGGGTGGTGTTTAGATTCGGTGTGCCTTTATAAAATGATGCGCAAAGAGCGAATTCCTTCGGCAGGGCGCCGAGGATAGCGTGGCTCTTCATGTGCGCTACGTCTGCCAGGTTTTCGAATTTACTACAGCATAATACGCCTGTTAATTACAAACGAGTGTATTAAACATGTACGAATTGCAAGATACGATATCTCACGTAGTACTTTTCAAGTGCGGAATTATAAACGGAGCCTAACCAACTATTTTATTACGCTAATTAATGCACAAAAGTTGAATTTATCGCCGATTTAATCGAATTATTTATATATATATATATTTGCCAGCTTTGGACATGCAAATGGTGGTAATGTACGCAAGTTTAAATTTACTCGTGTTATTCTATTATGATCTATTATGAAACTCAACATTCATTATCCTGCCATCAAATTGGCTGAGGTGCTGTTAGTTCAATAATTAATATATATCTTCGTTTAACATCCGCACGATGAAGACGCCCCCGAAGTTTCATTATACCTGCACGTAAATGGATTTTTACTATACCAAATCCGAGTTATATCTTCGTTTGCTCACATTTGTTCCATGGAATCTCTCCCCATAGTCGAATGTATAATATTTACTTTGTTCCATACAAAAATTCAAATAACCTTTTGCTTATAGCATATATGAGAAACTTAATATAGAAATAGTATTGGCTTACTATACACGCATGTGCTATCGTTGCCACAGATATTACGCCAAATGTAATCTATATTATATGAATGGAGAAAACATTTTTTCGGATATTAAATATTTTATGTTTACTCAAGTGTTGTTAACATTTTTCGTTGCATAATTAAACGTTAGTTTCTTCTATTAACACAGCAATATTTCAATTTATAATCATCTTCTGTTGCTATGTGCTATTTATGCGATCCTTATCTATCCTTATCCAGACATTTTCTTCGCTGCACGAGATTTCAATATTAGGCGAAATTTTTTTTTTCATTAATCAATTCGATTTCTTTGGCAGTGACAGTACACTTATAACCGAGTATGTTGTATCATCATCCGCAAATAGCACTTAATATGAAAATCCTGGAGGGTTGCGGTAGCTGTGCAAGTAGATATGGTAGAAAAGTGGTCTAGTATCCCATAAGTATGCATGTATTAGTGTATATCCCTCGGGATCTTTTAGCGGGGGGTTGTACGGATCTGTGTCAGGGTTGGTGGCCGTAATATTCCTTTATAAATACGTTCATACTCAATACAAAGTATTTTATTCGGTTCGTGTTTTTAATCAAAATTAAATATAATTATGTAATCTGGGATAAAAGATTAGAAAGTTTTTTTTTTTTAATAAACATCACTGCTGTAATTGTTAATATGCGGTGTGTAGAAAGTGGACGAAAGATGGAGATTGGAATAGGAGATGATAAAGTATATGCGGTTTAATGACAAAGAATAATAAACAAAGTGAACTAGTTATAAAATGTACGATTGCCCAAAGCAAAAACGGCCATCGTAAAGAAAAGAGCGTAGTTTGAGATACAGCATTGTAGAGTTGCAGGATAAAATTTAGAAAAATGAGTTAAGATGACGCTTTTCCTGACAAAATTTGTTTTTCGTTCTTAAAAAAAACTTAGTAACTCCAGAGGACTTAAAGCATCCAAAATCGATGACTTTCAAATAAAACGGGCGTTTTAAACATTTTCGTGCTTCAATGATTACAAAGGAATTTTTTACGACAAAAAATAGTTTTTCGTTCTGAAAACAACTTAGTAAATCCATAATAATAATAATAAGTCTATTTATTGGCATATGCTAGATTAGGAAAGTGCAGCCAAAATTAATGCCATCAAATAATAAGCTTTATAAGCTCATCCTTACTCTTCCTGGTTTTCGTGCTTCCAGAAGTCAAAATGAATTTTTCTCGAAAAAAAAAATGTTTTTCGTTCTGAAAAAAACCTTAGTAAATCCATAAGGCTAAAAACATCCAAAATCGAGCAGAATATATAGGAATCAATTATACGAATCTTAACATTTTTTTATAGCAATTTTGACATTTCAAGATGGCTTTTTTGGTTTCGGTTCATATTCAAAGTGGAGTGGAAGTGTGGTGGTTGCTGGTTTCTATGAAAAATACCCGCTAGTGTATATATATGTAGCATTTGTGCACGTAACCATTCTAATATGATGATAAATTATTGCAGTTTCGAGCACTTTTTTCTAATTCGTAGATGCAGTCATGCAGCATCCTGAACACACACACACACACACACACAGCGAGTTGTTTGTGTGTTGAGTCAAACCGGGGGTTGGGGATTATTCGGGAATACACCATTAAAAAAAGAATCCACCGACCCCTGGGTGTACCGAAACTTTGTAATAAATCAATTTGCTGTTACCGCTAAAGTATGCCGTTCTGTTCGGGTTAATATAACACTAAATTCCCTCGGAAAATTCGATTTGCGCCAAAATGAACATTCAATGGAACGTGCTTCATATCCAAAAACGATCAAATGTATTGTCACCAATGATATAAGACATTCGTGTGTTGTCGAAGTAATATTTTATAGATTGCGTTTGAATATTAAACACTTGCAGAAACAAAACTTTCTTATCCCGGAAGGAGACTTATTGTAATCTCCAATGATTTTGTGCAAAATATTTTGTATTAAAATTTATAAGCTGTAAGTGTGTTTGAACTAATTGGCAAATTTGATGTACATAAATTTTCGAATAGAAACACTCCAAGATAACACGTTACATATTTTCAAGCGAAATGCTTTTACTGCAAAGAATGCTTTTCAATTTCAGTCGCTTCGTATAGAATTTTAGTCCGAAGTGGATGACAATACTTATTGTAACGATATTTGATTATCTTGATCGATTTTTAGCATCACTATAGCTATATTCCCGTCTTCAACGTATATTGAATTGAAATAATATAAAAGTTCTTGCGCAACATCCATCTAGATAAAGATGATATGCCAGATGAGACTGGTATAGTGGCCCTGGACCCTGAGAGTCCTTCACATGAACGAAGCGTAATATCTGAGTAGGCTTGTATTTGTATCGATTGAAGTTTCTTATTTGTTATACCAGCCTGATCTTATGCGATTTTATTTTGTTGTCAGATATTCTTTTGCAATAGAACGGACGGTTGTATAGATCGCAAATACAGACTATTTGAAATCACCCATATATATTTTTTTGTCCCAATTTAGAATACGTGAAAAATTCCGTCGTGATGTGCAAGTTTTAGTCACGCTCCTATTCACTTTTAATCGAAATAAAGGTACTTTTTATTTTAATTGCAATTAAAACGGTCTTTGTAAACCTCGATGTATCCGTCAAAGCACTATCCTCATTTTATGAAACGTTTGTGCATACAAATTAAATCTTCATAATTTTTGCACAGGCTCTTCTGTTGGTATAGTACGATCCAGGTAAAATGATCTGATCCTTTAGCCGTTTTATATATCTGTATGGCAATAATGCAGTGTTCATCGCCAATTCCGCATATCCTTGCAGTTCTATGATGGACCATATAGGCAGAAGTAATTATTTCTGAATTAATTAGTGATGTACCTATTTAGGTAATTACCACACTGGTTATACACTTACTAATTCCTCACTACTCGCTCAACAAATAACTAGTGAATATAAAATGAATTTCCAATGAGCAAAGATCATTATTAACATATAAAAAATCTAAAATAAGTTATTGTGCGAAAATCGAAATCCAAAAAAGCGGCGCTAAACCATTTTACCAGACTCCGGCTATAATATTATAATACAATATCCCATTACCGCTTTTTTTGTACATTGTATATAAAAATCTGGCACACAGCTTCGTATAGTAAGGTCCGTTTTGCGCCTTGGATGATATCAAAATGTATTTTTTCCTCTCGCTTTTCACAGGATAATTCAACGTTTTTTTTTGTGTCCATCGTTGCAGGTTGTTAGGCAGTCCGTGTATCTGTGTGTATATATATATATATGAATTCGCCCAATTATACCAAGCTCAACGTCGCAAGAGTTTTCCACAACTGAAACCGTTCTCTCACTCCTTCATATATGATCGTTGTATACGTCGCGCTTTGTCCAGCGACCGCCACTAGGTGGGGAAAGTCGACGCCTGACACCGACGCCAGTCACTGGAGTAACAAACATACCACGTGATGCCGAAGCTCAAACCGTGGTGAGTAGATATCACACAGTGTTGGAAAGAAGTAAACTGAATTGCTATTTGTGTTTCTTTAGTGTGGTAACGACAAAATAACAATCTTCAATTAGATTAATATCATTTACAAAATGTAGCGTCTTTTACGCGTTCATTTAACCACAGTAATATATGCACCACTTTTTTTCGGCTTTATGCAATTATAGTCGTACTATTTCTGTTGTCCTCAGTTTCTTAAACTGAGCTTTTGCGTGAAATGAACATTCATTGTTGGTATAGCGCGCAAGAAGAACGTTATACCACTAGCGGCGGCACAACAGTGGTATGTACGCAACAGCCGAAGAAGCGGCAGGAGCAGAAGCGTTAGTGGTTTGCGTGGTGGGGCGCGTCAGCTGGTACGACCGTCGCGACGCCAGTATACTTCGTCGTCAGCGGCCGCAACACCGACGATCGGGACGCTAGTTAGACGCAAGGCGTCCGATTGAATCGTTGTGAGTCGCGCAAGTGTACGTACTTATCCTTCCTTATCTATTCTATTGTGCTTGTGCTATTTCTTATACACGCGTGAAATCTGAACGATTCGGATTACCACCGTCAGCAACAAAAATGTGCTCAATCCGCTAAAGACACTTTACGATGTCGAAACAATAACAACCTCGCATCGGTAGTTTTGTGGGTGCTTCGCCTCAAGTCTCGTTTTTCGGGTGATTCCTTGCCGGAGACTATTTTCGTCATGTGTACTTTAAAGTGGTGTGCAAGTGGACACTTGTAGTGCGCCTCTTTTGTGTGTTTCTTCTTTGGAATAACTACCCTTCATCATGGGCTGCTCTCATCAGTTTTCGGTGATTGTTGCGGTCGTCCTTTGCAGCGTTTCCTTCGCCGCCTGGCAGGAGAACATCAGGCCCAAGATGTACGTCGAATTAGGTAAGTGTCAACAAATATTAAATATTCTATGTATTTTTTTCGTATGAATAATTTTTGATTCTACTGTTATCAAAAAAAGAGAAATATTTCCGAGGTATTTCTTTATATCTCCGAGCGGTATATGCAAAGAGTAGTTACGATAATCAATTTAAATTGAAGTCAATTTACTCGAAGCGTCTTAATCATATATTCGGGTTCAATCGCCTGTAATACGACAATTGTGTCTGCAAATTTGAATGGGTAACTTCTCCGTTGGTAATTGCATTTTGCAGCGTCCCATATAATCGTAGCGAAGTTTGTAGGCACATCGATGCGTTAACTACAAAAAAAAAATATTATCGCGAGATCGGATCGTAAAGTGGAATAAATTCCCGACCTCTTTGTATGTTAATTTTTTAGATGCTCAAGGTTCATTGTGTGTACATCGAATAAATAACGATTTATGCGTCGTCCAATGTGATTTTCAAATATTCATAACTCTCTATAAAGAAGTTGCGGAACAACGAGCGTTATTGGCTTAATTGTAATAACACCATTCTCACGATTAATAAATAAAAATTGTTCTCGAAGATTGTAATATAATAATGAGGTATATCGTGCGTTAAATTGGGTGTTTGGCTACCAACATTTATTGTAAGTAGATTTTTTAAATTGGCATCCGTACCCCCAAACCAAAGTGCATTACGGTCCGCTATATGAAAAGAGCTACAAAAAAAAAATGAGAAGCGACGTAATGATGGGTTTCGGGCGCTTTGCACTATATATGCCTTTTAAACCGTGATGTAATTTATTTTAAAAAGGTTTAGCGAGCACTAAACGCAGGGTGGTCCGTCCTTAAATGGCCTGCGGCATGGCACGCGCTAACCTTACGCCCGGTACTAACACTTTAGTACTGCGACGTTGTCAGATTTTGTTGTATACACCAACCGCAAGAGTTATGATTGTGATACGATAATTACTGTACATACGCCAAACCGTTTTATATATTAATCTTGGTTTAATATACCTCAGTGACCTCAAAAACTTACTGATATTTTTTTGCCGTTATCTGATTTTTTGATCGACAAAAATGTTACGAAATTAAATATGCGCTATATAATTGCGACGTAAGAGTAAATTTTCCTTTATGAGCTGGCAAAGTTTACAATATCGAACAGGAAGGTTATTAATTTCTAATGCTCCAAATAATTCGCAATCAATTTCCAATATCGTGATTGAACATCACACCGTTGATAGCCAATTGTTTTCTGATTGCAATTCAAGATTTATGACGATTTCAATTGTCGATACAGCTTCTCTAATCTCAAATTAAATTCCTTACGACACGGTATTAATGACAAATCTCTAAAATGGCCATACATTCTTCCGCTGGCAACATTGCGGTTAATATGCCGCAATGTCAAGTGGAAGGCAGCTGCTATAAGAGCCTCACAATACTTGCTAGCTTCCAGGTGCATGCATCGCCTCTGTTATACTAACTACCTAGAATAACGATTGCCTCACGACCACGATCGATGCAACGGATGGCAGAGGAATCGGTCTTGAGAAGAACGGCTAGAGAACCTATCCGATGTAAAGAATAATACTGCCGAGATTGAGCTATTGTGTTCAGATTCTCCATAGAAATTGATGAGGTGCTTTTGTCAATGGCAAATTGCTGCTCTCTTGTAATTAATTCGAAACTGACTAGGATAGATTGCTATATTCATTGAACATTAGACACTATTTCGATAATACACATCCTTCTTGGTATCTGTAGGTTGGGTTGCCATTCCATTGTATACCTCTTCTGGCGGCGTTTCTTGGCAACCTTAACCGTGACGAATCCGCTGTCGTTCCGCAAAATTTAATAGTATTTATCTTTCGCCAAGGTGACTGTTGTCTAAGCACCTTATATATCTCGCTGTATTACATTATTGTGTGTACTCACGCTATTACCGCCGCATCTTCACAGCATCCTGTTGGCAGCCAGTGGACTCTCAAGCGTTACAACAAAAAATTGGCTTGGCATAGGTCGCAATTTTGGGCACGCGTGGCGAGGAAGTGAAATCAAACCCACTGGGAAGCTTGAGATGTGTCAAAGAACTTTGTATAGTTATATTTTATAAGCTTTCGGTAGAAATATGTTTGCAATGTGTAAGATATATTTTTGCGTATGGTTTTAAATGTTCCATGAACTGCAGTTGTTCATGAATATATACGATTTGAGTTGAGGCTATATCCACACAGCTTTTCTTGTTTATCCGGCCCGAACGTATCATTAGCGAACTGTCATTATTATGTGGCGAAAGTAATTTTTTTGCAAATGCTGTAAACTTAATTCTGACATAGATACTCTGCGCTTTGGTATATACAATTTCACAACTTTTAAAAAGGGCCATTAGGTGGAATCTAGCGAACGCGTGTATGTTACTAATTACATTCTGTTTTGTTGGGTACACAACTTAGTTATTCTTGGCTTTTGCATTCGACCCGGGCAAACATTTAATGCGAATACAGTTGTAAGCTAAACTTTCGGCTGTTGCTTGTTAATATATCTTTTTTTTCATTAATATTTTAAAGGATATTTTCCAAGAACTTTTGCAGTACTTTTACGCGCCAGCAAATATCGCAAAATCAAAAAAATGTTTACATTAGAGTTTTTATAAATTTAAAACGAAAATCGCCTATTTATTTCACGCTCAACACGCAGTACCACACATCTAATTATATTTACACACGTCAGTGAAGAATAATATCGTTTATTTGTAAACAAGTAGTAAACGGTAAAATTGAGTCTCGAGATCACATTTTAACGCCTTCCGCAAGCAATCAAAGGTGTGAGGTTCCATACACCGATGTCGACTTGTTTTGTGTACTATATTCTCTGTGCTGCTGTAACCAACACGAAAACAAATAAACATCGGGTGTGTTTCGGGAATGCTCACAACCTGATGGATAAAATACATCGCGCGGCTTTTGCTAGGGGGGTGGTTTCGGGGGGATGGGAAATCGGGTTGAATAGGAAATGTCGTTGAATTAGCTATATACACACACTTTGGTGCAAGAGGTTTGCTCGCGGAAATAGGTGAAGCAAATAAACGATATCACGTATCCCAAACCAGAACTTTAATAACGGTCAAATGGCAAAATAGTTGCGCAATGCAGAAGTGCTTGAATATTGTTTATTTACAAACGAATTAGGAAGTGTAATAAATAAAGTTAGTCTTGTCGGCCAATATGACATAATTTATTGTGTTTGCAAAATTAATAGTTTAGATATATTTGCGGTTATAATTATATGTGTATATGATTTTCTATAGGCAAACGAGAAAATGTTGAAATAACTGTTTTCTCGCATATATTTTCTTGGATGTTATTAGATCAGCAGTTTGGCACTATTTAATTAGGGAATCTCCGTGATTATGGGCCATAATTAAATGTTTAGTCTTTACGATCTAACATCGGACGCACGGCCAAATTATATATTTACATAATATTTTTCCGGGAGCTGTTTAATGGGAAAGTTCACGAAACTTTTTGACAGCTGTTCAACGCAGAATATCCCCTGTATAAAATATATTCCAGAACGGACATAGTAAATTTACACGTGGCAAAAAGATGAATATAGTTTTTGGTAGCGCTGGATCTGCAGTAAATAAAGTCGTATATTTCTGGTCGTCCGTCTCCCTAAATAGCGTCGATTCGATATTCGGGCGCTCTTGTTATTTCAACTGGACCGTAGGATTATCTTGTTGTCGGTAAACATTATCTTCACTAAAGCAAAATGCAGTAGAAGTATCTATTTCAACCCTAAACATAGTCGAATTAAAACATTCGTGTGTTTGGGTAAAGCGCAATGATTATTGATATACGGCAGATCAAAAAAATTTTTTTTTTAGTACTCTTGGATATGTTGCTTTATTATCCAGGAAATTGGATGCACATATATTCGCTCTCCTTTAAAGGTACTACCTTGCAAGTTAATACCGAGAATAAAACTGTTTTCATAAACGACTGGTCTGCTCTGCCCAACCCTTAGCCGAAAGCTCTCTAGCTCGGAGAAAAAACGCCCGCACGTATTTTTTTTAGGATGTTTTCGTCTGGAGATATAAGATAAATCTTTCCATCACACATACCGTTGTTCTCCATCTAAACTTCTTTGGGCCTAGCTATAATTTAACCTGTTTTCATTCGCTTGTTGTATCGTCTCTTCCACCTGTATAGATTGTTGAATAAATTACTCTTCTTGGACCCACATAAAAAATGAAATAGATCAAACATCAACAGACTGTTCCAAAATGTGAATTCGTGTTATTTAGTGTTGAAGCTAAAGTCGATAGAAGAGCAGCAGAACAGCCGATTATTCGTATTCTCATAGAGTAGCTGTAACTGATATGCGTGTGCATAATCCAACGGGTCGACAGGATTTTCTGCAAAACTTCCCAATTTGCATATACATTGCGGTATATTAGACTCAGGTATGTATTAGATAATATATCGATTAGTAAGCATCCAACTAAACCAACAGATCCCTATCGATACAAACATTATTTTGTATCTGCTTTATAGATGCGCCATTATTAACCGAGTTTAATCCAATTTGGGAGAATTACTAACTATATAGACTAGTATCGATTCGATTATATCATATCCCACATTGTCATTGAAATTTTCCTACAATTTCACGAGATTTCAAGACTTGAAATCACTTGGTGATATCTCATTGTTATACCAAAGTTTTTCAAGGATTACATCCATTTACACCATAACTTAAACGTTTTTTTTTTAACTTTTACGATCGAATAATTTATCCCTCTGATTTTATATAAAAATTCTTCATTTGTTCGAAATTATATTAATTACTCTAAAAAAAAAAGACATCGTGGTTGGGACGTCGGGTTGCCAACTAACTATTTTCCGAAAAAGCCTCCTGTATTTTTGTGCAACATAAATGTAGACTTTGTTAAATGTAAATAAATAAAAAGTTGCATAAAGTAGATGAAAAAAAATTTGGTGTGCTCCTCGAAGTTTTTCTTTTTTTATGATTGTTGAGTCGCACCTTTAATCATTAAACGACGTGGATGTTCAGTGGGTTGAGCTGTTTGAATTCATTTCATTTTTGTTGGTTTTTATTTATTGTTACCTTTATATCCGTTCTGAGAATGTTGTTTATGACTATTATACAACACTTTGTGATATCCCTAGATGTATTCTCACTATAACTTCAAATACTTTTCCGCCTTTATTGTGAACTTGACGTATGAAATAATCACATTCAAGATGTTTCAAACGAGCATTGCGCATTTAGCGTGAAAAGGCTTTGTTAACTTTTGAAAAATGTTCGCATGCGAAGCTATTAAATTGTTTCGTGTCGTGCGCGTTCGTATCAGGAAAATAAATTCGAGTCAACATGGGAAATATCATCATCAAAGGACACATACGTACCTTAAGCAGACAACGAATCGTCTCTTCTTCGTGCTTATGCCATTCGCTATACAGTCACGCTTTTCCATCGACTTTTTATTACGTGCTTTTGATATTATATAACCAGCGAAACATGAATATGGTAGAAAATAAACGTGAACGTTAAAATGGTGACAGCTAAATTTAGATGTGATGTTTCTAAATGATCATTTTAATTGAAACCAATTGTGGAAGCACCAAAACGGAGCATAAGCCAGAAAATGAAAAGCATCGTTTGAATATTTCGCCTTAAATCGATTATATGCCACTTACAAAGATTTTTATGTGTTTTTTTTTTTTATGAGATTGTTGAGAGGGTTGTTCTTAATTTAGTTTATAACCTTACAACGAAGCGGTTATATGTTTACAACAGTATTATTTGACACGCAATTTCTTCATATACACACCCACCTTGTATCAACTTTACCATGAACCGTTCGAGTTATTCTATAATTCTTGCGAGTTTGTTTATTATTTATAATTTATTAATGTATCTAGATATACCTGCACGCCCGTTTTGCAGAACAAATAAAACTTTGTCGGAAAGTTTTATACGGTAACTTCGTACTGTGTCTTCATAACAAAATATATATTTGTATATAGGACGTTTCAATCTCGCTAGCTATTTAATTCCCTTATACTATATTTTGAGAATATTTAACGATGGCTCAGAATTTGATTTTAGATTAATGTCCGGTTGAGTTGAAACAATCCGACAATTCGCAAATTCCAATACCGGTCTTGAAGCAAGTGGATAATTAAGTTATATTCATTTATATCTCTAATGCATTATATCTTGGGAATATCGGCAGATTTTGAAACAATGCTTGTTGGCCCCTCTCGTTATGTTGATATTCGTACCATAACTATTTGAAGCGTAATTTACAGCGCACTTTCACTACTCCGCCCATTTGGTACCCTTTTCTTTGCTTCTATTGCACGTTGTGTTTATCCCCTTTCACCTCAACGCTCACCACCCTTGCTACAGTTGCAGGTGAAATGTTGCAATGACGTGGCCGAAATTTATTCTGACATTTATTTGTACGCGCGGTCTACAGCCTGTCACATAAATAGTATGGTATAGCTGGTTGTTGGACTCGATTTACCCTTTTTTCATATGTAGTTTATTCTTTTCCAGGCCAAGAAGCGGATATACTCCGCTCTCCGTGTGTGTTTTTTTTTGAGAAAATTGGTTATAAGCGCTTTTTATTTTAGTTTACGATGCGACCGTATATGTGTTTGTCTAACCTATTTTATAAATGTTAATACTAGGGATAAAGAAAACGATTTAAAAACTATTTAAATTTTTTTTAAACACACCACTGAGGTGGGGATACCTCCAGTGATGTGTTTTTTAAAAGCCATCGAGATTTATGTCGGATTTTCTTCATTTCAGTTTGCAGAATTTTGCATTTCAATATGTCGTACATTTCCTGCATTATGTGCACTTAGCGTATTCCTCGAAAATATATATTTTACGGACTTTTATGTTCGATTTCTTTTCCTTCCTCTTTCATATGTTTGGAAGCGGCTGTACTTATGCAAGGGTAATCCTTTATACGTACAAGTATACCACCAGGCGATAGGTGAATGTGGTGGTAAACTAGCTGAAATAAATCTCGGGCGCTCTCTTACGTCAACCCCTTCATCGTGACGCCAAAAGCATATTTTTGCACTTTACAGCTTTCATAATACCATGCTGCCATTTTTGTGTTTCTATTTTACACTTTATCAATACTAGATATTGCTTACCATCCCCAAAATGTTACAACTTTCGATATGCAAACTGATTAAACATTTTTCCCCTGTCCATCTTCATTCTTGTGGATAAGGTAGCGGACGATTTCAAGCTTTCGCAATTATATATCAATTATATATATCAATTATATATATATATTATAATTATATATTCATATATCGCCTCGGTGGTTTTTCAAAATGTTAAATTAATCCGAAATTGCGCGTAAATTCATCGTAAGGGTTAACATTTTCTGTAATATTTATGGCTAGGTCGTGTATCTTTTATTATGATGTACGCGGTGGAAGATGTTTTGTATTATTGCGATTTCTCAGGACTGCAACGAACATATTTTCGTTTTGCTCGAGGTTTTGCCTATTCGCTGGTTCCTATTACCGTTGATATCACATCATGTTGCAGCACGATTTATGTTCTTGAGAATTGCAACCTGAGGTGACTGCTTCCGTTTCTAGTCCAAAGGATGCAACTGTGAACCCGTAACAGCAAGAATATGTCTGTACAATTTTGGAAAAAATATTAATTGAATGTAATCAAAACGTATCTTCCACGAAATATGCACAGATTAATTTCTTGTCTTCAATCGCAACAATTTCTTAAAGTTGATGTAGTTTAACTTTAACTAGTTTCAGGTGCGTTCACATGCTTGTTACAGATAGCGGCCATGTTCGCCGCCATTTAACTGTCCGAACTAGGAGAGGACCGATTTTATCTTTATCTTCATAACCTGAGTAGAAATGTGTACCGCATGAATTATTTATACGATATTTTTGCCGGAGTGTAATTTGTGCCAATTTAATGTGTTGGGGCTAGCAACTCCTCAACACAGATTTTTACGAGAGGAAATAAAAATCAGCACCGTGTTGGCGATAGTGCGGAAGTAAACAGAATTTTTAGAAATATGTACCGGTGTTGCGATTATTCGAATGAGTGATAAAAATTCAAACGATACGGTTTTATATATTTAACATTAATAGTGCTCTGTGCTGTTTTACCAGTTTAAATCGAAATAAAATATTTCTCTGCGGGATATTATCGTTTTTTAAATATTTTACGATTCTATAGCAGTTGATAGTCGAGGTGTGAAAAAATATAAATTTTCGGGTATGATTTTAACACCGCAAGAAGACACAATAAAATAATATTGAACGCCGATTTATTATATAATAAAATCATTAACGATTTATAAAATATTTTTATCACTTGTTCAATGACTTACTGAACTGAATTATTTACAGGGCAGTCGTAAGGACGTAATTTTAAAAAACACATTAAGAAAGGTTTAGATTGGATAATGACAGATTTTGGAGGTATTAGCTATGTTAGTTATTTTTTTTTTTATTTCGAAGCTTAGAAATGAAAATTTAAACGTTTCGCCTTAACTTATTACACTAGTATTAAAACCACGACAGTTCAGTTATTAACTTATTTAAATATTTATTTGTTGTGTTATATATTTGTCCGTATATTTACCTAATGTTTCATTCTATCTGCATATATGTGTGTGTTTGCACAGAATTAAACGCTAAATACACGCTGTGTAGGTACGATTTAGTTAAAGGATTCTCTTTGCTATTCTAGTGTTAATTCAATTATACTAGTTGTTTAAAATTGTTATTTAGCACGTTGACTGAAAACAGTTGACGAAAAAAAAGTCTTTTGTAAATAGACTCGTTTGCCCATTTCAAATAAATTTTTGATTGAACCAACACATTAATAAGATTCCCAATTACGAATCTATTCGTCTGCGACAATTTTGTTTATATTATTATATTTTATTAGGGATCATTCTCCGAACTGCACGAAATCCGAATTTCGTGCCATTTTATTGTCTCTACAACAATAGTTCGAGGGGTGTTCCTGTTTTAAACAAACACAACGAATCCGTGGATTTGCCGATATTATGCGGACCTCTTACATTCCCCAGGTATTCTGTACATCGTCATACAATACGATTGGAATACACATTTGCAATTCACTATTCGATACAACCCGAAAATGTGTGTTCTCAACCACCCCTATTGTTCCACGTTGCATACCCTCAACTGAATATCGGTATATAACGGAAAAATACCGCCCGAATATCGCTATCGCATTTAATTCCAACGTATTAGAATTTATGTTTTGATTTCTGTTATGATATGTTAGGCTACTATTTACAGGAAGTTGATTTTTTTTGTTGCTATAATTTTTTTTAAACAATTTTTGAAGAGTTCTCTTGTAAGTATTTACATCTGCTCATCTTTTATTATTTAACAATATGTGACCGTCTATCACTGACATCTTCTTTTCCTAAGGAGATTATGTAAATTTCTAATCTTTTTAACTTGTTTTCCAAGTTGCGCTGGGAAAAGGGGTAGCTTACGAAGTCTATTTCACCACCCTCGATGCCAATGAAACACTATATCTATATCAGCAAACAGATTTTTTAAATATAAGCTTGAAAAATTATTATTCACGATATCACCAGGTGTTCATATATTGGTTTTTTTTTTACAAATTTTGATGTATTTGTTAGTGAATTTAAAGTGGCTATATACTTGTCATCCTGTATTTATTCCTACTCAACGATCGAAAACACGCCACTGCGTTCCCTTTTCCTGCTCCCCCAATACTGGGAAATATATTCCTGGGGACTGATAAAGGTAACTTTATGTGATCGGAATACTTATAATAGTGTCTCCACTTGTCTATGTCAGCGACCACCAATTGTTATAATATACCGTGTGTTGTACGTTAACCCCCTGCGGCTCGTATTCACTATAGCATTTCCCTTAGGTATTCACGGAATTGTGAAATAATAGACTCGAGTTTGTGTGACTTAATTTGCTCAATAAATGTACGTATTCGGCAACAACGGTTGTTTCAGAGTTTTGTGTGTTGACATATAGTTTTTATGTGCATTTGTAAGTTTGCTCACAGTTTTGCCTCGCCTTGGCTTTTTATTTGCACGCGAAGAGTAAATACTTATATAAGACGTGTATTTTAGCACGTTCGCATAATTGAGAAAAAATCTATATATTTTTAGAAATTCCTCGTGTTTGCTCTATTGTCATATCAAAAAATACATGCCTTGCTTCGTGCTATAGCATTTTCTTTGCGATTCATATTCGGTTCCATCGCATTGCCATCGATCTGTTTCAAATCTACTTTTAACCTCGTTCCAAATTCGCTCCCGGTATATAATTTGGTTATATACGATAGTCTCCGGTTGCCATTGGCAATAAACATTGATTTGCATACAATATTGTTCCCTCAGACGACCGATCTGATTGTGAACTATGAACGGATCGTGACGATCTTCCATCATAACCAGACAAACCCGCGACACGAGCGCGAGCTCAAGAACTACCTGTGAAAATGTGTGCGCTTCGCAACGCTACACTAAAGGACGTTCTATACATAATCCACGTCCTTAATTTATCATAGATACGTACAAACGTTTCGGCTCTTTGAATCAACAAAGCCCCCGATGTTTGGCAAATTTTTTATCCGATCAAATTCGTAGCTCATGAGCGATATTATATATTTTGCCAGAGCGACAAAATACTCGTGCAAAAACTCTTCATTTATGAAAGGGCCTTTACAGGTTTATAAAGCTTTGGGTGCTTCTGCTGGCCGCTTTAAATCTTATTACACTGTTAGTAGATTAGTATCTGATGATATATCTAGATATCTGTACAGGAAGTTCGTGATATTCATTGTACAAATGCAGGTCACCTATTGTTGCGGAATTTTAAAGGTTCTTATGATTACAAAAGGTCGCACCTTTTCCGTATCATGTACCTGGGTGTAACGTAGCTAAACATTGATGACTCGTTTCTTGATTTTATTGTAAATAAAAAAAAAAGGGCTTGAAGGAAAATATGTTAGTTATAATACCACTTAAAATATCAATTATTTCGATGTACGCAATACACTTTATTGTGCTAGTTTGGATTGTAAAATTTAGTATTGGCACGGGAAAATCTTGAATGTTGATACTTAAAAAAAAAAGCAAGCGCAGTTAGAATGTGGCGTGACGCGGAAGAGCAGAAACAATTTAAAGAAACCTGCATCAACCAGCTGCTGGAGGGTTGTAATTGTATTGCCGCCTCGCTACCACCGATTCCCGCCCTCCTTTGCCGCGGCTGCTGGCTAAATATGATGATAACATATTTAATCCCATGTCACAGAAGAGTTTATTAAAAATCCTTGTCTGTTCGCTTCGCACACAGACCACAAATACGCGAGAGTACGCCGTCCTTCCACACTGTGTCGGGTGCTCTGCCAAGCAAAACGTTCGTATATTTTTAAATTAAAAGCCATTCCTCTACCGCGGATGCTGTATAATTCCGTTAATCCTATTAAAAGTATCATATGACACTACCCCCTGTAGTTAGCCCACCGTGCCGCTACAAGATGTCCCAAAAATATTACACGCAATAATAATGTTGTTATATTGTTCGGTAAATAAATAAACACCGATATGGTGTAATATGGGCGGCAAACAGTACCGGGTTATATAATATAGGTCAAACCGGTGCTGCGGTGTTAGCGTAATTTTACAAATCCCATCGCTAGGTGCGCACAATGGTACAAGTGTTATCCCGTTGTGAATAATAGTGTCCCGAGGGTTAGTGTACCGTATGCTGTTACAATGCAACTAGTTTTACCGGGCGACCCATAATTATTTTATTATTAAAACAAAATCTTATACGGACCCCCAAAAAATCCTACTCAGACTAGCGTGTAGGTAAATTAGTACAATTCTGCGATTCTATCGATTAGATACATATAAAAGCTTTTTGCGTCCCTTTTAATATGGGATTTCGCAATATGTTCAGTAGTTACTCAGTATAAAATACACTAACATCGAGACATGTATGCGGCGAAAGGATGGAGCAGAAGCTTTTTAAGTCGTGCCTTTTGCGACTGCAAGAGATGCACTGCGGTTTTTGTGTTTTGACAAAGTTTTGTAAGAACAATACTTTGTCAGGCGTGCAACAACGATCCAACCGGGTGTTTATCTTCTTTTTTTTGTAGTAGTATCTGTTGATTACTGGAATTTTGGGATACGTGCACAAATGGAAATTTTCCTTAATTTCCACGAATCTGCTTCGTAAATCTGCGATTGATTCATCAACATTTTGTGAATGACTAGATTGTTTTTACCGTTTTTCTTACACAAGAAATATATATTTTGAATCGATGGATACACTGAGAATTTGACCAATTTTTATTTCCATTCGTGCTTAGTATTTCTACAGATTTCTTCAGCGGGTAATTAATTTCTGTCTTTTCTTCAGTTTGCCTCATTACTTATTGTTTATTAATGTGTATATTTGTGTCTAATTTTTGACATGGATTTGTTTTGATGTCTGATGGCGATACAATGGTTGTTGCTTCTTCTAGCAAAAACGCCACGATGTCCTGTAACACTATACTGGAAGAAGTATCCATCTGGTAGGCCTCTTCATGTATTGATCCATGTAGCGCGCACTCGGAGCTTTCCCCATCATTTCGGCACATTTCGGCCGCTCCCCCGCCCCCCATTACATGCCAATATGTTCATTATAAACATTTATATTTATTCGGTTTATTTTATACGTATAATGCAATTTATTTGAATTAATTCCCGCAAAATTGAATTTCATCCATGATAAAACTTGTAAATGATACAATGCGCCATTACAAATTATTTACGTTTTATTAACCATATTTATGAATTAATAATTTTATTACGCTTATACGAATTTTGGAAATATACCATGGTTGTGCGTCAACCAAATATACGCGAATTTAAAAAACTACTAGCAGAATATACACCACATTACGGAAATTCTATATTGTAATATTATTAAAATTGGTTCATTAAATTTATTCTATTTACCTTTATCATTTTCTAATTTATTCTAATGCTTAATATCTTTGCAATAATATATATATGTCCACACATTGTGGATGTAAAATTTTCAAAGAAGCTATAAAAATTATTTATACGTACTCTGTCCGAGTGTTATTTTACTAAATTTTAATATAAATGGAAATTAAAAATATTTAAGGCCATTATACACGTATTTTTATTATTCGGACTCAGACATCAAAATACTCCACAATGATTTTGATCATACAGAAAAATGCGCAGCACATTTCGCTATTATAAAATGCACGTTGTTTTAGTACACTCGTACACGTATTGTTGAGAATTTATTTCAAGAAAAATGTACGTCATTTAAAAACTTCTGCGATGAGTATGTGTATAATTTTTCAATGGAATACGGGAGTTTTGCATAATTCCTGTTGAATATATATACGCGAAGAGGCGCGTAGGTAAATTATGTGGCGGAAGTTGTTTGCACAATATTATCCAGAAATATTTAAATTGCCCGGAATAAATGCCCACCCTTCACCATCACCTGTTATCCTCGCTGATTTCCCGCTGAATTTTTAAATAAGCACCCCATTAATATACATGCAGCCAGACGTTGTATACTGAATGTATCTTTGCTTCAAATTATTTAAAGATGACTAAAGTTTCTGAAGGGTTAAATAAATGTTTGAAGGCGCCTTGAAAAGAAAGTTCCAACACTAATTACGTGCTAACCGTTTTATTACTTAGAAATTTGGTCGTGAAAGGCCAATTTTTGACCAAATTCATTTTAAATATACTTCAGTTTTGGATATGCGACTAATTCTTTAATAAATCAATAAAATAAAGATTAGATCACTACATTATTAACAAACAAATATTTCTTGCGCAGGTTTCAGTCTGAATTATAATAAAATAAGGCATAGTTGTTTGCGTGTATTTTTTTTTTGTAATAAAAATTCACCGGCTCTGCTCCTCATGATTTTCTTGCGCACAATCAAAAATCCTCGTCGTTTTCCCCACCGGCTTCTGGCCCGTGGAAAAATACATCTGCAGTTGAACAAACAAAGGAACTGATGCTCTTAAGTAATGAGCGGATTTATTGCAAAGTAATGACGCTATTATCTTTTAATTACAGTTTATACTGAACATACTGCAACTATGAAAATATATTGTGGAATATAAGTATTGTAATATGGGATGTAATTTTGCCCTGGAGTGGTTCGTACACTTATAACGAATAAGAGGTTATTAAGAATTTTATGAAAAGAAATTGTATTTACATGCAATTTGTACAAAATGTTGGATTTATAAAATTCGCACAAGTTTTTATTACTTATTTCAGCAAATATTGTACATATGCTGTTTTTATTTTGCAATTTATACACTTTATTTGGGCAATAGGTCTAACATTTTCAAGTATATTCAAATTCTGTTTTTATTGAGAAATTTGATTAATATAATTGCAAACCACATCCGTAACTTCGAATTTATATACGATGCAATAATTGCCATTCCTTGTGCGTTTATTCTTTTTGCCATGAAGAATTATTCTTTTAGCGTATCATTGTTAGCGTATTGTGATTATTGTCTTTTCTGCAATTGTTTCAAATAATCAAGACTACTACTCTCCAAATTTTATGTCTTAAGTTCTCTTCAGTTTCTTTGCAAACCATTGAAGCTACAAAACTGCAACAAACTTCACGAGATGTAATTTTCTTTTACATTCACATATTTACTCTAAAATAACTAGGAGAGCTAATAATTGCATTTATGTACCAAAAAATATATATATATGTATATATATATATACACCCGGTATAAGCATACAAAGAACAAATACGTTACGTTGACATTTAAAAACTTCTCTCGTTTAATACGTCTTCTCCAGCTGTGTGACATTTAAATGGTTACGATCCAATTCCTCAACGGTTTCCGATGTTTTTTTCTTGTTTCAATTTTCACATTCCGTGTCAGTCGTCCTAAATGCCCTAGTGGCTAAGTTCAACGTTAGTATTCAACATAGGCAGCACTCGACATAGGTGGTAGGTACATGTACAAATACTCTACGAAACACATAGATCGATCTTGAGAAGCACCTACGGTCCGGTCCTGCGCCGCACCTATAAGACGGCTGCTTTCTGTCGCCGGGAAATATTATTTTCCGGATTTGGGTTAGGTTAGGTTGACCCGCAGCACTGCCGGAAAAGACCGGGTTACTGATCTCTATAATAGTCGGTCTTCTTGCGTCCACTGATGAATGGGTGGCAAAAAGGGTTCTGTTTATATGGAACATTGCCGAGATTAATATGTTAATTACGTTAGAAAACTGTAAGCTTATATACAAAATTAAGAATAATGTAATCAAACGTAATTTTTACTTAAGCGAGAATAGGCAAATTCACAATTTTAATACAAGAAATGCGGAAAAAACTTCAACCGTACAATGTAACATAGTTGAACAATTTAATAGGCTACCAAAAGATGTGCAATATTCAAAATGTATCAAAGAATTTACCTGCATTGCAAATATTATTGTAAGTAAATATAATATCAAATTAATTTTTAAAATGTAAAACTGTTTTTGATTAAAAAAAAAGTTTTTATTGAAGTGTGCCAGTATATTGTCCTGGAGATTTAAAGCAGAGGCGATCGGGAGCTTCATAAATATGATATATCAAAAGTGATATATTAGAGGTTTATTGAACGATTCAATTTGGTGGAAATTTGAAATGTTCATGAGAAAATTAAATTATTTGTTATCAGATTCATCGTCAATAGTTGAACTTCGTTGAGATATTGAAGTCTGGTAGAGTCTTGTATTAATATTTTATATAAATTATGTGTTTTTGTCGTGCATTAACTTCCCTAAAATATAGTCGGATGTCAACTTTTTTTTATCCATGATATTACGCTCCAACAAATATTTGTCTGACAAAATGTTTTCGTGTGCTTAATAATTTTTGGCGCTATTACGTTATACAAATGACATAAGAAAAACAATATAATAATAATAAATTCTTTATTCAGGCATAGTTATACATACAAAATTAATAGTAATAATAGGATAAACAAAAAGAAAAGTAAATTCATTAACGTGTGCATGAAAAGGCGAAGTTTAGTTGTATTACGAAACCTATTTATTGAAATAACAGGATTGTTATGGTAGTAAAGTTAAAGATATAATTGATTGACTTTCCAATAATAAATTTCCTCTTGAATTTTAATATGCTCAGACATTTAATATGATTTGGAATTGAATTGTAAATTTTCTATACGCAAAATGTGAAGCTACTGTAAAAGGAAGCGATATTAATTTTGTGATTGTATCTGGAATGATCACGGCACTATTTATTTGTCATATAAACCGTACTTAAAATAAGGCCACAACGCAGAATAGATCGAGCCGCAGAATATATAGTCCGCGGGGAAATAACATGATATCCCATTCTGAGGGCGGCCAGTGGCCGGCAGGTCCCAGCTTCCTCTACAACTACACGCGGTAGACCGTACCGACCATCCTCCCTTGATGTCGCTTGCACTCCCGCGGGACCCTCTGACATCCATTATAATTGACAATGGACACGCTATAGTTTGTTAACATACACCCGGCCAGAGTTACTGCGACCAGCGGCTATGCGGATACCTTCCTATAGCCCTGCAGAGACCGAACTGGACACACTGGTTTGCCATATCCAACCTGGAAGAATGGCTCGGAGTTTGATGAAGATGCTTAACTATGTATGAGGTCATTCGCGGCAAGTTTTATGTTGTGCTCGTTCTGCTGCGATAGTGCCTAAGCTTGCGATATTGATGTTAAATGAAATCTTTGGAGTACTTAAATTAGAAGAAGAATTTTTAATTCCTGCAGAATGGCTATGCTAATTTTAAATTGACCCAATGAAAAGGAATTTTTAAGTCGAGTAAATCTGGATTTTTTAACAACACAATTTCGTTGTTTTTGAAGTGTCCCACTTCCAGAGGATCCTACTTCGTATTAATCTATTGAAATCATCTTCGGATAAGAATACACATTTTATTTTTTAACAACATTGCATTTAACATCACTTTCAACACATTTCGAGAACTCAAATTGGAAGAAGAATTTTAAATTCCTGCAGAATGGCTATGCTAATTTTAAGTTGACCCAATGAAAAGGAAATTTTAGTCAAGTAAATCTGGAATTTTTATTAACACAATTTCGTTGTTTTTGAAGTGTCCCGCTTCCAGAGGATCCTACTTCGTATTAATCTATTGAAATCATCTGGGGATAAGAAGGCACATTTTATTTTTTAATAACATTGCATGTAACATCACTTTCAACACATTTCGCTGACTATTGGCCGTAGTACAAGGACACAATGTCCATTGTCACTGTCAACGTCGTACAATTAATTCGGACATGGCATGTGGTGTTAGCAACGCCACGATATGAACTCGTGCCATAAATTGGTGGTTGGTGACCGATGTCCAGCGCTGGCTGCTCCTAGTGTGAAATTGTTATACATTCGCGCACGGCATAATGTATTCATTATACGGTCTCATTTAGCGTGGTGCCGAAACGGCGATGGGCCCCATTGTGCTACGCATTGTTAGAAGTTTCACCGGCTTCGTTCTAATTATGAATGTTTTACATTCGTATTCATAATTCTCCGTACGCAGACTCGCTCGTACTCATATGACTGTCCCTGTGTCCTCTCATCTCTGATTTGATAATTATTCATTATTTTCGCTAAATATAATTGCACTCAATCGTTGGGTTGTTCGCTAATTATACGGTCGTTCTTCAGAAAGGTTTAGAAAAATTCATTCCGAGTATTCATTCTTAGATAACTTTAACTGTCTCTTTTAATCGCACCTTATTACCAATAAACATGTTAGTAGTAAAATGCACGTTAATATATTAAGCGAGATTGTTATTACATTTCACAATATGCGAAAACTTTATATATATATATATGTGTGTGTGTATGTGCTGTTACTGCGAGAGTTCTTCATGTCCAATTTGAGTGGCATTAAAACATACCTTTAGGGCTCAACAGAGAGATGAACCGAAACGACGCGAAACTTCCGAATTTCTACATTAAATTTAATAGAATAAATAATGTAATTATCAAACTGAATTCGTAATTTCACGTGTAAAAACATCCCTTTCCCCGTGGGTTATTTATAATGCACGCTAAGGGCTCATTTGTTGATGTATCTTTTATATATATTCGCCGAAAACGAGCGAAATAAAAGAGAATTATCAATTAAACTGCGCGAATGTTTTTATCAATACGTTGGAAATCAAAGGGATTGGAAATGGTACTTTGTTTTCATTGGTCTGTTTTCTGTTCGAGTAGATATGTGTATTTAACATCGTTTGACTGACGTGATATATATTGCCTATTCTTTTAAATTTACATAAGACTCCCTTGTGCCCAAAAATTGAGTAACAAGAAGATTATGCTTCACCCTATTAACACTAAACATATAGGTATATCTCAAATGTATCAGATACGGCTTACGTTTTTTTTTTTAAACATTGGAGTTGCATCTGATAAATGAACGTGTTATTGCGACAATTTTGTTTATTTTTATTCACGGTAAATCCTTTGAGTGTCTTTTATATTGCAGTGGCTATGATAGATTTTTTTGCTTTATTTGTTGCCTTCACTTTTCGAATAAATGAGGAGAATAAAATAAATTAAAGGGTATGTTTTTTTATTAATTGGCTGCGATTGAAGTACGGACCTATATGTTACAGAGTGTATGTAGCCCGCATTTTCGGCGAGTTCGACAATTAGAAACGCTTTATGCTATTAAGTTTATCAGAGGTTCGGATCAAAGGCGGTTCTGTTTGAATTTATAGCACACGATCCCGCATATAAAATATTTTCATGTTCTCGACACTCCCGAGGAGCCCCAGCCACCGTTAACATCAGAAGCAGCCGAGCTACCCGAAAACTTTACGCCGGACAATGACAAACACGAGCTTAAATTATAAATTGATATCGCAAATGTTTCCCCGACAGAATTATGAATTACACCGAACCATATCTTTGCGCATAAACGTGGATTTATATGTCGTTATTAATAACTTCTTGTTGTTTGCGTATGAACGTGCATAATAGATGTTAATGCTACCGTGTGATTTGTGGTTATTTTATTTCGAATGATTGTTATTATCCTGCATAGAAAACGTAATATGGTATCAATGTCTTTTTCTTCGCGGTGTGAAACCTGAAAGGGTGTTGCATTTTATTTATTGTATACTGTTTTGAAAAAAAAAATGGTAGTGGCAAAAATGCCAGGGTACATTTTCTAATGAATTTTCACAATTGGAACAGATTTAGTTTCGATCAGGATTTTTTAAATATAAATTTCAGTATGTTTGTTTTCAAGAGAGTCGTTAGCTTTAATTTTTATATTATTGCAGTTTACACAGTTATTTCCGTTGATTTCTTGTGTGTGAATTATCGCTATTTACATGCAGCGTGTCCAATACAAGCTTATAATCACTATATACCAAGTGACATTTCTTATAACTCAATTTGCTAAATAAACATTAAATATATCGTTTTTTCTACATAAGATTTTTCCCTTGAATCTTCTTTAAAATATTGATTGATATTTGTATATATGAAAGTTGTTGATTTCCCAAGATATGGTTTGAAAAATCAAATTACACTGCGTGAAACAATGTTATTTTCGCTTTAATTAGAAGAATTTTGCAAGCCAAACCTTTGACAATGAAATGTATTAATTGTGAAATGGATTTTTCTGATTAGGCATTATTTTTAATATAATTGAAAATAAATGTAGATGTAGAAATTTGTTGTGTAGATGTAAAAAAAGTTAATATATATTTTTCATCAAATAGTTTGAAATATTCTAACTTAAGTTTATGACTTCGCCAAATTTTTTTGAGGCCACGTTAATTTTAAGCAATTTCAAAATGATACAAAAATTGACGAAAATGAAGCTCAACTATAGAATTAAAAGGAAATTTTACATTATTATTTTTTATATAATTGAAAATAAATCTAGATGTAAAATTTTGTTGTGTAGATGTAAAAAAAGTTATATATATATATATATATTCATCAAACAGTTTGAAATATTCTAACTTAAGTTTATGGCTTCGCCAAATTTTTTTGAGGCCGCGTCAATTTTGAGCAATTTCAAAATGAAACAAAAATTGACGAAAATGAAGCTCAACTATAAAATTAAAAAATAATAATAACTAACATAGCTAATACCTCAAAAATCGGACATTATAAAATTTAAAAAACATACATAAATTATAAAAATATTTACATGCCAGTTTCTGAATTAGAAAAAAGATACAGTTTCACTTATAAATATTGCAAGGGGTGGAGAATACAGTTAAACGAAGAATTTTCCATAGTAATCGCTGTGACACTAGCCTTTGAATTTATTCACTCGGTATATGTATATCATAATTTGTGTAGGTTCATAATTTAAACCATAATTTACACACTGCGCTATATTACCCGTCCTACACCCGATCATCATATACTTTTTATTTACGCTACATATCAGAAAATCACTGTATATTTACTTCCTATAAACAGGTGTTTCTAGCATTTTTTTTTGATTTGTGGTTGTTTGTTGACAACAATCTGAATTATTTATAAATTTGTACGAAAAGGATAATATGTGTATTTTAAAAAGTTATTGGGTGATATTCTATACTAATATCTGTATTATTTATTAAGGTGGATTATGATGAATATTAAAGGGGATATAAACATTTATTAAAATTTTGAGAAGTAGAAGATACACTACAGCTAATAATGCTCATATTATTTATGTCCTATGACCTGCCCATATTTGAAGGATTGTCCAAAAATGTTCAATATTCGTATATATAGATAAGCATAGTTGGAAATGTAGTTGCAAAACAAAAGAAGTGTCATGTGCCAAACGAAAAATGTTAACATTACAAATTGCATATAGCCCAATTTGTATTCAAGCATTTCACATTACACAATGCATTTTTGCAGATGGGTCTTTGTATATATACGTCTCTGTACGTATTGATTTATTTAGTACACATATGGAATTTATTTTGTTACAGTATTTTCATATGCGTCCTTATATTCTATTTAACGATCCGATACGAAGAGCTTTGTTCAGTCAGAGTACATCATTTTCTTTTCGACACGCTCGGATTGCCCATAGATATTTACCAATTCAATTTACTGTATAACGGAATCGAGCAGCGACCATAATATGCAAAAAATCTAGATTCATCGTCGTGATGCATTCTCGAAACGATTTCTTTAATAAATTCTTTAAAAAAAAGATTGCTTTAATTTGACTATTTGTGGCTTTTCTTTGTATTCATATACATAGCATCGATTATCAATATTTCATAGTTCTCTGAACATCTACAGTTGGAGCACTGAACTTCAAGTTTGCTCTCGATATATATTTATTTGTTTGCTGTAAATATTTATAGTTGCTATTTCCAGAAAACTGGAGTATATACGTGATTGTGTCGAGTGATCGTTAAATTCAATACAAGATAATCTTATTATGTAAAGATATCAAGATTAAATCATAAACCATATGATCAATTGTTCTATGTTCATAATCAATATTATTATAGAACAAATGATAATTCAATTCCTTTTAAAACAGATATTATTGTCAGAATAACTTGATGTGGCGTTTTATTTCCAAGCAGTCTATATACGATTGTTTGAGTAACTATGTAAAAACTCTTGGTATTATCAAATCCCGAAATTTTATCAAATAAAACATTGCCGTAACTCTTGCGAAACTTCCTCAATTTCTCTTGATGCATAATGTTATACATCTTCCTTATATTCCCCATATGCATGTTATATAACACTATATAGAGATGGGTATAAACAAGATCTGTTTCGGTATAAGTTCGTCTCCATCTCAACTTATATAATGCATATAACTTCTGAAACTTAACTAATCCAACTCGACATCTATAAGAAATTCTACGCGAGTATCATCGTGCGCTGTATCCTCGTCTGTGCCATAACATCTATGTATCTTCCTTGTCGCCGCGGCGGGATAGGATGAGAAGAGCCAGCAGGACGAGGAAGATCTTCTTCGCTGCTTTTTGGTCGATGACGACTGCTCTGTGTGTAAGAAATCGTAATATATACTTATTCTGAAAAGCTCTCAAGATATATACTGCAGGAGAGTATTCTTAACAACTCTATAACGGATTTAAAAAAATATTTCCCTTTTCAATTTCGTATTTAACAATATACTTTCCGTGTGTGAAAACGAACAAAAATTACATTGGTCTTCTATATATGTTGAAAAATTGTTTTGACAACTTCTTTTGATTCGTTTAAAAAAATTCAAACAGGATCAAATGGCGTCGCTTGAAATTTAAGCGGTAGTTTTTTCTTTTTGCTAGCCCTCCGGTTGAATATCTTCATTTTCAATCGTTTGGGTACGCATCTGTATGCAGCCGGCAAAAGCATTATCCCGTCGACCCGAAAAAAAACAGACTGAGCTTGATGGCGTTCAATTCAAACTTTCTGACAAGCGCTTTCATTGTCTGTGCAAGTCTCAACTTTCATTTATTATTATATCTGTCAACAAAAATGTATAGCGGGCCCACAGATGAATGTTGCACGGTTTCTTAGTACATTTACTTCGGAATGCATTCGTAAACAACAATGCACACATCGTAGTGACTAAGTCCTTGGAGAGTGCTTTTGGATTCGGAAGGATTTAACTTACGAAATATTAATTCATATTTCATGTTGAGTCCTTCAGCTGTATTTAAAGATTAATAATACAAACAGTTTATCGCTATCTATTAGTAACATCCTTATGAGAAAATTTGTTGTATTTAACACGCCGAAGAAATAAAAATAGTGCTCGCTGCGCGATGGAACTTAAATCCGTAGCCATTTTTTTACCACTTTAATTAAATTACTTTGACAAACTAATATAGAAAGTGGTATAGTGTCTCAAGATGCCACTTCTGATATATTGCGGTCGTACGCTTTTCTCATTTCTTGTATGCGGTTCTGCGGCAGCTAGCTACATCGTCGTGTCGTATAGTCATGTTGGTGTGATTTTAACTCGCGGTTTTCTCCGAAGAAGAAGAAGCACTACAACAACATATCGATATAATCTGCTCCGGCTATAGTCATCCATCACGTGCGTGTTTTTGCTAGACGTTTCCTAGCTGCAACTATTTTGTAGATACCACCGATCTACGGTGTAGTGTTATACCAACTTTTCTATTGTTTTTATTTGCACGCTCGAAGGAGAGATTATTAATAACGATCCGAAGATTACGGAATTAATATTTTTCCAACGGCAAAGGCAATCTTTTCTGTGAAATCAGGAATCTCCAACTACAAACATTCTATTCGAAAATTATTATATTACTAGTTCTAAATAAAACTCGTATATAGGGTGCTCTATATTATAATTTGATCATTTTACTACGCTTTTTTTAAAACTTACCACTGCGGTGTTAAATTATAATATAGAATATTATAATAGTATTTGGGTGATATTTTATATTATAATTTTACTATGCCTGCAAAAAAAACAAACGATTCATTTATATTTCAAACGATAGATTAAAATACTTATCCAATGTACTAAAGTGCCTTGTTGTATGATTTATTCCCTTATTTGTAACATCTCATTTTGTATCTATCCCGATGGAAGCTGCCCTTGTTCCATAGTCTGCCGCCCCCGTTCATAGCTCGTATATATACATATATAATCTATATATCAGCGATGGGGAAATGTGATTTACTGCACGAATGTTTCTATGTGCCGTTTGGACAGGAAGTGGGGTGTGGGGTGCCAGAATGGCGGCGGCGGTGGTGATGGTGCCCCGGCATGGCAATTTTTCATATATCTCGCAGGCATCGAATCTGATGATTTAGTCTAATTAATCATCGCTATGAATAAATTGTTTTCCATTTGGCGGACGGGAATTGAAAAGTTATAAAAAAAAGCAATCGATGGAACTATTTTTAATTTTTTATGGTATACAATGAGTAATATTTGTATAGTCTTGCTATTTTATGTATGTCTTGAAATAGAAAAAAAATGTTTCGATCTCATATCCAGACGTTGTCTATAATATTTTCTATATAATTTTGTTTTACCATTTAAGATATTTGTTTTATTAAACCATTTAAGATTTTTTTTAAAGAAATTTCGATTTATCTGGTATAAGGGATTGTGCGAAAGTTAAAATTACGGATTGTTTTGATTTAAATTATAGTTGACATAGTTTTTGCGACAATTCTTCGCTAGTGTGTATGTGCGCAACCGCAATCATTTACGTCATTCTAGGATTGATGTCATCCTTCTACGCGAATGTAACTTTACAATTCCTGTCGTAGAACTTTAATAGTTGATGTTTGTCACAAGTTTACCTAAGCATTATATTAATGCGCTTCTTTTGTTGCTAGAACTTTGTTCTAGCGTGCATTCAAACTTGTGTAACGTTAACTAGAACACTGCCGTAACAAGTTACGGGTCGAATTTCGCTTGATTTGTTGTACCCAAACGCTGAACTTGCTATCCGAACTTTAGCTAGTATCCATTGCTTTACGGTCGAGATTGTCAATCGTGATCCAATTGCCCAATCTGCCCTATTCGACCGGAATAGGGCATATAGTAACGATTAGCTCCATGTGTCACACAAAGCACACAGGGGCAGTTTCGCTCGGGTGCATCGCATACATCACGTGACGTACAGATACGTCATCCGACAGTGGTGCCCCCCCCCCCCCCCCCCACAGAAGATTTTTCTGTGGAGAAGGAGGTATGACCTGCAATAATTGCAAATTTCCAGGTAGCCCCTTGGACATACACTAAACACAAAAAACAACAAATTATAATTTCATACGTACGATTTTTTTTAACACGAGCATCGCACATTATTTTTCACGATTTAAGCCGTTTATGAAATCGCCCTTCTTTCGCGCGTCACTGTTTGCAAACATACAAGGATATCGCGTAGCTTTGCGTTGTCTTTGCCATGGATGGTCTGGGCCAATTCGCTATCTTCTGGCTTTTGTATAGTGGCAAACAAAGCGCGGATAGTACATAGACCGATAGCGCGCGATTAAGAATGGTTTACAATCCGGTAATAGTTTTAAATTAAACCGTCAGAAAGAAAATGAGGAGGATGCGACGTAAACGTGTTCCGCTTAATTATATATATTTACTATGGGATAAGTGAAATCGGTTGTCTATTAAGGCACGGATGTTATAATTCTTTGCTTGTCTTATTCCGAGGCAGATAAATTGTTTTTCAACTAAGGATATTAACCGCGATTTTTTCAGTTATCATTTATCATATATAGGTGTAATTAATTAATATAATTAATTCGTTTATTATTGCGAATAATTTTTTTTATATATATCATAAAAAGCCTCGCAAGGATTATTAACTGTACAATCTAGAAGGCACTAGAAATGTAAAATGGAAAGATTGACTTATGAGCATAGCGAGTTAATAATTATACCCTTTCGTTTATATTCGTTTTGGCAATTAATTAATTTTAGCGTTTTTACTTGACATAGTAAGTGAATTACTTCATATACCCGGATGGCCCACCTAGGGGTATATTAATTACGTTATTAACGGACCGGAGAAGCTATCGATAACTGTCAATGCAATCTTCATCTAATTCTTTAGCGCACCACTCGAGCCGGTAAACACTTCATACCTCAAGAACACCGAGTTTGAACGTGCGTAAACAAGACCTAACGTTCATTATTCCGAATTGCGAATTTTGCTGTTATCTCTGCGCCACTAATTGTTACTTCCATTAACAGTAAAATTGTTCCATTGAAAATTATAATTTATAATTATTATATTATATTATTTATATATTATAATTATTGTTCAGAACAGTTTAAGATGGCTAATATTGCTTTGGCTTGAAAACTACTTGATATTTTAAATCGATTTGTAAATTTTGAGTATAATTCGTTGCGATGGTTTTTCATTGTATCGTTTTTATCTTTTCCTTCTTTGCTGGAGATTGTTGTGTTGAAGTTCTGTACCAGCATTAAAATAGCCTAGAAGGTTGTTATCTATATAGGGTTAAAGATGGCGGGTATTCCATTGATAAAGTACTTTATTTTGAGTGTGGAAGCGATGAGGTTGTTGGTGCTTTTGTCGACAATCATTAATTTTGCGCCCAACATTTGACGTTCGGCCTGGCATAAATTAATATTGCACTGTATATAATCGTATATCACGCACAATGTACGCTGGCAATAATTTTTCAACTCCCGTGACAGTATATTATATATATATATATATATATATAATATGAGCTAGTAAAAATTCTCAAATTAAAAACAGAAGTCGGCATTAAGTGGATTTTATTTCCTAATGTAGAATATTGTCATTATTTTAATAATATCGCCGTATAAGGAAAGGTATAGCGATTTGTAGTAGTGTGCGCTTAAAATATTATATTTTTTGGTCTAAAAAAGACACAATTTCCATTATAAATAGATTTAATTCAACCAATTTCAAACGTAGCATATTTGAATAGATTATACACCAAATGCGACTCTGTAAATGTTTAAATAGTTAATTTATGACTTTTAACTTTTATGACTTTTAAGAGACAAGTTCTATGGTTTCCTAAGAGCCTTGGCCCAGACCACGATATCCCATCGTCTTCTTTACAAATTCCGACTTCCACCTTTGTAGTCCGAACTCAAACTTCGAATTTCTATAAGGCGAGCGCATTCGAATTCAAATGGTGTCCTGTCCTAATAAACATACACACTAGTCCTTATTTGCATATACGCGTGCACACACCCTGAACTGAAGCATTACGGCCACAAGAAGTGCATCCGCTTTCTGCTGTCTCATCCGAGTTGAAATTGTCGTGGTAATACAGCAGTCTGATCAAATGGTTTCGTTTTTTCGTTTTGGCATTTTGACTCTCATATAATGCCCTCTTTGTATATGTATTGTGTTTCAATAATAACATCATCGTTGCAGATTTTATATCAGGTTTAAAATACTTGTAGACGCCAGAGTGGTGATGGCGTTTAAGTACATCATCGTATAGTTCAAATATAATTCGATATATTATGAATTGGCACATTATTATTTTCTGCGACAAATTGTATAAAAATAAATTTTTATTTTACTGTAAATTCTCACGAAAAGATATATTTTAAAGTAGGTAATGAAAATAAAGCTTAGATTATTTTGACCATACAATGGGTATTTTACGTTACCGGAGCCGAAACCATTTTACTTGGATCCTACTATAAATATGACAAGAGACAAGTTGTCTTTCAATGGGCTGGTCGTATAGAGTACGATGTGATCTCGTCTATAATAATCATGTCTGGTTTGTATTGTGTGGCTTCACACGTTCTTGAAGGTGTCTGTCTGGGAGACCATAGTCCATAAAATTATTATTTATTTCGATCCTATTGTTTAATATCGCGATATTTATGGCCTAATGCGTCAAGAATAAAAAACAGCAGATACAAAGAGTAGTTTTCTACGACCTTATTTTTTTTTTAACTATAAAAAAAAATCAATATTCCTTCAGTGTCGGAATAATCTTTTATCAAACCGAATAATTTACTGTATCCGAAATAAATTTCTACAATTCAGAAAAGACGTCCAATAATTAATCTCTCATCCTAAATCTATTTAAAAAAATCCTACGTAATGTTAAGCTGCATTCTTTTCAATTTTAGCAAACGTTGACGTCAATTGACCATAGTTTTTTTTTAAGTTGCGTGTTAATATTCAATTAGATAAAAGGCATAACAACTTCTGACCTTTATTTTAAAACTGCCTGACCTTTTTCATAAAAAAGGACATTGCGCAGTTACGTAATACGGTTTTATTCGAATAATGGCTATATTCGAAATGTTAATAATACGCAAGGCACTTTTTCACTTGGATATTTTTTACCGACTGTAATTGTTAATTTGCAATATCATTTTTTATATTTTCCAAATTTCCTAGTTTAGATTCGCATACACTATTATATAAACTTTTAACGAACATTCGTTTTGATCCAAGACTCAATATTTGCTTGGAATTTTCGAAAATTTCTATACTTGTATTTTTTTTTGCTACTTTGATAATATAGAATCCAAATATATATATGTGTGTGTGTGTGACACATTGTCGTTCGGCACAAATTGAAGAATCGACGTTCACTTTGCTTGCATTACTCTTGACATAGATTCCTTTATGGTAATGTCGCGTCGTAAGCCCATATGGAAGTCATATACATATATTCAACTTATACGTTTTGAACCAGAAAAAAAAATACAAATGTCGGATATACATACAAATGGAGTATTTGCCAATTTTATTGCTCTACAGGCCATTTACGCCCGCTGCATCAATATAACAAACTAAGCTAAATTATTAACAACAATATCGCGATGGTATTTCCTTTCTGTTCTTCCGGTTGTTTCAAATCTACAAATTGATATAAACCAGCGGTAAATTCAATCAATATATTTTTAATGTCGCAATTGCGATATGGGGTGTTCAACGAAAATTCTCTATATTATTCATTGCGTGATTTTTGTAGAAAATGTGGTATTCGATCTCGTTAATGTAGGCATTTTGCACAGACCATACGTTATAGGTAACTCGCAAGAACTGATAGCTCAATGATAAATTAATTTCGACTTTAATCACGACGACGAAAAGACTTACAACAACTGGTATAGCACCTATAAAATGAGCAATCCTATATACACTTGTTAGAATGTGTTTTTTTAAGTATTTTGTTCATTATCTCTACCGTAATTATAACCTCTTTACTATCGTACAACCGCGTTCTTTATTATAATACACAATTCCGGTTGATTATCGTCAGCTTTTATGAAATATCATTTTTCGCATTTTACAGCATTTTCTATATCAGCAAATACCCAGTGGTTGTAGTATAAGAAATATTTCGTATTTATAGAGAATAGAATTCAATTTTTACAACATCCAACAATCGAAATAAATATATACACGTTTCAAGAAAAATATCTCGTGTATTTCTTCATAAATTTTTTATTATTCGCAATATATATTGCAACCATTTAAAATTATATATACAATGATCTTATTAATAAAAGTCACGCCTATAATCTAATTTTAAACAGCATCGTTTTGTATAATTTTTATAATCTATATTTAATTCCGTAAAAGTAGGGTACGTACCGTAATCTAAGAATATATCGTCGTAGTTCTATTTTAGCAATGGGATATTTAATTATTGTTGGGTAAAAAATAGAAAGACTTTATTTATGGGGTAACTATATTCGAATTACAGCTTTAAAAACTGTTTAAAAGGAATGCGGCCTCCCACACAATCTAAATTTACTGTACAAACTGGCTATGTAAAGTATTTGAATTTTCGATATGAATGGCTATTTATAGCTTCATATACAGGCTGATGATTTTTATTTGTTAAAAAATTTTGTATAAGCTTTCGAAACAAATGATTTAATATTATAATGTATCTATTTATTTCCGCATGATTGATTAAAAAAAAATTAATGCCATTTTCATTTCATGTGTCTATTTGCTTCACCTCAAAGGATATGCTGTATATATAAAGTCTGTATTACTCATTCTGAGATATAAGTTTGCAATAACACGAAAAACCGTCTATTTCGTTCGATTAATCCCAAATACTCGACAAATTTTAACGGAAGCAATCACCCTATGAATGTTCTATCGTCCGCTACTTTTGTATCGTAAACTGCCTCTGTAACATTTTATATCGCAGTTGTATAACCCGTACGAAATCGATTTGTGTTCTGAACCATTCTATTTTTGTTACTTCTTGCCCACCCGACCATTTGTAGTAGAAATTATATCTAAATGTCACTTATACGGCAGTGAGGTCATAAATCCGCGCTGTTGAAGAGAACACGCACAGATTTTAATTAAAAAATGTCTATATCGGTAAATGTATAGAGGTCTAACAATCGTTTTGATATTATATTTAGTGGTACGATAAAGCGAAGGTGTATCAATAATGCTTTTAATTTTAACAATTGGCGGCTTTTACATTATCCCATATATTTATTATTTGTAAAATATATAACATATGGTGCGATCATTAAAAGTTTATATGGTTCGTAATTTTCAAGCTTATGTAATAAAGTGAAAAATTGTTAAGGACTTTTAATCGATAAAATATCAAATTGTATTTTTAAAGTGGCATTTGATTCAAGGATTTAGAACCACGAGTGGTTTTGATATATATATTTAAAAGAAGCAGCTGCGCAGAATGAAATGTGTTTAAACTGAATTTAAATTAGCAATTGGTTCGACTAATAAGATTTTGAAAATTTATATCGTTACGCTATAAGCTTGCAGATACCATCCACTATGATTGCACGCATCTATCACGATCTTAATAAATATTTTCATCGGTAATTCATCGTCGAATCGAACGATCAGTAATCCGCATGTTACACGGCACATTTGTGTCATCTGCCTTCTGTAATCGAACAATATATTAGCCAATTAGTGTTAGGCGCAATCTATAAACAAGCGACATAAATCACACTGGTAATGCTATTATTCTATATCTAATATATTAGCTCTTCAGCTTTAACCAGTTCCGCCCGTTCAGCTGTTTCTGAGCGCCTCCTTCGGGAATAAACAATATCCGCCGCTACCGAAATCTGTGTCACATCAACAATTTCGCGACAAAAGCTGCCGTATAATTTTTCGCCACGTATCCCAGATTTTAGTACAATAATAAATTCTATTGCGTTTATTTATCGTCCTCTTTGTTTGGATTTGAATGTGCAAGTATTGGGATGAAGGACCACAATTCTCAAACGATCGATTTAAAGAGCCTTCAGTCCAGTCTTAAAAAGTCAAATAAATTCGATTTCTATACGCGTCTTTGTAAGGTAAAAAAAAAAAAAAACATTTTTCTGTTGCACAACTTACTTAACTAAAATTCTTTATAATGGCGGATGTTGTTGTTGTATCATCCATGATTCAGATGTCGGTTATAAAATGGTAGTTTTTTTTTTAAGACATTCTGGTCGTATGGTGAACTTTTCCCCAACACAATCTGTTGGCATTATATCAATTGGATACTCTTCAATTTCCCCTCCCCGTAGCTTAACATCGATCTTCTTCGTATCTGCCTTTGTGTATATACTATCAGAAACTTTATATTTATTTATGGGCAGCAGTTTCTGGTATTAGTTATTCCAGGAGATGGATCTTTTAGGATTCTGGTTGGGAGTTTCCTACGAACGACAAAGATACTATTGTACGTAGTGAATGCAAATGTTGAATGATTATATTGATATGATCTTTCAGACATTTCGTAGTTTATCAAACAGTAGTAATATGGAATTCAAAGAATAATATTAACGTCTCCGGAAATATATCAAATCGAAGATATTTGTCTCAAAATGTAACTCGTAATGATAAGTATAAGAAATTTGAAAAATAAAAATTATTTAACAACCACCGAATATATGGCTTAAATTTATCACTTCCGGAAATATACTGTTGTATTCTTAATAGATTTTATTGCATAATTATTGATTCGACAGAAAATGGTAAATATTGTAAAGATATTTTTAAGTAATATATATTTTATAGTTCATATTACATGAAATATTTGTACTATTATTGCCCAGTATAAACGATCGAAGTATTTCAATTAAAATGGCCAATTGATTAATTCATGTAGTAATAATCAATTGAAATTTATTAATAGTTTTAGAACCTTGTTATAATGCTTCATATAAATCGAAATTGCATATTATTTTAGTACAATAATCTTGCATCCAAAGTGCACAATGCTAATTTTACGCAGTCCGAATTTAATTAACATTATTTACATATATAATTACACGTTTTCCAATCGATGTTTCTGGATAATATCAATTCAATATAATTTTCGCGATATCGAAATGAGTAATTTCGATGCAGATGCCGTTTGGATTTACGATTTGATCACGGATGTAATAATTATTTGAAGCCGGCAATAATTTTCAGTAGACTAAACCAGTTTCTTCTTAATAATTTCTGATTCAATGATGTTTTCTTCTTAACTGATGTTGTGTTAATTTAATTAAATAATCATTTTTATACAGTACTTGAGTATAACATTACCAAGTACTTATTTGAGCAGAAAAACATCTGCATTGTACATTTTTTACGTTTTCCGTAACTCAGCGGTAGTTTTACGATAACTAAATAAATACAATGCGTGTTCAAGGTAATTTTCTGTCATTTCATACAAAATGACATACCGTATCTTGACAGCATCACGAGATATATGACGAAGAATGACGTTAAGTTTTGTTGAACCATAGAGCTTAACTTTATCGATTCAAGTGTTAAATTTAAGCCCCCCCACACGAAAAAGTCAATTTTAAACTGTACATGTACGTTGTGATATAAAAAAAAAATTGCCGTCCATTATATTTACTTTTACGGATCGGTACAACTGATTAAGAGGAATAGCGATCTAATGTTATGAACCCTCGATGTTTTATTGTTATTCGAACTAATATGGCAATAGTAAAAAGGAATTGTTTATTTGAATAGTATTTTTTTAAATAATTCGATTTTTGAGGAACAGCAAATGAAAATCATTGCAGCAAATTATTTCCCATATTAATATTAACAAATCAAATCAAATAAATTCCGGTTTCTCTCTAAAAGCGAGGGTATTCTTCGTACACTATCCTCAGCTTCGTGCAGACGCAAAAATAAATTTCCACTATATATGCACGTTACATTGAATTCTATGGTACATCTATACACAGTTACATGCATTGAGCTTGCCATACAACTGAACCACCCCAATAGAAATAGTTTTTCAATTCGATATATAATGGGCTGTCGTTGACCCCCTTATACCCCCCTATTCGATACGGCAGTCGTAATCTCAGGCACGAGATTTTATCTTAAAAGTCACTCGTAAAAGGATTTAACTTCGTGTATAGCGACATTATGGTGTACCATTTACAATATATTTTGTTTTAAGTTATTATATTTATTCTATTCATTCGTAATAAGCTTTTGCTAAGCTTGTTGCGAAATATTTCTATTTCGTATTTCTATATCGCGTTATTTTTATATCTCCCCGAATTTCTCTGCTTGCATATAATTGTCTTAACCATCACATAAGGCCTCTTCAACAAAAACCTCTTTCAATATGAACTTTTCATTCGCGGCGCATATATTGATTTTTCCCAAGGCTTCATCTTCAATAATATTGTCACGAATCGCGAATTTAATTATCCATTTGCGGATTATAATCCAACGCGGCTGTGTAGCACACACGTATAGACATACAGAGCGAATTAAGATCTCATCCTGATGGAATTGCCATACTTAGAACGTCTTCAATACCACCGGAGTTCCAGACATGTACATACGTGCTCAGCTCCACTGTTTATCTTCGTTTCTGTAATTCCAGTTGATTGTTTTAAAGTCTTGCTTGTGTACACTTACATGTTGTGTATATGTATTCGTTATGCTTGTGTATCTTGTTAGAATGGTACGAAGAGTATAGATAACTGCGCGAAGACATCGGGTACGATCGTAGAGTATGCTCTGCCTATGAGAGTACGCGGTAATCCGATTATCGCCAACTTAAGCTATAATTATAAAAGTCGCTATAAGCTACGAATATCGTCTTATTCAATAAATGAAATAGAATTTTTATTGTTATTTATAAATAATTAAAAATCCTAAACTAAAATCCTACGCTTTATCAATTGAAACTAATTAAATTTTTTATACCAGTATGTCCCACATGTCTTAAATCATGTCCCGGAAGTATGGTTATTATTCTGGTATATGGCTTATGTTTTCTTCTGGCCTTTATGTCGTATCTTTTGCATAATTTAAAATAGTTGCAGAAAAAACGTGTCTATACCTTTGTGTCTGAAAAACTAGTAAGCTGCTTAGGCTCCAGATGTACAAAATTGAAAATTCCGCTTATGTAATTATAAAATAGTTAAAGACGCGGTGGAGAGTGTTATTAAAAAAATCAGGAATAATTTAAAATTTGCGAAGTTATAATTTTGATAGATAACAATAAGTATAGGGAATATCTCTACACAAATATTCATTATAGTAAATCTTGCAAAAAATCTCTTTACCAACATGTAACAACTATAGAAATTTCTCCAGGCAACCAATTGACTTTCATTTATATTAATTTAGTACCCCTATTCATTAACCCAATTTGAGATTTAAATTTATGTCGACAAGATAAATGCATTTTAAATAGTATTCAATATTCTTTATGATCTGCTAAAAAATACGCATAAACTTTGTTGTTTCAAATTGATTCAATAATTGAATTAATCGCCCTTTATGCTGTTCTATTTACGTCTGAACGCTTAGCCAGATTACTTATATGTATTTGTTGTTGATGGACAGGAATTATAAAGCCATTAATCATACTTTCGTGACCGTTATTTATTTGTGTCAATACACCGGGCTTCTAAAAATAAACTGCCCTTTTCTAAAGTTATACCATTTCCAAAACACCTCGACAGATTTCCCCCTCACAGCATAATATACACGGTGAATCGTATCCTTAAAAGTTTAAACTAATTTGTATGATTTGAACAATGTTAACGTGCGTTAAGACAAAAAAAATTGGCTAAATTTAGATTTCTAAAAGGAATTTTAGCTTGTATTGCGCCTCTATTTGGTACACATTGCAAAGACCATTTGGTCTCTAATATTTTCCTCACGTTTGAGATTAGATAGCGTCATAATATATTGTACACTTTCGCATTATGTGCTTTTCTCAGTGCGTTCGCTTTTCCTTGCTACTATGTGGAAAGGTCTTTCCCATAGCAGTATACATGCGATTTTGGTTGCTGGTCGAGCGTAATCACGCCAAACTTCAATTTCTGTAATTACGTAAGGGGTAATGGGTAGGCATACAATACACACGTACACCTGACGAATTGTACCGTTTCGAAATGCGCTATTGGCCTCTAAAATGATCAGCGTTGCAAAGCTGTGTTGAACTTTCTGCTTTGTTGGTTCCAAGACCGCACTTTAAAATGTATGATAGTGTTTGGACAAGAAGAAATGGATTTGAAAAACCGTTGGTAAATGAGGATATGTCTTAGTTTCTCGTGTAATTAATTTGGATCACATTGTATAATGATTTAGTGTTCAAATTTGACACAAATAACAACTTCGCCGTTTATATACACTTGAACTCCGAATTTGAAATAATTGTCATAAATGCGCAAAACTTGATTAATTACAATTAACTACCCGAAGAGGCGAGCAAAGTATATGAAGTGTCTTCATTTCGGAGGAAAGTTTTGTTTGTCGGCATCGCTTCTTCCGTTCCGCGTCACCAAGACGCTTTTTCGATCGCACATACAGCCGTTGAACGAGGAACCACCACCTCAGACAAAAACGGATAAAATTGCTTTACATAATACAAAAAGGGATAAGAGACAACATTACTTCGGAATTGTTCCGTGGGGACCTAAGACGGAAAGGGTTGCCAAATGTGACAAGCGAATGTATTCGCGATAAAAGAAAATCCTGAAATGAGAACGCGTTATGTCCCGTGGGATATTTTCATTATTTATTACCAATGATTGTTCGAGGATTAAAGAAAACAAAAAAACACTGTATATGGTTTTCTTTATTGTCGCGATATAACAATACAATTTGCGTATTTATTAATCGTGATATATATAACAAAAATAAAAAATGCTAATTAATCATCAGGGCGTTTAATAACTATTTAGAATATCACCCAAATGAATTTTGAAGAGAGATGCGCAATTCGAAAGCCACGCCTTCATTTTCAGTAGACAATAATCAATAATCACAGGAATTTTTGCTATTGGCACTTTAATGGATGACTTTTTAGGATCGATTGGAAGTTGCAGGTGTTCTTCAATTATTATTATAGATTGTAAAATATATTTTTTTGTCGTTCTTCGTTAGACTCAGCCAATGTAAATATAACGCATTAAAGTAAATTCCGTGAAATTGTCGAAAAAAGTGAAAATTCGTGAAAGTCCTGTCGCTAAATGTAAAACCAAAGCTTTATTTAGCAAATAAAATAAACAGATTTTTTTAGGATTTACAATTTTTCATCGTCGATGTTGCAAATGTGAGGAAATGTTTGAAACTGATCAGAATGTTTGTTTGAATAGATTTTTTTTTTAATTTTTACAGCCGACACAATTTTATAGTAACTATTAACGACTTGCCATTTTTTCCAATTCTTGATCAAAATCGTGGACACTCGAACTTATTTTTTACATGATTTTTATCAATCGTATATAAAAATTTAACTAGCTTAAATTTGGCAACCTCATCTTTGATGCTTTATGGCATTACACAAGAATTATGCGCTAATATATATCGTGAGGGTTCATTTCTTGGGGTACAATGAAAAAAAAAAACAATAATAAGTCACTGCTTAAATAAAACGTACTGATCGACGTGGTACAGAATACTGAAGACATTATTACTGTCTTCTAATGTACATTTATTTATTACATCAAATATATGCCCTAATTTGCACACAATTGTTATACAGGATGTAAAATAAGCTCGCATACAAAACGAACACGTAAATAATTTGCATTTACATCGGTATTTTTTTATTAGCTGATGTAATATATGGAAAAGCGTAAAATGATACCACTGAGGTTCGACGGCGCATTAATAATCGTCTTCCAGCAAGAACAAGATTTGCAAAATAAAAAAATTAACATCGTGATACGTTAAATTAATTATTGTTTATTCATTCAGCTTCTAAATTCAATTAAGTTTCGATACATTTCTAAGGTAATAAGTTATTTGATTTTATGCAGCTAGCAAAGAAATACTGGCCATTGATAATAAATAATGATTATTTATGTTTTGGTATACCACCCAACGATAATCGAGCGTAGAAATAAATTTATATTTACTACAACTACCTCATTCTTGATTGTACGCCTTAAGAACTATTATAGTCGTTTACAATAGTATCTTAGGTAGTTTGAACATGATGTACGGATTCATTCATTCTATGGTCTGCATTGTGTGTATAATCAAGATTAATGCACAGTGTGGAGGGTATTATTCTTCTGGTTGAATTGGTGATTTACGTCACACACTGGCACACTTGTCATGTCCGAGCTATAAAAATGTTTTCTGACCATTCGAATACCGTTTAAGCATACTCCATATAAGGATGTATTGTTCCGATATTAACGCATCTACATTATCGATGTATTCGTATTACTAAAATCGTTTTACTAAAAAAAAATGCAGTTGTTTTTATACCGGGACTTTCGTGCGATATATAGAAAATAGATTTTTTTTGAACGTACATGTATTGTGTAATTTTACGTGGTCGAAGTTGCCTTCAGTCGTTAATTACGAACGAATGACACTTGACTTGTAATTCAGATGCGCTCGTATGGCGTCGTTTGTATTTTACGCTGAAGAGACGCCCATATGGTGTATAGTGGCAATGAAATACTCGCCACGATATTATCGCAACAAACAGGTGTTTTAGTACAGTATATTAGGTGTTGGTATGTACTCACTACACCTTTTACACTTTACGACTCTACTAGACGATGCATGTACGTGGTTTTATCGTACAGGATGTTTCCCCGAAAGTCCCGAAAGCAATCGGAACAGTAAGCAATTTTCGAAACATTGTAGAAATATATGTTTCGATGCACCGATAAGTTTTGTGTTTAATTGCTCTCGGCTCCGTCCTCTGGAACAACCCGTTTATGGTTCAATGGGTAGAATCGATTTGAACGAAGAGCCGGGAATAGAAAAAAATGCCTTTTATATTGCGTTGACAGAAGTTTTCGCCCAGCTCAATATCGCCTCGCTTTAAATTCGTCGTTCTGCTTGGTTTGATATAATCCTCTACGTTTTTGGATTTAATAGGATCAGCCAAGTCTTCTGGGCGAAGAAACTTGCTACCTCTGTTGCTTCAACGAATTTTTGTTGTTATTGCGGTGTTTTTTCTTCATTTGTCGACGAATGGTTCGTTTTTTTGTAACATGTGCAAAATAACTAAACGTATCAAAAATACGAATCCAACGAGTTAGTTGATTCGAATTATTAATTACTTATTGATCGATCAATTAATCTTCATAAATCCTCTCAATTTTTCATGCATGCAAAACACATGTTATTCTTATTTTTCGATGTACGATCATAATCAAGACGTTTGCCAATTCATTTTGTTTTGCAGGTATATTTTACTAGCTTATTTTAGCAACATACTGTATACATTCTTCCGTTATAGTCTTTATAAGGAAAAAGAGCACACCGACACGAGTGAACTGCTTCACCTACTCAGCGACGATGTCCGTACATACTCTGCTTTTATTAGTGCCTTGATCCCCTTATTTTTACGATCTATATGTACCATGGTCGTATAACAACACGAATCTTTGCGTGTGTGTGCCCGATTCACCTCTAACCATCGAAAAGACAACGAGCAGTACCGAAGTGAAATGCCACATAAACAACCAACGCTACTGTCACGTGACGCAATTATTCCCGTTGGAGTGCACGTAGCATTATATTGGTCCATTTCCTTCTGGCAATGCCAAGTACTATCGACAGTTGAGGAGATTGTTGTTCGGTTGTGGTGGTATCTTCTTTGGTAGCGTGCAAAATGTTTAGCTGTTTGTTTGTAATCTTGGTACCGTGTGGTTGGATCATCTAAAAACTAATTGACGTCCATTCTTTCTTTATCTTCCCTAACTTGTATGCGCTTGAAGTGCTTTTTTTTGTGGGTATTCGTTCGTATATATTGGTATATACGAAGGGCCCTCGCCCCGTTGTGCCCGACGAAATTTGTTTCTTTGTGTGTAGTTACTATATTGACCAGATTTAGTTGTCGCCATTTAATGAAACTGAAAAAACGAAGAGATATTGTTGGGAGTTGCCGTGATAAATGATCGGACTTTTCTTTGCGGATCTACGATAGTAATGGAACAACAGCAGCCCAGTATATAAAATTATGTCCACAATAAACGTTTTATTTTTATATTTGGTATTCGCACAGATTTACACCCGTTAAAGAGTTTCTGTACATTCACTTATTATGTATTTAATTTATTACAATGTATCAATTTTTTTAATCAACTGGTATTTTCTAAAAATATGCAGATCGATTAACTTAATTGTATAAATTTATAAGCGGAGCTTTGAAAAAAAAATGTAAGTTGACGTTTTACTTAAGAAAATTATTGTTTGTCGAAAGAATTGTAAAATTTACAAATCGTACATAAATATTTTTTACAAGACCTGGAATAAGATTATGTTTTACTAAAAAAATATATACGAGCATATATCGTATTTTCGCTGATAATATTTTTTTAGCGCTCCCTTCGTTAATCTGCATACTTCTTTCTGTTGAATTATATATTCAAATATATATGTTCAAAAAATTGTAGTGCGGCTTGCCAAAATTTGGCTTGAAGCGAGAACAATATAAAGAAATTATAACGCCGTTGTTTACGATATTTCATGTGTTTTGTAGACAACTTTAGTGCCATATAAGTACCGAATCTGGGCAAAAAAAGTCCAGTCTGGTTGTGAACTCGAGCAATTCCATAGCACACGTAACTTTAGCAGACGCTTAAACCTATTTGGATAGGTTGCCAGTGCAAAATCGTTGGATATTTATCAATGGAGAATTTTTACGCCGCACCAAATGAACTGTAACTTTCCGATATACATTCTTCGTAGGTTCAGTTGCGATCAACGTATATGCTAATATCGAATTCCCAAATACTCCGGGAAATGCTGCTTGTGCGGTATGCGTAGGTGTGTTGTACAGAGGTAATTGGTATGTACGTTCGCGCACCAAATCCAAATATTTATTCTGAAATCTGAACTAATGTCCCCGGCACTTCGCTGGATCAAATGTACCGTTAAACCGGGAACTGTGTTTGTATCAGAAATTGTTGGAAGTAAAAAATAGATTACGAAATTGGTGGTTTTGTTACAAATTCATTTTATCATTACTTGTAGCGTTTTCGAGGATTCTTCAATTTAATGTCTGTACATTTTTGCAAAATAAATTCTGGCTAAATTCGATAAATACACCCTTCAGCTAGGAACAATTTAGAAATTTCATTTATTCTTTCTTTACATATACTTTAAATAATTTGAATGTTTGATCAATAATTCTTAATTAATTCGATATACCAATAAACACGTATTTTAACTAACTATTCGCCAAATAATAGTTATAAAATTTATCTCTGTCAATTCTGCATTGGACATTTGACAATATCAAATTTATACATCCAATATGTATTATATATACTGTGGATGTTACTTTTAATATTCATGTCGCGATTGATATTGAATTTAATGAATTGGCGAAAACATTGTCCCTTCGCTCGAAAATGTCCGGTAAAGAATAAATTTGGCTTTCTGCATTTTAAAACGCGTCAATTTATTCAGGATAGCAAACGTAATTAATCAATTATACATAATTTGATGTTTTTTCATTATTATCTTTGCATAAGCACTACGACATACAATTGATTTTTTTCCAAAAGATTTCGTTTTAAAATTCCCATTTTTTTTTTATGTCGCTACGGGATATGAAGAGCTTATATAGTGCCTAGTAATGTTGCTGCTTAAATCTAAATAACCCCCATTTTATCTCGGTCCAGAATCTGTAATATTCAGGGCTGGCATCGAGATGTTAATTAAGAAATACCCTATAATAGGACAAAAAATATTCACAGATTTTGACCAATACTTTATAAAAAAAACAACCCGTATCAAATTTACGTTATTGTAACATCGTAAATTATCAAATTTGATTTTGCCCGGATAATTTTATTCCCCTGGATACATTTTTGTCCCAATTGTAAACGTTGTAATTTTATTTCCACACGTCTCGCATTTTTCATCTGTGTGTGAGGCCGGTCCTGAGAGTCCCTCATACAATGTTCACTGTCGCCTTTCAACACATAATGTGAGAAACGATTGTGCAACAATAAGTTTACTCGAGTGTACGTAATGGACTCGTATAAAAATTGGCATCATACATGAAATCACAATGGAATAATGATAGTAAATGCGGTGGGTATGTGCCTCGGTTATTTGTTTCGATTTTCAGGCAATGGGGAGAGATCACACATTGCCTACAATAGCAACACTAGCTGTGTCTATTTGTGTTGGGAATGAAGGATTAGGGTGCTTATTTTTTTTACAATTTCCTGTCCGCAATATTTTCTCAATAGATACGTGCTGTTCGTGATTCGTTCACTATTTTGCTACAAAGGGATTTGTAATACTTCCGTTGGATTTATATTTTGTGATCGTCCATCATTTAAAAAAAAAAACTTCGACCGAGAATTAAGCTCGCTGTATAATAAAACGTATTTTTTCTGTTAATATCTCAATTCAAATGAAATTCGCAAAAAAAACCAATATCTCGGTATAAACATTTTTTTTAAACAGAAAATTGAAAATCTTTTATTATGCTCATTCGGTCATATAGCTGAGTATTTCGCAGTAGCCTCTCATTATCATTTTTTTTTGTACTATGGTATGGCACAGTTTTGTTCTTGGTTTTGAACATTGTACTCTCGAGTTTATATCCATTATGATCTGCTGGGCACACGTGTTATACGCTCCACTGGCGTAATTATAAAATATTCCTGTATTTTCACACAATTTTCACCCATTTCTATTTGCCATATATATTTAGGGATCATTTAATATTACACGATCCAGTACAACTTACAGATGTTTTGTTTGAAAGCTCGAATCAGTAAAATCAACTAACCGAAATTGTTTCTAAAACTGTATGACACTTTTTGCAATGTTTGGGTTTATGAAGGATAGTATGCACTATAGATATGTTGGTGTGTAATAACTGATGCAAAACTATGCTGAATAACGAAAATTAATTGTATTCAATTTCCTCCCGCCTGCAGGACGACGGGCTAACTTGTAATTAACGGGTGTAATTTTTCAGTGGGTAACTCTGTGAGTGACGCGCATTAGCGTTGATTTCTGGTAATTAACCCGTGGACTGTCTGGACTCTTAGTCCGGTCGTTATACGCATCCAGTTTTTGCGCCACATTCTGTGGCTACTCGCTGGCATATATGGGGCCTGACAAAAAAGCTACGGTCAAGCTATTTGTTTAAATATACATTACCTTTTGAGATTCAGATGAATAGTAGAACGCATTTTATTTGTAGATACTGGGCCAATTTTGCCATTTCAGTATAAAGTTAAATCAAAAAGTTGTTTATTGTTTCAAAATGATATATAGTACCAGTGCTCTTTTTTTCCAATTTCCAAAATCGTAAAACCTCTTATCGGGGAATCCCCGATCACTTACCTCTTGTTAATTCATAAAGAAGTGCGTGTTCTTTTCAATCACGTAAAAAAATAAATGAAGAAATCTACTATACACTATAAAAAAATAAAAATCCACGAAACAACTATATTTTGGATGATATAACGATATAATATTCACTTGAAAAATGTTTATTTTCACTTGAAACAGGAGAGATTAGAGGGTATTATTTCCTATATTTTTTATATATAGGAATCCCATGGAAAATCAGAGAACTGGCAGCAATGGTGGCTTCTTAGTAATATTCTCCAGGATTTATTTGTGTACAAATTCGCGAAATAACATTTTCAAGGCTTTAAATAGGCTAAAAAAAAGTCTTCAACAAAAAAAGTAGGTATACATTAGAAACATTAGAAATACTGCATATTCTATATCAAAAGATACAATAAAAATTACAGTGAATTATATAAGATGAAATAGATGAACGACAAACTTTTTATAAAACATCTGAGTACGGTTGGTTCGAACGTAGAGTATTGCTGAGGAGTAGAGAAGCAAAACGGTATCGATATATTCATCAATGGAATGTTGCAAAGCATACGCTTAATTCTTGCTTTGAAAGTACCAACATTTGGTTCTAGTTTTAGACTCTGCGGTAGTTTATTATAAAACTTTATTCCATTGAAGAATACTCCCTTTTCATATAATGCTGATTTATGCTTTGGAATTTGTGGATATTTTTTGTTCCTCGTCATAAAATTTGTTCGGGTTCGACGTTGTAGAGATATTATGTTTGTTTTCTTATTGGCCATGATGGAAACGCTTCGTACGATAAAAAAAAATCTACAGGATAAAATGAATCCACATAGATATTTTTTTGACGTTGTTGACGTTCTACCCTTGTAAAAATCGCATTGAAATCAGCCGACAGTTTTTTTGTCTGCAATGTTTATTTATCACATAATTCCAAACTTCTTAAAATAACGTTTTTCTAATAACGTAATCACATTTCGCTGTTCAGACGTACGCCAGATGAAATGGCGTAGCAGGCTCGACTTTCGAATTAGCGAAAGAAAAACACACACAGGCATGATTTCAAGATACATCAGACAGCTGTTTAACGTGTTTTGGAGCTTGTTTTCATATATCCGCATGTATCTGTATCTATATAAACAAAACTCATATTGCTCTTGTATATTCTGTGCGTGTGGGAACCTTATTAATCGTTATATTTACTCGAGGGTGGGTCACACTGAGAAGACATGTCGTATGCCGTAGGGGTGGCCAGATTTTCATTTCACTTTTCAGTTTCAACTCGTTAAAAATATTATATTTATAAATAATTTTCTATTTGCACGCACAAAATATCCGAAGGCACAATTACTGACTTCTGAATCACAATTTTCAAGCCTTTCCCACGAAATATTTTATGCAAATAGAAATAATTAATAACTACCACTAAGATTCGAACCAGCTGCGTATAGAAACTAGAAGCAATTGCTGCAATATTAAAAAATAATCGTAATATAGTCGTATTTCAAGTTTGAAAGTTTATTTCAAATTTTTGTTCGACTATATATTTTATTAATAAATGAATCGTGCAACCTTTTAGACCATTGAATAAAAACCGTAATGGAAACACTGAAACGTTTCTTTCCTATTTGGTCTGACCTGATTTCGTATCTAAAGCAATTCATTCTCACTGGAGAGTTACGTCTGTTGGATGTTGGCTAAGTTAAATCAATGTTGCCAATTATACCGTGATTGTCTAGACTCTGACGCAATTCGGTATATAATATGTTATATAGAAACAGCGAACTTTAGAAGTACGGGCGCCATGTGGTGGCGTGATCATATCAGCGCATATGATTCGCAGGGCTTCTGAAAATTTAATTAAATATAATAATTGTACTTTGTTGCAACATTTGGATTTCATTTAATAACCGAGCACAACGCACGCGTATAAATGTATTAATATTGTTTAAACGTTAGAATTGAAGCGTGTTTATAGAAGACTTGTTTGTTATATTCTGCTCGATTTGTTGTAAGCAAATAAATTGTAATATCTTGCTTTGATTATTTAGAAATTCGGTCTTGTAGTTGCTATATATACAGTTTGATTAGGTGTATAATTATTTAAGATCTTCGAAATGTACGATATTGTGAAAAGAATATTGTTTTGACCCAGCATTTTATTGAATTAAAATACTTGCACTTCTGCAAATTATTTACACCAGACATTGGTTCTGATTGAATAGAGCAAAAATCTAAAATCTCCAGCGAATTTATTGTTCTAAGCAGAATTTTGAAATAGTCTTCATTTTTTATAAGAAAAATGTATCATTAAACATTCGCTCCTTCCTTTTTTATAGATAGATGTATAAACTGTTGAGGTATAAAATTACCAATTGTTAATTAAATATCCATCTACCACATCGGCAACCATGGTTTTTTTTTTGCTATGAAGTTCCTCATCTTCCGGTCAACCCTCCCGCAGAAGCGCAAAACTGTTCAAGCTCACAGTTCCTTCCGCAGTACAGCGTTGATAAATGCCCCGCAGAAGTTTACGGCAACCTACCAAACGCCTCCTCCACATCTAGCGCAGTCCCCGCTGTTGTGGAAATAATACCGCTAATGTGCGCCGTAATAAGCTCTTTATGTTATTACCTTCGTCGGTCCAGCCAGTTCAAAGGTACACCTCGGTTTCCATAGTCCGGATTAAATTCGCGAAAAGGCCATCGATTTCTTATTGTTGTTTCTCAATTGAATTTCCATCAATCTTCAAAACGTACATTTAGATGGCAATTTTCTTTTCTAAATTTACTAGTTTTTGATATTTGACTTGGCTAGGATTAATTTGTGATAAGATCCGAATTCACGTTGCATCTGTCAATATGTGGACGTTCATAGAAACAGAAGATGTAATAGACAGAGGGATGGCGTGTCTGTATGTGCTGCGTTTCTTGTTATTTGCCTCCATTAGGTAACTATAACGTTGATGTGATTGTTGTTTGTTCAAGCAGCTTCCCTAAGCCAAATGAAATAATAGTTCTTTGTGCGGGTTGGTTTGCCTGCTACAAAGCAATTTGGTTAGGTTCGGGATGGTTGTAATAACCCCCTTTATGCTGAGATATGTACAGAAGGATTTGCTCTTTTAACTGCAGTAAAGGATTACGCGAAAATCCTTACTTCATTTCAGTGCAGATTTGAGTTAATCAAAGTTAATTTCTGATTAAATATTATGTTCTAGTTTTATTATGTATTCTGCAAATTAAAAAATATCCCGATGTCAGAAGAATTTTTAATTCTACATTCGCCTTAACGAAATATTTTTTAAGGCGGACTTTTATTCAATCAAAATTAAATTTCTACTCATCTTGGTATTATTTCTAATTTTAGCATCGTTATACCTCAGAGATCTTCTCGCTCATTATTTTGTATACGGTGCCGTCCAAAAGTCACTACTGCCATTTCAACGTCCCCATTAATTTTATGCACATTGTATGTAAAAAACGCTGCTGCGGTAAATTTTCACAAGCTTTCCAGTCATTTTTTTCACGGTGATTCGTGAAATAGTTGAAATTTTCGAAAATGTCAAAAAAAATTATAACAAACCACAATTCTTCGATTGTGCCGTAATTTAGAACGGCTTGAAAATTTCAGGAAATATATCTTGTCTACTCCGAAGTATAAAATTATGTAATTCTTTAATTATCGTCGATCCAATTGTATAGTATTCTTCACTAATTTCCTTATATTGGCATTTAATTAATTTGCATCGTTATTACAACATATAATTTTCTATACAACGATAATTTAAATAAAAATAATAACTGGTCACAACATCTGAACACACCTGCAACTAAGACATCAGCAAAACATATTAAATTTACATTCGAGATCGATACGCGAATAATCTTGATATAGGTGAAGCGATTCTCATTGACTTTGGTTTAATTAATCCGATTTTTAGCTTTGGATGTTCGGTATATCCATGCCTCATTCCCGATTTATAAAACAAGAGTTCAGTTCGTCGTTACGTAACTTAATTAATGATTTTTTTAATATACGTACGCATCAAATTTAAACCGGTCGATATCATTTATGTGTATAGGGTGTTACAGAATTGTGGTCGCTATTACCAAAATATGAAACGATATTGATAAAACAAATGCGGTTTGAATACAAGTGAAATAGTCATTTGATTGTAAATTTCAATTAATATTTAATATAATAATAATATATTGTAAGAAATCAAAAATTACAAATACGAGACGTTACGTTAAATAACAATGCGAATCCAACAGATTTTAGAGATTTTATAACTTTAAATGAGATTTTTGCACAACGCTGTAGATTGATTAAATTGATAAGTTTGATACGGTCAATATTTGTGTATTGTGCACGAACGCTTTTTGTATTATAATTCCGCCCTCTACTTGCTATAAAGAAGTATTAAAAGCACTGCAGATAGTAATACGTAATAATTAATATCAATTGGTCTATATACATTTGCACAATTATTTGCATGCACACGATACACGTGGGCAAGGTGTTTTACATAACGCGGAATTGTATTATGTTTCGGGTACACAGAAATACAATTTCAATTAGTTTGCCTAATTGACGACACATGCAGATGCTTTGGAAAACCTATTAACGATATTCCCGAATTGGAAATAACAGTGATTTATGATTGCTGATAATTTGCAGGAATGATAATGTTTTTTTTTTTATTGTTTCAGGTGAGTTAATGTTATTCGAACGTGGTGACAATAGAAGAACATGTTTCCGTAAGTATTTAATAATATTTGACATCTTTGGCGTGTCCATCTTAATAATTTTTCTTGATGGAATGGCTAAAGCTTAAAACATGCTTTATTTTGGTTCATGAAAACGATCTGAATGCTACGAGGAGGAACATTAAAATTTGCTATAATTTAAATCGTACCATTCTATTAATTTTGTCTATTCTATCAATTTTTTTATGGGTTTGCTTATAGCTTCTGTTGAAGCTGCAGTTATTAATCACAACTTTCAGCCATTAAAAAAATATCGAAATTTGGTGATCAAGTGCGGAATATTTGTTCATCTATTACCACAAATGGCCTGAAATTATATTGTAAATTATATTTACTGAATATTGAACATATCCCAGGTAGATAGATATTTTTACAACCCAGTCACGTTTTTCAACGGTGATCTTTACCGCTTGTTTTTTTTTGCACGCTTGTTTTAATAATAGCGAATTCTGGGAATACTTCATACGGTTTCGACGTTAGTTCATTCGAACTCGAACTAACCTTCCATGAATTTAATCTCGCCGTTTTTCTCTACGCACTCCGATTCGATATTAAGCATTATTAATGGCAATGCAATTCCATTGGTAAATTCTTCGTTCATCCGCACGTACAATACAAATCGCAGTCGATAATTACAAACTCCCACGGAAGAAACAATATGTATTAATAATTTAGCGTAAATCGATTTGTCTGCTTGTCTATTATTTGTCGAATGTAGCGACTCCAATTCATGGCCGTAATATAAACTTGGGTATAGCATCATCATAGAATCGTAATGAACTAAAATAAATGAAATAAAATCGTAATAGAAAATTCGTTCATAAATTGTACTCCGATTAAAAAAGGACGAGATATAATAAGACGTTCGATTTTTCGATAAAATGGTTTAAATTTGAAATGGGACATTTTTCTCGGTATGAAACAATTATATACTATATTTTTCTGTATAGTTGATCTTTTGTGTCCCAAGTTATTTGCAAAATTTTCCACTCTGTGTAAAGTATATATACCCTTTGTTTTCACTGAATTTTCTATACCGGAACTCAGCAAACAATCTATGGCATAGAACTGAAAAGTTTTATAGATATCCATCCTTGTTTCCTTTAATCGCTGGTGTGACATCGTTGCTCTCTCCTTGCCAACCTTTTTTTTTTGGCCTACGACTCTACTTGCTTGTTGACCATCAACTAAAGATGAATATATAATTATTTCAAAACGTTCTGCCACTGAATAATAATTCTATATATAATTGGTTTTCATTTATTTGTAATTGTAATTATAACAGTTCTAGAATTGCATTATATATCTGTGTGCATATACCAACCTACCTGCACATGTTTGCTACCCTTGTGTTTGTCTAATATCTCCTCCACCCGTTGCCCTGTTCGTGAATTCCATTCCAGCAAAGAGTAATTACATTATGTCAATTAAATATAGACGCCTCACCCATTCTAGTGTATTCGCATTTGAAACGAGAACACCTTTATTACGGGAAAAGTATATTAAATGGTTTTGTAGAATGCACCTTTTCAACTGACGAGTATTATTATTACCACGAAAGCATTGTACAACCAAATAACGAGACTATATAAGAATATTTTCATGCTTTTGAAATTAACTCGCTTTAGAATATTTCATTTTTTGCGATTTTTGTATAATATAGAAATTACGGTTGATTATTTGAAAAATTTCTTCGCTTATAGAATAGTAATAGCTAACACTTGAAGGATGAGGCAAATTTCGAATAGTTTCTTCTTACGCCTTCTTATCATAGGCGCGAATTAATATTTTTTTTTTTGCAAATTCGACGATTTTTTTGCGGGAATTCAATTTTTATTTTACCGTTTTGTTATCGCTACAAGTTACTTCACTCACTTTATCAAGCGAGTCTTAGCTCATCAGTCACCTTCTGGCGGTGTTGCAATTTCCTCCCAAGCTCCGTAACATCTCTTGCACAAGGAAAATATTCAATTTCCCAGCAGCAGCTCGTTGCAGATGCTTAGCATACATATGAGGCTGCATACTAAATATACATGCGCAAATGAAATTTTCCGCCCCGGCTTTATTAATTATTATACGACTGGACCGTATTTCTTTCTGACCGACTTGAAATGTCCGAAGGAATTTCACAATTTGCTCTAGAGGAGAACTGCGAGCTGTCGGCATTTGCATCGTGCACTCTTATGCCTTTCTGCTCAAAAACCATTAATTGAATTTTCATGATTGTTAATATATCACGGTGTTTTACTCAATACATTTTTAGTATATCAAACAATTGACACAAATTGACTTCATGAATTACTTTTTTTTATTTAGTATTTTTTTAAGGACTCCACAAATTTCTTTGAGAAAAATTGAACTTTTCTCGTTAATATGACTCGTGCGGTACCATCACGATGTATGTGCATGTATTCTTTGCGGAAATGCTAGCGGCTGCACCCGGCCAGCGTATTAGAAAATTTTAATCAAGTTTACGGGACTAAAGAACGAAATAGTGCCGCCATGTGTAACTGTGTAGTGTAGATACCGAATGGCATATCTCAACCGTAAAGTCAGTCCCTTAAATATTGTGTCATTTGGAGCTGTAACAATGAAAGGACTTTCACTAACAATTTTATGAATTTTTCGCAATCTTTTTAGAATATCATTCGAAGTAGTTGAGCGTTTTAAAATTTACAAATCTGCCATAGGCAAAATTAACATTTATTTATTTCGCATTGAAAAAATACGCCATGATTTGAAAGTTTAATAATAGCATTCGAGGGAACTGTTCTTTTCTGCAATCCCTGGTGATGATTCCACGCTTTTTGTCAGACTGTATGTTCTTCCATGTTATATGTACTCACCGGTTTCTTCACCGCTCTTTCCTAAGACAAAATATACAGTTATTGCAGCTTTAAAAGATTGTATTCCATTTATTGCAGCGCAATTTTCACCCGACCATATAATTCCTTCTTTCTTTGTACAGGGTGGTACAAGTCAACAATGATATAAATTCAATTTATTCACTCATTAGCATTCTTGAAGTAAAGTAAATGCATTTATAGCATAAATTCGATTAGACAACCGAATTTAATCGCAGCGAATATTGTCGTCTTTTGATAGATGGTGAAATATCTGTTAGATGCTTCTATAATAAATATTTCAAAATATTATCTTTAATATTTATATGAAGATAAATAAAAGGTGGCAAAATGGTGTAATCGGTTATCAGCGAGTTTGCTTATAAATACTATACTTGCTTCACGTATAATTTAAACACCCTGTATAGTATAATTTTTACGTTTAGTATTTCGTGTACTCAACGCAAGGGTTATTTATACCTTAGATTATACAAATTGTTGGAAAATATCTAATAGCATTTTTATGGGGCCAATTTTCTTAATCATATCCCACAGAAAATATTTTCTATTTATAATGAATAACCATTTTCTCCATAGTTGAAGAGCTGTTAGTTTCATGCTTTGAGATCATTATTTACATGCACCGCGCAATACAAAACGGCACTGTAATGATTTACTTAATGTATACGATCGAAAGACGTAATAAGTAATAATGTTTCAATTCCAAAAGCAATTTCGAACAAATTTACGTATCAAAAATAAAATTGTGTTGCAATGCACTTTAAATCAAGGAACGATAAAATTGTTATTTAGAAGCAAAATTGGACATTGAAGGAAACATTTTGCTCTTACGGGTGTATATGTTTGTAGGTGGTTGTATCAGTGTAGGGGTAAATGATCAGCATGAAGAAGAGTTAATAAGTAAAGAAGTGTTAATTTGCGCGACTATTATATTTATGTTTTCGTTGAATAATATCGCTTATATATTTGACGAACTTTTGTTCGCATTGATCCTTTTCGTGTGTAATTTGAAACGATAGCGTATAGTGATAATGTGCAAATTCTTTACATGGATACAATTTCACAGTCGAGTTAGGCGAGCCCGATTTTATCTATCAGTAAATACTTTGTCAGCTAGTCTGATGTGTCCGCTCTCTGGTATCTTCATCTCCATTGAATTGACTGGTCGGACATAATCTGCCATCTACATCGTCTGTACATTTACATAAACGAGTCCGTTTTAGCGGATGGCGAAAATATGAGCGTAGAATAAGATAGACGTAGAGCGGCGAGGCGAACCTATAGTCAGCTGAATTTCCTCTCGCTGGCAAGTTTAGCAATTCTCGTGTCGGGGAAAATTTGCTTGCGCCAGTGCAAGTTAATAAACATCTAGGAGCTGCTGGCTCTTTCCCCATGGCACACCATCATACTATGACCGGCCATGTATGTACGTGAGTAAGAATGTTGTATTATGAGCACTGAAGAGAGGATGAAGGAGCGAACAAGAGGTATCCCAGTAGTTTTACGAGCAGTCGTCCGACTGATCAGCAGTTTTCACTTGCAAAAGCTGCTTTTAATAAAACCAAGAATACTTGCTCTAGTATAACAGGACCGACCTAAAGTATGACCATCTATCAAACCTGAGGTACTGTACACATATTTCTAGTGCCCGTATTCGTAATTTGAAGACACATTGATGCTACGATGTCCAACTTCTTAATTCACAATATCTGACAGGAACGATTTTGTTTGTCACCCCAAACTTCTTTCTGGAGGACATCGATTTATTCGCTTCATTTACCTCACCGAGCGTAATTTTTTTTACAATTTCTCGAAATGTTATGCCCGCTCTTATTTGGGTGGGATCTTCAACGTACGCAAACTTAATTTCGCGGATGTAACTTAAGTCTCCATTCGACATTATTAGGTCACGACGGAATTCGTGTGCAGTTTTATAATCCGAGTTTTCGTAGAATTTTTCGCGTAAATTTCAAGGATTTGAAAAAGATGGGCAGCTTTTCGAGGTTGTGAATGCACTTTTCTCACGAGTCTTCTTGAAATATCGCCTTTACATTCTTTTGTTCGCTTCTTCTACAAGCGAGAAGAATGTTTTTATTCTAAAAACTCAATTATCTAGTGCGTAATAAAATTTTAGATTGTTCGAAAGTTCGAAAATTAGATTATATGTATGAAAGAACAGGACGTTTAATACATTTTCTTCTTATTCCTAGACGTATGTATTTTTTTTTACGCCAACAAATTAATGCGAAATATATTGATTTAGACAATTCGATTTTTTATTTTTTATGTATAATGCCACATCAAATGATGCTATTAAAACCGAAGAAGAGCGCTTTACATTGTCAATTACACAAGCCGATATAATTTCTTACAATGTTCTTTGTGTGCCGTATGTACATGAAATTACTCGGCACTTATTGGAATTCCGTTTCTCCGAAACTGAATACATCGAAATGCTTTAAATGAAAATTGTTGGATTCATATTTTCTATGGCGGAAACGTGTTGGAATGGCTGGCTCTTCGTTGAACGTGCATTGTACTTGTACAGTTGTGGTGGTGGCGATTCCACCACTGTTTAGGGGATGATCTAATATCCAACTCCTCTGCACATCTCTCCCTCGCACTCAATCGCTTCGCGCTCGCTATTGTTGGACCTCTCTTCGTGTGAATATGTGTTTCGATAATACTTTTATTTCTATAACATTATTGTAGTCATATCATTGAATTGAGTGTCAAATGCGTTCATATCGTTTCATGCAACGCCACCATATGTTTATATTATTACTATGCTGATCTGTAAGTAAATATTTTTCGAAATTTTATAATTTCGAGTGCGAAGACAGCGACTGATGTTGACTACATAAGCGGATCATGTACGTAGCACAATTGTTCCGGATATGCACAGCATCTAAAAGCAGTTTCCTTGCTAAACTCGCCGCTCATTGTTCCTATGCTAAACCGGATGGTTTATAGTGACATCTGTGTTTCCGCTTTGCCACAGCACCAACGACAGTCGCTATTTATTTTAAACGCGTCAAGGAACTTGTTTCAGTTACTTGTCGAAATTGCCGCGTGTACACCCGTGGAAATGAAGACAGTTTGGCATCTGCATTTACGTATCACGTCCGAATATTTTACGATATTTCTATTGTCCACGAATGTAGTTGGATGTGGATGACTCGGAACGATATAATATACACAAGAAGATGGGAATATATTCTTGCACGGTTAAGTGATGTGAATACACTCACTTATTTTGTAATGACAGTAATAGTCCATGTCGAGTCCTTAAAATAGTACACCACAAAGATTTAAAGACTAGTTAGATACGCTTGCACCGTCCTACCGAACGATTGAAGTGAGATTATTCTTATTTTGGTTAACAATTGTTAATTGTTCCACAACATGATTTCTTCCTCAACATCTTTTTGAACAATATATATTTTTATATATGATTTTTAATGTATTAAAGTAAAAAAAAAAAAGAATACGCTCAAAGTAGCCGGCACTTATTTATTTGACTTGTCGCAACAATATAATACTTTTAAAATTAAATTACTATTGTTTATAATTGGCTTCTAAAGAAAATGGGTGGTATTGTAAATAGCCAGTTGAGCTGGAATAGCCAGAATGGCCGAAATTTGCATACGCTTATTCTAAACGAAGCTTGCGTGCATGCTCAATATAAATCATTGTCTAAATACTTCATGCATACAAGTATAGAATGTCACATATGTGCATACATAATATATAGGTTAGGATGGTACTCTGCCTAATGAAAATTCATTCCCATTATCGTGCGAAATCTCACCTATCAAGAACTTTTATACATTATTAATCCGCGAAAGTTATTTTGAGTGATTGTTACAATGTTGTTATACAACCGGAAAAACAGATTTAAATTATATGCCATCTTCACACACATGCTGTTTAATTTTTGTGCCATATGTATTTTATTTCTGTTTCTGTGTTTTTTTTTTTTGCTAGTTTATGTATTATATAATCATTTCATGTAAAATTTCATTAATCTCAATACGGACATGAATAATAATAATAATATGTAGCTGCAATTTTTATTAATTTTTAATCGTAAGGCGATTTCCATTCAAACATTTCCATTTTAAAATCGTTTTATTTGCGTCGGAAATTTATACTTCGGCATACCATTTTAGTATTTTTCCGATATATTTTAGTGGATTATTTTATTTGGCAACGTAAGTTACCATTACATTACCAGGACGATGTTTTATATATTTATATCAGCACGAGTAGGTCAATAATCAGAACAAGAGAAAGCCTTTTAAACAAATGTGAAACAATTTGCGAACCAGAATAGCCTGTAAATAAATAATGACTTCGGTAATGTGAAATCTTTCGAGCTTCTATGTGCTGTTCAATGAAAGCTAACCGATACGAAGTTGTAGAATTTACTAAACTGAAGAATTGCGATTTTTTAAAATTTCTAAATGGACTATTATACAACAAAAAAATATTATACATTCTAATTCCCTATTCATCAAAATACTTGTGCATATATTATCTGTAAAAAAAATTGAATGTTTTCATTAACTCGTTTTTATATAGAACAATTTTCAAATATTCACCAGACTATTGTTTACTGTTTTCAAACTAAGGTACAATCAAAATTGTTTTTATGTAGTTCGGTGAAAATCATTGCGCGCGCAAATGTAGTAGTAAAAATTAAAATAATTATTAGTTGTTTTTCTCCAACAAAAATTTAAAAAAAAATCCCACCCCACTTGCCAGCTCCGTATGAATAGCAGCATAGCATATAATACCCAAACACAAAAAAGTATAGAATTCAATGTAAATAGCACTACATGATTGGATTGAATTCCGATTGCTCTTGTTCAGGGGCATATTACAGTATAATACATCCTCGGTTATATCACACAATATATAAGGCGATTCTTCACAATGTATGCTTCTCTGAAGAGTCCATTTTGAATACTAGGTAATTGAGATGATTAAAGGAGGAAGTTAAATTCAAGTTCAGACCACCATATGCAAAATCCGATTTCCTTTAAAATATATTACCTTTCTTTGTTTATATGAAGAACCCTACAATATGTATTAAAGAGGATTTAAATTTATAATTAACAGATATTGTAATTTTCGAAAGCCTAAATATTCTACTATTGAAATAGCGCACTATATTATATATTAAAAATCCAGCCTGTATATGAGCAGAGAATTAAACAAGCAAAAGGTGGAGAACGGGCGCCCAAATACTTGACGCCAAAAATACCAATTTTTCGTATGCCATATTTCGAACAACTCTTTGCGTTGGTTGTTATGTGTCAGATACTGATATTTCAATTTCGTTTGTTCGCGTCGAATTTTCCCTTCCGGAGAAAATAATCACCTGGATAAAAAATGTTTTTAGGGGTCGATGATAAAATTTCGAAGTGTCGATTTTATTACGGCATTAAGCAAATCTACGAAATTTTATTTGATTATAGTTGTGTTTTCTACTAATCAAAAAGCAAAAAATATTATGTATTATGAATACATCATAATTTATGAAACCTATTCATTATAGTACTTAAATTTAACTATCTCTTTCTATTAGATCTGAAAAATGTGCGTATTCATTGAATTCGTGTCCATTCTTCGATTCAAAACAGCACGCAACGTAAAATTTCCATATTTAATTGGATTTATTCGCATCCGCTGGCATATTTCACGCTAGCGTATAATTATTTAATTCTAGTCACAACGCGACATTATTACTAATTAATGAAAACGTATTTTCCTCCAGATACCAATAAGGCCAACTTACAAAATCGAATGCAATTCCACAATATACATAGACCTTAACCTTATGTTTAAATATAACATTAATTTTCCTTAATCGATTAATTAAATACATCGTCCTTGTCTATTTCGTAAAATCTACCTTTAGATTGGTTTCTAGCCAATCATATCTTTATCTTTATTAATTGCGAACAGATTGATCATTGAATAAAATTCTTTTAATGTTTAACACAACAACGTGAAGACGTTTTTTTTTTTGTTCTTATACAATAGATACTTTGCGTTAAACATCCTTTTCTATAAATATCGATTATTGAATGCGGATCTTCAATATCACTTCCTTCCATTTTCCTTCCAATCACGTATAATGTAACGAAATGTGTTCCAGCGAAAGAACGCATCATATACAGTTGTAAAGGCAAATCCTGTACAATGGCGGCTAATACATTACAATGGCGTCGACTGAAAAGATTACGAGATTCGGTTGAACAATGCAAGGGTGTTTCGTACGTATGCGTAGGATGGCGTGGCATCGCGAGGACACTCGCTTATGTAACGTAAACTGTCAAAACTGGTCGATAATGATCTTTACCTAATATAATTGATGATAGGCCACCCTATGCATGTGACATACGCTTTGTGCTATAAGTAAGTGTATAGATTTAGGATATTTCGGAACATTTATCATCGACAGGAAGCGCGAGAAATTGCTTAAAAATAATTGTGAGTGGCCTTTTGGGTATAAAACGAAATGTTTGTTACGGTTGATTAAAATATGGGTAACTGCAGTTACTCACATGTTTAAATACATTTCCCACAGTATGTATAAGTCTTTAACATAAAATTGACCAGATGAAATGATTGTGTACAATTATAGTAATTTATTGTAGGATTCGAAATGTTTGTAGATATCGTATTCGTGAGAATATGATAAAGGTATCCCATACTCCCCTGTTTTTTTTTTTTTTGATAAATTATAGATTTTTAATATATATTTCGAGATTTTAATAATGGACAGTGAATCAGTTTAAAGATTTGTACGATTGAAATGTGATAAACTCACTCTAGTACCAACATATTTATTAATTACATTTTCTCGAGTAGTTTTCATTTAAAATCCCGCAAGCACGAAAATATCTAAACACGCTTGTTATCGATTTTAGACATTTCCAGTTCTATGGTGTTAATTTTCACAAATAAAAATTACATTTTTGTCGTGAAAAATTCATTTTTAATCCCACAAGCACGAAAATGTCTAAAAACGCTTGTTTTCTTTGAAAGTGATCGATTTTAGACGTTTCCAGTTCTATGGTGTTAATTTTCACAGATAACAAATAATTTTTGTTGTATTGAAAAATTCATTTTTAATCCTACAAGCACGAAAATGTCTAAAAACGCTTTTTTTTTTTAAGTGATCGATTTTAGACGTTTCCAGTTCTATGGTGTTAATTTTCACAGATAACAAATAATTTTTGTTGTATTGAAAAATTCATTTTTAATCCTACAAGCACGAAAATGTCTAAAAACGCTTATTTTTTTTTGAAAGTGATCGATTTTAGACGTTTCCAGTTCTATGGTGTTAATTTTCACACATAACAAATATTGTTTGTCGTGAAAAATTCATTGTTAATCATGAAAGTACGAAAATGTCTAAAAACGCTTGTTTTCTTTGAAAGTGATCGACTTTAGACGTTTCTAGTTCTATGGTGTTAATTTTCACACAACAAATTTTTTTTTTTGTCGTGAAAAAATCATTTTCAATCGTTGAGGCACGAAAATGTATAAAAACGCTTGTTGTCCGCAAAAAAATAATCGGGTTTTTCTCACGTAAATTGGTCAATATTTTGTAAACATCATCGACGTAGACATTCACCGATATTACTGGCTGTTCGTCCTTGTATTATCGCCTTATTTTCTTTGTTTACTCTTCACTAATTTTCAAACTACGACCTTAATTTATTCAATCAAATTAGACGATCCTCTCGACCTTTTATACGATCACATTTGCTTTCCATCCAAATGGCGTTCTCTTTATCAGCAGCAGCAGCGGCGACAATAACACTTATGGCATTTGTAATTTTCCGCAAGGTCGTGTATATTGATAAGAGCCTTCGTTCTTATTTGTCCTACCCGCCGTTCGAGGCTCCTCCACATTGAAGAAAGAAACTATATACGGCGTAGTATAGTGAAAATTGCCGAAGGACTCTAAGTAGAGTTGTAGATGAAAGTGCCACTTTGGCTGGCGGGTGTGAGTGCGGATGGACGTAGGGAGACAGTATATATGAAGATGGGAGTATATATGGCCCTTAATCTAGTTTCGGGGAGACGACGACCATTGGGAAAAGCTACGTAAGAAATTCCTTCCGGCAATCGTACGCCCTGATAATGCCGCTGCATCGAACGAAATACAAGAGATTAACACTATATCTATATACAGGACGATCTACGCAAAGATTTTCTGGACTTATAATCCTTGATAAAAATTCAATCCAAATTATCCACCTATATAAATATATAAATAGATAGATAAAATAGAATATTATTATTATTCCTTAAATACATTGCATTATTACATAGAATAACATTTTAGGGTATAGAAAAAGGGTACATATTGAAATTATTTTGATAGTTAGCCTTTCTTTCATTGTTCTACCAAGATCCTTTTTCTGCAGTCGTATTTTATTAGAACAATATATATATATATTGTAAAACAAAACGCTCCGTTTGGTATAATCTTTTTTTTTTCGCTAGTGATATAAAAGCCAGTACATCTCGGTACGTCTCTACATGTGCGCGAATACACATGTGCGTGTGTATTTTATCAATATTTATCGCGCGTATATGTAGCGTGCTTTTTCTGCGCGAATGTTTCGTCTACGTCGTCAGAGTATCATCAGGGCCGCCGGGACCGATTTCGGGTGTCGGGTCGGGTATATAATATGTTCGCGTGGGTGGCTGTGGGGGGATGGGCGGACTGTCGTTGGTGCGGGCGGAATGGGTGGCCCAACATCTACGATTCCGATCTCACGATGGAGCAACACCGACACACCAAAGGGCGTGTGATGTCTTCCTAACGACCAAAGCGTTTTCGTTGCGCGTTCACGATGTGTGTGTGTGTGTGTGTGTGTTTTGTACATTTGTATAGGGGGCGGTTCGTCCAAATTCTTTTGGTGGTTAATAGCTTCAAAAATCGGAACTTGCATTTTTTTATGAAATGCTTTTATCTTACAAAGTTGTGGTGAAATAAAGGCAATTATTTTAATTTACTTTTGTCAGGTATATATGCTACAGTTTATTTTGATCTCCTTGTATGTGATTGTGTAGAGGATTTATAGACTGTGTTAAAAACATGTTCGTCCAACAACAAAAACAAGATAGTTCAGTCTGCAGAATACGAAAATCGCCTTTTCCACTCCAGCCTTATCTTTCAAATTGTTCAAGTGGAATCAATGAATAAAGAAACAGTGTTTTTTTTTTTGTATGCCGATTAAATCGAAACAACAATTTTTGTTCTTATACGTTCACGATTTTAGTTGACACATCGGTCATTGTTTATCAATAATGACAACAATTTGACGCACAATTCATTTTTATTAAAATAAAAATCAATTTAAATGTCTACACAGTAGATTTAAATTTAAATGTACACACAGTTTCGTTATGTGTCTTAATTTTTAATACAACTAATGACAGTTTCGTAAATTAAGCGGCACATAATAAAAAATAAAAAATAAAAACACCCATCCATTGTTCAAACGCTCATCACACGTTCCAGCATCTGTTTTTTTTTTGCTTATGTAACGTCTATTAATAAACGCGCATAATATGAAAGGTTGTCAATTGATAATGATTGATGATAATTTACTTGCTTTATCAATAAATTGACAGTAGCGCCCTTGCTACACACACCGATACATCGATAAACAATGCATAATCCATCGAAGGGAATATCCTAATTCACCGAAGGATAATAACCGCGCGTTCTTTTTTAATTTCCGCAATATTCGCCTATGCTAATAAACTAAATTCACCGAGCGTGTATTATGTAATGCCGTGTGTACTACGCTGTATTATGGCAAATATATCAGATTTCCAATTTGAACACATTGCCTCAAAGCTGAAGTAACATTAGGGGAGTTTATATGAACATATGCCCCGAGTAATATTTTTCCGCTGCGTTATTGTTTTTTTATTTATTCGATCGCTTTGAATATTTCCAAGCCTTAATACGAAGAGCCAGCCAATGGTCACAAATTAAAACTGGGCATTCTGTTCTATTAGAACATTCAATGCAATTTTCATCTTCAAATTTATTTTCTTAGAGGCACCGGTAAATATTCTTCCGTAGTGTACGATTAAACTTACGCCACTAATGAGGTGATTTTTTTTCTGAATTAATGTCGCGATGTAGAAATTAGATCATTTGTGCGATTGGAGGTGCATATAAACTGTTGATTTTCGGTTTCACCCGTTATAAATGGATCCAATTTTGTGGTGGTTTTCGATTACAAGCAAACGTGTGATTGCATCATTAAGGGACCACGCTATAAAGCTACAGGGACTGTACAAATGCGCATATTCGAACAGTTTGTATAGCTCCTATATACCTAATAACGCTTGACTCCGAAAAATATATACCATTTTTTTTTTACGTTTTAAGTACATATTTTTACAGTTAATATATTAAAAAAGCAATCAGGATTATATATATAAAAAAAAAATCTTTTGTGTGCTGCGAATTCGCTTACAATATGAACTATAATTTATATCAGGGAATTTAGAATAATATCAAAATAGAAATTGATTTAGATGAACTTATATGATACAATCGTAAATGGCATTTCCACCATTCCGCTTTTCGATTTTTTGATTGAAGGCGGTAGACAGGCGTCTTCAGGCACGATACAAAAATGGTACCGACATGCCATCTGGCGTGCGGAAAATTGAATATTTAATTTTATATACAAATTACAGTTTTATAATTGAAGAAATTATAAATGTTTGCGTGGTGTCAGTTTCATAACTTTCGAAAATTAGCTTATTTTGTACTATTTCATGTTGGTATTTCACCTCGAAATTGCTACGAAATTTTATCAACTTTATTCACAAAAAAAGTATTATTTCTGTATAATATCTGATGTGTTATTCATTATTTAGTATCCACTATCGCTTGCATTTATATATATAATTCATTTTCGAATTTCCACGTTTTCAATTGCTGGGAAAATGACTAACTATTCCGTTAGCAGAATTCTTGCGATATCTGGAATATTTCAATAATGAAGAGCAATTCTGGTTACATGAACAATCGAATGCTATTCTAGGAACTGTATGGAAATCTACCTGGAATATTGTTAAACTTTATTAGGGTAGAACTGTTTCGAAGTAATATATCGATCGAAGTCACAACTATTATAGAAAGAACATTGAAATTCCTGTAGTATATTATATTGACCCACATTCGGAGGGTTTTCCAACAAGTTTGTCAGTGTCCAAATATAATCTGAAAATCGTAGATTTTACTTTTGCCGCATACTTTCTTGATTGGCAAACAAACCCCTAATTCCCTACATTTTTCTCACGAAAAATCAATTTTATTTTCGCAACATAACTAACAGTTTTTTTTTACATAAAAATGTTAATTTCTCTTATGCAAATTCTTGCAGTTACGTTGATAATTACAAATTGAAGCCCTTTATACAACGATTTAATATTGTATTTACTCTAGCAATAAATTTAAATTGAGTGTTCATTTTATTTACTACATAATTAGCGTTTTCCATTAAATTTCCATAGCTTTTACTTTGTCCAAGTGTAACAAACAATATCTATTATCTTGACTATTTCTATTCTATTATATCGACTGTCCCGAATAACAATTTGTTATCATTACTATAAGTGCTACATCTAATTAAAATATTTCAGGGCAGTGTTAAACAATATAATTTACAGCAGTTATCAATTGAAATCGTGTCTAAACGAAATTGTGTCCTTTTAGGGAAAAGAAAAACGCTTCTAACCGAAAATTAGGTGAGCGGTGTTTTTAAAACCCGTTTTTTTTGTTTTTAATAAATAATTTATACGCGGAAATTTTATTTTTTATTTTTGTAATAAATTGTTATATTATGACATTACTGACCATCGCTTCGGCTCTGTTTGTTTAATTCCGCAGCACATCCAACGCTTTCATATATGTTTCAATTAGTAGATGTGGTTAGTATTTGTTCAACTAATATAGTTCATATTAATCACTTAGCCAGCGTTGACTAATATATTACAACTAATTCATATTTACGATACAATAATATTCGTTTGATGCTTATGTACTGTTATTTAACAAATTAACAAATATCGAGAAATATGCCAAATTAATAATAAAAATTTTCATTGGTACGAAATTGTTAGCTTTAAAACGTGAATTTGTCGAGATAGTATATTTGTTCAGCGATACATTGTCCGTAAAGTATTTCCGTAATTACGCGTAAGTTGTACACAAATGAATTTTGTTTTTTGTTTTTGTTTCGTCGCAATTTAAAAAATTTAAATATTTCGCGCATCGAACACTAAACATATACCACCATAGTTCCTGGATTCTTTTTCGTAGATTTCTGCTAGTGCTATTTTAAATGTTATTAAATCTCTTCGATGCGCACCACAGACGTTTATTAAAGCGTAGAGCGCGACATTTACTGCATTTTGAATTGTTCCGGCACCGCGACGCGAACATACCGGAATAATGGTTAATGTATACGGGTATTGGACGAATATGCCGCACTCCGAAAACAATATTGCACGGGCCATATGAAGAGTTGCAATATGTGCAAGCCCATATGTGCTTCTCAATTTCCATAAATTTATTCGCAACAAAGTGAAATAAATTTCAACTTTGGCCCTATACGAGTATGTACTATTTGATGTGCATTCCTAAACATTTATTGAATAGCTTAATAATGTAAACGGAAAGTTAGCTGTTCTTTATTAACCTCATTCACTTATATAGCCGTAATGAAATATAAGTTTTCACAAAATTATATATGGCATTATAGGCGTATAATAAATTCTAGCTTGTGTATTATTCATACCTCTTCAAATATTGTCGAAAATCGAAATAATTATATTAGAATATGAGCGAAAATGTTTTTTCTTTGGTCAATGTTTTACCCAGACTTTTTATAAGAAAATTTCAGTACTTTTTGATTTAGATGTCGTTTTTTTTTTTGTTTATATGTAATTTTAACGTATCACTTATTTTTGCTATTTGAAATAACCACAATTATTTTGCAATTTACTGCTGAATTCATTTATACTTTTATTCTTGTATAAATACTTGATGAATAATTTATCCGAACTTACTTAAAACTTTTTACTAATATTGATGTAGTTTTAATAAGAAAACTTAAATAATTATACTATGAATGATATACGAAAGTTACATGTAAACAGAGTTTTTAATGGCGGAAAACTATGAAGCCATTAAAATTGTTTTATATATAGATGGCACGGAAATGGCAGAAACTATCACGACTCGATCGGTATCTGCGTACATGTTTTTATTTCGCGAATGTCTAGACGTCATAAATATCGACTGGCGTTTTTCTTTCTATTATTTAAGAATATTTAGATATGCCGCGGAGGAGCATTACCAAATGAAAATAAAGATAATTTATGGAATGATTTAAAATTTCCAGCGACGTGACTTTTTTTTGGATATTTCGAAGAAAGTGTTGTGTTTGAACTCGATATCGTCACATCTGAAGACATTTCAGTTGAATTAAATTTGTAAGAAAAACTACACCACTGCTGATAAATCAAGCCAGAAAAGAGATGATATCTTATTAATGACATTTCTTTAAAAAAAATATTGTTACGTGCGAATTGAAAACACTTTTTTTTAAATCTTACAAATACTCTGTTATTAAATCTTCCCGCCCAGTTTTCAAATATGCCTTATGTTGTCGAAACGTCTAAAATAAATTGCACATTATATTTTTTACTACTTCACAACAGTATTATCATTATAAGCGGATCGTACTGCAAATTTTCTTGTCTCTTTCGAACGAATGCCGTGCACATAACGACGTATCGTTTATAAATTGTGCCATATACAAAATATTATATTATACTATTTCACTTGGCCATGTTGTTCGTGTAATTAAATATTCGTTTTCATTTTCCGCATGTTTTGCTTGTTTCTCCTCTGCCTTTCGCTGTCATCTCAACGCAACCGAAGAGACCCGCAGTCTCTTCACTCTGACGGCAATTCCAATTGCATAGCGGATGACGCAAAGATATCTCGAGATTGCGGATGAACTGTGATTTTCACGATGAAAATGAAATTACTTTGATTTGTTTAAAATGCAGCAAAAACTCGCTAAAATTAATTTAAAATGCGCCTTGTAAGAAGGTGGTCTTCGTATTTGCAGTGTTTGCGATAGTTGATGGATTAGTGTTGGAGTATACAATAAATTCTTGTGGCTGTCACCTGCTACGCACGCAGAATGAGAATCCATTCCATTGCTTCGTGACAATATGCAAACTCGGTACTTTTTTTTGCAACCCCAACGCTGAACATACGGAAGCGTAGAAGGAATATCGTATTAACTATGCTTGAAGTGCGTTCTTATTCTATGTACACTTACGGAAATTGAAAATTATTAATTACGAACATTATAATGTTAGAATAAAAGCCCAATATGAAGAATACACGAATAATAGCAATCGTAGCAGTAATATTGTTACATCGATTGATATCAATTTTTTTTATTGTCCCTGAGTTTGCCGCGGATAGTATAAACGTTGTCTTCAACATGCAGAGAGACGCTTCTGGCAGGACATCTCTCGCCAAGCTCTAGATGCTACGATGAACAAATTCAATAGAGAAAAACAAAGCGTCTGAGACAATAGTATACTAAGAGTTTGTGCTTTTTTTTCCGCCTTTTTAAGAAGCTTCGCCATACTATCTGCGAACTGTCACACGACTCTCGAATACAACAGCATCTCGAGAATGCCTCAGCAAAACGGATTATTAAAACACCAACTGTATTTAATTCGCTTCGAAGATCTCGCGCTGCGATTCTTTAAGATTGTAATTTAATAAGGTATTAGTGCGCAATTTACGAATTTAAACTCTAAATTTGAACCAAAAAAAATCATAAAAGTGGCATTCTTTGTTAAATCTGTTTAGAGACAGAAAATTATAATTTTAGTTGATTGTAATATCTGCGAAAATTTAAATATCAACACCTTTTTTTTATGTGAGTGATAAAGTGGACAAAAATAAATAAAACTTTCGTTAATTTTCAATTAATATATAATAAGAAGTGTTGTGATTTAAAATCAGATACCGTTGCCATATCGAATCTAAATTCTGATTTTGAAGAAATCGTTAACAAATTATTATACGCATTTTTGTGGATTATAATTTTAATTAAATATTCATCTCAATGAAAATATTTAATATTTGCTCATTTTGTAAACTACTACATCTTATGCATATTTATTTTTTAACTAATGAAGAAATTATTGGCAAATTACAAATTGAAATCATTTAATATTTCTTCACAGTTGTATTTCGTAATCAATCTTGAATGTTGAGAAAATTATACAAAACTGAGAGGTACGTACGATTTGCTATGAATCAATAATGGGGTCTGATTTATTTGATTTAATAAGGGATGGGTAACGATAAAGAACGGCCTGAATGGCCGTGAGTGTCGAGGGGATTCTTTATTGATAATCTCGAGTCCAAACTATGTCAATTTTGTCCGTGAAGGAATGCTCAATACCAGTTGGCTAATATATTTCATAATAGATGAAAGTACTAAATTTGAAAACCAAGCAAGTTTGTAATTTGTAAGAACCTAAAAAGTACCAAAAGACAAGATTATGGCAGAGGTGCCATAAGTTTATAAATTTCATCTCATTTCAAATCTTTCATGAAATTTGCAATATAGTATGTATTTTTGGAAAAAAAAAATAGGACTAAGAATTTAATTCATATAATTGAATGTTTTCACAATTTTTAATTGGGGTTAGTTAATTTATTCATTTACTGGTATTGTGTTATAATACGCACTAACTTAAAACGCGGCATAAGTTAATTGATTAAGCAAATATTTGTAATTTTAATTTAAACTAAAAATGAATTTTAATATTTTCACTTAACTATATAATCATATATAAATACATGGCATATTGTAAAAAAATATATTTTTATTATAAAATACAACACAGACACAAGTATATATATATAATAACTTAAAGAATCGAAACTGCATCTGCTGCAGATTTTCCTGGAAAATATATTTTCATTTTTTCCCTTATAAAATCGAGTTATCCGTATTACCTTAGCAATTTCGTGCTTTACATCCGTGAATTTGATCTAATTATGTTCGGAACTAAATCTAGGCTATACGTAAATGACTACGTTTATAGTTAGGACTGAAACTGACCTCTTTTACGAGCAATATCAATTAATTATCAAGGTAGCAAGTGAGCAATGGCCTGACCAACCCAAAATTGCGAGATCTACGGGTATTTCTAAAATATATATAACTATTGCCCTAGCTAGGTATAAAATATAAATATATAGCCGGAGGTTGCAGAAGTACACTTGCGGACAATAAATATGGTCTTTCTTCGATAATTTTATGTATATTTTTAATATGGATTCAGTAATAAAATATGAAAAATACCTAAACGTGACTTAATTAATGTTTAACTGACTAATAGGACAACTTCCACTTTACATAATTTTTTTTTTAACATATTACTTCTTAATTTCTCGCGAAATTTTACATAATGGTGTTATAAATGATTTAATTTACGTATTTCTAATAAAGCGAATGTATTAGGATTAGCCACAGTTAGTTTGTAGCGACTTCTGAGATTGCAGCGTGTAACTTGATGTATGTTTGACTGCGGGACCTTCTTGAACTCGTCCTAATTACTCCTAGACGGCAACCGGAAACTAATATCGGCGCAATTAAAGAGAACAAATTATATGTCTATATATCTAGCCTCGGTGCAGATATTATATGTGTGTAGTTTAGATTATACACTGTTAAAATATCCCCCAACAAATGGGCCAACAATTTCAACACATATTTCCTCGATGTATTTAACAGATTTAATATTGCCCGCGATAAAACAAAAAATTCTTGCTCATAAGTGATTTAAATATCCAATTAAATTAAAGTTAAACTATTTGTTTACATTAATACAGTTCGAAGGCTATACCCCCATCTTCAGTAGCACGACATAAAAACTAAATAAATATAGGAGTACAAAATGGCTATTCTTATAAAATTATAAATAACATATTAAGAAAATATAAAAGAACAAGAGATATCAGAAGTATTAGTAGTTTAGAACAAAGATTTGATTGATTTCAATAAAAAATCTGGTATTTATTATGAAATATCTGGTTCTAGTTGTCCTAAAGTATATAAAGGGCAAACACGTAGACCAATTGAAATTAGATTTAAGGAGCATTTCAGATTAAATAGAAAAGATAAAAGTGCCGTAGCCGAGCATATTTTTAACTAACTCAGGTCATCCCATTTAAAATTAGTTCACTTAAATTACTTAAAAGTGTGTTGAATTATTGAATTATTGATTTAGTGTGTTGATTTATAGGTCATATTATATGCCATTTTTGAAATGCTTCTGTAATGTTGACTAATTTATTTAATAGTATATCAATCATGATTTGTGACACGTATTTTATTTAATTTTTATCTCGTGCTCCTGAAGATGGGGGCATAGCCTTCGAAATGTACATCTAGCTACTTAATGTTTTAAGTTACGGTATTTGGGTGATATTCTATACTATTTATTTACATTTCAAATTAATGAAGTAAAGTGAAACAAATTATAAAGCATTTTTAAACAAGTAATTGTTTAAAAAAAAGTGTTAGCGTGCCGAAGAACATCAAATATCGTTTATATATATTTTTTATTTTTCTTAACGTCAAAAATACGATTGTGTGAGAAAATATTAACTACATCACATATGAATGGACTAGGATTTTAAGTTAGGTACGTTAGATATTTCTACACGTTAATAAATATTATAAAAAAAAAATTACAATCGCATTGTCAATGGCGTTAAGAAAGATTGCAAAATGGATCGTGATGATCTTTTTTTTTTTTACAGTGTAACTATCGTAAATCGCCTAAACGGGAAATCGTTATGCTCCTCTGACATTTGGCAGTGATTAAAATATAATCGATATATGCACTTAATCCTCTAATACAGAAAGCAATTAAACTGGAACTGCCGCAGTTCATTATTGATGGCACGTGCACCTGCAACCAATTTCTGAGTCGTAAATTTAATGTATGTGTAATATTGGTAGTCTTCGAGAAAATGATCCAACTTTTAACCGTGATATCATCTTCGGAATTCTTAATATATTAGTCTATAAACAATTCCTAGTCATATTTTATATGACACAATAAATTTTTATATATTCCATATATTCCCTGTTATTGCACATCGCTAATTCATGCAGTAACTCACGAGGAATAAGATCATATATTCACCATCACACGACATCTAAACCAGATACAGCGAGTCCATTCGGGCAACAGCTAGAAAGAACACGGTGGCGTAACGCATTCGAGAATTCCACATTCGCGTATACAATTCCAATAAAACTTCCCATCGCGATATGTGCTCATATTCGCCTTCTTATCAGATGAAACACCTGAATACGATGCACATTCCTGTACCTATTACTGGAATTATTCATATTTTTATTGCTGCGATTGTGTTTCTCGCCGCTGTCGCACGTAATTGGTCCTTTTGGTCCTTAAGCTGTCCAACGTCAGCGACCATTTGTATATATAAAATTCACCGATTATAATCGTATACTTGCATAAAGATATCTGATATCATTCGGGTCAGTTGTATGTTACGTTTGATTCCGATTTCCAGAATATTATTTTATCATATATACACTATTATTTTTATTATACACTAAACAAATCGATGTATTTTTTTACTTTATTAATATATAATATAAAATAGGTAGGCAGGATATGGAGGAGCTAGAAAGTGTGGAACAGATAGATGAGGATGACTTAGGTCCTAGCATACTTAGGTCAGAGTTTCATAGAGCATTAAATGATTTACGGAATAACAAAGCAGCGGGGATTGATATGATACCAGCCGAATTAATAAAACACGCAGGGGAAAAAATGCAGGAGCGATTATACAGGTTAGTTTGTAAAATATATGAGAAGGGAGAAGTACCACAGGATTTTCAGCGTAGTAGAATAGTAACAATGCCGAAGAAAATAGGAGCTAATTTGTGTGAGAACTATAGGACCATTAGTCTACTATCACATGCATCGAAGATATTGTTAAAGATTATTTATAGGAGATTAGAAAATAAAGTAGAGGAAAGGCTAGGAGAAGATCAGTTTGGTTTTAGGAAAAACAGAGGGACGAGAGAGGCGATTCTAGCACTAAGAACGGTAGTAGAAAAAAGAAAGAGGGTAGGAAAGGTAACTTGCATAGCTTTTGTAGACTTAGAAAAGGCATTTGATAATGTAGATTGGGACATAATGTTTAGAATTTTAAAAGAAAAGGGTATAGATTATAAGGATAGGAGAATAATTTTTAATTTATATAAACACCAAACTGCCTTAGTTAGAATTGAGGGGGAAGAAGAGGTAGCAAAAATAGGGAAGGGAGTTCGGCAGGGATGTACACTTTCACCGTTATTATTTAATCTATATATAGAAGATGCAATAAACAAAGTAAAAGAAGAGTATAGTGTAGGTGTGAATGTACAGGGAGAGAAAATATATATGTTGAGATTCGCCGACGATATAGCTATATTGGAAGAAAGCGAAAAGAATTTAGAAAGGGTATTGAATGGTATGCAGGCAGTATTGACTAGGGATTTTAACATGAAAATAAATATAGGTAAAACTAAAGTGATGAGGTGTGACAAAAAGGAATGCAGTAGAAAAATGAGGATCACAATAGGAGATAATAGAATCGAAGAAGTGTCAGATTTTTGTTATTTAGGCAGTAGAATCACAAAAGATAATCGAAGCAAGGTAGATATAAAGTGTAGGATAGCACAGGGTAGGAAGGCATTCGTAGAAAAGGAACAGATTTTAAGATCAAATATTGACTTGGGTATTAGAAAAAGATTACTAAAGGTATATGTTTGGAGTGTAGCACTGTACGGGTGTGAGGCGTGGACTATAGGAAAGGAAGAGAAGCGTAGATTACAAGCATTCGAAATGTGGTGTTATAGGAGGATGATGAGGATTGGTTGGGAAGATAAAGTAACAAATGAAGCTGTACTAGAGTTAGTAGGGGAGAAGAGAAGTATTTGGAGAGTGTTACAGCGTAGGAGAGACAGATTAGTAGGGCATATCCTTAGGCATGGGGGGATTATGCAATTGATCATAGAAGGTAGAGTGGAGGGAAAGAGAGGGGTAGGTAGGCCTAAATTGGAGTATGTGAGTCAGATAGTTGAAGACGTTGAGATGAATAGCTATAGGGAGATGAAGGGTTAGCTCAGGATAGATCGGCATGGCGTGCTGTTTCCAACCAATCTTTAGGATTGCGGACTCTTTAACTAATTAATATAGACCGGTTTATATGCAGTGAAAAATATGCGCACATATAAAACTTTTTGAGATATGCAAAATATAATTGCAATATCGATACCGATTCGAAATTAATTAGTTAATATAAAATTATCTTTCCGGAACGGGTATTACGAATTTGCCTCTTCGTTGGTAAATTATATCATCCAATAATCAGTAAATTAATTAATTACAAATGTATTTTCTAGCTTTGACGCCAACTGGGAGAATTAATAATACTATCCGCTTAAATACGTAACGTTTTTTTCTTCGGTTGAATGATACTGAGGTAGAGAGTTTGAACTTCCGTTCGGAATAAGCGAATAATTTATAGGTTTTGTACTGTTCAACTAAGTTCAATTTCAACATAAAAGCTGGCGTGGCAAAAGTCCTCGCGCGAAATTATCGGAAAATTATTACGGAAGGAATTCGCTGTTTGATCTTCCGGCTTTATTCGAGTTGCTGCCAGCTATTAATAGCTGTGTAGTCATAAAAAGATAAAATAACGCTTCCTTCGCTAACGTTTATAATTTGTTGTTCTAACCTAGTTCAATCTGTTGATCCTTGATAGTAATTTATGTACACTAGTAAGTAATTGCTTTTTTTTTTGTTGATATTATATAAAATTGTAATATTAAAATTTACTTCAAAAAATTACTCGCCGTAATTATTTTCTTAAGAAAATCAAGTATATTATTGATTAATTTCAATCAAAGTACTTAACTTTGATTAATCTACTTATATATATATATATATATATATATATATATATATATATATATATATATATAAGTATTAAATCAGCTAAAGAAATTTTTATATGAATTATACATATTCGTTGAAAATCATCTGAAATTTCAAATTATCTGTCTTATCCATAGTTAGAAATCTCCTCGAAACTATAAAACTAGTCACTTGACTTTTCATATTATTATCCTCGAAAGTATAGATTATAAAGTGAATCTGAAACGAATTCATCTGCGAATATCCTTCCTATTCAGTCAGAAGAAGCACCCATCTATCGAGCTGGGATGAAAAAACAATACAGGCTCATGCAATAACTGCATTAGGAGTGTGCTGCGTTTGCTTCCTCCCCAAGACCATATCTTATTCAGCATATGTGTGCACTCTCTGTATTACACCTGCCACAGGTACATAACTCCCTATCCAACGACAGTAATTCAATTTCGAGGGTTCTGCGATAGAAACGTACATGGAGAAAACATCCCCACACACCCTACCACGATCGGGATACCAGGAACGAATATGCAAGATAAACAATACATTTTTTTACAACTTGTTTACTTAAACATATTTTTTGTGCGCCCAAAAAACGCTCAAATTATATATATTTTTGTGTAGTAAATTTGAGCCTTTTCCGAACCATTTCAAACGTTAGAAAACAACTGTTTTCTCGTTATCTTCATATAATGGGCGCATAGGATTAGACAGCAGCTGTACTGTTAGATTGTTGTGTGGCGATGGTGGTGACCCTAACAGGTGTGTCGATATTCTTTCCACAAGGACTCGATCCATTCATGGCTGGAGATGTATAAATGGTCTACCTCCTCGAGTGCTTGTATTATATGACCGCTTGCAGGAAGAAGACGAGCGCATTTCGGCCTGCATAGAGGCAATGCTTTCAGCGAAGGAGTCAATTGGAGGGAGGCATTTTATTGATACACAAGAGTGTTCCTGGAACTTGAGCAGATAGGATGAGGATAACGGCCTCTTTGTTGTAGAAGATGACGTTATTTATTGCGATAGAAATTTAGTGATTACTTGATATTTGTGGCCATATATCTGATTCATTCGTGATGATCTCTTTTGGTGAATAAGTAGAACACCTTCTGATTGTGTTGAAATATTTGTAGGGCAAACTCATAATCAGATAGGAGGCACATTTAAACCAATTTGGATTCAAAAGAAAACTGCCGTTACTGAACTTGGATCAGCAGAAATAATTTACTATGAATTTCTATTCATCAGAATTGTTTTTGAAGATGGAATTAGCCTTCACATTACAAATTTATTTAAAAAATTGTTTACCCTTTTTTTATTTGTTATTTCATACAATTTATTTAACTGTTTTTAAATTTAAACATCACTTCTTCCGCTACATTTTGCGAGGAATTATTAATTTGTTTTTAATAGCTCCGTACAATATTCTGCTCAACAATCCTTCGTTGCACGGGGCCACTTTTTGAATATATTGTATTACGCGACCTTATTTCGCGAGAAGACATTTGTTACGAGGCCAAATTGTCCACACTGCATTTTCCTAGCTAACGTAATAACACACCATACGCTCATAGTTTCATATTCTGCATAAACCATGGCGCTGTTACGCATGCGGATGGAAGCTCCTACCATATAGAAACTCTTGATAAATGTGCCATGATACGACCATACACCGTATGTTCCAAACTTTAACAAACTCACTTTTCTTTACTTTTAAATCTTTCTTAAATGTCTTCTTCCAAACCAACGAAACACATTTAGCGCTTGTTGAACTTCACCATGTATCTTCGTTCGCTTACTATTGTATTTTTTATTCCAACTGGCGAACGTCCACGGCCGCAATGGTATGCGCACTCGTCTTACAGCCCTGGAATAAGCGTTCTAAAGCGTTCACATGTAAACATCCTCTATGGAATATCTTATTGGTTGTTGTCTGTGCAGTGGTTATCGGTGCGCGGACGTTCGCCATTTGGAAAAAATTTACATGTATCTTCGTTTAGTTTTTGGGACACTCGGTACAGTTTGGTCCTTCGTAGTGGCCGGCGCCCATTCAAAATGAAACCGAGAGTTCTCACACCGGTTTTGATGTTATATACTATACCAGTTCTTGTACTATACAATACCCCCTCGCACATATTCATCTGCAGATGACCCAAAATGCACATATAAAAAGGTGAATAACCCCGCCTATTGCACAAGTGTTGTGCGTGGATGTTCAGACCTGGATTAAGGTCGTTTTGGCAGGGAAAACTATAATATCATTCACCGATTTAAAAACACGAGACTTAACATAACTAAATTTGTTCTGTCTAAAGATTCGTTGTATAGTAGACAATTGAAGTAACTACATAAAAAAAAAATTCGTTTATTATTTTATTCACTCGACTTATTTATCTGCAGATTGTCTATTCGTTTTTTAATGTTTGTATGTAATTACTGAAATCGCTAGTCTTTGATCCTAAATTACATCTCTAACCTATTTCGTCCTGAAGCATACGTTCTTTGTATGTAATAAGCAATTTCATGTTGAATTTGCAACCCTTCGTCTACTTGTTTTTCCCGATCTTCGTAGTCTATCTTTATTGTAACTCCCCGAGTACTACACGATCCTTTCTTTTCGCCTCCGGTTGCCTTGATTCTCCTTTCGGATGGAAAGGTATTGCTTGCTTTAGGCCATTTCACACACGCGCGCAAGTCGAAAATGTTATACAGGACCGTCGATAAGTGAACCAATAAAAAAAATCCACGTGCAAAGTTCGGTATCGAATTCTCGTCTAAATATTTTGGCGCCATACAAATTTAGATTTTTTTTTCTATATACTTAAACAGATGTAGGAAGGTTATATATATATATATATATTGGAACTTCTGTACACAACGACTGACATGTCGTTTTACGATGTTTGCTTGCGATCAGCGTATCCTCTCTTCTACACCATACTCTTCCTCTACCATTTGGCACTCGATGTGGTGTTTCGGCTCGGTGATGCCCACCACCACCACCACCATTGCCTCCGCCACCGTTGCCATCAATCCATTGCGGACACAAATGGGGAGGTTTATATAGTGGTCGACTGATGTTATCCTGCTCAATAATTACCGCGGATAAATATTTAAAAAGGATCCTGTACAATATGGACGGTAGGCTTCGACAGTCAGTTGTAATCAAAAGCTGTAAATATTAATGTTTTTGGCAGTTCTTTCTGATGGTTTCCATTTTATCCAAAGATAAATTATTAATTTCGAACATGCGGCTGGTTAATTACATTATTCGATTCGATAATTGTTATATTTTACTTACTGCTGGTACGAAGGATTACCGCACGTTTTGGACCACCTCACAACCGTCCAATAATATGAAGCAGTAAAAGAACAGCATCTGGAAAACCATATAATTTTATCACTTTGAAATGTGCAATTTATTATTCATACCCGCCTGCAACAACCGTCCATATGATATTTTGAAATAATATCATAAAGCAATTTAGTTTTAATGTGAATTTTAACGAAAATTAGATTTGATATAAAATCTGATATCTTACCTGTTCATAAAATTGCTTCAATTCAAATAATTTCTTCATTGAGGTTTCGGAAGTATGAAAAAATATCAAATCGCCAGCCAAATTATTAATAAATGCGAAAACATCTGAAATGTTAATGTTGGGAATTTAAACTACGATTTTCTGCAGAATTTACAACCACGTTATGTTTATTTTTAACTTATAATAGCAACTATTGTATTTCAATTTTGTTGCTGTTTATAATGATCTGAAGTAACATAATATGTTTCGTAACATATGTTGGGTCTGAGTACTAACGACTTCTGAATTCATATCGTTTGAATATTTATATATATATATATATATATATATATATATATATATATATATATATATATATATATATATATATATATATATATGTTAATGCGAATAATCTTCGGTTGGTACGATAATTTAGTCAATGTGAAATACGAACACCGGTGCACTTTCAAGATATAGAATTTCTCGTTGCCATTTCAGTCGACGACATTCATTTTATTTTCTGCTTTAACCTTCTAGACATAACTCGATGTCCCTGTATGTCTGCATACCTCATTTTGTAAAAAAAAAATTGACCGTATTAAAATTTAACGAATACCCACAACTTTTCCTAGTTAAATAATTAAGATATTTAAAAAATTGGGTTATAATATTTGCATTCCTTATCTCTAATTGTTCATTTTTGTAATGCGGGATTTGTTTAGACTGTTAACTTTGCGTGCTTCATTTAATGAAGGGCGCACTGTAAAATGAGAATGCTTTTACCAGTCTCAAGTTGCTGTTCTGCTTTCCGGAAGTAGATTATGTATCTGTTGAAAATGATGAAACCGCATTATAATTAGTACAGTGTTCTTAATCGCGCGAATTGTACAAGAAATGTATGAATGTTGTATTTTTTGCAAATTTTAATTGGACGTTAATGAAATGTTCACTCAGATGCTTTGCAAACTAGAAAGACGTATAATGATGATCCCAAGTAGTACTCCTTTAAATAAGCTTCTAAGATATTTAAATAGAATATTGAAATCGTAATATTAGAAGCTTAACAAGAAGCTTTCGATTTGTGCTGACTGGCTTCAAGAATTACTTATTCGTGAATGCTCGGGAGTATATATTAAGAATTATATCTCGACATAATCGTCCATAATACCTTCTGCAATATGCTATAGAATTGTCCTGATATATATTGCCTATATATCGAATTTCCTTTTGAACGATAGCTATACGTTTTATTTCTTTTTTTTTTATCTACGACATTTACCAATCAGAATGTATTTTGAAAGTATATCTATTCTTAGCATAATTTAACACTTTAGTTAGTTAAAGAGTCCGCAATCCTAAAGATTGGTTGGAAACAGCACGCCATGCCGATCTATCCTGAGCTAATCCCTTCATCTCCCTATAGCTATTCATCTCAACGTCTTCAACTATCTGACTCACATACTCCAATCTAGGCCTACCTACCCCTCTCTTTCCCTCCACTCTACCTTCTATGATCAATTGCATAATCCCCCCATGCCTAAGAATATGCCCTACTAATCTGTCTCTCCTACGCTGTAACACTCTCCAGATACTTCTCTTATCCCCTACTAACTCTAGTACAGCTTCATTTGTTACTTTATCTTCCCAACCAATCCTCATCATCCTCCTATAACACCACATTTCAAGTGCTTCTAATCTACGCTTCTCTTCCTTTCCTATAGTCCACGCCTCACACCCGTACAGTGCTACACTCCAAACATATACCTTCAGTAATCTTTTTCTAATACCCAAGTCAATATTTGATCTTAAAATCTGTTCTTTTTCTACGAATGCCTTCCTACCCTGTGCTATCCTACACTTTATATCTACCTTGCTTCGATTATCTTTTGTGATTCTACTGCCTAAATAACAAAAATCTGACACTTCTTCGATTCTATTATCTCCTATTGTGATCCTCATTTTTCTACTGCATTCCTTTTTGTCACACCTCATCACTTTAGTTTTACCTATATTTATTTTCATGTTAAAATCCCTAGTCAATACTGCCTGCATACCATTCAATACCCTTTCTAAATTCTTTTCGCTTTCTTCCAATATAGCTATATCGTCGGCGAATCTCAGCATATATATTTTCTCTCCCTGTACATTCACACCTACACTATACTCTTCTTTTACTTTGTTTATTGCATCTTCTATATATAGATTAAATAATAACGGTGAGAGTGTACATCCCTGCCGAACTCCCTTAACACTTTATATATATAAAATATATAACCGTTTTAGATGATTAGATGCACTGGTGGTATGTTTCTGCAGTTGCATTTACCGTGCACATATATTTTTTAAAAGTAGATTAAACGGTAAGCGCAACAACAATAAACCGTTTTGTTGCAATAGAATTTCATTCTAGCGTATCGCAGTACGAAGAACGAACAACCCGAGCATAGCTGTAGTCGGTAGAATCGGATATAATTTACCGAATGAGTAAATTTATTACTGTAATTCCGTTCTTCGCCATAAATATATTAAACTGAATGGCTCTAGATGTCTGCTACACATTTGCCAGAGCCATTCATTACAATTTAGAATATCCAATAACCGGGCTTTATACATATAATTAAAACATGTGTGCCAGAATCTGGTCATAATACCATATACGGATACATTTCACACATCCAATGCTATACAGGGTAAATGAACTATTATGCTCTATTTAATTGTCAATGGACAATAAATAATAAGTAAAGTATATAATAAATAATAATAATTTTAAAATTGAAATATTGAAATTTCCTTCAATTAAATTTATATTAGAATTTGATATACATAGAAAAGCTATATATACGGACTGCTATATAAGGAACGATTCAAATCATTGTCGTCAACATAAATATGCTGCTTTTAATTTTTTAATTAACCGCTTATTAAATTTTCCTTTATCTAATGATAAATAAACATTGAATTGAATAATATCTGAAATATAGCAGTACAAAATGGCTATTCCTATAAAATTATAAATAACGTATTAAGAAAATTTAAAAGAACAAGAGCTATCAGAAATATTAATAGTTTTAGAACAAAGCAAATAATTCAACTCCAAAATGTGTCCAATTACTATTTGATCCTATAATTGCACGTGGTTTAGATAGTATTTTAAATAAATATAATTTTAATGTAACATATAATAGTTTTGCTAATTTTCTAGGAAATACCAAAGATTTGATTGATTTCAATAAAAAAATCTGTGTATTTATGAAATATCTTGTTCTAGTTGTCCTAAAGTAAACACGTAGACCAATTGAAACTAGATTTAAGGAGCATTTAGCTCATTTCAGACTAAATAGAGAAGATAAAAGTGCTGTAGCCGAGCATATTTTTGACTAACTCAGGCCATGCTATTCAAATTAGTTCACTTAAATTACTTAAAAGTGTTTTGAATTATTCCGAGTTAAATGCTTATGAAGGTATATACATGCGTAAATTTAATGAATTTAGATTCAGGCCCAATTTCATCTTGTGTAATTAATTAATTTAAAAAGAACTATTTTTTTAATTTTGATATTCATTTATTTATTTAATAGTATATCAATCACGATTCGTGACGGAGGTATTTTAATTAGTTTCTTTTTAAATCTTATGCTACTGAAGATGGGGGCGTAGCCTTCGAAATGCGCATCTAGCTACTTAATGCTGTAAGTTACGTTATTTGGGTGATATTCTATACTAACAAATAAAGTAGTAAATAATCTGAAAATTAAGCAATGTCAAATTTGACAAATGCACGAATATAAACTCTGTATGCATTCGCAGAGATCGTTTAGTTATCTCCATCGCATTTAAAAATTGGTTTTAGTATTTTTCGCATTACCTGCAGTTAATGATGTGCGAATCTTTAACTTTGCACGTAATTGGCAAATTAAGAAAACTCGTGGACAAACAAATAGCGATCAGTGGCTTTTATATATACCCAAAGATACCACAAAAAAATATATATTGATTTCATTTTCTTGCTATCCGAAATAGGAACCATTTATACAAATATATATATATATATAAGAATAGCTTTTTTTGGTATTGGAAAATTACAAAAAAATAAAAAGTATGTTACAATAATTGTATAATATAAAATAAAGTAAGATGGTCGAGCTCCATTCCCAATCGGCCATCAACCAATGGTTCTTCGGCCACTATATAAAATTTTCTTAAATTTTCGTCTTCTCGCGCTTCATATCTAGTCGATATAGCCTCATAATTTCACATCAATTTCTGCGATTTAAATTTTTTTTTTATATCGCTATTTTCTTGCTTCGATGACACCGTATACCAACTAATAGCTCGTGTATTGTCACCATTCAAATTCAATTCAATAAGCAATAAATAATCCGGAATACGAGCTATGCGTGTGTAGGTAGGTATTGGGCGATATTATCATCGCTTTCTCTACATACCATAACGAAAATTTCAACAAAAACGCGCGACCTGCATTTTAGCATTCGCTTTATGTTCGGTTTAATTCTTTTTAATTTGTCATGTTCCGATTGTATTATTAAACTAATGAATAATAGCATCAGCGAAATATACCAGGGCCATTTTTCTATGGATAAACGAAATGTCAATTAAAGATAATTAACATTTCATGTACGCATGGGTTTTTTAAAAATACATTTGTTACGTAGCAAAAATTAAAAAATCCGGTTTATAGCGATATATGTGGAAAAAACAAAAAAAAATAGCTGCTTAATATGTCAAATGAAGAAATATGAAAATATATTGTCAATTGTGAAAATATGTTTTATTTCCTATTTTTATGTAAAATGATCATATTTGCAGATTATCAGTAGTATATTTTAGAGGCGATTTTAGCACTAAGAACAGTAGAAGAAAAAAGAATGAGGGTAGGAAAGGTAACTTGCATAGCTTTTGTAGATTTAGAAAAGGCATTTGATAATGTAGATTGGGACATAATGTTTAGAATTTTAAAAGAAACGGGTATAGATTATAAGGATAGGAGAATAATTTTTAATTTATATAAACACCAAACTGCCTTAGTTAGAATTGAGGGGGAAGAAGAGGTAGCAAAAATAAGGAAGGGAGTTCGGCAGGGATGTACACTTTCACCGTTATTATTTAATCTATATATAGAAGATGCAATAAACAAAGTAAAAGAAGAGTATAGTGTAGGTGTGAATGTACAGGGAGAGAAAATATATATGTTGAGATTCGCCGACGATATAGCTATATTGGAAGAAAGCGAAAAGAATTTAGAAAGGGTATTGAATGGTATGCAGGCAGTATTGACTAGGGATTTTAACATGAAAATAAATATAGGTAAAACTAAAGTGATGAGGTGTGACAAAAAGGAATGCAGTAGAAAAATGAGGATCACAATAGGAGATAATAGAATCGAAGAAGTGTCAGATTTTTGTTATTTAGGCAGTAGAATCACAAAAGATAATCGAAGCAAGGTAGATATAAAGTGTAGGATAGCACAGGGTAGGAAGGCATTCGTAGAAAAGGAACAGATTTTAAGATCAAATATTGACTTGGGTATTAGAAAAAGATTACTGAAGGTATATGTTTGGAGTGTAGCACTGTACGGGTGTGAGGCGTGGACTATAGGAAAGGAAGAGAAGCGTAGATTACAAGCATTCGAAATGTGGTGTTATAGGAGGATGATGAGGATTGGTTGGGAAGATAAAGTAACAAATGAAGATGTACTAGAGTTAGTAGGGGAGAAGAGAAGTATTTGGAGAGTGTTACAGCGTAGGAGAGACAGATTAGTAGGGCATATCCTTAGGCATGGGGGGATTATGCAATTGATCATAGAAGGTAGAGTGGAGGGTAAGAGAGGGGTAGGTAGGCCTAAATTGGAGTATGTGAGTCAGATAGTTGAAGACGTTGAGATGAATAGCTATAGGGAGATGAAGGGATTAGCTCAGGATAGATCGGCATGGCGTGCTGTTTCCAACCAATCTTTAGGATTGCGGACTCTTTAACTAATATAATAAAGATAATTTTTTATATTCCGCAAAATTTCTGAGTATTCTTCACTGCGGGATAATGCTTCTAGGCGATGATTTTATGTTCTTTTTGGGTCGTTGCTAAAGAATTGTGTATGCCTGGAACTCGAGACTCAGGACTCGTTCGTATTAGATTCGTACAGGAAGCTAAGGGATGGGTGTGTAGACATAAATAGTATGCTAAACACGGTATTGCTAGAAGCCACCAGTAGAAGGATGTTAATCTCGAATTTAGCGCTGTAATTTGATATTTTCAATGCCGCTGCTCATGTCGTATGGCTATACAGCATTCTATAAACCTCGATGTCTATATTTGATGCAGGTAGATGATAAATCAAGTGTCACAGGTCATTTTCGAGCGTATTGCGGAAGTACTACGTGAACTGTATGGCGAATAAGCTTGCTTCATAAACATGTGCATTGCATCCTGTTATATTGTATACTATTACTATATATCAAGTCATAATCAATACCGTCATGTATACGGAGCTTATCAGAATGACGTAATAAATCAGCTATGTTCGGTTCTATGTGCAATTTGTTAAAAATAATATGTAAATAACTGTTAATTGAGCAGTTAATACGAAGAAGGAACCAGGTGGTTTTTTTTTGTACAATAAATCGCTTCGCTTTATACAATTTTCTGTCATATTCTCAACACAATAATTGCAAAAATCAAAGAAAATGATCGTCAAGTTGATACGTCACCATATGCAATAGCTCAGTGAAAATGTTCGGTAAATACGGCCATATGTGAACAAAATGGTAAATACCTGATGATTTATGAATGGATGAAACGTTGGAATAATGCCAGACATTGAAATGCTCGTTTCAAATGATGTATTTTCGGGATAATCCTCGCTCCGATTAAAAAAAAAATGTTAGTATATATTGAATCAATCCTAGCTAACTAATTTATACTAATGTTTTATTTAGAAGACAGATTTGTTATGAGATAAAAGTGTAAATTTTTAATTATGATGAAATTATGCATAGCTTTTCTTTAATTTGCAGGTATGTATGTCAGTTTCACCTGACATATACATATTCATTGTCCACCAGAATGTCAGTATTTTTTCACGGTTTATTTAAAAAGTCTACGAATTAATAGTAAAATCTGCTCAATCCTGTATTTGTTCGTTCCAAAAAAAAATGTACATTAGCCTTGGCTTCTATCTACCACCACATTGCTCGATCATTAAAATTATAAATTTATATTTTTTCATTTGGAAATAATATACTTCAAAATTTGCTTGTGAAATATTCAACCCGGCGCTTTTTTTTGCGCGGACAAAAAGATTCCTAGTATTTAAAATGAAGTCAGCCAACATAAAGCCGTCAAGTGGATGATTGATAATATCAATTTGTCACAGAAGAGACGTCGACAATTCATTTTTTACGTTTACAATGCTGCTCTCGCCGACATTTGATGCCTTCTGCGTTTATTTTACGAATCCATTTAATCGCAAAATAATTCATTCTCATATATTTGTATAATTCGATATTAATCACGAAAAAAACATACATTCGTCATGTCACGGGCTATGACAAGGCCCATAACGCGAATAACTGTGTCAAAAATATAATGTATTCTTGATTACTGTTTAACGTTGGCAAATTGTAATGACTTTATTCTTCATTCAATTTGCCACATCACCCGAAGCAATTTATGATAATTCATCTATTTGCTTGTCCAACAAAAATCATTAATTTATTTACGTAACTATCAATATTTTTATTTATTTCGATTTACATTTAGATACAAAGGATATATTTTTAGTAAACAAAAAAAAAGTTTTGGAGTATATTTGCCTATACTATCATATTTTCCATACCTATAATATTACAACATATCGTAATCTACACGTTGGAATTTATTATAGCGTTTTGTTTTAGTGGCCATAATGACTTTATTCCTTAATTACATTCGTCGTGTTTGATCGGATATCGAATTATATATGAATTGCTCGATTCGATATTGTGTTGTGCGAAGGGTTTATACAGGGGTTGTGCGGGGCTATTAAGGGTAGTAAACTATCGCCGCCTTATCCCACAGATCCCTTCATTTTTATCTATATACAGGATCATTAGTTCGGGTTCATACAACAATGTAATGGATCTACTTCGATGACATGTTAAATTATTCAATATAGTTTGGAATATGCGCCATTTATTAGGGTTGATTTTTAATAAAGTATCTAATCATGCAAATGTCTCTTAATCAATTTTTTGAAAATATTTTGAATATATAGTAACTATTGACGGTTGTAGCCGCTTGAAAAAGCGGATTATTTCTTGTATTTTGTTTTTTAACAAATCGTCGAGGTAGTTCAATAGATGGTAACATCGAAAACATTCTGCGATGTGTTTCAATTTGTTATTTCGTCATTTGTACATTTCGTTTCATATTTTTTTTTGAATTTAACTGCTGATATTTTGGGTTTAATTACGTACTATCGTCGACGTGTTTTAATTTGATCTTTGTTTGAACTGAACCCTTGCTGAGCAGGCATTAAATGGTGGTGACCCGGCACGTATAATACTGTAGATGACAAAGAAAATGAATAGTTAGTAGTCAACTATAACATACCATAAATGTCTGTTCCGTTATATTGGGGCATTAGATGGATATATGATCCCAAACCAGCCCAACATCAGAACTAACAACTCAGGAGCGGACATGAGGTTTTCTAAGGGATTTTAAGCGAAGACTTTTAGATAAAATATTAAGCCTCTTTACTGGCTAACATAACAATTCGAATTTTGTGGATTGTTTATGTTATTTAGTATATTCCATTAAACATAAAGGATATTTGACTAAGGAAATCAAATATGAATAAGGTAAAATGCGATAAAAATACGAATTTTTTCATTTTAATAAAAAAAAATGAACTCGCATTTCCTTGATCTAAAACAATTAAAATATATTTTGCCTACTAAGTGTATATATAAAAAAACAGTTGATTTCTAAAATGCTGGATACGCCACTGAAGAAGCAGTGGCTCGATGTTCGCGTTCACTCCCCGCAATATAAATTGCGATCTATATAAAGTTACTATCTCGCTCTCTAACCGTAACCAATTTACGATCCAGCAACGGGACTGGTGATTAAATTCAAACTGCTAAAGATATTTTTCCTCCTCCTTGGTTGTTACAACTCTGGGCGCACGTTTAATACCTTCGCAAAACTTTAGTGTGCAACAGCGGAGTAGTTATTGGCCATGGTGGTGGTGTGACAAGTTTAAAAGTCGAGTCGTTCCCGCACTGCCATAAATATTTCTAATTAGCGTTTCAATTATTCCCGCGCATATAATTAAGAATATCGTCTCGTCGCCCGCGGATCTTGATTTCCTCATTTTTCTACGCTTGCGAAGGAAATTTGCTCGTGAGTCGCCGAGGCGCGTCCCAATTCCCGACATACATTTCTTTTTTTCAATCACATCGCTATAAAATCGATATCCGCCAAAGTAGGAATTCGAAAAGATATTATCCAACTTACTCTCAAATTGAATTATTTCAACATAAAGGGATCTTTTCATATCCCCCCTCCCCTATTGGCATTTTTAGGAAATTTATTGAAATATGATGTCGAATAAAAGCTCCCACTATACAAATCGTACAAAAGTTCTGATATTTTATGTTGTGTACATTTATAAATTTGATCCTTCGAATAATAAATACATTTTTAAACGGGAAGGACATCTGACAAATGGCGAAAACTATCAGAACGACAGAATGGAACCACAACAGCAAATACTCCGAGCTCAAAAACAATCAGTGCTTCCATTTAAAATGCATTTTAAAGCCATCAGCCAATGTTCCCTAGATGAAACGCATATCGTTTTGCACATGTGTAAATCATCCAGTTTCCCAATTTTCCAAGCACCTATACATCCGCATGTCACATCGTGAAGATGTATTCATATTACCTCGCTCCAACCTACCCAATAATACCTCGTAACATTATCGTATTGTATAGTCAATAGGGAATGTGGCAATATATGATATCATATGAGCTAATCTGTTCATTGATACCTAAACCTGTGACATAGTTCTTGGAGGCGTTAGATATTGTATTTGCATTGGTCACAGAGAAAATGACAGAAGGACCTCAATGAAGTTACATACCGTGATTAATTAGTAAACATTGTGTTATCGAATATTTATGCCATCAGATTTGTATTAGGTAATCGTTGAAGAGGAGATGTGGAAGGTTTTAAAAATAGTGTTCTGAAGTGTGTTCAAACGAAAGAAAAACTACCGAAGCTCCAAGAATGAATAACGTACTTGAAGATTTGTTCCAAATGGTTAATACATGTAATAATGTATAATATCTAAACACTAATAAAAAATCGTTTTAAAACGTCTCTTCAGTTTCATAGTTTTAGAAAATCAACATCGGTTGTCTGTATTTTCTCTAGTTCTGAGCAACGTCTCCATTATATAATCATGGCTGAAGCTGCGCTGCAAGATTTACTTATATTATACTTATTTCCGGATTTTTACTTGTATCATCAAATGAAAAAAAGTATCATTGAAGAGTAAAAGATATCGATATCTTATCGATCCCATATAGGACTGTATCTATACTTGAAGGAAGTGCATAGTAGAATGGATAAAGCTTGGCATCAATATTACAAAGCAGCTTACTTCGCTATCGTTGGCTAGGCTTTAGCTTGGCTTCCATCTATATCTTTTTAATAGCAACAACTTCGATGTATTTGGCTTATCTACTTACGAGAGTAATTCGAGTTTTCTCAGAATATCTTGGAACGACATAATCATTGCAAACTACCCAGTTCTTTTCGGACATATATAGAAGGAAATTAATGTACCAAACTTGTTCATTTCGAACTTTTAAGTAGCACAAATTTTATTTGAAAAATACTTCTCCTATAAAGTAATTTATGATCCCATCGCACGCTCTTATATTTGCTTGGTGGAGATTAGCAACCAAAATTACCTGTATTCAGCTATTTCTCATACATCTCGCGCGGGGTAGAAAGCATGTCTATGCAGAACTAATGATGCATTGTGGCACTGTTGTTTGCAACAGCAATTAGGCAATGGCGTCCAATTAATTACGTCTAATGCCGAGGCATGCATAATCACTACACACCTACCAATGTGTGGACATATCCATGTATATCCATCCATCTCATCCATGTCAACCACCCAGATGATATGTTGTGATTGCATCCGAAACCGAGTGTGTATATGAACACTCGACGTCAGTGGAGTCCTTTTCCAATGCGACATTCCTCGCCAATGTAGGCATATTGCACAGGCCGTTGATGAGACGTAATAACTACTGACCCAACTAATGTAAACAATACGTATGAGCGCGTGACTCGATAAATAAATTAATACGTTTTAAAAATTATCACTACGGTGTGAAATAATTGTATAGAATATCACCCAAATACCGTAACTTAAAGCATTATTTATGAGTTATTTTGAAACTAAATTAAAGGAAACTGAAATTTATTTTCCTAGAATTTGGATTTTATATAGATGTTGATATAGATGTAGATGACATCTTTGCGATTTTTTATACTGAAAAATCTAATATTGATGATTTTATTAGTATATTAAATTCTAAATTTCCTTCAATTAAATTTACTTATGAAATCAAAAATAATAATCAGCTACCTTATAATTGCACGTGGTTTAGATAGTATTTTAAATAAATATAACATATAAACGTTAACTACAGCAGCAAATGAAGTATTAGGCACAAAGAAAAGGGCAGGTAGGAGGGAATGGATCACGGAAGAAATAGTTGAAATGATAGAAGCAAGAAGGAAAATTAAAATTGGAAACACAGAAGCAGGACAGAAAAAATATAAGGAACTAAGGAACTTAATTAATAGGAAATGCAAGCTAGCGAAAGAAGAGTGGATAAAAAGAAATTGTGAGGATATTGAGGAGGATATGAGAAGAGGTAAAGTAGATTTGGGCTACAGGAAAATTAAGTCACATTTTTCTAAAGTAAAACCAAAGGGTAACATTATATGTGATAAGCAGGGTAAGGAACTCACAGAAAATAAGGAAAAAGCTAGAAGATGGAAGGAGTATCTTGAAGATTTATATAAAGGTAGGCAGGACATGGAGGAGCTAGAAAGTGTGGAACAGATAGATGAGGATGACTTAGGTCCTAGCATACTTAGGTCAGAGTTTCATAGAGCATTAAATGATTTACGGAATAACAAAGCAGCGGGGATTGATATGATACCAGCCGAATTAATAAAACACGCAGGGGAAAAAATGCAGGAGCGATTATACAGGTTAGTTTGTAAAATATATGAGAAGGGAGAAGTACCACAGGATTTTCAGCGTAGTAGAATAGTAACAATGCCGAAGAAAATAGGAGCTAATTTGTGTGAGAACTATAGGACCATTAGCCTATTATCACATGCATCGAAGATATTATTAAAGATTATTTATAGGAGATTAGAAAATAAAGTAGAGGAAAGGCTAGGAGAAGATCAGTTTGGTTTTAGGAAAAACAGAGGGACGAGAGAGGCGATTCTAGCACTAAGAACGGTAGTAGAAAAAGAAATAGGGTAGGAAAGGTAACTTGCATAGCTTTTGTAGACTTAGAAAAGGCATTTGATAATGTAGATTGGGACATAATGTTTAGAATTTTAAAAGAAACGGGTATAGATTATAAGGATAGGAGAATAATTTTTAATTTATATAAACACCAAACTGCCTTAGTTAGAATTGAGGGGGAAGAAGAGGTAGCAAAAATAGGGAAGGGAGTTCGGCAGGGATGTACACTCTCACCGTTATTATTTAATCTATATATAGAAGATGCAATAAACAAAGTAAAAGAAGAGTATAGTGTAGGTGTGAATGTACAGGGAGAGAAAATATATATGTTGAGATTCGCCGACGATATAGCTATATTGGAAGAAAGCGAAAAGAATTTAGAAAGGGTATTGAATGGTATGCAGGCAGTATTGACTAGGGATTTTAACATGAAAATAAATATAGGTAAAACTAAAGTGATGAGGTGTGACAAAAAGGAATGCAGTAGAAAAATGAGGATCTCAATAGGAGATAATAGAATCGAAGAAGTGTCAGATTTTTGTTATTTAGGCAGTAGAATCACAAAAGATAATCGAAGCAAGGTAGATATAAAGTGTAGGACAGCACAGGGTAGGAAGGCATTCGTAGAAAAAGAACAGATTTTAAGATCAAATATTGACTTGGGTATTAGAAAAAGATTACTGAAGGTATATGTTTGGAGTGTAGCACTGTACGGGTGTGAGGCGTGGACTATAGGAAAGGAAGAGAAGCGTAGATTACAAGCATTCGAAATGTGGTGTTATAGGAGGATGATGAGGATTGGTTGGGAAGATAAAGTAACAAATGAAGCTGTACTAGAGTTAGTAGGGGAGAAGAGAAGTATCTGGAGAGTGTTACAGCGTAGGAGAGACAGATTAGTAGGGCTTATTCTTAGGCATGGGGGGATTATGCAATTGATCATAGAAGGTAGAGTGGAGGGAAAGAGAGGGGTAGGTAGGCCTAGATTGGAGTATGTGAGTCAGATAGTTGAAGACGTTGAGATGAATAGCTATAGGGAGATGAAGGGATTAGCTCAGGATAGATCGGCATGGCGTGCTGTTTCCAACCAATCTTTAGGATTGCGGACTCTTTAACTAATAACATATAATAATACTTCTAATAGTCTTGTTAATTATCTAGGAAATCCCAAAGATTCGATTGATTTCAATAAAAAATCGGGTATTTAAGAAATATTTTGTTCTAGTTGTCCTAAAGTACAGTTATTTTTTTTTAAATTGGCGAAGAATTTTGGTAGTCGTCTGCGCATAGGGTTGTGCTTATCGTGGTTATACAGTACCAGTGGTGCCAGACAACAAAAAATACTCTAAGTCTAAGAATTTAAATTCGTCACTATTTTATAGCTATCGTACAAATTAATTATGACATAAATATGATACTATAATAAGTATTTATTAACATTTCTTATATTCTAGTATAACTTTGCTGCATTTTGTTATTAATTTCAAAGAATTTATTCTAACTGTGCGTGGTGATTTGTCAGCATTGCATTTCTTAGGACGCACACCTTCTGCACTACTTATTCTTTGGAGGAGACAGAAGCGTAGCGTGTTTTGGTAGAATTATATTTATTGAAGTTTGTATACATAGGACAAAAACGTAGACCAATTAAAACTAGATTTAAGGAGCATTTAGCTCATCTCAGATTAAATAGAAAAGATGAAAGTGCCGTAGCCTAGCATATTTTTGAATCAGAGCAATTGTTAGTTTCGTTAATTATTAATTTATATTATTTTAATGATTTATAAGTCATATTATATGCCATTTATGAAAGACTTCCGTCATGTTGATTTATTTATTTCATAGTATATCAATCACGATTCGTGACAGAGGTATTTTGTTTAGTTTTTATCTTGTGCTACTGAAGATGGGGGGCATAGCCTTCGAAATGCGCATCTAGCTACTTAATGCTTTAAGTTATTTTTGTTGGGTGATATTCTATACTATTATGAGAAATACTTGTTAAAATCTAGTGATGCATAAAGTACATTTACATTATTGGTAGTGCCGAAATCATGAAATGCTTATGGATGTTACGTGTCAAATCAAGGCTCGATGCCACGATTAATACGATTGAGTGGTAGTGAAGTATGGGCTTATTACAATTTGCCAAATTGGCAACATTGTGTTATAACTGATAGCGGCACTTAAATTCACTGTAGGCGTTTAGTACTAAATAAAAATAATGCTGTTGTGTCGATGTAAATTAAGTTAGCTGAAGTAAGTTTTGAGCGTTTTTATTTTATTAGTGAAATATTGTAACACGTCGGTATATAGTTATACGAGTGCATGGAAATATGAGTGTAGTAACAACATGTAAAAAGTTCTGTAATCTCATTCTGGTTAATTAAAGGTCTGGCAAAGTTTCAAATTCGAATAGATCCAATTTAACAACGATAATATCTTTCTATTTAACTATAATGTACGGAGAGTTGTTAATATTGTTGCCATAATAACTTTTAAACGAAAGTTTGTATAAACAGTTTTTACGTCATATTTAATTATTTTTTTTTTAGAAAATATTTATAAAAAAGGCGCTGACCGTAATTATAAATAATTGATAAACACTGTAAGAATTTGTAAAAATCGGTATTTTATTAAATTAACTTTAAATTGGAAATAAAAGCAAATTGCTCGTGCGCCTTTAGAATTGTTTGAATCCTCTATACGCCTCCCTAAATGTCTTCAATTTGCACTATATTTGTTCGCTGCTAAACCAGCGATAGCTCTTGAGAGACCGCCATTTTAAAATATTAGATTTAATTTCCGGCCGGTGATTGAGTTCGAAAATGAATTTACAAAATACATTATGCGAGTTGTACGGCTATATATCTATAGCACAGCTTGGGGGATTTGTTATATGACGCATAAAGGATATCCCCATCGGGATAATGCATATATATATATATATATATATTTAATGTAGTAATAATAGTCGAAAGTTTTGCTTTGTGTATTCAAACCATTATTAATAAATCGAACTATTAAAGTAAAGTCGTAGATATTTATAAACTTGATATTTATATAATAAATCCCATTGAACAAGAAACCTTAAAAAAAGGACAATATAAATAAGCGATGTTTTCATCTAGGTAGAAATAAATGGTTTCGTTAAAGGAAAAAATACAATTAAATTCAAATTTGAATGGTTTTGCTTTTAGTTGTAATATTGTGATCGATATCTTTTGTAACGCAATGAATCTGAAGATCCCATTACGCCTATTGAGTACGGCACTAACTAGAGGAAAATGTCGTATGCTGCCGAAGATCATTATTACTTTTGATGCTTATTGAGTTTTTCGGTTCGCTGCTACATCACAAATTAATGCGGCTTAACTTTTTTCATGTCGATTTTTCCGTATTCTGCCTTTCCTCTTTCGCACGTACATTTCTACGTAAATGTCGATACCTACTGCCTTCGATATAAATCACCCGATTATTTGCAGAGCAGCAATCAAAAATTTTCACTTTCTATTAAGAGCGAGAAATTTAAATTATGCAAACAAAGTACAAATTAAAAAATACAGTCATATTTATTTTCAGATTTTATTACCAAATCAAAAAACAATGTAAATTTATCCCATTAAATATTCGTTAAAGAAGCGGTATCTTAAGAATTTTACCTCAATATTTACTTCCTGCGCGTAAATGAGATATATAAATCAGTAGACTTCAAGCACTTGCAAAGTCTCATTCAACTTCTTCGCACGTTGATATGATTCTGGAGTGTCCTAACCGTTCGTTTAGATATATTCTGTCAACCGCTGTTCACTATTTGTTCATCCCTTATATAGGGGTGATGGCAGGAGAGTGAGAACGTCGCGAGAAATGATAGAGGATCCCAATTGTTGGGAGCAGTGAGTGAGTGGGTCGTTCCGACAATTATGTGCAGATTTCTGCCGACATTTCTTCTTTATTTGGCCTCCCCCATTCAACGCGCATTGAAGAGAAGTATTCTAATTCGTCGAACACCGCGTTTCGAACAGTTGTACTTTAGCTGCCGAAATCCGAACCCGTTTTACTTATTCATCTCTTCTTACAAACGCAAATTACATTCTATAAAAATCTTGAATTTGCCACTATTAGTAGACTTTTTTTATTAGGTTCTTTTATAAATCATCCGACTGATTTTCCAATCTCGAATTGTTGATTAAAACCGGTGAACGCTGAACCGTTCGATCGATCCTCATGCAATGCAATCGATCACATCGTTCCGACGTTCCGTTCTTTTTTGCTATATACTGATTGTATCCAGAGGAGAGGAGGTGCCATTGTGCTGAAAGAGTACCAGCGAGATTGCCGAGTGAGATTGAACCCGCTCCGCATGTTGAGCCCTTTGTCGTCTGTATTTTTGGGGGGTAATTGTGCGATGTGGAGCAGTAGTGTGATCTTGGGACTAGCCGAGCGATGGCATGTGGTTGTTCGATGAAATTAATATTAGCCATCTTGCCTCGAATCTTTCGTAGTTTCCCAAGAAGATTCTCTTTTAACAGTAGTTGGTAGTTCTTGAGAAAAATTGAAACAAGAAATTTGAATGTTTTTGCCAAATTGTACTATACATGATTGAATAGAAATCTCTCAATATTTCGACACAGGTATTATAGGGCTTTAAGAAAACTGCTTTTTTTTATTTGAATGGTTTTTATATTCTTTCTTTATATTTTACGTGGAATTGGTTATATAATTCAATATTTACGCACGTTCGTAAATCGTCACTAATCTAATATGTAATTTAAGTTATCTTCCTTTATAGCGCTTTTATTACAAAATGAAGAATTATCTTTTTTATGGTGTGTTTTCTTAGATAGCATTTTCGCAATGCGCAATTTGTTTCTTCTCCCAAATTACGCATTTCTGGTATAATAAAACCACCGAATACAATATAAATTGGCGCATTATTTAAATGTACCCAAAAAAGAAACCGTTTTTCCATCATAAAGATTTATACTCTACCATTCCTTACTCCATTGTGAATCCATGTGGCAATTCTGGGACACAGGGGGCGATATGTGCAAACACCTTCAACATCTACTACTCTTCTACCTCATATCTTGGACACAATAATAGCGCATTACATTATCACGTATATGATAGGACTATCAAGGATAATAAACGATAACATATCCTGTTCCTCGCGCATATATACTTCCATTAAACGGCGCGTGCGTGCTGCTTCCACACCATTCAGGACGTGATAAAAATCGGTTGAAATATTTTATTTTTTAGAAAAATACCCAAGTTGTTGGAAGACGGTATAATTGTTGTTTGGCGAAGTAGTATCGTGTTGCCCTCTTGGTTATTGAATATTCTATTAAAACGAATGTTTGAGAAGAGAAGCATGTTAATCAACGAGGACAGAGTATAAGAAGGTAAGGGTTGGATCGCTAAAGACAGAGGTGACAGGCTGTATCTTACAAAAGTCGGTAAAAATATTTGATTGCGAGGCAAAGATTTAGTAAAATTAGAGTGAACAAAAAAATGGATGATGGCATTTATCGTGCTCAACAGCGAAGGTACTGTGAAATTTCTAATATATTTTGCACAAGAACTTGCCGATCTAAATATATTTTGCATTTCAATATGGCACCCAGCAAAAAAGCGCCATCAGAAGAATCGAACGCAACGTGCAGATATCTGTTGTTAGATAAGCTGGAGTGGAGGTTAGATACATCTGCTAGTGGATATGTGCGCGAGTCCTTCGGGAAGTATGTGCGGAATGTATGCGAACTCGGGCCAAGGATGAATATGAAGATGTCAGTGTGTAATACACGTTCAGCACTTATCGATATCATGTCAAATCGCTTTATTTGCGTACGACGGTGTGTGGCGTTCTTGTGTACTACGTTGTAATATATGTGCGCAAGCTTAGGCGGCCTCTTCAACTGCTCGATGGCCAGTTGCATTCGTGAATTCATCTTCCAGCCAACGAACATATATCGGAACAGGTCTATTACTTCGTGCATATCGAAATGTTTGTACTTGTCGTCGATTTCCATCAAATCACTTTCCCGATACATATTGATAAATTTCTGAAGAACTAATTTCTTGCATACGTCGCAATTAATATTCTAATCTTCATAATTCGTTGAAATTGATATTGTAAGGATTCTTGCGTCTTTTTACCAAATGCGTTGCATATAATGTTTATTACAAATTACATCTAATTGTCCCAAAATTTGTTTCAGTAGAAATTTCAAAAAAAATCGACTCGCAATTTACTTTTTCTTCATTCATTTCCTCTATTCCCCATTAACATTTTATTTCTGTAATAAAAGCATTACTTCTTGCGTGCCATTATATTCAACTGGCGTCTTCCGTTCTTTGTCAACTGAAGCTAATGCCAAAGAAAGAAAATTAAAATTACGTCTCTCATATTCCCAGTTTATTTATACTTTATTTTCGCTGTTGTTGTTATGCCTTAATACACTATACATGTCGTGTTAAGAGACAGTGGCGCAGCCAGAAAACGAATATACCATTAAAAGCTCAATTTTTAATTGTCATATATGTTACTTTCTGCACAATTAATATTAGTATTGAAGAAAATGCTGGTTGAACGTATAGTTCGTTGCAAGTAGGTAAAGCATACCGTACCTATTCGATCCTGTGGAGACGCCACTGCGATTAGAGAACACAATTATTGGTACAGCAACTAACATATTCCATCTGTTGTTCTTCTTTTTATATCTCTACAAAAACATGAGAGAGCCAGGGAATTGTTTCAGATGTACTTGCTCTATAGCTACACTAGCTGAAATTTACGTTCGTAAACAGTGGAAGAACTGGGACATCGGTGCTTGTTACATTACAAACATTGCCCAACTAAATTTGATATCGAGTTCTTCATGTTTCTAGGTCTTCGGTATATAAACATTATCTTGGTATAGTTAAATCTCTTTTGTTGGAATAGAATCATTTATGCGCTTACATTATTTATTAAATACTGTTACCAAAGTGCACTTTAGTATCACTCATGGTGATTGAAAACGGCACAAGAAAAAATATTTATGGACCGAAGAAAGGCAATGCCTAAGGTTAAATGTATATCCAACAATAAAATGCTTCTGTTTTCGAATACTATTGTATTTTTTTGGACGCTCGAAAACGTAAGATATAGCCATTCGGAGTCTTAGCATTTCAAAAAATAATTATAAATGTTTTATTTTATACGATATTTCTTCACTACTGGCCCATGATGAATTTGCGTTTTATTCTCCAGTGTGCTACAAATTATTATTGCTCTTCTCAATGATATAAATCGTATTATTAAAAACTTCGTTTCAATCAAAATGAGTACAATTTATCGAATCATGCCATGGCGATTGTAACGAGTTGTTAATTTTAATACTTATGGCCGCCTTTCCTTCTTGCTGGGCGAAACTTTACATTTTAATTACCTACCGCGCTCACGCCGATTATCGTTCGGTGAAAATCAAGTTTTCTTCACCTCGCTCATGGTAAAATTATGTATGGACTTGCCCTTATAGTCGCTTCCATATATATTATGAATGGATTATCGAGCGCTGGTTTTAGCACGTTCATTGCGCCCGGGCCTGCATTGTTGTATATATACACGCAGACAAGATTTCCACGTGAATAATAGAGCCTCGGCACCAGAGGCGAGTCAGATACACATGAAAAAAAAACACGCCATATAAATAATCACGAAGTGCAAGAAAAATGCATTAAATAATGGGGGTTGTATTAGATGCAAGGGCAAATCCAGGATGCAACAGTAATGGTCTTTATAATAGAATTTGAATTATAATGCAGACAGATAAAAACACACTCCACTGGATGAGAAATAATAAAAAGCCTCGTCTCTTGTCTAGTTTGACACACAATGCTCGTTATGTTCACGAGGTACCATTTCACTATACTAAAATTGGGTACAGTCATTCAATTCTACATACACCTTCGGAGTGTTATGTATTTATTTATTTTGTTTGTTAAATTAATCCCTATTTATATATATCGACTGATACATATTTCGTATTATAAAATTAATGCGCTGAGAGAAATCGTTCGCGTTTATTCGGAACAAGACGATATTTAGTTCTGCGTCATCTGGTACCATCTCTACTGTCTAAAAAATGCGTGAGACTCTCGCGCGGTGGAAATGAAACTTCTTAGCTCCTAGGAAAAGTTGATTTTATGCGTTGCTTTTTTTCTATTTATTAACAATTTGATTTTGATTGATTTTGATTGACTCTCTGATCATCAGAGAAAGCATTATTAACTGTAATGTCGTACAGTCTATAAAGAGGAGTTTGGATTAAATATTGTAGCCATATTTATATAGTTCTTCTTCTCACCAAACCAATTAAATAACTCGATCTCTGTGTATTTCTTCTTTTTATGTGGACATTAATACAATGATCATCATCAATGTCTCTTGGCAAATGATTCACCATCGTAATCACAGATATTGGAACATTAATAATTTGCCCATAAATCCCATGTTCACCATGACCATGTCGTAAACGTCGAATTTGCATAAATGGAATTCTGGGTGAAATTAATCTCTCTGACACTAAATCTAATTTTGGTAGATGACCAGGTAATTCTGGGTAGACAAAACCATTTGACTTCGATAACATTGGAATGGTATTCCGAGTGAGAGCATTTCGGCATGAATTGCACATCTTCAATGATAATGGCTGGAAACGCAGTATGTAAAAGTTGCTCGTGCTTAGGGTCAACAGGTCTCACATCGTTCTTAAACCATATTCGATTATATATGGACCACACTGTACCTAGCGGATTATTGAAAAATTGTTTATCAAATTCGCGATGAGCAGGTTGAAAGAATGTAAATTTTGTGTATGATGCACTAGTGGGTGCATTTCTATTTGTCGATGAAAATATATTTCGACAGAACTTCGCGTCTTCGTTTTTACATTTTACAGCCGTTACGCCATTGTGCGATATTAAATAATATACAACCAAGCGGCTACTACATACATTCATCGACAGTGTTATATTATTCTATTCATGCTCGTAATTGAGTAATAAAGTACAGTTTAAATTGACTTAATTCGACGTGTACGGCCCAACGTTTGTTGTAATGTGCTTCCTAAAGCGCTCGTAGTTTTGTATGATAATAGTTGGTAGAAACAAATGATAGAATCGATAGACGGTTTATAAAAGGGTAAAAATCACAATACACTGTACTTATTCGTGTTAAAATGAATAGCAAATAACTTCGGTAGTTTTGTATTGTTAGAATTGATTCAATATAATGCACTAAACTATTTATACGGAATAATATCGATTCGAATCATTTTTCGTTTAAAAAAACAGCTGAGGCAATCTATTTAAACAAATGTTTTTTTATTTTGCTGGAAATATACTGCCATATTAAATTATTTTTAATCAAAAATGTCGTGCGATATTTCTTTGTCATATCTGTTTAGGTATTCAGAGTTCTCACTATTATTTCGCTGTTTATTATTTTTTCCTTGGCAAAGGTCAGTAGGTCAGCGTCCACCTTTTTTTTAGCACGATCACATTTAATTTAAATCTTGTAAATCTATTTTACCACTTCGCTCATTTCTGTATACTAAATTTATAACATTTTCTTCGCTTATAGCATTGTATTGTATATATAGTCACCCTTATCCCATCATTGAGGGTGTATAATGGTATAGATTGGCTTTGGCAATGGACGGCAGGGTGAAAGTAGAGCAAGAAACCACCCCACACGTCGTTTGCACCCTGCTGCTCTTTACCCTTATACAAGATGACTAAACAGAACGAAAGATTCGTTAACGTAGAATTAACCAGTTTTAGGCGTTAATATTTTAATTCATATAGTTTGGGATTTAAACGATATTTTTCAATTACTTATATACCATGTGATCTTTTGCGCTATATCTCTGGACACGAAGTTTAATTATGCTTCTTTAATTTTTGGCCATCTTGTTGCAATAGTACTCTAGTGCAAAATGAAGAATCCGGTCTGGTCTGCAGCGTTTTCCCTTTGCAAATTTATTTTACATTTACATATCCGATGTTCCGACGAAACATTTACGCTGTTTTAGCACGAAAATTGCCATTTCTTTGTTTCCACTTCACATATATTTGCTTTACCATAAATTATAGAAATTCAACATTCATTTCAATGAATTATTTCATATCAAGCATGTTAATTAACGCATATCCAAGAGGGTAAAAATTGACTAACCCATTTAATAATTTATATACTGCAAACATCCGACAGACCTTTGAAACTTTTCGCCCATGTTTATTTCTCTTCATTAAAAGAATACGGCTTCGATCCTGCGCCTAAGAAAAAAATCTTCGCTTATGTATGAAACGTATAAGCAATTTTCCGTAAAATACAGACACAAAGTGGAAGGACACCGCACAATAGGCTCTGGATCTATTATTCAGAAGAAAATACGAATTCTCAAGAAGCCGGAAAACAATGATGGCAAGCGTTTTGAAAAGAAATTTCACCACCGCTGAGAGACTATAAAAGAATAGCTTAAAAAAAACATTAGTAGTTGTTAAATGGATATGCAAATAAAAAAAAAAACGATAATTAGTTTGCACATGCCAACAATTCTTACGTTTATAAAAAAATAGGGGATTATAAAAAACAAATTTATATTAAATGCTACGATCATGTCATTTATCCTTAATTCTTGTGCAATCAATAGATTACTATCTTATTTTCCCAAAGAAAAGCCCAGTAATATTACTTTTTGTAACTTTCGGGGAAAGCAATAATAATTGTACAAGCTAAGTTGATCTTCCCTAATCTCAACTGTGGGTTTCTTTGTGCGATTGGTTGAAAAAAAAACCTGCGCCACATAATTAGCAAATTAACTCGCCGAATTAGAGTTCGATGCGCATGACACTCACTCACAAACATACAAACTCGTAGACTAGTAACAATACAGGACCCTCAAACAAACAAAAAAATTATATGCCAAATTCTCGAGTTCTAGCAGAGCTTGAGGTTAAACACGAAGCTATATTGCTTTATTTTTGGTCGTGATTTTTTTTTTTTATCCAACAATAATGCCTTAACAAAATTTGCTACTGTACAAGCGACCCTATAGTGAATCTCATCTTTAACAAGCCCAAAAACTATTTTTTCCAAATTTTGGTAGTAAAGCAAAAATATTTCGATATCGCCAGCATTCCTGTAAAAAGTATATTATGTACTTCGTACGTGACATCACAAGGAGATTCTATATAACAACTCTTAAGGTCACTACCCTCAGAATAGACTACTAACACTACCAGCTAAGATATCTAGAAGCACGAGATCGAGAGCAGCATCAGTAGAGTCGATCACACACATTACCGCAACTATAGAACAGACAGGGAGAATTTCCGCTATTGGTAGATTTCTTAACTAGATTGGATCGGATACCATGGGAGGAGATAAGGTGGAATTGTGTCTGAAGCAAGCAGCAGCTAGATGCCCGATTAATTTGCGTGCACTTGAAGCCTGATTTGAAGAAATACGACAACAACCTGGAGCTTACAGTCGGTGTTATGTGAAGTGTTTGATTACTCCGTTCTACAGCGATTGTTGAACTGGCGAATTATAATGTGATGGTACACTATCTTTCAATTCTTCATTCTTGTATTGTTCTTCTGGTTTCATGGACGAAATTGCGCTAGATTTTCGATAATGTCATTAATTAGCGGAACGTATTCCTTACAGTCAACCGCTGGATTATCTTGTTTCTCCGCGGTTCTTGAATAATTAATTTTAGATATATTTATAGTCCTTATAGAATCTCATAATAGACACGTTTCAGGTTGAACATGTATAGTGACGTTGCTATTGTATATCGCTGATTAGTTTACCTAATTACCTAATCAAAACGTCTAGACTTGAAGGATCATCGATGATCAGCAAATTCTTTATATACAACGAATTATTTAAATCTTGGCGTATAATATTTTCTATAATATTGGTGATTAAAGTCGATTTTTTACATTTGTATATTAGACTGAAAACTATTTAATGAAGAAATAGTTTTTTTTTTTAGTACGAACAGTTTTCCTAACACAAAATGTAATTTTTTAAACACAAACTTGTGTTGTAAAAGAATATATAACTTTACGAGTTTCGAATGCAAATTAGTGTCTTTAATGGAACGTTATTTGTGGGATTTTTCAATGATGAAAACATTTTGAAGCCCGTACAAAACATGCTACCAGATCATTATCGGCGAGCTGAAGGCCTGTCTGAAACCACCATTCATATAGAACGTAGGTCGTTAATAATGTTTCCATTATCTAGGCGTGCCGTGGTCTGGCATAGACAAAGGCAGCGCCTCCACCACCACCACCGCCACACTTTTACCACACCACCGTCACAACCGCCCCTATACTGCCACCCAATTAATTGTCCTTCCATTAGGCAACTACACAATTACACGCACACAGCGAAATGTCTGTCTATCTAGATGAGATGTCGAAGGGTGTCAATCAGCTTATTGTACCTATTTAGATGTTCCAGTTAGAAATAAATTCGCGTTTAGAAAATGTCTTGTAATCAGTGGCGGCTCGTGTCATTTCAATCTGGGGGGGCGCATTTCTTAAAAAATAACATAATAGTGAGAAATCTTACCTAAAATGGATGCAAAATGATTTAAATTCAATCATTTCTTGAAAGTGAATTCTACTCTTCTATCTTTTATGAGATATAAACTTTTCCAAAACTTTTTCGCTAAAATTGTAAATATCTCGCACCACATTTTTATTAATACACATCATCGCCAACGCGTTTAAACGATCATTACCCATAGCATTTCGCAAAAAAGTCTTGATTCTTTTAAGTGTTGAAAAATAACGCTCTGATTCAGCAGTGGTCATCGGGGTTGTTATAATAATTTTAAGTATTTTTATAGTTTCCGGGAAAGTTTCACTCAGATTATTTTATAGCAATAATGAAAGAAAATGTGTGGCTCCAATTATTTGATAAAAATCCGGACGCGAGTAAATGACTTCTAATTCTGTTTTTAATCTGGTTTTATTCAAAAATTGATAAAACGGTTTCCAAAAGGACCACTGGAAATTGTTTAGAAAATGTTGGCATCGATTTCATGTTAAATAACTCAGCGGCTTATAGATGGCCACGATATGAGAATCTGTCCTTCATCGGTTTTGAGCACTCCTTGTACAAGTTTGCGATAAATTTAAATCAGGCAATGGCCTATCTAATTCTTTAATTTTTACTTTGTCCACAAGAGAAAGTCTACAAAACTCTATTTTCAATAAAGAACTAACACTATTTATTTTTATTAAATTATTTCTATTAAATATATTCTTGGAGAAACACGTGGCAAAATCGTACATACGTAACTCACAGAACAATGCAACTATATCTATATCAATTTTACTGTTTACTAGGCTTCTCTGTTAGGACGCTAAAGAATCGTAGCCCAGAATAGCATAAACAACGATATATATTCTCGCTGTACAAGCAGCGTGACGTCACGTTGCTATGACTCATCCATAGCCGCTCGAATGTTGTACACTTGTCGTTATACAGTACAAGCGGACCGAAAAAATAGAGAAGACATACTGTATACAGTCGCTCTCACCTATTGCTTGTGCATATGCATTTGACTGGTACTTGCTAGCTGCCATATCGTGTGAGTCATGAGTGTTGGGTATATTCGCGGCGCAAGCTTTATCTTTTAGGAAAAATAATGCCGAGATAAAATATCGCAATACAATTATATATCTACGGTGATGCGCCGCTCAATGTTCAGGAGGGGCGCGCGGCCCTGCGGCCTACATAAGGAATCGCCACTGCTTGTAATCCACGTGTTCTCACGCTCCTAAATTTCACATATACATAACTCTCATGCAACTTTGTTTGGCGTAGAGAAATTCGCCAGGCATTTAGTACTTTAAACTATCCCTCTATAACTCACCTCGAAATTGAACGAAATATGTATTTCGCGGTAAATGCAGACATTTGGCTGACTGGTAACTGGATAGATAGATAGATAGACACAAGCTTCGATAGCAATGAATGCATGCCCACAGAGAAAGGAATTAGGTGTCTATGCCTCGCTTAGCTTGTATGTGTGTAAGGTATATAGTATAGTGCTGGAATCCCGAGGAAATGGTGGAGCAGCGGAAGAAGATGGTGGTTGTTACCCGTAGGATAAAGCAAATATGGAGGCATGTAACGTGATAACGTAACGAGAAGCTGATTATCTAACCGTGCATGTATGTTGGTGTTGGTAAACGCTAAGAAAATTATGAGGATGATGATGATACGTTGCTTATATAAATCATGAATTTATCTCAACGTGTATATGAAAGCTTCAGACTGTTCTATGCGTGGATACAAGTTTTTTTTTTTTAATACAAAAATAATTTATACAACAGGATATTATAATTAATATCGCGAATTAAATGACTCGACGAGGCGGATTACTTTTTCGAATAACTTCATTATCAGTTTGTTTTGTAGTCTTTGTTGCCATTGTGCCGCAGTGACTGAACTACACCTCATTCTGCAATTCACCGACCAAATAGCATACACAAACACTCCGGCAATACCGAAGACTATTTGCAGTTTGCACAACACACATTCACATCGCATTTCCGACCGTGTAATAATCGTACAATGGTGTATATATTAGAATTATTAGAGCCTTCAGCCTTATAGACAGCAAACAGCTCTCGAGATATGAATGTTATTGCTGGCCACAATGTTACGTCGATAGGAAGACATTCCGAATTCTCACCACACCTTCGAATTATACGATTTGACATCGAAAATGCCAAGAATAAAGAAACGCGAGGAAATTGTTGCACTAATTCGCACGTAGTATTATTCCAATTTATAAATCTCAATATGTAATACCAAAGGGTTGCTCACCCAGTATATATGGTGTATCAAATCCGAATAAATACCTACAAACATCTAAAAAAAATCGCAACAAATACTTTCAAATCTTATTAAGGATTGGTGAATCTCACATCTGGTGTACAAATTTTTAATAGTGATTATAGCACCCTGTATAATACTGTTGGTATTCATTTTGACGAATACCGACCAATAAAATACTATATAAAATAAAATACTGCATAAATATTTTTGATTACTTTCACATTGGAGATTAGTATCTACACGTAAAATTGCATTTTTTTTACACATCGCTCAATTTTTCATTCTTCAATTGACGTTGTACGCAACAGTCTACCTACCAACAGTCTTCCACACCACTCACATGCTCCAATCGTAATGCAGCGCACGCGAACGCAATGCAATAGTAATTCGGTTAGTATTGACTCTTCAACCTAAGCGAATATTAGTTTCTTAACACCAAACAAATCAGTCCGTATTCGATTTTCTATGCAGACATTCACTTTTTTTCTTCAAATAATAAAAAGCGGTCTTAATTTCCAAAAGTCGCATCTAAAGCGTACGATTTTTCTGCACACCTAAATCGGATTCGCCGACGTGGATTTATGCAATACAATCGCCGAATGATGGTAGTATATCCTGGATATAGTCCTGACGTAGCGGAGTGTTCTATACTGTGTACATTGAGGCAAATTTCATCTGACAGGATTCACACCGGCTTTACCTATCGATGTCTATGTATTGTCATCCTTTCGACGTCCTTTGTGCAAAGGCAAATATGCAAATACGTCCTGGATATACTTACTTGTTTTGCCTTTTTTCGCGTGTTCTACATTCTCGCTTCATCAGAACCAACACAATTGCTGCATAGAAACAAAAAACTGTAATAATAACATTTTCATTGGAAAATGTATTTCTTACCTTGTTATAGACAATATTTTTTTAATATTATTTGGAAACAATCTAATTCGACACGTTAATTTGATTACTTCGCGCTGTCAGTATGATCAATTTTTGCAAAATTAATTATTGTAGTAAATAATTTTCAACTCGAAATATTTATAATCGTATATGAGTTACGCTTTTGAAATATCCTATACAATACTAATAATATTTTTTATAAAAAAAAATTGTATTATGTCTGCATCTATATATTGAAAAACATATGAAATATTATCATGTCTTTCGAGCATTTCAAGCGATCCTGTAATAGGATATTAAGCTAATTGTATTTTTATGTGTCCTTAATTTTCTGTAAGAACACACGTTTTGATGGCACTGCTCAAATTTGAGGCACGTAACGAAATACCTTGTACCATTTCAGTAATAAATTACGTTCCATATACATTCAGCAAAATTTAAATAAATTCCGTGCGCTTTATATACGGCTCAACTAATTATGTCTTTTCTTTTCATTACAGGTAAGTTGATGCTTTTGCACTTTGATGGAAACTTGTGTCGCAAGGTAAGGGATGTTATCTGATATTTGAAAATCATTTGTTTTTTTTTTAGAAAAAACAAAACAGACACGCAATTATTAAAACATTTAAAGGACTTGTTAAAATATGAAAATCAAACAGCATCCAAATTATTCGAAAAAAAGTTTGAAGACACACCTTGATAAATTTCATATCTGAATCTCTGCTATCCAGACGTACGTTTAATTGCATTTTACGTAGTGTGATTTTTATTTATTTATAGCCTAAAATGATCCTTTTTAATCTCATACTGTTTACACATATACAAAAAAAAAAATGAGAACAAACCGATTTATATTTAGAATATCTTTTCTTCGGTGAATAAAATGGGTAACGTTCCCTTATACAAACGGCTATTCAAATACATAGAACATACAGGGTATGAGTAGTCAATTTGAATTTTTGTTTAACGATAAACCTACTTCAATTTCATGTGCTATAAAAATATTGTCCTAGAGCTTTTTACTACGCAACGTCGGTTGATCTCACTACGATTAATTAAAAAAAAAAAGAGGATAAGTAAAACAATCTTTCACGAATGTATATTTGCCCAAGTGGATTACTTTTCATGAAATCGTTTTGTGCAATGTTCTTGTTATCCTGTGGTATGTACCGCATTATCGTCCATATACAGATTACATGCAGTCCATCAGCTCTAGTTCTGCTCGATTACGCTCCTTTCCATCGTTCTGTTGATACTTTACAAACATTTATAGATACAGAAGCACGCCTCATTCATTGGTCTTGCATGCGTGTATATATGAAACGTTAGTGTCTGCAAATGTGTGTGATTTTTTTTTCGCTCGTTTTCAACGCTATCTATGGCTTTTTTGCGCTTACAAGCATCTGCATATACATTTTTCAAACAGTATAAATAAAATGAAAGGGGTTTGTGAACCGGCGATGGCTTAAAATATTAAAATGTGCGTTCTTTTTACACATTTTTGTACATATGTTCAATTTACAGCATTGAAGTTACTTAAATGTTAAACGCCCTTGCAATATTAGAATGTAAATTTTAAACTTGCAATTGCAACGTTTTTACAAATATTATTATAAATATATTAATCTTCGCTCGTAAAATATCAATTACAAAACGTTCTCAGGTGGAGTAAAATTGAAAATATTCTAATTTCAATTCTAGTTTCGATAAATTTTCGGTGTATCATTAAAACTATTGCTGACTGATGACTTGATCCTCAGTTCCATTAGAAAGTCTCGACACAGATATTAATTACCTATCGCAACTCCGAAGCAACTAATTAGTCTATTCCGCGGAAACGCTTCCAAGTTCTGCAATATACGGATATATAGCGAATACTCGCAGATGAATGAACCATCGAATTCTGCCAATCCATTCCGATATAGTTCAATTCACTTCTGTTCCAATTGACCATTGCTTCGACAATTCCCACAAATCCCTATACGCTATATATAAACCCTGATCTAGGCCATAACTAGATATGTCAAATCAGAGGTTGCGCAATTATTTATAATATAATTTCTCTTAAAAAATATATTTTTACTTGCTTCGTAACTCTCGAACATGTTCAAATTAATTCCGATTTTCTAACGAAAGAGAGAAATCATTTTTAGCCAAGTGGAGCGTGACAAGTATGATTGTATAACTGTAGATATGTTTCCCGGATAGCTACTTCAGCCAATTCAGAAAATGTTTTATTAATATGTTTTCCGCAGTTTACCCAATTCCCACTAAGAACTGAAAAAAAAACGACAGTGAGCCGGCTGACGGGAAAGTTTTCCCATTTCTTAGGCGCGCTCGTGAAGCGATACGTTTTTGGGAAACGCAGCCATAACCATGTAAATTCCCGGTATACATATTGCGATAGTTTTAGGTCGTGTTGTGCGGCGAAGAACCTCATTTGGTTCGGATTCGAATATGCAATACCGAAATGCAAATATCACCGACCGTAAAATAATGCACGTATTTACGTTCGATGCGATATTCGCCACCAGCCACTATTGTCCTCTGGTGCGGATATGCTCTAATATCGAATTACTATTCAAAAGTACAATCTTTTCCTGTCGTAAATATGGCGCACCTAATCCTACAAATAGACCAATCCAAAATAGAACGTATATAAATGTCTTCGCATTGACTACAGTTTCCTTTGTTAAATCTTAAGAGGATATTTTATGAACGATTCTTATTTTAAATGTTTAGCACAGTTTTCCAATTTCTAAAATATTTTATTTATTTGAATTGTGCCATCTTTGTGCAGCGAAATATTTAATATTTTGTTGAGACAAACCAGATTTAACAACAGCATGTTAAGAAAGTCAATATTTGCCGTCCGAAATTCAGTAGCTCAGCCTTCATAAACTTGTAGCTACAATATCATTACCATATTGTTAGTTCTAATTTTATATTTCCTGTGTTGATGACGAACACAGCTGACTGTTTCCGTATGTACTTTAGCCATGTTTACTTTATATACATCCCAAGTCAACGTCTCTTCGACTCGTACACGAAGAACCTTCCGAGATTACCGTAAATAATATTCGAAATTAAAGTTTCACGTTACATTGTTTAACTCTTAGCAATTAAGCGTTAACATAGTCCTTGCTATCCTTTCTATAGTATATTTGATAAACGCATTCCTTTAAATATCGTTCAACCTCCTCCCCCAAGTCTACCGCTATATTTTTGCAATTAACCGAATTGTCTCGGAACGTAATTAGGCAGAGTGATAATCATTAGCGAGGCCGCACGGTCCAAAGTGGTATTTATTGTACCAATTTCGCGAGTCGCTTGTATAAATTGAATCTATACTTCTTTGCTGGAACAACGAACCGTGCCACCGCGGAACTGCTGGTAAATTACTGCCATTATTATCATAATAAATATTGATTGTGGAAACAATGGCGACCAGGCAGAGTTACTGCTTCCATATCGTCGTATTGCAATATTTATAATGAAGACTTGGCGATTCGAGCTCGAGTCTCATGATTGTTACTTTTTATGTGGTCAAGCTATCACTTTAAAAGTAATTTTTGCGATCGAAATACTGCAGAAATGTTGAAAACATCGCGCCTTGAATTTGATTAAATGAAATTAAATATTTTGGTATTTTGTAGCATTATTTGAGCCAATTGTACTACCACATTTTTATAAAGATGCTCAGTGAAATGCTTTTTTTGTGCACCTTGCAAGTACAAGAGTCTAGTGTTAATCTCTGTAGATTTTCGCACACATTTTGCAGCAAATTGTAAGTATATAAACACTCTCGCGCAGTACTTATAATTTATGTATAGTAAAACTGCATCAGCATAGCGAATGTGTTCTTCGCTACTCTTGTTCCTCTGTCAGCAATTACGTTATCGTCGTTGTCCTTGGCGGTTAGAGGTCCCAGAAACAAGGATAATTATAAAATGCGCTGCTTTGCCACTCGCATACATGTACCCTATTTGCTCGTATTCACATGCCGCATATATTTAATGCACACGTGTCGTACTATACCGGGTGATCCATTGCGAACAAAGTATATGTTCTTACATAACAAACGATTTGTTTTGTTTTGTTTTGTTAAAAAGTACCGCTGGAAAAGCCAATTACATTCGATAGCAAAACCAACAGAATCTTTCAAAACCACAAACTGTGCGATTATTGTATATATGTCATTATTGATACCTATACAAACTAATTTTTATTGAAGAATTTTTAGCTATAATTATTGTTGTTTTGCAGTTATAAGCAAAACATCCTTTATGTTTCCTATATGAATTTGCCATTTTCAAATCTTAATATGTACAAATTAATGCACATGATTGTAAAGTAACTTTTTACGAAACTTATGACTAAACTTTTTCAAACATTCATCGAATGGATGATTTCGAATCGCAGACAAGCGATAGTGCGGTTTGTTTTTAGGATACTGTATACGATTTCATTTAGTATGTGCTTTTGAAACCCTGAAACTGAAAGGTAACTTTCCAGCCACAAATGGAGATAATGTTATGTAGCTCCTAATAAAGTTGTGCGAAGTTGTAATTATTTTACACTTGTAAAAGTACTGCGTTGAAAACGCAGTTTCGTATAGAAGTCACTCCGAAGGGTTAATTATGCCCTCCGTATGTTTTTCAGGATGAATTCTGTTGAAATGTTTAAAATACGCGGTCAATTAGGTCGCTAATTACATCAATGTGCTTAATGAATGCGAATTTTATTAGAATTACGTATTGAAAAAAAGAATTTATAAATTAAGAAATTGTACGCGTAAGTACCAAAGGGCATACAAAAAACAAATGTATTGCAGATTTTCGATGCACTTCCGGCAACTTTTGCCATATAAAACAGTGATTTTTACTTTGTTCATTAAAAAGATAAATGAAATCTTCACAACGGCTTACCGTTGCTACTTAATCGTGCTGTGTTAAATATTATTTTACTTTAGTTTGTAAGAAAGTTTCTTGCAACCTTGCGTTCGTATGGTAATCCCACATCTCGCCGGGTTGATGGAGGAAGGATCTCGCGGCGCTTCTTGCGCTAGTCAACTTCATGTCTTTTCAAATTGGTTTACACTCTCACAGACGCTATAACGATCAATTTGCCACCATACGTACGGAACAGAATAATACGGAAGGGAACTTATCTAATAAACTACGATACATATTTTATACATCGTTTATTCCTATTACTGAGCGAAAATTACTTGCCAAGAACGAATTCCACATACCTTCCGATGTGTGAAGTTTTCACCCGTGGCGTATGTTGTAGTTTAAATTACGATTTATCGGCTAAGCGTCAAAACAGAAACGCCGTAAAATTAAAATGATATCCGTTTAGATCACAAAGTAACACTAGATTGTATATTAAATATTTAACATTGCTAAACCTTAAAGAAAACCAATAATTTTGCAGCGCTAATATAGTGAAGAATGGGTTGTTCAGAAAAGTATACTTCCTTATATGATTATTGTTATTATACGAATCATACAAGGAAGTATACTTTCCCACCTTGTAATGGATACAACAATTAATAGTGCAGAATATAACTAACGTTCTGAGATGTGCTCTTATTCAGATTTTTTTTTGTAAATCAAAAAGATACGTACAAGACGCTAAGGGACATAAATATTCCGTCGACAACTAGACTTCTGCAACAAGAACTGCAGTTTTACCAGATAACAGAACTACTCGGATCCGCGACTTGGGAGAAAACAGAAGCATATTATTTTTCGCACTTAATCTGGTTGATGGGATGAGGTTTTGCTTGTACACGACTACTATAAAGTAGGTGGAAAGGAGCAGTCGCGAAGGAGCTGTTGCGATACAGAAGAGCGAGTGGTAGAGTTGCTGATGGTTCCGCTGCGGCTGCATCCACGGAATAATTAGGAATAATTTCCAGTAACTTTCTAATTACATTTTCTAGTGGCGCGACGAGGATGCGAGTCTCTCGAAAAACTCCACCGAAAACTTCTACTCGTATAATTGGTCTTGTTTTTCCGAATTGCTAGCTTACTCTACGGCTGCTCCGCTCATTTAACGTTCCAAATTTTTGTACAATCACTGAAGCAGTCCAAACGTCTTCCGTCCAGTATAGTTCGTCCGAAGTCTGAATTTGGCCTTTCGTTTCCATTCATTTCCATGGACAATATCCTTATGAATATAGAACATCTGCGGCCTCATATAAAGTTCTGCGCGATGAGTTGTAACATCACTATTGTTATCTCTTAATCCTTTCCAGATTATCCATTCATTTAAGTTTTTAATGCCGCTCATATTTTGGTGACCTCCTCCTCCGTTGGGCGCTTAATGATCAAGTCGCCCAAAACTGGTAATTAAACGATAAAGACTGCCATCATGTTCGCATTAAAATTCTTTTAAGCACTTTTAGCTTTTAAACGTATAATTTGTAAAATATTCTCTATAGTAACTTTTTGAATATTCCTTGCAAAATTGCGACGTTTAATAATTACTTAAAAATACGATGTTGTATTGAACGGGAAATTTCAAAAAGTGTAAGTGCTTTGAAATAAATGAAGCAAGCTATTTTTTATTAAAATAGTTGTCCATGTATTGAGTATTGAGAAATATAAGTATCAACAATTTTCGCCTAGGCTTTTGTATCAACAATTATTTATAAATGATTTCAGTTGCAATTTATGCAACATTCTATATAATAATTCGCATAATATAGCAGGTAATGATAAATACGAGTTTGGGCATCGTTGTTTAATAAAAGTGTAATGGCACTTCCTCGAGAATATATAATTTTCCATTGGAATGCGGCATTGGAAATTTCATCTGAAATCTGCGGATTAACATATTAAACTGCAATCGCGAAATTGATTTGACAAATGTAATTCTGTCGAACGAAGCGCCGCGCATGGTTTTTCAATGTGGGGGATGATGGAGGAAGTCTCCTTGACAGAAACTTATAAATTACTGGCCAACGAGCGCATTTAATAATATTTCGAACAAGAGCTCGCGCGTTGGCAGATCGTCTATTCTAGAGTATGCAGCTTTGCAGCAACGTAACGTCAAATTGCAATTGATTTATCCGGTCTGACCCCATAGAAAATATTCATTCCGGGGATAGATTCAGAAACTCGATATGCAGTAAATCTAGCTTCCATTGGATGCAATGGAAATGAGAATGAATATTGCGAATTGTGTGTGTATGGTGCTAGGTAAAGAAGAAGCCGATTTTCCCTGCTCACGATATTTTCAAATTATTTGTAGTCTACTAAAGAATTTGCCTATACCTGATTTTATTTGAATAAAATACGCAACTGACATTTGCAGCGAAATAAAAAGAAATCTTCGCATTTTATCTTCCACTAAGCTTTATATAAAACGTCATTTTGACTCTCTACAAATACCTATTTAAAAAAAATGCTAAAATTGATTTTCAAATACATTTCCGCGTGTTTTAACTCGAGAGTCTTCCAACACGCAACAGACCTTATAACTTTATCACGATGTGGGGGACACATCTACATTGCAGAAGTGTTCACTAATTGATGATTTCGGTAGCAGCCGAACCGATTTTTGCGATGTATTAAACTTTTGAATACGCATTCGGTGGTTCAATAAACCCGCGCAGAAAAAGAATCCACGAAACTCGAGATGAAGTTGGTGCCGCTTTCCGCAATAACAAACCAGTGGCTGTCAATATTCAGCCGGTCTTTTAAGGGCTTAGATAAAAAAATTCTTCGCATTTGCTTCAAGAACATTAATATATGCAGGGCATTCGATAGTAGAAACATTTTGTGTACGTAATAAATAAACAATTTTTATATTAAAACACAATTTAGCAAATGTGCTGATGTAACAATTTCGTTTTGTTAAACAACGATACAAATTCTGTATGTATACTATTCCAAAAACCATTCTTGCGGATATTGGGTAGCATTTTCCATACAAATACAAGATCTCATTAGTAATCGGTACATGTTTTGAAAATCGCTTTTTGTCGATTTATATTCCGCTTGTTTGGGATGCATTCGGCATTTGTAAATGGTGAGTAGTCCACTCTGTACAATCGAGAAAAAAAAACGACATTAATATGCAATGCGGACCCAGTGCTGGGAAATTAAATTTTGTGAATGGCTACGCGCGGTAGTTGCCGAAAGCAGTAGGAAAGCGCACCCACGAAAGTATTTTTTATGCAGGATGTACCAAAAATACTCACCATTTGGATCGAACGTATTACCCGAGGAAGATTAACTGCACGAACGTAAATCAGAATATTTTTCATATAATCCAAACTGTTGAAAATTTCTTGAAGGAAATGGAATTTCGCAACTTGCACATATTTTCCACACTACTAAGGTAAATCATTTTCAATAAACAATTTTGTGGAGTAGTTTTATTAGACTTATTTAATAAAATACGTGCAACAATAGCAAATGCACAGATCATCGAAAATTTGGTCCTTGCTGTACCCACATGTACGTTGATGCTGCTGCTATCTAGGGGCTGTTACTGTTGCTGCGGAGGACTAAAAGCGCTCACACGAGATCCTTTCGCTGGCGTTCGTATTGATCCTCTTGTTCCGTACATACAAGTCTAATTCCTCAATGACTCATTCAATTCCACGCCTAATAAATCACAATTATTTTAATATGGCGACGATGCATTCATTCGTATTCTTTGAATAATAATATACAAGCGTCGTGTTGTAAATAGAATCTTCGCAATCTTTCAAGCACCAGTAGCAGTACGTTCGTTCTAAATGTAAACCAATCCGTTTCTTTAGATCGATCTCCAGGGTGCACTAGCAACGATGAAACTAATTACGAATATAACTCTTTTGGGGATATACATTCATCGTATCAATTGTCAAATGAAATGTTTCGTATTTATTGTAAATAACTTCGTTTGCATGTTGAATCATCTCCGAAGACATCCTGTATGTATCACTAGGCATTTGCACAGTTGCCCGAAGAATAATAATGACACCATAATGCCACGATTGTGGCACGTCGTGTCTATATTATCAATTGCGTACAAAGGGAGAGTGTTGTAGTATCGTGGCCCCGGCGTATTGGGACTGATGAAGAATTTAATTTCGCCATCGCCAGGACGGTCGGTCCAACGGTGACGGCGCACGGTAGAAACGACTTCGACTCTTACCATCAGGACGTCGATGTCGGTCTGCCAATCAATACCAATTAGGTACCCGGTAAACGCTTGAAATGCGAGAATTAAATAGCAATGTACACACAAATGCCGACAGTTCGCCCGTTGTTTACCTTACCAATGCGTAGCACGTAATTATAATTCAATTACGCACTTTTCCTCTTTGAACACCGTCCTTTTTTTGAATGTTGTATTGGATTAGTCGTACGGATTCTATCCCAATTGTTTAATTTTGGATTTTACAAATGATTCTTCAGTGTTATCTCTGAAATTGTAGCTCTTTTCGAACATTACTACTAACATTATTCAAGCATGAAAAGTTTTTTTTTTTTACTAAATAGTGCATAGCATATATTGAAAATGATATTACTAATGAAGCTTCTTTAGTAATTGTATAAATCATTTTTATTTATCTCTTAAAGTTTATAACTGAAAAAAGTAATGACGTTGCAATTAGATAATCCTACGCAAAGTGTGGTATAACATTATCCGATAGTTAAGTAACGGCAAAATCGTAAACCCTTCATTTTATGATTTCCCTCGAGTGAGAATAATGTCACAATAACTTAATTTAGTGTATAACCACCGAGCGTAAAACGTATCACTCTCCTCGTCAACATTAGATTCCTTCCAAGGACAATATTAGAATAAGGATAGCACACCTTAAATAACATAAAGTAATATAACGAAATTCGTCACAACAGAAATGTTGTCGGGATAATATTAATAGTTGATTTTTTTCTTCTTACGTGAGGAAGCGCTTAAATGTGCGTGATCCTCGTTGTCGCATTGTGCAGTGACGTATTAGCATCTACTCGAACATCCATGTATTTGGCAAGTTATAAAATTGAAAGGAAACAGATAAGTAATAAACATTCTGCGATTTAACTGCGAGAAATTAAACTAGATGCCAATAAATGCGGTCCTGCTTGGTGGATATTCCTTCACTTGCGCCACACATCTAGCCGCCGCTGTAACATTAATGCTAACGATGCATTATATTTGGGAGTGAGATGTGTCATGTCCCATCACACGCAGACATTATTAATCCCGCTCCTCATTTACTTGAATTAGTTTCCGGTAAAGAGGTTAATCGTGGAAGGAAGAGGGTAGACGGACAAGACACGGGGTTGGCCTCTAGAGGGGTAAACCACAGCACCTTACACCCACGCTTGTAATCGAGCCCGAAGAAGCGCAAAAACGGCTGCTCCTTCTCTAGGGGTCGCTATATACCACCAACGCGCAATTAGTGTGGACCAAGAAAGTGCACTTTACCAGTTTTAGACTTACTTCCAGATGAACAACACCGAGTTAGAGGGATGCATGTCTGCAGATGAATGAAGATTGATGGACAAGGCGACAGTAGATTTACATTTTTCGCTGTTCAGATAATATTTCAATCTTATAATTCAGAAATATTGCGCAGAATTCGAAATTACTTTCGATAGATTCGTCGTTGTAGTTTTTTAAGTGAATTGACTTCTACGTATATAGAAAGTATTTCACTGATGTTTTCCCGTGTTTTTCGATGCTATAAGATTAATAGCGTTACTATAAGCAATATAATAAATAAACAGCAACTTCCTGCCAACTTCACTTAGCTGATAAAGAAAACTAACTGGTCAGTAAATTCGGAAAGAATGTAGAAGTTGTTCAACATACCGAAATCCGCACCGAACTTCGCAGCGGCTGAGGGAAAAGACACTCAAAGATCTACCACTCGTTTATCAAGTCAAGGAAAACTGCCCGAATGTTCTGTATGTTCATTCGGCCTGAATCTAAGTTCATTTAACTCGGAATAATTCAAAACACTTTTAAGTAATTTAAGTGAACTAATTTGAATAGGATGACCTGAGTTAGTCACAAATATGCTCGGCAACAGCACATTTATCTTTTCTATTTAATCTGAAATGAGCTAAATGCTCATTTCAGATATTCATTTAATAGTATATCAATCACGATTCGTGACAGAGGTATTTTATTCATTTACTTATATATAGATCATTTTTAATACGCTATTAATAATAAACAAAGGCTCCGACAACGAGCAAATGAAAAATTTGTCCCTCAACTAGTTCACTACATTGAACTTTTCTTTCCTATCTCAAACGGTACGTTCAATATAAGGCGAGCTGGTCGCAAAAACTTGGCTAGAAGCAAAAACTATAATATATAATAATAAGTCTTTGTAGCCTCTTCTCAACGAACAGAAGCTATAATAGTGGACGTTCCGTCTCCGTTGAATGCCCTCCGCAACAGCAGTAGCATTAGAACAGGACCGGTTCTAATTAAAGTTATAACATACATACAACTCGAATAAGTTAGGTTCGTTCAAATAATAATTCGGATTTTTTTTTGGATGTTTCAGTAGAATTATTTTTCGATGCAGTGCTTTAACGTTTGAATAGTCAACACTATTTCATTAGGATGAAATGTGAGTTTGATTTGAGTAGTCCAAGGACAAAATGGCATTTTTAGATACTAAACACCAATATTTTGCAAAGTTATGATGGGGTAGACCTTTAAAATCTTCTTCGACGATTTTTTTTTTTTGATATTTAGTTGGACGCTAAGACCGTCCTGCGCTGTATCGAGTCGACGCATGTAATCGTAACGTCGTTTAGTTGGTGCGGTGGACATGACAAAGGGACGTCGTTATCTACTGGGTCACTCAAAATAATAATAGTAATATACTGGATATATATTACGTTATATTGTTACAGTACATTCGTACCATTTGTTTTCTGCTCAAGACTATCAGCGCTGATGCGAAGACGGTCTGCGGCGACGAAGATCGGACACAATTCCTTCTATTGTATACCTCCTCGCCGGAAGCGAAAGAAAAACGCATGTAATAAGTGCATGGTAAAGGTCTTATATCGCTATAAATGGGAATGCATAAATATAATGAAATGGGAAACTAGACAGGAATAGAAAAACTACATGCCATAGTCACTATATTTTGTACTATAATGACTAGTTTGTACGTAATTTATTATTTTGTAAATACCATATAATTTTTGAAGCAGCAACTTTTCTTTGTTCGCTCTCGGATTCGTTGTTTATTATTAATAGTTTAAATTATATTTTTAAGGGTTCTCTATTTTTGGAAACGCTGCGATAATGAAAGCAAAAAGTGAACAAACTCTTCGTTTTATGTTCCCTTTATACTAGGAGCCCCTGATATAGCTTCTCCTGGAATAAATAATATGATATTTTGACTTCTTCCCCCGTCATTATCTTTATTACTGATAAGAAGAATCGTAGTAAGAGGGGTAGGTACAGGAACAGTATCTTCAAATATCTCCCACAGAGGGTCCTCAATAAATCGTGCACTTAGCAATCCTAGCAGCAGTAAATTTGATCACAACAATTATTAATATACGATCCCATGGAATATCCTTGGATACAATACCCCTTTTTGTATGATCAGTAGGAATTACAGCATTACTTCTTCTCTTCTCTCTTCCTGTCCTTGCAGGAGCAACTACCATACTTTTAACAGATCGAAACTTAAATACATAAATATATTGAAAGAGTTTTGTTTTACGAAGAGTTTTTACTAATTACAACTGTTGAGGTAAGAACAAGCTGAAACAATTCTTGACAATTTGAATTTTGGGAATAGAAAACTGCAATTTGTACGTGATTTAAGTATACAGAAATGTTTAATTTGAAATTATTACATATTTGAATATATTCTACTAAATTCGTTATTAACAACTTAAAAAACATATTTTGCGTAATAATGGTTTTTATAGCGTGATTAATATTTTCATCTAATTCCGATTTTAATATAAGCAGCACATCTCACACTAGCGAACGATATATTAAGGCTATTTTCATTAGCTTTAACTCTTAACACATCGGGTGATTAATGTGCACATTATAAATTGTCACATTTTCTACATTCATTAGATCCGCTTGGACCATACCATCATTAATAATGCATAATAATAGTACATGTACAGAAGAGCCCCGCTCTCTCTGATCTAATATGCGCTTTTCCCTCTGATGAAACTGTACCCCCATATATATATATATATATATATATGCCGATTCTTGGTCACCACTCGGTTCTGCTAACAGGAGATGGCTGGTTGGTCGACCTCGTGTCGCATATATACATACAACTTTATGGTAATAAGTCACAAATTGTGATCTAGTGACGGCTTAACACTCGGACCTGGCACCAAACGCCAATGTCCACCAAAGAGCTGCTTTGCAATCCAGAGTAATCCGTGTCACGCTCGCGTACAAATCTATTTATACATAAATTTAGGGCTGAGGGATAATTGGACTACCACGCAACATAGAATCGAAATTTTTAAGAAATCTCGTGGAAATCGAGTCTTAACGATAATTGTAAGATTTCCAAACATTCGAACAAAAAAAAACCAATTGGACTTTTTACAACGAACCAAGGAGAAGTGAAACTATTTATTTTTCGGTTGGTAGCCGCACAACTCTAATTTTATAAGATCATCCAAAGTGTCCGTAATAAAAATGGGGACGTGCAGAAAGCCCATTAGACGGATTAGTGGATTCCGGTAGTAATGAATATCAAGTTTCCAACGCTCTCTCCTGTACAGAAATGCATGTGTATGAATTAATGTTATACATATACGAATGTGGAACTTCGGGGGAGGAACTTTTATAGCACATAACTATCTGAGTGTAGTTGTAAAAATTCAATTAAATGGATTGTAACGTTATCGTCGGTCTTGATCGATACTATCCCGATGAATGTATTTCGAATACAATAAGCGATACACTTAATAGGAGACGACAGATGTGTAAAGGATATTTTACGTATATACCCCATTTTATTAATATCAGATATGTAATTGATAAAATTGGATTGGCATATGAAAAGTTTTATTTATTTGCTATTGTTTGGTATAAATGAATATAAAATGATGCATAACAGTTTTAAAACTAAGAAAAAAACTCGAAGAGTTGTGCATGATCAAATAAGGCAACGAGCAATTTTTTTTATTAATATGCTTCCTCAGATATATGCAATCGATTGATTATACATTCGTTCGTAAGGATAATATTTGTCTTAAACTGGTATATTGAATTTCGAAATTAATAAGGGTTTGTTTCAATCAACTGTGTGATATATACGAAACAATTTAAGCTACATTTAAGCCAACGTTCGCTGTAGCTTCTCTCTTGCACCGAATATCCCATAGATGGCAGTACTAGCGCTGGCACCATTCCATTATCATTGTATTTATATAGGTGCTGGTGGAGCCAAGACAAGAGCCAGTGAATGCACGCGAAAGTAAGAAAATATACCGAGTATAGTGGGAACTTAAAATCGAACTATAACGTACGGTGCACATTTACGGTGTCGTCTGTGGACTGCTTTAGAAAAATAATGTATCTGAAGCGATAAGAACTCATATAATTATATAGTATAACTTCTTGACACAAATGCGTTCCTCACATTATCCAATATAAAATTGTTCACATTGCATAAAAATGAATAATCACATGCGGCAAACGATGAACATTGCTAACAGTTTTAAAATAAACTTCTCGTCTACATTTGCTGCCTTCTAGTGAGTATACTTGCATTTTTTTTTTTTTTGAGCGATCTATCTAGTCGGACTACTTTATATATAAATACAATGATATTACCAACAAATATGATTCTAAAATGTTTGGTATCCCCTTAACGTAAACTTTTATTATACTTTTGCCTAACTTTAGTCAAAGTTGAATTCGGTATAGTTGATGGTGTGCATCATATATACGGAGGGGTGCCAGAGAACATCGTCTAGCCACGCCAGAGATTCGCTTGTCAGTCCTCATCCTTCCACTAAGCACTTTCATTCAGCTGTCTAATTTATATGCGTGCATTCATTATTAAATGACCGTTTTCGGATATGCTGCAAGTTCTAAAGGCATATAGCGAACAAATTTTGTATGGCGAATGTTCAGTGATGTTTCATTATGTAACTAACTCGCAGTCGTTTTTGATCGATTGTATAGTGTGGTGTAAATTTTAATAAATATATTATTCTACCCTGATATTCAGTCGTTTTTAATCAAATATAAATCTCGATGATGTACATTTAGATTTTTTGTTGAACACTAACGAATTATTCATGCTTATACTACAACCCTTTCTATTCTGATCATGTACGTTCAATCAAATCCGATTTTAATTCGTACTATACACAAATGTTAAAATATATTTCAATCCAAAGCTAATATATTCATAGGATATGAAAGAATGATTTTTATATCATTTTATATAAATGACAAAGACATTTTGTCCAATATTATGCAATATTTAAAATGTCAAGTGTAGTATAAAATTCAAATTTGCTTATTTTAATTCCGCCTATATCTATATCACTTTCATCCGTTCTCTAGTTAATTTTAATTGCTTAAGAGTAATCTTCAGCGTGATTTATAAACTATTTCCCACAATCGCTCCATTCTCCAGTTACACCACCCTTCCTCATACAGCGAGAGCCAGTCTTTTTTGCTGTACATCCAAAGTGTCTTGATTAACCCTCTTCAAAGGCGAAACCCTTTCTGCACAACTGTACTGTTTGCGTCTGACGTACAACAACTGAATTACAACACCCCTTATTTGATTTGCCCTAATATTCGTCCTATGCAATAACACGATGCTGCAATTCGTCATTGTAATTGTTACGCTTTAATCGAAATGTATGTTATTCTTATATCCAATTAAGAATTGTGCTCGAACCACCAAGTGATTATACTCGTTCAAATAATAGAATTTATAAGTTACATGCACATTTCGATGGTTAAACTTCAGTAGCGCAACAACCGCACAAATAAATAAAGTACTTTTATCATTTGCTGATATTACTTTACAATTTAATTATTTTAGTAAATTTTTAAGTAAAAAATTTAAGTACTATTGCTTTAAGTAAAAAAAAAATACATGCGTGAGACTCTCGCGCGGTAGAAGTGAAACTTCTTAGCTCCTAGGAAAAGTTGATTTTATGCATTGCTTTTTTTCCATTTGTGTCAACGATTTGATTTTGATTGATTTTGATTCATACTCTGATCATCAATGAAGGCGTTATTAACTGTAATGTCGTACAGTCTATAAAGAGGAGTTTGGATTAAATATTGTAGCCATATTTTTATAGTTCTTTTATATGGAACACACTGTACCTAGCGGATTATTGAAAAATTGTTTATCAAATTCGCTATGAGCAGGTTGAACGAATGTAAATGTTGTGTATGATGCACTAGTGGGTGCATTTCTATATGTCGATGGCTCAGCTGTATCAGATTCATTTCGTTGATCCCTCACACCGCGTGTATCTTCACGTGTAGGCCTGAATCAGTGGCATTCAAATTCTCTATACCACTCACTGTGTCCTCACTTAACAACGGTATCGATTCATACAGTGTATTTGGGGTCGTTGGAAGTCGTATGTTGTCCACCGTGTTTCTTTAACGCCCTTTGCCTGGCTCGATATTCTCTACTTCTTTCCAAGGTACTTGTTGGCACTTTTCTTGGCGGTTTATTCGCTTTCTTCCGTTCTCTAAAGGCTCGGACTCTGTCTGTACTTGTCTTTTTCTCCATTTCACATTTCACACAATGGAAATTGTTAGCTAAAAGAGAAAAAACTGTGTTTGTGTGATATATAATAAAATACGCAAGCGTCTACTGGTTGCCTTATACTATGGTACACGCGGCGCATGCGCGTAGCATGTTTCACTTTTCGTGACGTTCAGGCCAATTTGTCCTACCGGGCCTATAGAAGTTTCACTTCAAAAATACTGCCTTGATATACTTTAAGATTATGTCATTTTCTCAAATTCCTTGTGATTTTTTTACAAAACGTTCCCACCTTTGAATGGGAATTGAAGAACCCTTGTTATAGTCTAAAAAGAGCCACCTCGGCTCTCGACGAATTCAATTAAATCTATCAAATTTTCACTTTTATTTCGTTCTTATGTATTCATATATTAAAATGAAGAGTCAGTATTCGTACAAAATATTTTCTTGTTGTTATTTCGTCTTAATAAGAGCTGCTGATTCATTTAACATGTATTATTAAATAGTTGTAAAACTATAAGAGCTTTTACCCGGCTTGATGCAATATTGATTTTATTCCTCCCAGTACTTCGAGATTGTTTATAAGGATTTCATATTATGGAAACTCAGTGCACTATTGATTCTCGATATTCTTATTATATTCTGAGAAACTGGGCATTATTATATTACCAAACACCGCCCAGCACCTTGCATATATGTTGCTCTTTCGTTGCTCTTGCAGCCACACAATGTTCTTACACGCCAAATGGATTTCCACGAACAAGCCCGCCGGTTTCTTCTCTGGCCGTTTTGCAGATATTGGAGCTTCTTGAATAGAGTCCGGGGAACGTTCCACGTTGTTCCCAGAACTGCGGAATTATTCTATTCGCTCGCGGAAGTTTTATTGTGCTCGCATTTGACGTTGCATCATAAATCGCGATGGCTCTCGCAATTTATAATATTTCATGTTTTTGCCGTTCCTGGATTTCTAATTGAAATATGCAAATACTTCTAGTTTTAATTTCCGGAATTTTCACCGACGCGAAAATGAATCGTTAGCGCAGCAGTTCTGTAACGTTTTCATATTCCATTGGCCGCTTATCGAATCTATGTACTTACAATATTACAAATAATTGTAATTTCCAAAACTACATATCAAGAATTTAAAAAAAAAAAAACATTCTTTATGATGACATACGTTTAACTAAGTACAGTTACGAATGTTTCAAAATACGATGAAAATCGTCAAAGTTTCCAGGAGCACAGTTTTAGATACACTTCATCACTGTGTAGAATAAGCACTTTTAAAACTGTATTTTCTGCATATACCTTACAATAAAAATATGCAGAAAATTAGCATTACTTCGTGATGATTTATGGCTACGAGAAATCTATTTGTAGTGTATTAGATAATATCTACATTACACGAGTTTGTTTCTTTTTTTATAGTATGTATTTGCATTATAAATTTTACTATAAACTGTGAAATGTTGCAGACCGCATTTATTTCAACTAAACAATGCAAAAAATAAAATTTTGCTACAGCTATTGCTGGCAGACATTTTTTTTTGCAATGATTAATCCCGTTAAATTGTATCGTTAGCTCAAAATACTTTTCAATACTGCGCTGCAGAATCGAATTGATTTTAGCGGGGTGCTTAAGCCATTAGAGATGCGTAGTAAAAAGCAGGGCTTATTTGTGTTCAATAGGCAAGTAGCGGCCTATGTACACGGTTTTTTTCTTTTCTGCACGACAATTGCTAACTCTAATGTAATTGCCATCGCTAACGAGTGCGATCGTTCGCTATGTGTGCGCTCGCTAATGTAATAAAAAATTCCGTACAACTATACTGGGGGAACCCCTGCAGAACTAAGCTCTGTCCATGTCCATTGTAGCCTGTGTTAGTGGATTATAGACCTTGCTTGTCTACTTACGCAATGACACAAACTAACGTCGCCGTACACATCATAGCCGATTTCTTTTCGTTCAGGCTTACATTAAGGTGTCCATAGCGCCAATATATGAATATATTCAAAAATAGAAAAGTACGCTTTAAATCGTCGTTTTTTGCAAATATATTTTGTTAACGTGCTTATAATAAGTTTAGAAAAGTGTTTGTGAAAGGAAAAAATTATTAGTTGATTAATTAAAACGTTAATTATTTACCAATGGGCTTACATTAATCGATCAATTTCGATAAAATTTTGCAAAACCATGCATTGGGTAGAAGATATTTTGATTTTGAAATTTTTTAATGCAGTAATAATTATTACCTAATTTATATGTAATAAAAACGTATTTTAATTAAATTATTTTGAAAATTGTAAGAATGTAAGCCCATTAACTTAATTATTTGAATTTATGATTTGCGCTACAAGTTGCCTATATTAAATAGCTGAAGTGCCTAGATGAAGGAAACGCATTAAGATTAAGATAAAACGCTCATATTTTTAACAGAAGAAAAAAAATTGTTATATAGACAATAGTCATAGTTAAAATAGTTATGCCATATAAAATTTGGAATAATATTATAGAATCTCCAAAAGTACTGTCAAATTTGAGTATTCGAGTCCCTTCAATAGCAAACACGAAGTAGTAGTATCCTAAAATAGTATTTACTAAGCAACCCTTAAGACCCTGTTGTTTAATCTTGAACGAGTCTTATTTTCTGTTTAATCTGTAGATATAAATTTGTTACAACAAAAGTAGCTTACATTTTTTTTTAGTGATGTACGATTATAGGAGAGGAATGCACATAACATTCCATCAGTTGTACGTCCTACTCTAAATAAATAAATATGTAATAAGGCACTATTATAGTGTATATTTTCTTTTATTTTCTGCTCGACTAAAAAATTACTACTGATAAATACATAAGTAGTTAAAACTTACGTCAATATATTTAAAATACTTCCTTCATACGGTTCTTTTTATATACAAACGATTTACGACACTAAATTCTTCAGAACATTTGCATGTGTTTTTTTAAACAAATTTCTGATCATATATGAAAATAATAGTATATTAAAGAACGAATTTATTGCTGCACGAGTTCAAGTTTAGAAAACGAGTGTTATAAATGACTTATGAAATGAGTTTTTTTTTTCTATTTTTTCTAATTTGCGTCTTTTATGCCCTTTTTAAATAAAAAATTGAAATTTCAAAATTTAGGGAATATTTTGACTGTTGGTAGTAGCTATTGACACATTTGAAATATTTGAAATAAATTGTCAAATAAATTAAAATTAAACTATTTGTTGCTTTCTTTTGTAGTTTGACGTACAATTGTACATTTCAGGGACAAAATGTAAATTAAACTATTTGCTGCTTTCTTTTGTAGTTTGACGTTTGATAACTGGCAAGCAGAGCTACCAACTTTGAGACAGTAAATTGCACTATGCTATAAGAGAACTCAAATTCACTATAAACGAACTCATTTAGGTTCGTTAACAGCTCTATTAGAAGCGCAAATTAGAAAAAAGAAAATATACACTATAATAGTGCTTTAATACATATATTTAATATTCACCAACAATTGATGTTGGTGAATATTAAATATTAAAAATATTAATATTCACCAAATATGCATAGTGTTTTGCGAGCAAATGTATCTTTAGAGATCCTCGATGCAAATATATATATAAAAAAAAATGGATTGGTGAATTTATCAGTCAAAGGTATCGAAATATCGATATTGGTTCTTGTTACAGATAATAATAATGATTAAAATGCGGCACAATAAGCACTTTAATTTTCATCAATAATTCTTTCATTCTTCTAAAAATAAATTTCTCTATCATGTCACTGATACAATGCTGTGTTTAATAACCCGCGTAATATGTGCCTATTTCGCTTCGGGGGCTAAAGCAACCCTGTGCTGCCCCTGTCATTTATGCGACCATGTCAATTGACGAATTTAACTGAAAAAGTGCACCTGGAAATCCCGAAAGGGGTACCCGATTTCAGTGACGTGTAATAGGGTATGCAGGACTCATAACGTGTGCACGTTGCAGGCGACTGGCGAGGCAACAATCGCATTACGAATTAGCCTATTTGATTGAACGACATGCCAATTTACACCAAATCGTGATATCAGAGCGCCAGCAAGCCCGCCCACGCAATGATATATGTACACCGTGTTATATATACAGGGTGTCGGCAAATAACTACCCGTACCCATGCGAAAAGATATAAGCAAAATCTATGCCAAATCAGTGAATTTATAACAAGTGAGTTGTGTCCATACTGTTTTGAATAGCACTACTCTGTATTGTATTGGTCAAGCCATTATACAGGTCTTGATTTATGATGCGTGAACTTCTGTCACTTTCAATAAAACAGTATATACTATCTATGTATAAAACATCACCCAAAAACCCGTAATTACGGTTTCGGTTTTTACGTGACGTTTTATACAATTATTTAACGCTCGTTGTGACGATTTGACAAACGTCCTAGTTATATTAGTAAAGTAGGAAAAAATGATATAACTTGAGTATGTTTGGAAACAAACATCCGGTATGGCCATCGACATTCCATGTTTCGTTGTCAGGCAGATTCCTATGTATATATATACTTTTGACAATGTATATAATTAGATCCCGTTCTCGTTCCTGTTCTCCTTCTCTCCTGCTGCTTACGGCCGTTCCTTCTTTGTGTCTGCACTCTGACGTAACAGTTAACATATGAACGATGCCAACACAGCTTCGCACGAAACTCTTGGCAGAATATAACTAGGATGGCGCCAAAAAAAAACATTGATTCCGGACGTGACCCTTATCGGGACACGTGATCAAAGTTTCGTCGGTATTTATCGATACGCACGCAACACTACGACCTGAAAAAAATCTACTGTATTTTTTTGTAATATTGGACCTTGACTTGAACGATTATAATGCAACGAAATATTTTTTTACACATACATTTTTAATATAAGAATTTTTGAAATGAAACTTCTATAGGCCGCGGTAGGGCAAATTGGCCTGAACATCAGGAAAAGTGAAACACGCTACGCGCATGCGCCGCGTGTACTGTGCGTACGTAGCATAAGGCAACCATTAGACGCTTGCGTATTTTATTATATATTACATAAACACAGCTTAATCTTTTAGCTAACAATTTGCATTGTGTGAAAAGTGAAATGGAGAAAAAGGCAAGTACAGACAGAGCGCGAGCCTTTAGAGAACGGAAGAAAGCGAATAAACCGCCAAGAAAAGTGCCAACAAGTACCTTGGAAAGAAGTAGAGAGGAGCCAGGTAAAGGGCGTTAAAGAAACACGGTGGACAACATAACCTTCCAACGACCTCAAATACACTGGATGAATCGATACCGTCGTTAAGTGAGGACACGGTGAGTGGTATAGAGAATTTGAATGCCACTGATTCAGGCGTGAAGATACACGCGGTGTGAGAGATCAACGAAATGAATCTGATGCAGCTGAGCGAGCCATCGACAAATAGAAATGCACCCACTAGTGCATCATACACAAAATTTACATTCTTTCAACCTGCTCATTGCGAATTTGATAAACAATTTTTCAATAATCCGCTAGGTACAGTGTGTTCCATATAAAGGAACTATAAAAATATGGCTACAATATTGAATCCAAATTCCTCTTTATAGACTGTACGACATTTCAGTTAATAATGCTTTCTTTGATGATCAGAGTGTCAATCAAAATCAATCAAAATCAAAATCAAATCGTTAACAAATGGAAAAAAGCAATGCATAAAATCAACTTTTCCTAGGAGCTAAGAAGTTTCACTCTACCGCGCGAGAGTCTCACGCATGTATTTTTTTTATACAATCGCACATTAAGAACTTTACGTTTACTTTAAGTTTACTTCGAGAGAAACGTGTTATTTTTTGAAGCACACTTGAGGCAGAAATTGTATACGTTTTTTTTTGCGTTTATCCTCATTTTGCATTAGGTAATTGTCATTTTTCTACGAGTGAAAAATAAAATATAAAACTGAAATCCTTTTGTATATATAGAGTGTTCTATAGTATAACGTGAACACTTTAATACGCTGAAAAAATTCGTTTTTTAAATAAAAAATTAATGTGTATTGTTTTTATTGCCGTGTCATTCAATTTAGTTTTAAAATTGTTTTTGTAGCAAAACGCAATGTACCACTTAAACGAAAAAGTACATTAATATTATTAGCAATATACGCAGAAATATAAATTCATATTTAATGGCATTTATCGTAGCGATATGTTATTTCATAACGATATATTTTGAAAAACGTGGCTGTTTTTTATTCGCATTTATATCCAGGGCTATAAATTTGAAACAAATAAGTATTATATAGATGTTAGTTGTGTAGTAGATTATGTGTCAGCTCTTGTAATTTATTCCCCGACTAGACCGATAAATTTTGCGCGCGCGTGTTTTTTTTTTCCTTCTATCCTCGCGCTATTTTGCACACATTTTTAAAATACTCAATCTGCTTGTAGCACCTATCTCGCACATAAAGGCAGGAAGCTCGGTGTACTGTGAACTATTTAATTCTGCAGCGTGTATTACATCACGTTCGGAAAGTAGACATGTCGGGGAGATAGTGGCAATTTTTATTTCGCAACAAGGGAAATGCCAACTACTTAACTGTAACGCTCCAAATTAGACCGTTGTCCCTTCTTCCGTGGAAATTTAATTCATTATTATTTACTTGTCCTAGTAGAATATTTATGGCAGCTCCGCGATGATTATTTTCTAATTATAATAATCTGAAACTTCGAAATCGAATATAGTAAAAATAATAAGTTATGAGATAATTAAAGCATTCATATTCATTTGATATTATACGGTAATATCATTTATTTCAAGAATAAAATTTGCATTACGCATCGCGTATAAATCATCTGATAAAACAGGACCTATGCGAGTTCAAAGCTTGACAGTGAGGAGCTCCTCCAGGGCACCACAACGGACCAAGTTTTTCATACTCGGAGCCGGTACTAATTAAAGTGCAACTTTACTTCGCGTTGTGTGCGCATTTGTATGTCAAACTCTTGCACGTCCATGTTGCGTAATTGCCGTATATTATGTACAGAGTGATCCAAGAGAAATGGAATTAAGTGTTTTATAATAGGCCTTTAGTAGCGTTTTGAAGTCATCTATTTATGTGACATTTATATTCATTGATTATCAAAAATTCATAAATCGTTTGCACGTAATAAATTGTCAACATATATTTTTTTATTAGATTACCCGAATGTAACAAAAGTACAAAAACAGTAGCTGAAAGGCTTTTATATTTAGATTCAGTACAAGCCTTGTTGATTATGATAAAAAATTTAAATAATACATGAAAATATCCCATTTTCTTAAATCGCCTTGTAAATGTATATTACGAAGTTTGCATTGCCAATAAGTATTTTTGCATGAAAAACATAATCGATTATTGATAGGAATTTAAAAAAAGCGTACATATACTTTAAGGGCATGTAGAATAAACTGGACTAGTTAGTATCATTATATTTAAAAGTAACGATTAATTGGTCTACTGTTGAAATCTTATGATTTTATATTATCTGCGAAACTAATTAAAATGATTGTCTTTGATTTTATGTTGTATGTTGCGTGCACATAAAAATATTAAAAAAAAAATGCATTTTATATCAATATATATCATGGATGAGCGAAATTGCATAAAATGCTTGCAGAATGTGCTTCAAATATTGGCATGGAATTCATAAGGATATATTTGCTCTGAAATATAAATTCGTGCCGTTTGCAAGATTGCAAATTATTGATTTTAATCAATTTATCATCACTGAATTAAATGCTTATACTATGTAATTTTAAGAAGTTTTTTAAAATAAAAATTTTCATTTGTGGAGTTTACTATTTCCCAATAGGTTACGAATCGTAATTCTACTAACATAAAAAAAAAACTTACGAGATTATAATTTTCTATAATATTTTGGAGAAAACTCCCCTAAGTAGATTTCACATAAGTACGAAAAATAAACAACAAATTTCTCTCTATTTCCCGCACGGAACAAATTCAGAGGGAATTATTAATACCCGCTTCTACACAAACCATTTCTACAAACTAATTAACATATCAAACATTCTTGAATATTAAGACAAGACCACCCAAGCCTTAATTGATAAGATAAAATGTAATTTTAGACGTTTAGCCTGCCACGCGACTGCTAAATCTTCTAATTATTTCTCGATAAAGATTATAATCAACACTAAAAGTTCAGAACGGATACAACAGTATCAGAATAAGAGATGAACATATACAGAGTGTTGCACTTTATACATTCCCCAAAAGAGCTAGCTTGCTCTAAAAGTCATTGTGAAATTATGTATAATTAAACAATATATTTGTTTCGTATGCCCCTATTTCGAGTGGAACAGATAGATGAGGATGACTTAGGTCCTAGCATACTTAGGTCAGAGTTTCATAGAGCATTAAATGATTTACGGAATAACAAAGCAGCGGGGATTGATATGATACCAGCCGAATTAATAAAACACGCAGGGGAAAAATGCAGGAGCGATTATACAGGTTAGTTTGTAAAATATATGAGAAGGGAGAAGTACAACAGGATTTTCAGCGTAGTAGAATAGTAACAATGCCGAAGAAAATAGGAGCTAATTTGTGTGAGAACTATAGGACCATTAGTCTACTATCACATGCATCGAAGATATTGTTAAAGATTATTTATAGGAGATTAGAAAATAAAGTAGAGGAAAGGCTAGGAGAAGATCAGTTTGGTTTTAGGAAAAACAGAGGGACGAGGGAGGCGATTCTAGCACTAAGAACGGTAGTAGAAAAAAGAAAGAGGGTAGGAAAGGTAACTTGCATAGCTTTTGTAGATTTAGAAAAGGCATTTGATAATGTAGATTGGGACATAATGTTTAGAATTTTAAAAGAAACGGGTATAGATTATAAGGATAGGAGAATAATTTTTAATTTATATAAACACCAAACTGCCTTAGTTAGAATTGAGGGGGAAGAAGAGGTAGCAAAAATAGGGAAGGGAGTTCGGCAGGGATGTACACTTTCACCGTTATTATTTAATCTATATATAGAAGATGCAATAAACAAAGTAAAAGAAGAGTATAGTGTAGGTGTGAATGTACAGGGAGAGAAAATATATATGTTGAGATTCGCCGACGATATAGCTATATTGGAAGAAAGCGAAAAGAATTTAGAAAGGGTATTGAATGGTATGCAGGCAGTATTGACTAGGGATTTTAACATGAAAATAAATATAGGTAAAACTAAAGTGATGAGGTGTGACAAAAAGGAATGCAGTAGAAAAATGAGGATCACAATAGGAGATAATAGAATCGAAGAAGTGTCAGATTTTTGTTATTTAGGCAGTAGAATCACAAAAGATAATCGAAGCAAGGTAGATATAAAGTGTAGGATAGCACAGGGTAGGAAGGCATTCGTAGAAAAGGAACAGATTTTAAGATCAAATATTGACTTGGGTATTAGAAAAAGATTACTGAAGGTATATGTTTGGAGTGTAGCACTGTACGGGTGTGAGGCGTGGACTATAGGAAAGGAAGAGAAGCGTAGATTACAAGCATTCGAAATGTGGTGTTATAGGAGGATGATGAGGATTGGTTGGGAAGATAAAGTAACAAATGAAGCTGTACTAGAGTTAGTAGGGGAGAAGAGAAGTATTTGGAGAGTGTTACAGCGTAGGAGAGACAGATTAGTAGGGCATATTCTTAGGCATGGGTGGATTATGCAATTGATCATAGAAGGTAGAGTGGAGGGAAAGAGAGGGGTAGGTAGGCCTAGATTGGAGTATGTGAGTCAGATAGTTGAAGACGTTGAGATGAATAGCTATAGGGAGATGAAGGGATTAGCTCAGGATAGATCGGCATGGCGTGCTGTTTCCAACCAATCTTTAGGATTGCGGACGCTTTAACTAATGCCCCTTGTAAGAGTTATAATAATATGTTTAATAGGACTAAAACAACAATAATAACAATAAACAAAATATATAATATTTATTATCGCTCTGGACGAAGTTCAGCATAATATCAAAAAATAACATAATTATTGTTAACTTATAATAAAGAAAAAAATACCCGCGCTGCTCTTACACTTAACCCAAACATTAATTTGTAATATGTAAATATACAAATAATATTGATGATACAGAAAGAAATTTTCATTTACATCAAACTATTATTAAAAATTATTACAATTAAAACCAGCATATTATTACGAATTCGACAGAAATAAAACTTTGCTTGCAGTAAGAAAATAATATTTTGTCGCAATAGTAAATCGAGTTATGGCATTTTCATCGGCTTGGCTATACAAGAAAAAGACGACTAATTCTTCTGCAAGTTTCGAAGTCGATAAAATAGTTTTTTCGATCAAAATACCCCACAACTCGTATAATTATTGTATCGGGAATAAATTTCGGCAAAGAACAAATTTGACGTTTTATTGAAAATGGGCTATGTTTCATCCTGTACATCCTATAAAGTTTCGTGCCCCCCCCAACATCTTCTCTCATCACAAACGAAAGTAGAACTGCAAAAGCTCGCGTCTCGAGCGTCTTCGCGATGGTATTTATTACATAATCCGCTTCGGCTACCACTTTAATATGCAAGAATACACTGACAAGCCTATATGTGGTAATGATCGCGGACTTTCCGACGAAACCAAACGAATAAAAAAAAAGGAAACTTATTTCCGCGCCCACTTGCTACGTCTACGGCCACACTATTACAGTCAACGAGCGATGAAATTTCTCTTGAATGCGATAAATAATTTAAAATAAAAAAATCTTTGCACATTGCCCAAATAACCGTACTTTTCTGCCGTTATTTTTTATGATACATTCAATAAATTTCATTACAGCGATTTTAACCATAAAAACGACCAAGTAAATGTCTTTTCATTGTTGAAAGTCCATAATATAAGGTATTTTATGTATGAGGATGTATGGTTAAATAGTACAGCTCGTTTTTTTTTTTAATTCGCGGAGAATGACAGAAGTATACGCATCATAAATCAAAACCGGCATATGGCTTGACCAATACAGTACATAGCAGTGCTATTCGGAATAGTATGGTATCAGTCGTGTAGCATATTGAATATTCCAGTGCGGTACATTTTTTTTTTGCAAATTCATGAAAAGTATCACTAATATTATTTAAAAATTATATGAAGTCAACTATTTATCACTTAATAAAATTTGAAAATAAATTCGAAATAAAATCACTTAAACGTCAGCTGACATTTTATATTGTTATTTTCCACTTATTGAAAATATTGTTCAATTTTCGTATTTTTATTAACGATGGAATATTTAGATAATTATGTTTTAAAAGGATTAATATTAACTAGAGATAAGAGATATAAAAAAATAATTTATTACAAAATACAATCAATTGAAAACTAGAGCATAAAATATTATTTCGATTTTAAAATAACATTAATATAACATCTCAAGGGGAAAATTACAAATATATATATATATATATATATATATAATCATAAAACAAAAAGATGACTTAATTTATAATGCAAAAATCTTCTTACGTTTACTGACAATTTTCTCGTGCAAATGTTAAGTTTAAATTTAACGAAACTTGTCGAGAATATAAATCAGTTATTCAAGATTCTAAATAAGTTGTAAGTTTGCTTCTTTTTCGCCACAAATCGATTCTCTGAAGAATCTCAAATTTTCGATTCACACAACAATCGTAACATTTTCCATCTTATCGTCCTGTAAGGACTACCGAAATATGTAGCGCCCCCCATTTAGTACATCGCAATACTTTCTAGTGCCCCCCCGGTCCCTTTATACGAACCTTCTTATCCCTGAATGACATCAATACTTTAGTGCTTATCCCGCGGCATTTGCCGTTGCCACCGCCACCTCCAGAGCGTTGCTGCTTCCATTGCTGCAGCTGTTGCAGCTGTTGCAGCTGCGGGGCACGTTGATGTACTCTGTATGTACCCTGATGGGGCGAATCGTTTCGCCCTGTAATGGAGTTCCGGTGAGCAGCGGCAACAAGAATGCTCTTGCAGTATGGTAGCTGTGGGGCGTTCCTTCGGTGTGCTGAATAGATAACAGATGGGACTTTGGGGGGGTGTAATTTGTGGAGGATGACGCAATCAGATACTAATATTCGTGCGTTGTGTGAAAGTTTCAATTTATTTTCCAATTTTTACATATACGGTGGAAAATAAATACCGTATTTGTCACAAAAGCTAAACGTGACTTTTTATTTATATTAATCTTTTAATTGTATATATATAGACTTAAAATAATTTAAATCGGATAACATTTTCTTAGGTCCTAGCATACTTAGGTCAGAGTTTCATAGAGCATTAAATGATTTACGGAATAACAAAGCAGCGGGGATTGATATGATACCAGCCGAATTAATAAAACACGCAGGGGAAAAAATGCAGGAGCGATTATACAGGTTAGTTTGTAAAATATATGAGAAGGGAGAAGTACCACAGGATTTTCAGCGTAGTAGAATAGTAACAATGCCGAAGAAAATAGGAGCTAATTTGTGTGAGAACTATAGGACCATTAGTCTACTATCACATGCATCGAAGATATTGCTAAAGATTATTTATAGGAGATTAGAAAATAAAGTAGAGGAAAGGCTAGGAGAAGATCATTTGGTTTTAGGAAAAACAGAGGGACGAGGGAGGCGATTTTAGCACTAAGAACAGTAGTAGAAAAAAGAATGAGGGTAGGAAAGGTAACTTGCATAGCTTTTGTAGATTTAGAAAAGGCATTTGATAATGTAGATTGGGACACAATGTTTAGAATTTTAAAAGAAACGGGTATAGATTATAAGGATAGGAGAATAATTTTTAATTTATATAAACACCAAACTGCCTTAGTTAGAATTGAGGGGGAAGAAGAGGTAGCAAAAATAGGGAAGGGAGTTCGGCAGGGATGTACACTTTCACCGTTATTATTTAATCTATATATAGAAGATGCAATAAACAAAGTAAAAGAAGAGTATAGTGTAGGTGTGAATGTACAGGGAGAGAAAATATATATGTTGAGATTCGCCGACGATATAGCTATATTGGAAGAAAGCGAAAAGAATTTAGAAAGAGTATTGAATGGTATGCAGGCAGTATTGACTAGGGATTTTAACATGAAAATAAATATAGGTAAAACTAAAGTGATGAGGTGTGACAAAAAGGAATGCAGTAGAAAAATGAGGATCTCAATAGGAGATAATAGAATCGAAGAAGTGTCAGATTTTTGTTATTTAGGCAGTAGAATCACAAAAGATAATCGAAGCAATGTAGATATAAAGTGTAGGATAGCACAGGGTAGGAAGGCATTCGTAGAAAAAGAACAGATTTTAAGATCAAATATTGACTTGGGTATTAGAAAAAGATTACTGAAGGTATATGTTTGGAGTGTAGCACTGTACGGGTGTGAGGCGTGGACTATAGGAAAGGAAGAGAAGCGTAGATTAGAAGCACTTGAAATGTGGTGTTATAGGAGGATGATGAGGATTGGTTGGGAAGATAAAGTAACAAATGAAGCTGTACTAGAGTTAGTAGGGGAGAAGAGAAGTATCTGGAGAGTGTTACAGCGTAGGAGAGACAGATTAGTAGGGCATATTCTTAGGCATGGGGGGATTATGCAATTGATCATAGAAGGTAGAGTGGAGGGAAAGAGAGGGGTAGGTAGGCCTAGATTGGAGTATGTGAGTCAGATAGTTGAAGACGTTGAGATGAATAGCTATAGGGAGATGAAGGGATTAGCTCAGGATAGATCGGCATGGCGTGCTGTTTCCAACCAATCTTTAGGATTGCGGACTCTTTAACTAACTAACATTTTCTAGAAACCAAAAAAAGTATATATACGAGTATATATAATAGCAAATGGAAATACAAAAATAAAAGACGATAAGTTTATGATATGTTAAACAATTTAATTTCGTAGTAATTTTGTGAATTAACGTAGGATCGGACTTCATATTAAAATTTATGTTTATTCCTTGTTTCTGTCAAGAAGTAGAGTGTATAATCTGGGACCTAAATACTCGATACCACGTGCGCAACATTTTTTTAAGACCCTTGACATTTTAAACTTATTTTGTGTTAACTGCCTTGTAATATGACTATGGTCTATTTGATATTCGTCGCTCCTGTAGTTGTAAATATAAAAAAAAGTGCCAAATTAATACTAGCAAGTGCACATTAGAAAAGTATATGTAAAAATCTAAATAACATATTTCAGATTTTGGCACGAATATGCTGAAAAATGCGAAACTAGTTGACAATAAATTATTTCAACACTACAAGGAAGTATTCTTAAACCAAAATTATGTAAATACCTTGTACTATGGTTAATTTAATGTTATTCTATACTGTCTTATATATTTGACTGTTCTAATAAAATGTGGTATTTTAAATTTACTTACAAATATTGTTTTTAAATTGATTATTTATTGACGCGTGTCAATAAAGTAATAAATTCTTAACGCTACTAATTTTATACTCGGTAAATAATAATTTGCTTAGATACCTCTAGCATTTTTTTTTATAATATATTTTCGTGTGACTTCTAATGTTGATATGATATTCGCTGTTGCATATGTTATAAGTTATTGATTGAACTATTGCAAAATAAACAGCCTTTAACAAATTAATATCGAGAAAACTTTTCAAAATTTTAATACATAAATAAATGTTCTTAATTTGTTATAAGTAAATTATATGTTCGTCCCATTTAATATTTACTAATTGTTTAACGCAATTACAATAATTTAACATTTGTTTGGAATCTTTACAACGGTGTATTTAAATTTTTTGTTCCAGTGACATTCCAATTGCTTTAAAGTAATATTTAAACAACGAGTCTTACTCAAATTTAAGAACAAACAATTTTCATTTGGAGTCGTTTAAAGTAGATTGATATTCCAGCAAGTGATGTTTAAATAGTCAATTGACTGATAATTTCAATGTAATAACAATCTTAGCTTATCTTAACTAAAATGCACAACATATTTTCATTACATCATTTTCAACGGGCTAAATTAAGATAGCACAATTTTATATATACATTCATAAAAATTTTGAATAAATCGCCTGCCCACTTCTTTTCATTTTCCTCTGCCACGGCCATGCCTGAAGTATATATATATATATATATATATAGCAATCCCAACGACGTCAAGTCATTAAACAAGATGGCCGCGAAATTGCATATTAAAATCAAATTGTTTCCCAGCGAAAAACGGGCGGCTAAATGTGTTGCGAAATACCGCAATGACTTTTAATTATTTAAACGAGTTGAAAGAAAATCACAGTTCACGTTATGTCGTGTAGAAGCGGGCAATGGAGAAAAAAAAGTCGTTATGTTCTATCAATATTTATTTTATAAAACTTGACGCTTCGATTTTGTGTTTTAAAAAAGTTTAGGTTGTAAAATATTTACTATGGCTATAAAAAAGAATTTTTTTTAGAAACAATAATTTTTCGATTAACGTATGCACACAAAATCTGTATATCTTAGCCGTTTTTTTGTGTATTGATTTAATATATCGTTATTGCATAGATAAAACGTTCATTGAAAGTGTGGGTGCAGAAGATTATCATAACGATGCAATTGCCCATTATTTCTGCAATAAAGAATACCTGCATAGTCGATTACTATGAATTATGTTTTATTATAAGTATATAGATGGCAGAGTTAACTTGCAGATCTTGACTTATTAACATAGATAATGGTTTTGCGCGTTCTTCGATCGACTAGTTGTACATGTAGATATGTAGAGGAAAATACATTTAGTTTCGAAAATATCCGCATATTAAATTCACACCTGTGAAAAGTGGGATTTCATTTTCGCTTCGTTTGAACTTTGGATTTTTTTTTGGCGAACACCCGATTTATTGCCCCACTGTAATCTATCACTTAAATTTTACTGCTTTATTTTATGACTGAAAAAGTTATCGTAACGAACTGATGAATAAAATACTAACATTTTAAGACATCGAATGCGGTGCGTAACTTTGAACCCGGCAGTAAAAATAATCGATACTTCAGCTCGGGTTATCGATTCTTCAGTTGCTCCAGTCCGCGGATATTATTTAATGAAATTTGACGAAAATAAAACCGCGAAATTACAATTCAATGTACATTTTGATTTTTGTAATATTGATTACCTGCACTGAAACGATACAAGCAATTAGCTGATTTATTTCACCGGACCAAAAATAATTGCCATCAGTTTCATACACTTTTATGCGTTTAACACACATATGCAAAATAACAAAAGCAAAAAATAGTGTATACTAGCGATGTGTAGTTCACTCGCGAACCGTTCACTCTGAACGGTTCAATCAAATGACGGCCGTACTGTGATGATGTTTTGCAACGACCTATAGGTCACTAGGACCTAGTTCGTGAACTATGAACTACTATGTACGTATTGATGTACTTGTACTAGGTCCTGAACCCGTCGTAATCACAACGACTCGTAAACGATGCAGTATAGTATACATTACATATACAGTACTAACATTTATTTAGTGATAAAGTGTGTTGGTGAACGGAACGAAATAGGAAACTCGATGCAATATTGCAACAGCAGCATTGCCGAGCTGAGCCACAATTTATATGTTGGTATCAGATTTCATTTGGAATAATATAACTAATATATTCGCCAGATTAAATATGTTCTTAAATATGTCATGCCATAGCAAATTTTTCCAATAATGCAAAAATAAACATCTAAATTTTATAGTTCTTCTATTTCATACTGAGTGCAATGCAATCACTTAATATCAAATCAAAGCTTTGAAGTTTGAACAGAGAAGATTCGGAATAGAAAATATAAATTATAACGCCAAACAAAACGATTCTATCTAGTTCATTTTATTATAGTTTGTACATTTAATTTTCTAGTGTTAGTAAAGTAGTAAACATTTTCATCAGTAACTACCAATAAGTATTTTAGAACTTTATATAAATAATCGTGAGTACCTAGAGAAGATTATATTTCCTTACATATATGTTTTGTAGAAATTATAAACATTGTTGTCTTTTCTTCCTCATTCCTAATTCGAAATAAGTATTGTAATATTTCAATTTATTTATTTTTTAGTTAGTTAAAGAGTCCGCAATCCTAAAGATTGGTTGGAAACAGCACGCCATGCCGATCTATCCTGAGCTAATCCCTTCACCTCCCTATAGCTATTCATCTCAACGTCTTCAACTATCTGACTCACATACTCCAATCTAGGCCTACCTACCCCTCTCTTTCCCTCCACTCTACCTTCTATGATCAATTGCATAATCCCCCCATGCCTAAGAATATGCCCTACTAATCTGTCTCTCCTACGCTGTAATACTCTCCAGATACTTCTCTTCTCCCCTACTAACTCTAGTACAGCTTCATTTGTTACTTTATCTTCCCAACCAATCCTCATCATCCTCCTACAACACCACATTTCGAATGCTTGTAATCTACGCTTCTCTTCCTTTCCTATAGTCCATGCCTCACACCCGTACAGTGCTACACTCCAAACATATACCTTCAGTAATCTTTTTCTAATACCCAAGTCAATATTTGATCTTAAAATCTGTTCCTTTTCTACGAATGCCTTCCTACCCTGTGCTATCCTACACTTTATATCTACCTTGCTTCGATTATCTTTTGTGATTCTACTGCCTAAATAACAAAAATCTGACACTTCTTCGATTCTATTATTTCCTATTGAGATCCTCATTTTTCTACTGCATTCCTTTTTGTCACACCTCATCACTTTAGTTTTACCTATATTTATTTTCATGTTAAAATCCCTAGTCAATACTGCCTGCATACCATTCAATACCCTTTTTAAATTCTTTTCGTTTTCTTCTAATATAGCTATATCGTCGGCGAATCTCAACATATATATTTTCTCTCCCTGTACATTCACACCTACACTATACTCTTCTTTTACTTTGTTTATTGCATCTTCTATATATAGATTAAATAATAACGGTGAAAGTGTACATCCCTGCCGAACTCCCTTCCCTATTTTTGCTACCTCTTCTTCCCCCTCAATTCTAACTAAGGCAGTTTGGTGTTTATATAAATTATAAATTATTCTCCTATCCTTATAATCTATACCCGTTTCTTTTAAAATTCTAAACATTATGTCCCAATCTACATTATCAAATGCCTTTTCTAAATCTACAAAAGCTATGCAAGTTACCTTTCCTACCCTCATTCTTTTTTCTACTACTGTTCTTAGTGCTAAAATCGCCTCCCTCGTCCCTCTGTTTTTCCTAAAACCAAATGATCTTCTCCTAGCCTTTCCTCTACTTTATTTTCTAATCTCCTATAAATAATCTTTAGCAATATCTTCGATGCATGTGATAGTAGACTAATGGTCCTATAGTTCTCACACAAATTAGCTCCTATTTTCTTCGGCATTGTTACTATTCTACTACGCTGAAAATCCTGTGGTACTTCTCCCTTCTCATATATTTTACAAACTAACCTGTATAATCGCTCCTGCATTTTTTCCCCTGCGTGTTTTATTAATTCGGCTGGTATCATATCAATCCCCGCTGCTTTGTTATTCCGTAAATCATTTAATGCTCTATGAAACTCTGACCTAAGTATGCTAGGACCTAAGTCATCCTCATCTATCTGTTCCACACTTTCTAGTTCCTCCATGTCCTGTCTACCTTTATATAAATCTTCAAGATACTCCTTCCATCTTCTAGCTTTTTCCTTATTTTCTGTGAGTTCCTTACCCTGCTTATCACATATAATGTTACCCTTTGGTTTTACTTTAGAAAAATGTGACTTAATTTTCCTGTAGCCCAAATCTACTTTACCTCTTCTCATATCCTCCTCAATATCCTCACAGTTTCCTTTTATCCACTCTTCTTTCGCTAGCTTGCATTTCCTATTAATTAAGTTCTTTAGTTCCTTATATTTTTTCTGTCCTGCTTCTGTGTTTCCTATTTTAATTTTCCTTCTTGCTTCTATCATTTCCACTATTTCTTCCGTGATCCATTCCCTCCTACCTGCCCTTTTCTTTGTGCCTAATACTTCATTTGCTGCTGTAGTTAATATTATTTTTTACCATTTCATATTTTTATATTGAGAAAAAAGGAGATTATTTTCAGTATGTGCATGTATTGGTTCATATAGGTCGTGAACTAGTTCATTTTAAAAAGATGTAGTAGTTCACGACCTATAGTTCGTGAACGGTACATTGAAATGAACTACGAACTAGGTCCTCAAAGTGACCTACAGTTTGCCATCGCTAGTGTATACTATTAAAAAAAAACATAAAAATTGTACATTTACTCGGCAGTACGGTCGTTATATTGTTACAATACAATTTTATTTTCAATAAACAAAAATTCAATTGGCAATATTTATTCAAACATAACTTAACGATTGATTTTCGCTATAATACACACTTTTAAAATTACATAATTCAGCTGTAAATACCAACAACAATATCCATAACATACACATATTATATTCGCCGTATAAACATAAAGATTAAGTGAAGTCTCGTGCATTTGGCCATTAGAAGAAACAAGTAATCAGGACCGCCTTTAAAGAACACCCCGAAACAATTTAAAAAAATTTCAGTACAAGATTTCAAGTACAATCAAAAGTAAAATCTTCACTGTTTCTGTTTCCTTTTACACTTGCAAATATAAAAAAAATCGTTGATATAAAACACTTTTAGATTCGTTTCTAAAAAGACTTAAGTAGAAATGTTATTGATCGAGTTCCCTCTTTAAAAATTGATTTGGAAACCAAAGACGATCCTGTATGAAAGACACGTTTTCTGTATTAATATTCCTCGGGCAATTTACTATCTGCGTGTACTTAGTGTTAATTTACTGGCCAACATGTTCACTGCAATTAACTGCAATTGTTATTGTTTGACCCGCATTTAGTTCAATATTTGTTCGCTATTCTGTTCATTCTAAAAGTTATATTGATTTTTAATAAATCTACGGGCTAAAACTCTTTATATAATTGTTTAGCGTTTTCACGTACGATCTGCCCGATTGCCAATTTTTGGCAATTTCCTAAAATCCGGTATACGAAATGAATGATGTAGCGTTTCTAAAAAAATCGATGCAATTTTTTTTTTGTGTGTAGATTTCAAACATTTTTGCAACAATTTGAAATTTTACTATACCCACCATTTTCAAACGCATCCCATTTCATTGGTTTCTTTTTCTTCAAATTTACCATACCATTCAATCGTTTCTGGCGTAGATCCTGGGAGAATATTAGGCATGTGTTTTTTTTTTGCGGCATCGAAATGGGACATTATTTCGTCGATCCTTATGCGAGGTTTAAGATTTATTAAGATTTACGGAATAACAAAGCAGCGGGGATTGATATGATACCAGCCGAATTAATAAAACACGCAGGGGAAAAAATGCAGGAGCGATTATACAGGTTAGTTTGTAAAATATATGAGAAGGGAGAAGTACCACAGGATTTTCAGCGTAGTAGAATAGTAACAATGCCGAAGAAAATAGGAGCTAATTTGTGTGAGAACTATAGGACCATTAGCCTACTATCACATGCATCGAAGATATTGTTAAAGATTATTTATAGGAGATTAGAAAATAAAGTAGAGGAAAGGCTAGGAGAAGATCAGTTTGGTTTTAGGAAAAACAGAGGGACGAGGGAGGCGATTCTAGCACTAAGAACGGTAGTAGAAAAAAGAAATAGGGTAGGAAAGGTAACTTGCATAGCTTTTGTAGACTTAGAAAAGGCATTTGACAATGTAGATTGGGACATAATGTTTAGAATTTTAAAAGAAACGGGTATAGATTATAAGGATAGGAGAATAATTTTTAATTTATATAAACACCAAACTGCCTTAGTTAGAATTGAGGGGGAAGAAGAGGTAGCAAAAATAGGGAAGGGAGTTCGGCAGGGATGTACACTCTCACCGTTATTATTTAATCTATATATAGAAGATGCAATAAACAAAGTAAAAGAAGAGTATAGTGTAGGTGTGAATGTACAGGGAGAGAAAATATATATGCTGAGATTCGCCGACGATATAGCTATATTGGAAGAAAGCGAAAAGAAATTAGAAAGGGTATTGAATGGTATGCAGGCAGTATTGACTAGGGATTTTAACATGAAAATAAATATAGGTAAAACTAAAGTGATGAGGTGTGACAAAAAGGAATGCAGTAGAAAAATGAGGATCACAATAGGAGATAATAGAATCGAAGAAGTGTCAGATTTTTGTTATTTAGGCAGTAGAATCACAAAAGATAATCGAAGCAAGGTAGATATAAAGTGTAGGATAGCACAGGGTAGGAAGGCATTCGTAGAAAAAGAACAGATTTTAAGATCAAATATTGACTTGGGTATTAGAAAAAGATTACTGAAGGTATATGTTTGGAGTGTAGCACTGTACGGGTGTGAGGCGTGGACTATAGGAAAGGAAGAGAAGCGTAGATTAGAAGCACTTGAAATGTGGTGTTATAGGAGGATGATGAGGATTGGTTGGGAAGATAAAGTAACAAATGAAGCTGTACTAGAGTTAGTAGGGGAGAAGAGAAGTATTTGGAGAGTGTTACAGCGTAGGAGAGACAGATTAGTAGGGCATATTCTTAGGCATGGGGGGATTATGCAATTGATCATAGAAGGTAGAGTGGAGGGAAAGAGAGGGGTAGGTAGGCCTAGATTGGAGTATGTGAGTCAGATAGTTGAAGACGTTGAGATGAATAGCTATAGGGAGATGAAGGGATTAGCTCAGGATAGATCGGCATGGCGTGCTGTTTCCAACCAATCTTTAGGATTGCGGACTCTTTAACTAACTAACTATGCGAGGTATCGGTGATTTGGCCATGTGGCTACTTTTCCTATTGCCCTGTTGGATCGCGGCCAATTATATGTAATTATATCGTAAATTGAATTCGTATACGGGCACCTAGATCCCATATTGTATGTTCAAACCAAAGCGCATTTCATTATCAGTGTGTTGTTTGGATGGTCGATTCCAGTTGGTGTACAAAATTTGGGTACGTGTAATATAATTGTGTGAAATGCAGGGAATAGCTGGATATATAGCGAAATTTGTAAATACTTCGGTATTGTTAAATTATTATATTAATGCAATTATTAAGGGTCGTCTAAAATGATACATTTCAGACTATTTACTGAGTAAATTGTCCCACTTTTAGTGAGACAATCTCGATTTTCGTGAATTTGTCCCCCCCCCCCCCCGGGTGTTAAAACCAGAAATTGATATTCTAATGTTTTAAATCTATTTTTGTTTCCAATGGATTTCAAAAATTGTGCTATGTAAAAGCTAAAGTACGATTTTTTTCTCGTTTCAATAAGCGCGCTAATTTAACTCATATTTCTTTTAGCTAGATATTAAATATTTTAAAAAATAATCAATATATTTCAACGACTTTGGTGTTATATTAAAGCGATTATTGTCTATATTTGCCCATTTTGTTCAAACTTTAAAAATATTTGGTAAATTGGTCGGAAATTAAAAAATTAGAATAAGTAATTTTCCCTAATATCCATATAGAGACATTTATTTCTTATTTATCTAAAAGCTTAAAGCGTTTGACTTAAAGGTTAAAGTGGTCAATGTGAGACACCTGGCCATACAATAATTTTATTATATTTTTTAATTTAATAATACATATAATTTATTTCTTTAATTTTGATTTTTTTTTTTATGTTTTATAGCAAAATATGTAGGATTTATAAATTACAAGATAAATATGCAATAGCGTCATCCAGCTGATAAATGGAAAAAATATTTTCTTCTAATATTTGAAGATTTTCAATTTTTTTTTACGATAAAAAATTATTATAATTTGGGTGATATTCTATACTATTTTATATGATAACTTCAATTAATATTTAATACGTTTTAATTAGAATAGTATTAATAATAATAAATTCTTTACTAAAAATAGTTAAGGAATAATATTGGGTAGTAATAATAATTTTTTTTTAATTTGCAAATCAAAACAAACTAGCTGACAATGTTTACATAAAATTCTGTTAATATAAACACGTATAGGAATTTATTGATAACGAATACTCGAGCAGTTGCTGCAGATGTTCTTGAGCGTGGGTAGTCTCGCTTCAACTGTTCTGACAAGATGCGCGTCTTGTATGTGGTGGTTTGTTAGGCCTGTGTGTGGAGTGTCAAACGTCTGTTTCTTTCTCCGGTGTTGTCTGTTTTTGATAGTGTGGTCTTGGCGTGAATCTGTGTTCTTGAGCCTCTGACAGGGTACCATTGGAACTGCTTACATAAAATAGCGTGTGCAGATAAGTGTTTACGTAACAATGTATGCTAAGCCTGTACTTAGCGCTCTGTGCGTTTGTGGTCGCGAAATTTGTCTAAACTCGATAGAAGGGAATGTTAAAATAGTGTGTAATCTGTGTGGATGTCCATCGTCGTTATCGCACACACCTGATACTAGAATATGCAGACGCCGTTATCTACTCGGTCAGTGTTAACTTAAATCGTTCAAAGTAAGTTTAATTGCCTCGTCAGTTTCAAAAGTTACAGATTAAAAAAATGAATAGTTAGAAATATTTGTATATGGATGTGCCCATGTTAAAGTTTTCGAAAAAAATATATTTTATGCGAAAAAATGATTGAGTGTGACATTTTCTAATGGGGAAAATCGGCTCATTTTTCGCAATTTATTTCTCTACTTCGGCGGTCTTGAGTATCTCCTTATTGCACTCCCACAAATATAATCCGGTATTCAATTGGCGTGCGCATAAGAAAATGGATTATTCTTGTACTAATTTCTCGCTAAACGTCCAAATAGTGTATAATTGCCAGAAAGGCCCGTAAACGGAACATCGATCGACCTCTCTCACACCCTGTTTACATATTAAGACCCGTTTACATATGCATATGCAACATGGTGCACGTAAGGTCTGTATGTTTTGGCTCTGGGAATGTTGTCTGAACGTCAATATTTTGGTAATATCGGTTTCGTAACATTTCATCCCATGTGGAGAAGACTGTAACACAATCCCCTTGCGCTAAAATAAACCGTAAAGCACCAAATGTATTCTGGATTCTGCATAAATCGAATATTTAGTTAGGTTTGAGCAATGCTGAAATTGCAAAATATTGTTGGTCAACTTTAAGACTACCAAGTTACCATAAATTTATCAAGGGGTACGTGCTCGCATAAATTGAGATACTTTTATTAAACCATCGCATGTGGTTTTATTGATACATTAAATAAGTTACTTTTATAAAAACAATAAAACTGTTGCCTTTTTTCTTCAATTACTTCACAACTTACACGACGACGGAGTATATTTATATTAGAATATTGAACGAATAATATGTAACATACTTCTGGTCCCTAAAATATATTATATATATCGTAAGGCAACGAAAACTGTATATTTTCTACAGCCGAACGAAACCGATATGAAAGATTTATCTTCGCAAACATATACTGAGGTTTTGCTCCGCTAGATAAACTTTGTTTTATTGAATTTCTGTTCGTTGATTTTTCCATGGTTGTCCAATATTTTTGCGGCAACAGAAGACGCACTGCGCGGCAAAAGGGGACATAGATAGCGACGGCAACGTCTCTCCTGCTGGCGTTATTTTATGAATGACGAAGGCGAAGAATACATATAAATATATAGAAAACAAATTTCGCCCATATATCAAAGAAGTGGAGTTGTCATTGTTTGTTTTGTACACCACTGGGCGGATATTGTGTGCAGTTTCGAAGATTATTTAATATTTAACAGTAACATCATTGACTATTATGTATTTATAATTCTGATGGAGATATAAAATTTATTATCGCGAGTAATGCAGATTATACGGTGGCATGATTTTCCTTCAACATCATTTTGTCAAGCCATAAAATAAACAATATCGTTCCCATTAATTTTCGCATAGCATTTTTATTGAATAGCTTTTCTTATATATTCTTCTTCGCAAAATATATCTATAGTTAAAACAAGACGTTTCTAGAATACCTACTGTTCGATGTGAACCTTTTACAACGTTCAAGAAACTTGTTAGGAACATATGTCGGTGGTATATTTTGTTTGATATAGTTGAAGGCACCGACGCTTGAGGGCGCTGGGGTTGTAACAATATGCGGTTCCGCAAATATTGATATATACCCTCGTAGTCGTTTCTCTTCTGGCGTTCAAGTTCACTTTGTTCTGGTCAAATTCGCTATAGACAATAATTGCCATTTACTATTCCTTTACTACCACTAGGCTTAGATAGACCTGTGTTTCGATGAATAATGAAAAAGACCTTTTTCAAGATCACAATGAAATTTGAATATAGCTCCAAGAATCATCCAGACTAATGAAGTTTCATCGAATGTATAACCCAAAGTTCCCCAGGTATTCTACTACATGCCAAAAATTCAATCGCTCAACAAATTTCGGATGAACGTTCAACAACGATTTTGAAGGCACCTTCGCACACGCGTTCAATAATTTGTGTAACTAAACAAATCATGCATAAGTCATTAGGTGATTTATTACAAGATTCAATTGGCTGATATCGTTAGTAGTTAACAACTTGCAGGTGCATAGTGGTATAATCCTCCGGGGTATTCCTTTATAATTTATTCCAGCATACGTCGTGTAATATTGAGTACGTTGGGGTCGTCTGCACTATGCACCGACAGCATATTTGTATATGATATTATTAATGCAAGCGATTTATAGCGGTATTATTCGGAATGGGTATATCAAGCTCGTACGCTTTGTGCGAGAAATGGTACAATAGGTAAATATTGTATGTGCTGAGCAGGATATGTCTGATGCGAACTGTAACATCAGGTACCGAAGATTTCAACGCGTTCTCTGTTTGAGTGCAGGGTGAAACTATGTTTCTCAACGAAAGGTTGAAGTAGTAGAGTGGCAAAAATTTTTATTCTGGGTTTTTTTGCTTCTTTTGTTGATATCAACTTAATTTTCTTAAATCTTCTAATATAGCAAACAGTATTATAATACTCATCATATAAAAAAAATCTTCCTTAATGTATGTACAGATTTCCATTTATAACTGCACTCGTATATTCATTTTCTAATATTAACGTGAATTGATTTCGCTCATGTTACTCCCACACTATTCGCCAAATTGCATTGTGATCCATTGCCGGTGTACTTCAGGAATGGATATTTGGGATCAGGATTGCTATACCCGTGGTTTTCATATTTACGTATGAAATACTCGATGATGAAACTGCTAACCTCCTCCCCTGTCCAGCTGAAAATTATGTAACATACGAACTCGCCATACGTTCAATATCAATTCCGTAACTTGTTCAGGATGCATAACTTCCCCACCCTCTATAACTACAATCTGTAATTGGGATTATATCCTGTTGAGGTCGTTTCTACAAAAACAAATATCCAATTTTTGAAAACAACAATGTTGCTCACCTCTTAGAACATGCTCAAATTGAATAATTGCTTGAGGATTAGACAGGGGTTGTATTGTATGTGGATAAATAGATTCAAAATGCTGGGAGGTGGAGTGCATTCGTTTTCGCTTCCATCTAAAACTGCTTAAATTTAATTTTGGGCGATTTCCGAAAAAAAAAGTAAATATAGTGACGGGGCCGTTTGAGGTATATACATGTACCATATATTGAGAATCTTGGACGTATGTCAAAGAAAGACCACTGCAAAAAAAAAAACTAATTGAATTTATCAGGATCAAAATATTTAGAGAAGATTCAAATTAGTTAGTATTTGCCAACTATAATAATTTTACCTAATCACAAATGGATTCACTCAACAATTTTATATTTCGTATAGAGGAATGTGGAATAACAAAGCATCTTTACACAATACTTTGTAACAATTGGCAAACAGTTCTGGTATTTGTTGTCCAGTTATCACTGCATATTTATGTTCCGCGTTTACCATCTTCGTCCAAATTTTGACGTTAATACTAAAACCTACTTCAACGGTTCGAAATGGAATTGTTGGAAATGTTCAACTATATATGTTTTGAATACCTGAGATGCTTTGTCCAGTTTGAAGTCTCTGGAGTTTCATTAGATGCATGTCGGCAATGTGACGGGGGATGTTTCCGGTTTAACTGACTTATTGGAATTATAAATTTGTACACGCCACATTGCCAACTAATTTATATCGTTTTCTATGTTGCCTCGCACCTGATTATCATAACTTGTAGTTATCCAAGTTCGGAACTTGCCGCCATAATATTTACATAACTTGATTAGATGTGATCAACTTTGATTGTTTGGACCAGTTGGGGAGCGTGTACCCAATTTGGTCACACTTAGCATCGGCGACTCATTCTCCTACACTAAATGGCAACCTCTCCAACCACTCAACTAACGTTCCATAGCGTCGCTCGATCTAGGAATGATGGTGTGTGAGCTTAAGACATTGCTTATTCCCTCATTGCAGGAGCTTTCGCGTAACGGTTTGAGAGTATATGGACGTGTGTGCTCGCGCTTACCGTGTGAGAATCGGTTGGCCAAAGTCATTTTGAAAAGTATTTACACGTCGGCGGTTCAATATTTGTTCGTCGTCGCGGTGTGGCAATATTGTATCGTCTCATGAATGGAAATTGGCTGCTCTGAATCCTTCTTCTCGTTCCTTGCACGACTTCTGCCAGACATACGCTTGTTCTTCCGCGGCTGTTCCCCACGCAGATCCGTATCTCAATTTCTTTAAACACAATTCGTGTGCGTGCCCATATAAGTTTGACACTATCGAGTGTATAAGAATGTCGATTGAAGTTACGATTATTTACTGGACGTATTGTGAAGTTTTCAGTGTACTTAGTTCGGTACTGCATATTTTTTTGCTGAATTCGCGAGCGTATCATATGAGGTGTTCTCGCTTGCAGAAAGCGTGCCAAACACGCTGCGATGATCGTTGGTCCCTTTTCCTCCAAGTAAACATTCTACAATATGAACGACAAATTCGAAACGATGCTCCCGAACCCAGCTTCGATAATCAATTTAAAAAAAAATAGTCATTCAGTAATCTTCTTACATGTGACATTTGATGTTTCGAAAATGAAACAATTTTATGTTTGTTACATTTTCATTTCAAGTATACTGAAATGATTCGCGTCATATTTCGGTAAATATATGTTTTACTTTGCTGTCGCTCAATTTTCCCATTTAGTATAAAGTTGTCGAGCCGTTGCCTCTACAACTTTCCCCAGATAAAATTGCGGCACGGATTGAAATTAACCTGCACACTTTGTCACTAAAAACAAATTTGGTGGCTTACACATATAAAACAAGCCACTTAACTGAATGGCGTTAATAAAGCGCCCGAATGGCAATTCGGATTTGGTAGCAGAGGAACGGTTATAGAACTCCGCCATCGCCGCGAATATAGCGCAAAGTATAAGTATGATTCGAACGGAAGACGTCGACAGCGTTTCGACCATATACCGACATTTCTGTACACTGGCAATTGCCCAAATCGGGTTTGGTGGATCCAAGTCGGCCAGGAAGGCACTTTGCAGTAGATATGGTCTCAGTTTCGGCAGTAGATCGCCGCTGCTCAGCTCAGGGGGGGCATTAACATAAAACTAACATTAGTTCGAATTTCGGGTTGACGCAATGTAAGCGCGGGATTATCAGCCCCACGGATTGTATGCAATTATACCGAATGATATCTGGGTAGAGTAGTGGCGGAGATCCGAACTTGGGTCTCTCTATAACCATATACACGGGGACTTCGCTTCACTTGTTCTTATCTCTATTTTATCGAATACTCACTCGTTAAACTACGCTAACTGTTTGAAAACTACCAAAGTGTCGTTAGAAAGCTATAATGTCATTCCTTGTATGCAAAAATTTAAAATAGATTAAATAGAAAAGATAAAAGTGCTGTAGCCGAGCATATTTTTGACTAACTCAGGTCATCCTATTCAAATTTATCAATCACGGATTCGTGACAGAGGTATTTTATTTAGTTTTTATCTTGTGCTACTTCGAAATGCGCATCTAGCTACTTAATGGTTTACGTTACGGTATTTGGGTGATATTCTATACTATAAAATAAATTAGCCATTTTGGCATGTAGCTTGCACAAAATCCACCCCGTGTATATATACGTCGGATTGCTCTTTGTATGAGTCATATCCTTAGTGTTAGTGGAACGTCGACTTAGCCGCTGATTTATATGGATTTTTAGTTTGTGCGTTGAACTGGAATTACCCCGAACACAAATTACTTCCCGAGACCCGCTCTTTGTTCGCAGTGCCTTCAACTCTGTATATGACTCTGACAGCAGTTTACCCTCTTCTAAAATAAATAACAAGAATTGAGTAGATTTTTCAAAATTGTGAATGCACAGTCGAAAGAAATTTAAAGTTTATCTCCATGTCAGTGACTGTTCCATTTATATCTTAATTGCAAACAATTTTTAACTTGCGATTGTTGCAATAAAACTTCGCTTTTGCTTCGTGATTATTTTGTGTTTTCTGCATTTCCCAAGCTCTTATTAAATCGTAATTGCTGCAACAATGGTTTACCGTAAAACTTGCGTTACATATTCTAATATCTTGAATATTTATGTCTTATCTTGATCCGTAAATGGAAAATAATTGTTTCCACATTGTAAATTTGAAACTTGAGTATAATTATTATATGTGCACGTTGCGATTTGTGAAGTTATGCGTATCAGCAATTTTCAAACTAATGCGCCTATAAGAGAAAATCTGCATTTTAGAGGGTGTCAAACTAACCCTGGCCATGAACTCTGTCCATAATAATTTCGCACTGTGGCTCGTTTAAGTCCTTCAATTAATTTAGAATTACACTATTGCAGTTCTTCTGTTGAAGGAGAAACCGCAAGTTAACAACTCGAATTGTCTTGCGATTGAAAATTCCTTTTCGTCATGAATCATCATAACGCTTCCAACGCGAATAATATTGTAGATGTATCAACTCTGCCGAATTTACCTGAGTATTATATAAAGCGATTAGCTTTATTTCGCTTTATATTTACGCTTGCTTTGAGTTCTCTGAAGTTCTAACACTTGATTCAATTTAAGAACAAAGTGCCTTGTATTGCTTGCAAATTTACCCCCATTCAAGCAGCTGGGGCTGTATAATAGATAAAACGAAGGGAGACCAATTTACAGTAAAATGTATCGAATTGAATTAAAACTGTATCCAATTTGCAAATTGCTCAAACGGAAGTTCCGTAAAACTATAAGAGGGGTAAGGTTCGTGCTGTTTTACATTCGCTTTATATGACAAAGTGAAAAACATGAAATGATTTTTACACAATTTAAGTGTTCATTTTCCAAATAGAAATTAGTTTGAAGTTTTATATTAATATTAAATTCGAAGATCTTTTTGCATTTACAAGTCGCCTAAAAAAAATTACTTTAAGCCATTTTTTGTTTTTCTGTGGAATATGAAAGCACGGAAGTTTGCGATTAAAGTAACTTCTTTATATTTTCGTTACGCTTGTTTGTGTTTTTTTCCCTCTTGAAAATAAATTAATTAAGCTTTGTGAATTGAATCAATAATTGCGCTTGATGCAAAACATTCTTCTTTAGTATATTGTTTCTTCTCAATGTTATTTAGTATTCCATTACGTTAAAATGAAAATATTTAATCAAGTCTCTTATTCAATGACATAACACGATAGCTTCGCTTTTTTAGACAATACTTTCAACAAAATTTCAACACATTATCGAAAGGAAATTATATATTTTTTCACTCACAAATCTCGCTGTTAAGTCGCGATCCTTTTGATATTGAAATGTTTGCTTTCCTAGCATTTACAAAAGCATTAATGCTTTTTTTTATCAAGTTTTCTTCGGAGCAACAGTATGACTTTATTTAACGGAAAAGTATGGTCCTATTACGCATTATGTACAAAAAGCTGACGGCATCTTCAAATAAAAAACTGGCGCATATTCAAAGGCAGATTTAAATATCTGGAAATAATTGTTGGGTGTTGCGCACGTCTATGACTGAACTAATGGCGCTTGAATACTTTTGTGGAAATTATTTTTAAAGGGTGCGAATGCACTTCATCGGAAATATAATCAGTAAGAACACTGCACCGACGCCTTTTGTATTACAATATTGTACGTTGCTTGTAAATCTAAAAGTTAGCACTATTACTAATGGTTTAAATATTAAAAGTATTAGCACACCCTGAATTGTGAAAATACGCAGAAATCTGCGATGGCATTTCCCATCCCCCAACCGAATGTTTTACGCCAAAGGCATCTCGAGATACGATAGCGGGGTGTGGGGGTGTGGAAGGTAGAATTGTTTGATAAGCTTAAAGTGATACATAAAAGGGTTTCGAAAAAGTTTTTCGGTGCCCTATAAATTTTATTCTTCTAATGCATTCTGTAACAGGCAACTCTGAAAAGATCAAGTATAAAAATATCACCTTCCTAATTTGTGTTAGAACATCATTAATTTTTGATTTTGTCATACGTTGCATATTTATTAACCCTCGAATTAATTAAAGGGACTCCACAAAAGCAGGTTAAACAAAAATTGATATGAAATCATCGAAACATCAATTCAAGAAATCTAATAATAATGGGTAAGGGCAGCAATATATACAAATAAATTGATGGTGAGGTTCTTATTAGGATCCTTATCAGGATATGTGTAATAGTTAAAAAAATGGATATCAAATCATCGAAACATCATTTCAGGAAATCTAATAATAATGGGTAAAGGGAACAATATATACAAATAAATTGATGGTGAGGTTCTTATTAGGATCCTTATCAGGATAAGTCTAATAGTTTAAAAAATTGATATCAAATCATTGAAACATCATTTCAGGAAATCTAATAATAGTGGGTAAAGGGAACAATATATACAAATAAATTGATGGTGAGGTTCTTATTAGGATCCTTATCAGGATAAGTGTAATAGTTGAAAAAATTGATATCAAATCAACGAAATATCATTTCAGGAAATCTAATAATAATGGGTAAGGACAGCAATTTATACAAATAAATTGAAGGTGAGGTTCTTATTAGGATCCTTATCAGGATAAGTCTAATAGTTATAAAAATTGATATCAAATCATCGTAATATCATTTCAGGAAATATAATAATAATGGGTAAGGGTAACAATATATACAAATAAATTGATGGTGAGGTTCTTATTAGGATCCTTATCAGGATAAGTGTAATAGTTAAAAAAATTGATATCAAATCAACGAAACATCATTTCAGGAAATCTAATAATAATGGATAAGGTTAACAATATATACAAATAAATTGATGGTGAGGTTCTTTAAATTCGATTGATAATAAATATATTTCTATTATTGCTGTTTTTTTCAATCAGATAAGCATAATGGAAAAAGTTCTTCCGTGGCCACTATCGATTACTTATTTTTTTTGTATTATCCAATGCGATCAGTGAAGTCAAAAGTTCTTCACTCCGGTGATCGATGCTTCTTATTTTATATTGGAAACTCTTTTTTAAATTTCTTCCCGAACTCACACAACTATACCGCCAGTGATTTTTGCGCCGCCGCCGCCATGCGTGTTCCATGCCGCACGACGAATCGAAGGGTGGCATAGCTGGCGGGGGTGGTTGGGGGTGCGATGACGGCGACGGCTCGGTGTGCGGACGATTAATCTGGCCGATATACGCGCTCCGTGGGTATAATATTCTGCACACAGCTCCCGACTCTCGCACATAAATCATCATTTCCACATTTCAGGCAGGCTTGTTGTTGTCTCTCTTTCTCGCACAACACCCACCTCCGGATGCATTCGACTCGAATCAAATTTTTTTGCCGAAGGGTGGTTATTCATCGAATCGAAAGTTCGTCCTGCACATCCACCATCAAATATAAATCTTTTCGTATTTGCGATCTATCAACTTGTATGACCATTAATGATTTTCTAATTGGTTAGCTCGACTCAAATTTCACACCAGCATTAAGGACTTTAGATATTGACTCGCCCATTTTGTACACTGAAAATGTATGATGGCGACATTGTTTCGTGCAACCGAAACGGTTTGTATCTACCTTAACCTTATTCTACATAAGCCAGGAAATACTCATCGCTTCATACCAACATACACAAATCCAGATAGAAGAAATGAACAGAATAAATTCCTTGGGCATGCAAAATAGTCTCGTTTGTGGCCTGCCTATCGCGTAGGTATAATTTTATTTCTTCCACACATACATACGCAGCGCTTTTCTTTTTGGGCGCGTTATTCTCGCATTTCCCTGTCGTCCTCCACCTTCTCTTTTGCCGATTTCGCGCTGATATCGCATGTGTCTTCGGCATAATATGTAATTATATTTTCACGTAAAGGTTGCGTTTCCGTCTGGATTCGGCCGTGCTGTACTGTAAGTATGCGGATGGAAAATTGATAACACGAAATAACTGTGTTTATTTTTATCGAATACGGCCCGGAAACAATCTAGGTCGCTGATGTATTGGCTAGATAATTGTCAGGGCTAAATTGCCAATTTTCTTCGCACTGTGCCGGTTATACGAGACTCGTACATGAGACAAGAGATATGTAATCTGATTTATGATAGTGTAGGAAACGAAATTTGTACGCCCAATACTTGTATGCTTTTTTAGTTAACATGCCACGTGATCATAAAATTAGAACAATCAAATCATGCATACAACGCAATTACTAAATCAATAACGGATTTTTTTTTTAAATGGTACTAAAAGCATCATTCAAATTTTCAACTAAACATCACATATCTTCGAATCTTCGCAGTAGATCAATAATATTTTGGCCCCCTCCATACGCCAGTATATGCCCAGTCGTTTGACAAAGCGGCAATATATTCTGAACCCAATATAAAATAATACCCATAAAATTGCTGCGCATAAAACACATGACTTGTCTTATCACCCTCTCGCAGTCATATCACCCTGTCCGAGATGACGAGACACAGTCGATGGTTTGTTGTATGTTCATGTGATCGCCTAGAAGATCATCAGACCATAGCCGAGAGATAGCAGGAGGACGGTTCACTTCCTTTTCAAAGTCTTCTCTGTTTATTAGTTCAATTGAACAAGAGCGGGTGACGTACAGTTCTTTTTATCTGCACGTATGAAGAAAATTGTGCGCTTAAATAATATAAACCACAATTTTTTTTTTAACCGCCACATTGTTTTAACACGAATCGTTCACGAGATAATTCATTACAATTCTTTCGGTCATCTTCGCATTTGTGAAAATTGTTCCACGGCTAAAGAACGATTCCTCATCACCGAACGCAATTCTCCCGCCAAATATTCAGATGACAGATGTCCATCATACGATAACATCCCTCGCAAATCATCGGACTTACTCTTCTGCATTACCATCCGACCGAGGGTACTTAGGCCCTATAGGCATACTTTTTCAGATGTGTCGGCCTCTCATGTGTGTACGATTTACGGACCTACTGGACCAAAGATGATATTACACTGATGCGATAACTATCTAAGACATCCACTGAGACCACTTGCATATAGCAATATTAGAAGTTCGAATTGAATTTTTATTAATGTATATCTATCTAACGGGAGTATGAAATTGATGTCTTGATGTTGAACATGTTAAATTTGATTTTTTTTGTATATTGTAAATATCTCATGAACTATTTTGTATGTTATCGTACTTGGACCACTTCATATTTATCTCGTAAATCTTTTTCAAAATCAGCTAAACTTTTATATTATAGAATATCACCCAAATACCGTAACAAGCATTAAGTAGCTAGATGTACATTTCAAGCGCTATGCGCCCCATCTTCAGTAGCACATAGCGCTTGAATTGTACATCTAGCTACTTAATGCTTGTTACGGTATTTGGGTGATATTCTATATTATAATTTAACACCGTAGTGATAATTTTTAAAAAGCTAAACTTTTGTTTTGTATTTCGTAATTTTGAACATTTACTTTGTCTTTCACCTTCAAACAAACCTCACTGTCATCACATTGCGTATATATAAGTAGATTTCGATATGGATACTATATTCCGCTTGTGTGTCCACTCCTTCAGGATACATATAAGCCGCTGTTGAGGGTTGCCTATCATCGCTACGTGTGTATCCTCTCTGAGCGTGTGCCGATTCGTTGCACCCCTACGTGGTCCTTGGACCACTTGTCCATCTTTCTGCACTTGATCCTATTATATGCATTATTATTATTTGAATCTAATGCTATACGACAAAGCACTATACAGGGTGTATGAATATGGTGAAAATGTGGTAGCTATAGAAATTTGACACTTCTTGTGTCAAACTAAGTCATCTCCTTCGTAAGTCTGACAGAAGAATTTTCGTTTCATTATTTAAAATATGCAATCATTTATAACGTCTTATTTTTAATCTTGACCGTTCTTGAAATTATCAATTCGATTTGTCACGCTATATAGGTTTCGAAGCATATTTGGAAGTTTATTTTCTTGAAACGAATTTGGGATGTATTATTCACACTGTATTACTCTTGCACACACTTTCTTGTCCATCGATGCATTGAATCGGTAATAATATCTCTGGATCTGATCATTGCGAATAACTGAAGCCTACACACTCAAGATTTACCACCAGTCTGCGAACAACCATCTATACGCTCGATACCAGTGCTCCTCAAATGTTCTATAGGCTCGATCGTAACTTCTTACCTTTTATCAGCTCCATTCCATACGAGAGTAATGTGGTCAATTTGACACATCGTTTCAAATACCTAATCTACAAAAATAATCATTGAACAGTTCCTTCGCGATGCATCTTTTCCCTCATTGAAGTTTCCAAACTCGTTTTATTTTTTCAACCAATGTTAATGTATAGCAATGATAATAAATAATAATTTGTACATTATCGATTGTGAACAGATTCGCCAAAAGATATTTAAATCGGACAGCCCCGTTTAAAAATCAAACTTATTTCTTTGTGCCATCAAGTGGTATAGGCTATTTTTTTTTTTAAGTGGCGGGCCCGCCCGTTCTACTGCGCATTATAAATTAAGACTAGTGTATGCATAAGACCAATTCAAAAAAGTTGAAAATACACTGGCCGCTTCAACACCCCGAAATCTTATGCTCGTGAAGAGATGCTCGCCACTGCATTTTTGTCATTTGAGGGTGTGGTCAAAATTACTGCAATGTTGTCATATCGACAGCCAACAAATACAGAGAGTATTATATTAGCATAATTGATCAAAACAAATAATAAATAACTGGAAACTTTTTAATAACTAGTGTACTTTAATCGAAGCCATATATATTCATACATTAAATATTCTCAATTTGAATTTTCTTATGCAGTTTACAATTTGAGCACTTTGTACTGAAGTTTTTTATTCATATATGGCAACAATGGTACTGGAAGCTCAACCCTTATGCGCAGTAGAGGATGAATTAGGTCCGCCAACATATAAAAAATGACTTATACCACGTGCCACGTTTGAAGAAATATTGCTTTTTTTTTCAATGCACATTTTGCGAGTTCATTCTTTACGTGTGCGTACGTTGATGTTAGAATAATCATTATAAGCTGATAAACGGAAGGGCATTACAATGCAGCTGTGAGTTTTGGACTGCTGACTGGTTGATGATGAACTGGCGGCGGAAGGAAGTAGAGCTTCGCCACAGGATTTGAATTTTAAATTTTCGGTGTTTATATGAGATACGAATATGATCCACCACCGCCAATGTAATACCTCACTGGAAATATATAGGTTTATAATCGGTTTAAAAATACGTAAATTGATACTTGGAATTTGTTGTGATGAAATAATCAAAATTTTATAGTACCCTTCTTCACAGGAAGACTTAAAAACAATTTTTATGTAGTCAAATCATTTTGGTTTTATTATAACTATTGATAATTGATAAATTCTTTCTAATTTGTATTTGTATGTTGTTTCAGGTAAGCGTTTTAACATGTCGATTGCTTCTAAAAGTAAGTACCAAATCTCGAACCACGACCAATTAGACCGCTCTGAAACCGAGTGATTTCTTAGTCCATTAGAGAATAAACTAGGTATAAATTGGGCAGTTTATAAATAACACGGTGAGGGGGCGGCATTAAAAGTGGTTCTTGGGTCACTCGACTATTATCTCGCCGTGGCGAAGATTAATAAACACACCGGGCTGATTACGTATCCGTGCGAGCAGCCGTTATTATATGGTATATAACCCCTTTCGTTCGCAGCTATTTAGTATGCGCAGATGCAAATTTTCCAGGTAAATTTCCATTACCTGTACATATATTACCGGTTGAATAATTCAGATTGGGCGACCCACCCGCCACGTATATAGGGCGATAGGACGGTACTCGCTAAGTTCGTATAGGCGGCTAGGAGGCGGCTAACTGCGCTAAGTGCAAAAGGCATTAGCAGATTTACTTTGTAACGTCCATCCACAATGAATTGTAATTCGAATTTAATAGAAATTTAAATTTGTGCGTGTTGTTTCGATGCAATGAATCTGTTTTTGGATCGCCTAACGAAAGAATAGATATATTTATTAAGAATGTCTTAAATGTTAGTTAAGATATTATTTTGCTGGTGTTGAAATTTCGATTTTTCATATGTTTATTTCTTAAATATAGCAGTACAAATGGCTATTCTTATAAAATTATAAACAACATATTAAGAAAATTTAAAAAAAAACGAGAGATATCAGAAATATTAGTAGTTTAGAACAAAGCAATAATTCAACTCCAAAATTTGTTAAATTACCATTTGATCCTATAATTGTACGTGGTTTGGATTGTATTTTAAAGTAACATATAATCGTCTTGCTAATTTTTTAGGAAATCCCAAAGATTTGATTGATTTCAATAAAAAATCCGGTATTTATGAGGTTCTTATTCTAAGTTGTCCTAGAATAAATATAGAAGACAAACACGTAGACCAATTGAAACTAGATTTAAAGAGCATTTCAGATTAAATAGAAAAGATAAAAGTGCTGTAGCCGAGCATATTTTTGACTAACTCAGGTCATCCTATTCAAATTAGTTCACTTAAATTACTTCAAAAGTGTTTTGAATTATTCCCTAGTTAAATGCTTATGAAAATGCATAAATCTAAATCAAATTTAATGAATTTAGATTCAGGACCAGTTTCATCTTGTGTATTTAATTTATTTAATATATCATTATTGAAATACTTCTGTCATATTGACTTATTTATTTAATAGTATTTCAATGACGATTCGTGACAGAGGTATTTTATTCCGTTTTTATCTTGTGCTAGTGAAGATGGGGGCATAGCCATCGAAATGCGCATCTAGCTATTTAATACTTTAAGTTACGGTATTTGGGTGATATTCTATACTATTTCATATATTTGATATATCTAAAACACCATACGAAAAATTATAACAGTATAAAGATGAAAAAATCTAAATATTGACTAACTAGACTCCCCAATTTTAATCGCATTTACTATTGCGGTTTCAACTTTACCAATCGCCGGCCTCAGCTCCATCCTGTTCATTCCTTGACCAAACTACAATCGTTCGGCAGCTACATGTAGCAACCCGCAATATATTTAATTATCCTTCGATATCCCCCCACGTTGTCCTTGCACACGCTACTACCGTATATCGTATTGCCACGGTGCTTTAAGCACTTCCTTCCACATAGCGTTGACAATTTTGCTACGTGGGTGTATATTATATCCTTGTTCTTTTGGTCCTGCCTTTTAGACGCCGATTAACATCTCACAACCGAAATTACGAAGACTGTATTTTACCTCTAATAATTATTATACCTCTAATAAAAAAATCGAAAAGAAACTGCAATACTTGCAAATTACGATATTTTATTTAATAATTCGCTGGATGTATAAATTTTTAATCGTATTATATATATTTTTGTATAAATCTGACAAGCTGGAAATATTTTCGTCCAGCTACTCTCATTTCTTAATGATTTATAGAACACCAATAGGAAGTATACTCTCTATGCTTCTACTTTTCAAATCCACCCTGTATCAATGTGCCATAGCTTGACACACGTATGATAGATTAGTAATTATCAGTGGCGTTGTGTGTACTAATGGCTAATACAGGTTTATGTCACTTAATGCCCATGGACCGACTAGAGGAATGGAGGTAATGGATTTCGAACCGTGTTTGGGATATTATTGGGGGGGGGGATCTTGTGAAGATAGTTGGTTATGAATGGTTAACTATCGCTATAGTGTATAGGTGCGTAATGATCAGGGTGGTGTGGGAATTAAGGGATTGCTAATGCACATCATCATCCTGGACGTATTTATATCAATATCGATTTCTTAAATATTTGTGCTTTGAAATAGCAATTATTAATTACAACGCTATAGAAAAAAAATATTTTTCTTAGCGCTCGAATAATTTTTCCTAGAATTTTGTACCGACTTATTTAATTTTCAACAGCATATGTCCAATAGAATATAAAATGAATCAAACTAGATATGTTTTAATGTCTTGCTCATTTACTTATTATTTGTGATCAATTACACTCCCAAGTCTTAGTTTTTCCATCACACCCCATCCCTTAATAAAGCGATTAATTATCATCTATGTTTACACAGGGCGAGTGAATGTCGTAAAGTCTAGACTCCAGACACCTATTTTTAATTCCCCGTGCGAGGTTCATCATTTTAATGGTCGTTTTTTACTCTGTTAAAAACTCTTTGAAGGGAGTGGTGCTCGTGGTTAATCGCATTGACCACTCTGCACTTTTGTTGTTAATATTTAATGGGCACTAGTGCGGTAAATAGCTTAATTTGTACTTGTGTATAAACGACAAAACTAGCGACGCAACGTATACTTAGAAGTTTAATCATTCAATCAATAGTTGTGTATTTATGTGTATTAAGCAGGGGCGGCACAAAAAGACATAATTTTTTAATGATTAATTTAATTTGGTCTTTCGCTATATATTTGCGTCAAAGCAATTTTATTTGTATTTTGATAGATATATACCAAAATCCGTAACTCGTGCCCTAAGAATTTAAAGTACATTTCGACGACTAATCTAACAATAACAATTAGTTGTAAAAAAGTTGCAATCGTATTTTTAAATATAAGATAAATTAAAAGAAAAGTAAAATTGCTCGTATTTGATATTAATATAAAATATCACCCAAATACCGTAACAAGCATTAAGTAGCTAGATGTACATTTCAAGCTACTGAAGATTGGGGCATAGCCCTTGAAATGTGCATCTAGTTACTTAATGCTTGTTACGGTATTTGGGTGATATTCTATATTAATAATTACAATAGTTAGTAGCAAATTGAAGTATTCTATCGATTAAAGTAGTCAATTGTTGTAACATATAGAAAAATTGATTCAAATATATGCTCGGCTACAGCACTTTTATCTTTTCTATTTAATCTGAAATGAGTTAAATGCTCATTTCAGATATTTATTTAATAGTATATCAATCACGATTCGTGACAGAGGTATTTTATTTAGTTTAACTTGTGCTAGTGAAGATGGGGGCATAGCCTTCGAAATGTACATCTAGATACTTAATGCTTTAAGTTACGATATTTGGGTGATATTCCATATTAATATTTAACACCGTAGTGTTGATTTTTTAAATGTATTTGATATGTTTATTATAATTTTGAAATCATACATAAAATATCTCTTCATATCCCGGCACATAAATTTTATTCTTCCTCGTCCAATGGGATGGGCTCGTTTTGTGTGTAGTTAGAGCTCAACTATCTTGTGCCACAACCAGAGTTGCGATCATCTGGGGTACAGTAAATATCTGTTTGTCTGGTCATAAATTCGTATAAATTTTTACTCAGATGTTTTTGTCATTGTCAAACTCGAGAGGAGCCAGTGTCTTGGGTAACGATCCTTGAACCCGCTCTTTTCCTCCCTTTTTGTTTTAGTTAAGAATACTTAATGCCCTTGTGGTTTAAATCCGTAGATGTAATAGTAAATGTAATCGCCAGTGAACTAAAAACTTTATTTCGCACCAATTTATTTATATTTTAAAAATTATCACTACGGTGTTAAATTATAATATAGGTATTTGGGTGATATTCTATATTATAATTTATTTATACTTTATGTAATTGTGTGAAATCATATTTTGTATTTAACACGGAAATTTTGATTGATAGTTTTGATAGACGTTACAATTTTAATATCTGCAATTATTGAACTTGACATTTTCAACAAAAAAAAAATTAGTACGAGATTACTTCGCCAATGTGTTCCTGTTGTAGTAACATAATCGCTGCCACGTTTTGCGAAGCTGTGCAGAAATGAAACTGCCACGTATTTCCACTGGTTCTGGAATACCCTTTCCATGATTCTGCTACAGCGTATTTCCTAAGCCAAGCGTAACGAACCCTGAAAAACTAATTACCAGAATTAATTGTGGTTATTACCGATCGATGGGGACCATAATGAATGACCTGTACGATTACATATGGCACCAACGGACAGATAGACAGCCTAATTATATGCCAAGGACTGGTTACATGAACTATTGACAGATTAATTAACGATGCTCCCATCTGCGTATGCAAATTCTCCTAATCAAAACCCAAAAGTAAAGTCTTTCGATCGATTTTTGATTTCTAATTTTTGATCAAATTATGCATACGTTTACGACACAATTTCATTACATGGTATACGATTTTGTTGTACAAGATTTTTTGTACGAATTAATTATTTCTTGTAGTCGTTGTTTCTTTATTTCAAATTGCGATGCACCAAGTTATATTGACGTCATGCGTGCATTCTGATCATATCCAGGACGAACCTGGACGCTCTGGACGTACCTCCACCCACGCATACGTGTATATTATATATAATGAGCTTGGGTGGCAGCATCGGGAGTTGTAATATAAATAGCTAATTACGCCTGTCACGGTGTCATAGCAAATTGCAATTTTTGAATTGATTTATTAGCGTCATTGTCGCAATTATTAATTATGTACTATTATTCCGTCGTAACATGTTTACATATTTGATGAATATTGAATTTATTTTCATTGCTGCCTATTGACATTCGTCACTATGTTAGGATATGATTCGAATTATAGATTAATCTATTGTACAAAGCAGATTTTATAACGTTTATGTGACAGAAATGTACTTAAAAACGTTACAGTGGAGCAGGATTTTGTTGCGGCTGCATAGTTTCCCAACATTCGGTAGCTAGTCTGCCATTATCCGGTACCATAAAAAAAAAACGAATCAACTTAACAACAAACGCTATATATCTGTTAAAACCTTGAAATGTCGCATTACTTCTTCATCGCGGTATCACACGATGCTCAAACAGAACAACAAGATCCGCATATATTCGGTGCGATATTGGAAACTTTGTTAAGTTTCCGTCTTTGCTAGGAGTTTTCGCTTTTATGGCGCCGCACCACAAGCGTAACACTGAAGCCGAACTATAAGTAGATTAACGGAACGTATGCTAATGTCTTGTAGGTACCGTGCTTCTATATTCCAATAATGGATTGTATGGGGTTTCATGTATCATAAGATACTTTTCCGAGGAAATAGTAAATAGTAGGTAAAATAATTTGAATACCAGCTCAAATGAAGAGGTATCTCCTCGGAATGGGATGGGTGTGATATATAAGGCACAGGCCATTTCTTTTACCGCATCAAAATTCACAACATCTTTATCTGTACAATTAATTTTATTCCGTTATTTATGCGACAATAGATGTTTCATTTTTGAACATTTTTAAAGAGCAGCCGGAAATATTTTAACGATTTTTTTAGACATGTAGTAAGCTCATATTTTTTTGTGGAATCATGCGAAACAAAATGAATATTTTTGGTGCTTTTGTACATAGGAGAAAATCCAAATCACCTTACACTACAATATTAAGCTGGGTATAAATGAGGACTTAAAGAAAAGGGCAAGTGATTACCAGACGAGGAAAATATATCTTAGAAGTCTAGCTGTGTAAGGCACCGTTTTATTGAAAGTGGCAGGAAAGTGACAGAAGTTCACGCATCATAAATCAAGACCTGTAGTATAATGGCTTGACCAATACAGTACAGAGCAGTGCTATTCAAAACAGTATGCTGTGCTTGGGTTCGCTTGTGTATTGTCAATAGATAAACTAGGTGTGGTTGAGTAGTGAATAGTGATGTATATAAATGCAGCCCTTATGCGCAGTAGTGGAAGATACTGGTCCGCCACTTAAAAAAAAACGATGTATAGCTTCAATGAAAAATTATTTTTGTTCCGAATAGATGTTCAAGTAGAAGCGCAATGTACTGAAAGTGTTTTCATTGCTATATGCCAAAGTGCGCTCAGATTATTTTTGTGCCACTCAATTTTTTTTTTGGTAAAAAAATATATAAGGCACCTATGCGGAGATTGCTGTGCCATATTATTGTGTGGTGTATGTTTGCCATGTATGCTATCTATTCACGAGATAATGCTAACTATGCCGACTATCACTGCTTATCAGCTATGCACCATAACAGTAGAATACATGCATACTTATGATTACAAAATATACCTAGTGATAGATTAACGCAAACTGCGAAACTAACAAAAATCACGCGCTACGTGTTTGAGCCCGAACGCTAACATTTTGATCGATACAATTGCTTGTATCTACATTTTTTTATTCCAATTAAAACATTTCACATGTCATCATATTTGTTCGCACAGTAAATAATCGTGCATTTGGATTTATCTCGGAACATGCACAAACTATATATATATATATGGCATAACCGCTCTCAAATGGGTATAAATCATGTACCGAAGACTGGCGAGGCTACATCCAGGACGCAAGCAATGAGCCGCCGCTCAGATTGCGTTATCCAAAAAAAAAAAATTGCAGCAAAGCTGCTTTCGTTAAAAAATATTCGCTAGAAATATATAGCGCCGTATAATATTTACTTCCGTATATCTGGACGTAGTCGGTTTGATTAGCCGCTAGACGATGAAATCAACCCTTTGTTGGTGCGGCGGAATTTATATTTGGTGCAGAAAATTTTGACCATCCAATTACATTTGCTGAATTGCTCTTCGTGGATGTAGTTAAAGCGGCCTGATCTAGTCTGCACTATGCACATTTGCGGCAATATATATATATATTGGTTTCGATGGGGAATGCCACAAATAGCATTACTATACGGACCGCCGAACCAAATAACAGATAAGAATTATTGGTCCACTAACTTGTTACTGTTTGTCCAGCAGATTTACCAGCGGTCGAGGGTATTTATTCCGAATAAACAAATCGCGCCTTTTTTTCGGATTTATGACAAATATGACAAAAGCGTCGTGTATATTTCCGCAAATATTGAACTGTTAGTTGCGAATGAGTTTATTTTGATTGTATTTCGTCCGTTTTCGACAAAATGTTGACACTTTTTTTCACGTTTTTCCTTCGTGTTTAACAAAAATAATTTATGTACTCATTATAATCACAAACTTTTCGGCTCTACACCTAAGATTTTAATATAACATCTAACAAAAAGACAATTTCTATTGTGCAAAATTTGTTATCTTCTTAAGTTTACTGACAATTTTCTGCTGAAGACGTTAAATTAATTTAACGAAACATCTCGAGAATATAAATCAATTATTCGCTATTATAAGTGCTATTTAACCTATTTTATATATTTTTAATATGCAGAATCGAAGCTTTTCATTTTATTATCAACCACATTTTGCTGTAACCTATTTCTTAAATTCATACAAGCTGTACGAAATAATAAATCAGCCTCGCAATAATCAATTAAACCACCTACTTTATATTACTCCGAGGGAAAACGTTTGTACATAGTTGGATAGTTAGTTACCTTTTCCATTCAGTGCAGAAGGAGTTTCACCTCTCTTCACGTTAACATCGGCTGTTGGTTCGCCCATTTATTTAAATTTATATCTTAACGTTAATATGGCGGTAGTCTAATGGTGTTGTTTATAAACATGTTCGTTCGGCGAGCTCTTCCACTCCTTATCAGTGCAAATACAAGCGGTGGTAATTCATTGTTTCCACCATCGTCAGTCACTAGTCAGTTCACCAGGATATGCATTTTAAGGGGTACTAGTGGCAGCAGTTCCGCCCTACCAGATCATCTTGATGGAATAAATATTATGCTAGTCCGACATCACCGAGTAATGGAATTAGTAGAGTGACTATGCTTGCTTTGTTCTTTTAATAGGCGTATTATGTTTTTTCGCTGCTTTTAGCATACAATTTTGATAGCAAAGTCGCTGTTTTTCTAGCGTATTTCCTGTCATTTACATCAATAATCTTTTGCTGAAAATCACACCATTTCTGAAATTAAGAATCATCCAACCGATACGAAAGATCTGTGTACGTGTACAGGTTCTAATTCTACTTGTGTTACGGTTTTTTGGGTGATGTTCTATACAATTCTTTAACGCCGTAGTGACGATTTTACAAATCATATTTCCTAATCTTTTTCAAAACGGCATATAACTACCGTAAGACTTTTGAAAACTTGTACAATCATTGAGAGCTTTCCTAAAGTAATATATCATCAGCTTTATATACATTCATATTAAAATATATTCTTTTTTGTAATTTAATTTTTTTTATTATATTATTTTAAAACGTTTATTAGGCCCGAATTCTATCGTTGCAAATTTCTAAAAGTGTGGCATCCTCTTAAGAAAATTTTGACCAGATTTCCTCATAACGCGCATTGTTGTTTTTTATTACATCGTTTCTGAAATTAACACAAAGACGTATCTTTACTCTTCGTATCAGAAACTTACCTATATTTACATAAAATAATATCCGTATTTTTGTATATTACCTAAGAATATATTTTACCATTATTCGTTCATATGACTACAATCACCGTGCATGCATACAACAAAGAATTCTTCGAATTGTCAGCCATGTTATAGCGATTCTGTTCACCCATATGGTTCTGCCAGTTGTTCTATTTATTCTTTCGTGATTTACCATTGAGCATACAGACGGCAGATTACGGCGTTTCCACACGCGATGCATATATTCTTTCTTCATCGTGAATTGTGAAATGTGAAATGCTTATACGGCTCCCCTGACATAGCACGCTCTTAACTTTTAATAGTGCCATATACACCTACCTTCTTTTTACACTGTTGTTTTACCTCTGGCCGAATTGTACAAAAGTGCCAAAAAGATAATACGATAATAATGTCGGTGCTTTTTTAAAAACACTTTTCTTAACACTAGCTACTAAAAATTGTATCTTATAAACAGTTCATTTCTTTCATAGAAAGCACTTTGTAAAATCTCAAGAAACTTCCAATTTTATATTATAAGCGCCCTTTATTTTATCCGAATAGATTTGTTCTCTTAACGTTCTCTAATACCTCTTTGTGGTCAGTCAATTTAATTGAAATAGCGCTACTTAACATTCTTCTTTCCATTGTGATTTCGATCTTGCTCACATCTTCGAGCATTAACCATTATAATTTCAAATTACTAACATTATCTACTTATCTCGAACGATGTCGTTTTACTCGCTCGGCTATTATCAACGAAAGCGTCGCGACGCCTGTCGCATGTATTGTCGACGGCGACACTGAGGGCTGCGAAAGGCTGTTACAATCATGCAGATCATCGGGTTAATACATACACACAATTTTATACAGGGTCGAATAGAATTCGACATTTTCGACACTAAATTCGTGTTGTTTGTTTTGGCTGAGGTAATACTACAATTAATTGCACATAAGAAAGTATTGTGGAAGAAGTATCATATTAGTTAATTTCACAGTGTCTCTAAACAAAAACTGCACAAATTTGGATAATTACTGTATAGTTACGACCATTGTCGAAAGTAAACTGCTCATTAACAGCAAACAACAATAGCAACGGCTGCACATCCAGGATACTGACTGCCGCAACACGTGCCCTTTATACAGCAGCTGTGACGTCAGTACGAGTGGTCCTTTGTCCTGTCGTTATACTTGGACGAGCCGCAACTCCGAAAAAGGGCCAAACTAAAGACAATTTCTTTTATTACGTACAATAAAATGTTTCTAAACTAAATGCGCATTTCGAAAGCCAAGCACCTCATCTTCAGGAGCAATAGAAAAATGTTGTTAAGTCATTTCAAAAAATAATTTAATCAAAATGAGTTCGCTTTATTTTAATTGCTATTAACGCTCGATGTAACATCGAATATATTTGAGTCGAACGTTTACGTAATGGCCGGAATTAAAGTCAACAGTTGCGTTCGTTATAGCGACACGTAATTTCTATAAAACATTGGCGCAATCAATTGTAGAAAAATAGCAAGCAACCGGCAATAACATCATTGCATATTCAGTGAGCGATTTATTGTACGGATATAATTTCGGTTGCAATATACTATTGTGTCCTCTCCCGCTGTAATTGCGTCCTAAATCGCCATCGAAATGGACGCGTTTCGATGAGAGAACTGACGGACTGCTGCCGCACAAATTATATGTATCGTCAGCGATGTGACAATACCTCCTATCCCCTTTGAACTTTTAATCAGTTTTAATTTAACAATATGCGCAATATGAACATGGGCAATAAACCTAATAATCTTATAGTCTTAAGATATTATAATAAGACATAATATCTTATTGAAGCAAGAAGGAAAATTAAAATAGGAAACACAGAAGCAGGACAGAAAAAATATAAGAAACTAAGGAACTTAATTAATAGGAAATGCAAGCTAGCGAAAGAAGAGTGGATAAAAGGAAACTGTGAGGATATTGAGGAGGATATGAGAAGAGGTTAAGTAGATTTGGGCTACAGGAAAATTAAGTCACATTTTTCTAAAGTAAAACCAAAGGGTAACATTATATGTGATAAGCAGGGTAAGGAACTCACAGAAAATAAGGAAAAAGCTAGAAGATGGAAGGAGTATCTTGAAGATTTATATAAAGGTAGGCAGGACATGGAGGAGCTAGAAAGTGTGGAACAGATAGATGAGGATGACTTAGGTCCTAGCATACTTAGGTCAGAGTTTCATAGAGCATTAAATGATTTACGGAATAACAAAGCAGCGGGGATTGATATGATACCAGCCGAATTAATAAAACACGCAGGGGAAAAATGCAGGAGCGATTATACAGGTTAGTTTGTAAAATATATGAGAAGGGAGAAGTACCACAGGATTTTCAGCGTAGTAGAATAGTAACAATGCCGAAGAAAATAGGAGCTAATTTGTGTGAGAACTATAGGACCATTAGCCTACTATCACATGCATCGAAGATATTGTTAAAGATTATTTATAGGAGATTAGAAAATAAAGTAGAGGAAAGGCTAGGAGAAGATCAGTTTGGTTTTAGGAAAAACAGAGGGACGAGAGAGGCGATTCTAGCACTAAGAACGGTAGTAGAAAAAAGAAATAGGGTAGGAAAGGTAACTTGCATAGCTTTTGTAGACTTAGAAAAGGCATTTGATAATGTAGATTGGGACATAATGTTTAGAATTTTAAAAGAAACGGGTATAGATTATAAGGATAGGAGAATAATTTTTAATTTATATAAACACCAAACTGCCTTAGTTAGAATTGAGGGGGAAGAAGAGGTAGCAAAAATAGGGAAGGGAGTTCGGCAGGGATGTACACTCTCACCGTTATTATTTAATCTATATATAGAAGATGCAATAAACAAAGTAAAAGAAGAGTATAGTGTAGGTGTGAATGTACAGGGAGAGAAAATATATATGTTGAGATTCGCCGACGATATAGCTATATTGGAAGAAAGCGAAAAGAATTTAGAAAGGGTATTGAATGGTATGCAGGCAGTATTGATTAGGGATTTTAACATGAAAATAAATATAGGTAAAACTAAAGTGATGAGGTGTGACAAAAAGGAATGCAGTAGAAAAATGAGGATCACAATAGGAGATAATAGAATCGAAGAAGTGTCAGATTTTTGTTATTTAGGCAGTAGAATCACAAAAGATAATCGAAGCAAGGTAGATATAAAGTGTAGGATAGCACAGGGTAGGAAGGCATTCATAGAAAAGGAACAGATTTTAAGATCAAATATTGACTTGGGTATTAGAAAAAGATTACTGAAGGTATATGTTTGGAGTGTAGCACTGTACGGGTGTGAGGCGTGGACTATAGGAAAGGAAGAGAAGCGTAGATTACAAGCATTCGAAATGTGGTGTTATAGGAGGATGATGAGGATTGGTTGGGAAGATAAAGTAACAAATGAAGCTGTACTAGAGTTAGTAGGGGAGAAGAGAAGTATCTGGAGAGTGTTACAGCGTAGGAGAGACAGATTAGTAGGGCATATTCTTAGGCATGGGGGGATTATGCAATTGATCATAGAAGGTAGAGTGGAGGGAAAGAGAGGGGTAGGTAGGCCTAGATTGGAGTATGTGAGTCAGATAGTTGAAGACGTTGAGATGAATAGCTATAGGGAGATGAAGGGATTAGCTCAGGATAGATCGGCATGGCGTGCTGTTTCCAACCAATCTTTAGGATTGCGGACTCTTTAACTAACTAAGATATTATGTCTGTTTGACATAATATCATATTTTTCGAAATTTTGTAAGATAGGAGGTATTGTCACATCGCTGTGACGATATATATATGAGTATTGTTTGTATTGCGCGGCAATTCAAATATTACGATAATGCAATCACACTCTCCAATAATACAAACATACTTAATACGATAAAATCACGAGCGATTTTATAATAAATCTTTGTTCTTTGCGCTTGCCATATATTCAATTGGTTGGATAGATAATGTCTTTATTTTTCTGAATATTTACAAAGGTAACAATGAGTACTAATACACATTGTAGAAATGTCCTGAATGTGCTGAAAATATAGCGAAAAATAGTGTCTAAGAACAACAACTTACAAATAACATTGAAGGATAACAGATTATTTTATGAGGTTATACCACCCTCACAATTTTCGCGGAAGTAGACATTTTAACAACTCGCCGACCATTCATATACAATCGCGCCATTTGAACGTGCAAATGTATTTTTTTTTTAATCCACCCTGTTTATACGCATGGGGCGATATCATGGAGTGCGCAAATTAGGAAAATGAATGGGACAACTCCCGATGCCTACTTCAATGACCAAACCTATATAATTTGGAGTAGAATTGTGCCAATCACAGGCGAGTATTGTGCAGGACTATCCTGCAGGACGCATAAGCAAATAACTATTATGTAGCCTCTAGGGTGAAGAGCAACCGCGATGCTAACTATACTATACATAATTATCGTTACAATTCATACACCACGAGATAAACAGATTCGAGTAGAATAGGAAGCAATGCCAGCGATCATGGTGGTACTTCATATCTTCATATGCAGCAATTGATTCAATATGTTTTTTTTTATGGGCTAATTAATTTTCTCTTAAATAAATGTATATAACAGTGAAAATGGTCAAGGGAGACAATACAATACTGAAAATCTCAAAAAATGTTACCATGTATTTAATAAAAATAAAAAATAAAAGAAGAAAAATTCTATAAGAAAAAAAAATCACACAAGTTTAAAAATGATTTTTAAATGCTTATATAGACTTAGTGCATTTTCGTTACTGTAATAGGATTTATGACAAAATTAATGTGATGTATGATACTACGCTAAACTGTGGTTTGGAAATTGTATGAACGTTATAAATTTGATTAATACAAATTTTCAACGTTTCATACTCATTTTATTTTGATAACATACTTTGTCCCACGAACTTTGTTTGAAAATATCTTTGTTTTTTTTTCCCAAAAAGTCTTCGCCGCGTATCCTGTTATAACCCCCTGTATCTATTTACTCGTTTTTGTAATTTAATTCTGACTTTCATAACTGGGTCCTGTCATTTCGTAGTCCCAACCTAAGCAGAATCGCGACCTATAAAGAACTGTCTACCCAATCCATATGTGGTTGTATGAGCATGGTGATTTTATTGCATATATAAGCATATATTCAATTGTGCGCCTTACTTAAATCACGCTTCGGAAACATTAACCGTCGTTTGGGACAGGTTTAATAATGATCCGTAAACCCGTGGACTCATCTATCACACGAGGTTCAAACCGCAACCAATTATTCAACGATTGACTGAGATGGGTGATATGGCCCCGTGAAGCACGGAAGAGGGATGGACGCACGAACGAACTGCTGGAGAATATGCTGGAGCTACATACGGCCACCGAAGCTGGCTGCTCTGTGTTCTGAATTTATATAGAACAGATCACACGGAAGAAATAGTTAAAATGATAGAAGCAAGAAGGAAAATTAAAATTGGAAACACAGAAGCAGGACAGAAAAAATATAAGGAACTAAGGAACTTAATTAATAGGAAATGCAAGCTAGCGAAAGAAGAGTGGATAAAAGGAAATTGTGAGGATATTGAGGAGGATATGAGAAGAGGTAAAGTAGATTTGGGCTACAGGAAAATTAAGTCACATTTTTCTAAAGTAAAACCAAAGGGTAACATTATATGTGATAAGCAGGGTAAGGAACTCACAGAAAATAAGGAAAAAGCTAGAAGATGGAAGGAGTATCTTGAAGATTTATATAAAGGTAGGCAGGACATGGAGGAGCTAGAAAATGTGGAACAGATAGATGAGGATGACTTAGGTCCTAGCATACTTAGGTCAGAGTTTCATAGAGCATTAAATGATTTACGGAATAACAAAGCAGCGGGGATTGATATGATACCAGCCGAATTAATAAAACACGCAGGGGAAAAAATGCAGGAGCGATTATACAGGTTAGTTTGTAAAATATATGAAAAGGGAGAAGTACCACAGGATTTTCAGCGTAGTAGAATAGTAACAATGCCGAAGAAAATAGGAGCTAATTTGTGTGAGAACTATAGGACCATTAGCCTACTATCACATGCATCGAAGATATTGTTAAAGATTATTTATAGGAGATTAGAAAATAAAGTAGAGGAAAGGCTAGGAGAAGATCAGTTTGGTTTTAGGAAAAACAGAGGGACGAGGGAGGCGATTCTAGCATTAAGAACGGTAGTAGAAAAAAGAAATAGGGTAGGAAAGGTAACTTGCATAGCTTTTGTAGACTTAGAAAAGGCATTTGACAATGTAGATTGGGACATAATGTTTAGAATTTTAAAAGAAACGGGTATAGATTATAAGGATAGGAGAATAATTTTTAATTTATATAAACACCAAACTGCCTTAGTTAGAATTGAGGGGGAAGAAGAGGTAGCAAAAATAGGGAAGGGAGTTCGGCAGGGATGTACACTCTCACCGTTATTATTTAATCTATATATAGAAGATGCAATAAACAAAGTAAAAGAAGAGTATAGTGTAGGTGTGAATGTACAGGGAGAGAAAATATATATGCTGAGATTCGCCGACGATATAGCTATATTGGAAGAAAGCGAAAAGAAATTAGAAAGGGTATTGAATGGTATGCAGGCAGTATTGACTAGGGATTTTAACATGAAAATAAATATAGGTAAAACTAAAGTGATGAGGTGTGACAAAAAGGAATGCAGTAGAAAAATGAGGATCACAATAGGAGATAATAGAATCGAAGAAGTGTCAGATTTTTGTTATTTAGGCAGTAGAATCACAAAAGATAATCGAAGCAAGGTAGATATAAAGTGTAGGATAGCACAGGGTAGGAAGGCATTCGTAGAAAAAGAACAGATTTTAAGATCAAATATTGACTTGGGTATTAGAAAAAGATTACTGAAGGTATATGTTTGGAGTGTAGCACTGTACGGGTGTGAGGCGTGGACTATAGGAAAGGAAGAGAAGCGTAGATTAGAAGCACTTGAAATGTGGTGTTATAGGAGGATGATGAGGATTGGTTGGGAAGATAAAGTAACAAATGAAGCTGTACTAGAGTTAGTAGGGGAGAAGAGAAGTATTTGGAGAGTGTTACAGCGTAGGAGAGACAGATTAGTAGGGCATATTCTTAGGCATGGGGGGATTATGCAATTGATCATAGAAGGTAGAGTGGAGGGAAAGAGAGGGGTAGGTAGGCCTAGATTGGAGTATGTGAGTCAGATAGTTGAAGACGTTGAGATGAATAGCTATAGGGAGATGAAGGGATTAGCTCAGGATAGATCGGCATGGCGTGCTGTTTCCAACCAATCTTTAGGATTGCGGACTCTTTAACTAAGATCACAGAAGAGTATATCTTCTAAAGATTGCCAGATATTAAGAATTTCGCTTTTGTGCCATCATCATATTGACCCCGACATCTTCATCTGTAAATTAAACTACAAGCGATTATATTCGACCAACTAAGCACATAACAAGAATGTAATTTCAGTACTTCTTCTCATATGAACCTCAGTTCGAATTGTCAACTGTACCTATTCCGCCATTGCGATGATCATATCTTAATCTAGCTCGAGCTCGATGCGCTCCTCCTTCTTGCCGCAATTATTCTTTATAGCTCCATAACGTGGCCTTTCACGATGCCATACCAATTTGCAGTTGAAGCGGTTCCAAGTCCACCACTTGCGATTAGTCCCATTAAAACTTCTGTTGTATTTCACCCGCGTCTGAAGAGATATGTATCTATATTTGACCCTTAATTGTGTCCATAGATCGTGGTTAAGTTTCGCATAGAATCGAGTCGATTAATCCAATTCAATTCGTTAAAAATGTTAATATCTTAGTTTTCAAGTGAATCAATTCATCTAATAAAATGGATACGGAATTTATATTTTTATCATTTTATCAGCGATTTTCCATATGCTTTATCCTGATTAAAATCTTTTGGCAACATCGCACCGCATATATCCGTATTATACGCTCTGGCAGACAAGAAGCAGTCCAAAGCAAGCTTATTAATTTGCCACTGTTATACTTCTTGTATCCATACACATATACAGGATGACTCGCGCTTAGAATCCACATACAAATCGTACATAGACTTTTTTCTCATTTCAAAGAACCCTTTGTCGCGTCGTTTGACATTTTTTAATCCGATATTAAAGCATTCTTTTAAATGCTTCAAACGCATCGTTCTTTGAAGCAATTCACGATTGTTCGCGTAATTGACCATCTTACGTGAAACACTGTGTATCTATAATGGTACAGCTCTATTGAAGATGAACTGATCTATTGCATATTGGGTCTTGTGATATTAAGCGATTGGGTATTGAGGGATGGGATTGTAAAGTCACAGGATCGTTATCATTAGTGGGATGAATTTACATGAACAAACAACTGAATGTATTAGATTTACCTTGCAGAAGGGATCTGCACGTATTACTGTCGTTATTTCGATATAATTCGATAGATTCGAAAGGGACTTTGTTAATTTTGTAAAATCATAAGTATCATATAAGCTCGAAGCTCCTATCGTGACTTCTCGTTCAAACAACAAAGCTTTTGCTTACCCGCAAGCATCGTCCTATTTCCTTGTTGTAGCTACCCTTTCAAAGCCAAGTAATAATTTTATCTGAAACCTATACGAACCCTCGTGTATCTACAGAGGATATATTAGTGCTTAAATACATAACTCCTACGGTTCAATTTCTCGTAGCTCTTCCTTCGATACACGTTTCGCTCTGCATAGTCCAAGTACGTTCGTCCTTGCTTTCTGGTACTCGCCACCAAATTACCAGCAAAACTCATACTTTGATTTTAAAAATAAATCTTATATTTGCCAAATGCAAATGTTGGTTTAATATCTTTGTTTTTTTGGAATGTCTTTCAGTTTGTTGATTAATTTGATGGTTAGTTTAACGTTCACCAAATACTAACAAAAAAATAACAAACGGGCAATTTGTATTGATATAAGATGAAAAGGAAAAATTGCTTCCTTTTTAAAATAGCAATAAACATACCTAAAATTGTGATAAATTAGTACATATAAATCCAAATTGAGTTTTTTTATTAAAAAAAAAAAGTAACATCATTGTCTTAGGCCGTTTATTTTGAATAAAAAATATTTTGAACATACAAGAAAATATTTGAAGTACTACTGAATACATTTTTAACCCTTTTTTTGCTATTATTAAGTTGATAATTAATTTTGACAACACTAAATCCTTTTTTAAATTCAATTCTCGCCGTCTAAATTAAAAGAACAAAATGTAAATATTCTCGGAGTCGAATTAATTTTAAATGGCAAGGACGACATGTCCGTCCTCCCTTTACATACCATACGGTAACCTTATATTAAAGTTAAAGCTTTCTTAGTCCGAACTTAGGCATTTTGTTGAACCTTCGTGCCGGGGACAGAACAGCATTGCGCCAATCCTTTCTTAAGACCGCGTCAAGTGTTACTACCGCGCCGGGCCATGTGTTGCAGAAGACCTGTAGTATATGCTACGCTCTTGGTGTGTTGGTTTTGGCATAACCTATCCTCTCGCTCTACGCTGCCACCGCTATTTCGGCTATACGCTTCGTTGCCGCCTTATCTGTCTGCTGCAGACAAAGTTAACTATTTGCGATACCGCAAGATAATGTATATAACGGATATATAGTGATCCTGCATATAGAAAACCGTTGGTAGATAGAAGAGCTCTGTACGATGTACAGGACGAAACCTCTTCCGAATTTACTTCAAATAAAACTCGGTAATTATTCGGTTGGAAATTATTATCGGTTAACTGCATTTTTAGTTTTAATTCGCATAATACTGATATTTCGTTTAAAATGCACGAAAAACCAATATTATTTCGAATCTATTTTACCATAATATATTTGTTTGCTATTATTCTATTACCTGAAAATCATTTCATTACATTTTCCCCAATTCGTGAGTATGTCAATATATTCGCGGTGCATATATACTCCACTACTATACGATGTTCTATTGAAATTTTATTAAAATAGAATGTGTTGTGCCGTTTTTACGTGAATACGAGTTCGTGTCGACATAACAAATGAAGAACATAATTGAATCGAAATTGAAAGCGATGATGTGTGTGTAGATAATATAACCTGTTTTCATTTCAGCACTAATTAAATGTTATTCTTACATATTAAATATTTTCCACTGGCGATGTGTAGTTCACTCGCGAACCGTTCACTCTGAACGGTTCAATCAAATGACGGGTGTACTGTGACGATGTTTTGCAACGACCTAGGACCTAGTTCGTGAACTATGTACGTATTGATGTACTTGTACTAGGTCCTGGACCCGTCGTGTACTAAACCGTTCATGAATCACAACGGCTCGTAAACGATGCAGTATAGTATACATTACATATACAGTACTAACATTTATTTAGTGATAAAGTGTGTTTGGTGAACGGAACGAAATAGGAAACTCGATGCGATATTGCAACGGCAGCATTGTAATATTTCAATATTTCAATTTATTTATTGTTTACTATTTAATATTTTTAGATTGTGAAAAAAGAGATTATTTTCAGTATATGCATGTATTTCATATAGGTCGTGAACTAGTTCATTAAAAAAAGATGTTAGTAGTTCACGACCTATAGTTCGTGAACGGTACATTGAAATGAACTATGAACTACGAACTAGGTCCTTAAAGTGACCTACAGTTTGCCATCACTATTTCACATATTGAATTAGCGATTCTTTTCTTCTCCCTTAATTGTGTATATATGAACTTATCCTTGTATATTTTCACGGTGGAAAAATCCTCTGGTTCTCTTAAGAAACTCAGATCATTGGTATTGCGGTCAATTGGATTACAAGTAGAAAAATTAGCATTGTATATTTTTTGTGGCAAGTTCTGTATTAGTTAGTTATATTACTTAGTTGCAAAGGCCGTTTCGATTTTTTTACATCGAGGAAGTTAAATGGGGTGTTAAATTGAATCACTTATCTAACGACCCTGTAGAATAACGATTTGTCTCAAAATAAACGGTTTGAAAAATATGCAAATTTAAAACATACAATTGTATTTTTACCAAATTTATTAATCTGCATTTATTATGATGTAGTAGTATTTTTCTATTAAAAAAACAATTTCGAATTTTATTCACTATAATAACATAACTTGTAATATAGTAAATATTAAAAAAAAAAACGCTTTTAATTCTTTTTATAAAGAATTTATACAAAAACGGTTATAAATCTGCGTTGTTTTTTTGCTTTGTTTAACCATCGGTTATACACCCCATTTTTTTTTTTTATAGAAAATATTTTGTATTTTATCATATTTATTGAAGCGGAATTATTTTCTTCTTACAACATAGCGAGCGTGCTTTCTGATAATACAGAATTTAAGATTTAAACTAGCACTAACATGGCATGTCTGGGAAACTGTGATCATATAATAACTTTTCCGCGATGCTTTGCTCAAAATAGACAAAAAGTCACTCATCCACGAAGGATCCATTTTCGAGAACTATTCTTTAGTTTGTAGTATTTATTATATTTCCTTGAAGGAATGCTCGTTATTGCAATCGCATTCCAATAATGCGCACATCGATTTTTGATTTTAACCGTTGTTTTTAGTCGTTTAAATTTCGTTCGCGTTTTGAACAGTTCAAAATTGAACTGGCCCACTGCAACTTATTGGACGATAGTCGATGGAACGTTCCTTCGCATGGAATAAAACAATTTCGTGCCGTAACAGTCAATCACCTCAATGCGCCGGATGGCACGTAATCTAAACTGAAATGAAAATATTCGCTCATTTTTTCAAAAGAAATTGTTTTTGTTAAAATCTTGCAATTACACGATTGTTTTATTATATAAAATATCCATTTAATATTTTTTTAAAACCAAATTTCGATCAACTCCAATAATGTATTTTTAATATTTAACAATTGATTAAAAAAAATTAAAAAATTGCTTTAAGAAAAAAGATACATTTAGCTCTAGGAATTTTATGCTTTGCGAATTAGTGAACACTCTAAATAATGAAAAATATAATCCTTTATTAACAATTATTTTCGATTATGGGATAATCAAAAAGAAGCCAATAATAATAATTAGATTTATATTCAAACAAATAGATTTAACTGTCCCATTTCTGCTTTAACTGGAATAATTAATGGCTTTATCGACATGGCTGATAAATTAAATATTAATTATTAGTGCAGTTCGCGTATCTATGTGGTTGATTGAATTTATAAGCTTTCCGATACAGGGTGTGTTGCAGTGGCGTATCCAGGTTTTCACTATTCGATGTTAAAAGACCCCGAATTGTAATTGCATACTATCATAGTTATTTTATTTATTTTCAAAGCACTGAAAAACCTACAGATAATTTTAATAAATGCGAGTCTCGATTTTTTTTTAGTAATTTTAAATTATTTTATAGATTAATAATATAGATCGTGGAAATAAATATTTTGATAGAAAAATTATCGCAACAAAACTGTTTTATACGAAACGATTAAGTTCATATATTAAATATTTGCTGTTATTATATGAAAAGATTTTTTTTAACATAAATTCGCCATGAAAAAAAATGACTAAAATTGTCCTTTGAAATCCCCACCTGGGGCTTTTACATACATTGTACAGAAATCTGTTCGGATTATTAAAAACACAATATAAATTTAATTGGACATATCTGTTTAATAACGCCACTAAGCAGTTGCGCAGTACTACGACACCCAAACATGAGTACGTGGACGAAAAAAAGAAACATCTTGTGAAGATCACAAAAAAAATATGAATGTCTTCTTTCTATTGATATTTTCTGCTAATTTCAATTTATTCGTATAAGAAATTATTTCCGAGCGATTGGAATTATCTCTATTTTATTACGATATTAGGGATAGAGTATAGCGCAAATTCTATTATACCTAACGATTGCTTTATAATTTATTCAAAATAAAACAAATTAATTTATTCGATTCGTGGCATTTATGCGTATTAAAAACACATCCAATCTATGCGAATCATTTTCTATAATAAAGCAATAAAATAATCGCAAAAAAAACATGCGTGAGACTTTCGCGCGGTAGAAGCGAAACTTCTTAACTCCTAGGAATAATTGATTTTATGCATTGCTTTTTTTCCATTTGTTAACGATTTGATTTTGATTGATTTTGATTGACACTCTGATCATCAAAGAAAGCATTATTAACTGTAATGTCGTACAGTCTATAAAGAGGAGTTTGGATTAAATATTGTAGCTGTATTTTTATAGTTCTTTTATATGGAACAAACTGTACCTAGCGGATTATTGAAAAATTGTTTATCAAATTCGCGATGAGCAGTTTGAAAGAATGTAGTGGATGCACTAGTGGGTGCATTTCTATTTGTCGATGGCTCAGCTGCATCAGATTCATTTCGTTGATCTCTCCCACCGCGTGTATCTTCACGTGCCTGAATCAGTGGCATTTAAATTCTCTATACCACTCACTGTGTCCTCACTTAACAACGGTATCTATTCATCTAGTGTATTTGAGGTCGTTGGAAGGTTATGTTGTCCACCGTGTTTCTTTAACGCCCTTTGCCTGGCTCGATACTCTCTACTTCTTTCCAAGGTACTTGTTGGCACTTTTCTTGGCGGTTTATTCGCTTTCTTCCGCTCTCTAAAGGCTCGCACTCTGTATGTACTTGTCTTTTTCTCCATTTCACTTTTCACACAATGGAAATTGTTAGCTAAAAGATTAAGCTGTGTAATATATAATAAAATACGCAAGCGTCTACTGGTTGCCTTATGCCACGTATACACACTGTACACACGGCGCATGCGCGTAGTATGTTTCACTTTTCGTGACGAAAGCGTATCACTTTTCGTGACGTTCCGTTTATAGAAGTTTCACTTAAAAAAAAGTAGAATTCGCAGAACGTTAACATCTTCGCGCTGTATTATTGCCGCCAATTATATCCTCCTACATCGCCATCGAAATAAAATTCGAATCGAATATTCTTTTCAGGCGCATATCATATATTTCGCTTAGTCAGGTTGTACTTATTTCATTTACCTACCGAATTTGCGCATACCTATACACATTCAATTTCTCCTAATTAAATTTTGGCAAGATAAACAGACCGTTTTAATTACATTTTCATTGTCCCATTTGCTTTCTGTATTATAACCAGCCAGTATATGATCAGTATTACACTCACCATCCAGTTGCTCTTTGCTGTCGTTGTCCTCCGTGGATTTACCTTTCTCCTTTACTGCAACGTATTTATTTAATCAGTGGTCTTAAATTGTTTTGTCTGGACTTAGTTTGTTTTGTCCTCCGGTGGATGTATGAGAAGGAACGGTTAATTGTTCTAAAAGACACCATATTCATCGTCCGCCTTTCTCGTAACATTTTCGTTAAAATTATTTCATTTCGCCCAATAACGCTATTCTTGATTATTATCTTGTTTTCAATAGAAAAAAACTTCTTTTGTTGAAAATGCTGAATTAATACTAAAAATTACTGTTCTTCATTACGGTCCATTTATTCATCGCAATAAAGTTTAAATTCATTTAAACTTCATCAATCGGAAAAAAACCATTTCGGAAGATTCTAATTAATATTCATAATACAGATAAAATGCAAATGTAATCCAGATTTATGCGGGGGACAAAGCACGCAAAAGTTCCCCGACGAAGCAAGTGAAAAAAAAACATATCCGCGCCTTTTTACGGATCGATTAATTAGCTTTATGCATTTAACATTTTTTTTTGTCATATGCAAATTCGAAAGAAGTCGCATAAAAATCAGATTTTCACGCAATCCAAAGATTGTTTTATTACACAAAGGCTTTCTGCGTTATCCAAGCCTTTCGTTGTTATTAAATTTCAACGAACAGTTTATTTGACGATAAACTGTTCATTCGACAAAAGACATAGAATTTACAGTCACTCATTGTCCGAAATTTCATAACAACGTACTCCGAGGAAAATGTTGAACACTTTATTTGAAATGGCCGTTTATCCGGGACGAAGGAAACTTGTTCAAAACGATTGGCGAAAAATGATTTTCTGACGGCGAACCGAATAATATACGAAGCTTTAAAATAACGCCGACTCAACATACGTCGTCACACCATGTCGTTGGCATTGGTGGTGACTAAACCCCCCCGAACTCAAATCAATGCAAATGATGGACCTTTCTAGCGTTGGGTTGCCTCATAATCCCGATCTCAGTCTTTGCCATTACGTCCTTTGCCGTCCCTCCATTGATGACGCTGCCCTTTGCCCATTACAGGGTACCGCATATCGAAAGCTCATCCACAAACAATCACGTATTAAACGAGACAAGCGAAGGTTGAATTTAAGTCGGTAATGGTGTATCAACATTTTCTAGAAGGCATGGTTAAAAAAATGACGTCGTCCCAATTTTAATGAGCGATAACGTTCTTTTATTAATCACTCTGTATATGGCATAGGAGGATATTCGACCGGATAATGTCACACAATCACAATGTTATAACGCTTTTCCGTCATGAAACTTTAAACTTCGATTACACATTGTATATATGAAACATTTTGTCCACAAAATAAAACGAAAGAGCGATTGATATTGGTGTAAATTTTCAACAAAGATTAGGGGGTTAAGAGGGAATATATGATACATCCAAAGAATGTAGTTTTATAATTTTTGAAAACCAGTTTATTGATTATAGTTTGGAAAAATCGTAAGCTATTGCGAAATTTAATAACGTTCGGTTCTGTACATTGAATGGGAAATGTGAAAGTGAAAAATGGTAGATAGGAAAATGGGCACGAGATGCTTTACGAACAAGCTGCTTCTCTTCTTTGGTTAGTAATGTATGTTTTGCAAAGTGTAAGTGTACATACGTTGCAAACGAATCTCCTTTTCTTCAATCGCAGTCTTCGGCTTTATCCTCGCCGGTATATTAGTGGCTGCATCGTTTATACGTTGTGCCATATTTATGCAATCACTTAATATGCGATGGTCCTTAAATACATCAGTCGATCAAAATCACCAATATTTTATATAACACTCAGCTCGTCTTAATATCAATCTAATCGAAATACGTGGTAGGTGCAAGAAAATAAGAACAAGCAAATCCTTTATGTTGAATATGAAAGTATTTTCATTTTAAAAATTTAACAAAAAATCGTCAATACTTGCGCGAAAAACGTGTGTTTGTGGTTTTGCTTCTGTCCCGTTGGCTGACCGCGGAGGCAATTAATAAAGTCTATGCGAGGCCGCGGTCTTCGACATCGACCTCCGATACACCAGCCAACATCTTTTACTGTTGCAAACTTTAATGCTCTTAATGTACTACTAATACGCCTCCAAGACCATTTTATGAGTTTGATATTGATGCTGCGATAATAGGATATAGGCGAAATGACGATCGTAAGTTTGCAAGAGATATATACAAGAAATAATTACATGTTAATTTTGTCCATTCGTATTTTTCTTATACATAGAAACGAGTGAGTTATTAAAGACAATTTCAGGGTGGTATACAGAAACCATTTAATGCTATGTTAAAATTATTGATTGATGTAAGAGAAATATTCTTATCATTTCGCTTACTACTCTGGTTAGTGATTTACCAGGTTGTGTACATCACATCGATTGGTTTTTTATTTGGAAATATTCTTCTTCATCTAGTAAGCTCGCAACTAAAAGTTTAAATACTTCCCATTTTAGAAAAAACGTGGAACACGTTTGAATCAATTTTCCTCGGCATATTTCACCAAACGATTTTTAGACTATTGCTGTTTGTATGATTACAATACATTATTGTAGCCGATGTATCGTCAAATGATGACATTCTACGCACGGAATTTCGGGCTATCACTCTAGCAATGTTTATATTACCCCCTCTGACTGTGAATGTGTCTGTGAAAAGCCGAAACGTCTTGAACAATGCAAATACACTCTCACACACACAGTTTGATTTTTATTGGGATAACTAAACGAGATTTAAAGATTTCGCCTGATTCGTGGCTTTTGGACCCAAGTCTGAAACGAATATAAAGCGTCGAAATAAATTCGGGGCTTTGCCCTATATCCCAGGATGTCTTGTGTATCAAAACTGTTCTTATTCCACGCTTAGAGTTCTTTTATACGTAACAATAATGCCCGCTGTATTATTTTTAAGTACGCGAAGTAAAGTAAAAAAATCATTTGACCGCACCTGCAACCCTATCTTTTCTAATGCATTGATAGAAGGATTCGTGCAGCCCACAGCGGGGGATGTTCAACGTTCAACGATTCTGAATATCATGCTATAAATTAAAACGTCCGCATCCGAGGAATGTATTGTACGTTACTATTAAACCGGTGATATATTGATATTAAGAACTCCCTAGATAGCTAAAATGTTGCCAATGACGCTTGTGAAGATGTGGGTCGTATTCATCCTTTATATTGCATGTCATACAGCGTGATAATCCCCCAAGTCGTTCAAAATGACTGATGGTTAAATAAACAAACGAGTGTGCTTCTCGTCCGAAGGCTCTAAGCTCCATTAGAACAGTAGTAATTAACAATTTTATTTGATCCATCCACCCTATATATGATGCATTTGTTATAAATCAGTCTGTATGAAAATAGTTTGTTTACTATTAGTCTTGTCCTGAATCGTTATAATGAATTTTTGTAATCCCGAAAAATAAAATTGCAAATTTTACGTTTATTTTCATGTTTACGATAAACCTATTTTGTTGCACACCTACCCCGGAATTCGCCCCTTTGTTGGGTTATCTTACATGCCGTGTTAATATGACTTAACACCACCGCAGAAGCAAAGTAATTTGCAAAATTTGCATCTACCATATCTACACATTAACTATCGCGGGTGTGAGAGGGAGAGACACGACACCGTTGCTTTTCTCCACATTTATAACGAATTTCGCGCGAAGAAACTTTAAACCTTCTGCCCGGCATTTAACATCGCATAATAACTTTTCATTTTACAATAATGTAATTTCGCCCAGTACAGAAACAATACATGTGTATAATTAATTTAATATGCAAAGCACTCGTTTTTAAATGAGAATGTACTAATACAATTGTATTTAATGGATACATATTTCAGTATGGAATATCACCCAAATAAGTAGCTAGATGTACATTTCGAAGGCTATGCCCCCATCTTCAGTAGCACAAGATAAAAACGAAATAAAATACCTCTATCACGAATCGTGATTGATATACTATTAAATAAATAAGTTAACATGAAAGAAGTATTTCAAAAATGGCATATGATATATTAAATAAATTAAATACACAAGATGAATTTGGTCCTGAATCTAAATTCATTAAATTTGATTTAGATTTATGCATGTATATACTTTCATAAGCATTTAACTCGGAATAATTCAAAACACTTTTAAGTAATTTAAGTGAACTAATTTGAATAGGATGACCTGAGTTAGTCAAAACTATGCTCGGCTACAGCACTTTTATATTTTATATTTAATCTGAAATGCTCCTTAAATCTAGTTGCAATTGGTTTACCTGTTTGTCCACTATATATACTTTCGCACAACTAGAACTAGATATTTCATAAATACCCGATTTTTTATAGAATCAATCAAGTCTTTTAATTGGAATTTCCTAGAAAATTAGCAAGACTATTAGAAGTATTATATGTTACTTTAAAATTGTATTTATTTAAAATACTATCTAAACCACGTGCAATTACAGGATGAAATGGTAATTTAACAAAATTTGGAGTTCTTTTTTTCTTTTAAATTCTCTTGTTTTAAAATCTTTTAAAATCTCTTGTTCTTTTAAATTTTCTTAATATGTTATTTATAATTTTACAAAAATAGCCATTGTACTGTTATATTTCGGATATTATTTAATTCAATGTTATATTTATCATTAGATAAAAGAATATTTAATATTTTAATATTTCACGGTATTTGGGTGATATTCAACACCGTAGTGATAATTTTTAAGATACATATTTCGTTTACAACAATAATAATTTTTTCACTATTAATTTCAGATTGGTTTTTTACTTTCAATTTAGTCGTGCAATTCGAACGTACTTTCTTTAGTTTTTATATATAAAATAAAACGGTGGATGTCTTCCATCAGCTCTAACTATCTCAATGGACTTATATCGATATAAATCCAAGTCCGGGATTTCTCTGATATTGACAGACTATAAGCCAACCAACTATTGCTCGATAAACACAAAGCTCTTGACAATCGGATTGAAATAATTCTTCCGCTTTATACCGGAAGTTTCCGCCAAAGCACACCACAATACCTTTTCACATATCTGTGCTTAGATTTATATATATATATATGATCAACGAATCTACACCCAATTCAACTTTATAGTGCACGATCCATATAATACCATAAATAATTTCTCTTTTCCGAGGAATAGTACCTCCCCCTTTCTCTGGTCTATTTATAAAATCTAGTTTACTTCGCCCGTCCTTTGTATTTTTATTTTGAATCCGCGTCTATTATTCAAATATCGGCTCACTGTAATTTGACTATGGGTCTACTTAAAATAGAGAATCCATGAGAAACGATGCAGTCGATTTCTAAGTGGACAGCAAATAAATATACGCTCTTGCATCTGACTCGATGAACATGTTACGCTTGATAAACAACACACGCTACATTGTTGTAGCTGAAGACGTACATATTATTACAAATATTATTATCTGAGCTAAAGTGGTGGAAATATATTTATCTGCGAATTTAAGTTCGTGCTAATAACATCAGCGAGCTTTTCACCAGGTAAAAAAAAAATGATACGATATCTTCATAACTTCGATTCATTTAAATTTGCGATCGAAAAGAACGTAAAGATCAATATAAAACAGTTTGGTTTTTTTTTTCGAAAATATGGTGCTTATGGAAAAGGATTTAGTTAAAGAGTCCGCAATCCTAAATATTGGTTGGAAACAGCACGCCATGCCGTTCTATCCTGAGCTAATCCCTTCATCTCCCTATAGCTATTCATCTCAACGTCTTCAACTATCTGACTCACATACACCAATCTAGGCCTACCTACCCCTCTCTTTCCCTCCACTCTACCTTCTATGATCAATTGCATAATCCCCCCATTCCTAAGAATATGCCCTACTAATCTGTCTCTCCTACGCTGTAACAATCTCTAAATACTTCTCTTCTCCCCTACTAACTCTAGTACAGCTTCATTTGTTACTTTATCTTCCCAACCAATCCTCATCATCCTCCTATAACACCACATTTCGAATGCTTGTAATCTACGCTTCTCTTCCTTTCATATAGTCCACGCCTCACACCCGTACAGTGCTACACTCCAAACATATACCTTCAGTAATCTTTTTCTAATACCCAAGTCAATATTTGATCTTAAAATCTGTTCCTTTTCTACGAATGCCTTCCTACCCTGTGCTATCCTACACTTTATATCTACCTTGCTTCGATTATCTTTTGTGATTCTACTGCCTAAATAACAAAAATCTGACACTTCTTCGATTCTATTATCTCCTATTGAGATCCTCATTTTTCTACTGCATTCCTTTTTGTCACACCTCATCACTTTAGTTTTACCTATATTTATTTTCATGTTAAAATCCCTAGTCAATACTGCCTGCATACCATTCAATACCTTTTCTAAATTCTTTTCGCTTTCTTCCAATATAGCTATATCGTCGGCGAATCTCAACATATATATTTTCTCTCCCTGTACATTCACACCTACACTATACTCTTCTTTTACTTTGTTTATTGCATCTTCTATATATAGATTAAATAATAACGGTGAAAGTGTACATCCCTGCCGAACTCCCTTCCCTATTTTTGCTACCTCTTCTTCCCCCTCAATTCTAACTAAGGCAGTTTGGTGTTTATATAAATTAAAAATTATTCTCCTATCCTTATAATCTATACCCGTTTCTTTTAAAATTCTAAACATTATGTCCCAATCTACATTATCAAATGTCTTTTCTAAATCTACAAAAGCTATGCAAGTTACCTTTCCTACCCTCTTTCTTTTTTCTACTACCGTTCTTAGTGCTAGAATCGCCTCCCTCGTCCCTCTGTTTTTCCTAAAACCAAACTGATCTTCTCCTAGCCTTTCCTCTACTTTATTTTCTAATCTCCTATAAATAATCTTTAACAATATCTTCGATGCATGTGATAGTAGACTAATGGTCCTATAGTTCTCACACAAATTAGCTCCTATTTTCTTCGGCATTGTTACTATTCTACTACGCTGAAAATCCTGTGGTACTCCTCCCTTCTCATATATTTCACAAACTAACCTGTATAATCGCTCCTGCATTTTTCCCCTGCGTGTTTTATTAATTCGGCTGGTATCATATCAATCCCCGCTGCTTTGTTATTCCGTAAATCATTTAAAGCTCTATGAAACTCTGACCTAAGTATGCTAGGACCTAAGTCATCCTCATCTATCTGTTCCACACTTTCTAGCTCCTCCATGTCCTGCCTACCTTTATATAAATCTTCAAGATACTCCTTCCATCTTCTAGCTTTTTCCTTATTTTCTGTGAGTTCCTTACCCTGCTTATCACATATAATGTTACCCTTTGGTAAGGAAAAGGATAATGGAATATATTTCTTTTTGTTTCAGGTAAGATGTGATCGAAAGAAATTTCAACATTTATCGAGTAGGTGCATAGATAAGTATAAGAAAGAATTTTATTTCCTGGCACATCGATCTGAAGAAAACATATTACGGACTGTTGGGAAATGTATGGCTGGCTAGGTAAAGAGAAATGTACATTTGCGTTAATTGGCCGCCAATTATCAGATCAGCTTGTATATATATTATTTACGAAGCACCCTGGCCGAAGAAATTAAAGAATTACGTGAAATTGCCGTGTGCGTGTATGTATCTGTTGACAGACTGAAATTTTAATCAATCTTATGTTGCAATCTCTCTGTCGTTATACTGGTACGAATTGATAGGAGGGGGAGCTTCTTCCGTTCACTGGAGACTCTGGCAACGTCTCCTCTACATCCTGTATAAGTAATGACAGTGCGTAATAGAATTTGTTGACAGGCGCCTCTCCAACTGCAAAGACAACGTCGGCATAATGTCTCCCGTTTTTGTGTACCATATAAACTCGAGAAATTTCAATGTTTTTGCTATTTATACTCGCAAATTCAGCTTCGAGTGAGTAAATACCAAGCGGCAATCTCTTCAAAAAATACTGGGTAAAGAAACGAACATCCGAAATGCGATTAAACATTATGTTTTGATAAATGCTAGAACTGTGATATTTTAATTTCATAAGCAATAGCCTCCTTTTAATCTGGTCATAAAAACTGTTTACGTTTACGTAATGTATTTTCTTTGCTTATAAAGGGAGTTTTTTGAAAACTTAGATATGAGTTTATACGAATTTTGGACATCCCTGTGCAGATCCTCCAGATTTCTTCATATCAAACAATATAACCTATTCCGTCTCTGCGTATATATCAAACGTTCCCCGCTACTCTTCGCATTTCTATCAGCGTAGTTTATTGACTGTAATCAATATCCCCGAAAAGTGCAAGGCTCTAAATTTAAGGCATCGGAGTAACGGTGACACTTCTCTGGAGTAATATATTTTCTATTGTGCAGAATGCACGCTCCGCTACAAGACCAAGAAACAAATTTATCAGACATGTTTAAGAATAGAGAAACATAATGGATCGCATATACACGTCGACCGATATATGGTGCTCGACTTTGTGATTTAGCTTACGTGAAGAAGTACTTCGCTACCTTAAAAATAAACAAAACTTTGCAGCAATGTTCCGATTTCATTTGCAAAGTTAAAAATCTGAAATTCCACTAAAAAAGCGCACTAATTATTTAAGTGAACTGCAAATATTTTGTATTGTGTACAATTTCCACGGGATTGTATTATAAAAAATCTGTTCGTTGAAATTTTCATTCGCAATTATTAACATATTAGAGCAAGTTGGACACGAACGTGGTGACAATATATTTTTTAGAATTATAAAAAAAATGTACTCACATCGTCTTCCTGTGCGATTTTTCAAAATCGAAGTCATTCACATACCATATGCCAGTTAAAAGTTCAATTGACTTCAAGGTGCATTGTCAACGTGGTGTCCTTGTAACATCATCGTACGAAGAATAACTTCGTGGCCTCCACTACATTTACATGGCAAACCTTGTTTCAGTTCACTTTACTGAATCATTCACATGCAATTTTGTTTCCTTATTTACGTCCCTCGCTCCATTCAATCATCTAAATTTATGCGTATCCCCGAAGAGAACGTACCCCTTTTCCTATGTTGATTCATAACGAACGCTCACTGTATGTCTAACGCAGTTGCCTATTTAGGCGATGGTAATTTAATAATGTAGACATCTATTAGCTTGCGTACTGCATAGCTGGTGTGAATGTGTATTTCGCTGGATGCTAGTTTCAATCTAGATAAATTCGACGCCTGTAGTAATACAAATTGAAAAGCTACCAAACTGTTTCCTTTTCGCCCGTGTTCATTCGTCTGTCCTATTTATAATCTATTATATTGACGAAAATGGTTGCAATGGCCGAATCGGAGAATGGACTACTCCAGAATTGATGCTGATCATTTTGCATCGGTCATGAGTGCCCACCGAGAAATTTGAATCGATATGTGGCCCCCCTATGCTGGAGCGTTTAAAACTTTCTTCGCCCAAAAGAAATTTCCGTCGCCTTCTCTATATTTATACATAAATTCATATGTCGCCTGAATCATAAAAGAAATTGTCTTGCAAAGTAATAAATAAAACTTGACGAGTATATTCGACCATCGCCATTGCTGCCTGGTCCAAAATATCACGAGAACGATGCACATTACACCATCGCGCGTATATAACTTCTTTACCAGTGAATTCGATTTTTTTTCCTTCTGCCCGTATATATGCATTTGTGATGTATGTGAGCGGCATATATGGCATTTTTCCTGTGTGTGTGTGTTTCCAGAGAATGTGATATGACAATGTGACGTTCACAGGCTGGTGCGTGCTGATTCAGCCCCGGCTTTGCTATGCAAATATATTCAAATTGGCAAAGGGTCAATGTCCCACCTTCCTCCCTCTCGCGTGCCAGCGTGCCACATATACACTATGACGTTACTACGATACTATAGTATACTATCTAACAGGCCCGTAACACATTTTAAATAGTAACTTTAAACATGTCTCAAATAAAGTTTTCCCAAAACATTCCCGACATACCATCATAAAAATAATACACATAGTGCGCTAAAATCCCATATACCATGTATAGATAGATAGAATTTATTAACCCATCGATGCAAACAGAAAGTATTTAGAATATATAAAAATACAGTATTAGTAAAATTATAATAAGATATATACACCGTTTTATTGAAAGTGGCAGGAAAGTGACAGAAGTTCACGCATCATAAATCGGCCTGTATAATGGCTTGACCAATACAGTACAGAGCAGTGCTATTCAAAACAGTATAGCATCAGTCGAGCGGCACATTGAATAGTGCTGTGGGTACGCTTGTGTATTGCCAATAGAAAAACTAGGTGTGGCTGAGTACCTTGTGTATATAAGTATATAGTGATGTATATAAGTGCAGCCCTTATGCGCAGTAGTGGACGATACTGGTCCGCCACTTGAAAAAAAAAACTTGAAACAATACGTAATTAAAGCTTAGAGTGTAATAAACATGATGAAATTACAAAAACGCAGAAATTTAAGCAAGTGTCGGTCGGTCAGTGTTTTGGAAATCTTCATCAAAAACTGAAAGTCTTACAGTTAATTAATTAAAGAATTTCGCGAAAATTTTACAGTTTAAGAAGTTGGATTTAAATCCGTTTTTAAGCGGAAGAAAGTTGTAGCAACAAACATATAATGTGGTGCGACCAGTTAATTTGATTATCAATATTCAATCTTAAAAATTTAATATTTTCGATGATCGATATGTTTGTTTAAATGATTACTTTTTTTTTATCCGTATAGGTGGAATAACACAACTTTACGCTGTATATCTAAACCCAAATTTTAAGCGCTAAATTATTAATAGTTTTTACAATAAATCTCATTAAGTGAACGCACTTTAATCTTTTGTACGTTCCGGATCAAGTTTTACTTTGTAATTTTAGCGAACCGTATCATTCGACTAGTTGTACAGGCCTGCAATAAGTATAGGCACTAGTCTGCCCACCCAAAATGTCCCCCCAACGGTCCCCCCATGGCTTTGTGCCAGCCGACGATACCGCCATATACCATGCGTGCAGATTTCTACGTGCATGCCTCATTTGCAAAATACCGAATGAGGAAATGTTGCCAAACTTGGCAGGCATGTACCTGTCTTGACAGTCATTCATGATTTTATAACGAAAACCCAAACGTGAATGAAGCTGCTGAAAAATGACCTGATCTTTTCTAAATATAAAATATGCAATAAATTGCATATGCGATAAAATACTTAAAAGTATTTTGCCATTTTAAATAATCAATAGATTTACAAAAACCAATATTATATCCATCAGATAAATTATTTAATGAACTCAAATTATTTGCAATCAAAATGCTGTATGGTATGATATAGTACAAATAAATCTGTAAAACTTCCACAATCAAAATTTACTGTTAATCGGAAGTTTATAACCACTATTGGCTTCAAAATGTATAATTTATTACCATACGAAACATACATTTAATAAATTTTAGAGCTAACTGTAAAATATACTTAAATTTCTCAAAAATGTTGCTAATATAATATGAAAACATGTTTTGAATTTAAGAAATTACGTGTTCTGTCTTGGCCTTTTTGTTGTTGTTTCTATTTTTTTGGTAAATATATTTAATTAATTTTTCAATTCTTAAAAGAACATTTTATGTATATGTCTTGATGTATACAATCATTGTTGTTGGGTTAGGGTCGGGTTACGTCTAATAAATATTTTTTAAATTTATTCTATTAACCAATTTACTAATTTCGTATTTTTTTATTTAAAAATTGTATTTCTATATTTATAAAAAAAAAAAATTGATTTGCGACAAACAAAAATTCAGATTGTAATCTTCACGACTTCCTTGGAGATTCACTTTGCCCCCATTACGTTCTTTGAACATACAAACACAATAAACGTGCCCTAGCGATAGCGAACGTGTACGTTGACAAAAGCGGTGTTCGATTAATTTTTGTTGCATCTGAAAGAGTCTTCAGAACGCAACCCAAGCTACAGGAACATATACACCGTCCCATGTGTAGTATCATATTTCACACATGTACGCGTTAGTGCGGGAATTAGAGGTAAAACGATAATAGGTAATGATACCGTTTCATTTGCATATAATTAGCCATGTATAATTTATGACAAATTATGCAGCCATATATTTATAAATGTATACGCTGCTGAAGCGATGACAACACCGATTGGCCATGAAATACGTGCGTCAGTTGAGACCGCTTTAAGTTCCGGAAAATTGTCTGGAAGAAATAAATGTGTTCTGTCCTTATAGACAAATTTCTATTAATAAACGTGACGTGTAATAATATATCAGCGACGTGTTAAATAATGGATTATTTAGTTCGGTTTTTTGTGCTCGTATATTTTAACAGATTCGTCCCATCCAACCTAGTTACAAAATGATTCATTTTTACGTACATATTTCAGATTTTGATCCTTATTTGGTTTAAGCGAACTGCAGTTTATTGTTACATTACAAATGCAATTACGTATTATAAACGGAAATTTCCACATATATTACGGACGCATTTTCTTCAGTGAATGCAGTAAATGTCTACATTCACGATCATCCCGCGAACATAAATTCACCGTAATATATTATCCTTGTATATTAACGTTTTCCCATCTACTACCGCTTAAGAGCACATTTTAATAAAATTTCTAATTTTAACAAGCGACCGGTATAAAATTTAACATAAACCGGCTGATATATAACGGATTTTTATTTGCCACCACCAACTTTACGACTAGTTTTATTACTACAAGGATATTATAACGTTCAATGTTGGCCATCCATTTGTATATTTAAGTACAGGACTTTGCTCGCACGGACTTTATAGAAATAGCGGCTAAGCGGTTATATATGGCGGAAACAAAATGGCGAACGTGCACAATGTTCTTTAACACCGGACGAGTCCATTTTTGCCAAATACATGTGCAATAAAAACTATATAGCCTATAAACAATTGAAAATAGTTCTACAAAATTATTTTTTTGTAATTGAAGGATTGAATGGATGAAGATGTTATGTAAACAAATGTGAAGTTTTGTGATACACATGTTTAAAGTTTTTTCACCAACGTTTTTAACTCTTTGTTGATTTCTTCCATGTCAATGATGCTCCTTATTCTTCAATATCTGCCAATCTAGTGTTAATATTAAAGTTTAAGTTTTTTTTTTTGATATATTGTACATAACACCTTTATCCAGTAATATCGCGAATGAAGGGAGAATATTTGCTAGTGAAAAAAATATTTGCATCATCATATTTTGTTAATCAATACATGTTCAAGATTATTTGATATATTTTATTCTTTCTAAATAATGTTTTTACGTGGTTCTATTTAACATCAACTGGCCACATTTAAGCCGGGATTTTTTTTTATTGGTGCTATTATTGTTTTATTATGAAATCGAAAATGCCGGCGTCTGGCCATCAACAATTCATTTCATACTTCGGCGCTCATTTGCAGAGAGCCCTTTTCACTGTATTATTTTTGTTACTATATATATATGCCCACACAATCGCGCTGTTGTTTTTATACAGACCCCAAAAAATTACAGCGCGATTTTTCATTGAAATATTAATATGTATATTTTTGTCTGAAAGCCTCCCAACAGAAAAAAATATACAATTGCCGTCATGACGCAATGAAAATACGCAGATTGACAGTTTTATACTTAACGCAACATTTATTCCGCACAATACGGTTTTGATTGAAATCATTGTTTAAATGCCAATAATATTCTATAGTCGGACAGATGTGCGATGAGCTGTGATTGGAAATAATTTATTTGACGCTTTCAATATTTTGTGTCGATCTGTGAAATGATGAAAAGACAGTCGGTTTTCATTTAAACCCAAACAACAAAAAAAGTGGCTTTTATTTTCATCAAACTTTCCTACTTATTTTACAAGAAATTCGCATATAAATATAAAAATGCCAGATATACAAAATTATCATATTTTGTTGTTCATTTGAATAATTACAAAAAATATCTGAACTATTTTGTTAATTATTCATTTATGTTATTTTAAAAACCCAACAAAAAAGTGACTTTTATTTACATCAAACTTTCCTGCTTATTTTACAAGAAATTCGCATATAAAAATAAAAATTCCCGGATATACAAAATTGTCATATTTTGTTGTTCATTTGAATAATTTCCAAAAAATATCCTAACCATTTTGTTAATTATTTATTTATGTTATTTTAAAAACCCAACAAAAAAGTGACTTTTATTTTCATCAAACTTTCTGCTTATTTTACAAGAAACTCGCAGATAAAAATAAAAATCCCAGATATACAAAATTATCCTAGTTTGTTGTTCATTTAAATAATTACAAAAATATCTTCACCATTTTGTTAATTATTTATTTATGTTATTTTAAAAACCCAGCAAAAAAAGTGACTTATATTCATCAAACTTTCCTACTTATTTTACAAGAAATTCGCAAATAAACATAAAAATCCCAGATATACAAAATTATCATATTTTGCTGTTCATTTGGATAATTACAAAAAATATCTGAACTATTTTGTTAATTATTCATTTATGTTATTTTAAAAACCCAACAAAAAAGTGACTTTTATTTTCATCAAACTTTCTGCTTATTTTACAAGAAACTCGCAGATAAAAATAAAAATCCCAGATATACAAAATTATCATAGTTTGTTGTTCATTTAAATAATTACAAAAGTATCTTCACCATTTTGTTAATTATTTATTTATGTTATTTTACAAGAAACTCGCAGATAAAAAAAATCGCAGATATACCAAATTATCATATTTTGTTGTATTACAAAAAATATGTTCACCATTTTGTTAAACTGAACGAAGACACTTCCGGAAACCACAAAATATTAATTGCTGGACCATTCCCGGATTAAGAGCATGGCGACCGATGGCTCTGACATGTTGTATGTAACTGTTGCGGGAGTCATATAATTGGCAACAGTGGTACAAACATTTCCCTTATTGTAAACAGGACTCTGTCACATGACATTCCTGTACCCGTATACAATATGGCCTCCGGACATGTATGACAAACATATGTTACAAATGTGCAATGTTCTGTATCAATCTGGGACATGTCGTCACAGACAATTCTCGACGCCAGACAAAATTGACGCCTATGTTTTATCAACACATCAAATTTTGTGTAAATCATTCGCCTAAAATACAATTTTTATGCGTATACAACTCGGTCGTTATGCATTTACTTGTGCCATCAACAAAATTATGAATTAAATTATTTAAGCGACAATATATCGGGGACGGTTTGTCCTACTCCGGTCCTGTATCATGCACACAAATGTGCAGACGGGTTATACCGTAAACTGAGCTACTGAGCGCTGTCCATTGTAAATTTCTCCTGGGGCTTGTAAAACGTACAATTTCACATAAAATTTCATGTTTATTTAGGGCGTTTCAATAGGGAAAACGTAGGAGAAAGGACCTCATCATAAATGGAATTTATTTATTGTTCAGTAATTTTATTAATTATTATATTTTAGTTTTGCAAATATTATTTAACCTATAGATTTTTCACATTTCGTGCGTTTTAAAATATTCGACTTTTCCGAGGATCTGCACCCCCATACCGTTGTGAAACTTAAAATTACATATAAAAAATTAATGCATATTCATAAGTACCTCTATTGATTTTCTTCTTTTGGCTGTCTGCAGCTTTTATGCGAGAGTTTGTTTAAAAAAGGAAATAAAATTATTCCTACAACACGGTGACAATTTAATTAACGTGATAAATATAGATAACGTCTTATGAATTATTCCCGAGTTATTTGCGTCTCGTCGTTGATTCCATACGAAAGAAATAAAATATTCCCGACCCGATTTAATCAGTACAAAACTTTTCCAGTTTAAAGTATTCCTCTGGACATGCAATGCCAGAACAATATACAGGATGCCGCTTTCAGTTTCTACATATCATCAATAAACCGCGAAAGATTTTTCTCAAATTTTGAAACAAAATGCTTGAATTTTAAGAAAATCTCAACTCATCACTCAAATAAATTAGATCTGTATTGAAAGTCGTATTATATATGTCAGTAATTTTCATTATTACTACATTTTATTAACGGTTAGCACAAACCACTACCTTTATATCGTCGTAATACAAATATTTCAGTTCGTTTCACTTCTCTGAAGTTTCCAATATCAACAATATAGGAACTAGTCTAGTTATAGCTTAAGTATGTACCTTCCCATCAATGCTAGTATGTTAGTCAAACAATGTAATAATTGCTTTCGCTATGTAAACGTAGATAGATGCCTTTGGCGTACATTAACAAATTTATGGTAAACGACAACAACCCCCCACATCGCATGATGTGATCCATTCACGATCCATTTAATCGAATAATTCATAAATTGAAATTTTTATTATTCCGATCGACGATTGTCTCATCCTGTACATACTTATTTTAATAAATACTTTTCAAACATGCGATAAAGAGTTTGGACTTGGACAAGTTAGAAAAGTTTTGCAAATATACAAGAAATTGAAACATATAATTTTAAGTATTCAAGTGTTTATGCTGGTGAAAAGTGTTCTAAGCAATTTCAAATACCACTTCGTTTTAATGGAAAAGTATCCATTTCGTGTTTTTTTTTTAATTTTATTTAAATACGAGTACGTTATAAATTAGATTTGGGCGATATTATTTAATAGTTAATATTCGATACTATTACAAATTACAAATTATATTTTTGTTAATATGTTAGTTAAAGAGTCCGCAATCCTAAAGATTGGTTGGAAACAGCACGCCATGCCGATCTATCCTGAGCTAATCCCTTCATCTCCCTATAGCTATTCATCTCAACGTCTTCAACTATCTGACTCACATACTCCAATTTAGGCCTACCTACCCTTCTCTTTCCCTCCACTCTACCTTCTATGATCAATTGCATAATCCCCCCATGCCTAAGGATATGCCCTACTAATCTGTCTCTCCTACGCTGTAACACTCTCCAAATACTTCTCTTCTCCCCTACTAACTCTAGTACAGCTTCATTTGTTACTTTATCTTCCCAACCAATCCTCATCATCCTCCTATAACACCACATTTCGAATGCTTGTAATCTACGCTTCTCTTCCTTTCCTATAGTCCACGCCTCACACCCGTACAGTGCTACACTCCAAACATATACTTTCAGTAATCTTTTTCTAATACCCAAGTCAATATTTGATCTTAAAATCTGTTCCTTTTCTACGAATGCCTTCCTACCCTGTGCTATCCTACACTTTATATCTACCTTGCTTCGATTATCTTTTGTGATTCTACTGCCTAAATAACAAAAATCTGACACTTCTTCGATTCTATTATCTCTTATTGTGATCCTCATTTTTCTACTGCATTCCTTTTTGTCACACCTCATCACTTTAGTTTTACCTATATTTATTTTCATGTTAAAATCCCTAGTCAATACTGCCTGCATACCATTCAATACCCTTTCTAAATTCTTTTCGCTTTCTTCCAATATAGCTATATCGTCGGCGAATCTCAACATATATATTTTCTCTCCCTGTACATTCACACCTACACTATACTCTTCTTTTACTTTGTTTATTGCATCTTCTATATATAGATTAAATAATAACGGTGAAAGTGTACATCCCTGCCGAACTCCCTTCCCTATTTTTGCTACCTCTTCTTCCCCCTCAATTCTAACTAAGGCAGTTTGGTGTTTATATAAATTAAAAATTATTCTCCTATCCTTATAATCTATACCCGTTTCTTTTAAAATTCTAAACATTATGTCCCAATCTACATTATCAAATGCCTTTTCTAAATCTACAAAAGCTATGCAAGTTACCTTTCCTACCCTCATTCTTTTTTCTACTACTGTTCTTATGTATATTTCGAAAAATATCCTTGGTATTTCAAAATAGTTCGTAAACATCTTATATTCTCCGTTGACCCGATCTTTTGTTATGGTTAGATCTAACTGCTTCTTTGACACAGTAAACTGAACAAAGATGTTTCGAATTTTCCACTATGGTGGACATCAATCATCATGCACGTCTAACTACATCGTTGTTGTAGCAAGTCTCTCTTCCATGTCCCATGTTTCCATTCGCCTGTGTGTGTCTCCTTAAAGCATCACAGGCGACGTGCTGAGACACCACAGCACTGCCGCATCGCATGAATTGCCACTGGAAGAGCCACAATTTCACTTTGGTGCTATTCCAGATACGTATTTTCTGCGGCAATACGGCCAGCTCCGTGCAAATCGCAATTCTTCAACCACCTCTTTCACTTTACCCACAAAACCGGAATCGTTTGTATTTGTTAAAATTCTTTTTAATGCATTTTGTAACACAAGAATTTTTATATTTGCTATTTTCTAAAATAAACTGCTTTCGACGACTTTATTGTCGCCCCTTTTCATTCTTTTTAATTGGTTCAATTTCTATTTCGGTATGCTTTAAAATGAGTCTCTTCCACCGACATTTGTGCTTCTCAAAAAGTACCCACTTCAAAATTTAATTTAATCATCTCTCTCCGTACAAATTCTTCCAGCCTGATATACACATACGCTCAACATCATGCAGTTGCTTTACGGGTTGTGTCCCTGGGTACGTTGATGGCGAATTCGACGAGGTCACATGATATCTCAAAGACCAACAACCCTCTTACAAATAACCCTCTCGACTACTTGAAAGTGGCATCTTTGCATCCTATAGTGTGACCCATCAATATAACTTCTGTGTTAAAAATCGCTTATAACATATGCATTTCGAAGCAACCTATATCTATTCCCATTCTCACATGGATAATTCTTCAAGGGGGCTCACTATATCTGCTACCTAACGCTGTCCCGAATTATATCTCGAATATTAAACGGTTTTGTCTAATCGTCCATCCTGCGCCACTGTTGTGTTCGTGACAAGGCTGTATTTGATCGCAATCTGACAAGTCTTCAGGTGTAGTAGCAAAAGGGAAGACGCCGATGATCGCTCGGATGTTAATCTTAACCGGGTATAGTTAACGTCTCTACAATTGCTGTTGATAAGATCTTCGAGGTGTTAGTATTAAAAAAACGGTATTGCCCTGTATAGTTTGGGTGAAACCGTGGTAAAAAAAGAATGGAGGTGAACACAAATAATGACGGACAGATAACAAATGGGAGAAACAGCAAATCGGGGAGACTGGGAACGACGGGGCAACGTTAAAAGAACGGAAAATAAGAAAGGAACACGCGATCCAAGTCGAAAGGACGATCATGAGATTTGGTCTGGCAACGACGACGTCACTCCCGAACTCTTATGTCAAATGTAATTAGTATGTTGTTAGTTGGAAATACAGTTTTTGTTTTATATGACAGTGCGATGAATTCTGGAAAGATATTATTAAAGTTTCAATTGAAAAACTTTTTGGGCTATATATTAATAATGATTCAAAAACGAAATCAAACACCAATTAGTCATTTTTTGAAAACGAGCAATCATAATCAGATTAGTTATAAAATATATATGTATTAGTTCCCTCCTTATCTTTTTCTCCAATTCCATACTTGATATCTCTTTAAAAAATACCGTCCATTTGATAGTTTAAGCAAACAATGAATTAACATTTGTTGCGAGAAATCTTGGTATTAAAATAATTATTAAAACTTGGGTATTAGAAAAAGATTACTGAAGGTATATGTTTGGAGTGTAGCATTGTACGGGTGTGAGGCATGGACTATAGGAAAGGAAGAGAAGCGTAGATTACAAGCATTCGAAATGTGGTGTTATAGGAGGATGATGAGGATTGGTTGGGAAGATAAAGTAACAAATGAAGCTGTACTAGAGTTAGTAGTGGGGGAGAAGAGAAGTATTTGGAGAGTGTTACAGCGTAGGAGAGACAGATTAGTAGGGCATATTCTTAGGCATGGGGGGGATTATGCAATTGATCATAGAAGGTAGAGTGGAGGGAAAGAGAGGGGTAGGTAGGCCTAGATTGGAGTATGTGAGTCAGATAGTTGAAGACGTTGAGATGAATAGCTATAGGGAGATGAAGGGATTAGCTCAGGATAGATCGGCATGGCGTGCTGTTTCCAACCAATCTTTAGGATTGCGGACTCTTTAACTAGCGAGAAATCATTTATTGGAGAAAATCAATTTATTGTCGGAATATGCAATATCCTGTGAAAAAATACATCGTTTTATATGACGATTGTAACAAAACTATTTCCATTAACTAACTGTACAACTCACATCTACGCAAACACAAAAAGTTCCGGTTCCGCTTTCTCTCCACCAGTGTGGAAAATTAATTCAGACCTCACACATGGAAGTGCCTACGTTGCCAAATCTACAATAATGCGAAGCCATTCTCTGACAATTGAGAAATGATCTGCAATAAAGAAGGATCATAAAGAATATGTTTCGCCGTCTATTTAATCTATTAATAATTCTTCTCTTTGAGGATTTTTGCTTTAACGTGGCATCGTGCAGACCAATACGGAATCGGATGATGAGGACTCGCTTGGAACGGGTACTACGTTATCAGATAAGACAAAAGTTAGGTCAAACACATTTGTAAGAGTTAAGGACTTCTCTCTAACCGGGAAACGGCCTGGAGATTTATCGTATTCTCGCGTGTTTTTCATTTCAAACTTGTTTATCTGTGCTTAAGTTTAAACGAAACTCGCATATAGATTGCATAATGAACGGAGAAAGTGTATAAGACAGGGATAACGCCAGGAATGAAACGAGATGGCGGTCGGATATAAACCATTCCTGCAATTTCAGTTAACATAGCTACGATTTATAGGTGAAAGTTTGCCATTTTTTCCCATTAAATAAGTGGCGAATTATCATAAAATGGGTAACGACTTGGCCGTAAAATTTTAATAAAGTTGCATATATATTTACTTCGCAGAAACATAGAAGAGACGTATAATTATATGGTTTTGTTATCTAGCTTTACTTTGTCAAATCGTTAAAGTTATCACATTTTCGTCAGTGTATCTAATTAATAGTAAAACATTTAATATAATGTTGATAAAATGAAATGAAACATTTTCCTAAAAGCTCAGAATTCAGGAACAGTCACAAATTTTACTCTAGGATTAGGAACAGAAGGATTAGAAGTATAGGATTAACAGAATTGAAAAAGAAGAAGGGTATCCATTTATCAAGGATTTGGAATCAGCAAGAGATTTTGATCAATATTGCACGAATATTGCAAGTTACTTTAATGGGAGATGAATTTTTCAAAAGATACTGATTTTTTAATATGGAAAATTGCACCTAAAAACATGTTTATATGTTACAATTTCCTCATGAAATTATTGGAACATTTTCATAGTGGAAAATTAATTTCAGGATTCAAATGAATTGTGGAAGCAGTTTTGTTATAAGATTAACAATTTGGAAGAAACAAATTTAAAACACGAAAAATTATTATTCATTATATTTTGCAATCTAAATGAAATATATACACACTTATTTGATCGTTGATGCGAATGACCTTTATAGCATAGTTACATAATCCGATTGCATTTCTCTTTATTCCTTACCTCTTTCTCAATTCGTTCCATAATTATATTCTGGCTAACTATATATAGGATCCCATTTATTTCTTCCCTGCAAACTTTTAAATTCTTTTGTGTGTTTATCAGTAGTATTCTTCTGAACGACCGCACTTAGCCCTTGTATTTGCCAACTCTAATTACATTCAATTACCATTTGCAATTAAACAGCGATGGCGTTGCCTTTGAGGATTATATGTTTTTGTCTCTGGGCGCAAATAACGCCACCGAACTCTACACGCTATTTTATAAAACGAAATACGGGAATAGCCAATATGTACCTAAAATAATAGGAAACGAATCCGAACGTTGTTTCGAATTATACAACAAAAAATTCACAGAAATTTTGTGCAAATTATTCGATGCTGCATACGCTACCGTTGGGAAATACCTGAAGCTCATCTTCGTGTATTTACCAATCTAACTAATCACCAATTTCAGAGATTTATTAAATAAAGACAACGTATCAAATCATCTGATCCTGTCCTTTTGTTAGAATTATTCATCTTAACATCCTACATCTTATCCCCGCAAAATTATTTCCACATCTTTATTAAAAGTTTGAATCTCAAAAAACTTGCTAGCATTTTCGATCCCCACTTTATATCTTCGAGTAACGCACTTTATTTGAAGTATCCCATACTATTCGCTCGTCATGTACAAACTATAAATACTGCTCCAAACTTTCTTAAATAGATTTGAAACTCGGGCTAGTTTTATATCCGGCATCGATATGTGCGGAACTAAGAGGAAGAAAAAGTCGACTTTATTTCCCATCCGCATGTTAACAGATCTGTCATAGCTTAAGTCTGCTCACGTAATCGCCATGCCAGTCCGTACTTCGTACAATGTCGCGAACGCTGTTGCCTTCCCGTGAAAACTGCAAAGCCAATTGATTTATAACGGATGCTCTTCTATATGCAACTTCAAAAGAGAGTAGAGGTAAAAAGTGAAATAAATGCTGTTACCAATCATTTTTGCATTGTCTCGAAAGCCCTATTTAAACGCATCCTCATTTCCGAACGAATTCACTACCATTTTATACAATTCCGTCCGCATCTTCTGCTCGTTTGATATTGCGCATCTGGGAATTCCCCGCCGCTGTGCTCTTGTTACTTACATCCCGCATCTAATGGATTTGAATGCGCAGCATAACGCAATCGATCACCGACAGCAGTTCTAAGCTCTTCATGCAGGAATATATTACCACGAGCGAGAAGTGCGGACATTTCTTCCGTATTGTCTTCCCCATAGTAGCAACAGCTAGTGCTACTGACAGCTATCAGCTTGCTAGATGACACTAAGCTTGAAGAAGAAGCGTGAGAAATTCTCTCAAGACGTACTGTCAAATCGGCATCGTAAAAAACGCTGTGAGAATTGTTTCCGGTGATTCGGGTTATGCTTTTATCGGAATTTCCACTGTTGGTATATTTGTTTGGGTCGTGTCTAGTAATTTATTGTAATATATCGTTGATATACGCAAAAATTGTGGGGAATCTGTAAGAAACAGCTCGTTGATTTGTTCTTCCAGCATGTTTCGATTGTGCTTACAACGGAACATTGTGATTGTACGAATGTCATTCTGATATGTTCCCGTGCTTTATTTTCATCCATTTACTTTTGAGCGACTGTTTCACTTAGTTGTACCCATCAGGCGGAATACCATCAACATACAAGATACAAACGATTTGCGAGCGAGTAATTCAACTCCCGAACTTGCATTACACGTCTTTCGTCTTTTTACATTAAATCGCATTTTATGGTCGGTAATGGGATATCATGTAACGTATTCCAAACAAAAATTACGACTCTTCGTCGTTCTTCGAAATTTCTGTAATGTTTATAAATCTGTCATCGCTACAAAAATTGGATTTTATACGAAGCGCGGTGCCTGGTGCAATATTATAGAAATAATAAAATGTGGATAGGGATCAATTAATAGAACGATGCAATCATTTAACAATATAGAAGCGTGCATTACAATATTGATGAAAAATTATTGTGCATCGCCCCGAGGTGAGTGGTAAGTATCTTTTGCATTATCTGCGTATTGGATCCAATTAATCTACATTATTCAGCCTGGGAGAATGGATACAAAGCCAGCACATTACATTACATTAAGGCAGAAGACAGCTTCGGCTCTCCCAGGTTGGTCACGGTGGCTACGGCCGCTTCACATCCACAACAGTGAACTCAGCTCTCGACTAAATCGTGCTAACGGTTGCAGAATCGTGATTGAACAATCGTAACAATTGATGTAATCAGTTTAGTTACGGCAGATGACTAGCGCAATAGACCCGTCTACCAGCTCATATTATATACGTTAGATGACGAAATGAATTGTTATACTGAATAGCAACAGCTACTTCAGAAGAGTACAGCGATTTCAGTCGTTATGGTCACAAACAATAATTCTTATCGATATAGGATGAAGACCTCGAAATATCTGGGATCATTTTGCTGTAAATACTTTTGTTGTTTACGAAATATACGCGGAAAACTGTGGCATTTATTTTTCGCCAATTGCCGCGAGGTTTTTCTTTCTATTTCGGCAGCATTAGATGCGGTAGTAAAATAATAGCAACCAGTTTGGATGGTGCACGAATATAAATCCCGACATCAATTCCCATAGTAAATCAGGGAGTGCTTCCGTGTGGACTTATCTCGCAGTATAGAAAAATCGAAGCGTTCCCTTTTTGACAGTTTTATCGACTGTCCATTACTTCCTCGACTATTCTAGTCTCAAGTGAGGAATATTCGCCTCCCACATATCCTCTGGCTAGTACGGTCTTGTGCAGTGTACACCGAGAATAATCGAACGTTAGACCGATACGGTTTTGGTAGGCTCTATTCGCTGGTAAAATGCCCGTGGAGAAAAATTTAGATTATTAATGGCGACCATCCGGAAATGACAATATAATAAAACTACACGCTGCCTATTCCTGGCCAAAAAAGCTGGACTTCTCGAATTGCCGAAGTACATCTGGCGCGCGACTTTCGCGAATTCTTTTCCGACACTAACCACCCCCACAGCTGATATTATAAATCCATTTTTTATACATTAAAAATACGTTCGAAAGCAGCGTGTTTTATTTCAAACATTGTTCTATCGACGTGTATTCGTCCACCGTATGTGCAGCTCGTTGTTGTACGTGTTTGTTAAAATCGGAGAGAGAATCGATTTGGGCTGTGTTGGGAAAAGCGTGTGCTCCGCGAAGGCATTATGCCTGACATGAATGACAAGCAAAACCCATTACAACGGGAGTACGATATGTGGGGTACCATCATCCCTTTGACACACGGATACTCTACATGTAGTTCAATAGTACAGCGCAGCCACGAATTTTTCGCTTGCAAAAAAAAAAATGCCTTCGGCCGTCATTCTTGAACATTTTAGCTGCCACGAACGAAATTATATAGCGCAATACCTTTTGGACCCTTAGAATACAAAATCTAAACCCACTCCACTTGTCTTTTCAATTTACTTAAATCGGTGAATTTTTCGCTGCATCCACATTTAATTTTAAAAGTAACAATAATTCTGCAGGCTTTTTACAACACACTTATCTTAATCATTTACGCCCGTGTAAATTTCTTGCGTTTTACAAGGTGCGCGTAACTTACCCATTTACGCTTATATGAGGCTACAAAAAAATAGTCTTAAAGGCTGGGTGAAATAAAGTTAAAAAGGCTTTATTAAAAAACTTAGAACAGTTGCGAAGGCATAATCTGATCAAGATTTAAATTCTCGGTGATTTGTTTGTTGGTACATAGCGTTCCGTTAGCGGACTTTTGCGGTGCACAGATGGCCATGTAACGAATGCTCGACCCGTCTGACTTTTCTACTTTTCGGTCTACGGCGAAAAACTTTTACTTCGGCGAAAAAGAAACGTCAATAATGCGGTTACATAAATTACCGACCTAGTTCGAATTACCTTTATGTCATCTCCGTGGCGTGGCGCGCAGCAACGTTGAAAACCTTTTACTCGTAAAAGAACTCTTTAATGGGTTTTAAAAGCGTTCAAAAGTGTTGAATAGAAATATAGAAATGAATGGGTGAGATATAGTATCGATAATACGAGTTGCATTTCACCTAATAAAAATCTGTGTTGCTAATAGAAAATATTTGCAATCGCGGAAAAAGGAAATGCTTTGAACATTTCATGGGCGAAATAATTCACTCGCACATATTTTTATTATAAATAAGTAAATTAAATCCGATTTGTTCAACGATCCAAGACGAAATCCATTGTTTTCACTCAGCTACCTGCGCATTTTTCTTGAGACTTCCGTATTACATAATTTCGGCGTAAATCTCTTCGTCTTCGACACATATAACCTACGGTGTATCGCCACTGCTGTTTATAGGCACAACGTTTGCCGCCGTCCCCAAAACCGCCACCGCTACCTCTCAAAGCAAATCTCAGTCGCATATTATGTATTCAATGAACATCTATGGATACCTTTACGTTTTACACTCTTCATCTCAAAAGGGCCGTTTGGCGAATCACACTACCTTGTCGAAACGTGCATGAACCTCGATCCAATGTATTCCGAATATATACAGGGTGTTGGCGTTCTAAACTTGTATAATATTTTGCAAATATTAATGTAAGTGCATTATCAAGTTCTATGCACGAATTTACATTGAAACTACACAATAATAAAAAAATTTCCCCATTAATTCAAAGAATGTATATCACCGATACTTTATTTTTTCTTGGAATTCTTACAGACGTCAACATTTTCCACGAAACTTGTTACTTTTATCCGAGTGGTCTGAAATACTTGTTTTTCGCTGGGCATTCAATGCAGTTAACTGTTGTTTTGAAACTGCAGTAAAATGACTTCTTGCGCTCTTCCTATAGACGTGCAAGGACGCATATATCTATTTTAGGTAACATAATCAGGGACGTCTCATGCTTCTAAAATGTTATTAAGCATAACAATGGAGCATTTTTAATCAGTTTATTTCGCGAAATGAAATATAGCCATTTCTTTTTCTAAATCAAAAGGCTAGATCAATTCTTCCGAATCTTTTTTTTTCATTGACCCTTTATAACAAAAATATTCTTCGCAATCGAACTAATTCGTTTTTAAAAATTGCGAATTATTTAAAAAGAAATACATATGTATAGGAGATATATAATTATTTGAAATTTGAAACAAATGGTATTTATAACTTGTCGAGTTTCATCGATTTATTTAAAAAAATTCCATCGACCCACCCCTAGACCAGATGGATTAATTACCTTATAATATTCGTAAAAAACGTTTGAACCTTCAAATTAAACAGCAGTGGCAGAAACCGAAACGTATGTGTAGAGTTTCGAAGGGGCCCTTTACAGCGAAAGATCCGCATGAAAGAAATGCTGCGCCAATTCCTATCCGTGCTGTTATGTAGCAACGTGTGGCTGTGCAGAGTACAGATGCGCCGAAGAGGAGCGGATATTGCCTGGCGCTTTGTTTTTGCTGCGAAGTGTGAAGTGTATTTGCGTACACTTGGCGCACTCCTTCACTGCTGTAGACGTGGCACATTGCACGGTAGCGTTCCATTCCACTTGGCGCCGTACTATCACCCGTTCGGAATATGTTATGTCTTCATTATATGAGCAGTGTTTGTCTGCCGATACGAGTATCCACTCCAGTTCTATATAACTCCCTGATCTACGTACACTATATCCTTGGATCAGGAATAATATCGCGTTGTGTAGCGATTTCAATTAGGGAATAGCTAGAATATTAAATAAGCAACCAACCCTCCGATAACAACGAAATCCCGTTTACACTTTTCCGGAATGTATACCGAAAAGGAAAGTGGGTCCATTAACGGGACACGATAATCAATATATTCTCTAACGATTGGTTTCGCGTCATATACACGCACATAAAAGTATCGACCACCGGCAGATATAACAGATAGTAATAAATAACAATATCCCCTAAAGCACTAGGGATGTATAAAGGATCTCCCAGTGCCATCATGGCCGGCCAGCCAAATACTGGGCCGTTGCTAACCACAGCAACAGAGATCCAGATAATAAAAAACATTTCTCATTTTTATTATGTTTATCTTGTGTTTATGTGCCACGGTCATCGAAATGCTATTATCTGCGAACGGGCTGTAATAAACTGTTTCCAAGGGTGCACCCTTGGAAAGATTATAATTGATTTAACGAACGTAACAACAATGTCGACGTTTTTATAAAAAAAAAATATATATATTAAATTAATTACCGCGTAAAATTGGTATTAAATGAGATATGACATAATTAGATTTTACATGCAGTTTTGCATTGCTAAAAAAATAGTTGAATTGTACAATTTCAACACGATGATCAGACAATACTTAATTGGATTTGCTATTATTATTCTATAATATTGCTATTGAATAATACGAGTTAATTGTACGATTACGTACATAATCTTCTAATTAGATTAATTATTATAAATTAGTATCTAAAATATCTGCGCTTTTTCCAACATCCCATCGCTATTGATTCAAATATCAGATTTTACAAAAACTATCGTATTAACGTATTTGTCAGATTTTCTAACATATTGTATTCTGTTTTAGGTCTGAAAGATGACGTTCACCATTTCTACGGCAATGACAGTCATACAGACTACTTCCGCCTCATCATGAGGGACGAAGATTGGCTGATAGTCAGTGGAAGGTGAGCGCTCCCATTTCTTCCCATGATTTTTTTTCATTTCTTCCATTATTCTGATGATTTGTCCACAAACTTACATTCTAATTTGTTTTCTAATCGTATATCGTTTTTTAATATATAAAGTAATACATTGTACGAAGACATATCGTAACTTGTTTATTCTTTTACATAATTGTTTGCATAATTAATCGCAATTTAGTCTTAGCATTTTCGTAGGTATTTAAATAGTTCGTGTCCTTTTTTTTATTTGTTTATGTAATAAACTCGTAATTCAGATTCGCTGTGGAAGATTAAAGAGAAAAAAAATGCGTGAGACTCTCGCGTGGTAGAAGTGAAACTTCTTAGCTCCTAGGAAAAGTTGATTTTATGCATTGCATTTTTTCCATTTGTTAACAATTTGATTTTGATTTTGATTGATACTCTGCTCATCAAAGAAAGCATTATTGACTGTAATGTCGTACAGTCTATAAAGAGGAGTTTGGATTAAATATTGTAGCCATATTTTTATAGTTCTTTTTCTCACTAAACCAATTAAATAACTCGATCTGTGTATTTTTCTTTTTATGTGGACATTAATACAATGATCATCATCAATGTCTCTTGGCAAATGATTCACCATCGTATTCACAGATATTGGAACATTAATAATTTGCCCATAAATTCCATGTTGACCATGTACATGTCGTAAACGTCGAATTTGCGTAAATGGAATTCTGGGTGAAATTAACCTCTCTGACGCTAAATCTAATTTTGGTAGATGACCAGGTAATTCTGGGTAGACAAAACCATTTGACTTCGATAACATTGGAATGGTATTCCGAGTGAGAGCATTTCGGCATGAATTGCACATCTTCAATGATAATGGCTGGAAACGCAGTATGTAAAAGTTGCTCGTGCTTAGGGTCAACAGGTCTCACATCGTTCTTAAACCATATTCGATTATATATCCGCTAGGAACACACTGTACCTAGCGGATTATTGAAAAATTGTTTATCAAATTCGCGATGAGCAGGTTGAAAGAATGTAAATGTTGTGTATGATGCACTAGTGGGTGCATTTCTATTTGTCGATGGCTCAGCTGTATCAGATTCATTTCGTTGATCTCTCACACCGCGTGTGACTCTAAAGCAACATCTTTTGATATAGAAAGTTTTCTTTAAACTATTTATCAATATCTTCAGTATTCAATATTGAACATATATTGTTTTTTAAAAATATATTTCCTAGTCCTCTCGAAGTATTACCCCTAATCTAAAAGGGGTTACTGTTTTTACATGTTTACAAATATATTTCAAAAATTCACAAATATTTAATTTCGGTACAGGTACCACCTTTAAAGAACTATTTTATATGTTGAATGTGATACAGATTTCAGTCAGGTTACTCTGATGAAACGAAGCAAACTACTTCCATGATATTTACCAGATGTTTTCAATTGTGCTTTGAACAAATACAAAGTTCTCGCAACGAGATCTTCTGAAAATCAACCCTGTACGTCGTGTAATATAATTAATTGGATATATCTGCATAGAACGCGAGCAGAACCAGCTCTTCTCTGCTAGCTACTATTCAACTTGCTCGATTACGTTGTGTAATTTTAGTTACTAGACGCTATCTACGTACGTATACAAGGCGTATACATCCTCAACTGAAAGAAGGGTATATGTGCCCCGATGATTAACAGGCCCGTAAGAACTCGCGCCGCGATGGCACTCACAATAGTTGCGCTATATATGTCCCAGATGGTATGTCATTATGATTAGATTCAATTTATTTCGCTTGCTAACATTATGTTTTCTTAATGTCGCGAGATACGAAGAGGTCGTGAAATATTCTTTTGAAAACGAGCTGTTTCATAAATACGCCCGTTTATTGCCGTGTTATAAGAATTCTTCGTCTTTTGAGCACTACGTCGCTTAAAAAAAAATTCCGAAGTGTAGGGGATAGGAAATTAAATTTGTTTCGTATATAGTTGTAAGTAGATTATATATAGAGGTAAAGTAGATTTGGGCTACAGGAAAATTAAGTCACATTTTTCTAAAGCAAAACCAAAGGGTAACATTATATGTGATAAACAGGGTAAGGAACTCACAGAAAATAAGGAAAAAGCTAGAAGATGGAAGGAGTATCTTGAAGATTTATATAATGGTAGGCAGGACATGGAGGAGCTAGAAAGTGTGGAACAGATAGATGAGGATGACTTAGGTCCTAGCATACTTAGGTCAGAGTTTCATAGAGCATTAAATGATTTACGGAATAACAAAGCAGCGGGGATTGATATGATACCAGCCGAATTAATAAAACACGCAGGGGAAAAAATGCAGGAGCGATTATACAGGTTAGTTTGTAAAATATATGAGAAGGGAGAAGTACCACAGGATTTTCAGCGTAGTAGAATAGTAACAATGCCGAAGAAAATAGGAGCTAATTTGTGTGAGAACTATAGGACCATTAGTCTACTATCACATGCATCGAAGATATTGTTAAAGATTATTTATAGGAGATTAGAAAATAAAGTAGAGGAAAGGCTAGGAGAAGATCAGTTTGGTTTTAGGAAAAACAGAGGGACGAGGGAGGCGATTCTAGCACTAAGAACGGTAGTAGAAAAAAGAAAGAGGGTAGGAAAGGTAACTTGCATAGCTTTTGTAGATTTAGAAAAGGCATTTGATAATGTAGATTGGGACATAATGTTTAGAATTTTAAAAGAAACGGGTATAGATTATAAGGCTAGGAGAATAATTTTTAATTTATATAAACACCAAACTGCCTTAGTTAGAATTGAGGGGGAAGAAGAGGTAGCAAAAATAGGGAAGGGAGTTCGGCAGGGATGTATACTTTCACCGTTATTATTTAATCTATATATAGAAGATGCAATAAACAAAGTAAAAGAAGAGTATAGTGTAGGTGTGAATGTACAGGGAGAGAAAATATATATGTTGAGATTCGCCGACGATATAGCTATATTGGAAGAAAGCGAAAAGAATTTAGAAAGGGTATTGAATGGTATGCAGGCAGTATTGACTAGGGATTTTAACATGAAAATAAATATAGGTAAAACTAAAGTGATGAGGTGTGACAAAAAGGAATGCAGTAGAAAAATGAGGATCACAATAGGAGATAATAGAATCGAAGAAGTGTCAGATTTTTGTTATTTAGGCAGTAGAATCACAAAAGATAATCGAAGCAAGGTAGATATAAAGTGTAGGATAGCACAGGGTAGGAAGGCATTCGTAGAAAAGGAACAGTTTTTAAGATCAAATATTGACTTGGGTATTAGAAAAAGATTACTGAAGGTATATGTTTGGAGTGTAGCACTGTACGGGTGTGAGGCGTGGACTATAGGAAAGGAAGAGAAGCGTAGATTACAAGCATTCGAAATGTGGTGTTATAGGAGGATGATGAGAATTGGTTGGGAAGATAAAGTAACAAATGAAGCTGTACTAGAGTTAGTAGGGGAGAAGAGAAGTATTTGGAGAGTGTTACAGCGTAGGAGAGACAGATTAGTAGGGCATATTCTTAGGCATGGGGGGATTATGCAATTGATCATAGAAGGTAGAGTGGAGGGAAAGAGAGGGGTAGGTAGGCCTAGATTGGAGTATGTGAGTCAGATAGTTGAAGACGTTGAGATGAATAGCTATAGGGAGATGAAGGGATTAGCTCAGGATAGATCGGCATGGCGTGCTGTTTCCAACCAATCTTTAGGATTGCGGACTCTTTAACTAATAGTTGTTTAAAATAACCAACGACGATCATATCAAATATCTTACCACGAATCATTTATCGTACACTATCGCTGTTGCTAGAAAAGTATTTGTTGATATTTTGTACGATGGCATCATTTGTCATAAATAAATTCGACGCGGCTCCAGTTATAATAATTTCAAGTATACTCTGTGTGTGTGGCAATGATCTCCGCCAGTATACGATATATCACTTTATATACGATCCTGATGAGGACCTGGTTGCTGAGCGAAACCCCGTGGTCGTTATCTACAAGCGCACCCATAACTGACTGCTATGGCTCAGTCCCATAAGCCGGAATAGTGGTGCGCATATATTTGTTGCACCGCTAACGATGCATATCTTCCACGTCGGATTTACTCCAAATAGCAAACAACAAATATATGTCTTCGATATTGTCGCGATTGTGCATATTACAATAGTCTCTGCGTAAATTCTACGCCATTTATATCCGGAACTTATCAACGGGGAGTACGGAATTTACAATATGTACTTAAATATCGCTCGAAACATGAACATATGAAGAGGTGGAGGCTGAATGTCCTTCGGGTGCGAAGATCGATGGCCAATTGGAAATTTGAATTATATTTATTTACTAATTATTATTATATATACTTAGATACACAGTTTAATATACACATTAAACTGTAACAAGTAACAACAATATACATTGGTTTGCCAAACCTAAAATCCAAGAATAAATAAATTTTAAAATAGTTCTTATTAAATAAATGAAATATTGGGCCTGAATTAAATTTGATTTAGATTTATGCATGTATATACTTTCATAAGCATTTAACTAGGGAATAATTCAAAACACTTTAAAATAATTTAAGTGAACTAATTTGAATAGGATGACCTGAGTTAGTTCAAAATATGCTCGGCTACAGCACTTTTATCTTTTCTATTTAATCTGAAATGAACTAAATGCTCCTTAAATCTAGTTTCAATTGGTCTACGTGTTTGTCTTCTTGATATGTTATTTATAATTTTAGAAGAATAATCATTCTGTACTGCTATATTTTGTTATTTAGGCAGTAGAATCACAAAAGATAATCGAAGCAAGGTAGATATAAAGTGTAGGATAGCACAGGGTAGGAAGGCATTCGTAGAAAAAGAACAGATTTTAAGATCAAATATTGACTTGGGTATTAGAAAAAGATTACTGAAGGTATATGTTTGGAGTGTAGCACTGTACGGGTGTGAGGCGTGGACTATAGGAAAGGAAGAGAAGCGTAGATTACAAGCATTCGAAATGTGGTGTTATAGGAGGATGATGAGGATTGGTTGGGAAGATAAAGTAACAAATGAAGCTGTACTAGAGTTAGTAGGGGAGAAGAGAAGTATTTGGAGAGTGTTACAGCGTAGGAGAGACAGATTAGTAGGGCATATTCTTAGGCATGGGGGGATTATGCAATTGATCGTAGAAGGTAGAGTGGAGGGAAAGAGAGGGGTAGGTAGGTCTAGATTGGAGTATGTGAGTCAGATAGTTGAAGACGTTGAGATGAATAGCTATAGGGAGATGAAGGGATTAGCTCAGGATAGATCGGCATGGCGTGCTGTTTCCAACCAATCTTTAGGATTGCGGACTCTTTAACTAACTGCTATATTTAACTTTAAGTTACGGTATTTGGATGATATTCTATACTTTTATATATATATTATATACGTTTATAAATTACAGGAGTTTGTTGTGGATTTTCTTAAGTTGCGGATGTTAAATTCTAAATGTTACAAAATAGAGAAAACTACACGTAAGATGCATTATTTCATTTGCTATGAAACGGTAGCTACAAGACTAACTTATTTCTAAAAAAAAAATACACAAGTGAAAAGTTGTGGAAGGACACAATTATATCTATACTCGCCTCAACTGCTGCGCTGTTCCTCGCTTCTTTTAATTGGTCATCACGAACTTCCCTACCGCAAAAAAAAATACCGAACCGTCCACTTTTGTTAATCACACTATACAGGAAAAATCCATTAACTTTTCATTGATGTCTTTCAGCATGAGTTACTTTTAGACACTGACGGCATTGGAAATATCTGTAATCAATCTATAACACTTTTTCACGCTCTAATAGGAATGGCTATGCGAAGGATAACGAATCAAATTTGTAATGGTATTTTTTTTTCGATTCATCTCATTAGCTTTAAATAAGAAACCTTGTAGAATATTTGAAAACAATCTCAGTTGGCATATTATCAATATATTGTATTTTTTTGCAGAAATTTAGTGTACAATCTTAGTATGACCGACCTCAAGGAACAACAACGTCTTTCATGGTATTCTGTTGAAGCGGATGTGAAAATGTGTCTCATGAAAGGAAAAGACGATGTGAGTATTTGATAAAAATTTTTTTTGCAGAGAACTAATATAACGAGCGTTCAAATAAAAACAAATCCACTCTTTAGTTATCATAACTATCATCTAGAAATTTTCGTCCACGTAATTTTCAATATTAATAAACTTTGTGCAGAATTAGCTATCGATTTTATATTTTCGAGAATGACTACGAGCGGTTTTATTTGGTCAGCCTTTATTTAGAATTCAGCATGTAATGCCCCAAGGATAATAGCCATCAACCATGTTAAGATAAGATTTTGTTAAAATTTCGCGAGCTAAAAAGATATAAAATGTACGTAAAAGGGCACAATACTTTATTCTTGGAAAAAATTGCTTTGAAATCTTGAGACTTTACGTCGACGAAGCCCGCCTAGAAGCAAACTTTACGAGTAGTTTATATAACACAGGCATAATGGATGGTAAAGCGAGACGATGTATGATGTACCATTATGATACAAAAAGGAACAGAAATTTCGTACGTAATCTCGCAAATTCAAAGTCATAATTTAAAATACTGATACATTCCAGACTGGAGTTTATATATGGAACTGGTATACTAAAATGAACTGAATATTCATTCTATAGCAGAAATGCCAGGATCTCACGATGCGAACTGTAGTTTTTAAATTTTCATTCAAATTTTAATTTTTAATTCATACTTTATGGCTGTACTACACAATTTTAAATTAGATCGACATTTATCTCTTGTCCGTTTCGCTTTCGAAATTGCACAAATCACTATTGTCATAAATGCAACCCCGAAAACCTTTTGATTAAATGACTATTACATAATTTTAGTGGACCCATTAATCTCCTATGATTTTACGAAAATTCAATAAATATGCTTTTTTTTTTATTGAATATCCAGTCATTTAGAGACAAGTATTAGTAAATTGTATTTTATTCGTGTTTCAAATATTGTCGTTTCTTCTAGGAAAATTGTCAAAATTATATTAAAATAATGGCGAAGGCATCGAGTGGCCGGTTGTTATTGTGCGGAACTAATTCCTTTAAGCCATTGTGCCGAGAGTACAATATTTTGAATGGCAACTACAGCGTGGAGAAAGAAAAACCAGGACAAGCTGTTTGTCCTTACGATCCACGGCATAATTCCACTTCTATCTATGTTGGTAAGTTTCAATATACAAAGGACACTTACAAATAGTCTTCAGCAGTGTCTATAAAATTCAATCCTATCGACGAGATGCAAAATATGTGTTAATATAAGAAACTATAATCACTCTTAGTGCTTTAATTTTTTATACATTCTTGTATAAGCAACTGTACAACGTTAATTCTAATTGCAACTATTTCTTTGCTCAGATGGTGATCTTTACACTGGTACTGTGGCGGATTTTAGCGGTATGGATCCTATAATTTACCGTGAACCGCTTCAAACGGAACAGTATGACTCGATGAGTTTAAACGGTAAATGTTTTATTTACATATTATTATATCTTATTTTTTAATATATTTATTGACGTGGAAGTTTAATGATTGACCATTTTCAGCTCCCGATTTTGTGAACTCCTTAACACAGGGCGACTTCGTCTATTTCTTTTTTCGCGAAACAGCAGTCGAATACATTAATTGCGGAAAGGTAATTTAAATACGTTTTTTTCGCTGCTTTTGTTGGGGAGTTTTGAATGGTCCTATTGTTATAATTTTCCTTTCAGGCTGTTTACTCTAGAGTAGCTAGAGTTTGTAAATACGACAGAGGCGGTCCACACCGTTTCCGCAACCGATGGACATCGTTCCTCAAGTCCAGACTCAATTGTTCCGTTACAGGAGATTTTCCCTTCTACTTCAATGAAATTCGTAAGTACCCCTTACAAAAGATAGGAAAGTTTCTATACAATACAACAACGCATTATAAATGCCACCTAGAATCTTCAACTGACCTCATCGAAGGTCGTTATGGGGACGCCCAAGCCCAACTGATCTACGGCACATTTACCACACCGCCAAATAGCATCACAGGTTCCGCTGTCTGTGCCTTTTCCCTTCAAGACATTGCTGACACCTTCGAAGGGAACTTCAAGGAACAATCCGCCTTGAATAGTAACTGGCTGCCTGTGCAGAGTAGCAAAGTGCCTGACCCGAGACCGGGTCAGTGCCACAATGATAGCAGAACACTGCCAGATCTGACGCTGAACTTCATAAAGACCCATTCACTGATGGACGAAAGTGTGCCGAGCTTCTTCGGCCAACCGATTGTAATCCGGACCACAGTGCAGTGAGTTATAAATTAATTAAGAATTTGATTCTTTTTGTATCTATTGTAGTAACGATTTGTTTCTAATCTATATTTTTCAACTTATGAATTCTTATTTTTAATTTATTATTTTCCAGTTATCGGTTTACTCAAATTGCAGTTGATGCCCAAGTAACAGTGCCAGGTGGTAAAACATATGACGTACTATTCATTGGAACGGGTGAGTTGGACAATGTAAAAAATATTTGCTTTATTTGTTGATTAATTATTATTTTAAATTTATCACTACAGCGTTAAATAAAATTTATCTTGTGCTACTGAAGAGGGGGCCATAGCCTTCGAAATGCGCATCTAGCTATTTAATGCTTTGAGTTAGGGTATTTAGGTGATGTTCTATAGTATAAATTATTATTGATAAGTAAATATTTAAAAAAAATGCCGAAACAGCTTCCCAACGCATGTTTTGAAACTTTTCTCTATTTTGCAATCTAGAACTCAATTAATTAACATAAATTAATAATAACAATGTAATAAATGCGACTGGCCAATGTGTATAAGTTACCACGGCCATTTATCGGAATTTAAAAAATAAATAAATCTAGAACTCGTTCATTTCTTCATTTTTAGACACTGGTAAAGTGATCAAAGCTGTAAATGCAATGTCTGCGGATAGCCGGCATGGCGTTCGACCCGTTGTAATTGAAGAGATTCAAGTCTTTGCCGCACACGTGCCTGTCCGTGGTCTGCATGTGCTCCACAATAACAACGGCGGTAAGGTACAAGAGGGCCGTTTAATTGTCGTTGCCGATGGTGAGGTGCAATCACTGCGGCTGCATCGCTGCGATAGCAACAAAATTTCTAGCTGCAGGTAAGTCGAAGCTATTTTACACTTTTAAATACGTTAGGAAACGTAATAACGTAAAAGCGTATTATCGTTGGGATATCGATAAAATTTTGCTGCTTCTTTAAATAAAACAAATTACAATAAAATATTTACAAAATGTTTGTTTATATCTTTCACAAGGATTAACAGCCTCTTGATTGGAAACTATCAGCTGAACAACAATAAACTTAAAGTTGTATACTCTGTAAAAGACCTTTTTGGTGTTATTCTCGACTGAAAATTAAGTTTTGACGAATAAACTATTGCAGTAATAAGGAAATCCTATCGAACATAAAGATTTAAATCCTTAATTAAAAACTCTCAGCTAAACATAATAATTCCTTATCTAAACATTTTCCTCACATGTTGTATATTGTAATTTCTGATTTTTATGTGGTGTACTTTAAAAGGTGAGGATTTAAATGTACCCTAACTGTTGTATACCCGATATGTAAATAAATAAATAAGATAGTTTTGTTCGTGTTATCACATATTACACTTTATTCATTCCTAGTGAATGTGTCGCCCTGCAAGATCCGTACTGCGCCTGGGACAAAGTCCAAGGCAAATGTCGTTCCCATGGAGCGAATCGCTGGGGCGACGAGACGTTCTTCTTCCAGCACGTGGGCAGTGGGCAGCACTCTGCGTGCCCGCCACTGCTCAAGGCGCTGAGTAATGGCGCTGGTGGCAAGGAGAGCAGCCTGGGCGGTCTGAGTAGCTCGCAGCCAAAGTATCAGGATCATCCACTGGGTGTCGGTAAGGACCAAGAGCAGGGACAAGTCATTAACATCATTCCCAAATACGAGAGCAACGGTGAGACCAGACAATGTTAGTATATGGGGGGAATGAGGTGGTATCTTCGAAATTTTCGATTTCAGTTTTGATTTATTTGGTTAATTGGTTTGTTTTTCATTTTTTTTCTACGAAGTATTGAAGCATAAGCGAAATGTAAAATAAATCTATAGTTTGTCAATGCACTTTTTTAGCTAGCATGTCTTCTAAAATTCTAGATAAATTTTATTACGCTTGTCGAATTGTATCAAATATTGCACCGTATTAGCGGAGCTATATAAATTGCTATTTACCCCGTAAATATTTAGATTTATTGTTAAAAAATATAAATAATTTCAATTAAAACATTTTGAATGTACCACTATTTACTAATTTAGTTTTCACTTGAAATTGTCTGGTAATATTAATTAATGTTCCTTATTATTAACCCGACCCTACCTTGCCTGGCATTATGCTCTTTTGTTTTAATTATTTTGTAGTCTAATTTTTCATGCGATCTTTTCATTTGTATCAATTTAATTAATTACTTAAATAATTTAAGCTTTGAAAGTCGTAATAATCTACACATGCTAAACACCATTCAAATCGCAAAGAAGAAGTGCGATTATTTTATTGCGGGATATTTACACTATTTAAAAAATATATATATATACCAGATAAATTAAAAAATGCTTCATCATCAATCGTAGATTCTTTTGACTTTCAACACTGAAATTAATTGCATACCTATCTTAAATTGTGTATTTGCCAAATATCAATTAGATCCGGGTGTGTCGGCGGCGGAGAGCATGCCGCCCCAATATTCGGTGGAGACGCTTGTAATGGCCGTACTAGCGGGCGCTCTATCCGCTCTCGTGGTGGGTTTTATCGCCGGCTACTTGTGCGGCCGCAAATGCCACAAAGATGAAGACGACAATATGCCATACCCCGATACAGAATACGAATACTTCGAGCAGAGACAAAATATGAATAGGTAAATTCTTTATCGTGTTTCAAAAAGTGAATTATGCGACTTATTACTATTTTTATTGTTACTATTTTAAATATATATATTAAATATATATATTCTAAATAGTAACATACTATTATCCTTTATACATATTATATATTTTTTGAGTGTATATGTATATTATGTTTATTTCATGACTGAGTAATTTTTTTTTACATAACTATATGTTTCACTTAATTTTTTTTTAAGGATTAAGTTTGTTTTAGAACAGCGGTTTTATATGAAACAACAGAACTTCTCCTTTTGCGTTTTTTTTTTAATTGCTATTTATTATATAATATTTGATGTTATATGTACTTGAGGCGAAATAAAGACCATTAATAATAATAATGTATGGTGATAGCCAGTTAAGGGGTTACTTATTACTTGTACTTGTTACAGTTACTTGTTCTAAATATTTACACAATTACTCCGTACACTTATCATTGACTCATAACATTTGACGAAACACATTTATGTCTGTTGGCCTCCCTGTGTTTTTCTTACTCCAACTGGTTTAGGATACAAGCGGAACCGAAGCTACTGCCTCAAGAAGAGGTGACGTACGCGGAACCGGTGCTCGCGCCACAACCGCCGCCCAAGCTCATGCAGCACTCGCCCAAGAGTACGCTACGCAAATTACCGCCACCATCTGCTCACCATCACCAGCAGAACAACGCCGCAGCCGAGACACTGTTTCAGTTCCAGGACGGCGGCGGCGGCGGCGGTGGTGGTGGCGGTGGCTATAATGGCAGAGATTACCGACCACCCCGGGATAACTTCGGCACACTCCGATCGCACCAGGTATGTAAATATCGATTGATAAAAGTATCATTAAAAAAAAATTTCAGTAGTGAATTGAAAATGATATTAATGAAATGAATTATAAATTTTCGGAACTATACCATATTTACTTCATATACTTCAGTGGGTATGTAAGATGAAATAAGTCCGAGGTACTCCACATTCGAATCGTATTACGTGTTAAAATTTATTATAGATTCTCGGAAAATCACCGCTTTTCAATGCGTAAGTTGAGAGCTATAGCAGAAAATTGATATAGTCTAATTATTTCTCAGTGCAATGGAAATCCGGTTACTCCTGTAATTGGTAATTTGGTTGGTCTTTGGACAATTAATTAATCAATTTGCATTCACGACAATTTGCCTAAGAGATTAGCTAATATAGATTTAATAATCTGAAGTTGGAATTGTTTTAGCACGTGCGAAATATTGTTTTGGCAATAGCGAGATGAGTTTTATACTGATGTTGTTAAATGTATATGTAGTCGCATTTACAAGAGGGTGGTAATAACTACCGGCGTGGTGGAGGGGGCGGTCCACCGGGTGTGGGCGGCGGAGGCGGCGGCGGTGGGGACGGATTCGCAACAACGCGCAGCGTGAAGAAGGTATACTTGTGAGAAAGTAGCGGGGAGGAGGGCAATAACAGCGGCAACAACAACGGAGCTAATAACGGCGGCGGCAGCGGCCGCAGCCTAGGCCGCCCGGCAGTGCCACGCCCGCCGCGCTCCAATCGCAACGGCGACCAGCAACAGCCGCCCCAACAACAGCAGCAACAGCCGCCCCAGCAGCCACTGCCCACGAGCAGTGGCGGCGGCTCGTCCTCCTCCGCCGCGTCGTCTTCGTCGTCCTCGTCCCCATCGCCGCCCAGCAGCTCACCGTCTCCAACGCCACCACGGACCGCTTCGTACATCTACCGCGCGTAACTGTGCCAACACGCAACCAGCAATCGCCCTCGTCGTTGCCTGGCTAATAACGTATTGAAGTACGTGCAAGTCGAAACACTGTCCGATATGAGTTGTTGCAATGTGATGGCTTTTTCGACATTACTGTATCATGCATGGGCTTAGACGATACGCTGAACAAGTCAATGTTTCGATCAATTCCATTGATGAAACAGCCGCAAATTTAATCTGATCATTTTTTGTACTCGTTAATGGAGCGAAAAATGACCTGGGCCGATTTTCCGTTTCGTAAAACATGTAAAATTCAATACGTAACGTGAATTTGATCGAAACTTAGATTTGTTCAGTTCTATCGCTAAGCCGACGAACTGAATAGTAATCTCGTTTGACCGTGGGCTTGTTTCCGACCAGCAAAATAAGTCCTTGATGCAAAGGTAAGACTATTATTATTATTATATATTACCAAACTATCAAACAATTGTTTTATTGTTTTAAAAGACATTTATAGTATTTACATGTAAGAAAAAAATCTCAAATGAAGTCAGATAAAAGATCTACGTTTCTTTTTTATTAAATGATAACGAAACGATGACCCGTACTACTTTATTCTGGTTATGTTCGCCAGTATTGCTTCTAATCATCATGGACTTATTGGGAATGTATTAATGCATCTGTAATATAATATAATGTGCGAAACTATAGTATCTGCCTTAGTTTAGGTTGTATTAACAAAGAGTTAGGAATCTCTTTTTTATTGCTGAATGAACTGAAAGTGGAGTGCTTTAAGAATATACTCATAGTTTACGCAATTTTTCCATCGAAAGATATAAAAGAACTTTTTTGACTGCATTTCGTTGCGTTTTTATTTATTTAAAGTATATTAATGAATTATAATCAAAGATTTTTTCTATTGATAATTTATACTGAGTTGAATCTCAATTATGGCTTTTATATAAATATGATATATTTGATCTCATACAACTTTCTGTTCCAGATGGCAGAAATATTAAGAAATAGTTTTAAAATACATTTTTTAATACTTCAACCATATTCAACGTAAACTTAAGATAGTCAAATATTTATTTTTTGTTGTGTATATCGACGGTATTTAAAAATCCGATTTTTATTTTATTTTTTAAATATCAGACGTATAAAAGCATGCCGCCAAAATATCTGGCCATCAAAATGCGAACCATTTAAGACGTTGAATGATGATATTCCTGAGTTTATGTAGAACTAAATATTTTTATTATATTAAATTGATATCTGTATTATATCTTAGAAGACTGATGTACAAAGCAAATGATGTTAACTGTAATTGTCAAAATCAACTTCCAAAAACCCTATTATTTTGTACTATCTAGATTAAGTGACTGTTAGAACGTGGCTTTAGTACAAAAAGACCTATAGACAGTCAAAATGGGACTTGCATTGCTTCAATCGTTTAGGAGTCGTTAAAATGTATAGTTTTAAGTATGGACATAATTAAAAAGATCATTTCTAAAATTAAAATAAATAATCGTATCCACATTTTCAATTTTACTAAATGAACGTAACGTATCGATAATTTAATATAATAGCATCGTATTTTAGTACGCTATTTGTGTGTACGTCTAACTAAAATAATGTTACATGGCATCCTGAAAATATATTATTATTTTCAGTGGCAAAAATTCTATCATAAACAGAAAGTGAGCAAATAAAATAAAACTAAAGATTCCGCTGAGAATATATCAAGTTACGTAGTCATTTATGTGTTTGAAAATCTTATTAAATAAAGTGCTTCTTATGGATGTGTTAGGTAAGATTAAGACGTTGTCTTTAATTGTAAAAAAAAGCATTCAAAATATTAGATTGTTATAAGTTTAGCGATAAATGACTAGGCTGTACTGCAAGATATAGTGGTGTATCATGGAAAATTTCCTGTAATTACAAATCATTTTATATAAAATGATATCGATATCGATGAGAATGCTATTCGTATATTTCATTGTACAATTTAATAATCAGATTTGTTTGAGCCCACAATTATTACTTATAAAACAAAGACTGAAACAATAACATTTTCTTATTAAAATTGATCACGATGTTATTTAATTAGGTGAAAGAAATTTGAGGATCAATGATAATTGCTATCATATATATTTTTCTCAAAAAACTTAACATGATTTGAAATTAAATCATAATTTAAAAAAATTTAATTTAAAATTATTTCTCACTCCTAACGAATAGAGTTGCAAGCCGCTTTTGTTACTTCAATTTTTATTATACTTTCTAGTCGTTTAACTTTTATCAACCATTTTTATTCACTAAAAATAACACTAAAAAGTTAAGACCACATTATGGCAATGTTATGTCAAATAAATAATTTAAAGTGTAAATAAAACCGTCAATTTCCAGTCATGTAAGTATACATAATAAATAAATCATTGTAATTTTATACTTACTGTGCAAATGTTATTCTTTCGACATGTTTTATAATATTTTAAGTTGTAGTTGCTCAATATATATAATTTTGTGGATATATTTCACTTTACCTCACTATATTGCATTTGTTTGTACTAAAAATTTTTTGTAGGATATTAATTTTTAACTTCTAACTTTAGATTTTAGCCTAATATAGTTGGAAATTAGAATTTGTACAGTTTTTGTAAAATTTTTGCAGTTTCTTAATAATGTACATATTATCCACTTATTCCGACAAAGAATTGTGTTATTTGTGCTATAGATATGTTAATTTTAAAATTGCGAACTGCAAAAATTTTCTACTATGAGCATTTTTTATAATACGAATAAGTACATAATAAATATTTATTATTAAGTACATTATTTCAGTGTGTACGCGTTGAATCGGTAATAACTGCAAGCGATTTATTTCAAATAAAAAACATCTTCAATAAATGTCGTTGGGAGCGAGGGGTTGTTACGTCGATTCATCGTGTAATAAAAAATATATATAAAGCGAAAAGGCATAGGATATTACACGAACTTGTACCATTGTAAAATATTTTTGTAGATATCCATTTGAATATATATTCATTTGGTTTATATTTATTATATAACTAGTCAGAATTATTGGAATATATTTCAGCTAAATATCGATTATAGCTAGATGCATAATGCCTTAAATACTATTATCTTTTAGAATAGACTGCAAGTTTATACATTTCTGAGACACCATTCACATTATATATATATAATATATTCTAGTTTTCGCGCATTTAAATTTTGAAATAACCAATTTTTATTCCTATATGATAGAATACCGTTTCCTGTTAAAACAATTTATAATAAAAATCTCCGATTACAACTATGAAACAAACAATTTTGTTGTACGTGAACAAAAATTGCTGATTCAAATGCGAACATTTTCAGAATTACTCATTTTGTTTTTTATTTTTTTAACCACGGAGTATAGGCATTTTAAATATATAAAATAAGACGTGTACGTTTATTTTAAACAATGATAAAAAATGTAATGTAGCTCGTGGGCTACTATAAATTTTGGAACCATTCAAATTATTATTTAATCCAAATGCGACTAATTTTGTGATTGCTTTATAAAATTCTATAAGCACATTGCTTCGAATAGTCTATAAAATCTTACTCTAGAAATGTTTAAAATGCCAATACTATTAAAGACTACACTATTAGTACTTCACAAAAATATATATATATATATACATTTATACATACTCACAATTTATTATGGAATATATTAATTAAAATGTAAAAATGACGATATATATAAAAAGTAATATCTCTATATTATACACTAATTTGAAACTAGAATTACGTACTAAAATGAAATTTGCTTCTTCCTATAATGATATATAGTTATACAGGATGTCCAGATATTATGCAAAGATGTTGAGCATTTTGTATCTCGTATATTAATAACAAATGAGGCTGCCGCCAGTTTTTAAATTATGAATATTATATTAAAGAGAATATTAATATTATAAATATAGATTAAAAGTTTCTATATATCGCTAGTGATTAAGTACATCCAGATTTACAAAATGTATAAAAAAATCTGTATTCTTGCTGTGTCAGATTTTAGTATTACCTGTTAGCCTGCATAAAAATATTGAATGAAGCCTTGTAGCAATTCACAGAAATATTTGCTACAAACCCTTGGTCTTTTATTTTGCAACATGGAAATAACAAAATTTAAATCATTATTTCTTCTCGTAACATTTTACTCGTGTTTGTTATATATTTTAATGTAATTTATAGAAAACGAAATTTCGTTCGCGCAAATTCTATTATAAATAGTCTTTGTTTTCATTGTTTGAAAAGTAAAAGCAATCTGAAAACACAAAGAGCGGTCAGCTAATTTAATAGTGAACAAACGGCAATGTACTGCGCATATTTTGGTCGAATTAATTCATTACTATATACGTTTATATCTACCCTTAAGAGCAATTCCATAAATTGTAGCGTTACTAATTGATATAAATAGCGTATTTTATATTATCACATTTATTTGCATCGTCTTTTTTTGTAGATTAACATTAAATTCTATATATTTATATATAATAAATTGATTATATATAATTATATATGTATATGTAAGAATATTATAGACCGTTATACGCAAGATACATAATTTTAAAAAATGAGAAATTAATCGGAATTCTAAATAATAGTTTTTAAATAAATATCGCTGCGACTAAAGGGTTGTATATTATATTATTAATAAACAGCGCAGATGTATTGTATATTAAAATCTAGGTAACGCATTATACCTAACAATATTAATAACATAGCAATTACATTCTGTTCAGATGTAATATTAGATTTCAAAGTACTTCCTTTTTATACAGTCAAGTTTGTTTTATTTTATCGAAATACTACTTTTATACTTTGTAATAATATCTGAGCAGAATATACGATGTATTCATTTATAAGATTGACATTAGATGACATAATATGTATTCTTTGAATAGAAATTAATAAATAAAACAAATAGATTATTCATTTATCTATCAGGAAAATGATAGTATAATGAAATTATAACTCGCATCATATAGATATGCCATAATCTCGCAACGTAAGTTCTCTTTCTACACTATTTTGTTACGGATCTGGCTGAGAGTAGGGATAGGGGATTGAACATGGGCAACTAAAACTACACGATAAGAACATAGGGTTGCCCAAAAAAAGGTGTCTCAGTCGATTTAAATAATTTATAAACTGAGTAAAATTAAAAAATATATATCCATATGTCAATGTAAGTTAATATTAAGCATTTCTGATTTATGCGCTTGAAAATGGCAATTTTAGCGCCCTTGATAGTAGGCTACTTCATATACGTAGCTGTATCGCGGAATATTGCGATATGCGCTCTAAATTCTTAAGCTTTTCTACTTAATCTCAGCTAGATTCGTACTATTTGTACGCGTTCATCTCGCGTTTAAAAATACATATTTTTGGATATAAAGGTAACTTAATAATTGCCACAAGAATAAATCTGGTAAACTTTGAACTGCCTTATTTTCTTTTGTCAATTTTATGTGTAAGGTTATGTCGCATGGGTATGTCACTTCATTTTGTACGTGATGAAAATTTCATCAAAGTAAACAGTTTTATTCCGATTTTTTACTGTTTGCAATTGTGTTATATTCTTAAATAAAAAAACATGGCAGGGGAAGTTGTAGTTGACGCTCTTCCTTATATAGATCAAGGCTTTGAAGAAGTTGGCGTTCGTGCTGCTGTAAATATTATTTACGTTACTCTTCGATTTCATTTAATGTATTAATCTTCAGGCATTGGCCATGGTAGCGGAAGAATGCCGTCGTTACAGACCTACGAAGAATTACCTAGACATTCTGCCACCGCTAAATGTAACGCCGTTTGAAACAAGCATTATGCATTCGGAATTTGAAAGACTACAAAATCGAATTCCAATGGACACGATGTCGATGAAACGCTACGAATTACCGCCACCCCCTTCTGGCAAATTAAACGAGTTGAACGCGTGGAACGAGTGTGTCGAGAATTCTCAAGCTCAACTGGAGCATCAGTCTGTTCGCGTCATTAATTTGCAGCTCATGTTGCAGTACTGCTGTCCCACGTGGCAAAGATATTTACAGGTATGCCCATTAAAATCTGCAGTACAATAGAGTATGTACCGGCATTGGTACTATTTTTAAAATACATTTGGTTGTGGTTCAGGTTCTTATGGATACGGAACAATTAGCTGGGAAAAAATTGCACAAGCTCAAGCATGACCTCCAAGAGATAAATTGGCAAAGAAAATCGTTACAGACGAACGGTGGGGAGAAATTGCGGAACTTGGAAACGAAATGGGTAACGTTAGTGTCACATAACTACGAAATTGAACAGGCCTGCTGTTCATTAGAAGATTTTATTACTTCTACTCAGCAGGATATCAAAAATATAGATCTATTAAATTGACCCCACTTTTCGTTTCTATTATGTCTTTAAACGCATTGAAAGGAACTAATAGTTTTTGACCTAATTTGTAGGTACGTTTTATGTAAGATTTAATTTTGCAGTTTAAATAATAAATTAGTTTTAAACGTCCAAGCAAATTAGTGTTAAACTTTTTTGAGAACGCCACTGTCTTACAACGTTGCCAATGACGATGTATATATAGACATTGCAATTCCATATAAAAGAGAATCTGAGGGGAATCACATTTTCACTAATTTCATAGGCCAGGAAGTGCTGCACTCTGTTGGTGATATATAAATCATGGTTGTGTTGAAATATTTTATATCTAGGATAAATCCTAGGTATAAATATATATATACCTTTGAAATATTTCGATTTTTCGTCGATTTTGGTAAAAGTGCCCAAAACAATGCAAAATGACTATAAATCGTCTTAAAACTGTATTTTACTGATTTCTGGTTCAAACGGCAAAAGTTGAAATTATACCTCTGTTCTTTTTCGATAATTTTGAGATAATTTTGATGAAAATCGACAGGTATGTACCTCTGCTCTTTTTCGATAATTTTTCGCTAATTTTGATGAAAATCGACAGGTATATACCTCTCGTCTTTTGAAAATCGACAGGTGATTTTTAACGATATTCGAGTGAAAATGCTTTTTTTCAAATATTTTGTAGCAAATTACGTAGGGTTTATAAATTAAAAAATAAACACACAATAGGGTCATCGAACAATCGAGACAAACAAATGGTTAATAATTGTGTTTTTTGTTTGTTTTTAACTATACATTTATGTCTGATTTCCCATGAAACCATGATGCCATTGAAATTGCCCATATAAAATAGCATGTACCGTTGAGAGAATTGCGTTTGTCTAACAATGTATGCTTAAATTAAATTCCTCGCCCTGTTCGACGAGAATAAATAGTGTGTAATATGTGTGTGTGTTTATCGTCGTTGTCGCACACACATCTAATATTAAAATATGTAGATGGCGATACCAACACGATCAGCAACTGTAAATTAATACGCGATGTTAATTGCCAGTTCAATTTCAAAGTCAGCATTTAGAAACATTTTTATATGGACTTGTCCATGCTAAGATTATAAATTTTTATTAAACGTGAAAAAATGATTGAATGGGACATTTTCTAATGGGAAATGACCCGAGGATTCTAAATGTGCAACTCATGTGCAACTCAATATAAAAACAGTAAAATGTAAAATAATATTGAACAAATTCGTGCCAAAAGTTGCTTTATTAATAATTCGCATCGTGCGAGGAAAATTCACCAAGTGAGAAATATGCGTATCAAAAACAAGGAAAATTATTTATATGGCAAAGGTTAATAAAGTAATTTTTTTCAGTTTCTAATATATTTGTTTTTACAATTAATTCACACTCTTCCTCCCATAAAAAAAAATTCCCCCCATTAAAACAGTTTGAGAAAGGCTTAGGCATCTGTGTTTAGATTGAAAATTAAGCAATATATTGCGCTTACCTAACAGATTTTTGCTTATTTTATTTTATATAAAATTTTTAGTTAGAGAGTCCGGAATCCTAAAGATTGGTTGGAAACAGCACGCCATGCCGATCTATCCTGAGCTAATCCCTTCACCTCCCTATAGCTATTCATCTCAACGTCTTCAACTATCTGACTCACATACTCCAATCTAGGCCTACCTACCCCTCTCTTTCCCTCCACTCTACCTTCTATGATCAATTGCATAATCCCCCCATGCCTAAGAATATGCCCTACTAATCTGTCTCTCCTACGCTGTAACACTCTCCAGATACTTCTCTTCTCCCCTACTAACTCTAGTACAGCTTCATTTGTTACTTTATCTTCCCAACCAATCCTCATCATCCTCCTATAGCACCACATTTCAAGTGCTTCTAATCTACGCTTCTCTTCCTTTCCTATAGTCCACGCCTCACACCCGTACAGTGCTACACTCCAAACATATACCTTCAGTAATCTTTTTCTAATACCCAAGTCAATATTTGATCTTAAAATCTGTTCTTTTTCTACGAATGCCTTCCTACCCTGTGCTATCCTACACTTTATATCTACCTTGCTTCGATTATCTTTTGTGATTCTACTGCCTAAATAACAAAAATCTGACACTTCTTCGATTCTATTATCTCCTATTGTGATCCTCATTTTTCTACTGCATTCCTTTTTGTCACACCTCATCACTTTAGTTTTACCTATATTTATTTTCATGTTAAAATCCCTAGTCAATACTGCCTGCATACCATTCAATACCCTTTCTAATTTCTTTTCGCTTTCTTCCAATATAGCTATATCGTCGGCGAATCTCAGCATATATATTTTCTCTCCCTGTACATTCACACCTACACTATACTCTTCTTTTACTTTGTTTATTGCATCTTCTATATATAGATTAAATAATAACGGTGAGAGTGTACATCCCTGCCGAACTCCCTTCCCTATTTTTGCTACCTCTTCTTCCCCCTCAATTCTAACTAAGGCAGTTTGGTGTTTATATAAATTAAAAATTATTCTCCTATCCTTATAATCTATACCCGTTTCTTTTAAAATTCTAAACATTATGTCCCAATCTACATTATCAAATGCCTTTTCTAAGTCTACAAAAGCTATGCAAGTTACCTTTCCTACCGTCTTTCTTTTTTCTACTACCGTTCTTAGTGCTAGAATCGCCTCTCTCGTCCCTCTGTTTTTCCTAAAACCAAACTGATCTTCTCCTAGCCTTTCCTCTACTTTATTTTCTAATCTCCTATAAATAATCTTTAACAATATCTTCGATGCATGTGATAGTAGGCTAATGGTCCTATAGTTCTCACACAAATTAGCTCCTATTTTCTTCGGCATTGTTACTATTCTACTACGCTGAAAATCCTGTGGTACTTCTCCCTTCTCATATATTTTACAAACTAACCTGTATAATCGCTCCTGCATTTTTCCCCCTGCGTGTTTTATTAATTCGGCTGGTATCATATCAATCCCCGCTGCTTTGTTATTCCGTAAATCATTTAATGCTCTATGAAACTCTGACCTAAGTATGCTAGGACCTAAGTCATCCTCATCTATCTGTTCCACACTTTCTAGCTCCTCCATGTCCTGCCTACCTTTATATAAATCTTCAAGATACTCCTTCCATCTTCTAGCTTTTTCCTTATTTTCTGTGAGTTCCTTACCCTGCTTATCACATATAATGTTACCCTTTGGTTTGACTTTAGAAAAATGTGACTTAATTTTCCTGTAGCCCAAATCTACTTTACCTCTTCTCATATCCTCCTCAATATCCTCACAGTTTCCTTTTATCCACTCTTCTTTCGCTAGCTTGCATTTCCTATTAATTAAGTTCCTTAGTTCCTTATATTTTTTCTGTCCTGCTTCTGTGTTTCCTATTTTAATTTTCCTTCTTGCTTCTATCATTTCAACTATTTCTTCCGTGATCCATTCCCTCCTACCTGCCCTTTTCTTTGTGCCTAATACTTCATTTGCTGCTGTAGTTAACCCATTTCTGATTTCCCTCCATTCGCAATCTATGTCGCTCCTAGATGTTCCATTAGCCATGATTTCTACTTTCTGCTTGTACTTTTCACATACATCAGCTAATTTTAACCTATCGACATCTACTCTGACCTGTTTAGACTTCTGTAATTTCTTGAAATTGACCTCTGAGTCCAGGACTACTAAATTATGATCACTATCAATATCTGCTCCAGGGTAACTCTTACAATTCTTAATCTGGTTCCTAAACCTCTCTTTAACCAGTATGTAATCTATCTGATACCTCCCTATATCTCCTGGCATTTTCCACGTATATATCCTGCGCTTGTGATTCTGAAAAAGCGTGTTTGCTACCACTAGCTTATTCCTAATACAAAACTCTACCAATCTATCCCCTCTATCATTACGTGTTCCTATTCCATATTCTCCTACTATTGAAACTTCCTTTCCCTTACCTACTACGGCATTCCAATCTCCGATTACAATTAGATTATCCTGTCCTTTAACGTTTGCTAACCTAGATTCAATCTCCTCATAAATGGATTCTACTTCCTCCTACCTATAAAATTTTATTGGGATAAAATTAAAAATTAAAATAAGTAAAGTGACCATACGTTCCGCTTTTAGCGGGACAATCCCGATTTTCGGTAATTTGTGCCGCTTAAAGATAAAAATCATTATTTCCAAGCTTACTACAAAAGTTTATCATTTACCCGTATAAAAAAATTCTGCGGGAACGGCTGGACAGATTTCAATGATTTTGGTGTTATATTAAAGCGATTATGGCTATATTTGCCCATTTTGTTCAAAATTTAAATATATTAGATAATTTGGTCGGAAATTGAAAAATAAGAATGACTAATTTTCCTCTACATTCATATAGACTTGTATATTTTAGTCGAAGGCATAGCGGCCATGTACAATCGAGTCAAAGAAATAGTCAACAATTGTAGCTTAAAGTGTCTGACTTAAAATTATTCAAGGCGATACCTGGTGATGCTATATATATATAAATAATTATTTTTTACACACATTTCTTACATTTAAATTTTTTAAATATTTTATTTTGATTTTTGTCAAATATTTTATAGCAAATTATGTTGGATTTATGAATTACAAAATAAATACGCAATAGCGTCATCGCTATCAATCGCTCAATAATTGTATTTTCTTTTTTTTCTTTTTAAACTATACATCTATGTTTGATTTGCCATATTCTTGGCAGTAGGTGTACTAGTGTATAGATAAAATTCTGATAATAAACACGCGTTTGTAGATAACGAATACTCGACTAGAGCGAGAAGTTTCTCAGAAAACGGCGAAAGTCTCGCTTCAACCAATGCAATCAACTTTTTCGAGTTTATAATATTCACTTCAACTTATCGTTCAGGGTGCCATTGAAACTGCCCATATAAAATAGCATGTGCAAAGATGGGATTGCATTCACGTAACCATGTAGTTAGAGTTGAATTCCTCGCCGCGTTCGTCGAGAATAAATAGTGTGTAATCTGTGTGTGTGTTTATCGTCGTTGTCGCACACATATCTAATACTAGAATATGTAGATGGCGATAACTACTCGTTTAGCGTTAAAACTATTACGTGTTCAAATTAATCCGCGCAGTTAATTGCCTGTCAATTTCAAAGTAATAAATAGTAAATGCCATTTACCCGTGTAAATAAAATTTGATACTCTGTTGCTACGATCGTCCTGCTTATATAATCTATATATGTAATTATATTGTGACGGCGTTACTTTTGACAATCGATTTGCGGAAACGGCTGGTCGATTTCAATGATTTTGGTGTTAAATTAAAGCGATCATTGTCTATATTTTGATCAAAATTTAAATATATTTGATAAATTGGTCCAATTAAAAATCGGAATCGATATTTGTATCGATATCGATATTTGTATTGGTATCAGATATCAGTATCGGTATCGATACCGATAAAAAATTGACAAGAATCGCCGAAAAAGTGCAGGGAGTATCCCTTTGAAAAATTCCACTTTTCCGCCAATTTTCGTCAAAATTTAAAAAATTCTCCAATTAACGTAAGAAGTCTTAAAACCATTTTTTACCGAGTTTCGGTTAAAAAAGAAAAAATTGAGAAAAATCTTCAAAAAAGTGCAAAAGGGAGACCCTTTGAAAAATTCACCTTTTTGTCAATTTTCGTCAAAATTTAAAAAAAAAGACTCCAAATAACGTAAAAATGTATAGTAATTTACGTTTTGTAATGAACCTTTTTAAGAATGCCACTGTCTTTGCTCAAAACGTTGCCAACTTCAGTATAGTTCTGACAATTGCGACAAAAGTCAATTACCTAATCGAGGAATAGATAATTTTCCTTATAGTTGAAAAAGTCTGCTACACTTTGAAATGGCTGTACGCTTCGTACAAAGGCGATTCATGAGCAGTGCTTTCCAGAAATGGGCGTATAATCTATCTGGATTCAATAAGTACGGGTTGATGAGGGACGACATCCGTTACGAAAATGAGGATGTGCAAGTAGCCCTAAAACGGTTGCCTGAAAATACAATCGACGAACGAAACTTTAGATTATTGCGAGCCATTCAACTTTCCATCCAAAAAGACATATTGCCCAAAGATCAATGGATGCAGTTGGAGGATGATGTCCTGTACCTAACTCCCATTGTAGATGAAGTTATTAAGGAGCGTGAAGAAGTCGAAGCGTGGAATAAAGACCACTAAAATATGGCATATGTTCGTTCATGTAAAAAAATAGTGTAGTAGATATGTTATATTTAATAAATTGTAAAATCTTATTTTCGGGTTTTGTAATGGATGTTACTATTCTATTAGTTTCGTGGGATTATAAGATTGGAAATAATTCCGAAATACTCTTTAATTTGTTTTATTAAAAATATTTTTGTATAAATAGATTTTGATATTTTCATCACGTGGGAATGTTGAAATCGGTATTAAATTCAATAAATTTGTAGTGTGAAGAATGTATTTTAATTGCTTTAACCTCAAATTACCAATTGAAATTTTTTTTGTTATATAAACTCGTAAATGATTCAAACGAATTGTTTATTGATATTTTATGTGCATCGTCCCTTTATTTTAATACTAGATTATTTAAATAATCGTATATTTTTACAAACCATCAAAATTTAAATATAATCTGATAGAACGGCTGTCTATATAATTATTTGATCTTCTGTTTCTCTGTTTATTTGACAAATGTATAACCGTCAACTTGTTTACAATTTTAACATGCGGCATTCGACAAAATTATGGCGGTTAAAACTATTATAAAATTATTCTCGTTTTATTTCTTTATAAATATTGTTAATGGCAACAAATTGAACACACTAAAAGTATTACTACCAATTTTCAATGACTTTCACACAAATTTTACATTAGAAGCGGACGATGGCTGTTACAAATGGTAAGAAGTGTAATATACGCAAAAACCGAAAATATCTTCGATTTTTAGGAGCACTTCCGGACAGGACCTTATACAAATCACCCCGTTGGAGTATAACGAAAATTTGGATTGTTCCAGCAAGGCGGTAGTATCGTGCGTTACTAAAGAGCGTGCGAGAAATAACGCATTAATTCTCGCGGAAAATGTATACACCGGCCAGTATTTACGATGTGATATTATTGTGGATGTGATTCACTCCTTGATTACTATCACTAGAACTAGAGAGATATTATTAGAAGAAGATCCTGTCAAACTTTTAGTCAGAGCATACGATAACTTGGGTAAGGTTTATGTGGGTTTGTTGTGGTTTATGTGGTTAATGAAATTTTAACATATACAGTTAGTTAAATAGTCCACAATCCTAAAAAATGGTTTGAAACAGCACGCCCTCTGTTGATCTATCCTCAACTAATTCCTTCATCTCTCTATAGCTATTTATCCCACAAGTCAACTATCTGACCCACATACTCCAATCTAGGCCTACATACCCCTTGCTTTCCCTCTACATTACCTTCTATAACCAATTGCATATTCTCTCCGTGTCTGAGAATACGACCTGTCGCTCCTACGCTGTAATACCGTCCAATAAAGACTTGTCTTCTCCCCTACTAACTAGTACGTATTCATTCATCATTTTATCTTCCCAACCAATCCTCATCCTCGTGTAGCACCACATTTCGAATTTTCTATTCAGCGTTTCTCTTCTTTTCCTATAGTCCATGCCTCACATCCGTACAGTGCTACACTCCACACATACGCCTTCAGTAATCTTTTTCTAATACCCAAGAAAATATTTGATGTTTATGTCTACGTACAAATTTTAACTGAACAATGTACACAGGAAATGAATTTAGCAGCTTGCTGGGTGTGGAGTTCAATTGGCGCATACTTAGTATGGGACCCAGCAAAGACCTGACTGTTTTAAACTTTGTTAAATTTGACGATTCGCCTTATGAGTCTCCACCGGGTATTCCAGCATTAGAGTCGAGCAATGCACGAGGCAATGTGATTCTCGTCGAAGGTTTAAAAACTGGCTCAGCGAAGGTATCTCTTCATGTACTTTTTATTTCGTGTAAACGATATGATGTTTTTTTTAAAACTAGATTTCAGTTGGTTTACCCCACGATGAATATAAATCGGTGGAGGGTGATGAAGTACAATTCTCCGTTATAGCAAATCTGATTTTAATGCCGCAAGAAGTCTACTTAATGATGGGTGATATTATTTCGTTTAAAATATTCTACGTAACTAACATTTTTCGTACGACTTTTTAACTTAGCAATAATTTATGAAAATCGCGTTTTAGTTGAGCTATGGAAATATGGAAGAGATTGTTTTACCAAATAAACAATATTATTTAAAAGCGGATAGTTCTGATATTGCTGTAGCTGATCCATCTTCTTGTACGTTTTTCGTAGATTATGAAAGTTTCGAATATTTTTCCAATTTCAATTTTTACATATACAGCAGATAAAGTATATAATATATATACATAAAAAGTATATATATACAGCAGATAAAGATAAATTTTTACATATACAGCAAATAAATAAATATAGTATCGATATGATGCTTACAATTGTTTACTTGTAGCCGATGTAACTGGCATGAGTCTAGGCAAAACTCATGTGATTCTTTACGATAGAAACGCTATCGATGCAGACCCGAGTACTAGAATGCCCACGGCAACGGTCAACGTTGTCGAAGCCGCTTACATTTATCTGTCGGTGCTACCGCATAGAAATTGGGCAATATGCGTTTCGCATCATCACGATATTATCGCGGAAGTTTTTACAAAGTAACTATTATCAAAAGTCTACAATATCTTAAGATTGGAGTATTAAACACCTTAATTTTCAAGTTATTTTTTCCCGGATTTTGTTAATATATACCTTTCATTTAGCACCGATCACAAGATCAATATAGGCAAGGGTGTGGAGTTACATACACAGGTCAGTGAACCGTTCCACGTGCGCGAACGTGCTGCTAACGGTTCTTGGCTGAGTGGCTGGGCAGTGACGGAGGGTGTTGCGCAAGTGCAGGGAACATTGGAGGCAATTGCGCATCACAAGTACGGCCGCTTTGTCCTCGATCCACCACTTACCGCTCAGAATGATCTCACTATCTACGCGCCAATTTTTCTCACGCCAGCCGAGGTTATTCTGCCCTGGGATCCTGTATATAGACCCAAGTAAGACTCGTATAATTATAGTTCAGTGTTTATTCTAAAAAAAATTTACCATGTGTCATGTTCTTTACAAAAGTTGATTTGCTTAATTCGCTTATATAAATTACATAATATTTAATGTGGTATAAAAATGTATTACAATTATAATGTTCATATAAATTTATAATCAAAATATTCTGCTTATAATTGCTTATAAATATTCTATAATCAATATAATCGTATATAATCATAATCGTAAGTATGCGCAAAATATTTAAATAACCGATATTTTTGTTTTTGTTTATTTTTATAGATATGAAGTTGAGGTGGTCGCAACTGGAGGTGATGGCAAGTACCTATGGACTAGTACTAATCATACCATTGGCGTAGTAGCTCAAACAGGGATGGTCCGTACCCATTCTCACGGGTATTTCGAAGTAGTTGCCTCAATGCCACGAAATCATCATAATGGAGCATCAGCCAAGTACGCAGTCTTAACGTTTCTTCTATTATATTTACAGCAATATTTTTGTTAAATCAAATTAATCTGCTCGCAATACAGTTTCTATTATTTATGTACTGATGAAATTGGATTCGATAGGAAGGTTGAGAGTGTAAATCATTATACGAATTGTTTAATTTATATTATTCTCGTAAGCCTCTTTAAATTCCTCAAATATTTTTTTAAATCTTCATTCTTATACTATTTGTATTTGAATTTCTGTCTATGATCCCACCTCTCGATGTATCTATGCAAAATATTTTACTTTTATTATATTATTATAGTATATATAAAAAAAGATCTTTCCGCATGTTCTCTCTTGACCATCAACAAATACAATTACATTATAAATTAAATTAAAAGTTTAATTTTACTCTTTTAAACTATACAATACAATGTACTATTTTGTACATTTAATAGGTTTTTTTTTGCAATTAAATGTATATTTCTGTTAGGTTCTGGATCTTACCGCCAATACGTCTTGAGATCGTTGAATTCGTATCTGAGGCGGAAGTGGGTTCGACCATCTTCCTGCACGTGGCCTTATACGCCGAGCGACTGGGCCGCGAGGGCGAAATGTTCAGCCAGATTCCGTTCACCAAGTGCCAAGAGTTGCCGTTTAACATCGTCGTAGGCAATACGCGCTTTAGTCACGAGCAAAATTTAGCCATAATGCCAGTGGGCATATCGTGCGCTAACGTGGCTCTCATTGGCCACAATGTCGGCAGCAGTAAAGTGACGGTTAGCTATTCTCTCGATGGCAGTCACTACCAGGTACATTTTGAATTAAAATCGTATTCCAATTGTTTTTGTAATGTCGTAGGAACATCTCTAAAAATATTGTACAAAAATAATCAAAATCTGGGAAAATGCTAGACACGCTGCCAAACCCCTGCATTTTCGTATGATGAGACGCTGGCCTTAATAATCAATTATTAACACAACACTAAACTTCTTTATAGGATAGTGTAACTGTTAGTGCGTTCAAGCCTCTAAAGCTCATTCAACCGACCGACGAAATAGTTTTGGCTGTTGGCAGTACAATCCATCTACTCTTCACTGGTGGCCCGAGACCAAGCGTCACGAGACCGCAAGATCACCACCGCGATGTCACCGTTGACAATGTCGACGTACTTTCAGGAGCGGACGTCACGGACCATCATACCATCGAAGATAACGATGAATTCTACACTATTGTAAAGGTTGTGTGCTTCAAACTCGGCGAAACCAAGGTAAAGTATATATTTTATATAATCTCTTATTGGTAGTAAATTAAAAAAAAAAGATTAAGAAAGTAAACAAGCTGTTTTTTTTTAATAAAAAAAATATTTGCTTTCTGTAGAATTCATAAATTATTGTTAATATAAAATAGGTAACGTTGAGTGTTGGTAATAGACCTTTTATACCTAACTGCAAGCCAAAAGACTCTTCGATTACCGTTCCAATTATCTGTGGTAAACCGCGCAGTATGAGCCTACAGCCTAAGATTAAAGTAGCCGATGCCGCGTCATGTCCAATGGACCTAAGTACAGATCGTGTTGTCGTTCAAAGTAATCAAGACGTCGAATTGGACGTTGTCGTTCGGGACGACAGCGGAAGAACGTTTCTAAATATAACCAGTTTATTGATCGATTGGAAGATTACGTCTCCTTCTATGGGTAAGAAGTATATTCAAAATATAGAATTCGAATATAAAACCATTCGTTAATTACAATTATGGGGGTCAGAAGCATAGGTATGTAAGTGGCTAAAAGTAAGTTTTGAGAAAAGCGCTCCAAAGTTGCTTCAGTTTTGAATAATATAGAAACCTTATGAAAAGATATTAATGGCTCTATTACCATTCAATAGCTTTGCTTGATCCAAGTTATGTGATGAAAATGTGTCTGAGGATTTTTTCTTGTTTTATAGAGTAATTAATTAAAGCATCCTTTTACTTACATCTCAAGTTGCTGCCAAGAATTATACTTGTACCCATTTACCTCCAACTAGTTGGATGATAAAATAAAAGGGAAACTTCATAGTTGCCGTCACTTTATTTAAAAAAAAACCAAATACGTGGGGTGGTCTTTTTTTCTCCAAAATGGTAAAAATAACGAATAAACAATATTACCTAGGATTTTCTTCAGTTGTGTAAATCTGTTAGTTGACTTCAATGCTTGAGGAAGGTGGTTATCTACTTTTATTGCAATATAGTTACTTCCTCCCTGTGTGTTATTCTACCTATTATATGGTATACTTAGTTCGTTTTTGTTTCTTGTTTCATATTTGTGATATTCACCATTTGTCTCATTTGATTATGCTTTAGTTTGATCTCGTAGTTTGATAGATACTTTATCTATCCCACACGCTCTGCACTTATTTCAATCTTCACAAATTTGACACTTACACGCCTTCGCTTCTGTCCCCCTCAATTCTAATACAACCTCATCTTGCGCTCAGGCGTAGCTCGTCACAAGAACGGCGTATTTCCCCTTCTCGAATACCACGGAACCGTTCCGTTTGGCTCTAAGAGCGTCCAGATCATCACACCCAAAGTGGAGAATGGCGTTATAGTGGTCACACCGACCCTCATCGGTTACCGTTCGGATATCCTCGGTAAACACCGTATCACGCCAGAGAGTCCTCCGTACCACGACTTCGAAGACGACGACAACGTGTCTTTGCCGCCGATTACGGCGAGCGTTAGCCTGTATCTGGTCGATAATACAGTCGTTACGCCCGATTCGGTGACATTGTACCGGCATCCAGCGAACAGGAAGTATCTTGCAGTGAAACAAGGCTCGGGATTCTATGAGCTCGGACTCAGTTCGAGCGTGATCGCCGATGTGGAGTATCAGAAGAGTAGCAGGCAGATTGTGATTACACCCAAGGATGATGGAGAGTTAAAAATCACATTGATAGGTATATAGGTTATAGATTTTGCCGTTATGTTGTGATATTTCATATTAGGGAAGACATATAAAACATTGTATTTTAATTTCTCTTCCCAAAAAAAAATATATATACCGGGTGTTTTGCTGGCGGGCGGGACATGGGAAATCAAATGTTAATTTTGAAGTTGCCGTTAATTAATTCCCCAATAACTTTACAGCAAAGTAGTAAATATAAAAGTTTACAGGAATTTTATTCCGAACATTTTATTTCGATGCTCTAACATAAGTAGTTATCAATAAATTTGACGAAACGTGGACCTACTATTATGGCAAATAATAAGAATAATGCTAACAAGCAAATTTTTGATAAAAAGCTGGTATTTATAGGCAAAATTCTACAAACAACTGACGAAAAATAATGATACATTTTTTTACCCATGTTTTTAAATTAACCAAATACAGGCAACCCCCATATAACACGGCATTCCTACAACACGGTTCGAGAGAGAATTTTGGGGGAGAAAAATAAAAATACAATGTTTTATATCACAATTACAAAACGAGAATTTATTCGACTATAGTTTCGCTTAAGAAGCATTATCAAGAAAGTAACACTATTAATCTGCATTTAGATTTGTGTCTGATTTCTCGTCCAACCGTAGTAGTTGTGAATGTAGTGTCTGTGGCCACAATAAGGGTGGAAATGTCCGACAAAGTTGAAATTGACAAATGTATTAATTGCATCGTCCGCCTGTACGATGAAACTGATAACTTGCTGAATATTCCGGACATGAGTATGGTCAATGTGCAAGCGACACTGCTAGATAAAATAGCCACTGTGATGCCATCAAAATTGAACCAATTGGAAAGTGGAGAGGTAAGAAAAATTTATTATTTTTACAGTTTTGTACTTACGTTCAATTTCATCTTGAAACGACTTAATGCAATATTTGTCTTTTGTGTTCAGATGCAATACACAGTTAAGGGCACGACCCTCGGCGACACGAAACTAATTTTCACCGTAAGTGGCAGAGATCCAGAAGTGAGTAGTTCATCAATGGATCTGCAAGTGTTTCCTCCGTTAAAACTATATCCTCGCAATGGCACTCTCATTATTGGAGCAGTGCTACAATACTCCAGCAAAGGAGGACCACAACCAGATAGTCACATCGAATATTCCGTCAATGATAAAACTACCGCAGGTAGTTAATTGCTTTATATATTTCATTGGAAAGTCTTATTGTAGTAGAGAATCTATGTTTTACTAATTTAAAAAATTAAGTATAAATGAAGCAACGTTATATTATAATTGATTCAATTTTTTTTAGAGGTTGGACCAAATGGAATAGTAAAGGGTCTAAAATTAGGTTCAACGACAGTTATGGCTAGAGCTGTTGGTACTAACCCCACCACTGGCCAAAAGATTATTTACACTGAGGTGCGTAATACTAAAAACTGGCTTCCTTTAAATAATTTATTAGTCATGTTTTTACATTCTATAAAATATTCAATGCTAAGTTTTTTTAATGCGTTTTTTTTTTCTCTATATATACTAAACCTATGGAAACTAGATTTAAGGGAACATTTAGCTCATTTCAGATTAAATAGAAACGATAAAAGTGCTGTAGCCGTGCATTTACATTTTGATAATTCGGGTCATCCTATTGAAATTAGTTCACTTAAATTGCTTAAATTTGTTTTGAATTATTCTATTCTTTGAATTTGAATTATTATTTAATGGATTTAGATTCAGGCCGAATTTGATCTTGCCTATTTAATTTATTTAATAAGGACTATTTTTTAATTTATTTTTGGTTATCTTAGGTTTGACAAACCAATATTTATTGTTGTTACTTGTTAGTTTCGTCAATTGTTAATTTTTATTTAATAAAAGATTTATAGGTCATATTTTGAAATACTTCCGTCATGTTATCTTCTTTATTTAATAGTATAGCAATAGCGATTAGTGACGAGACAGGTATTTTATTTAGATTTTAACTTGTGCTACTGAAGATGAGAGTATAGCCTTCGAAATGCGCATTAAGCTATTTAATGCTTTTTAATGCTAATTCATATTTTAAGGATGCTGTGGATATGCAAGTTATTCCACTTTCTGGAATTCGCATATCTGCTCCTTTAAGTCGATTCCAAGCGACTACAACCGTTCCCATGTGGGCGACCGGTTCCCCCGATCAATTGTCCCCATTAATTATCGGAACGCGAGATCCGCCCATCAAGTTTGACTGGGCCGTAGATGACGCTAACATCGCCACAATTACTGGATTATTTCAACCTATCGGTAAAGCAAAAACCCGCACACTAAGTGGTATCGTCGAATGATTACGGTACTCTCTTATCTTATATAGGAATACAATATGAACCGGAAGATATGATTTCCATTCGCGTTATGGGAACGTCCCCTGGAAGAACGAAGCTGCATTTGAATGCAACGGTTCCTGGCAAAGTGGCCGGCTACAATCAACAGTCCGTAATTTTTACAGCGTCGTTAGAATTGGAAGTGTTCGAAGGATTGGAATTAATTTCTCCGAAAGGAATATGCGGACGATCTATTTTAATGGCGCCAAATTCTCACGTGCAGTTGATGACGAATAAGGATTATGAAACCAGCCTGAAGTACAGGTGAGTACTAAAAGTAATTGAAATGTTGTCCCATTTAGTAATATGTTCAAAAGTTGGGAAAGTTTTTGTTAGATTTCGTCATTTTTTAAATAAATTTTCTAATGTCTCAATCTCAGTTTCCAAAAAAAATAGTTTTTCTTTGGGGAGTTGTTAAATTTTTGTCGTCGATAAAAGCCAGAATTAAGGTTTTTCAGACAATTTCCAAACCACATTTTGAATATTGTCCTACAATCTTGTATTTATTAAGCAGAGGAAATATAGCCTCATTGCAAAAACTACATAACTAGTGTATGTGTATAATACTCAATAGAATTTGTTATACATCAAAAACCTTGTTGCTGGTTAATTTAGAATTTATGAGGATACAAGAGATAGAATTTAAATTTATTTTCAAAATTTTGAACGGTTTGCTACCATCGTACCATTCAAATCTACTACAATTTAATTATGACATACGTAGTTCGAACATCAGAAATCGCCAAAAAATTCATGTAACTACTGTTAATAGTAAAACCACAACGAATTCATTATTTTTTATAAGGGATTTGTAAAATATAATTTGTTGCCATTAGAAGTTGTGAATTCTACAACTGTAAATAGCTTTAAAAGGAAATTGTAATAATATGATGGCTTAAGAAAAAGAAAAAAAAAAAAGTATATTAGGTGTAACCTATTTAACAATTAACAATATTATATAAGAAGAATATTGGCAGGGCATTAAATAGTCTCATTGTGCTGCGTAGTTAATAGTTTAGAATCGTTAAAAAAATTGAACATCAAAATTGGTCTTTCATAATTGATTTAGTCAATGAATATTAACTATTCATTGTTTTATTCTTACTATTCATTGATTTAGTTTAATGGATGATGGTGCAGTTACGCCCACCGATCTAAAACGCTTCGGCGGAGAATCTGTAATTTCCTTATCTGAAAATGGAAAAATTAAATCGCATAGTAACCTGGGATATTCGATGCTATCGATTTCCGCTACGGACGAATTTGGATTAAAACAAACACTGAGCACTATCGTTGAGGTATAAAATAATAAAAATAATAAAGAAAATACGCCACTTCCTGTAAAATGACTAGGTGAAGCCTATCCACTATATGCTTATGCGCATCAACGCTAAATGGGACGTGCAGACGCCTGATCCGGTATTGGTAATTCCCTTGGGCGCCGAGTTCGAATTAAGGGCTAGCTACCACGACAACACGGGCATCGCTTTTACAGCCGGCATAACCGAACTGAAGCTACGCACATCTCGATTTGATCTAGTGAAAGTGAAACTGGGAAGCGACAATTCATCCGTTACCGTTTCTGCCAAAAAAACGGGAACAACTATTATAAAAATTTGGGCCGATCGTATCACGAAGACTGCCGATTATGTTAAATTACACGTTGAGCAAGTTATCGAACCGCAACTAGTGAGTTTATATTAATATTTACGATGTAGGGAAGAGAAATAAACATACAATGTTGTCTAGTAGTGCCATTAAAACAAGCTCAAATGTCTTCCACATAACGGTACCAATATGTTATATGGTTTTTTGCCTAATGATGAATTTATTATTTTAGTTTTGAGATTATAGCTAGTGGGGGGGCTCAAGGGAGAGAGAGCCCATGTCTTTTGGAAATAATATTTATTATTGAATTGGAAATAGTTCTGCGTGGTACAGAAATTTATAGATTCATAAATTTCAGATTGAATAAAAGGGTCTATACTTTCTTGTTTTTGTAAGAATGGGGCAATCATCTACAGCAATATTAGGAAACATGTTGGACACGTCAAATGATACTAATTTGTGATTTAACATTGTATCTTTTTTTCCCTAATCTGGAATATTACAACATAACAGCGCATTCTACAGCCTATTTACAATGTATTTTCACTACTCAATGTGTTATAAATACTATTAAATGCTTTATAAAACAATATCTAAAAACCGTAACACAAAGCATTTATTATAAGCATCAATTGTACAGCGATCCTGTCGAGTGACAGACAGGTATCTTTATTTGTTCTATTATTGCACTACTGAAGATGGAGTCGTAGCTTTGTTAATAAATGCTTTGTGTTACGGTTCTCGGGTGATGTTTTATACAATTATTTAACGTTCAGACTACATTGACAACCGGTGACGTCGTCTGCTTCCACTCGCCACTGGTGTCTCGGCTCCGCCAGGCCGGGGCAGCTCGCTGGACCAGCACGGCGCCGCACATACTCACAGTTCTAGCGGCTGACCAAGGTGTGGTTCAAGTGAGCGGTATCCGGGGGGGTCACGTTGCCATTGCGCATTCCTTGCATCCAACAGCCCCATTGCAGGTGCTTGTGCAACCGATCGCTTCTATATACATCCTGCCTGGGATCGAACAGAAGCCTCTTGTTAGCAACTCCAAGTCTGTTTTCAAAGTGGCGTTAGTACTACATGGGGCCGATAGTGCTATGATTAAGACAGATAATTTGGTATGTAAAGTTGTGTATGAAATTGTTCGTAATTTCAACTATTGCATCTGGATATAACTAATATTTGCAAATTATATTTCTCGTTGTTTATATTTGCAATAGCAAACTTCTCAAAGCTGTTTGATTAAAAAACCATTACACGGTCTTTGAAAATGAACTATATGTGGAAGGCGAAAAAGGCAATTGTACAATAATATCCTATGGTGTTAACAGTTTTATTTAACTTGTAGATAATGGGATGGGATTGTAAGAAAAAGTTGGCAACTTTATCATTTTCACCAGAGGCGATTCCATTTACATGCCATATGGAGTTCAATCATGACGGACAAAAAATATCCGATTTCAATCAGTACTTTTCGCTTTTGAGCAACTTTAATTCCAATACGGGTCTGTATATTAATTAGCTTTTGTTTTTGGTGTTTAACATGTAATTTATCAACTGAAATTTTTCGCGCTTTTACAAATGTTTAGGCCAATACAGTTGCGACATACAACCAAATTTGAACAGTGTCGCAAATATGAGTACTTTCGCTACAAATATTACTTTATGGGCTGTAGCCGACGGCAAAGAAGTAATATCAAATCGGGTTCAAATTCCGTTCGTTCCAGCGTTGCAATTTAACCAACAATTAGATATGGATGAGAGTGCGGCCTCTCATCAATTGGTCATTTACGGATTAGATTATATATTAGACCAAGTAGTGGTAAGAACTTCACTAAGCCCTTATTTGTTTATATTTTCATAATGTTAATTTCAAATTATTTTTGTGCAGGTAAAGCCAATAGACAGTAGTATAATAAATGTAGCAGAGTCTACGCGACCGGAAAAGAATGTTTTGGTGTATCAAGTCCAATTGCTCGACTATCATCCGAAACTGGATGAGATGCCAGATCACATGAGCGTTGAATTAATATCGCCTTTAACGGAGCAATCTGCGAAAGTATGTTTAATACGAATTAGTATGGTTTTGTAGTATTTATTTGTGGCTATTGTTTTAGATTCTTATAAATGCGAAAGCGGTCAGTGATAGTTTTGGTCGTCACAATTGTCCAACAGAAAACCGATCTCCAATAGGAGCTGTGTTCTCAAATTATCCCCAGGTTATTGTAATAATCGTATCGATGGCAATTATATTCGCAGCTACTTATTATTGTAAGTTTTCTTCATAAAATTTCACCACCTATCGCTTCCAAAAATTAAAGAATGCTGCTCTTTTACAACTCGTATTCTACATTATAGTCTTCAATGTCCTGAAATATTCTCAATGTCGTGAAAAGCCTACAAATACTTATATCTTAAAGTCTTTAAACATCTTGAAGTTAATATGGTCAAATTTGTGTAAAATAAAATACTTCCTTATAGTTTCGTTTTCTTAAAAAAGTATCTTCAAGATAAATTTGACAATTACAGCGTTTAGTTAAAATGTTGCAAAAAATATAGTAGATAATATAAATAAAAGTTATATATAAGGAAGTACTTTATTTTATTTTACGCAAAATTGACCATATTACAAAGATAATATGCGGTTATTAGAAAAGATACATTCTTATAAGGAAAATGACGCATCGATACAAAAAAGAGAGAAAAACCAATAAAGAAATTCCGTACTCGAATAATCTTAACTAACGAGTTTAAATTCAGCTAAGTAGAGAGATTTATATAGTATATAAAACGATATCGAAACAATCTGCTCTACCACACCTCCCAGATAATATAAAAACGACGATATAACATTCGTAGAAAAATATAGCCGCCTCTTCCTCGTTCCAGTTTACCTGCAGTGTATGCAGCCGGTGTTGCGCGTGGACCTGCAGAGCAGCGGAATAGCAAGCAACATATCTGGCACTCAACAGATGCGAATGTCGCCGTTTCTCGGGAGGAATTGCGTAGCCGCCCACGCGAACATGCATGCATCGTGTTCGCCGCAGCACAATGCGTCAATGTTCAACAACAGCGTCCCCGTGTACGGGGATCCGAATACGTTCTACAATACCAGCCCGGAACTGCGCCGAAACCGGCGATATATATGAATGTGTTCGTAATATTAATGAGACTAACTGAATCTGTCGTAGATTTGTGTTTTGTTGTATATAGAAAATCGATATATATGTAGAGAATATGAAAAAATATCGATAGTGATATAAACATGTCGACTTTATTATTTGGAAAATCATCGTATCAATAATTCATTCTGAAATTAAATCGGATCTTAATGTGATTTTTATTTTGTTTGTGGTGTAAGTCAATCATAAATTCAATGTATTAATGATGTATTATGTAATATTTCAATGCGCTTAAAATTAATGTAAAAATACTCGTACTTTTTCTATTTTGATTATTCGTTTGAAAATAAGACAAAAAAACTGTAATGGTTTTTTTTTGTTTTAAGCACGATGCCATAACCATTTCTGTAAGTTATACGGCTTTGATATATCAGTATTTACTTGTTACGAAGTAACTGCGATTATAATATGGAAATAAGGTGATACGAGACGAACGATAAGTTAATTTTTTATTTTCATAAAAATCGCAAAAATGATGTGACGATTTAAAAAGCCATATAACGGGGGGGATCTTGGTTTGCCAATATTAATAGCGTAAAAGGACTAGAAATGTCTAGAAATCATTTTTAACGATTTTCATTCGAAAAATTATCGAACAAGTACACAGGTATATACCTGTCGAAGTTCATCAAAATTATCGAAAAATTTCAACTTTTTCCATTTGAACCAGAAATCAGTAAAATATAGTTTTAAGACGATTTATAGCCATTTTGCATTGTTTTGGGCAGCACTTGTTAAACTTTGACCAAAATCGCCAAAAAAATCGGAATATTTCAAAGGTATATATACACGACTTTTTCACATTTTTCGACGATAATTTCGACTTTTTCCATTTGAACCAGAAATCAGTAAAATATAGTTTTAAGACGATTTATAGCCATTTTGCATTGTTTTGGGCAGCATTTGTTAAACTTTGACCAAAATCGCCAAAAAAATCGGAATATTTCAAAGGTATATATACACGACTTTTTCACATTTTTCGACGATAATTTCGACTTTTTCCATTTGAACCAGAAATCAGTAAAATATAGTTTTAAGACGATTTATAGCCATTTTGCATTGTTTTGGGCAGCATTTGTTAAACTTTGACCAAAATCGCCAAAAAAATCGGAATATTTCAAAGGTATATATACACGACTTTTTCACATTTTTCAATGATAATTTCGACTTTTTCCATTTGAACCGGAAATCAGTCAAATATAGTTTTAAGACGATTTATAGCCATTTTGCATTGTTTTGGGCAGCATTTGTTAAACTTTGACCAAAATCGCCAAAAAAATCGGGATATTTCAAAGGTATATATACACGACTTTTTCAATTTTTTCGACGATAATTTCGACTTTCCATTTGAACCGGAAATCAGTCAAATATAGTTTTAAGACGATTTATAGCCATTTTGCATTGTTTTGGGCAGCACTTGTTAAACTTTGACCAAAATCGCCAAAAAAATCGGAATATTTCAAAGGTATATATACACGACTTTTTAGTGCCAAATTACACACACTATTCATTATATCATTATTTTAATTTTGATGTTTTCAATATTTAATTTTAATTTTTCAAATATTTCTAAAAGAATGTAAAATGACTATAAATCGTCCTAGAAACAAATTTTAGTGGTTTTCGCTTCAATCGGTAAAAGTTGAAAAAATCGTCGAAAAATGCAAAGAGTCGGATTCTTTGACCATTCTAAAAATATCAATTTTTTGCCGATTTTTGTCAAAATTTAACAAGTTTCCAAAACAACGTAAAATGACTATAAATCGTCCTAGAAACACATTTTAGTGGTTTTCGCGTCAATCAGTAAAAGTTGAAAAAATCGTCGAAAAATGCAAAGAGTCGGATTCTTTGACCCTTCTGAAAATATCAATTTTTTGCCGATTTTTGTCAAAATTTAACAAGTTTCCAAAACAACGTAAAATGACTATAAATCGTCCTATAAACAAATTTTAGTGGTTTTCGCTTCAATCGGTAAAAGTTGAAGAAATCGTCGAAAAATGCAAAGAGTCGGATTCTTTGACCCTTCTGAAAATATCAATTTTTTGCCGATTTTTGTCAAAATTTAACAAGTTTCCAAAACAACGTAAAATGACTATAAATCGTCCTAGAAACACATTTTAGTGGTTTTCGCTTCAATCAGTAAAAGTTGAAAAAATCGTCGAAAAATGCAAAGAGTCGGATTCTTTGACCCTTCTGAAAATATCAATTTTTTGCCGATTTTTGTCAAAATTTAACAAGTTTCCAAAACAACGTAAAATGACTATAAATCGTCCTAGAAACAAATTTTAGTGGTTTTCGCTTCAATCGGTAAAAGTTGAAGAAATCGTCGAAAAATGCAGAGAGTCGGATTCTTTGACCCTTCTGAAAATATCAATTTTTTGCCGATTTTTGTCAAAATTTAACAAGTTTCCAAAACAACGTAAAATGACTATAAATCGTCCTAGAAACACATTTTAGTGGTTTTCGCTTCAATCAGTAAAAGTTGAAAAAATCGTCGAAAAATGCAAAGAGTCGGATTCTTTGACCCTTCTGAAAATATCAATTTTTTGCCGATTTTTGTCAAAATTTAACAAGTTTCCAAAACAACGTAAAATGACTATAAATCGTCCTAGAAACAAATTTTAGTGGTTTTCGCTTCAATCGGTAAAAGTTGAAGAAATCGTCGAAAAATGCAAAGAGTCGGATTCTTTGACCCTTCTAAAAATATCAATTTTTTGCCGATTTTTGTCAAAATTTAACAAGTTTCCAAAACAACGTAAAATGACTATAAATCGTCCTAGAAACAAATTTTAGTGGTTTTCGCTTCAATCGGTAAAAGTTGAAGAAATCGTCGAAAAATGCAAAGAGTCGGATTCTTTGACCCTTCTGAAAATATCAATTTTTTGCCGATTTTTGTCAAAATTTAACAAGTTTCCAAAACAACGTAAAATGACTATAAATCGTCCTAGAAACACATTTTAGTGGTTTTCGCTTCAATCAGTAAAAGTTGAAAAAATCGTCGAAAAATGCAAAGAGTCGGATTCTTTGACCCTTCTGAAAATATCAATTTTTTGCCGATTTTTGTCAAAATTTAACAAGTTTCCAAAACAACGTAAAATGACTATAAATCGTCCTAGAAACAAATTTTAGTGGTTTTCGCTTCAATCGGTAAAAGTTGAAGAAATCGTCGAAAAATGCAGAGAGTCGGATTCTTTGACCCTTCTGAAAATATCAATTTTTTGCCGATTTTTGTCAAAATTTAACAAGTTTCCAAAACAACGTAAAATGACTATAAATCGTCCTAGAAACACATTTTAGTGGTTTTCGCTTCAATCAGTAAAAGTTGAAAAAATCGTCGAAAAATGCAAAGAGTCGGATTCTTTGACCCTTCTGAAAATATCAATTTTTTGCCGATTTTTGTCAAAATTTAACAAGTTTCCAAAACAACGTAAAATGACTATAAATCGTCCTAGAAACAAATTTTAGTGGTTTTCGCTTCAATCGGTAAAAGTTGAAGAAATCGTCGAAAAATGCAAAGAGTCGGATTCTTTGACCCTTCTAAAAATATCAATTTTTTGCCGATTTTTGTCAAAATTTAACAAGTTTCCAAAACAACGTAAAATGACTATAAATCGTCCTAGAAACAAATTTTAGTGGTTTTCGCGTCAATCAGTAAAAGTTGAAAAAATCGTCGAAAAATGCAAAGAGTCGGATTCTTTGACCCTTCTGAAAATATCAATTTTTTGCCGATTTTTGTCAAAATTTAACAAGTTTCCAAAACAACGTAAAATGACTATAAATCGTCCTATAAACAAATTTTAGTGGTTTTCGCTTCAATCGGTAAAAGTTGAAGAAATCGTCGAAAAATGCAAAGAGTCGGATTCTTTGACCCTTCTGAAAATATCAATTTTTTGCCGATTTTTGTCAAAATTTAACAAGTTTCCAAAACAACGTAAAATGACTATAAATCGTCCTAGAAACACATTTTAGTGGTTTTCGCTTCAATCAGTAAAAGTTGAAAAAATCGTCGAAAAATGCAAAGAGTCGGATTCTTTGACCCTTCTGAAAATATCAATTTTTTGCCGATTTTTGTCAAAATTTAACAAGTTTCCAAAACAACGTAAAATGACTATAAATCGTCCTAGAAACAAATTTTAGTGGTTTTCGCTTCAATCGGTAAAAGTTGAAGAAATCGTCGAAAAATGCAGAGAGTCGGATTCTTTGACCCTTCTGAAAATATCAATTTTTTGCCGATTTTTGTCAAAATTTAACAAGTTTCCAAAACAACGTAAAATGACTATAAATCGTCCTAGAAACAAATTTTAGTGGTTTTCGCTTCAATCGGTAAAAGTTGAAGAAATCGTCGAAAAATGCAAAGAGTCGGATTCTTTGACCCTTCTGAAAATATCAATTTTTTGCCGATTTTTGTCAAAATTTAACAAGTTTCCAAAACAACGTAAAATGACTATAAATCGTCCTAGAAACACATTTTAGTGGTTTTCGCTTCAATCAGTAAAAGTTGAAAAAATCGTCGAAAAATGCAAAGAGTCGGATTCTTTGACCCTTCTGAAAATATCAATTTTTTGCCGATTTTTGTCAAAATTTAACAAGTTTCCAAAACAACGTAAAATGACTATAAATCGTCCTAGAAACAAATTTTAGTGGTTTTCGCTTCAATCGGTAAAAGTTGAAGAAATCGTCGAAAAATGCAAAGAGTCGGATTCTTTGACCCTTCTGAAAATATCAATTTTTTGCCGATTTTTGTCAAAATTTAACAAGTTTCTAAAACAACGTAAAATGACTATAAATCGTCCTAGAAACACATTTTAGTGGTTTTCGCTTCAATCGGTAAAAGTTGAAAAAATCGTCGAAAAATGCAGAGTCGGATTCTTTGACCCTTCTGAAAATATCAATTTTTTGCCGATTTTTGTCAAAATTTAACAAGTTTCTAAAACAACGTGAAATGACTATAAATCGTCCTAGAAACACATTTTAGTGGTTTTCGCTTCAATCGGTAAAAGTTGAAAAAATCGTCGAAAAATGCAAAGAGTCGGATTCTTTGACCCTTCTGAAAATATCAATTTTTTGCCGATTTTTGTCAAAATTTAACAAGTTTCTAAAAGAATGTAAAATGACTATAAATCGTCCTAGAAACAAATTTTAGTGGTTTTTGCTTCAATCGGTAAAAGTTGAAAAAATCGTCGAAAAATGCAAAGAGTCGGATTCTTAGACCCTTCTGAAAATATCAATTTTTTGCCGATTTTTGTCAAAATTTAACAAGTTTCTAAAAGAATGTAAAATGACTATAAATCGTCCTAGAAACAAATTTTAGTGGTTTTTGCTTCAATCGGTAAAAGTTGAAAAAATCGTCGAAAAATGCAGAGTCGGATTTTGACCCTTCTAAAAATATAAATTTTTTGGCGATTTTTGTCACAATTTAACAAGTTTCTAAAACAACGTAAAATGACTATAAATTGTCCTAGAAACAAATTTTAGTGGTTTTCGCTTCAATCGGTAAAAGTTGAAAAAATCGTCGAAAAATGCAAAGAGTCGGATTCTTTGACCCTTCTGAAAATATCAATTTTTTGCCGATTTTTGTCAAAATTTAACAATTTTCCAAAATAACGTAAAATGACTATAAATCGTCCTAGAAACAAATTTTAGTGGTTTTCGCTTCAATCGGTAAAAGTTGAAAAAATCGTCGAAAAATGCGAAGAGTCGGATTCTTTGACCCTTCTGAAAATATCAATTTTTTGCCGATTTTTGTCAAAATTTAACAAGTTTCCAAAACAACGTAAAATGACTATAAATCGTCCTAGAAACAAATTTTAGTGGTTTTCGCTTCAATCGGTAAAAGTTGAAGAAATCGTCGAAAAATGCAGAGAGTCGGATTCTTTGACCCTTCTGAAAATATCAATTTTTTGCCGATTTTTGTCAAAATTTAACAAGTTTCCAAAACAACGTAAAATGACTATAAATCGTCCTAGAAACAAATTTTAGTGGTTTTCGCTTCAATCGGTAAAAGTTGAAGAAATCGTCGAAAAATGCAAAGAGTCGGATTCTTTGACCCTTCTGAAAATATCAATTTTTTGCCGATTTTTGTCAAAATTTAACAAGTTTCCAAAACAACGTAAAATGACTATAAATCGTCCTAGAAACACATTTTAGTGGTTTTCGCTTCAATCAGTAAAAGTTGAAAAAATCGTCGAAAAATGCAAAGAGTCGGATTCTTTGACCCTTCTGAAAATATCAATTTTTTGCCGATTTTTGTCAAAATTTAACAAGTTTCCAAAACAACGTAAAATGACTATAAATCGTCCTAGAAACAAATTTTAGTGGTTTTCGCTTCAATCGGTAAAAGTTGAAGAAATCGTCGAAAAATGCAAAGAGTCGGATTCTTTGACCCTTCTGAAAATATCAATTTTTTGCCGATTTTTGTCAAAATTTAACAAGTTTCTAAAACAACGTAAAATGACTATAAATCGTCCTAGAAACACATTTTAGTGGTTTTCGCTTCAATCGGTAAAAGTTGAAAAAATCGTCGAAAAATGCAGAGTCGGATTCTTTGACCCTTCTGAAAATATCAATTTTTTGCCGATTTTTGTCAAAATTTAACAAGTTTCTAAAACAACGTAAAATGACTATAAATCGTCCTAGAAACACATTTTAGTGGTTTTCGCTTCAATCGGTAAAAGTTGAAAAAATCGTCGAAAAATGCAAAGAGTCGGATTCTTTGACCCTTCTGAAAATATCAATTTTTTGCCGATTTTTGTCAAAATTTAACAAGTTTCTAAAAGAATGTAAAATGACTATAAATCGTCCTAGAAACAAATTTTAGTGGTTTTTGCTTCAATCGGTAAAAGTTGAAAAAATCGTCGAAAAATGCAAAGAGTCGGATTCTTAGACCCTTCTGAAAATATCAATTTTTTGCCGATTTTTGTCAAAATTTAACAAGTTTCTAAAAGAATGTAAAATGACTATAAATCGTCCTAGAAACAAATTTTAGTGGTTTTTGCTTCAATCGGTAAAAGTTGAAAAAATCGTCGAAAAATGCAGAGTCGGATTTTGACCCTTCTAAAAATATAAATTTTTTGGCGATTTTTGTCACAATTTAACAAGTTTCTAAAACAACGTAAAATGACTATAAATTGTCCTAGAAACAAATTTTAGTGGTTTTCGCTTCAATCGGTAAAAGTTGAAAAAATCGTCGAAAAATGCAAAGAGTCGGATTCTTTGACCCTTCTGAAAATATCAATTTTTTGCCGATTTTTGTCAAAATTTAACAATTTTCCAAAATAACGTAAAATGACTATAAATCGTCCTAGAAACAAATTTTAGTGGTTTTCGCTTCAATCGGTAAAAGTTGAAAAAATCGTCGAAAAATGCGAAGAGTCGGATTCTTTGACCCTTCTGAAAATATCAATTTTTTGCCGATTTTTGTCAAAATTTAACAAGTTTCTAAAACAACGTAAAATGACTATAAATCGTCTTAAAACTATATTTGACTGATTTCCGGTTCAAATGGAAAAAGTCGAAATTATCGTCGAAAAAAGTGAAAAAGTCGTGTATATATACCTTTGAAATATTCCGATTTTTTTGGCGATTTTGGTCAAAGTTTAACAAATGCTGCACAAAACAATGCAAAATGGCTATAAATCGTCTTAAAACTATATTTGACTGATTTCCGGTTCAAATGGAAAAAGTCGAAATTATCGTCGAAAAAAGTGAAAAAGTCGTGTATATATACCTTTAAAATATTCCGATTTTTTTGGCGATTTTAGTCAAAGTTTAACAAATGCTGCCCAAAACAATGCAAAATGGATATAAATCGTCTTAGAACTATATTTGACTGATTTCCGGTTCAAATGGAAAAAGTCGAAATTATCGTCGAAAAAAGTGAAAAAGTCGTGTATATATACCTTTAAAATATTCCGATTTTTTTGGCGATTTTAGTCAAAGTTTAACAAATGCTGCCCAAAACAATGCAAAATGGATATAAATCGTCTTAAAACTATATTTGACTGATTTCCGGTTCAAATGGAAAAAGTCGAAATTATCGTCGAAAAAAGTGAAAAAGTCGTGTATATATACCTTTGAAATATTCCGATTTTTTTGGCGATTTTGGTCAAAGTTTAACAAATGCTGCACAAAACAATGCAAAATGGCTATAAATCGTCTTAAAACTATATTTGACTGATTTCCGGTTCAAATGGAAAAAGTCGAAATTATCGTCTAAAAAAGTGAAAAAGTCGTGTATATATACCTTTGAAATATTCCAATTTTTTTGGCGATTTTGGTCAAAGTTTAACAAATGCTGCACAAAACAATGCAAAATGGCTATAAATCGTCTTAAAACTATATTTGACTGATTTCCGGTTCAAATGGAAAAGTCGAAATTATCATTGAAAAAAGTGAAAAAGTCGTGTATATATACCTTTGAAATATTCCGATTTTTTTGGCGATTTTGGTCAAAGTTTAACAAATGCTGCACAAAACAATGCAAAATGGCTATAAATCGTCTTAAAACTATATTTGACTGATTTCCGGTTCAAATGGAAAAAGTCGAAATTATCGTCGAAAAAAGTGAAAAAGTCGTGTATATATACCTTTGAAATATTCCGATTTTTTTGGCGATTTTGGTCAAAGTTTAACAAATGCTGCCCAAAACAATGCAAAATGGCTATAAATCGTCTTAAAACTATATTTGACTGATTTCCGGTTCAAATGGAAAAAGTCGAAATTATCGTCGAAAAAAGTGAAAAAGTCGTGTATATATACCTTTGAAATATTCCGATTTTTTTGGCGATTTTGGTCAAAGTTTAACAAATGCTGCACAAAACAATGCAAAATGGCTATAAATCGTCTTAAAACTATATTTGACTGATTTCCGGTTCGAATGGAAAAAGTCGAAATTATCGTCGAAAAAAGTGAAAAAGTCGTGTATATATACCTTTGAAATATTCCGATTTTTTTGGCGATTTTGGTCAAAGTTTAACAAATGCTGCACAAACAATGCAAAATGGCTATAAATCGTCTTAAAACTATATTTGACTGATTCCCGGTTCAAATGGAAAAAGTCGAAATTATCGTCGAAAAAAGTGAAAAAGTCGTGTATATATACCTTTGAAATATTCCGATTTTTTTGGCGATTTTGGTCAAAGTTTAACAAATGCTGCCCAACACAATGCAAAATGGCTATAAATCGTCTTAAAACTATATTTGACTGATTTCCGGTTCAAATGGAAAAAGTCGAAATTATCGTCGAAAAAAGTGAAAAAGTCGTGTATATATACCTTTGAAATATTCCGATTTTTTTGGCGATTTTGGTCAAAGTTTAACAAATGCTGCACAAAACAATGCAAAATGGCTATAAATCGTCTTAAAACTATATTTGACTGATTTCCGGTTCAAATGGAAAAAGTCGAAATTATCATTGAAAAAAGTGAAAAAGTCGTGTATATATACCTTTGAAATATTCCGATTTTTTTGGCGATTTTGGTCAAAGTTTAACAAATGCTGCCCAAAACAATGCAAAATGGCTATAAATCGTCTTAAAACTATATTTGACTGATTTCCGGTTCAAATGGAAAAAGTCGAAATTATCGTCGAAAAAAGTGAAAAAGTCGTGTATATATACCTTTGAAATATTCCGATTTTTTTGGCGATTTTGGTCAAAGTTTAACAAATGCTGCACAAAACAATGCAAAATGGCTATAAATCGTCTTAAAACTATATTTGACTGATTTCCGGTTCAAATGGAAAAAGTCGAAATTATCATTGAAAAAAGTGAAAAAGTCGTGTATATATACCTTTGAAATATTCCGATTTTTTTGGCGATTTTGGTCAAAGTTTAACAAATGCTGCCCAACACAATGCAAAATGGCTATAAATCGTCTTAAAACTATATTTGACTGATTTCCGGTTCAAATGGAAAAAGTCGAAATTATCGTCGAAAAAAGTGAAAAAGTCGTGTATATATACCTTTGAAATATTCCGATTTTTTTGGCGATTTTGGTCAAAGTTTAACAAATGCTGCACAAAACAATGCAAAATGGCTATAAATCGTCTTAAAACTATATTTGACTGATTTCCGGTTCAAATGGAAAAAGTCGAAATTATCATTGAAAAAAGTGAAAAAGTCGTGTATATATACCTTTGAAATATTCCGATTTTTTTGGCGATTTTGGTCAAAGTTTAACAAATGCTGCACAAAACAATGCAAAATGGCTATAAATCGTCTTAAAACTATATTTGACTGATTTCCGGTTCAAATGGAAAAAGTCGAAATTATCGTCGAAAAAAGTGAAAAAGTCGTGTATATATACCTTTGAAATATTCCGATTTTTTTGGCGATTTTGGTCAAAGTTTAACAAATGCTGCACAAAACAATGCAAAATGGCTATAAATCGTCTTAAAACTATATTTGACTGATTTCCGGTTCAAATGGAAAAAGTCGAAATTATCGTCGAAAAAAGTGAAAAAGTCGTGTATATATACCTTTGAAATATTCCGATTTTTTTGGCGATTTTGGTCAAAGTTTAACAAATGCTGCCCAAAACAATGCAAAATGGATATAAATCGTCTTAAAACTATATTTGACTGATTTCCGGTTCAAATGGAAAAAGTCGAAATTATCGTCGAAAAAAGTGAAAAAGTCGTGTATATATACCTTTGAAATATTCCGATTTTTTTGGCGATTTTAGTCAAAGTTTAACAAATGCTGCACAAAACAATGCAAAATGGCTATAAATCGTCTTAAAACTATATTTGACTGATTTCCGGTTCAAATGGAAAAAGTCGAAATTATCGTCGAAAAAAGTGAAAAAGTCGTGTATATATACCTTTGAAATATTCCGATTTTTTTGGCGATTTTGGTCAAAGTTTAACAAATGCTGCACAAAACAATGCAAAATGGCTATAAATCGTCTTAAAACTATATTTGACTGATTTCCGGTTCAAATGGAAAAAGTCGAAATTATCGTCGAAAAAAGTGAAAAAGTCGTGTATATATACCTTTGAAATATTCCGATTTTTTTGGCGATTTTGGTCAAAGTTTAACAAATGCTGCCCAAAACAATGCAAAATGGCTATAAATCGTCTTAAAACTATATTTGACTGATTTCCGGTTCAAATGGAAAAAGTCGAAATTATCGTCGAAAAAAGTGAAAAAGTCGTGTATATATACCTTTGAAATATTCCGATTTTTTTGGCGATTTTGGTCAAAGTTTAACAAATGCTGCACAAAACAATGCAAAATGGCTATAAATCGTCTTAAAACTATATTTGACTGATTTCCGGTTCGAATGGAAAAAGTCGAAATTATCGTCGAAAAAAGTGAAAAAGTCGTGTATATATACCTTTGAAATATTCCGATTTTTTTGGCGATTTTGGTCAAAGTTTAACAAATGCTGCACAAACAATGCAAAATGGCTATAAATCGTCTTAAAACTATATTTGACTGATTCCCGGTTCAAATGGAAAAAGTCGAAATTATCGTCGAAAAAAGTGAAAAAGTCGTGTATATATACCTTTGAAATATTCCGATTTTTTTGGCGATTTTGGTCAAAGTTTAACAAATGCTGCCCAACACAATGCAAAATGGCTATAAATCGTCTTAAAACTATATTTGACTGATTTCCGGTTCAAATGGAAAAAGTCGAAATTATCGTCGAAAAAAGTGAAAAAGTCGTGTATATATACCTTTGAAATATTCCGATTTTTTTGGCGATTTTGGTCAAAGTTTAACAAATGCTGCACAAAACAATGCAAAATGGCTATAAATCGTCTTAAAACTATATTTGACTGATTTCCGGTTCAAATGGAAAAAGTCGAAATTATCATTGAAAAAAGTGAAAAAGTCGTGTATATATACCTTTGAAATATTCCGATTTTTTTGGCGATTTTGGTCAAAGTTTAACAAATGCTGCACAAAACAATGCAAAATGGCTATAAATCGTCTTAAAACTATATTTGACTGATTTCCGGTTCAAATGGAAAAAGTCGAAATTATCGTCGAAAAAAGTGAAAAAGTCGTGTATATATACCTTTGAAATATTCCGATTTTTTTGGCGATTTTATTCAAAGTTTAACAAATGCTGCCCAAAACAATGCAAAATGGCTATAAATCGTCTTAAAACTATATTTGACTGATTTCCGGTTCAAATGGAAAAAGTCGAAATTATCGTCGAAAAAAGTGAAAAAGTCGTGTATATATACCTTTGAAATATTCCGATTTTTTTGGCGATTTTGGTCAAAGTTTAACAAATGCTGCAAAAAACAATGCAAAATGGCTATAAATCGTCTTAAAACTATATTTGACTGATTTCCGGTTCAAATGGAAAAAGTCGAAATTATCATTGAAAAAAGTGAAAAAGTCGTGTATATATACCTTTGAAATATTCCGATTTTTTTGGCGATTTTATTCAAAGTTTAACAAATGCTGCCCAAAACAATGCAAAATGGCTATAAATCGTCTTAAAACTATATTTGACTGATTTCCGGTTCAAATGGAAAAAGTCGAAATTATCGTCGAAAAAAGTGAAAAAGTCGTGTATATATACCTTTGAAATATTCCGATTTTTTTGGCGATTTTGGTCAAAGTTTAACAAATGCTGCACAAAACAATGCAAAATGGCTATAAATCGTCTTAAAACTATATTTGACTGATTTCCGGTTCAAATGGAAAAAGTCGAAATTATCATTGAAAAAAGTGAAAAAGTCGTGTATATATACCTTTGAAATATTCCGATTTTTTTGGCGATTTTAGTCAAAGTTTAACAAATACTGCACAAAACAATGCAAAATGGCTATAAATCGTCTTAAAACTATATTTGACTGATTTCCGGTTCAAATGGAAAAAGTCGAAATTATCGTCGAAAAAAGTGAAAAAGTCGTGTATATATACCTTTGAAATATTCCGATTTTTTTGGCGATTTTGGTCAAAGTTTAACAAATGCTGCCCAAAACAATGCAAAATGGCTATAAATCGTCTTAAAACTATATTTGACTGATTTCCGGTTCAAATGGAAAAAGTCGAAATTATCGTCGAAAAAAGTGAAAAAGTCGTCTTTATATACCTTTGAAATATTCCGATTTTTTTGGCGATTTTGGTCAAAGTTTAACAAATGCTGCACAAAACAATGCAAAATGGCTATAAATCGTCTTAAAACTATATTTGACTGATTTCCGGTTCAAATGGAAAAAGTCGAAATTATCGTCGAAAAAAGTGAAAAAGTCGTCTATATATACCTTTGAAATATTCCGATTTTTTTGGCGATTTTGGTCAAAGTTTAACAAATGCTGCACAAAACAATGCAAAATGGCTATAAATCGTCTTAAAACTATATTTGACTGATTTCCGGTTCAAATGGAAAAAGTCGAAATTATCGTCGAAAAAAGTGAAAAAGTCGTGTATATATACCTTTGAAATATTCCGATTTTTTTGGCGATTTTGGTCAAAGTTTAACAAATGCTGCACAAAACAATGCAAAATGGCTATAAATCGTCTTAAAACTATATTTGACTGATTTCCGGTTCAAATGGAAAAAGTCGAAATTATCATTGAAAAAAGTGAAAAAGTCGTGTATATATACCTTTGAAATATTCCGATTTTTTTGGCGATTTTGGTCAAAGTTTAACAAATGCTGCACAAAACAATGCAAAATGGCTATAAATCGTCTTAAAACTATATTTGACTGATTTTCGGTTCAAATGGAAAAAGTCGAAATTATCATTGAAAAAAGTGAAAAAGTCGTGTATATATACCTTTGAAATATTCCGATTTTTTTGGCGATTTTAGTCAAAGTTTAACAAATGCTGCACAAAACAATGCAAAATGGCTATAAATCGTCTTAAAACTATATTTGACTGATTTTCGGTTCAAATGGAAAAAGTCGAAATTATCGTCGAAAAAAGTGAAAAAGTCGTGTATATATACCTTTGAAATATTCCGATTTTTTTGGCGATTTTGGTCAAAGTTTAACAAATGCTGCCCAAAACAATGCAAAATGGCTATAAATCGTCTTAAAACTATATTTGACTGATTTCCGGTTCAAATGGAAAAAGTCGAAATTATCATTGAAAAAAGTGAAAAAGTCGTGTATATATACCTTTGAAATATTCCGATTTTTTTGGCGATTTTAGTCAAAGTTTAACAAATGCTGCACAAAACAATGCAAAATGGCTATAAATCGTCTTAAAACTATATTTGACTGATTTTCGGTTCAAATGGAAAAAGTCGAAATTATCGTCGAAAAAAGTGAAAAAGTCGTCTTTATATACCTTTGAAATATTCCGATTTTTTTGGCGATTTTGGTCAAAGTTTAACAAATGCTGCACAAAACAATGCAAAATGGCTATAAATCGTCTTAAAACTATATTTGACTGATTTCCGGTTCAAATGGAAAAAGTCGAAATTATCATTGAAAAAAGTGAAAAAGTCGTGTATATATACCTTTGAAATATTCCGATTTTTTTGGCGATTTTAGTCAAAGTTTAACAAATGCTGCACAAAACAATGCAAAATGGCTATAAATCGTCTTAAAACTATATTTGACTGATTTTCGGTTCAAATGGAAAAAGTCGAAATTATCGTCGAAAAAAGTGAAAAAGTCGTGTATATATACCTTTGAAATATTCCGATTTTTTTGGCGATTTTGGTCAAAGTTTAACAAATGCTGCCCAAAACAATGCAAAATGGCTATAAATCGTCTTAAAACTATATTTGACTGATTTCCGGTTCAAATGGAAAAAGTTGAAATAATCGTCGAAAAAAGTGAAAAAGTCGTGTATATATACCTTTGAAATATTCCGATTTTTTTGGCGATTTTGGTCAAAGTTTAACAAATGCTGCACAAAACAATGCAAAATGGCTATAAATCGTCTTAAAACTATATTTGACTGATTTCCGGTTCAAATGGAAAAAGTGGAAATTATCGTCGAAAAAAGTGAAAAAGTCGTGTATATATACCTTTGAAATATTCCGATTTTTTTGGCGATTTTGGTCAAAGTTTAACAAATGCTGCACAAAATAATGCAAAATGGCTATAAATCGTCTTAAAACTATATTTGACTGATTTCCGGTTCAAATGGAAAAAGTCGAAATTATCGTCGAAAAAAGTGAAAAAGTCGTGTATGTATACCTTTGAAATATTCCGATTTTTTTGGCGATTTTGGTCAAAGTTTAACAAATGCTGCACAAAACAATGCAAAATGGCTATAAATCGTCTTAAAACTGTATTTGACTGATTTCCGGTTCAAATGGAAAAAGTCGAAATTATCGTCGAAAAAAGTGAAAAAGTCGTGTATATATACCTTTGAAATATTCCGATTTTTTTGGCGATTTTGGTCAAAGTTTAACAAATGCTGCACAAAACAATGCAAAATGGCTATAAATCGTCTTAAAACTATATTTGACTGATTTCCGGTTCAAATGGAAAAAGTCGAAATTATCGTCGAAAAAAGTGAAAAAGTCGTGTATATATATACCTTTGAAATATTCCGATTTTTTTGGCGATTTTGGTCAAAGTTTAACAAATGCTGCACAAAACAATGCAAAATGGCTATAAATCGTCTTAAAACTATATTTGACTGATTTCCGGTTCAAATGGAAAAAGTCGAAATTATCGTCGAAAAAAGTGAAAAAGTCGTGTATATATACCTTTGAAATATTCCGATTTTTTTGGCGATTTTGGTCAAAGTTTAACAAATGCTGCCCAAAACAATGCAAAATGGCTATAAATCGTCTTAAAACTATATTTGACTGATTTCCGGTTCAAATGGAAAAAGTCGAAATTATCGTCGAAAAAAGTGAAAAAGTCGTGTATATATACCTTTGAAATATTCCGATTTTTTTGGCGATTTTGGTCAAAGTTTAACAAATGCTGCACAAAACAATGCAAAATGGCTATAAATCGTCTTAAAACTGTATTTGACTGATTTCCGGTTCAAATGGAAAAAGTCGAAATTATCGTCGAAAAAAGTGAAAAAGTCGTGTATATATACCTTTGAAATATTCCGATTGTTTTGGCGATTTTGGTCAAAGTTTAACAAATGCTGCACAAAACAATGCAAAATGGCTATAAATCGTCTTAAAACTATATTTGACTGATTTCCGGTTCAAATGGAAAAAGTCGAAATTATCGTCGAAAAAAGTGAAAAAGTCGTGTATATATACCTTTGAAATATTCCGGTTTTTTTGGCGATTTTGGTCAAAGTTTAACATGTGCTGCACAAAACAATGCAAAATGGCTATAAATCGTCTTAAAACTATATTTGACTGATTTCCGGTTCAAATGGAAAAAGTCGAAATTATCGTCGAAAAAAGTGAAAAAGTCGTGTATATATACCTTTGAAATATTCCGATTTTTTTGGCGATTTTGGTCAAAGTTTAACAAATGCTGCACAAAACAATGCAAAATGGCTATAAATCGTCTTAAAACTGTATTTGACTGATTTCCGGTTCAAATGGAAAAAGTCGAAATTATCGTCGAAAAAAGTGAAAAAGTCGTGTATATATACCTTTGAAATATTCCGATTGTTTTGGCGATTTTGGTCAAAGTTTAACAAATGCTGCACAAAACAATGCAAAATGGCTATAAATCGTCTTAAAACTATATTTGACTGATTTCCGGTTCAAATGGAAAAAGTGGAAATTATCGTCGAAAAAAGTGAAAAAGTCGTGTATATATACCTTTGAAATATTCCGATTTTTTTGGCGATTTTGGTCAAAGTTTAACAAATGCTGCACAAAATAATGCAAAATGGCTATAAATCGTCTTAAAACTATATTTGACTGATTTCCGGTTCAAATGGAAAAAGTCGAAATTATCGTCGAAAAAAGTGAAAAAGTCGTGTATGTATACCTTTGAAATATTCCGATTTTTTTGGCGATTTTGGTCAAAGTTTAACAAATGCTGCACAAAACAATGCAAAATGGCTATAAATCGTCTTAAAACTGTATTTGACTGATTTCCGGTTCAAATGGAAAAAGTCGAAATTATCGTCGAAAAAAGTGAAAAAGTCGTGTATATATACCTTTGAAATATTCCGATTTTTTTGGCGATTTTGGTCAAAGTTTAACAAATGCTGCACAAAACAATGCAAAATGGCTATAAATCGTCTTAAAACTATATTTGACTGATTTCCGGTTCAAATGGAAAAAGTCGAAATTATCGTTGAAAAAAGTGAAAAAGTCGTGTATATATACCTTTGAAATATTCCGATTTTTTTGGCGATTTTGGTCAAAGTTTAACAAATGCTGCACAAAACAATGCAAAATGGCTATAAATCGTCTTAAAACTATATTTGACTGATTTCCGGTTCAAATGGAAAAAGTCGAAATTATCGTCGAAAAAAGTGAAAAAGTCGTGTATATATATACCTTTGAAATATTCCGATTTTTTTGGCGATTTTGGTCAAAGTTTAACAAATGCTGCACAAAACAATGCAAAATGGCTATAAATCGTCTTAAAACTATATTTGACTGATTTCCGGTTCAAATGGAAAAAGTCGAAATTATCGTCGAAAAAAGTGAAAAAGTCGTGTATATATACCTTTGAAATATTCCGATTTTTTTGGCGATTTTGGTCAAAGTTTAACAAATGCTGCCCAAAACAATGCAAAATGGCTATAAATCGTCTTAAAACTATATTTGACTGATTTCCGGTTCAAATGGAAAAAGTCGAAATTATCGTCGAAAAAAGTGAAAAAGTCGTGTATATATACCTTTGAAATATTCCGATTTTTTTGGCGATTTTGGTCAAAGTTTAACAAATGCTGCACAAAACAATGCAAAATGGCTATAAATCGTCTTAAAACTGTATTTGACTGATTTCCGGTTCAAATGGAAAAAGTCGAAATTATCGTCGAAAAAAGTGAAAAAGTCGTGTATATATACCTTTGAAATATTCCGATTGTTTTGGCGATTTTGGTCAAAGTTTAACAAATGCTGCACAAAACAATGCAAAATGGCTATAAATCGTCTTAAAACTATATTTGACTGATTTCCGGTTCAAATGGAAAAAGTCGAAATTATCGTCGAAAAAAGTGAAAAAGTCGTGTATATATACCTTTGAAATATTCCGATTTTTTTGGCGATTTTATTCAAAGTTTAACAAATGCTGCCCAAAACAATGCAAAATGGCTATAAATCGTCTTAAAACTATATTTGACTGATTTCCGGTTCAAATGGAAAAAGTCGAAATTATCGTTGAAAAAAGTGAAAAAGTCGTGTATATATACCTTTGAAATATTCCGATTTTTTTGGCGATTTTGGTCAATGTTTAACAAATGCTGCACAAAACAATGCAAAATGGCTATAAATCGTCTTAAAACTATATTTGACTGATTTCCGGTTCAAATGGAAAAAGTCGAAATTATCGTCGAAAAAAGTGAAAAAGTCGTGTATATATACCTTTGAAATATTCCGATTTTTTTGGCGATTTTGGTCAAAGTTTAACAAATGCTGCACAAAACAATGCAAAATGGCTATAAATCGTCTTAAAACTATATTTGACTGATTTCCGGTTCAAATGGAAAAAGTCGAAATTATCATTGAAAAAAGTGAAAAAGTCGTGTATATATACCTTTGAAATATTCCGATTTTTTTGGCGATTTTGGTCAAAGTTTAACAAATGCTGCACAAAACAATGCAAAATGGCTATAAATCGTCTTAAAACTATATTTGACTGATTTCCGGTTCAAATGGAAAAAGTCGAAATTATCATTGAAAAAAGTGAAAAAGTCGTGTATATATACCCTTGAAATATTCCGATTTTTTTGGCGATTTTGGTCAAAGTTTAACAAATGCTGCACAAAACAATGCAAAATGGCTATAAATCGTCTTAAAACTATATTTGACTGATTTCCGGTTCAAATGGAAAAAGTCGAAATTATCGTCGAAAAAAGTGAAAAAGTCGTGTATATATATACCTTTGAAATATTCCGATTTTTTTGGCGATTTTGGTCAAAGTTTAACAAATGCTGCACAAAACAATGCAAAATGGCTATAAATCGTCTTAAAACTATATTTGACTGATTTCCGGTTCAAATGGAAAAAGTCGAAATTATCGTCGAAAAAAGTGAAAAAGTCGTGTATATATACCTTTGAAATATTCCGATTTTTTTGGCGATTTTGGTCAAAGTTTAACAAATGCTGCCCAAAACAATGCAAAATGGCTATAAATCGTCTTAAAACTATATTTGACTGATTTCCGGTTCAAATGGAAAAAGTCGAAATTATCATTGAAAAAAGTGAAAAAGTCGTGTATATATACCTTTGAAATATTCCGATTTTTTTGGCGATTTTGGTCAAAGTTTAACAAATGCTGCACAAAACAATGCAAAATGGCTATAAATCGTCTTAAAACTATATTTGACTGATTTCCGGTTCAAATGGAAAAAGTCGAAATTATCGTCGAAAAAAGTGAAAAAGTCGTGTATATATACCTTTGAAATATTCCGATTTTTTTGGCGATTTTATTCAAAGTTTAACAAATGCTGCCCAAAACAATGCAAAATGGCTATAAATCGTCTTAAAACTATATTTGACTGATTTCCGGTTCAAATGGAAAAAGTCGAAATTATCGTTGAAAAAAGTGAAAAAGTCGTGTATATATACCTTTGAAATATTCCGATTTTTTTGGCGATTTTGGTCAAAGTTTAACAAATGCTGCACAAAACAATGCAAAATGGCTATAAATCGTCTTAAAACTATATTTGACTGATTTCCGGTTCAAATGGAAAAAGTCGAAATTATCGTCGAAAAAAGTGAAAAAGTCGTGTATATATATACCTTTGAAATATTCCGATTTTTTTGGCGATTTTGGTCAAAGTTTAACAAATGCTGCACAAAACAATGCAAAATGGCTATAAATCGTCTTAAAACTATATTTGACTGATTTCCGGTTCAAATGGAAAAAGTCGAAATTATCGTCGAAAAAAGTGAAAAAGTCGTGTATATATACCTTTGAAATATTCCGATTTTTTTGGCGATTTTGGTCAAAGTTTAACAAATGCTGCCCAAAACAATGCAAAATGGCTATAAATCGTCTTAAAACTATATTTGACTGATTTCCGGTTCAAATGGAAAAAGTCGAAATTATCATTGAAAAAAGTGAAAAAGTCGTGTATATATACCTTTGAAATATTCCGATTTTTTGGGCGATTTTGGTCAAAGTTTAACAAATGCTGCACAAAACAATGCAAAATGGCTATAAATCGTCTTAAAACTATATTTGACTGATTTCCGGTTCAAATGGAAAAAGTCGAAATTATCGTCGAAAAAAGTGAAAAAGTCGTGTATATATACCTTTGAAATATTCCGATTTTTTTGGCGATTTTGGTCAAAGTTTAACAAATGCTGCCCAAAACAATGCAAAATGGCTATAAATCGTCTTAAAACTATATTTGACTGATTTCCGGTTCAAATGGAAAAAGTCGAAATTATCATTGAAAAAAGTGAAAAAGTCGTGTATATATACCTTTGAAATATTCCGATTTTTTTGGCGATTTTGGTCAAAGTTTAACAAATGCTGCACAAAACAATGCAAAATGGCTATAAATCGTCTTAAAACTATATTTGACTGATTTCCGGTTCAAATGGAAAAAGTCGAAATTATCGTCGAAAAAAGTGAAAAAGTCGTGTATATATACCTTTGAAATATTCCGATTTTTTTGGCGATTTTGGTCAAAGTTTAACAAATGCTGCCCAAAACAATGCAAAATGGCTATAAATCGTCTTAAAACTATATTTGACTGATTTCCGGTTCAAATGGAAAAAGTCGAAATTATCGTCGAAAAAAGTGAAAAAGTCGTGTATATATATACCTTTGAAATATTCCGATTTTTTTGGCGATTTTGGTCAAAGTTTAACAAATGCTGCCCAAAACAATGCAAAATGGCTATAAATCGTCTTAAAACTATATTTGACTGATTTCCGGTTCAAATGGAAAAAGTCGAAATTATCGTCGAAAAAGTGAAAAAGTCGTGTATATATACCTTTGAAATATTCCGATTTTTTTGGCGATTTTGGTCAAAGTTTAACAAATGCTGCACAAAACAATGCAAAATGGCTATAAATCGTCTTAAAACTATATTTGACTGATTTCCGGTTCAAATGGAAAAAGTCGAAATTATCGTTGAAAAAGTGAAAAAGTCGTGTATATATACCTTTGAAATATTCCGATTTTTTTGGCCATTTTGGTCAAAGTTTAACAAATGCTGCACAAAACAATGCAAAATGGCTATAAATCGTCTTAAAACTATATTTGACTGATTTCCGGTTCAAATGGAAAAAGTCGAAATTATCGTCGAAAAAAGTGAAAAAGTCGTGTATATATACCTTTGAAATATTCCGATTTTTTTGGCGATTTTGGTCAAAGTTTAACAAATGCTGCACAAAACAATGCAAAATGGCTATAAATCGTCTTAAAACTATATTTGACTGATTTCCGGTTCAAATGGAAAAAGTGGAAATTATCGTCGAAAAAAGTGAAAAAGTCGTGTATATATACCTTTGAAATATTCCGATTTTTTTGGCGATTTTGGTCAAAGTTTAACAAATGCTGCACAAAACAATGCAAAATGGCTATAAATCGTCTTAAAACTATATTTGACTGATTTCCGGTTCAAATGGAAAAAGTCGAAATTATCGTTGAAAAAAGTGAAAAAGTCGTGTATATATACCTTTGAAATATTCCGATTTTTTTGGCGATTTTGGTCAAAGTTTAACAAATGCTGCACAAAACAATGCAAAATGGCTATAAATCGTCTTAAAACTATATTTGACTGATTTCCGGTTCAAATGGAAAAAGTCGAAATTATCGTCGAAAAAAGTGAAAAAGTCGTGTATATACCTTTGAAATATTCCGATTTTTTTGGCGATTTTGGTCAAAGTTTAACAAATGCTGCACAAAACAATGCAAAATGGCTATAAATCGTCTTAAAACTATATTTGACTGATTTCCGGTTCAAATGGAAAAAGTCGAAATTATCGTCGAAAAAAGTGAAAAAGTCGTGTATATATACCTTTGAAATATTCCGATTTTTTTGGCGATTTTGGTCAAAGTTTAACAAATGCTGCACAAAACAATGCAAAATGGCTATAAATCGTCTTAAAACTATATTTGACTGATTTCCGGTTCAAATGGAAAAAGTCTAAATTATCGTCGAAAAAAGTGAAAAAGTCGTGTATATATACCTTTGAAATATTCCGATTTTTTTGGCGATTTTGGTCAAATTTTAACAAATGCTGCCCAAAACAATGCAAAATGGCTATAAATCGTCTTAAAACTATATTTGACTGATTTCCGGTTTAAATGGAAAAAGTCGAAATTATCGTCGAAAAAAGTGAAAAAGTCGTGTATATATACCTTTGAAATATTCCGATTTTTTTGGCGATTTTGGTCAAAGTTTAACAAATGCTGCCCAAAACAATGCAAAATGGCTATAAATCGTCTTAAAACTATATTTGACTGATTTCCGGTTCAAATGGAAAAAGTCGAAATTATCATTGAAAAAAGTGAAAAAGTCGTGTATATATACCTTTGAAATATTCCGATTTTTTTGGCGATTTTGGTCAAAGTTTAACAAATGCTGCCCAAAACAATGCAAAATGGCTATAAATCGTCTTAAAACTATATTTGACTGATTTCCGGTTCAAATGGAAAAAGTCGAAATTATCATTGAAAAAAGTGAAAAAGTCGTGTATATATACCTTTGAAATATTCCGATTTTTTTGGCGATTTTGGTCAAAGTTTAACAAATGCTGCCCAAAACAATGCAAAATGGCTATAAATCGTCTTAAAACTATATTTGACTGATTTCCGGTTCAAATGGAAAAAGTCGAAATTATCGTCGAAAAAAGTGAAAAAGTCGTGTATATATACCTTTGAAATATTCCGATTTTTTTGGCGATTTTGGTCAAAGTTTAACAAATGCTGCACAAAACAATGCAAAATGGCTATAAATCGTCTTAAAACTATATTTGACTGATTTCCGGTTCAAATGGAAAAAGTCGAAATTATCATTGAAAAAAGTGAAAAGTCGTGTATATATACCTTTGAAATATTCCGATTTTTTTGGCGATTTTGGTCAAAGTTTAACAAATGCTGCACAAAACAATGCAAAATGGCTATAAATCGTCTTAAAACTATATTTGACTGATTTCCGGTTCAAATGGAAAAAGTCGAAATTATCATTGAAAAAAGTGAAAAAGTCGTGTATATATACCCTTGAAATATTCCGATTTTTTTGGCGATTTTGGTCAAAGTTTAACAAATGCTGCACAAAACAATGCAAAATGGCTATAAATCGTCTTAAAACTATATTTGACTGATTTCCGGTTCAAATGGAAAAAGTCGAAATTATCGTCGAAAAAAGTGAAAAAGTCGTGTATATATATACCTTTGAAATATTCCGATTTTTTTGGCGATTTTGGTCAAAGTTTAACAAATGCTGCACAAAACAATGCAAAATGGCTATAAATCGTCTTAAAACTATATTTGACTGATTTCCGGTTCAAATGGAAAAAGTCGAAATTATCGTCGAAAAAAGTGAAAAAGTCGTGTATATATACCTTTGAAATATTCCGATTTTTTTGGCGATTTTGGTCAAAGTTTAACAAATGCTGCCCAAAACAATGCAAAATGGCTATAAATCGTCTTAAAACTATATTTGACTGATTTCCGGTTCAAATGGAAAAAGTCGAAATTATCATTGAAAAAAGTGAAAAAGTCGTGTATATATACCTTTGAAATATTCCGATTTTTTGGCGATTTTGGTCAAAGTTTAACAAATGCTGCACAAAACAATGCAAAATGGCTATAAATCGTCTTAAAACTATATTTGACTGATTTCCGGTTCAAATGGAAAAAGTCGAAATTATCGTCGAAAAAAGTGAAAAAGTCGTGTATATATACCTTTGAAATATTCCGATTTTTTGGCGATTTTGGTCAAAGTTTAACAAATGCTGCCCAAAACAATGCAAAATGGCTATAAATCGTCTTAAAACTATATTTGACTGATTTCCGGTTCAAATGGAAAAAGTCGAAATTATCGTTGAAAAAAGTGAAAAAGTCGTGTATATATACCTTTGAAATATTCCGATTTTTTTGGCGATTTTGGTCAAAGTTTAACAAATGCTGCACAAAACAATGCAAAATGGCTATAAATCGTCTTAAAACTATATTTGACTGATTTCCGGTTCAAATGGAAAAAGTCGAAATTATCGTCGAAAAAAGTGAAAAAGTCGTGTATATATATACCTTTGAAATATTCCGATTTTTTTGGCGATTTTGGTCAAAGTTTAACAAATGCTGCACAAAACAATGCAAAATGGCTATAAATCGTCTTAAAACTATATTTGACTGATTTCCGGTTCAAATGGAAAAAGTCGAAATTATCGTCGAAAAAAGTGAAAAAGTCGTGTATATATACCTTTGAAATATTCCGATTTTTTTGGCGATTTTGGTCAAAGTTTAACAAATGCTGCCCAAAACAATGCAAAATGGCTATAAATCGTCTTAAAACTATATTTGACTGATTTCCGGTTCAAATGGAAAAAGTCGAAATTATCATTGAAAAAAGTGAAAAAGTCGTGTATATATACCTTTGAAATATTCCGATTTTTTTGGCGATTTTGGTCAAAGTTTAACAAATGCTGCACAAAACAATGCAAAATGGCTATAAATCGTCTTAAAACTATATTTGACTGATTTCCGGTTCAAATGGAAAAAGTCGAAATTATCGTCGAAAAAAGTGAAAAAGTCGTGTATATATACCTTTGAAATATTCCGATTTTTTTGGCGATTTTGGTCAAAGTTTAACAAATGCTGCCCAAAACAATGCAAAATGGCTATAAATCGTCTTAAAACTATATTTGACTGATTTCCGGTTCAAATGGAAAAAGTCGAAATTATCGTCGAAAAAAGTGAAAAAGTCGTGTATATATATACCTTTGAAATATTCCGATTTTTTTGGCGATTTTGGTCAAAGTTTAACAAATGCTGCCCAAAACAATGCAAAATGGCTATAAATCGTCTTAAAACTATATTTGACTGATTTCCGGTTCAAATGGAAAAAGTCGAAATTATCGTCGAAAAAAGTGAAAAAGTCGTGTATATATACCTTTGAAATATTCCGATTTTTTTGGCGATTTTGGTCAAAGTTTAACAAATGCTGCACAAAACAATGCAAAATGGCTATAAATCGTCTTAAAACTATATTTGACTGATTTCCGGTTCAAATGGAAAAAGTCGAAATTATCGTTGAAAAAAGTGAAAAAGTCGTGTATATATACCTTTGAAATATTCCGATTTTTTTGGCCATTTTGGTCAAAGTTTAACAAATGCTGCACAAAACAATGCAAAATGGCTATAAATCGTCTTAAAACTATATTTGACTGATTTCCGGTTCAAATGGAAAAAGTCGAAATTATCGTCGAAAAAAGTGAAAAAGTCGTGTATATATACCTTTGAAATATTCCGATTTTTTTGGCGATTTTGGTCAAAGTTTAACAAATGCTGCACAAAACAATGCAAAATGGCTATAAATCGTCTTAAAACTATATTTGACTGATTTCCGGTTCAAATGGAAAAAGTGGAAATTATCGTCGAAAAAAGTGAAAAAGTCGTGTATATATACCTTTGAAATATTCCGATTTTTTTGGCGATTTTGGTCAAAGTTTAACAAATGCTGCACAAAACAATGCAAAATGGCTATAAATCGTCTTAAAACTATATTTGACTGATTTCCGGTTCAAATGGAAAAAGTCGAAATTATCGTTGAAAAAAGTGAAAAAGTCGTGTATATATACCTTTGAAATATTCCGATTTTTTTGGCGATTTTGGTCAAAGTTTAACAAATGCTGCACAAAACAATGCAAAATGGCTATAAATCGTCTTAAAACTATATTTGACTGATTTCCGGTTCAAATGGAAAAAGTCGAAATTATCGTCGAAAAAAGTGAAAAAGTCGTGTATATATATACCTTTGAAATATTCCGATTTTTTTGGCGATTTTGGTCAAAGTTTAACAAATGCTGCACAAAACAATGCAAAATGGCTATAAATCGTCTTAAAACTATATTTGACTGATTTCCGGTTCAAATGGAAAAAGTCGAAATTATCGTCGAAAAAAGTGAAAAAGTCGTGTATATATACCTTTGAAATATTCCGATTTTTTTGGCGATTTTGGTCAAAGTTTAACAAATGCTGCCCAAAACAATGCAAAATGGCTATAAATCGTCTTAAAACTATATTTGACTGATTTCCGGTTCAAATGGAAAAAGTCGAAATTATCGTCGAAAAAAGTGAAAAAGTCGTGTATATATACCTTTGAAATATTCCGATTTTTTTGGCGATTTTGGTCAAAGTTTAACAAATGCTGCACAAAACAATGCAAAATGGCTATAAATCGTCTTAAAACTGTATTTGACTGATTTCCGGTTCAAATGGAAAAAGTCGAAATTATCGTCAAAAAAAGTGAAAAAGTCGTGTATATATACCTTTGAAATATTCCGATTGTTTTGGCGATTTTGGTCAAAGTTTAACAAATGCTGCACAAAACAATGCAAAATGGCTATAAATCGTCTTAAAACTATATTTGACTGATTTCCGGTTCAAATGGAAAAAGTCGAAATTATCGTCGAAAAAAGTGAAAAAGTCGTGTATATATACCTTTGAAATATTCCGATTTTTTTGGCGATTTTATTCAAAGTTTAACAAATGCTGCCCAAAACAATGCAAAATGGCTATAAATCGTCTTAAAACTATATTTGACTGATTTCCGGTTCAAATGGAAAAAGTCGAAATTATCATTGAAAAAAGTGAAAAAGTCGTGTATATATACCTTTGAAATATTCCGATTTTTTTGGCGATTTTGGTCAAAGTTTAACAAATGCTGCACAAAACAATGCAAAATGGCTATAAATCGTCTTAAAACTATATTTGACTGATTTCCGGTTCAAATGGAAAAAGTCGAAATTATCGTTGAAAAAAGTGAAAAAGTCGTGTATATATACCTTTGAAATATTCCGATTTTTTTGGCGATTTTGGTCAAAGTTTAACAAATGCTGCACAAAACAATGCAAAATGGCTATAAATCGTCTTAAAACTATATTTGACTGATTTCCGGTTCAAATGGAAAAAGTCGAAATTATCGTCGAAAAAAGTGAAAAAGTCGTGTATATATACCTTTGAAATATTCCGATTTTTTTGGCGATTTTGGTCAAAGTTTAACAAATGCTGCCCAAAACAATGCAAAATGGCTATAAATCGTCTTAAAACTATATTTGACTGATTTCCGGTTCAAATGGAAAAAGTCGAAATTATCATTGAAAAAAGTGAAAAAGTCGTGTATATATACCTTTGAAATATTCCGATTTTTTTGGCGATTTTGGTCAAAGTTTAACAAATGCTGCACAAAACAATGCAAAATGGCTATAAATCGTCTTAAAACTATATTTGACTGATTTCCGGTTCAAATGGAAAAAGTCGAAATTATCGTCGAAAAAAGTGAAAAAGTCGTGTATATATACCTTTGAAATATTCCGATTTTTTTGGCGATTTTGGTCAAAGTTTAACAAATGCTGCCCAAAACAATGCAAAATGGCTATAAATCGTCTTAACACTATATTTGACTGATTTCCGGTTCAAATGGAAAAAGTCGAAATTATCGTTGAAAAAAGTGAAAAAGTCGTGTATATATACCTTTGAAATATTCCGATTTTTTTGGCGATTTTGGTCAAAGTTTAACAAATGCTGCACAAAACAATGCAAAATGGCTATAAATCGTCTTAAAACTATATTTGACTGATTTCCGGTTCAAATGGAAAAAGTCGAAATTATCGTCGAAAAAAGTGAAAAAGTCGTGTATATATATACCTTTGAAATATTCCGATTTTTTTGGCGATTTTGGTCAAAGTTTAACAAATGCTGCACAAAACAATGCAAAATGGCTATAAATCGTCTTAAAACTATATTTGACTGATTTCCGGTTCAAATGGAAAAAGTCGAAATTATCGTCGAAAAAAGTGAAAAAGTCGTGTATATATACCTTTGAAATATTCCGATTTTTTTGGCGATTTTGGTCAAAGTTTAACAAATGCTGCCCAAAACAATGCAAAATGGCTATAAATCGTCTTAAAACTATATTTGACTGATTTCCGGTTCAAATGGAAAAAGTCGAAATTATCATTGAAAAAAGTGAAAAAGTCGTGTATATATACCTTTGAAATATTCCGATTTTTTTGGCGATTTTGGTCAAAGTTTAACAAATGCTGCACAAAACAATGCAAAATGGCTATAAATCGTCTTAAAACTATATTTGACTGATTTCCGGTTCAAATGGAAAAAGTCGAAATTATCGTCGAAAAAAGTGAAAAAGTCGTGTATATATACCTTTGAAATATTCCGATTTTTTTGGCGATTTTGGTCAAAGTTTAACAAATGCTGCCCAAAACAATGCAAAATGGCTATAAATCGTCTTAAAACTATATTTGACTGATTTCCGGTTCAAATGGAAAAAGTCGAAATTATCGTCGAAAAAAGTGAAAAAGTCGTGTATATATATACCTTTGAAATATTCCGATTTTTTTGGCGATTTTGGTCAAAGTTTAACAAATGCTGCCCAAAACAATGCAAAATGGCTATAAATCGTCTTAAAACTATATTTGACTGATTTCCGGTTCAAATGGAAAAAGTCGAAATTATCGTCGAAAAAAGTGAAAAAGTCGTGTATATATACCTTTGAAATATTCCGATTTTTTTGGCGATTTTGGTCAAAGTTTAACAAATGCTGCACAAAACAATGCAAAATGGCTATAAATCGTCTTAAAGCTATATTTGACTGATTTCCGGTTCAAATGGAAAAAGTCGAAATTATCGTTGAAAAAAGTGAAAAAGTCGTGTATATATACCTTTGAAATATTCCGATTTTTTTGGCCATTTTGGTCAAAGTTTAACAAATGCTGCACAAAACAATGCAAAATGGCTATAAATCGTCTTAAAACTATATTTGACTGATTTCCGGTTCAAATGGAAAAAGTCGAAATTATCGTCGAAAAAAGTGAAAAAGTCGTGTATATATACCTTTGAAATATTCCGATTTTTTTGGCGATTTTGGTCAAATTTTAACAAATGCTGCCCAAAACAATGCAAAATGGCTATAAATCGTCTTAAAACTATATTTGACTGATTTCCGGTTCAAATGGAAAAAGTCGAAATTAACGTCGAAAAAAGTGAAAAAGTCGTGTATATATACCTTTGAAATATTCCGATTTTTTTGGCGATTTTGGTCAAAGTTTAACAAATGCTGCACAAAACAATGCAAAATGGCTATAAATCGTCTTAAAACTATATTTGACTGATTTCCGGTTCAAATGGAAAAAGTCGAAATTATCGTCGAAAAAAGTGAAAAAGTCGTGTATATATACCTTTGAAATATTCCGATTTTTTTGGCGATTTTGGTCAAAGTTTAACAAATGCTGCCCAAAACAATGCAAAATGGCTATAAATCGTCTTAAAACTATATTTGACTGATTTCCGGTTCAAATGGAAAAAGTCGAAATTATCATTGAAAAAAGTGAAAAAGTCGTGTATATATACCTTTGAAATATTCCGATTTTTTTGGCGATTTTGGTCAAAGTTTAACAAATGCTGCACAAAACAATGCAAAATGGCTATAAATCGTCTTAAAACTATATTTGACTGATTTCCGGTTCAAATGGAAAAAGTCGAAATTATCATTGAAAAAAGTGAAAAAGTCGTGTATATATACCTTTGAAATATTCCGATTTTTTTGGCGATTTTGGTCAAAGTTTAACAAATGCTGCACAAAACAATGCAAAATGGCTATAAATCGTCTTAAAACTATATTTGACTGATTTCCGGTTCAAATGGAAAAAGTCGAAATTATCGTCGAAAAAAGTGAAAAAGTCGTGTATATACCTTTGAAATATTCCGATTTTTTTGGCGATTTTGGTCAAAGTTTAACAAATGCTGCACAAAACAATGCAAAATGGCTATAAATCGTCTTAAAACTATATTTGACTGATTTCCGGTTCAAATGGAAAAAGTCGAAATTATCGTCGAAAAAAGTGAAAAAGTCGTGTATATATACCTTTGAAATATTCCGATTTTTTTGGCGATTTTGGTCAAAGTTTAACAAATGCTGCACAAAACAATGCAAAATGGCTATAAATCGTCTTAAAACTATATTTGACTGATTTCCGGTTCAAATGGAAAAAGTCGAAATTATCGTCGAAAAAAGTGAAAAAGTCGTGTATATATACCTTTGAAATATTCCGATTTTTTTGGCGATTTTGGTCAAATTTTAACAAATGCTGCCCAAAACAATGCAAAATGGCTATAAATCGTCTTAAAACTATATTTGACTGATTTCCGGTTTAAATGGAAAAAGTCGAAATTATCGTCGAAAAAAGTGAAAAAGTCGTGTATATATACCTTTGAAATATTCCGATTTTTTTGGCGATTTTGGTCAAAGTTTAACAAATGCTGCACAAAACAATGCAAAATGGCTATAAATCGTCTTAAAACTATATTTGACTGATTTCCGGTTCAAATGGAAAAAGTCGAAATTATCATTGAAAAAAGTGAAAAAGTCGTGTATATATACCTTTGAAATATTCCGATTTTTTTGGCGATTTTGGTCAAAGTTTAACAAATGCTGCCCAAAACAATGCAAAATGGCTATAAATCGTCTTAAAACTATATTTGACTGATTTCCGGTTCAAATGGAAAAAGTCGAAATTATCGTCGAAAAAAGTGAAAAAGTCGTGTATATATACCTTTGAAATATTCCGATTTTTTTGGCGATTTTGGTCAAAGTTTAACAAATGCTGCACAAAACAATGCAAAATGGCTATAAATCGTCTTAAAACTATATTTGACTGATTTCCGGTTCAAATGGAAAAAGTCGAAATTATCATTGAAAAAAGTGAAAAAGTCGTGTATATATACCTTTGAAATATTCCGATTTTTTTGGCGATTTTGGTCAAAGTTTAACAAATGCTGCACAAAACAATGCAAAATGGCTATAAATCGTCTTAAAACTATATTTGACTGATTTCCGGTTCAAATGGAAAAAGTCGAAATTATCATTGAAAAAAGTGAAAAAGTCGTGTATATATACCTTTGAAATATTCCGATTTTTTTGGCGATTTTGGTCAAAGTTTAACAAATGCTGCCCAAAACAATGCAAAATGGCTATAAATCGTCTTAAAACTATATTTGACTGATTTCCGGTTCAAATGGAAAAAGTCGAAATTATCATTGAAAAAAGTGAAAAAGTCGTGTATATATACCTTTGAAATATTCCGATTTTTTTGGCGATTTTGGTCAAAGTTTAACAAATGCTGCCCAAAACAATGCAAAATGGCTATAAATCGTCTTAAAACTATATTTGACTGATTTCCGGTTCAAATGGAAAAAGTCGAAATTATCGTTGAAAAAAGTGAAAAAGTCGTGTATATATACCTTTGAAATATTCCGATTTTTTTGGCGATTTTGGTCAAAGTTTAACAAATGCTGCACAAAACAATGCAAAATGGCTATAAATCGTCTTAAAACTATATTTGACTGATTTCCGGTTCAAATGGAAAAAGTCGAAATTATCGTCGAAAAAAGTGAAAAAGTCGTGTATATATATACCTTTGAAATATTCCGATTTTTTTGGCGATTTTGGTCAAAGTTGAACAAATGCTGCACAAAACAATGCAAAATGGCTATAAATCGTCTTAAAACTATATTTGACTGATTTCCGGTTCAAATGGAAAAAGTCGAAATTATCGTCGAAAAAAGTGAAAAAGTCGTGTATATATACCTTTGAAATATTCCGATTTTTTTGGCGATTTTGGTCAAAGTTTAACAAATGCTGCCCAAAACAATGCAAAATGGCTATAAATCGTCTTAAAACTATATTTGACTGATTTCCGGTTCAAATGGAAAAAGTCGAAATTATCATTGAAAAAAGTGAAAAAGTCGTGTATATATACCTTTGAAATATTCCGATTTTTTTGGCGATTTTGGTCAAAGTTTAACAAATGCTGCACAAAACAATGCAAAATGGCTATAAATCGTCTTAAAACTATATTTGACTGATTTACGGTTCAAATGGAAAAAGTCGAAATTATCGTCGAAAAAAGTGAAAAAGTCGTGTATATATACCTTTGAAATATTCCGATTTTTTTGGCGATTTTGGTCAAAGTTTAACAAATGCTGCCCAAAACAATGCAAAATGGCTATAAATCGTCTTAAAACTATATTTGACTGATTTCCGGTTCAAATGGAAAAAGTCGAAATTATCGTCGAAAAAAGTGAAAAAGTCGTGTATATATATACCTTTGAAATATTCCGATTTTTTTGGCGATTTTGGTCAAAGTTTAACAAATGCTGCCCAAAACAATGCAAAATGGCTATAAATCGTCTTAAAACTATATTTGACTGATTTCCGGTTCAAATGGAAAAAGTCGAAATTATCGTCGAAAAAAGTGAAAAAGTCGTGTATATATACCTTTGAAATATTCCGATTTTTTTGGCGATTTTGGTCAAAGTTTAACAAATGCTGCACAAAACAATGCAAAATGGCTATAAATCGTCTTAAAACTATATTTGACTGATTTCCGGTTCAAATGGAAAAAGTCGAAATTATCGTTGAAAAAAGTGAAAAAGTCGTGTATATATACCTTTGAAATATTCCGATTTTTTTGGCCATTTTGGTCAAAGTTTAACAAATGCTGCACAAAACAATGCAAAATGGCTATAAATCGTCTTAAAACTATATTTGACTGATTTCCGGTTCAAATGGAAAAAGTCGAAATTATCGTCGAAAAAAGTGAAAAAGTCGTGTATATATACCTTTGAAATATTCCGATTTTTTTGGCGATTTTGGTCAAAGTTTAACAAATGCTGCACAAAACAATGCAAAATGGCTATAAATCGTCTTAAAACTATATTTGACTGATTTCCGGTTCAAATGGAAAAAGTCGAAATTATCGTTGAAAAAACTGAAAAAGTCGTGTATATATATACCTTTGAAATATTCCGATTTTTTTGGCGATTTTGGTCAAAGTTTAACAAATGCTGCACAAAACAATGCAAAATGGCTATAAATCGTCTTAAAACTATATTTGACTGATTTCCGGTTCAAATGGAAAAAGTCGAAATTATCGTTGAAAAAAGTGAAAAAGTCGTGTATATATACCTTTGAAATATTCCGATTTTTTTGGCCATTTTGGTCAAAGTTTAACAAATGCTGCACAAAACAATGCAAAATGGCTATAAATCGTCTTAAAACTATATTTGACTGATTTCCGGTTCAAATGGAAAAAGTCGAAATTATCGTCGAAAAAAGTGAAAAAGTCGTGTATATATACCTTTGAAATATTCCGATTTTTTTGGCGATTTTGGTCAAATTTTAACAAATGCTGCCCAAAACAATGCAAAATGGCTATAAATCGTCTTAAAACTATATTTGACTGATTTCCGGTTCAAATGGAAAAAGTCGAAATTAACGTCGAAAAAAGTGAAAAAGTCGTGTATATATACCTTTGAAATATTCCGATTTTTTTGGCGATTTTGGTCAAAGTTTAACAAATGCTGCCCAATACAATGCAAAATGGCTATAAATCGTCTTAAAACTATATTTGACTGATTTCCGGTTCAAATGGAAAAAGTCGAAATTATCGTCGAAAAAAGTGAAAAAGTCGTGTATATACCTTTGAAATATTCCGATTTTTTTGGCGATTTTGGTCAAAGTTTAACAAATGCTGCACAAAACAATGCAAAATGGCTATAAATCGTCTTAAAACTATATTTGACTGATTTCCGGTTCAAATGGAAAAAGTCGAAATTATCATTGAAAAAAGTGAAAAAGTCGTGTATATATACCTTTGAAATATTCCGATTTTTTTGGCGATTTTGGTCAAAGTTTAACAAATGCTGCCCAAAACAATGCAAAATGGCTATAAATCGTCTTAAAACTATATTTGACTGATTTCCGGTTCAAATGGAAAAAGTCGAAATTATCATTGAAAAAAGTGAAAAAGTCGTGTATATATACCTTTGAAATATTCCGATTTTTTTGGCGATTTTGGTCAAAGTTTAACAAATGCTGCACAAAACAATGCAAAATGGCTATAAATCGTCTTAAAACTATATTTGACTGATTTCCGGTTCAAATGGAAAAAGTCGAAATTATCATTGAAAAAAGTGAAAAAGTCGTGTATATATACCTTTGAAATATTCCGATTTTTTTGGCGATTTTGGTCAAAGTTTAACAAATGCTGCACAAAACAATGCAAAATGGCTATAAATCGTCTTAAAACTATATTTGACTGATTTCCGGTTCAAATGGAAAAAGTCGAAATTATCGTCGAAAAAAGTGAAAAAGTCGTGTATATATACCTTTGAAATATTCCGATTTTTTTGGCGATTTTGGTCAAAGTTTAACAAATGCTGCACAAAACAATGCAAAATGGCTATAAATCGTCTTAAAACTATATTTGACTGATTTCCGGTTTAAATGGAAAAAGTCGAAATTATCGTCGAAAAAAGTGAAAAAGTCGTGTATATATACCTTTGAAATATTCCGATTTTTTTGGCGATTTTGGTCAAAGTTTAACAAATGCTGCACAAAACAATGCAAAATGGCTATAAATCGTCTTAAAACTATATTTGACTGATTTCCGGTTCAAATGGAAAAAGTCGAAATTATCATTGAAAAAAGTGAAAAAGTCGTGTATATATACCTTTGAAATATTCCGATTTTTTTGGCGATTTTGGTCAAAGTTTAACAAATGCTGCCCAAAACAATGCAAAATGGCTATAAATCGTCTTAAAACTATATTTGACTGATTTCCGGTTCAAATGGAAAAAGTCGAAATTATCATTGAAAAAAGTGAAAAAGTCGTGTATATATACCTTTGAAATATTCCGATTTTTTTGGCGATTTTGGTCAAAGTTTAACAAATGCTGCCCAAAACAATGCAAAATGGCTATAAATCGTCTTAAAACTATATTTGACTGATTTCCGGTTCAAATGGAAAAAGTCGAAATTATCATTGAAAAAAGTGAAAAAGTCGTGTATATATACCTTTGAAATATTCCGATTTTTTTGGCGATTTTGGTCAAAGTTTAACAAATGCTGCCCAAAACAATGCAAAATGGCTATAAATCGTCTTAAAACTATATTTGACTGATTTCCGGTTCAAATGGAAAAAGTCGAAATTATCGTCGAAAAAAGTGAAAAAGTCGTGTATATATACCTTTGAAATATTCCGATTTTTTTGGCGATTTTGGTCAAAGTTTAACAAATGCTGCACAAAACAATGCAAAATGGCTATAAATCGTCTTAAAACTATATTTGACTGATTTCCGGTTCAAATGGAAAAAGTCGAAATTATCATTGAAAAAGGTGAAAAAGTTGTGTATATATACCTTTGAAATATTCCGATTTTTTTGGCGATTTTGGTCAAAGTTTAACAAATGCTGCACAAAACAATGCAAAATGGCTATAAATCGTCTTAAAACTATATTTGACTGATTTCCGGTTCAAATGGAAAAAGTCGAAATTATCATTGAAAAAAGTGAAAAAGTCGTGTATATATACCTTTGAAATATTCCGATTTTTTTGGCGATTTTGGTCAAAGTTTAACAAATGCTGCCCAAAACAATGCAAAATGGCTATAAATCGTCTTAAAACTATATTTGACTGATTTCCGGTTCAAATGGAAAAAGTCGAAATTATCATTGAAAAAAGTGAAAAAGTCGTGTATATATACCTTTGAAATATTCCGATTTTTTTGGCGATTTTGGTCAAAGTTTAACAAATGCTGCCCAAAACAATGCAAAATGGCTATAAATCGTCTTAAAACTATATTTGACTGATTTCCGGTTCAAATGGAAAAAGTCGAAATTATCGTCGAAAAAAGTGAAAAAGTCGTGTATATATACCTTTGAAATATTCCGATTTTTTTGGCGATTTTGGTCAAAGTTTAACAAATGCTGCACAAAACAATGCAAAATGGCTATAAATCGTCTTAAAACTATATTTGACTGATTTCCGGTTCAAATGGAAAAAGTCGAAATTATCATTGAAAAAAGTGAAAAAGTCGTGTATATATACCTTTGAAATATTCCGATTTTTTTGGCGATTTTGGTCAAAGTTTAACAAATGCTGCACAAAACAATGCAAAATGGCTATAAATCGTCTTAAAACTATATTTGACTGATTTCCGGTTCAAATGGAAAAAGTCGAAATTATCATTGAAAAAAGTGAAAAAGTCGTGTATATATACCTTTGAAATATTCCGATTTTTTTGGCGATTTTGGTCAAAGTTTAACAAATGCTGCCCAAAACAATGCAAAATGGCTATAAATCGTCTTAAAACTATATTTGACTGATTTCCGGTTCAAATGGAAAAAGTCGAAATTATCATTGAAAAAAGTGAAAAAGTCGTGTATATATACCTTTGAAATATTCCGATTTTTTTGGCGATTTTGGTCAAAGTTTAACAAATGCTGCACAAAACAATGCAAAATGGCTATAAATCGTCTTAAAACTATATTTGACTGATTTCCGGTTCAAATGGAAAAAGTCGAAATTATCATTGAAAAAAGTGAAAAAGTCGTGTATATATACCTTTGAAATATTCCGATTTTTTTGGCGATTTTGGTCAAAGTTTAACAAATGCTGCCCAAAACAATGCAAAATGGCTATAAATCGTCTTAAAACTATATTTGACTGATTTCCGGTTCAAATGGAAAAAGTCGAAATTATCATTGAAAAAAGTGAAAAAGTCGTGTATATATACCTTTGAAATATTCCGATTTTTTTGGCGATTTTGGTCAAAGTTTAACAAATGCTGCACAAAACAATGCAAAATGGCTATAAATCGTCTTAAAACTATATTTGACTGATTTCCGGTTCAAATGGAAAAAGTCGAAATTATCATTGAAAAAAGTGAAAAAGTCGTGTATATATACCTTTGAAATATTCCGATTTTTTTGGCGATTTTGGTCAAAGTTTAACAAATGCTGCACAAAACAATGCAAAATGGCTATAAATCGTCTTAAAACTATATTTGACTGATTTCCGGTTCAAATGGAAAAAGTCGAAATTATCATTGAAAAAAGTGCAAAAGTCGTGTATATAACCTTTGAAATATTCCGATTTTTTTGGCGATTTTGGTCAAAGTTTAACAAATGCTGCACAAAACAATGCAAAATGGCTATAAATCGTCTTAAAACTATATTTGACTGATTTCCGGTTCAAATGGAAAAAGTCGAAATTATCATTGAAAAAAGTGAAAAAGTCGTGTATATATACCTTTGAAATATTCCGATTTTTTTGGCGATTTTGGTCAAAGTTTAACAAATGCTGCACAAAACAATGCAAAATGGCTATAAATCGTCTTAAAACTATATTTGACTGATTTCCGGTTCAAATGGAAAAAGTCGAAATTATCATTGAAAAAAGTGAAAAAGTCGTGTATATATACCTTTGAAATATTCCGATTTTTTTGGCGATTTTGGTCAAAGTTTAACAAATGCTGCACAAAACAATGCAAAATGGCTATAAATCGTCTTAAAACTATATTTGACTGATTTCCGGTTCAAATGGAAAAAGTCGAAATTATCATTGAAAAAAGTGAAAAAGTCGTGTATATATACCTTTGAAATATTCCGATTTTTTTGGCGATTTTGGTCAAAGTTTAACAAATGCTGCACAAAACAATGCAAAATGGCTATAAATCGTCTTAAAACTATATTTGACTGATTTCCGGTTCAAATGGAAAAAGTAGAAATTATCATTGAAAAAAGTGAAAAAGTCGTGTATATATACCTTTGAAATATTCCGATTTTTTTGGCGATTTTGGTCAAAGTTTAACAAATGCTGCACAAAACAATGCAAAATGGCTATAAATCGTCTTAAAACTATATTTGACTGATTTCCGGTTCAAATGGAAAAAGTCGAAATTATCATTGAAAAAAGTGAAAAAGTCGTGTATATATACCTTTGAAATATTCCGATTTTTTTGGCGATTTTGGTCAAAGTTTAACAAATGCTGCACAAAACAATGCAAAATGGCTATAAATCGTCTTAAAACTATATTTGACTGATTTCCGGTTCAAATGGAAAAAGTCGAAATTATCATTGAAAAAAGTGAAAAAGTCGTGTATATATACCTTTGAAATATTCCGATTTTTTTGGCGATTTTGGTCAAAGTTTAACAAATGCTGCCCAAAACAATGCAAAATGGCTATAAATCGTCTTAAAACTATATTTGACTGATTTCCGGTTCAAATGGAAAAAGTCGAAATTATCATTGAAAAAAGTGAAAAAGTCGTTTATATATACCTTTGAAATTTTCCGATTTTTTTGGCGATTTTGGTCAAAGTTTAACAAATGCTGCCCAAAACAATGCAAAATGGCTATAAATCGTCTTAAAACTATATTTGACTGATTTCCGGTTCAAATGGAAAAAGTCGAAATTATCGTCGAAAAAAGTGAAAAAGTCGTGTATATATACCTTTGAAATATTCCGATTTTTTTGGCGATTTTGGTCAAAGTTTAACAAATGCTGCACAAAACAATGCAAAATGGCTATAAATCGTCTTAAAACTATATTTGACTGATTTCCGGTTCAAATGGAAAAAGTCGAAATTATCATTGAAAAAAGTGAAAAAGTCGTGTATATATACCTTTGAAATATTCCGATTTTTTTGGCGATTTTGGTCAAAGTTTAACAAATGCTGCACAAAACAATGCAAAATGGCTATAAATCGTCTTAAAACTATATTTGACTGATTTCCGGTTCAAATGGAAAAAGTCGAAATTATCATTGAAAAAAGTGAAAAAGTCGTGTATATATACCTTTGAAATATTCCGATTTTTTTGGCGATTTTGGTCAAAGTTTAACAAATGCTGCACAAAACAATGCAAAATGGCTATAAATCGTCTTAAAACTATATTTGACTGATTTCCGGTTCAAATGGAAAAAGTCGAAATTATCATTGAAAAAAAGTGAAAAAGTCGTGTATATCATACCTTTGAAATATTCCGATTTTTTTGGCGATTTTGGTCAAAGTTTAACAAATGCTGCCCAAAACAATGCAAAATGGCTATAAATCGTCTTAAAACTATATTTGACTGATTTCCGGTTCAAATGGAAAAAAGTCGAAATTATCATTGAAAAAAGTGAAAAAAGTCGTGTATATATACCTTTGAAATATTCCGATTTTTTGGCGATTTTGGTCAAAGTTTAACAAATGCTGCACAAAACAATGCAAAATGGCTATAAATCGTCTTAAAACTATATTTGACTGATTTCCGGTTCAAATGGAAAAAGTCGAAATTATCATTGAAAAAAGTGAAAAAGTCGTGTATATATACCTTTGAAATATTCCGATTTTTTTGGCGATTTTGGTCAAAGTTTAACAAATGCTGCCCAAAACAATGCAAAATGGCTATAAATCGTCTTAAAACTATATTTGACTGATTTCCGGTTCAAATGGAAAAAGTCGAAATTATCATTGAAAAAAGTGAAAAAGTCGTGTATATATACCTTTGAAATTTCCGATTTTTTGGCGATTTTGGTCAAAGTTTAACAAATGCTGCCCAAAACAATGCAAAATGGCTATAAATCGTCTTAAAACTATATTTGACTGATTTCCGGTTCAAATGGAAAAAGTCGAAATTATCGTCGAAAAAAGTGAAAAAGTCGTGTATATATACCTTTGAAATATTCCGATTTTTTGGCGATTTTGGTCAAAGTTTAACAAATGCTGCACAAAACAATGCAAAATGGTTATAAATCGTCTTAAAACTATATTTGACTGATTTCCGGTTCAAATGGAAAAAGTCGAAATTATCATTGAAAAAAGTGAAAAAGTCGTGTATATATACCTTTGAAATATTCCGATTTTTTTGGCGATTTTGGTCAAAGTTTAACAAATGCTGCCCAAAACAATGCAAAATGGCTATAAATCGTCTTAAAACTATATTTGACTGATTTCCGGTTCAAATGGAAAAAGTCGAAATTATCATTGAAAAAAAGTGAAAAAGTCGTGTATATATACCTTTGAAATATTCCGATTTTTTTGGCGATTTTTGGTCAAAGTTTAACAAATGCTGCCCAAAACAATGCAAAATGGCTATAAATCGTCTTAAAACTATATTTGACTGATTCCGGTTCAAATGGAAAAAGTCGAAATTATCATTGAAAAAAAGTGAAAAAGTCGTGTATATATACCTTTGAAATATTCCGATTTTTTTGGCGATTTTGGTCAAAGTTTAACAAATGCTGCCCAAAACAATGCAAAATGGCTATAAATCGTCTTAAAACTATATTTGACTGATTTCCGGTTCAAATGGAAAAAGTCGAATTATCGTCGAAAAAAGTGAAAAAGTCGTGTATATATACCTTTGAAATATTCCGATTTTTTTGGCGATTTTGGTCAAAGTTTAACAAATGCTGCACAAAACAATGCAAAATGGCTATAAATCGTCTTAAAACTATATTTGACTGATTTCCGGTTCAAATGGAAAAAGTCGAAATTATCATTGAAAAACGTGAAAAAGTCGTGTATATATACCTTTGAAATATTCCGATTTTTTTGGCGATTTTGGTCAAAGTTTAACAAAATGCTGCACAAAACAATGCAAAATGGCTATAAATCGTCTTAAAACTATATTTGACTGATTTCCGGTTCAAATGGAAAAAGTCGAAATTATCATTGAAAAAAGTGAAAAAGTCGTGTATATATACCTTTGAAATATTCCGATTTTTTTGGCGATTTTGGTCAAAGTTTAACAAATGCTGCCCAAAACAATGCAAAATGGCTATAAATCGTCTTAAAACTATATTTGACTGATTTCCGGTTCAAATGGAAAAAGTCGAAATTATCATTGAAAAAAGTGAAAAAGTCGTGTATATATACCTTTGAAATATTCCGATTTTTTTGGCGATTTTGGTCAAAGTTTAACAAATGCTGCCCAAAACAATGCAAAATGGCTATAAATCGTCTTAAAAACTATATTTGACTGATTTCCGGTTCAATGGAAAAAGTCGAAATAATCGTCGAAAAAAGTGAAAAAGTCGTGTATATATACCTTTGAAATATTCCGATTTTTTTTGGCGATTTTGGTCAAAGTTTAACAAATGCTGCCCAAAACAATGCAAAATGGCTATAAATCGTCTTAAAACTATATTTGACTGATTTCCGGTTCAAATGGAAAAAGTCGAAATTATCATTGAAAAAAGTGAAAAAGTCGTGTATATATACCTTTGAAATATTCGATTTTTTTGGCGATTTTGGTCAAAGTTTAACAAATGCTGCCACAAAACAATGCAAAATGGCTATAAATCGTCTTAAAACTATATTTGACTGATTTCCGGTTCAAATGGAAAAAGTCGAAATTATCATTGAAAAAAGTGAAAAAGTCGTGTATATATACCGTTGAAATATTCCGATTTTTTTGGCGATTTTGGTCAAAGTTTAACAAATGCTGCCCAAAACAATGCAAAATGGCTATAAATCGTCTTAAAACTATATTTGACTGATTTCCGGTTCAAATGGAAAAGTCGAAATTATTCGTCGAAAAAAGTGAAAAAGTCGTGTATATATACCTTTGAAATATTCCGATTTTTTTGGCGATTTGGTCAAAGTTTAACAAATGCTGCACAAAACAATGCAAAATGGCTATAAATCGTCTTAAAACTATATTTGACTGATTTCCGGTTCAAATGGAAAAAGTCGAAATTATCGTCGAAAAAGTGAAAAAGTCGTGTATATATACCTTTGAAATATTCCGATTTTTTGGCGATTTTGGTCAAAGTTTAACAAATGCTGCACAAAACAATGCAAAATGGCTATAAATCGTCTTAAAACTATATTTGACTGATTTCCGGTTTAAATGGAAAAAGTCGAATTATCGTCGAAAAAAGTGAAAAAGTCGTGTATATATACCTTTGAAATATTCCGATTTTTTTGGCGATTTTGGTCAAAGTTTAACAAATGCTGCACAAAACAATGCAAAATGGCTATAAATCGTCTTAAAACTATATTTGACTGATTTCCGGTTCAAATGGAAAAAGTCGAAATTATCATTGAAAAAAGTGAAAAAGGTCGTGTATATATACCTTTGAAATATTCCGATTTTTTGGCGATTTTGGTCAAAGTTTAACAAATGCTGCCCAAAACAATGCAAAATGGCTATAAATCGTCTTAAAACTATATTTGACTGATTTCCGGTTCAAATGGAAAAAGTCGAAATTATCATTGAAAAAAGTGAAAAAGTCGTGTATATATACCTTTGAAATATTCCGAATTTTTTGGCGATTTTGGTCAAAGTTTAACAAATGCTGCCCAAAACAATGCAAAATGGCTATAAATCGTCTTAAAACTATATTTGACTGATTTCCGGTTCAAATGGAAAAAAGTCGAAATTATCATTGAAAAAAGTGAAAAAGTCGTGTATATATACCTTTGAAATATTCCGATTTTTTTGGCGATTTTGGTCAAAGTTTAACAAATGCTGCCCAAAACAATGCAAAATGGCTATAAATCGTCTTAAAACTATATTTGACTGATTTCCGGTTCAAATGGAAAAAGTCGAAATTATCGTCGAAAAAAGTGAAAAAGTCGTGTATATATACCTTTGAAATATTCCGATTTTTTTGGCGATTTTGGTCAAAGTTTAACAAATGCTGCACAAAACAATGCAAAATGGCTATAAATCGTCTTAAAACTATATTTGACTGATTTCCGGTTCAAATGGAAAAAGTCGAAATTATCATTGAAAAAGGTGAAAAAGTTGTGTATATATACCTTTGAAATATTCCGATTTTTTTGGCGATTTTGGTCAAAGTTTAACAAATGCTGCACAAAACAATGCAAAATGGCTATAACATCGTCTTAAAACTATATTGACTGATTTCCGGTTCAAATGGAAAAAGTCGAAATTATCATTGAAAAAGTGAAAAAGTCGTGTATATATACCTTTGAAATATTCCGATTTTTTTGGCGATTTTGGTCAAAGTTTAACAAATGCTGCCCAAAACAATGCAAAATGGCTATAAATCGTCTTAAAACTATATTTGACTGATTTCCGGTTCAAATGGAAAAAGTCGAAATTATCATTGAAAAAAGTGAAAAAGTCGTGTATATATACCTTTGAAATATTCCGATTTTTTTGGCGATTTTGGTCAAAGTTTAACAAATGCTGCCCAAAACAATGCAAAATGGCTATAAATCGTCTTAAAACTATATTTGACTGATTTCCGGTTCAAATGGAAAAAGTCGAAATTATCGTCGAAAAAAAGTGAAAAAGTCGTGTATATATACCTTTGAAATATTCCGATTTTTTTGGCGATTTTGGTCAAAGTTTAACAAATGCTGCACAAAACAATGCAAAATGGCTATAAATCGTCTTAAAACTATATTTGACTGATTTCCGGTTCAAATGGAAAAAGTCGAAATTATCATTGAAAAAAGTGAAAAAGTCGTGTATATATACCTTTGAAATATTCCGATTTTTTTTTGGCGATTTGGTCAAAGTTTAACAAATGCTGCACAAAACAATGCAAAATGGCTATAAATCGTCTTAAAACTATATTTGACTGATTTCCGGTTCAAATGGAAAAAGTCGAAATTATCATTGAAAAAAGTGAAAAAGTCGTGTATATATACCTTTGAAATATTCCGATTTTTTTGGCGATTTTGGTCAAAGTTTAACAAATGCTGCCCAAAACAATGCAAAATGGCTATAAATCGTCTTAAAACTATATTTGACTGATTTCCGGTTCAAATGGAAAAAGTCGAAATTATCATTGAAAAAAGTGAAAAAGTCGTGTATATATACCTTTGAAATATTCCGATTTTTTTGGCGATTTTGGTCAAAGTTTAACAAATGCTGCCCAAAACAATGCAAAATGGCTATAAATCGTCTTAAACTATATTGACTGATTTCCGGTTCAAAATGGAAAAAGTCGAAATTATCATTGAAAAAAGTGAAAAAGTCGTGTATATATACCTTTGAAATATTCCGATTTTTTTGGCGATTTTGGTCAAAGTTTAACAAATGCTGCCCAAAACAATGCAAAATGGCTATTAAATCGTCTTAAAACTATATTTGACTGATTTCCGGTTCAAATGGAAAAAGTCGAAATTATCATTGAAAAAAGTGAAAAAGTCGTGTATATATACCTTTGAAATATTCCGATTTTTTTGGCGATTTGGTCAAAGTTTAACAAATGCTGCACAAAACAATGCAAAATGGCTATAAATCGTCTTAAAACTATATTTGACTGATTTCCGGTTCAAATGGAAAAAGTCGAAATTATCATTGAAAAAAGTGAAAAAGTCGTGTATATATACCTTTGAAATATTCCGATTTTTTTGGCGATTTTGGTCAAAGTTTAACAAATGCTGCACAAAACAATGCAAAATGGCTATAAATCGTCTTAAAACTATATTTGACTGATTTCCGGTTCAAATGGAAAAAGTCGAAATTATC